>OZ023162.1:6230353-7685925 GCA_963678695.2 Diplodus puntazzo | reverse complement strand
CTGCATGTATCAGTGTTTGTACTGTACATACAGAGCGCCGTCTTACAGTGCTGTTGTTGCTTATTTTTAAACTGTGTCCAGGGTTTTTATGGGTGTTGCAAGTCATTGGAAACACGTTTAAATGTGGGGTTGTAAAGGTTTGAAACGTGCTTGAGTTTTGGCTACTTATCATTGCTATCATAATAAACTGTTTTATATTGGCTGAGAATAGCTTTTGTCTGAGATTACAGATTGTTGTCTTTTTGTAATATAAAGACAGGATTACAGTGATTCCAAAATACCAAATATAAATTGTGTCTCACACATTATTTTTTATGACTATTTCACCCAGCCCTAAACTTACACAGGATGCCAGGTGTCCTTACAGACTGGTGACACATTTTGAAACTGTTCTTTTAATTTATCATCCTACTGGCCTACTACTGGTTTATGGCACTCAAACAACTGATTTAATGTGATGAAGTGAAATATTCATTTTGATTGTACATATGTAATGTACCACAGATGTAAGCTGCTGGAAAAGCTTTAAAAAAAAGCACCTTGAAAATGTCTGAACAGTGTTTATTTTTATTGTGGAAAACAATCTTTTAATCTGCTAAAAACTTTGAAGGCACTTTGTCAACAGAGGAAACCGACTTAGGGAGCAACAAACTGTGTCTAAGCGGGATAACAGCCTGTAACAGTTACACACTTGACGGTTTTGAATGCTCAGCACAAAGAGGACGGGGACACTTCAGCTCAAGAGGACAAGCTGTACCCTTCTTCCTCTGTTCTGCCTCAGACTACTAGATGGATAATTGTTAGGAACTGGCTCTGCGAAGTGGCTTGTACTCCCCTGTCTCTTCCGAAGTTGTAACGGTACAAAGGGCTCTTCAAGGTGAGGAATCTAGTTAGACTCTGTCCTCGCCCACTCAAGACCTCCCCGCTCTCAAAGCACTGAATTATTCATCAGTGGCGCTGCTACAACACGAGGCACGTTAGATCATCTTTGTGTGAAACAAATAGAACTGCTCCCTCATTCAGACGGAGGTTTGATGATAAGTGAAGATGCAGCATCACACACTGTTTACTTAGCACACACCGATCTTTTATTCATGAAGCTCTCTGTTGTGGATGTGATTGTTATGCAGATTTTGTTTGCTACCTTCAGAGGGCAGTAAATAATACAGTCAGGGAGGCAAAAAGCAATTATGACAATGTGATTAGCCGGCCGCGGTTATCGCACTTCAACTAATTAAATCTGTGGCGTGTACTCCTGTTCTTGCGCTGCTTAATTTATATGATGATTTGGTTCAACAGGTACTAAAGACGTATCGAAGTAACGAGGAAATAATGTCACACAAGGGTTTAATGACGTTACAGCTCAGCTCTGAATCCATACTACAGACTTATTCTAATTACATTTAAGTGCATAGAGTTTTTACACTGGAAAAGTGTCAAAATGTAGCACACTGAAGCCGACAGTATGCATACTGAATGCTCTCATATATGAGGCAGCCTTTGATGAACACTATGCTTCCTTATTGCAGTGTTCAAAGGAAGCTGCTTTCAGCTGGAAAAATTAAAATAAATTGTGGGTAATGGTGAGACAGCATGGAAAAGAGATTATAAGAATAAGCATATCTAGAAAAAAATAATCCTACCCTCTCACTGTAGTTACACAGCGCAGAAACAAGTGATGGGGGGCAGAGTGGCTCAGACAGAGACACCATCCGCCCTATTACAAGGCTCTGTACCATCAACATGATTTTGAAGCGGCTATTTTAAGGTAAAAGATTGACATAATGTTGCTTTAAATGCACTTAACCAGCAATGAAAACCTTCGTTGAGCGAAGTGTTTCCAAGCAGGATAATAGTTTGTAATACTTACAAACAGAGAGGACGGGAACACTTCAGCTGGTTTAGAGGACGAGCTCTTCCCTCCTTACCAAATCCACACCACATACTAAACTGAGTAGGTAGTGTTTTTACATCAGAAAAGGGACTAAGTGGCCAAATAAGGTACACTCAGACCAGACATGATGCATTCATGTAGATTATAAAACATTTGTCTCTCTCTTTTTGGAGTTTTACTGAGCAACAGTCCAATGTTGCAGTTTGATTGACACCTAACGACACTTATATGCTTTGATTTACTGTAAATAGCTATAAAAATTGAACAGTAAGTTGAGTGCCAATGTTTGTATGTTCTGCCATGTCTTTCATGATTTGAATGTGTTAACTCTGTGACTGACTGGTGACCTGTCCAGAGTGTATGCAGGTAACTAATAGCACTATACATCCCCACAATTCACCAGCCTCCGCTCCGGAAGCCCAAAATGTCCCAACAGTCGGTTGGCAGCCGTTAGTAATTTGACGCCCCCGCTGATAAAGAACGAGTAAATGATTCAAGTATCCTCTAACGGCTGGGAACAAACTGACTCAATCTGATAAATAAAGGTTACTCTCATAAAGCTCTCATGTACAGTAGATTCCCCCGCTTTTCCTGTAGGTGGCAGGCTGAGCTCACCTCCTTCCTGTAAATCTCTCTCCTGTGTGTGTGTGTGTGTGTGTGTGTGTGTGTGTGTGTGTGTGTGTGTGTGTGTGTGTGTGTGTGTGTGTGTGTGTGTGTGTGTGTGTGCGTGTGTGTGTGTGTGTCTGTGTGAATCAGTGCTGTGCCCACACAGTCCAGAGAGGCTGACAGCTGCCACATGTGCACAGCTAATCATTTACTAAGAAGAGATTTGAGAAATGCCTCTGTTGCACTGTAACAGGAACGGAAAGTCACATATTAACCGAGCTGGGATGGAAAAACTTGTCCTGTTGTACATTCCACAGATTAGAAAATGGTCATTCGCGGAGAGAAACAAGCCTTATTAACCTATATCCAGTACATAGTTCACGACGTGTGTTTTGATCCAAATAGTCAGGTCTTAGTTATGAGGGAGTTGCAGGAAATGTGTCCTGAATGAATAAGCGTGTAGAGATATCGACATTTTTTCTTCCACAAAAGCATCCAAATGTCCACATCTGCTTGTCTAAACAATGTGGATTTTGCATAGATGTCAAAAGACAGCATCGATAACTGTCAGGTGATGCGTAACAACATGTGTTGGACAGTCTTTTTCATCAATATAACACATTATCTCCTCATCTGGGTGGAAGACATCCCAGAGTTCAACACTTGGCTGCCCTCTTGTGGTAGAAATGTCCACTACGAGTCATCAGCTGGAAAAACTGACTGAGGCTGAAAGGCAGCGGGCATCCAGACCCCAGACATTCAGCCGCTGTCGCTTCACTTTATTGGCCTTACAGCCGGGAAGTGACTGTCTGAACACAGCTTGTCATTGATGGCCACGTGTGACAAACAGTCCCACATTTCTCTATCAGTGCTCTGTGTCCGTGAAGCCGAACAATCACTGATCTCTTTCAGCGCATTCTCGATGAGCTACGTCGCAGCTCATCATGCGCAACAACACATGCTGATAGTATCATCATCATCATCTCTGCCGCGACTCACAAGTCTGCTGCGCTCCTGAGGCAGTCCTGTGGCCGCTTCCCTTTGATGTTGTTAATTAGGCCCGGCGTCCCTCAGGATGGCTCCATGCTTTTATTGTGGAGGTCCTGCCAGGGCTTTCTCACGGTAGGGGCCCTTGTTCTGACATTGGCCCCCTCTCTACCCTCTGACTCTCAGAGGCCACACTCTCAGAGAAGGAGGGAACCCCGAGTAGTCCCCTCTGGGATCCGGTCCAAATGAGAGGGAGGTGGACCTAATGCAGCTCCGCGGGACTTGACTTCAGAGGAGTTCCTTTCTGCATGTTTTTCTTCACTCGTATCCTGTATTTTACAGAGCTGTGGTCACATGTGAGACATCATCTGTTAGTTTAGAGAAGTTTTGCACTGATTAGCATCTGCTAAAGTCTTTCATCCCGAGGCGTTTGATTCGTGTGGGTGCCAGTTATTAAGAAACATGTTGTGTTGATAACTTTCCAGTCAGTCCTTTTTCCAGGTTTGAGTTCCAGGATTTTTGGTCAGCTGAGCATTCGTCAGAAATCATAGTCATCCCGCTGTAGTTGTGTTATACTGCGCTCTCGGAAAAACCAAATTACAGTGTTTATATAGGCTATCAAAGGGAAGGAAGAATTACAGCCACACAACCGTGAATTATGAGTGTGACACGGCAACGCATGCATACTGTGAAGACATGTATGGACTTCATACCAGGAAGCACGCAAACACACACCTCGAGGCACTTGATGTATACGTTGGTGTGACTAAATACAGTTAACTACATGACCACATGGGACATGTGAGGAAGTTAGATAGACACGAGAGAAGGACATTGAAATCAAGAGAAGGACGGAAGTGGAGAGACTCAAGAGACTTTAAGCAATTTTTTTAAGGAAAAGTGTCAAACTTTTACTGCCCCAAGATTCCTAATGAAACAGATCTCCCAAAAATGGAAGTTCAGTCATGATCTTTTCACCATCATGCCGATGGAAAGTTTAGTGAAGTCTCCGTTCTCCACAAAACATTTCTGGAGCTTCACAGCAAAACAGTGTTGCAGCATTCTGCTTAACAACTGAAGGGACTTTATTCACTCGGCTTTCACTGCTTTCACGCGGCTTTCACTGCATTATCCAAGTTATTACCCCAAGATCCCAAATTGATTTAAGAAAAAGCGTTTTTTAAACGCTCGGCGCACAGCCCAACTTGTGCATCCACTTTAGAAGGCTTTTTGTGAGGAGCGTTTCTCAGAATTTTATGACATTTTAAAGACTAAGCGCTTAATCGTGTAGATTGATCGATAATGAAAATAATCTTTAGTTGCGGCTTTAGTGGACTGGGAACAGAGCCGAGGGAAAGTAAAGTTCATTCTGAAGTTTCTGAGCCTTACATCTGGAGATACCCACAAGTACCTCTGCTGATCCGTTACATCAGACTTTCTTACTGTTTATATTCTTTCTAGGAAGATGTGTCATACTATTATTAACGGCGAGGAGCTCACTTTAACATAGAATATTTTAGAATGAAAAATTACAGCGATAAGAGTGACTGTTTGGTTAAAATCACCGTGTCCGAGAGAAGAAAACCAGATAGCGATCCCTTGATGTGTCTTATCCCCGAGCCGGCCTGCATTACTCACCCCGCACTGTGTTGTTTATTTATCTGCGAGTAGAGAGAATGACTGAACAACCAGGACAATGATTTCTCTGCAAAGATCAACACTGGCTCAAAGTAATAGTCTAGGTTTTTTTTTTTTTCCGGGAGGTACGTCCACATGAAATGAAAAAGGAAATCTCGAAAAGCCAAAGTTGATGTTTTTATCACCAAAGAAAGCAAATCTTTTATAAAGGCCTCCAAGATGGCTGCCAAAACACTTCAGCGTGCGTGGGAACATGGCTGCGGTCCAGTGTCTGGAAGTGTTTAGCCTGTGCGTCGTGCCTTCGAAGTCACTGCAGTATGTATTTCACAGAAAGCCCTGCTGATTGATTTCTGTTCTGTACTGAGTTACTGGCTGTAAAGTGGAGGTACTTGGGGATCTGGAAATTGCTGAGATGTCTCCTCCTTCTAAGAGGGTTCCGGGGTCAGGGGTCCCTTTTTCTAGTAAAGGACACTTCTCTTGATGTGTCTGCTGGAATCCATGTGCCAGAGCGTCCTGCAGTGTGACCAAAGGGGAAGAAGGAGATCACCTGTCTGTGGAGCTGCAGCACAAATCCACACTTTCCTCAGAATCAACACAAGGTTGTTAGAACATTTTCTCAGACCTGAGTGAATGTGAGACATTACGGCAATGCCGAGCCAACAGTTTGAAGCCTGAAGCCACGCAGCCCACACATCTCAGCCCATTATTTGTCTTCTGGCTGTGACACCCAGTGAGATCCAGTGGGCTGTCTTTTCGCAGTGTTGGGTTTGGGGGTAATTTGTAAATCCTTCACTGAAAAGCTATTTGTGTCGTGGCGAGACAGTCGCTCTCTGATAATCTTTCCCGTTTCTCTCCCAGGCTGTTGTGTGGCGTCTGCTTTTGGAAACACTTGAGAGATTTTCCATCGTTTAAAAAAAATGTTTACAAGATCATGTTGACCCCGCATGGTTTTAACTGGGGGCTACAACCCTCCCTCAAGCCGACATCCATCTTGATTTTGTGTCACGGGCAGGACTGTGTCAAAACAGAAAAATGAGACCGCTGGTGACCAGCGCTGCACAGGAATATAGGTGAATAAACGTCTAGGTATTCCAGCATTTCGTCATCATTCGTAACGTGCAAATGAAGCTGTGACTGGTATGTCGGGAGACACAAAGAGAGACAGAGAGCGCATTGATGGGTTGTTGCCCCTGAAGATGAAAGAAGCTTCTCTCTGGGTGTCCTTCAGAGGTGAAGGAGAGTGTTACCACAGCTGTGCTGCTCTTGTTTAAATTCAATACAGGACCTCAAGAGAAAAACACAGCTCCGGTGACTTTTGACCCAGGAGGCTTTGGCAACGGTCAACAACAGCAGCTCTGTAGCTCACATGTTATTTACTCTCACAATCAATAAGCTCTCGCTGTGAGTGTGTGTCTGCTCGGAAGTGAAAGGTGGACCTCTAAAGAAATTCTTAAACCAGACTGTGTTTATACATTGAAAAGTATGTACCTGCTGTCTGTCAGGGGAGAAAGAAAATGATGATGCTTTAATTAAAAGGCTGGTTCTTGCCTGTGAAACCCTGACTTACGCAGGTTCAGAATGCTAATGCCTCCTTGGCACTGGCTTTTTTCTGGGCTGGCACCGGGTTTGTCCTCAAGTCCCCGGTCCTCCAGGAGGCATTGATGTCTGCTTTGTATATCCACTTGTTACTGGAGACCTGTGGTCCACTGAAAGCAGCTCTCCGCAGGTCGCCGTGGACCACAGGGCAAAAGCCGGGCCGGGGATTTGCTCGCTCATTTGTATTTGAGGAAATTTTGTTTTGTCGTCGTAGCAACGCAGCCGAGAGCTGATCATTTTAAACCTGCGTCCCGTGTCGGCAGGTCCCCCATGTGCCCCGCGGGATCAAATGAGGGGGCTGGAAGAAGTCCGTGGGTGATTCAACGCCGGCTCTCTGTAATTACGGGGCCTGTGGATCCAGCCGGCTCATGTGCCAATCACAGCAGAGGGAGAATAAAGAATAGAGTCACATCCACACAGGCTCTGTGTTGTTACTCACCTCTGCAGACAGATTATCTCTTAGATTGGGCTGTTGTCCTTTGTCTCAACACCTTGACAGTCTGTAGGTGACGAGAACGAGCCGAAGACGTCCCGTGATATTAGCGAGTGGCACCTCCCGTTAGGCTGATGATTTTGGCGCATTGTGCCGAGGAGGTTGGAGTCTCGGGGACGTGTAGAGCTTTGTTAATTAAAACCTGCTCTTGAAAATAGGCAGGCTTTATTCCCACGACATTAGGTGAATTACATGGGGCACTGCAGTGTTAATCCACCTTGGGGCACTCCCAGTATTTCCAGGGAACAGATGCCTCCCGTACAATCATACTTCTCGGACATCACGTCCGTCTTTTTGCTTATTTGTGCTTCCTGTTTGCTCCATTAGGCACAATTGCAAACCTTGACACAGAAGGAAATGTTTGGCTACTTTGAGCATGAGCCATCAGATGTTGTGGTTTCTGGGCAGACTCGAGGAGAGGGGGCAGTGTGTTTCCCCTGGCTGTCTGTCTAGTCTTTCTTTTACAGTAAGGCTGACTGCTCTGTGAGTGGGTGTCTGTATGCAATTAGCATCATAAAGGGGGAAGAGAGGCCTCTCCTCCCTGCCTCCCAGCGTGACGACACCTCACCGCCAGCCAGCCCACGAGTGGAATCATTTTTTTTTTCCATATTGCTGGCTGGCTTTGTTTTTTTCTCCAGGTGTTTGTGATGCAGACAATCTCAGCGCTCAGTTACTGTCTGTGTGCTTTTGGACCGATGCTGGCTGCCTGATTCATTCACTGCGGTGCATGGAAGGAATGGACAGGCGCATTAAGGGTCCACGTAGTTAGTTTTAGAGTGCTTTTAAAGCTCTGAGTGTATTTATTGTTAAATTTGTTAAGGTGACTAAAGTGGCCTGTCTACGTCACCCTGTCTGTGTTTGCAGAGGTGAACCCATTCCTGGCCCCAGTAGGTCAGAAGACATGTGTGTTACAAGAGGAAATGGCCGAATCGGGAAGGCCCGGCTGAAGCAACCACATGTGGGATTCTACTTAGTGCTGTAGGAAATTATAGATGGATGTGATGTCCTTACGTAATCATGGTGCCACGGTAAACCCCAGTAATTGAAAGCGCCGGTCATTTTATCCACATGTCTAAAGTAATACATTTTCCTTACGTATTATAGAATTTTGTGATCTCATCTTTTAAAACATAATGTGAAATTAGGCTGTTAAGTGGATATAATTGGGAAAAAGTGACGGCAGATTTGCATTTGAGGAAAATGGATCTCTTCCTGTCTACAGTACATACAGGACTTTGCAAAGGGGAAGGTAGGAATATAATGGAATTTATATAAAGACCATACAGATGTGCTCTTAGTGCCTTTTCACTACTGTTGCTCGGTTTGTCGGCAGGATATTTTTTGTTTTTTTCCTAGTTTGGTGCAGATGCTAGATCACGTGAGCTTCAATTATTGGTAACCAGTTATGGTTGGTTCAAAATTGAGTGTGAAACAGAGCTGTTGAGTTTGATATTTGGATTAGGCTTGATTGAATTCAAGGGGGCTGTTAGGCCATGGCGGAGGTATGTTCTCTACTGAGTGCTGGTCTAATAACATATAGATTTTTATTGCTATTGATGCTGCAAAGGACGAGGAGCTGAAAGAAAGAATTTAACTCTTTTTTTACCGTATATGTCGGTACTTAATCAGTGACTTAGTCACTTAAAAGTATAATAATACATAACTCTATTCAACTGGCAGTAAACAAGTGTTTTTTGCGTTAACTTGACACTATTAGTGTTTTTACTTTAAACTTTTGTTTTCACATGTTCACTTTTGTATCCACTCTAGGCCAAATGAGCGAATGAACTCGTGTTTTGTCATGTTTTGTCAGTAGTTGCTCCTCTGAGGAAAAACAGAAAGCAATCCGGTTGTCGTTGCAACAGCGTTAGCAACGATAATACCACTCGGAAACCATGGTGGGAAATAGTCTGTTTCCACTTTAAACACATATCATTAGATACAATCAGCCATAATGTCTTTTTGACCACATTTCTTTCATTCACTATGTTAAAGGAAAATTCATAGACGCGCTTGTTTGTTTTGTGTCAGCAGTCACAGCAGCACTGTCCCCTCTCATTCATTGATTTCTCCTCAGACAAAGAGGCTGAGACAGAGGTGTAACAGACGGATATATCACTGTGATGATGCGAGCGCGGCGCAGTCTTGTGAGCTGAGTGCCTCAGCATGATTCACTGCTGCTGATTGCTGACAGTTTATGTCATGGTTTTCCCCCGGCTCAGCTGCCTACGTTTTTCCATTTCGTCGATCTGCTGGAACAACATCTGGACTCTCCAAAAGCCAAGCTCCCCTTTTGTTTGTTTAAAATGAAACGTTTCCCACAGTGTTCACACTTCTCAGAGGGAAATTTTCAGAGATTGCAAAAGCTGACTTCGTGTAATCTGGCTGAAGAATTGACTGAAAACAGGGAAACATGTCAGGAAATGGGAGTAAATTCTTCACGTTTTAAAAAAAAAACAAAAAAAAAACAGGGTCTTGAAACACAAGAAGAGTCGCAGAATTCAGAGGCCACGCTCGCTCAGATCTTTGCCAAAAATGTGCTGAGTGGGGTATAAAAGAGTTGTCGTGGGCAGAGCCGGGTAGGAGGGTCGGGCACAAGAAGCTGAGGGGGGGGGACGGAGGGAGGAGGGGGTGAACTGTAGTGAGGCTGCCACAGAAAGGGGTGGGTTGGAGGAGAGATTTAGTGTTGGGGCAGGCACATGGTGGTTGGGGGTAGATGGAAAGAGAAAGGGGAAAGAGGGAGCTGTGGATCTGAGTTCAAACTGCAAGCTGTGCTCAGAGAGAGAGCAGGAATGTGGCTCAGCGTGGGAATGAAGATGCTCTGACATGTTGAGAGACACTCTTTAAGTCTTGACGGATATATGAACCTCCCTGGCTGTATGATGAAAATATCCCGTAAGTAGGCGATTATTTGTTACCGGAAATAAGCTATAGTTTGTTTTGATTGAAGGATTTTGGAGGGCGGACATATTAGGGCCTTGGCTCCGGCGATGTTGACGTCTTGTTTTTCTTCACAGTAACCCTGGTTTGGATGAATCTGGTATTTATGTTGTTCTCTAAAAAGAATATGTAAGGCGGAGGATTAGTGTGAGTCACAGTGTTTTGCTGTCAGAGAGAAAAAAAAAAACAAAGCGTATCATAAAGAAATCTTCGAAAGTTTTCAGCCTGTAAATATTATTGTGTGGGAGTGGAAGGTGACGAGCCTTTTAAAACTGTCATCGTTTTGGCAGCGTTTGTGACCGCTCTGCCGAGGTGTGCCATATCTCTACCTGTGGCACTTTGTCACATGTCATATCTCAGCCAGGAATTGCATAACCAGTGTTTTCTCGATAGTGAATGTTGCATAAAAGCAGATTGTAAAAGGAAGGAGTCACCCCTTGCCACAGATACCTTAACCATACACAGCTTTTTGACATTCGGGGGCCTTTTGTCCTGAAGCCAAACTGGGTTTCATCCCTTTGTGAAACTGTAATTTTATACTGTACACAGTTTAAAAGCTGCGGGTTGTGGAGAGCAAACACAAGTTCTCATTCATTGGCACGGTGCCCGTCCAGCCTTTTATCCACAAGAGATTTCCTTAGAGAGAGGATGAGAGGACAGAATGTCTCGGTATCGTGTTACAGAATGCCAAACAGAGAGGAATTCCCAGCTCATGTTACTTGCTCCCAGTGGTCCAACCTGCGGCTGTGGGACACAAGAGGACCTGGCAGCGCTCTCACTACGCGCCGCAGTCGAATAATACAGGCCTGATATTATTCACCTGGGAGGGAAGCCTAGCTGCACAAAAAAGCCCTCAGCTCCCGGTGATACAGGTGGGAACAGAGCGGCTCCTGGCAGCCAACACATGTTGACTCAACTGCTGGTTACAGGGGTAAACAGTGGAGGTTTTTTGTCATCCAAGGACACAGGGAACTGTTAATATTTATTCAGTTGTGGGTCAGTCTGACGACCAAAGTCACTTCTCATTGATTTCTCTGCGAGGCAGACGTGAAGCAGCACTGGTGAGTCCTGGCACAACGGTTTGGTAGTAAAAAGAGGTGATAGCAGTATCTCGTTCGCAAGGTTGCCGTCGCTGTAATTGCGCGGCATTGTGTGATGAATGAGCGCGGTTCGTGTTTCAGCTGTAGTGTGACAGGCACAGACAGGGAGTGGAGCTGAGATGTGATGGGAGAACTGTTTGTTACCTGTGGGTGATTCCTCTCGGACAGGATGTTTACGCTCTTTACATCGTGGAGAGCAGGCTGAATCTCAGGTGTGTGCGTGTGTATGTGTGTGTGTGAATAGAGGGAAGTTTATTAGCTGTCTGAAACTGGTAAGAATACTTTTGTCTTTCAAGTCTGTGCATTATAGTTTTCTTGATTTATTTTTATAATTTACCACATTGGCGTTGTGATTTGTACTTCTCATTTAAAGCTGTGAAGTGACTCATTTTGGATATAAGTCAAAGAAAACTTCTGTATTTACGGCCATATACTCTCCTCACATGTTTTCTGATTCTTTAGATTACATTTTCTCTTCGATTTCCTATTTTCTTCATCAATTCACCTGTTTTTTTTTCTTTATTAACTGATTTGTTGTTAAGTCAATAAAACAACAGAACATGGTGATAAAAAAGTTTATAATACAAGTTGCCAATTTCAATTTTTATTTCCTACCCATAATCCAAAACTCAAAGATGTCATTTATTTTAAACTGATAACTTCTCACGTGTGGGACCAGAGAAGAATTAAACAACTAATCAGCTATGAACATTGTCCTGATTAATTTTCCGTTTTCCATTAATGGACAATTTGTTTTACTTCTACTTTTGTTACAGTAAAGTAAAGGAAAACTGTTTCTAGATGTATATGAAGAATACATTTGACATTACTGGTGCAAGCGAGCTTTAATTTAGTTATTAATGAAACATGATTCTAAAGCAGACTGTGTGCTGTAGCACTAGTGTGTCAGACTGATGTCTCACCGAGGCGGTAGATGGCACCCACCTCTATTAGCATTAATGGAAAGGTGCCAACGGTCTGTTTCCTCTCCTTGTCATCAGCGGCTCTGAAGCCTGCAGACGGCTCGGCCTGCAGTCCAGCAGCAGTAGCATGTGATCCAGGCGGCCGGGGTCATTTGTTTATCAGAAAGTTAGAGTGATAGCTCGTCTGGACTGTACTAAGGATTCCCAGAAAGCTCTGTAGTTTTTCTGTCAGTTGTATAACTTTGTTGAGAGCTGAAAGTAATGATTGTTTTTATTGTTGATTTGTCTGGTAATTATTTTCTCGATTAATTGATCAGTTGTTGGTTTCTGGAAAATGTCAGGAAATGATGAAAAACGTCGATCAGTGTTTACCAGAGCACAAGATAACGTCATCTGATGTCTTGTTTTGTCTAAAACTCAAAGATTTCTCAGTTTTTCAGAAAATATTAACATTTAAGATGAATTCGGAAATTACTAAAAACTGATTAATCTTTTAACATGTGGTTTACATGATAGCCTCTCTGGCTTTATGCAGTGTATGGTGCCTTCCTTTCCTTTTACATTCCCTTTTTTAAATGATCATTTCTCCCAAAATTTGACAGTTTGGCATTATCCACTCACCCCTGTGCAGATAGAAAATGAGGAGAAGTTTCATTGTCGACAAAACATGTTGGAGCAGAACAACGTTTTCCTAAACGACTGAAGTATATTGGGCTAATTTTAAAATGTCAAATTAAACATCGGGGAAAAAAATAAAAATAACACCTTGTCTGGCTTAATTTAAGTTTCCAGGAGCCCAGAGAAGAGTTCTTACTGTATTTACACCTTTTCTAAACGAGCTGCTCAGGTAAAAGCTTTAGCTCGCACCCTGTGTGAAGGGTGAGTGGATGTAGACAGGATTTTCACTTTGGGGTGAATTTATCTTTTAAAAAAAAAAAAACGGCAGATGGTTATATAATGTCCCATGTGTCCCATTCATGTGAGTGAGCTGCTAAACCTCTGACCTGCAGGGTCACCATCACATCCAAGTTATCTCAGAATAATCAGACTGGGGAGGGGGGTCCGATTTCAGAATCACCCATAAGTCTGCTGTGTTTTCTGGGAAACCAGGTGCACGGGAGTTTATGCTGCTTTCTCTTGTCGTTTTGTCAAAATGAAAATGTCTTCCTGTGGTTTGGTTTCACTTTTTATCCCTGTTTCAAAATACCTACTCTCTTGTCTTTTCAGAAATCGAGGCGAAGGAGGCGTGTGACTGGCTGCGGGCAGCAGGATTTCCCCAGTATGCTCAGCTCTTTGAAGGTAATAAAGGCACTCAGTGAACTCCCACACACATTCATCACAAAGAGGGGAAATGTTGTTTGGTTAAAAGATGGAGAAGAATGAATGAAAGGACTCTGTGATGAACCCAAGAAGGCATTTTTCATCACAGCTAATTTTGTATCTGTTATGGAATGAAACGCTGAACTTTAATGTGGCCTTTTCTAAGATGGGGAGTGAATAATGGCGCACAGTGTCATCTGCTCTGACGCCTTTAGTCCCAAATGATGTGCACAGAACCATGTATTCACGGGGTGCACAGTGAGCCTCATTTACACAACTGTCCTCAGGAAGCCTCGCAGCTACGGCTCCAGTCGGATCCCCAGACACCACAAAACAAGCGGAACGTCAGCTGCTTTTAAGGTCTAATCTTCTCCGAGCTAAGGTTACTACATAAACATGTCTGCTGTGCTTAAAGACTGAAGTCATGGGAAGAAATGGGTTTTTATCAGAGCTTAAAGGAGCTCTACTCCCTCAGATCTCTGTGCCGAGGCCAGACGTTTGATGTGCTTTAGTGCGATATATTTGTTTGCTGACAGTTTGTACATAGTTGTAACGGAGCTCCAGCCCTGATAATGGCTGCTGGAGTGCACAGCTTCACTCCTGGTGCAGGGCGTCATGTATTAGAAATGACATTAATAAAGAAAATATCTTATTATCATATTTCAAAGCCTCCAGTATCTCCGAGTGTCTGCCCCCTCAAAGAACAGACAGAGCCTTGTTGAGGTCTTAGCCTTCAATGCTGCTTCTGCTTTTCATAAAAAGTTAACGACTTCTCATGAATGCGGTGGAATGTTCGATTCAGAGGGTCTGGATTCAGTCTCTCGAGTTATGTAAGAGGAGGCCCATACCCAGAGCAAGACGTAATGCCTGCACAAGCCCGAGAGCCGTTATTTGGGCAAATTCTGTCTCTTCCCATTAGCATCACATGCAAAACAAGTTTGACGGCCTCCCAGCATTCATTGAACTTCTGGAAAGAATGTGGTTTCCAGAACTTTCCTTCCAGTTTCTCCTATCCATGAGCTCTGTCTGAAATATCACATGCAATTTAGACACTTATCTCATTTTCTCATCTTTCAGATTCCCAGTTCCCCATTGACATAACTCCGGTGAAAAGAGATCATGACTTCCTGGACAAAGATCTTGTGGAGCCTCTGTGCAGGTAACCAGATGTTTGATTGACACTGTGAGGACATCATGAGTGTTTCCATCGCAAGGGCTAGGGTCCAAATTCAGTGCAGGGGTATTATTTTAACTCCAAAAAGTACCTGGTCTGGGGTTAGTTCTTTTGAAAAATACAGGAATTGTGCGTATGAGGCCTACAGCACTGAACATTTCTGATTGGTCGTGCACTCGCAGCATTAAGGACCCTGACACGCCCGGCTGACGGTCAGTTAATGTCGGGCCCATCGATTAGCAACCATGGTCTGTTTTCTGGTGTGTCTGGCACTTTTGGCACTAGTTGGATCTTGTCTGCGGCTTTCTCAGCCAGCTGAGCAAGTATATGAAAACGATTAATGCAAACATGTTATCGCACAAGACTGGTTTGTATATTCTGAGTTCTTCCCTTTGGTCATAGCTCCCTGAAAAAGTCGTTTTTGGGACTAAAAGTTGTATAATATGATAATTTCCTTGCCAGATGTTAAGGTGAGAGTCCTTATATGAGCTTCCCTTTATAATCAGATCATTATGTAACTTGTATTTTCTAATCCTTGGTATGAAGAATCTCATTAAGAAAAGACAATTTTCCACGCACTTACTGTTTATTGAATTTATTACATCACTCCATCAGACGTTCAGGACTAAACATACTGATTTAACAAATTCCAAAAACACTGGCGGGAATCCTCCTCAGTTTTCTGAGCCTCTTTCTGACGTAACAGCATGACAAACTGATGTGTGTGTTTTTCTCCCCAATTAGCCAGACAGTATTAAGAATAGACGAGTGCACTAAGCCAACGACTGGTGGGTCCGCATCGCTCCCTTGTAGGGCCAGGCGGTCCGTGCACTTTTCTTCAAGCCGAGATGAAAACAGCACTTGAATTACCACAGTAACCATGGCAACCATCCCGAGCGGGGAGCGCGAGGGTTGCCTCACACAGCTCAATATACTGTGACTCTAAACAACCCTAAAGCAACTCATCTAAATTCCAAAGTAGCCACGGGATAAATGGAAGACAATTGGAAACAGTTCCACCTCCAACGTGATTCTGCCCATGACTTCCCAGCATCTCTATGGTGACATAAGGATGGCTTTGTTGTCGGTTACGCCGCTTCTGTCTAGTGTGAAAAAATAAATGCCACCCTACGTGCTGTGGGTGTCTTTGATGGAACTGAAACTGATAGATATTTCATGTATGTGAGTGCTCTCCCAAATCTCCCTGGCTGAGCAGCCCCCTATTTTAGCAGCCACATTCAAAGCTCTTTAGGCCACGGGAATAAAAGGCCCCCCCCCCCCCAGCTTAGAAATCCTCTCTTCACTTGGGTCCCACTATCTACAGTAACAATCATGAGAACTTTTTGTTTGCCTAACCCCGACCATCTACAGCACTCGGGGATAGTTACAGCCTTCATCCGAGGCCGTTTACTGCCACAGCACAATGCTCTCAATCTGTAAAAAAAAAAAAAAAGAAGCAATATGTGGAGCTGTTAAAGCTTATGATTATCATACCGCAAATATGTTTCCTTTTGTGTAAAGTCAAGGCACAATGAGCTGGGGTGAACTCTGTCATGCCGTCATCTTTTCCCCTGCGCTATTGTTGGTTCATGTAATGTTTTCGGTGCTGTTACTTAATATATCCCAGTTTGCACACCCACAAAACCTCTAATCACTGAGCACATGCTCCAAGGCTCAGACTTTTGGTTTGATTAAAAATATTGCAAACGTTTCATTGCTACTGTGAGAAAACTTGAGTTCAGGGGAGTTGCAGCAGTAAGTTTTCTTATTGCTCTTGAGAAAAACTATTACCATCTACATGTAAGAATCAAATGATGAGCACGCATCTATATCGATTGAACCAGGTTGTGATTAGGGTAGACATGTTGCTAATCCATTGCTTTACCTTAAACTGACCTTTATTCAAACTACTTCACACCACCTTTCAAGCCACAACCCTTTTAAATCCACTGCAGAGACAAAGAGAACCGAGCAACTGACAATTACCGCTGTTCATTAGGTTTAGGAGTTTGTGGCAAAGACAAATCTAATTTTCCTCCAGGTCTGGTTGTATGTCCAGACCAGAAGCTGATCCAGTTAACACATAACAGCCCTGCACAAAGGGATTTCTGGAGAGCTCATTAGGGGTAACTATTTTGGTGTTTTCTCCCGGAAAAGTTCTCATCCTCAGGCCATTTGTCTTTTCAGGCGACTCAACACCTTGAACAAGTGTGCCTCTATGAAACTTGACGTGAACCTTCCGAAGAAGAAAGTAAGTGTCGACTGTTGATCACGAGGCTAATCATCACAGTAAACCTTCTGCAGTATTTGACTTTGAAGATGAATTACTGTATGAAAAGTGCAACAACATTAGAAGTGTGACACTTCAGTATCTCCCCAAACGCCTATTTTCCGAACTTAAAAAAAATCCTGATTCATTTGGTAAAAAGACAACTTATCAGCCGACAGCTGTGTCATGCTTTCTTTCTTTCTTTTCTTCTCTTTTGAAACATAGCACTTTGTACTTGTGTGCAATGTCATGATTTTGCCCCTCAAAAAGCCTCATTCCTTTACCTGAATATCACAGTTGTCATTTGAACTGTGTAAGAAATAAAAGACAAATGTCAGCACCTCCATAAGAAATGGTGTTTTCTTACAAAGAAAGTCATACATCTGCTTCCTGCAGCAACACAAACATAATCTGGCTTCATCCCTTAACCCAGATTCTATGATATTTGAGACTGTACCATTGTTGTATTCATGTCTTTTTAGCGTGAATACTTTTCATGTGTCCCTACTTTGGACCGTAGCCTGCTGGCTCGTATTCATTTTCCTGCCTTGGTCTATTTATGGAAAACTCTTCAAGTCAACAGAATCATTTGTCTGGTGTTACATCACTGTTGGCTATAAAATGTTATTAAATCTGAGCAGAAGCATCCTCAAGCTATTTCCTGCATTTCCTGTGAAACTGTTCTTTGTGGTGTAGATGATATGTGTCGTGCTGTACGTGCCTAGCTTCGCAAGCCAGCTGATGTTAATATGTTTTTACGCATAACTAAAAGTGGAATAACTAATTATCTTAGTTAGCCAGGTCTGAAAAATATGCAAAGGCTTTCTAGGTTATTTTTATGTCAGGCTCAATTATTTTATTTCCACACTGTGCACTGTATGTGTTTGTGTGATCCTTCTAATTTAATTGGGTAGTTATGAAGGTCTTTTTGAGCGGCCTAAATAGAATCATCCATTATGGAAAAGAAGGTGAAAAATACTAAATTAAATCATGTAAGCTGTGATATAACATCATCTGTCTTTCCACAGAGTGAAGACTCTGATGAAGAAGACCTGTTTGCTATCAGTGACAAATGGACCTTTGAATGGAGCAGCCGGCGCTGGTCCAGGTTACAGGATATTGACTGCCTGCTGGAAAATCACGGAGAAGGTCAGCCCTCCAGGGACGGCGTGCCTCTGAGAACCACCACCAGCAGTGAGAGTGTTCTGACAGACCTCAGCGAGCCGGAGGTCTCCTCCTTGCACAGTGAAAGCAGCGGCGGCAGCGGCCACAGGGGCCTCAGCACAGAGGACTCGGACTGCTCCAACCGCACCTGCTCGGATTCTGCAGCAATGCCAGACTCTACTTCCCTCACAATGCCTCACATCCCCAAAGAAATCGCTCACTACGGCTCGCTACCTGATAAGCACGGCAAGACAAGCCGCATCCGTGCCAAAGACTTCCTGAAGCGCATGGAGACGCTGCGCTCTCGAGGAACTCTGGGAAGGGGGCGTAAGACGTTGGTGATCAGCTCTCCGGTGCTGCAGCACGAGGCCCAGGCTCTGAAGACGCTGCGGTGTGTCGAGATCATAAATGGAGATAGTGGAGCTCCAGAAATACCGTCCAACAAAGTTCTGCCGTCCCACTCCAGCAGTGAAGGTAGCAGCCATTCCAGTGGCAGCGCTGTCAGCACACCCAGCCTGAAAGAGCGTAAGCCTCACCGGGCCGACCACAAGCGCAGCGGCATGTATCTGGAGGACATAGACATCTTCTCGGGCACTCCAGTGAATAAAGTCGCAGAGCAAAACCGCAGGAATGAATTCTGCTCCTATGAAGACCTGGTGGTCCACATTCCCAAAGACCACAAGCCAGGAACCTTCCCCAAAGCACTGTCCATAGAGAGCCTGTCCCCAACAAACGGGGCCTCTATCAACTGGCACACGGGCAGCATGCACCTGGATTCCCCACTGATTTCAAGCAGGAAGGAGTCCAGGCCCGTCACCCAGTGCTGCTCCAGAGGCAGCCGCATCAGCGTGTACGACAATGTTCCCGGCTCGCATCTGTACGCCAGCACGGGAGACCTGATCGACCTGGAGAAAGAGGACCTGTTCCCTCACCTGGACGATATCTTGCTGCATGTCAATGGTCTCCAGCAGATAGTGGACCACTGGTCTCAGAATGTGTTGCCTGTTGGAGAAGGGCTGGCGCAGCTGGACGGCGCGAGGGAAGACTTGGGTGGCCTGCAGTCCTCCAGTCAGATCACGTTGGACTTTGAGGGGAATTCTGTCACGGAAAGTCAGACCCAACCTAGTTACGGGGACAGAGACAGAGTATCGCTCGCTGAGACAGAATCTACAAGGCTCAGGGAAAGGAGGGACTCTGGAGTAGGTGCTTCACTTACGAGACCTAACCGGTAAGACTCATGGAGCTGTATTGAAAGCACTGGAATATTAAATCTCTTCTATTAACAAAAAGAAAAATGTTTTGTTTTTCATCTTTCATCTTTTATGGCTTTAGGTTACGATGGCCCAGCTTTCAGATATCTAATCGTCTGAGTCACTCCGTGGCTTCGCTGCAGATTACCAACCAGTCCGCAGGCCAGCTAAGTCTGTTGCAGAAGTTTTCTCTGCTGCGTCTTACTGCAATCATGGAGAAGTACTCCTTGTCCAACAAGCATGGCTGGACCTGGTAAGTCTCACTTTAACATCCATTTGACATGTGATGTACTCAGTCTTTTATGTATTAATGAAAGAACATTTAATTGAATTTCTTTGAACTGATGACAATTATTATGTTAGAACTGTTTATTTCTGAGTTTGTTGACTCGAATTACTTCACCAGATTCACTTTAGGTTTACAAGCTGTTAATACTGTTTTATGTAATGTAAATGTGTATATAGGGTTAACAGATTACATGTAATTGGGATTATGTCATTATTCAGATTGCATTTGAAAAAACATATGATTAGACTGTAGATAGATTGTTAAAGATTACTTGATTACATATTTCATCGTTAAAATATGACAATTTTAACTTTTTACTAGTGCTCGATTAACCCATAAAAAGCACATCTGGCATATGGGGTTCAATTTTGATCAAATCAATCATTTGATTGTTTTGCAAAAGGCATTTTTTAGGCATTAAATCAAATATTGTGGCAACATCCTTTTTTAGTTTAAGGTTCATTATTTTGCCCCATGTTTAGCCAGTAGACAAGGCGTCAAAGATGTTGTGTTGATGTCTCTCCCAGGTCCGTCCCAAAGTTCATGAAGAGAATGAAGGTGCCAGACTATAAGGATAAGAATGTGTTTGGAGTGCCTCTCATCGTGCATGTGCAGCGTTCTGGACAGCCGCTGCCCCTCGGCCTGCAGCAGGCCCTGCGGTACCTGAGGAGCCAGTGTCTCGACCAGGTCAGCCACTGCTCACATACTCTCAGGTTGCATATGACTTGCATTTTCACATGTGATGTAACAAACATTCGGGTTTATCTAATGTGTATGACATGGTGTAAGGTTTCAGTGCACAATGAATGCCGCAGGTTGTAGGCGGATAGACTAGTAGTATAATAACAATACCTGAGCGGAACTGCTGTACAATGCATTCTGCTGGCAGCTGTCAAGTTAACATTAACGCTCCTGTTTGGCTTCCAGGTGGGTCTCTTTCGTAAGTCCGGGGTGAAGTCTCGAATTCTAGCTCTCAGGCAGATGAATGAGAGTTCTCCAGACAATGTGAACTATGAGGATCAGTCTGCCTACGATGTGGCCGATATGGTGAAGCAGTTCTTCAGGGATCTGCCTGAGCCCCTGCTCACCAGCAAACTGGGGGAGACCTTCCTCCATATCTACCAATGTAAGGAGAAACAAATCTCTCTTTCATTGCCTTGTGTCTCATGTCAGGTTTTAATTTAACATCTCACTTAGTTGTGTTTTAAGTTGGAGAACATTGTGAACCTAACATAGAACACATAGATAACAATTTCGAATGACCTTTGGCAGCTAATAATTGCTTTTCTCTCCTCTATCACTGTGTCTGTAAAGCAGAAATAATACAAATCAATTCTCTCCAATGTGCAGATGTGCCGAAGGACCAAAGGCTGCAAGCCGTCCAGGCAGCCATCATGTTGATGTCAGATGAAAATCGGGAGGTGCTGCAGACCCTGCTCTGTTTCCTCAGCGATGTCACATCCTCCGTGGAGGAGAACCAGATGACACCCATGAACATCGCTGTGTGCCTGGCGCCCTCCCTTTTTCACCTCAACATACTCAAGAAAGATAACCTCTCGCCAAGGTAATTTTTTTCTTGTTTTCTTAGTCTTGCAGTTTCCCCCGTAAAAAATAAAGAGCAAGACATGCGTGCATTCTATTAACGTCTGCATGATTATCTTCACGTATGACTCCATAAAGATAGACATAAAATGTGTTACAGAGTTTTCTCAGCCCTCAGGGGTGCAGTAGATTACTCTCTATCTGGGCCAGTTTTAAAAGGACGTGGCACTCTTTTTAAAGCTCAGTGTTTTATGAGATCATGCTGTGTACAAACAAAGCAAAGCTCTCTAATTTACCATGTTGAAATTGTTGCCAAAGGGATCAAAGGGGTTTCCCGCAGAGAAGAGGAAGGGTTTATATACTGTGTTTGGTGACCAGGGCACTCTGCTGGCCTAATAAGTTCCTTTCCCCATAATCCCCCAGGGCAATGCAGAAGAAGTATGCCACTGGCCGACCGGACCAGAAGGATCTGAATGAAAACTTAGCAGCAACGCAGGGCCTGGCTCATATGATCATAGAGTGCAACCGTCTCTTTGAGGTACAACAACCTGCGGTTGAGATGATGCAAGAATTTCAAGCCTGGGTGCAATATCCACAGGCCACCCCCTGTTTATGTTTGCTGTCAGTCTTACCTCATGCTTTTATACATCCATTAGATCCCTCATGAGATGGTTACTCAGTCGCGTAATTCATACGTGGAGGCCGACTTGCATGCACCGACAATTGGGGAGCTATGCAAGCAGCTGGAGGATGATGACGGAACGTACCAAACACATATGGAGGGGAGGCTTCAGAACCTGCTTAAAGAGGGCAGAGAAAAGTCCAAGTACTGGATGTCCTGCAGCAGCTCTGATAACACAGAGCTCTACTATAAGAAGGTTGGTGTTCTTCTTATACAATAGTACATTAAAATAATCCCAGTGTCACTTATCAATTTAAGGTATCAAATGATTATCAATAATGCGAAAAATTAACAAACAATATTTGATACCTCATGCATGGATCTTGCTTTCAGAAGTTAACATGATGGTTTGTGTCTGTGTGTCCCGTCCAGGTGGGAGATTGGAACCCTTTGAGACGCTGGCGAGTGTCCGTGGAGGTTGAAGCACCACCATCTGTAGTGTTGAACCGTGTGCTGCGAGAGCGCCACCTGTGGGATGTGGATCTGCTGCAGTGGAAAGTGTGTGAGACACTGGACAAGCAGACTGAAGTGTTTCAGTATGTCCTGAATCGCATGCCCCCTCATCAAAGCAGGGACTTTGTGGTCCTCAGGTGAGTTGGGAAAGCGCAACATTGTTTTACAGCAGCCAAAATTTATTTTCCTTTAAGGTACAAACTCAATCACTTTCTTTTTATCCAAGGTCATGGAGGACAGACTTGCCCAAAGGTGCCTGCTCCCTGGTTTCTGTGTCTGTAGAGCACGAGGACTGCCCTCCTGTTGGAGGTGTACGAGCTATCGTCCTGGAGTCCAACTACCTGCTAGAGCCATGTGGCTCAGGAAAGTCAAGACTCACTCACATCTGCAGAGTGGACTTGAAGTAAGTCCCACAAATATCTTAATACATTTTGTGTGACTATAGTTGCATTTAAAAAAACAATTATCTGAAGATCCTGTATGTGTATGTATTCTAATTACCTTGTTGTGATTTCAGGGGAAGGACTCCAGACTGGTACAATAAAGCCTTCGGTCACCTTTGTGCCGCAGAAGCTGCCCGGATCCGCAATTCCTTCCAGCCAATAATCACAGACGGCCCTGAGACCAAAATCTGAACTCTTTGCCAGTTATGTCTGCTCAGCCTTGACATCAAGATTGAGCCTTTGAGTCAATGCTAACAGGCTGACACACAGACCCCAGAACTAAAGCACAGTTTATTCAGTTTTCTCCAGAGTAGAAATGCTTTGAAGATAATGTTAATAATGTAAGCTCCTCTGTATTTGCACAATGACAAAAGAGGACATCTTATAGGTGCTGAGCATAATTACTCATTGGGAAATTAATCATCCTGCCAATGTCCTTAGCGTTAGGATTTTATTTACCTTTATGTTGCTAAACCTGTATTTTATGATAATTATTATCTTTAATAATATTGTATTACTGTTGCTTTAATCTACAATGTCTAGGACATTCAAGCTCTTAAACGCTTCTGGGAAGCATGTATATGTTATTCATTTCAGATTTAAAGCTATAATTATTATGATGTAGACTCAAGTGTCTGTATATATGTGTGAATATAATGTACATGCAAATAAGATGTATATATTGTATATATGTGAAGGGATAAATAGTACATATGTTAATATCCTATATATTGATTCTTTCACTTTCCTGTAATACACATGGTACAAAATTGTAAGCTGGTTTTACTTTGCTTCAGTATTGCCATTTCGGAATGGGTGTAATTTTATTAAACTTTGACCTCCTATGGTTGTGAAAAGAATGACTTAGGGTTTGACTTGATCATACCTGCATAAGGGTACTGGATTGTGCAGCCAAGTACAAGAGACATCATTTTTTAATAAAACTATCAAAAATATGAAATGTTTGTATGCACTTTGTTATCGTGCCGCCACGTCAAACAGATGGAAACAGACATTTTAAGGGATTATGCAGTAATGGGCTTGTGAAGGAGTCTAAATAAAAGTTATAGAAAATGTGCATGTAACACTAACTTGTACTGACAGAAAACACAATTCTTCCTGATCTGGGATGAGAGGGACCTCTCCTGGCCATTCAAAGGAAACACATGACTGCAGGCACTGCACATGGGAAGATGGACTGACATGGAGACCTTATCTGAGCTTACAATTAGTTCTTTAAACAAACATGACAGTCATTCAGAGTAAAATGCCCAAAATGGTGTAATTTATCTTGTCTGGCCTTGTATGGAAAGTGAAAGGCTTGAAAACATAACCCTGGCTGATTGTCATTTCTGTCCACTAGATGGCCCTTTCTGATCAGCCAGTGACGATTCATCTTAGCCACTTCATATTTTCCCGCTACAATATTATTGAAATGAAGGCTTAATTTCAACCATAACCCATTACCCATTTTTTGGACATCCTTTTACAACAGGTAGTCAAGGTGAGAACACAAAATGTCAATATTATTGTTTCAGTTTTAAGGGATGCCACACAAAAAATGATATCTTGAAAAATTATCACCATTTAGTAACTATTCAAAACCTTACTGAGATATAGTTAGAGGTCGTGGCAGCTAAGACATGCTGAAGGTATATAAAGAAGTGAGATGGTGTTGTGGCAGACCTTACTGATAATTATGAACAACGCTGCAGGCCATTGAGTCTGGATCTGCTCCTCTGATTCAGTTCCCTGTATACTCTCTAAGCGTGTGAATAGCAAAGTCAAACCCCCACCATTGACCTCTATTCACATACCGGCTGGTTTTATGGTTCTTCTTAACAAGGTTCAAGCTTAACAGAGGGGGTGGGAGTATTAGAGGGAGTTTCTGGAAGTGATTTCCCACTGACGGTAAAAGGACATTACTAGTCAGTCACATTGGGACATAGGATTACAAAAAACAATAGCTATAAGGACATTTTGCACAACTGATCTGAGAAAATGAAGATTGTGTTTGCTAATTCAAAAATACAGTATTATGAAAGTACATTTACAATAGCTCATAAGAATACAGTGCGATAAAAAATGACCCACATCACAGGGTGAAATTACATTTCATCTTCTCATAGGTGAACAGGCAAAATAATCTGATTGCCAGTTGTTATGCACTGCATATTTGCAAATTATATCAAGCTTTAAAACTGTTCTGCAATATACATCGTAGGTAGCTTTATAAAGCCTGCAATCATTACTACCTCTTTTGAAACCACGCTGACACAGATCAGCTTAACGAGGTCATGAAATGCAAGCTCAGCTTCTGGCTGTCAGTCAGCAGGATGGACAGGATTGTTGCCAAGCTGTCGGTGTCAGTCACTTTTATGTAACCACTGGAACTGTTATGTTAGTTGTTATTACATACTGTATATCTCTTTCCATATGACTTAGCAAAGTAAAACAGGCAATAAATGCGATAATGAAGAAGTCACTCTTCTTGATACTGTATCATAAAACATTCAAGACAAAAGGCAGTAAAATGCATAAATTCTACTGTACATAATATGTAAATGCAAGACATCATTCAAATAAATAATTCATTCGAAAAAAACAACAAATATTTTTCTAACCTCTTGATTTATTAAAATAAACAATATAAAAATGAAATACATAGTACAGATGGTCAACAGTAATTGATACAATCCAGGATTCTTTTTTGTTTAGTTGAGTAATAAAACCAGGCAATTTGTGAATTCTGTCTGTAATTAGCAAATCAATGTGCCAAAAAGCAGACCCTAATACTAATTCAACGAGAGCACTGGGAGAAAACTTGACTTAAAGTTTACGAAGGTTACTGATCTCACTATAACAGAATATGTTGTACTGCTTTGCATTGATGGTCAGGGTCACCTTTGTGCCTCACAGACTGATCAATATATCTCTTGCACCAGAAGCTCAAACTGGAATGAAACTAAGTCACATTTATATGAGTGGAGGAAGAACCTGTAAAACAATAATACAAGTCAGATGTTCACATGTTCATGGGAACAGTGTTCAGGTGGACAGTCAAACATGGCCTTAAGCAAAACGACAGCCTGAATGGTTCAGCGTCTGGCCTCTCAATTAAATGATAACCTTTAAGACACCTATTAATAAAAGCAAACCATCACACTTTTATAGCTTTAATTAACCTAACAGCCATTGTAATAAAATTTTAAATGACCATAAAACTCATATCTCATGTAAGTCTGGGCTACTGGTCCTATAGACCAAAATGACCTTTTTCACTGTTGTAAACTTAAACACTGACAACCACGAACCATTATCCATTTGTAAGAGAATGTGCTAGACCGAAAGGCAAGGGCGTCCATGAAAAGTGGTGGGTCTCAAATGCAAAAAGTCTTCTAAATGGTCTTCAACATATGCGACTGTAGGCAATGTAATGATGAGACTGTATGAGGTCACAATAAATAATAATGGTAGGGGGGGAAAAAATTACATAATGCCGCATTCAAATTAATTTGTTAACATTTCCTGATGCAAGCTTTTTGGGGGGAATATGAGACCCTTAGAATAAGTTGGGCTGGTATGATTTGGTGATCCAGTTGCCTAAAAGTCTAATTGCTGATTGGATAAAAGGTTTCCTTTAAAATCATAGCGGGACAGGTGTAACTAATTAGGCAATAGACCATTGCTAACGCTATTGGCTACTACACCTGTGCTGTCCCAGCCATCACTAATTATAATAAACTATAAATATCTTGTTTGGACGGTTTTTTTTTTTATTTTTTTATTTTATCAAGCTTATTTTTGTATCTCTTTAATGTGAAATGATTTCACATTTCACATTTATATAACAATATTTAATATTTCCATTCAGACCGGAAACGTCAGATAAAAAGTCACATAACTTCCGGCTGCCATCTTTGTCTTGGGACACTAAAGCTAGATTCTCGAGCGGTAGCTAAATTATCATTATTACCAAACCGGATTGGTTTAACTCACCAACAGGCAAACTTCATTAGATGGAAGTGTCTCGCGATATAAAACTACTGCTGCTTCTTTTTTAATTAGCCATGCTAAGCTCGAAGAAGTGCTCCTATTGCGCTGCTCCCACCTGCCCGCTGGGCGGCTCGGGGAGGCCCCCTCGCTAGCGGTCAGTCTCCGGCTCTTCGGCTCCATCATCGCAGCCAGCGCAGGCGTGGTGAGCGGAACCGCAGGCAGGGGGCGGCAACATGGCGGTGACAGCAGCTCAGACACGGAGACGCGCATCCAGGAGAGCGGCACATACACACATCTTTGTGTACACAGCGCAGGTCAGTCAGCTCAGTTAACCGGCTGGCACCGACAACACACCGGACTCCCTCACCGGAACTCCTGAGAGTGGATCTAACTGACACAGAGTGGGTTCTTGTTTGTGTTTTGTTTTTGTTTTTTCGGGGCTTCGCGAGTCTTCTTTTTCTTCTCTCTCATTTCTTCTTGATGCTTCGGAGCAGTGATTCAATTCATCACAAGGGGGAAGACGTCTAACTAGCCTCTCCCGAAGAGCCGCCCGGTCTGGGTGGACATGACAAGCGAGAGACCGGTGACAATGCCGGGTTCGGTGTCGCTCTCGGACCGACAGCCTCCTCCAAGTCACAGGCAACACGCGGCTGCAGTCTCCGCTGCCGCTGCCGCCGCCGGTGAGACGATGATGATGTCCGGCTCAGGTTCTTCAGTGGTCCTCCCGGCTGGGATTATCAATCCATCGGTTCCTATCCGGAATATCAAAATGAAATTTGCTGTTCTCATCGGACTGATCCAGGTCGGAGAGGTTAGCAACCGTGATATTGTGGAAACGGTGCTGAATTTGGTGAGTAAACGTGTTTTTTCCTTCCCTTCCCTCTCTTTTCACTCTGTGACTGGACGTTACTGCCTGTAATCCCAAATCGGGAGTGCTGCTCAGTTGCACCAATAACAATGTCGACATGCAACAAAACAGTGTTATTTTTAATATCGACACAGTGCAAATAATAATTAAATTGTTGGCTGCACTAATGTGAACAAGTGCCCCGGGATATGTGCGAGCAAACAGCCAGAAGTCACACATGCACCGACACAAGGTGGGATGAGGGATGCTGATCCAAAACCAGCCCTCAAGTTTTCAAGTTCAGCAACTTCTTCCAGTGACTTGTAAACCGAGCAGGCTGATGTGAATTATGTCAGTGTAGGTAAAATACACACCTGCTGGGATTTAAGTGTATTGTGAGTACTGCATTGTTTGCTGCTGCACAATTTAGGCAATTTCCAAAGGCATTTTGTGTTGATGTAGTGTAATGTAGTCGAACAGTGGCAGCATGCATCTGCTGCTGCTTTGTGTGTGTGTGTGTGTGTGTGTGTGTGTGTGTGTGTGTGTGTGTGTGGAGGTCCCCATAACATGCCAGGGACTATGACTGTTGATAGGGTTGCAGCTAATCTGCTGATTATTTTCATGATTAATTGTTTTATTAATTAAATGTAAAAACATAACAGATAATCACATTTTTGTCTTTTGAAAAGGAAGTTTCTAACCTGCAGTTTATGCACACTGGAGGGACCTGTGAGTAAGAAATGCTGAAAGATGCCGTGAGCAAAGATAGATGATTAATAATCCATAGCTCTGATAACATTAGTTGTGTTAAAACAGACTGTATCGCACCTATCCTTACCCTGGAAGGTGGGACACGTATTACAAGTTGCAAACATGTTGTTTTCCTCTGAACCTGTAAAAAACTTGTTTGGCTCTTCACTCTAAACTGTGTGGCTCTGTCCAGGTGCAGCAGTTTGATGTCAAGAGCACAATGGATGCACTTCTTCTTTTATGATTGTAATAATAATAATTAAAGCTTTATTTATAGAGCACATTTAAAAACAGAGCTTACAAAGTGCTGTGACAGACAGAACAAAAGAACAACACTCAGGAAGATGATATAACAGGATGAATGCTCAATTAACAGTCAAGCCAAACTAGTTAAAACAAGAAGGCAAAAGAAGAAAACACATAAACATACATACATATATACTTATATGTATATGTAATGCATCTGTAAATTAAGATGCTGAAACAAGCAAACGTTTGACATTTTTTGTTTGGAAAATGACTGAAACATTTAATCAATTATCAAAATAGTTGGCAGTTCTTTTTCTTTCCATCTACTAATCCCTCCATCGACTAATCATTGATGCTTTAATAAGCTGTTTTCAGGGAATTCAGAACTGCCAACACCTCTAAGAGGAGGGCTCAAGAACCGGTCAGTGTTTGGCGATAATCTAGGCACCGCGGCTCCTCAGCAGTGTGTTAATAAGGATGAATATTCTTGGTGTGCCCTGGAGCCGCTCCTAACGAAAGTGTGAAAACTTGTGGGTGTTTGATGCTGGTCTTCCCCAGATCAATATTGACCCGAGGACTATTTTCTCTCAAGCCTTTTCCTTCCACTTTCTCACCAGACGTGAAGTGTCTGCTCTCATAATTTGCTGTATGATATTATAACAGACGTAGCAAAGCGAGAGGAGAGTGAGAAGCAACGAGTGTCAGCAGAAGATGGTTAACCATTTCAGACCAGGGTTAGCAAATGAAGACAGCTCCGTACATTGGCACAGTGTAACTAGATATGATCGGACCGTAGAAGGAACTTACACCTCTGCTTTGACCATCTGCAGGAGTACTACAGCAGAGCCTGTTTGCAGTGGTTTCGCCTCTCCTTGTTAGCACACTAGAGATTAATTACGACCTGTTCTGGCACAACAGAAATCCACTTTGTGGAGCAGGACAAATTGTAGCCCTTGGCATGTTCAGACATGAGAGTAGTACTGCAATGGCTGGAGTCTCTGACACCTTGGCCTCTCACACTTTGAGAGCGCTATTTTCACAGGAAATGTGTTCAAGGAATAACACGCTGTGGTCTACACTGATAGCCTAGACAATAGACAATTATTTGAACCAGACACTGATCTTGTTTTAGTCATTTCTCCATTGTACTGTTACTGAATGCAGGGCTTAATTAATGTCACATCTGCCTCCTCTGTGCATGTTTATATTGTAAAGTAATTGCTCTGACACGCATCATACAGCAGCGCACTTCATTCATTTTCTCAGTGATGTACAGGTTCCAAAACTTTTGAATGACAGTTTTAATTAACGGAGGCCATTACTGCTTTGCTGTGGTGTATTATTTAGGATCGCACCAGTGTGAATTGATTTGATTTGTTTGCAAAGAAAAATACGACGTCCATCCATATTATGTGCATACAAATGAACCAAATATTTAATGCAGCAATCATGGCACCAGATGACACAGTAATTGTTATCATATCTGCCTCTTCATTTAAATGACATCACAAAACGTGCATGAATAATACCAGAGAAAAGAAGGTGGCGAAAGCTATCATGCAAGCAAGTCTTCTGCCTGTAAGATGCCATGGCTACAGAAATTTTTATGCTCATAAATTCAGATTTTGTTTGAAGTGTGGAGACGGTCTGAAGATCCTGAAGGATCCTTAACTGTTTCTCATGGGGTCCAATTTGTGGAGTAATGAAATAATAATGTCCTTCTTTCCGTCCAAGGAGCATCCCGGGAAAGTTGTGAGCAGGAGATCCTGAACATCTATCGTGAAAAAGTATCTTATTCTGGTATTTAAAAAAAAAAAAAAAAAAATGTTATTCAGCTGAAGTTCTTCTTGAACTCCTTAGATGGGAAATTTGAATGGATTTAAATGGATCTGGTATTACTGCTCCTTAACATAATAAGCATAGAAACCAATCTTAGATGTTGAGACGGGACATTTCGTCAGATTTATGAAATGGGCAGCACCCATCAGAACTGTAGAGTGTAAAACATTACATTAGAACCCTCAGCTTGGTGCAGATATTTTCCTCTGCTGGTGTTTTTTTTCCTCATCAAAATTGCATTAACTTATTAATTTACTGCAGTGTTCCCCTCATGGAATATGCAGATCTGGAGCCTTTCTTAACGTAACACAAGCAGAACCTCTGCGAACAGTTTGTCTGTTTATCTCTGGGGTTGACATGGATAAGACTGTTAACTGGTTTACATAGTGCTCCAGGCTGTGACCAATTTGGTTCACATATGACCGTAAATCTGTCAAGTGCGATTAAACACTTTCATTGGTCGTACTGGTGGAACTGAAATGTAGTTATTAATTTAGTTTACTATTTACAATTTATTTTTGCATATACTATTTAAATGCATTTTCATCTTTTTTTCAGATTTTAAATCATTTACAAACAGTGTTAAAATGTATTATTAGGTGCATCTAAATGCTGGTGCGCCTATATGAAGCAGTTAGGCACACCATAAAACCACTGTGAAAAGTTAGTCTGGAGCCCAACATATTTCATTTTAATATTATGGCATGAAAAACAGAATAATGTAAATTCTAGTGTGATAATTGCCCTCTCTGGCTTGAAATGGCTCATAAAGTAGTCAACAAAAAACACTACTTGCATAGAAATAAGAAGGTGTTTATGACCTCTTCATTTCTTTCTTATCTTCATTCTCTCTCCCAATATGTTGTTGTTTTTTGGCTGGTGGTTTTGTTATTCTCTGCCTTTAGGTGTGTGTGGCAATGTACCCCTTTGACCTTGTGTAATAGTAATAGAATAAAAACAGTGTGCCTGACCACTTAGTTATACTACTTTCCTTATTAGATCATTGGATCAAATTATTGCCCTCATGGTGAGGATACGCAGCCGACAACAATAACCAACTGCTTCTCATGGTTGAAACCATTAAGATAACCCGTACATTCACATTTTTGTATATTTTTTTAAGTTAATTCGCTGTAGTTTATGTACGCCCAAGGGTAAGAAAGGCTAAGATAGTGCTGTTTTCAGCTGCATCTTAAGTTCAGGCTTTCATCAAACTCTGATCATAGATTTTGATCGTACATCTTGTCAAATTTTGGTACAAGCAAGATGATACAGATTGTTGTCTTCTAACCATTAAGTTGGAATCAAAGTGCATTTTTGTCTCCTACTCAGATAGTCAGATACTTTATAACAGGTCAGCTGACCCTCTTCAAGATGTGAAAAAAGGAGTGGGTATTTCTGCCGTGCTCTTCACGTCACTTAAATCATTCAGTGAACAGTTCTCTGACAAAAGAGAAAGTCGCATTGCTCAATGGCAAAAAGTCACCTATGATCACATGGGTAATGGAGAGAGGTGTGAAAAGAAGTTCACCTTGATCCTGTCATTTGGGAGGAACACATTTCTCATGTGCTGTCGACAAGTGGTTGATAACACAAAAACATGAAATACACTGTTGGTACCCTTGACTACCATGTCAGGTCAGAGTTATTGTCAAGCTTATTTAGACCTTGTTCAAGCAACACTCCTCCCAAATTATATTCATTTAGTATCAATCACTCCCTCGCTGTAGACTTGAAAGGTTGGTGTTATAAGTGGCGGATTCCTTCTTCATAAAGAACTGGAGCTGCTGTCAACTTGAACATTGGTGGTTACAATGCTTTCATGGCAGAAAAAAGCATGGAAAACACACACATGTGCAACATAGTCCGCTTATCTACCATCCACTTATATGCTTGCGTTCCACATGTTTGTGTATAATCCAATATGGCAAAATACAGTTTCTGTTTGCAGCTCCTGCAGTTAGCTTGTTTGTGGCTTGCAATCACATTTGCTTCTCAAGGGAGTCTCAAGGGACTGCTTGAAAAAAAAGCTACAAACAGGTACAGTGTGCAGAATTTGATGAGAATTATGTGTTTGGATACCGCAGAGAGTGTAAACATACAGGGACGAAGATAATGCGTCAGGAGTGGGTGATAAGTTTCCACATTATGGATGTTTGAATTCATGTACAGAGTAGGGCTGCAATGATTGATCCATTGGTTTTAAACAATTAGTTGGCACATAGTCAGGTTGAGCTATTTTTTTGAAAGAAAAAGGGGGAATATCTGGTTCTGCCTTTTTAAATGAAGTGTTCTGGTTTCTTTACTAATCTGTGACAATAAACCAAAAATATTTATGTTGTGGACAAAATAAGGCATTCAGAGACGACATGGCCTTTGGGAACACTGATGGACATTTTCACCATTTTCTGTCATTTTACAGCCCAAAACAACTAATAGATTGCTCAAGTAAATAGTCGACTGCAGCCCTATAACACAGTTATTTAGATATGAAGTCAAGCTGACCAGAGTAGACCCACTTTTTTCATCAATATCAAAACCCCCAACATCGTCTTTCAAGCCTCAGCAGTGGAGTGTTGGGTATTAAAAAGATATTTGATGGATTTTCTCTTTAATGACATGCTTCACCTTGCTGGCTAACGCTCTATGAAGTGGTAACGAAATCCTGTTCTAGTTTCCAAACATAGAATTTTACTTAAAAACATTTCCAGGATAAATTCCTCTCACAGAGGTGCATTACTCTCGCTGCTGCAGTATTCCCTTGTCGTCTGCATCAGTGATTTTATAGTTAATTCTTTGATATGACTTTGAATTGCCAGCTCAGATCGAAAGCACACCAGCCTGCTGAGACACTCTGAATGAGAAAATGACAGATTCTCAGTATTTCATATGCCCGTGCCGCTTCGTTAAATATATAATCACCAATAGTTGCCAAATCAATTATTTTCATTAGCTTAATGGCATTACACGCGCTACTACAATTATCCTTATGACAGGCGCAACGATGCACATTGGACTATGATTAGTAATCACTCATCCTTGCTGTTTTTGATTAGGAGATGCTTTTGAGAGTAATTTTCCTGAATCAGAACTGAATAAAGAAAAGAAAATCTCTAAGGTGAAAAATGTTTTTTTAAATGAGGATATTGTTGTGTGGAAAGCCAAATTAGTCAGGATGTGGGCCTTTGTTGGGTGAAGTGTTGGCGTGCCCGAACCAAGTGACTGCTCTTCAGACTTTAAACAGAGTTCACTGGAGCTTAACTGATTATATGCTTCTAAACAGGACTTTGCTTCTCAGATTAAACAACTTGAAGTACCTAGGAATCAGGGTTTGTGTTCCAAAAACATGGTGCCGATTCAGGTGTCCTGGATGATTTCAGTTTCCTGGACAAATGGAGATCGCTGACCAAAGCATCAAATGACTTGGGAACGAGACTAAACAATCTACTACAACCTAGTTGGAAGAGTATAAAGTGAGCTGATTGTTGAGTCTCATTCTGACACTGGCTCGGTCTCATTGTCTGTTCTTGTGTTCAGTTCATTCTCGATCTGAACTAAGCACCCTCCTGAGACTCCAGTTATTCCCCTCCAGTCTCCTCCTGTTCCCCTCATTTCTCTGTATGTTCATTATGTAAAGCACATTTCCCGTCCAGTAAGCAGTCAACAAGGTCGAAGAGAGACTAAGGAGGATCCTCTGCTCTGCAGATTTAAGAAGCTAAATTGTTGTAGTAGCACAGGATACCTCTGGCTATAAAGAACACACGTAAGAACTGTAATTTATCCCACAGGTAGCTGGCTTGCTCAATTCAAAGAGAGTCAATTTTCATCTTCACTTTGTGCTCTGTTCTATTTCAGTAGTATATTTCACTCTGTCATGAGGGAGAAGTCGCTAGCTGTCGGATCAAAACTAAAAGCAAATGTCTCTGTCCAATCTACCAGTCATTTAGGGAATTTCAATTGCTTACTGGTGGATATTCTGCCACCAGACCAAAGACATACATTTAGCTGGAATGAGTGCTCTAAACTGCTAATAGGTGTATGTGTGAGAGAGACTGACTCCGTCTGTCTGAGTTAGCTCCAACAACAGACTGGCAATCTGCCCAGAGTCTTTGTCCTTTGGCCAACTGATTTCTCGGATAAGCTCCAGCCCCCTGCAAGTAGAAATAATCTTACAGATCACTGGAGAATGTATATTCTCAGGGTGCAATGCCCACGAGTTACACACTCCCCATCTTCCTGAAATGTATAGGTTAAAAGATAAAAAAGTTTGACTAGTTAACAATCAGTGCATTCATGTGAAAATTCATTGTGAGTATTGAGGAAAGTTTTCATTGAATCCGGTTGATGCATCATCATCAGGCATGTAGGGCTTAGCTGGAGGAGATTCCTCACAGACATGTCAACCTCAAACACAGCTGCATAAAGGAGAGCTGCTGACGGGCAACCCCCCACCCCCAGTTGGGTGAGGTATATTATATTCATTGGTGTATTGATATCTTGTGGCAGAACGCTTCAGAAAGCCTGTCTAGCTTGAACAAAATACATTTGTAAATACACTTTTCAACCATCTGCAGCACCTACAAAAGGTGGTTTTATCATCATGACTATTTTCAGTGTCATTATACATATGTCATACTATTTCACTGACGCAATGGACTCGATACGGGACTATGTGTGTTCCATTTGATGACTGATTAAGGAGCTTGGGTAAGCATCAGTGTTTCACTGTACACATAAGCAGGTTAATAATATAAGAATTAAAAATCATTGCCCCTCATGACCCAAAAAATGTTTGTGCATCGGAGTAATTAAATATCCCAAACGCCCAGTTGCACCAGACAAAGTGAGAAATGGCTGAGTAGAAGATGTTTTTGGGGTTGCAGGTTGTTTGTAACGTTTATTCTGTCTAAGATTTTTACACTGAGGGTCCTAAAGAATGTTTGTGACTTCTTGGCTTTTTTTTTTAGATTAGCACTCACTTCCTTTTTTTCCTTTTTCTGTCTGCCATCTGTATATCATTTTGTGAGAAATGTGAATTTTTTTATGTGGGTTCTTTTTAGTTTGGGTCAGTGAGTGTATTCTGAGTCACGGAGAGCTGTAAATAACAAATCAACCCCAGAAAAAGGAAATTATACACTTCAGTTATAGGAGAGCAGGTTTTCAGTCTCGTTTTAAAGTCTCAAGCTGTTTTTCACAGTAGTGTTTTTTTTATGCAAGAACATTTTAAGAGAATAGATTCATCTTTGTAATACTGTTAAGTCTGCCAACTAAAAAGGTGTTAATCCTTTGTAGAGTTTTATAGTTAATAAGGAGCAGCATTTACTTTATGAAAGAGGAGTGGAGTCAGTGTTATGTTTTGGTTTTAGTAACAAATATAGCGGCTGCATTTTGGACTTTTTTTAATGCTACAGAGTAAAATATCTACTGATTTTGATGTGATGAAGGCATTAATTAGAGTTTCTGCATCTAACTGTGTTAAAACTTGTGTAATTTGGAAAAAACCTTGCTTAAGTGATGCTGTTGTTGATGTGCTTTTGGGGGAGTGCAAACAGAGGGTGACATCCAGATTTTTAAAAATACTGCTCTCTGAATATGATCATGATAAACAACAATGACAGTTTCACAATGAATATTTGCATGTGAAAAATAACTATGAGAACAGTATGTTTTGCAGAGGAATAGATATCTCTTCCTCTGCTGACAGTTGCTTCAGTAGAGCAGAGTACAATGCAGGCACTAGGCGTGTTGACACTAAGGGGATTTTGCTCATCTGGGTAAACTGCTCTCATCATGTTGCTATTGGCACAACTGTTACTTTTGCTCTCCGCTTGCAGACACTGCTTTGAATCTCATATTGCTCGCTTTCCCTAATCGCTAACGGCTCAGCGAGTAGCTTAAAGTAAATTTGCACCATCTTTCTCTCAGGCATTTAATTTACTCAATCTCGTGATCACAATAGGCTTGATTGAAATTGTAGAGCTATGATCACACCTGTCGGAAGCAGAAAATGAAGGAAAAGAAGACATAGGCATTATTTTGCAACAAACTGTTAAAACATTGTCGGTTGACTAGATTTGACCTCAGCTGTTTTTTTAGAAATGACATCTTCGGTGTTGGAGTCTGAAGGGTCACATCGTGGACGTAACAAGTTCTCTTTGGAAGATGTTGGAAGTCTCCCTGGAAAATATGTTTGTGACTGACAGCATCAGAAAATAGCAGAGCTGCTTGATAATATCAGCTTCAACATGAAGTATTTTTATCGACCTGAAATAAAAATGTTTGCTGATATGACAGGCACATGATGCGAATTGTTAACTAAGCAGGCTTCTTATTTTGAAAAGTATTGTAAGCCTGCAGCTATCAGTGGGCCATCCCATTAACATTAGACATGATGATATGTTGATTTTACGTGGAACAGACAAGGTATATGGATAAACCTTGTCTGTTCCAACACAGCCTTCATTTTCCCAGGAAATTGGATTCCCGATTAGCAGATGAAATTTGTGAAAGCGGGGTTTATAGGAAACAAATCAAAATGTCAATGGTGTCATTAATCTAATGATAAGTTAAAGCAAAGGACTAATAACAGGAAAGACTGGATGTTCTCCAGTTAGGTGGATAAATATGTGCATTTATCTTTATTGACAAATTGCCTAAATTAGTTGAAAAATATTGGATAGCAGCAAAATAACACAATATTCATAGCACTTTTTTCCACCCCAACAAAACAAACCACAGTTCCTCTTCAAGCTTCTTTATATGTATAGCTAATAACATGGTCACAGTGGTTATCGGCCCCATCTGAACTTTCACAGCTCATTAGGTTTGGCCGCTTAGATGAATCGGCCTTCTGGAGGTAGTTTGGACTGCGCTTCTTTATTATTACATTATTATGAATTATTTATTGAAAGATATTTATTTAATGATGTTTTCTCTTGTTTTGTTTAGATGAGTCTGCTCTGTTCTGCCTCTTCCCCTCTGGTCAGACCCTGGTAGTCAGTTCTACAGCAAAATGCTGATGTGCTGATTTACCCAGAGATCTCAGCAGTTAAAAACCATCATCATCAAACCAGCGTCTTTCACATTACATCCATTTATTTGGTTTGGACTTAAACCTGGAAGGAGTAGAAGATTCTCTTTTATATTAATCACCAATAAAGGTTTTTGTTTGTGATGGCTTCAGGGAAGACTTTCCATCTCCTTCACTTTGAAGGTTGTCTTTCCTTCTTCAGAGACAATCTAAGATTCATGTTGCCCCATATTGAAAGCCAAGCTGGCAATTTTAAGTTGTTTTTTTTGTTGTTATAGTAGCAACTGAAAACAGTGTTTATTGGGTATTGCAAAGCATGTTACTGTATTGTGAGTATTGAACATGAAATCAAAGCTGCCCTAAATTAATTAACTTTTGTTTTATAGTGTTGAATGAAAATCAATTGAACCACACCAGAGCCAACCGTTTATTTTCACCAGCTGCTTCACTGAAAAAATAAAACTCCTTTAGTGTGCAGCTTTGCCGTCAAGGGACAATCAGTATATCTGGAAATGCATAATAGATGAAAGACAATGATTGAGACTTGTGTGTGGCCTAAGCTGCTTTCAGTTGTGGTTGGCCTTCACTGTAAGCATCCCTCTGCTGCTGTTGAGTCAATTGCGCACTTTGATCAGTCTCGGATCGATAGCACCTCTGGTACAATTTTGCAAACGTTACGCTCCACTTTTTTCCCCCCACTATTGTTTTCTTTGTGGCTCTTGAAACATTACCTAATGGGACCTTGCCTTTTTTGCTTTTACTACACTGACCCGTGGCATACATGCATGTATTCCACAAACATTAGAAATCATTTATAATGGATTTAAGCTTTGATTCAGGTTAGGGCATGTTGCAATTGTTTTGCCGAAAAAACAAACAAATAACTTTCACAAGTTTTCAGGGACCGGAAGAATTCTACTGACATTTCCACCTGGTTCTGGGTTTGTCAGACATCATGCCAAACCATTCTATAAGAACTATTATTGATCTGAAACTTGTGTATTTTTATTCCACCTCTTAGTGCCACTGATATCTTGCTAAAAATGTCCTTGAGCATGAATCTGTACTACAGGCTGCTGGGAGCCTTCAGACCTGTGTGTAGACTTGGTCAATGAAAGATAATTTACCTACATGGACCAATTAAGTATCACATTAATGCTGGTAATGTACCTAAGATAGTCCTCAATATGCTACATGCTCTGTATGGTGAGATAATTAAGTCATTTATCAGGAATAGCCGTGTTCACCTTCATGAATCCTTTAGTGAGCCTTTTCCAGTTTGAACCACATGCATCAGAGGGGAGCTACAGTATGCTGAAGTTTCACTTCCTCAGTAAAGTTTTCCCTTCTAAGCCATCCAATTTCAGCCAAGAGCAGTTCCATCTGATCTACTTCAAGATAATCTTCTCAGGATTTGAGGGAAAATTGAAATTCTGATTTTGTGCAAATTTGTTTGTTTAAAGGTGATTTACCTGAACTGTGGATTGATTCAGGGAGAATGTGCTGAAATGCATTTCTTGTCCTCGGCCAAGGACAAAGGGAAGGACTGCATTTTTAACATTTTCTGTTTACTGCTATGTCTGCAAATGTTTTTTCAGCTGTATTGGTCCCTTGGATGACTAGGTACAGTTGTATACTTGTGTTTCTAATTTTCATGAGGTCTTCAGGTTCTCAATGCCCTTGATTCATCTTATTATTTAAGTCTTATATCACTTTTTCTTATCATCAGTGTTTATAGAGAAACTTTTTGGGCCCATAATGTTCTTCTTCTTGGCAAATTAGCATAATTGGTCATTCTGGTATATTCTATGTCCAATGTTTACCGTTGCCAAAATGGCTGCGCAATATTTTCTGGTCTGTGTCAGACTTTTCAGAAACAAACCACATCAGTGTGACAGAAGTGGCTGCTGTTTAAGGCAAGAGCCCCTCATTTTGTCTCAGTTGTTAGAAGTCGTTCTCCTCTTGAGAAATACTCACTTCTGTTCCACACTCACTCTCTTTTTTGTGTTGCCATCATGCAAATTTAGCTGCCAGCATCCACGCAGAAGATCACAAACAGCCATTCAGTTGGTGGAAAATATTGCCGTAAAGAGTATGAATATGTGACACAACTAAATAAATGATAGAACACATTATGAAATAACAGACGGTTTTTCTATCATCATCATATATCGTCAGATCATGCAGCCCAAGTTGCTGGGCTGCATGTTGCCATTCTGTTTGGTAAAGATTTATAATGGTTTCATTGATAACCAACAGCCAGTGCCTTGAGGAAATGCTACAGATAGGTCAAACGACTGTGCAAAGGCCATGGATCTATTTTCTCTCTGTTCTCCCCTCGGCCCTACTCTTCTCTTGCTATCCTCATCCCTCTCACTCGCTCACGCAGTGTTACCCCAGAGAGATGCTGTTGGTATATTATTTGGCTGCTGCCTGCATTTGTGTCTGGGTGCATTCTGTGCCACAAACTCCCAGCTCAGTGGGGTAATTTTAACCAGGGAGCATCTCACTCCTGGTTGCGTGGGGCTCTGTAGCAGTGGGTGACCCTGTCTTCCAGGACTTTTTTTTAATACAAATGTGTTTCTGTGCTGCAGTATGATGTGTGTAAAATCCGGTGGAGAGTGGCGACAATGAAATTGACTGAGCCAGCAGAATGCTTGCGAATTCCTCCAAGTACCCTTTTCTTCTTTTCTGCTTCAATTTCAAACATAGTTTTGTCACAGCCACATACAGCACATGCACACCCACTAGACTGAGCTGAAGGTTGTTCGTGACCTTATACAGTACAGATTTTTCTGCTCACAAAAACACATTGAACTGAACATTTTGTATTTATTTATAAATGTAACTTTATTGAACAAGATAAAGTCCGATTGAGCTTTATATGGAGCTCTTTACAAGTTTTTAAGAATATAACTCTGTCTCTATACCGACTCAAGTCTGAGATTGACCGTCTCTGGGGTTGGGTCACACTACACCCAAACGCCTCCAAGCAGGCTGCGGTGATGTCAGATAAGCTTTGTCATCACTCAGATACAAATGGTGCTTCCTCTACTTCCTCTACATTATTTGTCATCCCGTATCTGTTTTTTGAGCAACAACTGGTAGGCACCAGGCAAGATTGGAACAACAGCCTAAAACTCCCTGATGATAAGTAGCTGGCTATCATCAACCGTTGCACAGTGCTATCGACGGAAGACGATTGCATCTTTTGTTAAAGACGCACCTTCTAGCGAGTAGCCCTGTTGTCATGGAGATGCGAATCACTGCTGTGGTAAAGCGCCGAGTCAAACCGAGTCAAGTCAAGCCAGCACACGTGTCTGGAAAAGGGCTATTAGTCTCTCATTGAGAGGGTATTCCTTTGATGCTTGATCCAATTTGGCATCCGTCTTCTCAGCCAACCTCTGAAGGGCATTTTAGAAGGAAGTCTGTTCAAACCAGTATGTAAATTACATTCTTTCCTCAGATTAGCCTGTCACTAAAATAGACTACTATACATGATGGACTTTACAAACAGTCCAAATATGTATGTATTATTAATTAAATTTCCTTTCACTCAATATAGATAACAAATTAACATATTTTTGCTTTGCTAAACATCACATCTTACATGCCAAATCTGCAGAACATCGTGTTCCTAATCCCCTTTGAGTAGCACAGTGTGTCACACAACACATTGTTAGCATGTTACTCAGCAGTGGTCAGTTACTGAGCCATTGTTAACCAGAACTGTTTATGGCAAGGGACAAGTGTGTTGGAACATCATCATCAGCAGCAATGTGCTTACTCCTGAGCAGAGGTGGTTTTGGCAGTCACCCAAATCCCAGCCTGGGTGTTAATGCGTTTTCTCCCCCCATAGGGGATGAAACCCTGCGCACACACACTCATTTCTATGGAGATGAGCTGCATCTCTGATCAGGCAAACATGCAAAGTCATATTGCTCGCTGTGGCAGGGTGACAGCCAGTTACTTGATGCAAAGCGTTCACATCACAGTGGAGATGTAGCAAAGACTACTTGATAACTAGATGGTGAAGGTGTAAATAAAATCTGTGGCTGTGTTTCTCAAGATCGCTCGGGATACGGGCATGCTGGGAGATGGAAATCTTTGTCCAATTTGTATCTAATAGGAATATGAATTGAAGCCAGGAAACTTGTTTATGCGCTGTAATGTTAGAAGATAGTTGCCATGTATGAGATGCGGCCTTGCTTGAAAACAAACTTGTGTTTGACTCTAAGGAAATGAATGCAGTATAAGTGGATGTGAGTGATTGAATGTTTGAAGTACATCCTTTAAGGGAAACACTGATTTTTAACCAGCAGTAGGACAGTATATGCAAATTAACAATATTAAACTTCTCCTCATTGTGCCTGCACATAGAGCTCTGGGCTCTGGGGCTGTTGATCCAACTACAGATTGCACTTCCACATTTTTGTATGCCCACCTCCACAGACTTACAGTTGGATTGACAGAGGTGGCAGCTCAGAAACTAAGATCAAACTTTAAAAACTTGGCAGCGCTGATCAAATATGAATCAGGATTCTGTTACTCCATTTTCTATTTCTCGCCTCAAAAGTTTTCAGAAACATATTTCTAGTGAACTATATGGCTGAAATATGAGAATATGTGTAACCAGGCTGCCATTTTTTGTCTACTTGAAACCAGACAAGTGAAAACCAAGTGACGGTGGCCCAACTAGCAGTTAGTCACCCATTAAAGTAAGTGTTTATCCGCCCGGTGAGACACATTGTGGTTGTTGTTGGTTTTCCACCTTTTGAACAACGGGTATACCACAGCCCTTCTCTTCTGTTTTGTCTGGTCACACCAACACCAATTTCAAACGGACTTAAGTCTTTCGAGTACATAGTCAGCTCAGTTCAATGAAAAGACTATTGTTCCAACGGTGAAATACTTATTTAAGTCATGGAACCCAAGACGTGGATTTAGGTGGATAACAAGTAAAAGACAGACAGTATTTGCTTTTGATAGCAGCAGGCAACCTCATTGGCCGCACCTCTTCTTCTCTTTACCTTGGAAAAAGTGATTCATTAAAATGTATTTAAATCATGTTGGAAAGGTAAATCGACATTTTCTGTCAGCATCTGTACTCGTTTGTAACCAGGCTGGGATTGAAAAGGGTTTGGACAAAAGTAAGTCAAGCAAAACTAAAATGTGCACATATTCTGTGATGATAGAGGAACAACAACAACAACAACATGTTTGATGGGAATTAGAGCACAAACTATCAGCCTGTAGCCTGTAATATCTGACTGCTTCATTCGACCCATTTGAGATGAAATTCACTTTGATTTACAGAAGTTTCTGATCATCTAGATGCTTACATCTCTCTTTGAATATGGTAGCATGGCTTGTCAGTCATGAAAGGATGCACTGTATATACTTAAGCCCCCGTTGTTATGTTTTCCCATAGCAGTGAGTGAAAGAATTAAACCCGTCCGTATGCTGTGTTATAACATGAAGCATTGCCCTCAGTGCTGTGCATGAACAAAAATACAGATGTATGTTCACTGTCATACAACAGTAGCTTCCCAATGAAAAAGTGGTCTTTGTATAAGCGATTTCTCTTTCCAATTCAGCTGCTGACAGAACACATGCTACAGAGACTAACTCACTTTATTGGTGTAGCATAAGGCATCTGAGGTCCGTATTACAGGAAGTGACAGATTTATAATTCTCTGTTGCACACAAGCCACTAGGCAGTTAATGATGTGTGCTGTGAATACAGATTTCTACATTATGCCTGACAGGGCTGTCATTGTTGATGGGATGGTTCTCTTTCGAATATGTTATGTTTTCATTTACACTTCATTCCCTTTGGTCTTGGAGTGTTGCTGCACTGTAGCCTGCAGTCTGTTGCCATTAGATGACTGAGGCCAGGGTGCCATGTTCATCCTGCTTTCCTGCTTCTCCCGCAAAGGCTTTGCTTTTGATAAAGGTTAGTGTAATCAATCTCCTGGATGTTTATGTTTATTTCTGCAGTACAGCTGGGATGTTTCCATTTCCTGCTGATATTGGAGCATGAAGGACTCTTTAAGAGCTAGATCACATGCTGATTTAATGTGGCTCAAGTAAGGGGGAAATAATGGAGGGCTTAGTGAGAGTTAGGGTTTTGGATTACAATTAATACTAAGGGATCAGCATAATGAACGAAGACACCATCCATTTTTATGGCTCATTATCCTCCCTGCCACATTCTAACTGGATCTTTTTATAATTAGTCAGTTGGACATACTTTGTCTGCTGTCTGCTTGTTTTTCCATCTTGTTCAGTGCACTAACTCTGAACAGCCATTTTGATGGACTCTCATCAGTTTGCTTCTGAATATTCAGGCATTTCTCTAATGAAACATCAGCGGCGCATAGCTTCTGATTCAAATGCCATTTAATGTCAGATTTCTTCAGCACTAAGTGTTGCTCATACATATATTCATGACACCTACATTATGTTTTACCTCCCCTGTTTAATTACATGATGGTAGCCTGGCTTCTATAGTCAATCAACTTGGATGGCGTTAATTTTTCTGTGGCATGCAGGCACATCAGTTTGTCCTCTATTGTCAATGATTATAAACCTAATAATGATTCATGGTGCCCTATAAATTGATTTTTTTGTGCCAGTTTTGATTCTTGGTTAATTTAAGTTGATTGAGTAGGGAATTAGTGTATCATACTACCTGTGTAGACTTCATCAAGAAACTAAATCATCAGGAAAACTAGAATTACTGCCTGGCAGTTGTCTGCACACCCATCAGGCTGCTGTTCCTGCCTAAGGGGGTTAATAATGACCAGGAAATTTCATATATAAAAAATCTGTTTTGCCACAGTGACCTTGACCTTTGACTATCTAAACAGTCCATCTTTAAGTGGATTTTTGTGCCAAATTTGAAGAAATTCCCTTAAGGCAATCTTGAGATCATGTTCACAAGAATCGGACGTATAATGTCATGGCTATCACCAGCGCAAAGGCATGTAAATCATTGTAAAATTATGTGTGTGCAGTTTGTCTATCTTCAAATGCAGCTAAACACAATGGAACAACAGTAGATACATTTATCTGCTCCAAACTGTGCTGCATATCTCTTTTGTACCTTTGGGTATGCAGCCAAGTTTCTGTATGTTGTACGCATGGGCATAGTGAAGCCCAATTTCAAGCAAAGGCTTGATGCTAAATGTGTGTCTCTGGCTAATGCTATTAGTTGTGAGAGTTGGACTGCTTTGAAAGGAACATCTGGCTGGAGAGCCTCACTGTTGCTCCAGAGTCTCAAGCAGAGAAGGATTACTGCCGTGGCATTTGGTTGAAGATGATTCAGCATGGAATTAGATGGCCTATATGGAACACAGCTTGGGACAGTGTGACAGTCTTACTCTTCTTGTTAATATGAATACAGGGTGTTAGGAGCGCTGAAAGGCTGTGGAGATTGCTGAATCCTGGCATCATGCTTCTGACTGATAATACATGCTTTGATTAATGTTTGAGTACTTTATCTCATATTCCCTGGCTTTGGGCAGAAAATTCCCTGTCTGGACACAGCTTATATTTGCCTGTTTCTATAAGTTGTGTTGACCATATTTTATTTCACAGTAGGATGGTCATACAGTATGTGGATTTTTCAAAGCTGCAGGCTGTGTCCTGATTTTATCTATCCTATCCTATTTATTCTATGAGAATCCCTCCTGTCAGAGCCATCTCCCCCCCTCAGCCACTATCCTATACACACAGTGTAGGTGCAAAGATGCATGAATAAGTAAAAGTAACCTAAGGAATTAACAAAGTAAGTAAGTAAAACTCAGGGTCCAGCAGAAGCCTGCCAGCAGACAATTGGCCTTATTGGCCAATTATCCTCTTGTCACCAGCATCAAGTTTGTGTCTGGAAAACGGACAGCACATGTAGAATATGTAAACACAATGATCAGTGTGTTCCACTGCTACAAAGGTAATTAAACTCGTATAGATTTATTTGTTTATTTATTATAGTAGATTTCTTTATTACTGTCCTTAGTTTTTATTCACATATATACACCAACCATGTCTCCCTCTATGAATGTGCAGTGTTTCAAAGGGACCGGGCTGCAGTCAGACGATTGGTGCAGATATGCCTGTTCAAGAAAGGATAAAAGTGCATATGTGGTTCTGTATCCCAGGTGCAAGTTTTAGGAGGTGGCATATTTTCTCCTAGAAAGCACATTGTTCTGTTATTCCCTGATAACTTCGTCTGCACAGTTTAAATATGGGGTGTTTGGAGAAAATCTGGGTGTACTATTTATTCAGTTTACTGGTATCACAGGGTTGTGTCTTATCAAAGCCTAAAGTGGGACTGCTGTTTTTCACTTCTATCAGCGCTATAATTGCATTCAGCAGGTGTCTCAGGTCAAAATCAATACATGCAGAATGACTAGAATGAAAACATAGAATTCTGTTTGGCAATCACTCGCACAGTGTGACACATAAATACATCTTTGTAGTTCAATATATAAGGCCAAGTTCTCTTTTCTTAGATCTCCTTTATATGATGGTGCCACAAACACATTTCACATATTGTGTTATACATTATTAGAATGTGCATTTAATGTCTGGTTTTGGACTTAAATTATGTTGTTTCAGTAAACTATAATGCTGTCTGGCTTGTTTTTGACAGCATATTTTGCAGTTCACAGCAATGAAAGTGTGTTTTTTGCCCCAGTCTCTGAGGAGATTTCCTCTTCAGTGGCACATTGCCAGCCATGGCTGATGCAGGTCACTGTTGACCTTGGAGAAACCTCTGTTTCACAACACGAGGTAGTCGATGCAGGAAAGGGAACGGGGTGAGAAGAAGTTCAGGACAGCCTCGCCGCTACTCCGGGGCACAGGAGGACAGCCGAGCTAAATCCATGTGGCAGCTGTGCCCGCACTTCATAATAACAATGTGTTCACAGTGTAGGCTTAACGATGATTAGATTGTTCCAAGTTCATCTTCACAGCTAACAATAGGAAGTGTCCCTGTGGCTACAATCCTGCAGTGGTCATTGTTAACGTTTCCAATCAGCCGTGCAGTTTTGTGGCCATTACTCACGGCCAGCAGATGTGGTGTGTAGCTGTCCTCATACTTTCTCTGTTTAAACAGACCCTCGAGTGTTATCCTTCCTGCAGAAACTGGGCTCTTTTTACAAGTTGTCTGTTTCCGACAGTCTCGAAGAACATCAGTGTGATTGAGTTTTTTATAAAATAGATTATGTTCATGATGTCCCCAGTGTATATCGACCAGTGGCCCCGGAGTCAGTGTTTTTCTCCTTGCCCTCATTCTGCTTGTGCTGGAGTCAGAGCCACTTCTCTGAAACACTTTTATATGCCTGACTTTATTAAGCGCTTTGAACAAATTAGTGAGCCACTACTGGCCCAGAAATGTCCTTGAGGCTTAAAAGTAAATTTGCACTGCTGAGGCTTACAGATTTGTAAATCAAATCTCTGACTGTCCAAAACTTCTCAAACCCCCAGTGATCCCATGTCGCTGCTGACTAATCTTTTTTTTCCTGTCTTAGAGCCACCTGTAGATCCACAGTTTTTTTTTATTATGGTTTGAAAAGGTTTAAAATGGCAGTAGATGTCATATTTCTAAGGTAGAACTGGCCAGCTTGCAGAGACTGTGACACTATATTTGAAGAGCTAAATTTCTGCTGTCACTCTCTTTTTACAGTCTGCAGCTCTTTGAGCATCAGTCTCTTCACTATTAGACAACCCCAGAAATGTCAGAGCAGGAAAGTCGATATAAAGTTATTTCATAGTAAAAAAAGCAGAAAAAAACGAAAAGGCAAGTTCAACAGCACAAGAGAGATAGTCATATGTTTTCACAGTTTTTGTTTAGTTCTGATTTAAACGTGGTCTACTCCTTCCTCCTCCTGTGGATTCTCTGTCAGCGAGGGTCTTCATCCTGCAGATTTGAATGACAGTGTGGCCACAATGGCAGTGTGAAGCAAACAGGGTTTGTAAATAAATACCCACCATGAGCCATATGTTGCTTAATACCTCAGCCAATTGTACATACATTCCTTGCATGTCTTCAAACTTTGTCCCTGAGGAGCCAACAACTAACTACTAATCAAATCAAGGTAAAAGCGTGGCCCTGTATCTTGGGCTATTTTCAGACTGCCAGCCCAAATACATTTTTTGGGCATATCCAGATTGTATCCAGATTGATTTTAGGAAGTCTGGACAGCAAGAAAACATATAAAATTTTTTGCGAACTGGGCCCAAACCACCAATGGAGGTGGTTTGAAATGTGATCCAAATTGTATTCCTACAGATGTGTCTCAGTCCCGACGCTCTGGCTGCTCATATTGGTTTTCAAAGTGTTTTTTGTGTCGCTGGCAACGCAACACACAACAACGTCAACTTCAGAGAGACAGAAGTGCATCATAGTGGCTGAGCTGAAACCATGCTTCTACAAGCAGAGCTGTACAGAATACAATGCAGACAGCAACCGTATATGGACAGTCATGATGAAATAAATCGTCTGCTCTGCGACTTGACACCGGGGTTGTTTGGAGGGAAGATGATGGATCTATATTTCTAATGCTTTGGAAAGCCACGTTACCAGCGTACATAGTTACTGACTGCCAGTGTTGTTACCACAGCAACCCATGCAGATAGTATGGTGTTAACGACACAGTGTGGACATTCTGTCTTTCAGATCTGATTTGAGAAGAAAATCTGATTTGCCTTCTGTCTGAACTTAGCGGACCGTTGGGTGTCTGCTCCATTGGCTCGACATGAAGTTGTATCAAAAACTGCAAACTTTTCTCTTCTTTCTCTGAAGTCTTAATGATTTCAGTCCAGTGAACAGATTTCTGTCGAAACTGACTAAATATTAATCTCCTGTAAGGGACATTTTGGCAGGTAAAATTTACTTGCTTGGCTGGAGAGCCGAGAGATGTTAATTTCGGTCATTGAGAGTAAATATTTGCAAAACATCCTGAAATCTGGTTTTTTGGCAACCTTTTGAGCAGCAACTCTGAGGCTGATTTGGAGCATCCACAGAGATCCATGGGCTGTTTGGTCCTGAGAGCCCTGTGTGAAAACAACATTTTTAACCCTCACTCGAAACAGCTTACTGGTTGGAAAGGGGTCAAGAGAGACTTTCAGCCAAGAAAAGTTTGCTGTTTTATCTGAGCCAGAGACTGAAAAAAAAGATTAGATTAAAATTATTTTCTAGTAAAGTTAAATGTTCTTCTTGTAGCTCATACTTTATATGTTTTACAGTATGAAAATCTTGTTCAACTTGCCGTTCAGTGATAACATGAATGATTAGGAAGTTGACTTGTTATATAAGTTATGATGAAATAAAGGCAAATGCCCAAGAGATTGAATAAACAGCAACCATTCCATTATGATATAAGACACAGAGCTTTAACGATTGCATGTTTTTGTTGATGTCCAGTCCTATACTTACATTTACGCTTTACAATCACAGTTGGTACGGTGGCCCTGAAATGCAAATCACAACGGCAAATCAGAAAACACAGCAACAAATCAAAAAACACAACAACAAATCAAAAGACACAATGGCAAATCAGAAAACACAACAGCAAATCAGAAAACACAACAGCACATTTTTTAAAACCCTTGTCATTATGATTGGCTGTAACTATTTTGTAATGGCTTAGCCAATAAGATGGTGTAACGTAACTACATAAAACATTTATGATGTGTGTGTGTGTTCTATGTAAGCAGTGAGGGAAGCGTGTGTGCGTTTATTTTGATTATATCATTGCTAATACTGTATTTTACAAAAAAAGCAAATAGTCATAGAGTAAGACAAAATTCACAAATTATAGAAATCAGAAATGTTTTTGTGTAAAGCTGCCTAGATTTATGCTTTACAATCACATTGTAGCCCTCGGGATCAGAAGTTAATCATGAGTTGTCGAGAGAATTAAACCCCTAAAAGCCACCATCAAAACTTCATATTAACTGGTTTCATTTTTTATTAATTAATTAGGATATATGAATGAAAGTTTAAGTTTGAATGAAGGAATGTGATCGACTTATTATTTGGAGACATACCAGTCACTTTGTTGGACTTGTCGTAACTACAAAAACATGGTTGTACAGAGGTGTTACATAAACACTTTGGCTGAGTACAGGCACCAGCTGCATAGAGCACACCAACCTGATGGCAGTCAAGTTTAATTTCAACCTGTCATCAAATTACTCAGGGAATTAGCATTAATTAGTACCACCTCACGTGACCTGCCGCCACCATTTGTCATTTTCACATGTGAAAGCGACTGTCAGTGCCGGCTAAAAGTGAGAAGCTGCTTCTTTGTGCTAAATAACAAATTATTTTTCACTCAGTGTGTGAGTGTATGTGTGTATGTGATTATTTTAGTGTGATGAAAATGGTCCTGCATGTTAAAACATTTCAGCACCTCAGCTCTGTTCGCTGCACTGTACCTTAACCATTGTGAATTTGTGAGTATTCAATTGCTGCGCTTTGTCAGTCAAGTCTTGTTCATTCATTTCCTCCGACAGCTGTCATTTCAGTCAGTGAGTGGGAATGATTTTACTGTGCTTCCAGCAGTCGACCATGTTACAAGTTTCGACCGGTGTTCTGTAGCAGGTTTATGAGATTGAGTGTGTGACCTGTTATATGGGGGGTCATCTTGAGCTTGGCAGGGAAAAGAAAAAGAAGGAAGTAGCCTGAGAGTGACAGAGGAAAACAGAGTAAGCTGAGGAGGAGAAAATGTGTTTTACACAGTTCATCAACTAGTCATCATCATCCCTAGGCCTCTGGTATTCAAGTGCACACACTCATTTACAGTCCTGCGGTAAGTATATTAATGCATACCAATGATAGATATTCATGAGAGCTTAGCATTTTGCGGAACATTTTATTTTGCATTAAAATAAATAAAACAGCCACCGCATCATTAACACCAATAAGGCTTGCTGCTGTTCAGAATGCTTGCAAACACTTAAATGAACATTACTGTTGAACTGTTTTTGTCCAAAATGTGAACAATATTTTCTTCTGAAAGTCTGCTGGACTCCTCGTCATTATTAAATGCAGACTGTTGTAAACTGATGTCATACTAGCTCTCTGTGTACAGCTGGACTCCAGTGTGTTGGTTTAATTTGTCAAGTGAAGGAACGCTTACCTTTGCGGGGCAGATTGATTGTCAAGATCATGTGGTCAAGTGATCTTGACAATCCATCTTACGAGGTTCTAGCTATGTGTTTGTCGTTGCACCACTATAATTTGGACCAATCAGTGTCCTACAAGGAATTACAACAGTCGCGTGTGTGGTTTAGATTTAGAAAAGTGACTGTTTAAAACAGTAATGCCATCAATTATCTGAGATATTGAGAGTATTTTTTTCATTGAAAGAAGAGCAAGAAATGGCACTGATGGCTTTTCTGGATGGATAAGATGTTTCACTCTCTCCCAGCTGGGGTTTGCAAGAGTTTCATTTACAGGCTGGCTCTGCTAATGGTAGTGTTCTGCAAGTGTCGATCTGATTGGTTGAAGTCAAGACAAATGATTCATCCAATCAGCTGAAAGTACATGCCTTTTTCCAAGACGACTTCCCAGATGGTTCTGTGTAAGAAACCATCTGGTGCGTCAGGCTAGGAACTGAAAGATCACGCGAAAATCCAGCCATGATTTGCTACATAGCCTGCCCAGAATATAATGCACAGACACGAAGAGATAGCTCCCTCATAGAGTAAAATTTGACTGAGTATCTGTGTTGGCAATGAATAAACCAAGAAACAAATGACAGGTAATATTACTGTCCATCCTGGGTGCCTTGTTTTTAGTAAAATAATCAGTTACACTCCACAAGTTACCGCATGTGATGACTTGTTTCTTGCCAACATCAGAATCTCGACAGGACTGAAGAATGAAAACCATCTGCACTGACAACATTTGCCAAAAATATATGCAGTTAGATGTGTGCAGTTCAAGCCACAGTAACCAGTTTAAAAAATTGATGTGAGGCCATTTAACTTAATCCTCTTGACAGCAGTCAGAGCTTAACCAGGTTATTCTAAACAAGTTATGACATTTAGACGCAGCACACACAAAAAGTGGATTACCTGAGTAACCAGATTAAGAATGAAACTCTCCATGCGTGTAAGTGTGGCCACTGATTGAATCAAACCGTCGCTCTTAACACTCTCAGTTCAGCTCCAAATAACCTCTCGTCTCTCTGCCTGTGAAGCCTCCAGGATGACACTTCAGGGGAGAGACAGGCGGTCCCTGTCCGTGCATTCATCTTCAGTCAGAGGGCAGCTGGTGCTTCCAGGTCCGTCACTGAGTCGGTGGTGTTTTCGGACGATATGCCTGTGTTTCTGCACTGAGCCGTGTGATTGCCATGTGTCAGAGAGCATGGCCAAGTCTCACTCGGGGCATCTGCAGATTACTGGGTGTTGCCTGAGTGACCATGTTCTTGGCTGTCCAGTCCTCTCCTCTCCTGTCTTTTTCTCTGCTTTGTGTCTTAAGATGCCGGCTAGTATTCTGAACACACCCCCAACTGTGATACTGTCCACATAGACAATAAGGTAGCACTGTTTGGAGTCTATATGGAAATGTTTATGTCTTTTGATGTGCTTGTATCACACGTTGACTTCCCTCTAGAGGCCCCATTTTGATTTGGCTAAGACCCAGTTTACATACGTGGTTTGTCAATGAGGTGACGAGTGTCCATCGCACATTTTCATTGATCACCACCATTTGTCAGTTGTCTCAGCTGCACTTCTGGTATACGCTAGTAAGAAAAAAAAAAATATCCTGACAATTAACTTGAGGTTGACTGATTAATCGATGTGGCCAATTAATCAGTGGCAGCATTTTAGAAATAGCATTGGTGGAACTGCAATTAATTGTCTTTTCTGCTTTTCCTATCTTCAAACTGTCTCTATTGTATTGCCCTTTTTAGAAAATCCATTATCAGTGAATCTCTACAATTTACCAGTTGACATACATGTCCCTGGCATTCATGCATAACCATTGCTCAGTATAAAAAGAAGACCCGGGTACTTTGGTGCGTTTTAAAAAGAAATCGTGATTTTTAGGAAGTTCAAAATGAAACCAGGACATCAACAGCCACCACTAAGGTTAAACCTGAAAATGAGACTGAATAAAAGAACTGTAAAAGATGTAAACATCAAATGTTTAAGTATTTTTGCTGTGGATTTGCTGAGAGAGTAGATGTGTTGTTTGTTTCCATGGTTTTTAAAGAAGTTGACAGTTACACCTGTTGCAGTGCTTGCCTAAATGTTTTTGGCTGGCAGGCATTTAACGAGAGTTAAGCTAGATTTTACCTGTTTAATTAGTGGTATTTTGCCCAGAATGTAATTAGAGAAGCACTCTAGGTTTGCTTTTTCCCTCCATTTCTAGAGGTAATTGCTGTGTTTTTGAGGACAGATGATGTGAAGAGCTTCACGCTGTGGGCAACTACAGTGTTGCCTCTGTGGGGTGACTCTGCTGTTTCACAGCCATCTGGCTCCTCTGTCTGTCTGTCTAGACTCAGGTTGCTCCACCACACCCTGGTCCATCAATGATTCATTAATGTCCACATGTGCTTATATCCATAAACTCTGATATATGGTAGTAATCTCACGTTTTTCATCCTACACTTAAGCGGTAATTCCTTTATGGTTTTGCCTACTCATCACATACATTGACACCGCTGGGAATGATGGTGGTGTTTTGAATGTTGCTTCCTTTTTTTCCTCCCAGAATTAGGTGCAAATGATCTTGGTGAATGTTGCCCTGAGCTGGCAGATTAATTTGTGTTTTTCATGAAATATTGACTGTAGCTCATGTGGTGCTGACACATGTAAAGAAGCTTAAGCTTTTCTGCTTTTGTGCAACTAGTTTTGAGTTACGTTTTTCGACAAACTGAGGGAAATTTACAACTAACTTTTGCTGCCTAGCAACTCTCTAAAATAGTTTAGAATTCTGCTGGGTGGATATAGCTAAGGCAACATGATGAAACAGAATGTCATTCATGCAATAATTTCTGTGCTACTCAAATTTCTATCTTATTTTATTGGGTTACAAATCTACACACTTCTACCTCAGGCACTGAACAAACAAGCCTCATGTTTTGGCCATCTGAATAGTTAAATCTGGTTGAATATCCATATTTCTGCAGAAGCAAGGCTAGCATGTGGAGTGTCTGGAACTGATCAGTGCATGGGAATAAAAACGGATGCACTGTTGACAATACTTTCAGGGAGCAACATTCTGCTCAGGAGCCCCATGATGTTAGGCAGATTGAGGCTGACAGGTTGTGTTGATGCAAGTAATTACACAGTAGATCAAATAAGACCATAATAGAGCCATCAATCACTGTGCTGTGACCATACCACGCTCGCACACATGCGCATACCCACATAAACACGCAGAGATGACACACACACAGTTGGATGAAATGACTGTAGTCTTTCACTTTATATCTCTGTTACATTCTGTTTAAAGTCTGAGTCTGAGATGCCGTTATATTTTGATTAATTTGGTCGACTTGTTCATTCTACGTTTCATTGTCAAGAGACGGTCAATAAAAGTTTTTCATGCAAATTATTCCAGCTTGTTCCTGCTGTCTTTTGTTTGTGTGTGGTGTTTGATAACCTATTTGACATTCAGCTGGAGAGAAAAGTGTCTTGGTCTAATATAAAGTGAGCATGGCACTCGAATCTGTGGTTTTATGTTGCTGTTGCTTGGTTCAGGGGAGCTTTCAGAGCTTGTAAAATCGCTGTTGCAGAGGGGCAAGGACTTGCCTCCCTCTCTGACTTCATCACAGTAGAGTCCACCGATGGTGGATTTGGGCTGATGTATATAGTATCACTGAATATCTGGTAAAGCCTTGGTAAAGCTGGCTACAAGATGAGCCAGAGTTTTTCTTTGTGTGTGAGTTGTGCATATTCACATGCTTTAATATATGATGCAAGCGTCTCCCTACTGTGCTTTTCTCCATAGAGCACAGAAGCTGAGCTTGCATAATTCATCCTCTTTTCATTTTCTCCCAGCATGAACATGACAGTCAGGGTTGAGGTAGAGGTTGAACTATGAGGAAACCAAGGAAAGATTCACCTCTTTCTGTCCTGACTGGCTGCCCTGTCCATTTTTATGCAGCCTGGCTAAGTGAATGGATTAGTTTGGACTCTACATGTGTAGCTGAACTATAAATATTTGGACAACAATGGTTTGGCTCCAGACTGACTGCTGCTATTACCAGTTATGAGGTGATGACACATTGACTGAGGTTAAAGTGAAACTCTCGCCAAAAAGCAACCAAGGCTTTATTTGCGATTGAATATGAGTCAAACCTTAATGTAAAAGCATAATTACAACAAAAGAGGCACTTTTAAGATTTACCGTAGTTTCGTTTTTGGGCAAGCTAGTTTTCAGTGGGGTGCAGGGGCACTTTTACGCTGGCTATTTTTAAAACGCTAAGAAGGCTCAACATAACATGAAACTTTGCTCATAGTATCACCAGGGTCTCAACACATGAATATGAGTATTGACAACATTGTTTGTGTATGCAGAGTTTACTAAAAAGAAGGTTTTTGAACGACTCACGGTTGCTGCTGCACCTCCGGTGTGCCGCCGTCATGGCAGACAAAAAGTGTCGATCCCCGAGTGCGACCTAACAGGCAGGAGAGTATTGGTGGACCACTCCACAAGCCTGCCTGTTAGGTCGTAGCCCGTAGCACTCCCACTGAAAATTAGCTTGCCAAAACTACAGTAAATCTTAAAAGTGCCTGTTTCATCGTAATTATGCTTTTACCCGAAGATTTGACTCATATTCAATCGCAAATAAAGCCTCGGTTGCATTTTGGCGAGAGTTTCACTTTAAAGTGAGCACTATCAGATTTGACAACTGTTTTTCCACCACATCAACATTTTAATATCTACTGTCCCTTTACAACTGTTGATACTTCCCTCTATGTTAGGCTACATTTTTTGCATCGTTTTCAGCTTTAGAGTCTGTGTGTGTCATTGTGGCAAGATGTTGTCCTGGAGTCACCTATTGTAGTGGGAACTATCTCCGATGCAGTTTTGAGTACTTTGCCAGGTGTTTATGTCTGTATGTGGGCAGGTTTTGTCAAGTTTCTCAGCTGTGCAAGATGACATCACAAAACCTTACAGGTGCGATGAAAATGAAGACCGAGTTTGAAGATGGCTGTGGTCCAACCCATGACTACTGACTACTTCTGTAGTAATGTAGTAGTAACTACTGAGTACTCATGGGTTAGAACGTCAACATGTCAGCCGGCATCGAGGATGGTGTAATCCCGTTGCAGGGTGGAACTATCAGTATTAAATGCACATTATGTCATTTCTGCGGCAAGGGATCTTACAGTAAAAGCAAAAGAGTAAGAAGCGTGCGATCATGGGAGTTGTCTTAGTCATCTGACATGACATAGGCAGAAGTATTCACGGACAGGATAGTTTTTTTTCAGATTTCATTTAAATGAATTTTAGTCACCTTTCGGCGACTTCCTTCCTCACCCTCTGACATCTCATCCGTGATTTTCCCAAAAGTTGTAGTGACGGGCAACTAAATGAAACGCACCGTTACCTTGAATACAACTATGGGTTGATCTCAGTTTAACATTGTTGGAAAAGATTTGGATGTAAGTATGTTTTAGACATTTTAATGCAAAAATGTTACATCATGTCTTGATGATATGATATTGTATATTGTCACAAAGTATGTTGTGTAACTAAACAACTATACAATAGCCAAGCAAAGTAAAATTGGTTTTGTTCAGCTTGCAGTGGCTGAGGCTGTGGTTTGAATAGTTCCGTTGATTTGCATTAAATTGCATTATATATGAGATTGGTTAGAAATATGGATATTGAATGTGTTATATCAGAGAACACTGTTGTTCAAGTCTTATCTCGGCTATTGACCTTTAAATGGTGTTATTCACATAGATTATTGCTTTATAATAAATCCCCAATTAATGTCGGAATCACAGGTGTTCTCTTCTCTTTTCCACCTTGCACAGAGGCCAACAATGCTGAACATACCTTTCGGCATAAGTTCTTTCAAATTTTTTCAAAGCCAAATAAAAAACACCAAAAAACACTTAAACAGCTAAATTCTTTGCCATGAGAGCAAATGAAGCACATCCTGCCTATGCAAATGTCTGTTAGTAGCGATTTAGCCCCCACGACAAATTAAAGTTGTGAAACAGTAAAAGGTCATTGGTGCTTTGTTACTCGTATTTTCAGCCTCTAACTTTTCTTCTCTACTGTTTTCTGATTTAATTCACTTTTTGATTCCAGACTACTTACTTGTTCAGTCTGAGGTTTTGTTTCAGTACACTGGCAGCATGCATCCTTTTGAATTAGGAGGATTAAAGATCTAGAGAGTGTCTAGCCTGCCTCTGTTACACTGATTTCATATTCCAACTGGCATGAGAGGAGAATCACGGATGATACCGACAGCCACAGGTAAATCCTCACAAAGCTGCAGAGATTTCTTCATTTTGCTGTAAATGCTGGCTTTGAATACTGGAACAGTCCTCAGTTGGAGTTTTATGGCATTATTGAATTCTTCTCCATGAGACCTGAACAATGCAGTGAAATAACTTTGTGATGTATGTGACCATTGTCTGACTTTCAATGCTCATGCCTTATAAAGCAGCTATGTTACTGCTCCCACCAAAAGCATCAAGTGGAGCATATGGGGTCCAGCATGGGATGAGATTTGTCCTTTTGTCACTGGGTAATGACCATGAATTTTCCTGGACTGACAGACCAGGCAGGTGGGGCAGGCAGTAAGCAGTCGAGTAATTACACCGCAGGTCCTGGGGGGTAGAAAGGCAGACCTGCAGGGACTCAGAGGTGTGGAGATTGGCTGAAGCGACTGGCCTGCCCTTGTGGAGATGACAGAGTGGTGCGTGAGGGCAGCTGCTGCTTGAAGGAGCAGTTTGGGGCAAGGTGTAGCATTTGTCTTGAGTGGTGAGGATAGTGGCTAACATATGGTCAGTAAAGCCCTGCAGGAAGAGTAGATTGAAGAGAAGGTACTCGACAGAATGTACTGATGGACGAGAGCAGACTTGGGACTATCAGTCACAAAAAATGGCAACCCCAATCACCTGAAGAAAGTGCTGGGAATGTACCTTCTGCAAACCACAGATACATTAAATGTTGCGTTTCATATGTATCAAATGAATATATCTTCACTACAGGTAGTGTGACATAGTGAGATTGTTCAGATAACATCTATATGAGTTGACTATTTCATTTTGAAGAAGAGGCTTTGGAGGATGGCTGTTCCATATCACCTAGAGACTATCGTTTGCAGCCAGGTATCTTTTATTAAGACATCGGGTCATTTTGCAGCCGTCTCTCTGGCAACAAAAGCAGATATTTTTTAGCGGGACATTGGCGCCGTCGGCAGCCATCTTTCTGGCAACCTCTGGACGCTTTGGCTGAAAAAACTGGGTAATTTTACCAAGACAATTTGTCCGCATCTTTCTGGTGACAACAGCCGGTATATTTTTAGTGAGACATTAGCACCTTCTGCAGCTGTTCTTTCTGGTGACAAAATGTATTATTTTTTTAACAAGGCATCAGGAGTTTTTTCAACCATCTTCGTGATAACAAAAGCATTTTTTTTTGTGGGATATTGGGACATTTTGCAGCCATCTTTCTTGAGAAAACAGGTATTTTAACCCAAACCATGATCTTTTCCAAACCCTAAACAATTGTTTTTTGTGCCTAAACGTAATCTAACCATAACCACAATGTCCCAGCATAAAAATAAAATGTAGCGTTTTAGCATTTCCATGGTTTGCAGAATCGCATGTGACCATTTATTCTTGCCACTGGGTTTAAATTAGTAGTGTCTTCGGGTAAAGCCTGTTTTGGAGGAAGCCATGAAACCTCCTAAGTCCAGCTTTGACACCATGTTGCTCTTATGCATTGTATGTGTAACTCCTTACTGCAAGCTTGGCCAATAGAGACACATTCTTGAGATATAATTGGGAAGACGATCATTATCAGCCATTGGACTGTGATTAAGATCAGATGTTGGACGTCAATGGCATGAAAGGACACCAGGGCCCTCCCACTACTCCCAGCAGCATGCCTTTTGAAGTTCCCATGAAGCTGTTAATGTACCTGCACTGAGAGTCGACAGAGCATCGTACTTGACCCCTGCCTCACATTGACGTTGAATATGCAAAGCTCTCTGCTCGTTGCTGCCACAAAGACACTTATAATGAGCTTGAGCATCTGATTAATAGTGCTCATCCACTGGCTATTAGGGTATGTTATTACCAGTACCTAGTAGATAATGATGTGTGGACAACCAGTGGCCTGATTCGTTTAATCCTCACCCCAGCCAACCCTGATGCTTTTTGTACTGCCCTTGCCTGTGCCACAGGACCTGGTGTACGCTCACCAGAAAGCCCTCACATGAAATGCAATTAAAGTGAATTGCAGTTTTCTCTGTAATTGGACATTTAACACTTCACTGTTGCTAAGTGTTTCATTTTCTAACAGTGGTTTATTTATACAAGTATTGAAATCCGTCTTGGGAATAGACAACATTAGCCAGTTTAAGAGAGGCTCCCTCTCCTCTTCATCTTGTTCTCCACTCCACCTTTAGTGTGTATTTTCATCCAGAATCTATGAGAAATTAGATATTATATGTAAGGAGAGATACTTTTGAGACTGTTGACATTATTCTTGTGTGAACATTATCTCCACTGATCGTCAGGCGGCTCAGATTTGGTTGAGCTGAGAGAGTCTCTGTTCGCTGGGCACATCGAGTATCTGCAGCATTTGAAATATAGCCAGCGGATGGTTTCTTGGTGGTACATGTAAATACAAATTACATTGAAGTGGAGAAAGATTAGGAGGATTTAAATGTACATGCCCCGGGCGAGGATCTGTGAGAGAGTGGAAATCAGAGAAATGGAGCCCTACAAAAAGAAAACGATGCTTCATTATGCTCATTCATGTATTAGGTGTTGAAGGCGAGAGGTGTTGTATATGCTGTGTTCTAATTTTTGGGCTCAGCAATTTACAGTTTTCCCTTGTGAATATTAATAAGGAAAATATATGCTTTCTTCATTCACTCGGCTGATTGTACATAAACCCCCTTGGGAAAATGCTACTTCACCGAAGTACGGCTGCCAGATGAAATACTTGAATTCTGAGAGCTTTGACTTCACAGTTATAAGCATGTTCTTGTGCTTTTCACTTTGTGGAAGGACTTTCTCACATTACAGCAATAAAGGTATCAGCATCCAACCCCAAAGAATATTTTATTTATTGCTTAACATGGTTAGGAAGGAGACCAGTGGGTTCTCCTTACATTTTTTACACATAGTATTGCAGGGCTTTTTGGACAACCTGCTACATGCAGGCGACTCACTCCTTTCCTGTTATGAATAGATACGTTTAATTCTCACATTTAATCTCATAAATGCACAGATTGCATCCAGAAGATGCAAGAAGAAGACAATTAAACGTGTTTGAAGACAGCCTTAAATCAATAACATCTTGACATTAACATGACATATAATTTTTTTTTTTCCAGAGACGATGATGGAAGTGGCTAATGTGGCCACGGAATGGATGCGATTGCACTCCTAGTTCCTTCCAAGCGAAAACGGATTTTTATTGGCTGTTGTGTTTTCAGATGTGATATATATTTTACTGAATGTGTACCACTGTTGTTACCTGGACAATTTGCCCGTCTTTACGGGTCATCTCAGGTTTGCCTGCATCATAATCGCTCAGTGAAAGAAACTAACATGTCCTGCTGTCAGAGTGTTGATAAATTGTCTCGGAGGAAACAGTGTCATTAGAGTCGTGGTCAGATGGAGGAAGTGGGAAATTGCTGCAGTAAACACTGTGTGGACTCCCTCCACCACTCTCCCCTCCCTAGTTCTGTGACCTGCATACTGATCCCTGTTTTTAACCTGGAGGACATCTTGTCCCAGTCCTAGCGTGGTAAGAGCAGTGACACTTTGATGATGTGGAGAGGACAGTGTCAAGAGCTCTCCGCTGTCATTCCCCTTTTCATCTTTTGCCTCTCTTGCCTTCTATAGGTCCGTCTCAGCCCTCTCTGTTCTCCGTCTTTCCTTCCTATCTCTCCCTGTGGTGTCTGCATTGCAGTGTACTTTTCTATCCTCTATCAAACATGAGATGTTTATATCAGCAGTGGACCTTTAAAATCCTCCTCTCCTCTCCTCTCCTCTCCTCTCCTCTCCTCTCCTCTCCTCTCCTCTCCTCTCCTCTCCTCTCCTCTCCAGATGGAAAACTATCAGCCCATATTTCTGGATGGATGCGCCTTGCTTCTCTCTATACAGTGTATGAGATATCAGGAGACAACATATGTCTTTTGACAGCAGTATTCAGCAGGAGGAAACTGTGCTCACTAATCACAAAACCCCTCGATTGTTGGGAATACCTCCAGCTGTGTGCTTCATCATGTGTAGATAGAGCATGATGTGTTTGAAACGTGAGCTTGATTCCAACAGAATCACAGTTCAAGGTCAGCAGAGTCAATGCCAGCTCACCACTGTTGTTGTATCTAATTTGCTTAATTAGCTGGGAATTGTGGAAACTGGATTGCTACTTGTTTGTACAGAGATGGAGAGGAAGACTTTTTTGTTTCAGTCGTCCTGTATTATGGCATTATATCACAGGGCTTGACCGCATCACTAAAGGTGAACAGAGGAGAACGCTGCAGTGCAGAGTCCTCTCAAGGTGACTGTCTTTCTTGGGTCAAATTTATAACTAAGTTAAGATACCTGGCAATTGCACAATAATAGTGTTTTTGGAAAAGCAGTTTCATGTCTCTGTAACCTCTCTGAACCTATTCAGATCAGGTACAGGGTATATTACTTTTGCATAGTTTATAGTGTGCTGTCTGTGGCCTGTAAAGTACAAAGGAAAGCTGTAAATCTCTACACTTAAGAGAACCAGCAAATGTTGGTTAAAATGAATTGTCTTTCAGTGGACTAATTAGGGCTGGGGACTATATGACATATATGCCATATCAGGATATGAGACTATATATCATAGATTTTGGATATTGTTATATTGTGATTTGGCATAATTACAGTGATACTATGTTCAAAACTCACCAGACTACTCTACTTCAGTCCAGTCACCAAATAAAATGTCAGAAGTTAACATTTCTACAAACCAAAGATACGTCCATATTTACGTGACATTGGCTTTGTACTATACCGAGATTTGTACAGGTGACAAGTCCGGTGACCGTAGTGGGAATCTGCGCTTCAGCATTTTGTTAGTGTGAAACTACTGGATATTTTTGACGAAGGACCATAATATTTCAACATTTGTAAGCGTGACACAACTGGATATTTTCTAATGAGACCTTTGGACATTTCCAAGCCATGCTTATGCAGACAAAACTGGGTGTTTTTCAGTAGACTTTGGGATATTTTTGCTATGTTAGTGGTGACCAAAAATGGGATTCTTACCCTAACCAAGTGGTTTTTGAGCGTAAACATAAGTAGACCCTTTGCACAGCGTTGTGAGAAGAGAGAGTAAGAAAGTTTCCTTAAGAAATGTGAAGTTGAAACATAAAGAAACATCAAGTTTTAAGTTGTCATGGTTTTGCAGGAAACTGTTTTGTTAACATTTATTATTGCCATTTTGTTGTCTACTTGTTGTAATATTTGCCTTTACCCATTTAGTCATTACATCCACATTACTGATAGTTATTTATTACACTTTTCCGTGTTGATATTTTGTAAAAGTACCAATAGTGCCAATTGTGATATTGCTTTTTTCACCCACTGCCAGTGCTAGTGAGGACATTTCAATTTTTTTAGATAATATCATGCCTCATAATATTGCCCAGAATATCGCAATATCATTTCAAGGTCAGATGGCCCAGCACGGCTTTGCAGCTCTAGTGCTGTTGAATTTAGTACCTGCTGTTGATGAGCAGTTTCTTTAGAAATTAGACATCACATATTTTCTTTCCTGCATCCCGTGGGCTTTTTATTGTGTCCATCTCAGATTTGGTGATATGCGTTCTGTGACTAGCACTATCATTCCGTCAGGTTTCCTGGTAGCTGTGCTCACGCAGCACACCCTCCCTCCTTTTGCAAGATATATTTCCTGCAAGATTGCCTTTTAATTTTCTTCCTCTCCCCCTCTGGAGAGGTGAGCACTTCTGCTGTTTGACAATTCGGAGCATTTCAAGGGATTAGAGGAACGACCACATGATACAACCCACCAGAATAGTAAACAGGCTTGTGTTGCCACACAGTAAGCTGTGAATATGAGATAGGAAAAGCAGTGTGGCTTGGAGAGTTTTTCGCCCCTTGGACTTAGACCTCTTTCCCACTAACTGCCCCACAGTGTGTCCAGCTAAAAGGTGTGATTAATTAGTAAAGTGGAACAAAGGCCAAGAGCTCTCTAACCCTGTCCTGAAGTACCATTCAGAATCAGCCAGACCAGCATTATTGGGCTTTGACCCTTGTTTTGTTTCTGTATTGTCAGGCTGGTCTAAGGCTCAACACTGGCCATATGAAAGGCCTCACTTTTGTGACTATTGGCCGCTCCAGATGACGCTTTGGAATGGACACGAGGAGCTGAAGGCAGATGATGCAGACACTGAATAAAGCATTTTACACCACAGAAAGTGAGAACACCATGTCACAAAGCTAAACCTGTCAGTTTCACTTAAAGCGGACCCTCCTGTTTGACAGGTCAGAAGTCTTATTCTCAGTGGGTTCCACGAGAAGGGAGCTGAAATCAAGACAGGCAGCTGTGAGGGTCTTACTGTTCATACGCCTCTTTGTCATGGCAGTAATCAGTCACTTTACACTGTAGTAGCCTATCTGTAACCTCCCCAGTGAGGGAATCGTTCAAGAACTGACTGCTTTGCCCTTGATACTCACTTAGAAATGCCAGAATGTGTTGTAAAATATACCTGGGTGAGCCACCTTAGTAAAGTCTCTGTATGGGAAATACACATAGACAGTCAGTGGTACAATTACAATGTTTCAGACATAAAGCATTCATGAAAACACTAAAAATGAAAACAAAGCATCCTTCAATGCCTGTTTTTCTTAATTATTTATGTTAGTATTAAAAATTCCTGGGAGTTATGACCATAACTTGCCTTTTCTGTTTTTTAAAGGTATGTGTGATAAATCTATTTTTTCCATGGTAGACAGTATAGAGTGTGTGCAGGCATTGTGACGATGCATGCATGTTTATAACATCAACGCAGTCCAGCACAAACTTAAAGGTGAAGTCTGTTTCCCCTCAAAAGAAAAGACACGTTTCAAAAATAAAACTCGAGTTTCATTTTTTTCAGCAGCAGGGGAATGTGAGGCTTACGCTAAGCATGGCAGATCAATGTATGAATAATTTGACATCATATTCTAAAATCAGGACATGTATGTTGCATTGTTCTCCAGTTTCATCTTCAAATGTCTCAACTGATTCACCCCCTTTGGCTTTTGGTATCTAGATCCAGAACCTCTAACCTTGCAGGGAAAGCTAAATAATTGCACAACTCTTTTTTCTTTCCCTTCAGATGCTGTCAGATTTTTTTATTCAAACATTTCCAGATTTGCAGTGAGGTTAAAAGTTGTTGGGTAATTTTAATTGTACAGGTGAAATTATGAATAATGCAATTCATCACACAATCAAATAACAGGGCCCCCATAGTCCTTTGTGCTCTTCTTTCACCCTCAATTTAAATAATGTACAATGAAAGTGTCACACTGGACTAAATGATTTTTACCACTCCTGACATGTATTTCCATTATTCCATTTTCCTGCAGATGGAAATTGTAGCCATGCTATTACTGCTAATTTAGGTGTAAGCATGAGCAAACATCCCGACCATTTTACTGAGAGTCAGGGAAGTTAGACAAATTTGACTTCCTGCGCTTGCTGAGATTTGTTACACCTCATTTTCTTAATAATTGGCAGAGAAGATGAAAATAGACAGCGGTCACACCTCTCCCAAGGTGGGCATTATTACACTTGACAATGGAAGGAGCTTTTAATATTTAGGTCATGTTTCTGTGCTCCTGTGCTCTCTTTGTTTGACAACCTATTCCTTTCCTTTTAGATTGACCACAAATACGTTTTTAGTGTTTGCTTAGGGCCTGCTGATTTTATATGATTCCTTTTTGATTGAAATAATTGTAGTGGCTGTGCCAGTTCAAGGAAAAATTTCAGATCCTGGAGGTCTTATAAAAAAGGAGGCAAGTTGTTTTATTCAAGAAATTAATAATTAAATGTTGTTAATGTTGGTGAGTGCGTAACTCTTTCGCAGGGTGGGAGGTCAAAATAGGATAATGTTTGTCTGACTACCACTTTGGTTGATGTCATTCTATTGGTTGATGTTTTATTGCTGTTTCCCTGGATAAATTGGCTATTACAGGAGCACTGTGTTGTTCCAGCTTTGAACTGAAATGACACACAATACTAATGTTGTGGTACAGAAAAGAAACCAGGACATTTATTACAGCTGTAAACTGCCAGGATCAAGATGAGATTAGATAAATGAGCTCGCTGGCTGTGATGCATGTTGGGACATGGTCATTCTGCAGTGCACCCAAGATGGTGATCAGATGAGGAGATCCACCGCCATCAGTCCAGTCATATTCACCACATTTTTTTACTTGTGTTTTACATTTTGCCTCGTGGTTCAGTAGTAGTTTGATCGTTCCCCCCACTGAAAACTCCTGCATTCAAACCTCAAGCATGGTTCTTTCGGCTCTCCTTGTATTTTTGTTGGTTTCATCTGCTTTTCTGCCCAAACTGAAACCAACCAGTGCTTGTCTGAATCAAAATGTGAAAATAAATTAAGGAGTGGAATTCATATGTATACAAATGAAGTAATGATTTGCCTCTCTCTGTCAGAATACCCTGTAACTGTGTCTTTTCTCTGCTTGTGTTCCACTCTTTCCCTCCACAATCTGTCTCTTTGCCATATCTTTAAGTTTGAATGCTGCCAGTGGCTCAGCCTTCTGAGCTGAGGACTTCCATGTCTCAGCAGCAGTAAACTCCATACAATGGCTGTTCATCTGCGCTGTTTGCTGCCACCATTACTTTTACTCATGGCTAGATGAGATTTAACTAATGTTGCTTTCCCAGCCCGATTTCCACTTCACTCACAAACACGCAGAATGTAGTTGTCTTTCTCTGGCCTCTTAATCTTAGGTTACACTTCAGAACAGCTCAGACATAAAGGATGTTCTTTATTAAATCCCCAACTTGCCGTTGGATAGTTGTACTCAACAACTGATGGAGCAAAGATTAGATGTCACTTCAAGAAAAGGAACAATTGTGTGACTGATGATTTCAGTGTCTTGTTTAAAAATTGGTAAATTTCTCCAAAATACCTCCTGTTACGTAGACAGCCAGCCAGGATGATAGTCATTTGCAAAGGTGACTGTCAGCAAAGTATTAAAACCATTGCTTGTAGAGTATCAGCAAAAGCAAAAAATTCTCTCTAGGGCTTTGTGATATGACCAAACATTTGAGTGTTAGCATCACCTTTCTCAACCATATGATTTGGGTACATTTTCTCTGAAGATGCAAGTTGCAATGGCAGCCATTATTTCCTTTCATCTTCATGATTCTTTACTAAATTATGTTTTCCGCCAAGGCCATTTGGTGGCTGGTTCTGAGCAAGTGCCCTTTATTTACCTTTCTACGGCCAAAGAACTGGCTCTCAACCAGGAAAACTGGTTCAAGAGCAGCATCAACACTTTGCTAGTCTAGAACAAATAACTGTTGACGTGAAGGTCTGGGGACGGGGTTATCGTGTGATCACCGTTTCTAACAACCAGATCTAGCATAGCGTGTAATCTCACGTATCCACTGAAGAATAAATGAAAAATTGTCACTATGGATTGATACCAGCATATTTAATGCTAGATGGCTAGCTAAAGACGAGGGCTTAGAGAGGCTAACATTATCATCTTTATGTTCAATGTTTAAAATAATCAAAATATGGTAGGAAATTACCTACCTCTTCCTGAGCATAGTTGCTGTCCGTAGCATCGCAATAAACCACGAAATCATGTGTTGGACCACTCGTGTGGATGCCAAAGTCAGGAGCACACGCAAAAATTCGATGTAGTCAGCCAGAGGTGATCTTGTTGATTAAGGAAAATTTGAAACATTTACAGTCAGCTAATAACTCTACTGTGGTGGCTCTCTAGCCCGGGGAAAAGCAAAATGGTTCCCAGGAGGGTCGCAGGTTAAACCAACTCTGAACCAGCACTAGCACTTAATTTGTGTTGGTGGAAAGAGGGTATTTGCAGCTCTCAACCGTAGACATTTTCCTTACTGTTTCTCCTAACCTCGTGCAAATTTTTCTGCAATCGGCCGTGTGATAAGAAAAAAACAAACTTTGTCCACTTGATCAAATACAAATGAAAGACGTTTTTCATGTACATCACACACTCATCAAATTACACACTCCTTATTCTGTCATACCCATTTACAGATTTTTTTGTTGTTGTCATTGTTGTCACTTGGGACTTGTCTGTTGGTTTATCTTCACTTCTTTTCCCCTTTAAGCCAAACTCCCATTGATTCTAATCAGGATAGCACTCAGATTCCAGTACTCAGGGATCCTAGACCACAACAGAGTAATCAGACCCACCTACACTGTGCCCAGTGACAACAGAAAAAAAAATGTAATTTGGCACTCTAGAGATCGGAGACTTTCACACTAGTGGGGACTCTGCCGCAACTGCTGTCTTCAAGTGCCCCATGTTGTGCTCCAATTAACCCAGATTCACCCTGTTGTTTGGAGTGAAAGACAGTCAGAGAAAATGATCGTCTGCTCCGACCTTGACTTTCAACAATTAATTTGGTATTTACACAAATCCAAAACCCTACAGCATCACACCCAGTGCTTCTGTAACTTAGCATGTTCTGCCACACATTGTGTTACAGGTTTTGTTTTTTCATGCAAATTCTGTTGTGGCTGCTTATGATGAACAGTCAGCTTAATTAATAGTTGAAATGACTAAGATATAATTTCATCCTCCATATTTAGAAAAAAAGTGAAAATTGCTGCAGATTTTAATTGGTTTCATGACAATCAAATAAAGTTGAGACATAAAAGAAGTTCCTGCATACGTTAAATTAGGTTAAATGAAGTGCCAGGGATAATTTATTGGGGATTTGGACACTGTGTGCTACACAATGCAGGCCTATTGAAATGCTTTTTTGTAAAGGTGATTTGAAAAAAGTCAAGGGGCCAGACTATTATGCTTGGAATTGAAATGTGTTAAAACGCTTTTTTAATCTCAAAGGGACACTGTAGTTTTGGAAAATAAATTAATCAGAAATATTTGTTTTTTACATGACTGAATGAACATCCTGTTTTCAGAGGAAAATAAGGTTCACTGTTTGAAGCTAGAAAGGCCAAAACTGCACCGTGCACCTTTTAAAAATTAAGTTGTCAGTCTGATTATCAGAAATTCCCTCTGCTTAAACAGCCAGGGTTAATATGTTTTAATAAAATAAGAATACTTTTGTGCTCTGTAACAGACAAAATGATGGGCTTATCAGTCTATTAACAATAGGTGTGTTAAAAGGCAGCATTTGGCCCCCAAGCCACCAGGTGAATGTTTAATTAAATATTCCCCAAAACATGTGCACAAGTTCAAACAAAACAATTTTACCAGAAAGTCTTTTGTCTCCGATTCTGTCGCTCTTAGCGACAAATCGGTGCAATGAATGGGATTCTTAGTGTTTATATATTCAGTCTTGTGATCAGCGATGATGTCGTTAATCAGAAAAGGTAGGAAAACAAAGCTGTCACTCGACTGACAAACAGGTGCTCACAGACAGATGATAAATTGGTGCTATTCTAAATGAAATTAGGAGAAGCGAAGAGAACACAGCATGGCTCCATTAACTGTAAAGAATTCCCCCAACCCTTAGTGGTCGACTCCCCGCTAGAGTGAATCGTTACGAAACACCTTTCATCTCCGGTGTCCTGGGGGCTTGTTAGCCACATCTGTATGCTGCAGGCATCCAGTTCAGTGAGGCATAAACACTGTAATCTTTAAATCTTTAGCAGTGTTTCCACAAACAATACACCGACCCTCCTGAAGTCTCAATCACAGTCTGGTCACATGCAGGGAGTTAGTCGTTAATTCAGGTCACATTCCCTCCAGGCCTGCCAGTTCTTACTGGTAGGTTTACGCTAATCTCAATTTAAATGCAGCCGAACAGTCAATACTCCTGTTAAGGTTGTGTAAATAGACACTACTGTGATTTTCACCTCACAATGAAGGCACAGTGGCTGTAATCGCGGGATGATGGTATTAAACTTTAGTACTAATAAGCCTATATATTGCTGCTGTTGTCTTTTTAGGACTTCTTTTTAAACTGTAATTTTGTCTCTGCTTTCCTGTAGCACATTTTATTACTGAAATAATAAATATGGTGTCTGAGCTGTGAGGAAACATTTGTTGGCAGCTTTGCTACACTGCTCAACCGCTCTCAGACATATGGATGTCAAATATAGACTTAGTGTAGATCTGTACTCTCACTGTACATGGCAGGAGATGTACTCGGAAACTCAGACATACCAGGTGGCTGCTGTCTGGTCGCTGTTAGACTGAGCGTAATTTTTAGTGAAGCAGAGGAGGCTCTCCAGGTGTTACACAGAAAAGAACTGGGCATTATGCTGCCGTCGTGTTCTCTCATCGGTCTAACTACAGCCACTCAATCATGTACTATACCCTCAATTATGACGTACTCATTCGAATCAGTCTGCAGCAAGATAAGAAAAGTTTGGTTCCAACTTCTGGCTGATGGTTGATTTACAAGAGATTCTGGGCTGTGTTTTTATATTGTTGTAGCAAAGATACCTGCAGTGAAGACATAACCAAGAAGGCCAGTAACGACATTTTTGCCTTAGATTGATTTTAGTTTTCATACGGTTCTGTGATGGTGGCAATGCAAATATGGTTCTGGATTAAGTAGAAAATGAGGAATGGTTCCACTCTCTCAAGCATGTCAGGAACAAGATATGCTCCTGTGTTACTGTCACAGCGCATATCTATTGCAAGACTCTCTCTTTCTTAATTCAATGAATTGTGTGGAAGCCAACCAGAGATACAAGCAAGCTTTATATGTGCTGTTGATCCACAGTTAAGTCTCTCTTAAGACTCTTTCTGCGTCTTGCTCATGCTGAATAATATGATAGTTTCTACAATATTATAGTACAATACTAAGGTTAACACATGCTCTCATTCACAGGGCACTCAGTTTCTGTAGTTTATTGTAGCCTGTTTATTGTAGATGGAGCAGTTGGAGACAAGATGAGACAGATGGGAGTAGTCCTCACATTGAAGCATTATTCAATTAAGAATTTTTTTGTGACAAAGGTGGCTCAGGGTGGGACAAAATATCGATACGGCAATATATTGTGATCCTTTGCCTTTTGAGGGGTATTTAGTCTTCAGATAGATTGATGTGGTGATTGTTAGATGTCTGTCTTGCAATGTTTCGATTATCACAGATTTGTTGTATCATTTATACCATCATAATCATGGGCAACACACCTGTTTACTCCTGTAACTCAAGTTTATATCTTTAATTACATTTTTTAATTTGTTCTCCCCACAAATAACAGAACCTCATAGATTACCTTGATCCTCCAACAACTGTGAATGTGTCATTCCCCCACTGCTTCCATGCCTTGTGTAACGTGTGTGCCCTTGATAAATGCACTGAAGCAGCTGCTGATAAGGTGATATGTCCATAAAATGATATTACAATACTTAATATATATTCAGATATTTGAAAACTGTTTAAAAGCACCTCTTAAATGCCAGGACCAGGTGTAAAAATCAAATATCATGATATTTTATATACCTCAATATCAATATTGCAACAATATTGTAGGAATGACTTTTGGTACTTTTACAAAATATTAACACAAAGAGATTTCCAATAAATAATCATCACTAATGTGGATGTGTAAGTGTTAGAATACAGAGTATAACAGTCAGAAAATTACCTCACTTTAATGTAATGCAGCCTTTAAAACCAGAAAAAGGCACCACTTATGTCATATCATGATGTAACGACATCCAAAATCTAAGATGATGGTGGATATGGTCTCAAAACGCAAAAATGATAATATTGTTTTGATATATTTCTCAGCCCTCAGGCAGAGAAAACCCTGCAATGTCGGACTCATTTTCACCAGTGGCTGAACACTCCAACTGGGATTGTCTTGTAATCAGTGAAACTTATCTGAGATCAGTTGCATAAATTGTGCACCCTGATATCAGCAAGCTCTGAGAGGATGTCTGAGCGGTGCAGCATTTCTAAAGCTCGACTAGTATAAATGTACATTCAAGTTATACTCATGATCATACATTAAGAAGTAATCAAGGAAGCAAACGGATAAACAAGAAGGAAGTTAATATTTCCAACTTGGCTTATTGTTTCCGTCCCCTCTCCCTTTCTCTGTGTGTTCTTCATTAAGACAATTATTGCCTTTTAAAAGGGAAAGAGATTAATTCTTTTCTCAGTGCCGGTCAGTGTGCAGCACAGCGGTGAGGTTAACTCATCAGTGAAGTGAAGTGGATAGATAGGCATTTGAAGTGTGGTCATTAGCATGGTTCAGCATTGATGTGAAAGCCATTCATCAAACTAAATGGGCCCACAGAAGCAATAAGCTTCTTTTCTACATATTTCACACCCACGTCCCTTCAACGTTCCACACCCCTGTCCCTTAAATGGCTTGACCTTTATTTTGGTGACATTTTTAAAGTAAAGAAAGAAAAGGCCTTAGAATAGTTCCCTGGAGTGACTGTGCCATTTTGTCTCAATGCAGTCTATTGTTTGCATAATATCTCTTCCTACATATCTCTTTTCAAGTCGTTCGTTTTAGCAGTCACACATTGAGACCAGATGTTAACCACTTTTAATGGTCATGTTTGTCAAGTTTGGTCTGGTCAGCTGATTTTTCAGTCGGCACTCTGATTTGAGATAGCTGCATGCCCTTGCTAATTTATTGATTTTTTTCTTGGAGAAAAAAGAAAACTCCTCCGCACAAATTGATTTTTCTTTGCACCTTACCCCACATTTGTCCTCATTGCTCTATCAAGTACATGGTTGCATTTTCTTTCCTCATTTTGAATGTCAGGGATTTAAAACAAAAATCCATATAATCCCCTTTGTTTTTTACTTGGAGTTGACTTTACTTTTGTCTTTATGTCATAGATACGTTTTAATGATGATGCTCCAGAAGTATAGGATTAGATGTTAGCAGACAAAAAAAAATCAATTCTTCTTATTGTTATGATTACCGATGACTGATGACTGAAGTGACCATAATTGTTTTGTTGGCAGCCTAATATATCAGTCTGATAATTTATTGTACTATTGATTTTCTAACCCCTATGTCTCATTATTATAGGACTATTATTAGATTTTTTTTTTTCAATTCAGTCACAAAAAATACTGCATCCATATGATTTCAATTAAATACTGTGAACTTCTGTTATCATTGTAGCTTATTTGCCATTCTGTTCACTTTCATTCATTATTTTGTTCAATGAGACATGCCAAAAGGAGTGTGAGTCTAATGAAAAGAATCTATTGATGTGAAAGATATTTGTGGAAATCTAAGGGTATTTATGCCAGTGCTTTCGTGAATAAGTTATATCATCATTACTTAAGTTCTCTTTACTTTTGAGCGGTTCAAACACATTCATCTAGACTGCCACATTGTTGCCGAAAAATAATATATTTTTTAAGAGTGGCTGTGAAGTGTGAGGGGATGATGGAAAACCCAAGTATTATATGGCAGTGTTTTGTGTCCAACTCCCTCTGGTGCTGCTAAGCAATTGGCTGCAGAATGGCCGATTCATTGTTTCCTGTGCTTTACTTCTGCATACCAAATTTTTGCATCATGCTTTATCCCTTTGACTGCTTCTTGTTTAAAAGTCGGCTGCAGGCTGTTCTCATTCTGTAGCTGAACTTTGGTATTGTGCTCTGCACGCACAAGTTCACAAGGAGAGGAATACTAACTGGAATAGGACAACAGCGATACTATCATTTTTATGACATCCACGTTCAGTTTGTTTTCTTGGTTTGGTCTTCTGCTAGTGAATGTATGCTCTTTGTTACTAACACTGAACATCAATAGAGCTTCATGCTAACACAAACATTAACCACATAGAGACAGTTGGTGTTGGTGTCATCATAAAGAGCAGCCTCTTGACTTTCGGTCTGAGTGCAAAAAAGTCCTAATAGGTAGGGATGTAAATCACAGGCTTCATTAGAATACAATATTGTATTAATTCTTTCACTATTGGTTTAAGTCTAGGGGTCCACTGATATCTTTTTAGGGCCGAAATAGATACCAATTATTGTTATGAAGGACACAAACTACCAATAATTAGAACTGATTTAGATTTGCAGTGAAAATACAAATCTTAGTTAAGACTGGCCAAAGTTGAGAATAACCAGTGTTATAATCTAACTTACTACAATTTACTTATGTACTGCACATAAGTAAGATTTTAAGGTACTTTTTTATTTCTGTTTTCTACCACTAAGTTGCTAGTTGCTTTGCAGATTTAGATTATTTAGTGTTGATGGGTTATTACTTGTGACGTGTAGTGTTGTGGCGGTACATTGAGTGAGGCCACAGTGACAGAGAAAGGATGCTGCATCCTATATAGTGACGGCAATTGGACACAAAAACACCAATAATTGGAAAAAATGCTGAATATTGGACCCGATCACCAGCAAAGCCGAAAATCCGTCTACCCCTATTCAAGTCACTGCATCTTCCAACAGAATAGCACAGTTGAATTTCAGCCTGTATTCATGTTTTCTCAGCATCACATTGCTGAAACAAAGCATCTTATACTGCTGAAGAATTAAAAACAAGTTGGTGGACTGCTGGATGAGATGCCTGTTTGTCTGTTGACCCGGCTTTTCTCCAAGATCCCAAATATTTCCACGCTGTTGATTTATTCGCTTATAGGGGAGTAAAACATGCTCATCATCTAGTTCTTGGCTGCTTGCCATCACCTGGTGCTAGTGCCATGCTTGGACGAACGTGACGTGATGAGAATTTCAAAACACAGACGTGTCCTCGATATGATGACATGGATTGATGTTATGACTTTGCATCGACATTGGATCATTAAACACTGAATTGATAGATTGATCTGAATCAATGGATTGCTACACCTCTAGGAATAGGCAACCACTAGATCAGTATGTCCGGGCTTTTATCAAGCCAGTGCATTCTCTGACTATGATGATCATGACTGGACAATACAGCAACCAGTATAGTGTCATTTCAGTAACTCATTATATTAATTTGAAAATATCAGGTTGGACAATACTGTCCACATCTGGCAGACTAGATAAATGTGTCTTCGAACCTGGATCACTTCTCATTTTATTCATTTAACAATATCAGGGAGGACACCCTTCCTCTCCACAGCCGCCCCTCAGAGACTCCTTCACTGCAACGTCCGCACTCCGCCAGCATCTTCGTAAATAGGACATCAGTTCTATTTATTTTCACCCAATTTAGAGGCCACCGTAGGCTTCCCGCGGAAACTGTCCAATCTTCACCGCCTGTCACCATGGCGACGACGAGTCTTCAGCCCTGGCCTAATCAGAAGCAGTTGAAAGTGGAGGGACTCTTGAGGGCTTGGATGCAACTCTCTTAATTCTCCGCCTCATAGTAGTGACGCACAAATGAATTTTCTCTCAAGGGGAAAAAAGCGCACTTGATTGAGGCTCGTAACCCTATCGCGCTGAAAGAGAGGATCCACAGGGGTGAAAAATTAAACCAAGCGCACACCTTAATTGCTTTCACATAAACAATTTTTGGTTTTGCTGCACAGTAAAATAAATGGCTGCTTGGTGGTTTGCTATTCCCAACACATTAGGAAATCACTGTAATGGCTCAGGTTCTTTCATTTCCTCAGACACAACAGGCTGTGTTGGATTATCTGTAGCATCGCACAATCTCATCTCTCCAGGTCGTACAGGTGAAAGTGACAATAAGCCTGTGAGCAGTTCACTGAACCTCAGGTCAATGTGCAAGGTGACTGAAAGACATTATTTCTAATCTAGTTTCACCTCTGGTTTATTAACAGTGAGGCATTCTCTCTAAGTCTCTGCAGACTGAGAGGAGCTGGCTGTCACTCACTACCCCGGTGTAACCACCCTAACAGGTCTGCCAGCTTGAGCTGCATAGATACCAGTTTGAGCCTAATTAAAGTGGTATTACTCTCCTGCCTCACATTCTAGTGTTGTTTCTATAACCTTCCTCTCAGGTTTGCAAATCATCGAGCCACAGCTCCACTGAGCTTCAGAGCGTCTTAATAATTTGGAGCAGATATTCTTAATTGAAATTACATGATTAGCCAAAGCTGCAGGAGGCAGGTTTTCCTCCTTCTGTGAGCACCTCTCCGGGGAACATGGAAATGGGTCAGCTTTACCTGCGTCTGCAAAACCCTGATTTGGACCAGCACTTTGCATCATACAGCATGGACTGTTGGCTGAATTTTTCTTCTCTCCCTTACACTGGGTGGCCCAGATCTTCTATAAGTCTGTGTGTGTAGAGCAATTGTGTAGAACACGTAATTGATTAATCTATTAGTTGTAAATTGTCAAATTAATCACCAACTACTCTGGTAATTGATTAATACCTTTGAGTATTTTTTTTAAGAAACAATGTTAAAGTTTTTCTTCTTAACAGTCTGCTGATCGATTTGATATTTGGGGCCTGATAAAGATTAGAGAGAAGAAATTCTGATCCATTTATCAGCCAATAAACACACGTTTTCCATTGATTCCTTAAATGTGGCTATCCAACACGCATGTTTTACGGTTTATCAATTAAATATATTGACTAAAATGACATCAGTGCGGTGAAACTGTAAACATCAATGGAACATTTTGTAATTATTTATTACCCTAAGGAACGTTTTTTGCAATATAATCTGATATGCAAAGTGCAAAAAGAAAAGAAGGTAAATAATTAACAGAAAAATCAATAATGAAAATAATTGTGAGCTGCAGCCCTTTGTGTGTGTGTGTGTTTATGTGTGTCTATGTGTTTGTGTGACCCTGCATTCACACTGTATAGAACTTCTGCGGCTCTTTGATGTTGAATTATGGTGTATTCAAAGAAATGTCAGCATCTTTAATTCCATTTGCGTTCGAGTCGAAACAGTGAGAATACCAATTGGTGAGGTGGGTGTGCAAAGATAAGTGCTTAAGCCGACGCTCGACATGCTGACTGACAACTTGTCTTTTTTACTATGACTGTACACAGAGCTCAGACACTTGTAGCACCTGAAAGACTTCAGTTTGAGCCCATCATTTTTCCATTTCCACCCTTTAGTGAGACACAGAGGGAGAAAAAGAGCATTCTGTACGTGGAATAATTAGTTGGGTGTGACATCCCGTATGCTGAGCTCCTAGCCGAGAAAACACACTTTGGGTAATCTATCCCATATGGATGAATACACTTGGAGGGTGTCATCATCATAGCATCAATTAACGGTTCGCTCATCTATTAAAAAATGCAGACTTGTAGGCTGTGGAGATTTGCCTTAGTGATGAAGTATCAACAGGTGCAGAATAAACTGAACGATAATTCAGGACATTTTGTTGGTGATAAATATTCCATGCTTGTAGTATTTACTCATGAATCAAGATATGTTTGAAATCATTGGGTCCAACAGCAACTGTGAAAAACAGAGGGACAAAACAGACTGACTGGCAGATTCATGGCAACATGGTGACCACATGGCAGGAACAGCCCTGCGATGATAAACTCCTGCAGAATGTATAATATGATTCCTTGTATAAATACTGATCCATCTGATGCCATTTTAGTTTAATGAAGCCCAAGGACAGGCTGAAACGTGTACAATCCAGTTAATTCTGATCTTTCTCTGTATAACCTTGATCTCAGTCATGCATTGAGGGTAATCCCTGCATTTTATCAAATGCTTAAAAAAGCGCCAAGAGTTTGATAATTGAATTAATCCATAGATACAATTCCCCCAACAACTAAAAGCAACATTTTAGTAAATTAAATTAAGAGGGAAAATTCCTTTCATTGACTTTGCGAGCACAAAATCTACACATCCCAATATAGTAGGTGGTGAAATGCACCTTTGAAGCTGGTTTGCGATCCGCAAATCAATACAAATAGGAAGAAGAAGCAGTGCAAGTAGCATGCTGTCGTCCACGCTAATGACGTGGAATTACCGGACCCGGTAGAGCCACTCACCGTTGAGAAGAGAGCAAAACATGTCGTAGCCAATGTGGACGTTCTTTACAGTTTCACATAAAGAGGCTACGGGTTTTAACACGAAATCAGAGCCGTGATTATTAAATCAGCCATCTTCGCTCACCACAGGTCTGGTTAGTATCAGCCATGAGAAATAGGTAATTAGCAGTAGCAGTACTGAAAAGTATCTATATTGTGCATCCCTGCTTCTTAAGATTAACATTTTGTTTCTTCGAATGTTCTGACTCATTTGCATCTAAATTTATAACATGTCCTTCTCAAAACAGCTTTTTTTTTTGTGCAGATAACTGATAGTGCTATCATCTCTGAGTCGTAGTGAGAAAGGATTTAGCCAAGGAGCTCAGTCACACCAGCACACTGAGCTGCCGTTGGGTTCAACTGTGGTAAACAGACCAAGGCTAGCAGTGTTCTATCATCAGAAACCATCAGGAGTAGAAGTCAGAGATAGGCGCACAATAAATGAGTGTACAGTCACATTCTTTGGCTGTCAGTGCTCCCTGCTGTTACAGTATTTTAGATAAGTCCCGGAAAAGCCGCAGGGAGTCTGAAAGAAAATTGAACTTTTAGTTCTCTGGAGTTTTGGATGGAGTGAAAATGTACCGTGCATGTTTTGTCTTGGCCTCTTGTTGCTTCCGTAGCTGCCTCTAAACTTGAGAGTTTAACAGTTTAAGGTGTTAAAAGTAACACATTTTAATTGCATTAAGCATTGCTTGGCAAAGACACAAAAAATAGAAGTGCCAAGGGAAATTTGAAAAAAAAAAAAACAAGGCTTTGTCAGTAACCTTTCTCCACATTTAGATGTGTTATACCTATTTTACAGTAAATAAGAATACATTTAAAATGATGCAGATGTGAAACAGAGAGGCATCTTATTTATATTCAGACGATTGCTTTATAAAGGCACAATTTGCAGCAATCACATCTTCAAGTCTTCGATGCTTTTTCCATCCACTACCCTCTGTCAGATTGGAGGAGCACAGCCAGAAGAATTGCAGTCAGGTCTCTCCAAAGATTTTCAAACAGCTTCACCTCAAGACCTCTGTCAGTGCCTGGGTCACTAGACACTCTGACTTTTGTCATGAAGCCACCGCAGACTTGTCTTTCCTGTGTGCTGAAAGGTCACTGTAATGCCGAAAGGTGAATTCATTCTGACGTTGTCTGTCTCTCTTCAAAGACCGCTCTCTTGTTTATTGTTCCCTCTGTTCCTCCTTTGGTTCTGCTGCAATCATCAACACCTTCTTTGTTGGAACAGGTGATGAGCCGTAGCCACTTGTTGCTGCTTTGTTTGCCACATGGCGTTCAGGCCAACGTTCCATTTTGTTCTCCACAGGCAACAGAATATTTTAATCTTGTGCTGTCAGATTTACTGTCATTAAATAAACTCTAGGCATGCTGCCACATGCCTTTGATTTAGGACAGGAATCTACATAGCTATTCTACCCACAAGGCCTAATTAATGGAGTGTTACAGAGATCGTTGTGTCTCAGGTTTTCCATCTCTGCAGATCAACTCCACGTGGCCATTTGGCCCTAATGAAGCTCTAACAAACAATCCCGGTCAAACACTTACTCTTTTTTTACATCCTTCCCTACATTTTTTGCTTTAACCACTTATTCTATAGTTCTGCTGACAGTTACAGGGCTTCATAGTTGAAGGTTTTGTTGGACTCGTAAAATGTTGGAACTTATAGAGGCAGAGATGTGTTTGTGCTTTCTCGTTAAATTAACTGAATCTCAAAACAAAATAAATGTAAGCTAAATTTGTGCCATAATAATGGGTTGGAATATATGGTACAGTCAGTGTCCACTTTATTATGACACTACACAGTCTAATGCAATCCAAATACAACTGTCCTGCCTTAAAGAAAACCTTTTTTAAATGTAGTCCAGTACAACCCTGACCTCAATAACAAACATATCATTGAACTTAAACATTTCCCACAATGTCACCAAAAAATTAAAATAATGTTATTTGTAATGATATCTGTCAGAGCTGTATTGGATTGTACCTCGTGAATTGAAAACTGACCACTGAGAGCCAGTGACCACATTTTGATTAGATGGTGGAGCTGTATGTGTGAACCTAAAAAGACCCTTTCTAGCTGTTTTTGTGATGACAGATGTGGGTGTTTTGAGGGGGACCTTGGGACATTTTGAGCCCCGTTTTTCGTGACTAAAAGTGCTTTCCTAAACATAACCAAGTGGTTTTTGTGCCTAAACCTTACCAGACCATAAGCACTGTGTTGTGACAAGAGAGAAATAGAAAATAGAACCAAAACAGACATAAACGTATAACGTAAAGAAACGATAAAGCTTGTCAGGAAGTCATCCGTGGTTTTGCAAAAAAAAGGAACTCTTTTATTCCTTTTAGTTTTGCTTTGCTAGCTTTGCTTAGCTTTTATTATACAGGTCACCGTAAAGAAAAAAAGAGGGAGAAAAAGAAAAGATGCATAGATATGAAGATGTGTTGTCTACTTAATTGTGTTATGCAACCAAGTTAATGCAGTAGCAATTAACTAAACAGGAGCATATTAAGTTTTAGTGTACTCATTTACAGTTTTATACTATGTCAAAACTAATATGCTGCAATATATAAATAGACTGCGGCGGTTTGCCCCTGTGTACAAGACTTTGGACATGTAGATGAGCGGGTTCACAACATTAAACTGAAGTGGTGTTAAAAACTCTGCATTGATGTGTTGTTCACACATTTTTGTATGGCTCAGAGAAGCTCTCCTCTCCATGTGTTAAGTGTGTAATCAGTGATTTCATGTCTTTATTTACCTCTTGTAACATAATGGAGGAAGATTATTCCAGGGTTCTGAATCTGCAATTACACCACTTCTCAGGATTGTGGTGTGCCTGTGAATATTGTGATTTATAGAAACAGCCTTGAAGTCTGATAGGATTTAGTCTAGACATCATGGCTTTTTTCTTTGCTACAGTGTTGGTCGGTATGTGTCACAATGGCTGTGTCAGGAGCAACACACAACCACTGACTTTCTCTGGAGCCATTAAACATCTCTTCTTCATTATCAGTTGATAATGTTTTTACTGTTGTGTTGGTATTCTTCAGTCTTTCTTAGTATTCTTTCTGACACAAAGTAGGAACCATATAAAAGCATTGTTTGAGTGGGAAAACACTAAGTAAACACAAACAGTGTTAGGACCACAATCTTCCTGTCTCTGTCGAAACAATAAACTGAACGTAATTTTTTCTCATCTTCATGTCTTGGTGCTGCACATTAAGTAGTGGAACTTATTCATCATTGATAGCAAGACTTTTGCAGCTTCAGTGGAATTCATAAATGATCTTGAAGAAAAGGAGAGCCCAGCAGTTGCTGTATAAACTCAATTATTAGGTTTTTGTCCTTGGCATGACTGGTATCTTATGTTTTTACTCCAATGACAAGTATGATAGATTTAGTTTCTTTGAAATCTTGTTTGCAATTTATTACTTGACCTGAGTCTACTCCAGTATATTTTTCTCCATTCACTTAAAGAGGTCATATTATGCACATTTCCAGGGTCATACTTTTATTTGGGTATCCTTGTAGAACAGGTTTACATACTTTAATTTTCAAAAAACTCATACATTTTCTCATGTGGTGCATTGCTGCAACATTCCTTTTCACACTGTGTCTTGAACGCTCCGTTTTAGCTAGAGAGGGAGACATCGACTCTTTGGTGAGAGTCATACATGCACATAACTTAAGGGGCAGGTTGTAGCCTGTGTCAGCTCCAGCTGGTAACTATGCTTTGGTACAGCTTTATATATATTACAATAAAAAAATCTATATTTATATATATAGCCTGTTACACATTGATGCACATAAGTTACTAGGTGTCTTAGGCAGTTTTCTGTTGGAGAGAGTAACTCCCTTTGGCATGGACTTTGGGCTTTTTCACTTTCAGACCTTTTACATGCTCACAAATGCTACATAACACAATAAAGGAAAAGGCAAAATCCCCAAAAGCATAACATGATCATTGTAACAATTTGTGCTAGTGGACTTGGATTTTGGATAAGTATGTGTAAATATTTATTAGCATAACTGACCTTTTTGGGCAGGATCCGGGGTTTTGGTAGCAAACTGATATTATACTGTCAAATGTAATCCTCACTGCCCAACAGACTTGGCCACCAGATGCAGCATGTTTTACCCAACAGAGGGATAAAGCAACAAAATGGTGGTGTCTTGTGATTGGCTTTCTCATGGTGGAAATGCTTGGTAGCATTTGGCAGCTATGGGAGGAGTAGGCACTTTGGCGTTGGGCATGTTCTGTATACAAATAAGGAGCTTTTCACCAGTTTGTTAATTTTACATCCCAGTTTACATTTTTCTTGTATATAGAAGACAGACATGTTACAGCTTGTTTGGCCTTACAGGAGTCGTCTGCACATTTTGGCTGACTCCGAGTGCACATTACACCCACCCCATGAGTTTTCAAGCTGTGAGATTCTTGTCATTGTTAGTGCCTCACTGCCCTTTGTGCTCATTCATAAAGATGTCTGCATTGCCCTGAGGTTTTATGTAACATGCAGGCAATAACTTTTTCATTTGGCCAGAATAAACTGGCTCAGTAAATTGCTGAAATTAGAAAATACTTGTAAAAAAGTTAACTCTGTCACTTGTAGTGGATCTACATACCTGCAACATCGCTTGGGCCCAGTCCACATGTACACGTTTCTTTGTCCATAAAAACCGACCTGAAAACGTGTATCTCATAGCCTTTCACGTACACTGGGCATGAGCATGCCATTGTAAACAGGAAGAAGATTGTATTTTGCTGGTTGCTTGCTTAGAATGAACAAGGCAGGAAGCGTGTCCGCTCTTCACAGAATCTTTCTGGATAATTTGTCAGAAAACATTGTAAGCAGCCGTTTATGGCTCTATTTTCAATCATTGCATTATCAATGTTTGTTTGTGTCTTTATCAATATAACATTAAACAATATTACATCCATTCCAGCACTGTACAAATGTATTCAACATCATAACACATACTCCAGATTCATATTTGCTAAAGTTGCTGCATACGCTGATAAACGTGGGCGTCAGCCTCATCATTTTCAAATATCTTTTTTTCTGCCCATTCAGACATAAACAATGGAAACAGAGTTTCTGAATATCTCTACCCTGGAAGGAGTTTTCCAAAAGCTCAATTTTTAGTGACCTAAAACAACATTTATGTGTGTTCAAAAGGCCAAGAGGCATAGAAAAAGCTTTGTTTTAAGAAATAGCTATCCACGTGTGGACTGGGACTTAAATGTGTGGCACAACTTTGTTTGACAAGTTTTAATTCTTTGGATTAGTTTGAACGCATCCTTTCCCATGAGGCCTTCTCCATTTTCCACCTGAAACTTTTTAATGCACACTGAAGTGTGTTTATACCTCAGAGAGTGTAAAACACTTCTGTGGAGGTCTGCACAACAACCACACTCTGGAAGGAGGAAAAACTGTCTGTCTAATCTTCAAGTCCTTGCAGTCCACTGACACACATCATTGTAATGTAATTGCACCAAGATCTGATGATGATTGAGGTGAGGCTCGATTTATAAGTCCATGGACGAGTCTCTTTCCACTACTTTTGATCTCACCTAGCTATTACCTGTCAATCACGGTAATGTGCAGTGGGTATCTAGGCCCATTTTCCAGCTGCTTGCTTTGATGCCCACCAGCAAGTTGTTGTCAGTGCTCTCCTCATATACCATGCACTTCTTTAGAGGCCTAATTTCATGCTTGATGAACTTGAAGAACTGCATTATTGATTGTTGTTCTCTACTTTCTTAATAGTGATTATCATTTGTGACTCACAAGCGGCAGCGGGGCAATAGGGGACCGCCCTCCCCCTCCTCTTTTCATTAAATGCCCGGCTATTTTATTTTCATGGGTGCTTACATTCTGATAAAAACCCTTTAAGGAGGAAAAGAGATCTCCACTTTTCTTTTTCCAGTGCCGGCCAGCCCTTTCACATCAGAGCAGTGACCCGAAAAATATATGAAAGCGTTCTCTTGCTTAATTTCCCCTCGGAGAAAAATCCTGATCAAGACCAGAGGTGAAAGTTGGGTCAAACAGCCACACTGAGAGTGAACGTTTTGATCCCCGTCGCTCCATGCTGCACGTGGAAGGTATAAAAATGCAATCTTTTCTTACATTACCCTTCTTTCCCATCTTGCTCTGCAGTTGGTGGGCGGTGAGTTCGATCTGGAGACCAACTTCATTATCCAGGATGCGGAAAGCATTGGCTGCATGGTGGAGCTGCTGGAGCACTGCGACGTCACCTGTCAGGCTGAAATCTGGAGCATGTTCACTGCCATCCTCCGGAAAAGTGTTCGAAACCTACAAACGAGCACTGAGGTGGGACTCATCCAGCAGGTGCTGCTCAAAATGAACTCAGTGGATGACATGATTGCAGGTATGATAATGGTATGAGCAGGTGGTAGGGGTAGTACATGTTGATTTGTTATCATGTTAAAGGTCTCATTTTAAGGAACGTAGGATTTCAATGTGTTTTTTGATTATAAAGCAGATCTAGGTGCTATAGAAATACTGTGAATGTATCGAAACAATGTCCCAAATTCAAGTACGGTTCAAACACGTAGTGCCCTCTTAATTTAAGTCACACAACAATTTGTATCTTTTAACCGATCTGCAATGGATTTACTATTACAGGAAAAAGCTAATTTCCAAGTGCTCTTCAGGAATCTAGGTAACTTTTCCAAATGCTCCAAAGACCTTCAATAATGGGATCAAAAAAAACACTTTCACAACCATTTAATCACTGTCACTCCATTTTTTGTCGGTAATTGAAGCAATTCATTCACCTAATTATTTTAGGATTTAGTATTTTAAGTCACACTGACAAAATTAATCTTGAATTTAAATGGTTGTGCTTTACTTTGTAATTGATAATAGGTAGATTTTTCCCTTACATAAATGGTACTCTTTCACATATTCAATCTACAATATGTTATATATATTTAGTAAATCCCCCTCCAGTCATATATGATTCTTTTTCGTCTTGTTCCAGAAGTTGAATGTTTGAAATTCATTGTGTAGAATGATCTGTGGGTTGACTTTGGCACAAGAAGGCTGTTCCCACATTCATTGTTCAACAATAACGTGTACATTTTCTCTGGGCTCCATTAAAAATCCGACTTCAAGAGGTGAACCTACAGGTATAAACTGTGGCATCACAAATAGTTTGGAAAACAGTCCTCGTCCAGTATTCTGCATACACAAGAGAGATGTGGACACATTGCACATATGATGAGAATGGACTTAACAGTAAAGTAGGAGACATCTTGTGTTAATATTTGCATATTCATATAATAGGGATTTTTTTTTAATGAAGGAGAAAGAGTAGATTCCATTTAATGATTTTGACGTGGAAAATTTCATTTTTTTCTCCCTGAAAGAACCATACCGGGAACACTTGAGGGAATGTTTTTATCTATTCCTTTATGTATGTGTGGAGGGAGTGTTTTTATAATAACCCCCCCCCCAAGCTATAAGAAAGCTTGACTCTCATGAGATTCGGTACAGGTATTAATTTATTTGTGGGCCATTAATTATCCAGGGGTTAATCGCTGTGTTGTGGTCACTGTGTAGTTACTTCCAGAACAATTTGTCCAGCACCACCCTCCAGTCAGAATTTCCCCTTGACCAACACACAAGGTGCAGTATGTGATCGGTCACAGTGTTGTGAGGATGTCTTTATTTTTTGATACATTTAGGCTTTTCTGGAAGCCTTTTCAGAGCCCCTGTAACCTGTATTCAGGTCACTGTGTGGTTGTCTCTGGAAGTCAGTGTCATTTTGGTATTTTGCACTGTGCAAATTACATCCATACCTTGTGTAACCTGTAAATTATGTTTCAGCTGATGAAATCCAAATGCATTCTCCCTGCAGTGTTGCTGCGCCCCTGAGTTGAACAATTTAGACATCACTTTGATTTACAAGTCAGTTTCCATGTAATTGTAGTGGAAGTGTTTCTGTGACAGATTTAATGGAATTTCACAGACAATGAACTCAGTGAGAACTAAAGCGAAACTGTTTTTTATTATCTCTGGAGTTGATGCATATGAATACTTTTCACCACGAGGACCTCCTGTGCAGTGTGGATGAAATTTAATATCCGCATAATGCAGCAATTTCATGATCTTCCTCTCTCTGCTCTTGTTTATGTGTGTGTTTGGTGATGTGTGCATCATATCTTGCCTTTAAAGACTTGCTAGTGGACATGTTGGGAGTCCTGGCCAGCTACAGCATCACAGTGAAGGAACTGAAGTTGCTCTTCAGCATGCTACGAGGGGAAGGAGGCTTCTGGGTAAGTGATAGCACGGTGCGGATGCAGTGAGTTAGACTCAAGTTGTTGTTTTTTTTATGTGTGGTTTGACACTGTCACTCGAGTTGCCACCAGAGAGCCATCACACTGATATGTCTTAGGCTTGTTCTGTGATTGACTTACTGCAGGATGAAGTAACTGACAGTGTATTGACTGCACTCTAAACTGTCAGAGAGAAGGCCTTGACTTTCTTCTTCTGACTCTTTTCATCACCTGTGCAGCCGAGGCATGCGGTCAAAATGTTGTCGGTGCTGAATCAGATGCCCCAGAGACACGGTCCAGATGCCTTCTTCAACTTTCCTGGTCGCAGTGCAGCAGTAAGCTTTCACACATTTTCACTCTGCACACAATTTAAAAATGGCATTTAGTCTTAACTACTTTTCTTGGACAATGTATTGCCTCAAACATAATTCCATTGAACAACATTGTTGTCATTATCTCACTGATAAGATAATGAAAAAAGTATGAAAGTATAATGTAATAGTACAAGGATGATGAATTAATTCTATAGAATAGTCAGATGTTTCGAATGAAATGTGAACCGTTTTTATCCTTTTGCATAACGTCAAACATGTTGACTAAAGTAGATGAATGAGTTGTCACATTGGTTTAATGAAATGTACATTTTCACTGCAACTTTATCCAGAAGCAAATAGATCTGGAAGCACGGCTGGATTTATTTCAGGGGCTGAACAGTTGCCATTGTAACATTTTCAGCATGAGCAGGAATTATAATGCGGTCACTTATAATTATCAGTTTTCATTTCATAAAAGGTTTGATAACTTAGAACATAACCAGAGGTCTTACCTAAACAAACGATCCAATAAATCTTGCTGTTATGTCTTGGGCACAAAGAAGAGCCATTGGTCATTTTTTTCATTAGTTTTGGTCTCTGATTCAAGTTTATTTCAATGCAGTTGATCTCAATTTGACTTAAACTTACTACAGCAGAGGCGGTGCAGTGGATTTTTAATGACTGCGTGTTTTCTGTCTTTTCTGCTTTTTGTCAGGCCATTGCTTTACCTCCTATTGCCAAGTGGCCTTATCAAAATGGGTTTACATTCAACACCTGGTTCAGAATGGATCCCTTGAACAACATCAATGTCGACAAGGACAAACCATATCTCTACTGGTGAGTACACAATTAAACACATTTGTGCTGCTTAGCTCTCTCACGGGTGCTTTTGGTCTCCATTATGACACCAGAGAGAAGAGAATTACACTTTTCTGTTTTTCATCAATCTAATTGCTTTAGCTGAGTATTAGAAATCATTCCCTCTCCGCAGAGACCTATAAAGCTACCAGCAGCTTTATTGACAAATCAATATGCTCTCTGATACTCGGTGACCTACAGTGATTTTCCCAGCTAAGAAGATTATGACTGGAACTTGTTTTTCAAGGTTAAACTAGTTTTACAGACATTATTTTTCCACACACAAGCGACAGTTATGTAATGTTGTTTGTGAAAGGGCTTCATTTTTTTCCCAGATAGGTACTTGTGAATTATAATGGAGAAAAAGGGGAATTAGATGAGATTATTGAGATTAAAAGCCATGGAAGCTCGAACTACAGAGACTGGCGCTGGCTGTTACAGAGGTGGACTGCTGCAGTGGGAGGCACTGTGGAGGTATTAATTTAGATCCGAATATCTGCCACATAAGGCCCAGATACCAGCTCCTGCAGGGGGCTTATGGGTAATTAGAGCAAAAATCAATATCTCAAAAGTGCACTGTTGTCCTGCAGCCATTTTTTTCTGTTTCTGAGAGGAGCTTTTGGAGAAAATTACAGAACACAATGGGATGTTTTAAAAGAGCCGTGTAAGGGAATGAAATGAAAGGGAAGAGCGGGCCGATGGGTTCACACTATTTGGTCAGATATAACAGTTTGTTCATTGTATCAGCTGCTGGCTGCCATTGCTTTACCTGGATCACACAGTTTCAATGAAAGAATCTACTCACCTTGGAAGAACTCATTCTGTGTTTCTCTGATGTGTAACATCAAAAAGGGGGGGGAAAAAAAAGCCCAAAATACTGGCTAAGCGAAGTTATTGGTATTCATGTGGCAGCGATTTCTTACTGACAGAGTCAAAAAAAGGCTGAGATATGCCAAGCTAATCCTTTTTGTGCATTGCTCCGAGGGCCTCATAGCTCAGTGGCCGGGCATGTAGACAACAATAAAAAAAAAAAGAATTGTATCTTCAGAAGCGGACCAAGGTTTGTTGCTTTTCATCTGATGTGCAATCACAAGCAGGTTTGACCAGGGGAGCGTCTTGGCCGGCTCAGTGGTACCGAGTTGTGGGGGCTCTATATCTCTCTGTCCCTGCATGCGCCCTGCAATATAAAAGCCCAGGTTCTCTTTATCTGCCCTGACAAAGAGGTCTGTTTGTTTTAGATGATCCCAGTAGGTGGTGGTGATGTGGGGCTTTGAAGGTGGTGCACTGCTATAGACGTAAAGACTGTGGGAGTGTAGTGAGTATATGTCAGCAGAGTAAAAGATGTTCAGTCCAAGGAGGGAGAGAAGAGAGAACTAGCGTGGTATTTGCAGGATTGTGTGTGTGTGTGTGTGTGTGTGCAGGGTGTCGGCTGGACAAAGTCTGCTGATATTGTATACAAGCGGCATTTCCTCAGTGCTGACATTATATATCTTTTATCTGTGGAGTCAAGAAGATCAGAGTGGAGGGATTAGACCCTGGGAGCATCACTAAAGTGTGCTCGTCTAATAAGAGTCTTTGTAGTTGTTTCCGTGCCTGCAAAATTTTGCAGTCGGTATGGTCTCTCCTAAGGTTTGTTCCGGTTCTGTCTGGTTAAATATAATGTAATTCTCATAAGATTTTTTTAGAATTAGCTCTGCAGATTGCTTTTTGTCTTCATAGCGGCAGGCACTTAAAAGTATGATGATCCCACTCTTATTATACAGAAGAAAGCCACTGTTTCACTTCAGTTATTGGATTGTATGCTATGCATATCATTGTTAAAGCCTCTAGAGGTTTTACCTGAAATGGAAAAAATACATATATGATATCAAAGTTTGTTGTCTCCTCAAGCCCGACAACAATCTCAGTGAAAATAAGCATTCTAGGCTACAGACTAATAATATGCTAATAAGTTGGTTGCACAGAACGTGAAGCTTCACTTGTCTTATGGCTTGTGACTTCCATTACCAGTCTCCATGTTCAGAACATCAGGGACATTTAATGTCTGGAGAAGAGCCTATCCCGACCCCTAAGTGGAGAGAGAGAGGGTACATTTCAAGCTCCAACACTTATTATTGATCAGGTGTTCACCAGTGCTGGCTGAATAAGCTGTACAGTATTTAGTTAGCTAGCTAATGGCAATAGTCTACATAGAGACAGGTTGGCTAAGCTGCAGCTTGGCAGATGAGGAGGGAGCAGAGAGGTTTCGTTTGGGTGGGCCAACCTGCCGGGATTTTTTGATCGATGATGAAGCTGAAGCTGCTGTTTTAAGGGGAAAAAATTATGTAACATTGCTTTAAAATCCTAAAAAATGCTGACAGCCATCTGTTTCTCAGTTTATGATGTATACTGTGTATGCTTCTGCTTACAGCTTTCGTACCAGCAAGGGCATCGGCTACTCGGCACATTTTGTTGGTAACTGCTTGATTGTGACATCACTCAAGTCTAAAGGAAAAGGTTTCCAGCATTGTGTGAAGTATGATTTTCAGCCCAGGAAGGTAAGAGCAGCTTTCACTTTTCTGCTTTTGAACGGCATATGAATATTTTAGTATTAATTATAGTTAATTACTGCCCACCGAAGACTGGAGACTGTTTCAAATATAAGTGACCGTGATCTGAACATGGATTGCATTATAACAAATGTCGAATACCAGAATTTTCACATAATTGTGGCCTGAGCTGAGTGGAATAAGGTTTACTTTTCATTCAAAACAAACAGAAATTACACTTCTCTTTAAAAACGCCCTGCAGTTTTGGCAACACTTAACTGTAACGCCCTCCCCACCACCTGTTCTGTTATTGGCATTACAAAGTTGTATATCTACTCATAGTCCTGGAGTGTTTAAGACTCCCGGAGGAGTCTTGCAGGTGTAATTGGATGGAAATGTAGATGAGAAAATGAAACTTAATTTAGCGTGGAATGTCAGTGTAGCGTAGCTGTCCCTGCAGAGAAGGAAAACAGGCTCAAAGCATGTGTCAAACAATTAGATGCTTTACGCAACACCTGAGAACAACTATTCATCCTGTTCCTACTGCCACAGCGTGGCTATCGTTTTGGAGAAGCTCTTAGGAGATAAAACATGTTGAATGAAGTTTTTAATTGATTCTAGGTTCAGACATCTGCAGATAAGTGGCATTCTAAATTATCTGCAGGCTGCCTCCACTCCTCCCCTCAGCCATGAATCCTCTTTAAAGTGTCCTTACCTTTGTGTGAAGACGGCTGTAATTCCATTAGACTGCTCACAGTGCCCTTCATGGGTCAAACTAATAAACAAGTGGGTGCACAGTCACATAAGAGATAGACAACCTGTTGCCTACTGCTATGAGTTGCTGTGCCCAGCTTGCCCCTATCTGTTATATTCATTTCATGAGTTAACACATCTAGTAAGAAAGTATAGCCTGAGGGCTAGCTGTAGCAACAGTCTGTCTGTCACCATCTAAAATAGATGAGATGTTAGAATATTTGTTAAGCATTTGTTTTTATTTTGTCTTCTTAGCAGAAAAAAAATCTGCTAAGCTTGCCTGCGTGGTGCTAATGTTATAATAATAGAGGTTATTTGCCCTTGTTAACAGATGTTCTGCTTGGTTGGGAGGCAGTGGCACTGGTGCAAAGAGTCAAATGCATCGCATTCCTGGAATTGAATCCCATGATGCATAGAAAGATGTGTTTCAACCCTGACTTGGAATAATAATTTTACAGACATTGCAACATACGCTGTTCTTATCTTTCTTAGTGTAATGAAACCACGCTTAGGAGCTTTTATTCATCCCCGCCATGACTCCTTCTTGTCACAAGTTTCCAGGAGTGTCAATACATGAGTTTAAACTTGAAGAGAACAACAACAAACACTGCAGTATTACAACAATTACAATCAAAAACAGACATTTAACATAACGTGCTACACAACATCACCAACAATAATAGAAATAGACCAAAATGTAACTGAAGAAAACCTGATATCACAGGAAAGTCCACATAGGTGCCCTGTATCTCTGCCCTGATAGTAATAACTCATATTCACCACAGAGAGCGTGTGATACATCACTTGGGATGGCCTGTCCTTTCTCTGCCACGCGTGTCCCACAAAGCAGCATCACACTGTTGTTGTTGACCTGCAATCTTGCCAGACATACTAACAATCTTGCTGAGTTTGTTCTTTACTACAAACAGTGAAAAATACCAGATAACAAAGCAGGAAGTTAAGATATAATCTACAAATGAATGATAAAGCAGATCAAGTTTATGAATATCCACTCAAAACTGTTCACATGAAATCTTGCATATTATATAATCATGTTAATCATTTTCTGTAGGTTACACTGGTGTCACTCTTGTGTTCTTAAACGTCAGTGTTTCACACAGAATCCTGAAGTTTGAAATCGTAGCTAAGGTGATCCTGCCATTTTCAACTTTTCAATTCAAAGAGCCGCAAAAAAAGATCTGAGTAAGCGAACATTTTGGAGAGATGTTCAATGTTAAATCAAAGGAACTTACATCAGTGTTACAACTGCTGCATCAGCAAAACAGAATACGAGATAACCCCTCGGATAAAAAACTGGAAAAGTTGAAGAAATAAAAATGCAGCAAGTGTTCTGATGTGAATAAATAATATATAGTATGTACAGGATCTGCTTTAGGAAGTGCAATCAAAGCAGTTTAAGTTTAGAACTTTTTGTTTTTATTTCACTATAAACAGTGCTTAAGATATGTTTCACTTTATCGACCTGGAAAACATCATTAAATATGTCTACAGGAAGGTGTGCAATTTTTAAGAAATATGGTAAAGAATTCCTTTCATGTTTCTTTGTCTTTACCATACAGTTTTTAGTAATCAGTATCTCTTTTTCATGTCTTTTTTAATGTGATTTTTGTATTCGTTAGACATTAAATCTTTAAAAGTCTCTAAAAGTCACCTCCCCAGCTGAGGACTTGCTTTGACTCGACTGGCTGTAGTCCTTGAATAATTACAACCGGTATCTGACGTGGCTTTGTTCCCACTGAAAAATGAGTTGTCTTGCCTCCTTTTAGCCTTTTCTCTGATCTATTATTCACAATGTTCCACCGCAGATTTCAGAACATTAGGTGGGAAACCTCATGGCTGTGGATTTCTACTGTAGTAACTTTGAGGTTTATTTGAATTTCCTGGCTTTAAAAGAAGCAAATTGCAGAGCTTAGTATGTTGGAGATGTTGCTCAATAAATCAAACTCGTGTAAATATGTCTAACAAAAGACAGATAATGACTGAGTGTCTTTTCTATCTGACCCTCTTCTCTCCCCTCAGTGGTACATGATCAGTATAGTTCACATATACAGCCGCTGGAGGAACAGTGAAATCAGATGCTACGTCAACGGACAGCTTGTTTCTTATGGAGACATGGCATGGCACGTCAACACAAATGATGTAAGCACTTTTCTCTTTCCTCCTCCTCAATGCTGTCATCTTTTTTCCACCCTCATTTTGATGTTCATTGGCACAGGAGTGACTGAGGCTGCCACATCGACATTTCACATGGCTGGAAAATGTGAGAGGGAAAAAAACAACATCTTCAAGAGTGTTCATTGGGCAAAAATGAGTTCTACCGCATCGACATTGATTTCTCTCAGAAATATGACTGACATTTCAGTCTTAATTTGAGCGTCCATTTGTCACAGAGCTGTGCTGCGAGAGGGTGGAAGATGGAACATCACACATTGAGAAAACAGATTTATGTATAGAGGAAATATTCATGTATGTATAGGGTGCCAAAATGACAAAATCTTCTTCTATATCTATGTGTATATAGGTGTGATCAGAGTTTGTGAACACCCTCAGACTGAAGCATTCTTGTTTAAAATGTATGACACCATTGCGGGTGGTGGTGTAATAGTATAGATATTTGCATGTTTGAATGACAGTAATCCAAAATGAAGCTTGTAGTTGCGCACAGCTCTTAAGGACAGATTTAAAAAGAAATTTCCACTAGTACTGATGAGACACATTTCCAAAGGTGTGTTTCATTCTATACCTGTGTATTCAAGGGAAGATTGCACAAATGACAGGTTTAGATTCAAGGGTGGTTCATGAAATATTCCAGTACATTAAATAAAGCTGCCTTCAATTATGATGGGTGGTTTTTGTAGAGGGATATTCCCATGTCTGAAGAGAAAGTATAGCCCGTAAGGTAGCATTATTCTGATGAGCGGGACTATTTTCTGTGATGGAAGCAGGCATCATCATAATCCTAATCATACCTAGGACACACCAAGAGAATAGTTTAGATTAGATTCGCCTATTTCAACAAAGGGAAGGACATCACACCACCACACAGTGGTACCAGAGGAAGCTGTATTCTACACCCTTGAAGCTTAACATTTCCCCAGATCAGGATTATTTAAACAACAGCAGCTGCTGTCATCTCATATGCCACAGAGAGTAAGGTCATGCAACTGGAGACAGAGAAATATTCTAAGCCGTGACAGCTAGCGTGGTGCTACATGCGATCAGTTTCTGGTGACATGAATAATTTGAAAAAGTTTAAAGGAAAAGTTCACCCAATAATGAAAACTCAGTCACTATTTACTCACCTCCATGCGGACAGAAAGTCAGGTGAAGATTCAAAGTCAACAAATAATCTCTGGAGCTTCACAACAAAACAGCACTGCAGCATTCTTCTAAACAACTTAATTGCATTTTTGGATGATTTGTTCCTTTAAAGTTGTAGTTAGACATTGACGTAGATTAGAAACATAGATCATTTGTATGGCTGATTTTCAAGCATGTTCCCATTTTGTATTATTTTTCTTAAAAAGCGATATCTTGTCCTCAGCCGACAAAACAGATGATCACCGTCCTTCTGCTCTTGCCAACTTAGAAATAGGAATGAAGAAAGTCTGTTGTTTTTAGCTTAATTAGCACAGTAACATGTGGTAAGATTTACTTGGTTTGGAAAAGATTTTGTGTTGCTTTCTATCTGTATTTAGTTGGTTAAAAAAAGGTATCACAACACAAACAATGAGATTGAATGGGCTTCTCTCACAAGGTTAAATGTGTAAGACAAGCTTGTTCAAGATTTTGAATCATCTACTACTATTTGTATGGACATCAATATTGTCTGTATCTTCACTTGTTATTTAATTCGCTGCGGCTGGTGTAAGTTATCTTTCAATATTATCTCGAATGCAATCACAGCACATATTCTCTCCATCCCAGAGGTTATATTGAGGTTTCTTATCTTTGTAAATCGGAGCCATTGTTTAGGGAGCTGTCAAGGTTGAGACAAAAACAACACAGATGGGGATGTTTTTCTCGATAGTTACGTCGTTTCTTGCTAAAAAAAAATTAAGAATATAACCCATTTGTGCAATTAACGTTTTTCCAACTGCGCTGTTTGTGAATTTGGATATACTATTGGATAAATTGATGGAGGTTTTTTTTCTGTGTCCCTCTTCCAGAGCTACGATAAGTGCTTCCTCGGCTCCTCTGAGACAGCAGACGCCAACAGAGTCTTCTGCGGTCAGCTGGGAGCCGTCTACGTGTTCAGCGAAGCCCTCAATCCCGCACAGATATTTGCAATTCATCAGCTCGGACCAGGCTATAAGGTATGTGCTTGAGGGTAACTAAATTAGAGTACATGTAAGCAGTCTGCATCACCTATCAATCTGTGAAATCAATGCCCCCTGCTGCCCTGCCGCAGCTCCTTTGCCGTCCTGGGAGCGATGCTTTTCGCCCCAGATAAACGACTGCATAAATTACCTACTTCTTGGAAATAGTGGCACAATACAGCAAGGGAAGCAGCGGGCGCTCCTAGGGGATAGAGTCTTGAGCCGACTTATATCAGCTGCAGCAGGTGTAGCACTCCGAAGCTCCATGACAAAGACCAAAAGATTGTGTGTATAGAAAGATGCTGACCTGCCCAGGAGGGGATTCAGCTGTGAATGTTAATCATAAGGCGACAAAATATTTGGTTTGCACATTTTATTTATTTAAATTATTTTTACTTTATTTATTTATTTACTCTGTGTCCCCAAATATTCCATACATCTTGAATGAGATGCAGGGAGTGTCTCACTTTATTCTCAGATTCAGAGACATCTTTCTCTCCCTCTCGCTGTCTCACTTCGGCTCCTGATGCTCACAAAGTGTGGCTGTTTGCTTCACAGTTTCAAGCCCTGCACTGTGTCACAAATGGAGGAATGACACGCGCTGCCAAATCAGCTTTGAACACAGGATGTGTCTCAGACTATTTACAGTATCTCTGTCCATTTAACAGCAGCTCTGTTTGCTCTCCAGCTGCTTTGAAGACAAATTTAAGTTTTTTTTTTTGAGGCAGGAAGGAACGGTATTCTGTTGGAGATTGTGAGATGGATGTTTGCTATTTCAATCAGGTCTCTGAATGGCTGGAGATTCCCACGAGAACCCGTCGTTTGCTCTTTTCACTAATGGATGGTGACTCGCAGTTTACCTCTGTAATTGTGGTTCTAGACCTTTGATTAGAGAGGTAGCACACAGCACAGCGATCCTCCAGATTTCTCAAAATAATGAACAGCATGTCCCGGGGAGACAATTACCTGCATTTGATGAAGCTGCGAATGGTGTTGTTAATGGTGAGTATGATAGAGGCAGCCAGGTGAGTTGAGGAGGAAGGTCAGAGAGTTGTCAGGCCCGCTGATTGGTTGCTGCAATGGGAGTGCTGTCCAGGGGAAAAGAGGCCTGTCTGTTTTAATTGAAAACTGCCAGGAAGATTGCAAGTGCAGCAGATCACAGCGCACATCTGCTACAGTATGTACATCGGCCTCTCATTATGTCTGCTTCAGCTGAGCTCCACAGCCTGGGAAAAGACATCTGAGCTGATGTATGATTTATTTTCTGATCCATAGTCCCCTCATCCATGTTTGATATGTGACACGCTTCCCCTTGCTCTCACAGTGTACTGAATGTAACCGTAACTTCTGTGGTTAGTTGAAATGCAGAGATTATTGCTGCCTAGGGTAACTATTTCTACGTTATGATTTATGGCCGTAAATCTGACAGACCTGTTAGAAGAATCTGCTCCCTGGGCTCTTTTCATATTGCTGTATGCGAAATTGCACTCACACTCTGGATTTATTTCATTTAGACTCCCAAACAACTCTTGCTGTATATTGCTGTTTCTGTGACTGACTCGAAACATTCCCTGCCTTTTGGAGATCACATCAAGGGGCACTGTTGTATGTACAGATGCTGAGACTGATATATCGGACTGTCATTCATCACTGTTGTTTAAACCGATCTCATAACCTTTGGTGATAGTCTTGGAAATTGTGGGCTAAAAGATTAATACGAGGAAATTGCCTCAGAATTGTGTGAGATGTATCTCAGGATAATACAAAATGGATATAAACTAGGGGATTTCACAATCGATCGAAATATCTTTCAATTTCAATCATCGAAATAGAAATCATCATTGGCAGTTCTCCCAGTATTTTTCTCTCCGAAGTCCGAAGAAGAAAAGAGAAAAACTTTGAAGATAAGACAACAAAATGTCAGGGTTATTTTCTTTTTCAGAGATCCTTTATTGATTTGTTTGGGAAGAGGGTTTCCTCTTGACACTTTGTAAAACCAAACTTTGTAACAAACCGAACTTCTATCTTCTCTTATTGATTGTTGAATCCCTGAATGGAGACACTGTAACTTTGTTGAACTCTAGAATTTTTATTTTTGGTGAATATTATTTGAACTTGCTTAACCCTAACGTGCAAAAAGTCACCGGGATAAAGTTGAGCTATCATGGTAAAATAAACCCTTCAAATTCTAAAGAAGAATTTTGAAATGTAAATGAGTTGTCAGGGCACAAAACCAACAATCTGTTGATCTTTGATCTGTTGAGCTGTCAGTGCTTAAAAAAAATGGTAAAATTAAAAATCAAAAATTGATTTGTTATTTTAAAATCAAAAAATCAAATCGAAACAGATATTTGCAGAATGGTGACCTTAAAAGACCCTCCTTGTGTGTTTATTCTAAATAGCTATTTATCTCCCTCCAGCTCCAGGAAATAGCCTGCTCTGGAGTCATGTAGTAACATCCTTTACAGAAATATCCAGCGACAGCTTCACTGAACACAAAGTATTAGTCATTGAGTTGAGTAGTCAAAACAATTAAGCCATGACTTTACCTCTTTTCACTTTGAGTTATTTATGTCTTTGCCCTCTATCATCACCACCATATGTGTTCTACATGAGGCAGATTAGCCCATTGAGTGTGTGCCAACACTGCTCTGCAGTATGCACCACAGACTGCTGTAGAAGAGACTGAGGAGCTGCACCGTCCTGAACCTCCCTTGTCAGGGAAGACAAATGGTATCTCTGTGCATAGCCGGCCATGTAGTCAAACAATATCTGAACATTACATGACAAGCTCACTGATGTCAGGCAATTCTGAGATACTATACAGGCCAACAGACTGCAAATAGTAGGAAACCAGTCTCCTTTTAAATACCTTTAGGCTGTCAGTGGGGCAACAACGGTCTCATTCACAACTGGAGAGTATATAATACTGCCAAGGCTCCACTATAGAACATTTTAAATGTTGTTTGATGTTTTAATTTGCATCAAAATGCTAGTTTAGCTCAGAATTCAGTGGATGCATGAGGAGGACTTTTTTTGTCCTAACCTAAGTGAGAATTCTTGGATATTTTCCTTGAATCTAGATTTTCAACTGAAGCTAATTTTCTTGTCAATTGGCCTACATTTTCACACAATTCAAATCTTAAATCTGGACAATATGGACTTAAAGGCAACATTATGTAACTTTGTGCCTTAAAATAACAGCTTGTCATGTTGATGGTACAGTGTCTTGTAATAGGGTGAATAGTGTTTCTGCCTCAGCTACTCCGCCCCCCTTGTTTCTGCACCATATAACATCAGTGGGAAGGCAGGATCATAGCGAAACATACAAGTTTACCTCAAGATACACATTTTCAACACATTTTACATTGTTATGACGGAATGTGTTTTGTTTGTAGTTAGCACCAACATTATATCTCACAAACTGTTACAGACCTGTGATTTGTATTTAAGACAGTGGTGTTGCACTCAGAGACTGTGGGGGGCGCCAAACTGCACAAAATAGCATTATCTAAATAATGCTGATTTAAGAAAATATAGCCATATTTTAGGCTATAGTGCGATACACAATATATATCTTGATGTTTTAACATCTCCTCAAGGCGGCAAAATCACAGTATTTTTGACCAAACACCTTGATATCGATAATGGGACAAGATCGTTGGGGGGACTGTCAGTACAAAATATGATGATGGGATTTTTGAAGAATAATCATAAGTTATGTGGATATAATGATGAACGGTTCACATCACTTTACTGTAATACAGCCTTTAAAACCAGGAAAACACTAATGTCATATCAAGATATATAGATATCCAAAATCTAGATGTAAGACATTTAAGTTAAATGTTGAGCTAAAATATCCTGCCTCCCTAATATAAACAGTGCCTGTCTTTGTCATAAGTGTCTGGTAGCCACATTTGAAGGAACATTGCAAAAATGTGTGTATATCTGCCGATGCATTGATACTGGAATTTTTAACTCCCTAATTTAAGAATAGACATCAGCCCAAAAGATCTGTTGGTTTCTTCGAATATTATCAATCCTTTGTATTGTTGTCTTTGTTTCAGTCTTTAGTTATAATAAGCCCGCAGGTCCTGTAGCATGGGAGTGTCCCCAGCTTGTCAAACGTCTGCCTGTTCGTTGCAGTGAGTTGTGGGGATGCCCGGGGTCAATGACAGCCGTTGGCACCAGGAGAGGACGAAGGCAACTGTGCTGTAATTCTTAGATATGACTGGCTGGCCTGTGGAATGATACTGTCATGCTACAGGGTTTGTTACTGTAGCTACAACCCATGAGATCATTATTTTCACACTGCGGCAGGGCTCATGCTAAAGTGGAGGGCACTGGAGCTTGTTATTTCTTGTCACTTGGGTTTCGTGAGTAGAAACTTTTGAAGGATGTTAGAGACTACATGATGAGATGCATGCTGGCTGCAGTGTGGACTTGATCATAGAGGATGAACAGATAGCTCTTATGCCTTTTTTATCATCTGACTGGAAGGAGAAATGCCATTAAATGTGGCTCAGCCCTCTCCATTTCTGGAACTTGCCTGCTTGTTGGAGTGATACTGCCAGGATACAGAAATATACATGGATGTTGACCAATGTTGTTAACAGGATTAACTTGTCCAAAGTAAAATCAGAGGATACCAGAGGATTAAGTTGACTCAAAGCCGATTCAAACGTACTGTTGTTCAGTATTTGTAACAGGTATATGAAATAAAGAATAGTGTTTCCGGTGAAGGTTGATGCCTACTTTAAATGCTGCACTTCAGAGGCTCTCAGAATAGAATGCACAATTATTGTACAATCGGCAACATGAGTCAGCTCACCTTTTCATCCATTTACTCCCTTACTGCAACCCAGATTTAGATGCCTTTTAGGCAGGTGCATGAACCCTCTTTGCTCATGTTGCATAACATACTGTATTTATCTACGGCCCCTCTAGGACCAGATGGTTGTTTCCTCTCTGGTACTTCAGCTCTTTTTGTCTCGCTTTATCTTATCACCATCAGCATGCTGCCCATGAGTCAGAGAGGGAAGGAAAAACACTTTTCTCAGTCATTAATAATTCAAGCCTCTTGATTAGAGGGCTTGATTTCCTCACGCAGCACGTTCCATTCACACTGCATTGATGGATTAATTCAGCTCATCTGTCATCGGCTAATTGATTGAGTAAATTAAGACTAGTCTGTTATTGATCAGCTATTTGTTATGTTACAGCCACAATGAATATGTTACTGAGCCACTGACTGATGGAGGCGCGACTTCTTTTTACACAGACATCAAATGGCTTCATGTTGTATTTCTTAAGGCTTATGAAACATATGACCAGGGTTTCCCCTTACATTATAAAGCTTAGGCACAGTACCCAAGAAGTTATGGGTGCAGCAAAAATGAATGCAGAGGGCATTAAAACTAACTGGGTGACTGTTGTTGGTCCCCAGTGGACATCTTTATCTGCTTTTGTCTTCTTTTGAGTGTTGTTTATTTATTATCTGCTCAATTTTTTCTAACTTTTTGTACACAGATATCAAAAAATATACAAAATTGCATCAAAAACATAACCTTTTTTGTTAGGGAAGGACCTCCCTAACTCCTTGTCCAAGATGTGCACATGATTTGGGCTGCAAATCACGATTATTTTCTTCATTAATACATCAGTTGTTTCGTCAGAAAATGGTAAAACAAATGTTGATCAGCTTTTCCAAAAGCCCAGGATGACATCCTGTAATGTCTTGTTTTGTCCACAACCCAGTGATATTCAGTTTACTGTTACAGAGCAGGAAAAAAACACAACATGTTCACATTTAAAAAGCTGGGATCAGACATTTTTTTTCTTCAACTTTCTTTTCAAACTAATGATTTGATTATCAAGGTTTCAGTTAATTTGAAAGGTGATGACTAATTGATTAATAGATTAATTGTTGCAGCACTAGATATGACACAGTAAAAACCCTACCCCATACTTAAACATGGGATCGATCCCTACAAAGAGTTGATTCATTTATGCATACAGTCACCGGTGCAATTTATGCAGTATTCATGAGAATTAAAAAGGTTGCTGTGCTGCCGACAGATGTATCTGAGCTGGGTGTAATTTAGTTCTCGTACTTTTCTCTCTGATATGATGGTGGCGGCATAAAATGAATAAATACATACACTGAGTCTATATTGTGATCTCAACGAGTATTTGCGCAATACTTTGACTCAGAGTTTGATTACTTTGGATGTGAAGTGACACAGTAACTTGAGGCTTAATTGCACACTGCCAGGTTTAATTTGGAAGTGTTCTCAGCTGCACTGGATAAACTCTTCTCCCATTTGCTCCGGTTTCGTGAGTGCAAAGCGTATTTGAGCAGAAAAAATACCTCTTCCATAAAGTAACATATGCATTGATTAAAAATATCTTAATGTTTGCAGTCGTGGCACACGCTCTCTTTGTAGTCTTTTTCCATTGCAGTGTATTTTCATGAGCAGTGACTGTGCTCAGCTAGAGTAAATGACTTGGTTAAATTAATGCAGGTAAACAATCATCTGGGCTATCAAAGCAACTCTGATCCTTCTCATCAGCCCTTGATCCTCCTTATCATTGCTCTCCGCAGTAGTACTAGAAGATTGTCCAACAATGTTCCCACTGAGATCAAAAGGCTTCAAGCGCAAACATTTAAGGTGAAACAAATGAAGTCAACTGAGAAAAGGTATGCAACAATGATGTACAGAACATAACATGTCATATATCCCCCAAGAGCCACATTTCCAACCTCTCTTAGGAGATCTAACACCATACTGCAGCTTTATTTAACCACTGACTAGGTTTACATTCACACTAGTTTTCCCACAATTATTCCGAAGAGGGCAATATTCAGAATTTGATATAGGTCATGTAAACAGGACACTTTGTTTAATTAAGACATGTGGGATATCCAGTGTTATTCTGGGTTATTTTAGGAGCATTTTTGTTGGACGTACATACAGCGCGTTCAGAATATGCATCTCAATTAGGGGGGTTATACCACAACAATCTCAACTTGGTGAGATGCATATACAGAATAAAAGCCCACATTTGTGGTCAGAAGTAGAAACACATCTACTTTTAACATAATGAAAGACTTGGATATCCATTGATTTTAGAAAATTCACAAATATGATAATGCCGACCTTTTCAAGATGGTGTTGAACAAATGACGGAGGAGGGCTGTGTTGCATGTAAACAGGGATATTGGTGAAATGTTAATTTTCATTAGCCATGTAAACAGCTTAGCAGGAATACAAATCTGAATATTATGCACATATAATGTTAATGTAGTCAATATAGCATCACTAAAAATAAAATATATGGTCTATTGTGTTGCTGATTGCAGAATAACAGAATGATCGAGATGAAAAGCTCCTCTCAGCCTTTCATGAATATATGAAATGCATGTTGGTATACTGTGATGCACCCGACCAGACTGACCATTACGATTTTGAGCCTCCTGACACACAAAAGCATTTCTCCACTTTTTTATTCTTAAATGGATATTTTTTAATCATGTGATAATTAAAAGATAACACCCAAGAGACACTGATTAGAAATAAAATCACCACCCTGCCAACAAAAAGAAACAGTATTTTTTTCAATTATTATTTTCTTTTCACTCTCTTCCTTCCCTTTAGTTATTCCCTTTCCATTACTCCCCCTAAAATCAACTGTTTCCTTCCCCTCTATTTTGCCTTTTGGCTGTGTCTGTTGTTTCCAAACCACTTCCTCTTATTTCTCCCCAACACACACTCACACCTACGCACACAAAAAACCCTACTCACAGACTGACCTACAATTGCTCATGCACAGCGCCAGTATGCCAGTATTTATGCTTTGCTGTTGCCATTGTCTGTACTCAATGTATGATTTCCCTCGACATGCTCCGTCTTGTCTTTTCTCACTTGCTATGTCTTCCTTAGCTAATTAAAACAAAGCAAATACACAAACAATACAGAATGAAAAAGGCAGTTTTTAATCAGTATATAAAAAAAAAATGCATTTTCAAAATTTGTATAAACTGTGATCTACTCACCACACTGACCTCTGGTATGTGGACTTACTTATACAAAAGAGCATCATTTTTATTCTTGAGAGGATATTTTTTAATTAAGCTGGAATTAGATCTATGCATCGATCACTCTCTCCATGTCCTTCTTCTACCTCATTTGTCTTTATCTCATTCTCTTTCTTCACAGAGCACATTTAAGTTCAAGTCAGAGAGTGATATCCACTTGGCAGAGCATCACAAGCAGGTGTTGTATGACAACAAGTTAGCAAGCTCCATCGCCTTCACTTACAACGCCAAGGCCACCGACGCCCAGCTCTGCCTGGAGTCCTCGCCTAAAGAAAATGCCTCCATCTTTGTGCACTCACCGCACGCTCTTATGCTACAGGTCAGCTGCATTACTCAAAGCCAACTCCAACTCTCTAAACACTGTCCCAGATATTGATTCATTAATTTATGTTGGACTTATTTGAAAATGTTGTCACAAAATGATTTATATTCCCCTCACAGGATGTAAAAGCCACAGTGACTCACTCCATCCACAGTGCCATCCACTCCATCGGTGGGATCCAGGTGCTCTTCCCGCTTTTTGCTCAGATGGACTACCATCAGCTGAATGACAGCCAGGTGGAACCTACTGTATGGTAAGACGTTCATTAGTTTTATTAGAATATTAGGTTCCCCATTATGTCAACTAATGCTACTAGGGTTAAAGGCAGAAATTGCATATTTTGACATCCATACATATACATTATATACATTTAAACAACACACAACATCACTTGCGTGTTCTTAAAAGCATCTCTGGTGTTTGTTATACTTACATAATTTGGTGAAGAGTTCCATTCTGTACTTGCTTTGTAAATTACAGCAGATTTGAAGAGATTTGACTCGCCTGTATGATCAGATAGTTATATTTGTGGCCGTTGTGGACTTCGTGGTCAGAAAAACACGGGGCTTTCTTATCGCTTAAGTCTGCCTTTTAATCTGTTTTCTGCAGGAAGCCGTGAGAGATTTGAGTGCATCTGAGGAACACTTGATTTGGCAGCTTTATTATCAGCTAGTAGGAGATTATTATTTTTATTTTATTATTTTTTAAGATGATTCATAGCAGAGGATTACCGAACATACTAAAAGTTTAATATAACTTTTTGCTAATCTGAGTTGATGTTTTAGAAATTAAACACATGAAACTGTTGGTGACAAGAGCTCAGTTTACAGTTATTGTGGATTTGATGGCTTTTAGTGACTTTAATCCTGAGACCTTTTGGATATGTATATGAGGCTGATGACTAATGAAGAGAAAATTTAAATGTAATATTAACGACTTAATGACTGGATACTAGGGATGCACCGATTGTGAAATTCTGGGCCGATACCGATACCGATGTTTAACATAACAACTTGCCCGATGGCCGATGCTGATGATCTTTCTTTTTGTTATTTATTCCTTTTTTTGTGCCACAGAAAAATACAAGTCTTTCAGCTCTTCATAACACTATCCTTGAATGAGCACAAATCCAATGAGACCAATTTATGAAACAAAAACAACCTTTAATGTCACTTTCTGGTTGACATTTTGTTTGTTGGGGAAGCAGCATTGGAGCCAGTGACACTAACAGACTCAACAAACTGATCAGGAGGGCTGGCTCTGTGATTGGCTGCAAACAGGACACTCTGGAGGCTGTGGTGGAGAGGAGGACACTGAAAAAACTGTTATCCATCATGGATAATCCTCTCCACCCTCTCCAACTCACACTGGTCAGACAGCGGAGCACCTTCTCCGGAAGGCTGCTTCAGCTTCGCTGTCGTAGCAACAGATACAGGAAATCTTTCCTGCCACAAGCCATCACTTTATACAACAACTCTCTCACCTCCGCCTGATAGAGAACTCTGGTCTCTCTACTGTTTTGTTGTATATATTATTATTGTTTATTGTTTATAGCACACTGTGCACTGTATATATACACTATGTATATATTTGGATTCTATTTATGTTATGTACGAAGTGTTTTATTTGTGGACCCACAACTGCTGTAACAAAATAATTTCCCAGTCTGGGATCATTAAAGTATTTCTATCTATCTATCTATCTATCTATCTATCTATCTATCTATCTATCTATCTATCTATCTATCTATCTATCTATCTATCTATCTATCTATCTATCTATCTATCTATTTAAGATAACCTTAGTTCACATGACAAGATTTCGGGGAGACAGACCTTGGCAAAGTGACGTCGACTCGGCGGCGTGTAGCGTGGCTCCATAAACTTTATCAGACTCTGAAACCCTACGTCCTCCACTACAGAGAAAGGCTGGTCATCTAAAGCAATGAACTCCATCACCTTGTTTGTTATTTGTTTTGCTTTGGCGCTGTCTGGAGGCAGCTGTTTGGCTTTCCTTAAATGCTGTGTCGATTGAAGTCTGAGGGGCCGTCCAGACGGGCGAAAACAATCTTTTTTATCTCCGTCTTCCTCGTCATCGTTTTAAGAATATTTGCGTCCACACGGACCCACTGAAAATGAGCGAAAAGGCTGTAGTTCATATTCCAGGCCTCTAGGTGGCGCTTGACATTCACAAAACACGGAGAAGAAGACACGGAGCATGCGCAGTAAACTTGCGCGCTGTAAACAAACAGACAGTAGACGGAGAAACCGAACACAACAAGAAGAAGAAGATGAAAATGGCGAGTGCAAGGAAACCGGAATCGTTTGTGTGGACCGTTAATGAGGTCGAACTGCTGCTGAGACTCACACTCAACTACAAGGCGGGTAAGTTGCGAGAAAGGCTCGATATCTTCTGCGGCACGAACACGAGCATGCGGTCCGCCATTGTTGTTGTTATGGGACGTTGCGAGATGCGGCGATGGCGTCATTGTTTTGGAAAGTATGCGGATTCGCCGTCCACATGAAAACGGGAGGGCTGCGTTTCCGGATTTCTCCAAAAAGGGGGGAAAGAGGGAAAAAAGAGTTTCTCCATGAGCACAGCGTTCATGCCGCAAATCAAGATATAATCATCGGCCACGGCCATCGGCCAATGTCATTTTTATTTGCCGATGGCCGATGGCAGTTAACGAGGCAAACATCGGCCGATACCGATGTTCAGCCGATGCATCGGTGCATCCCTACTGGATACTAATCTTCCCAAATTATGGTGTGGCAGACTTGTTATTATCACTATGCTGGTGGTGTTGTGTTTACAGGCAGTGGGAAATCAGCCAAAAAAGATCATCGAAGCTTTGTTGAACCTTTCACAAAACAGAGTTGACATCTAGGTGATAAAATCTTTATATCCAGAATTAGAGCAGGTGTCCGTTCAAAGCAGTGTGAGGTTGTGAGTGAGTTTTTCTGCAATCAGAGATTATGTTAAGTCTTGGAAGTTTGGTAAATTATTTTATTGTACTGTTTTTAATGTTATATGCAATATAATATATATATAATTTGAATGTACGTCCTTAAAAGAAAATTCGACATAATCTGGTGTTCCATAACTCGTATAACCATAATACTTTGAATATTGGAAATGAAATGGTCCCATTGTCATGTTTGTTTATTTCTCAGCATTAAATGAGTACGATCAAAAACTACAATCAATGTTAATTTGAACTGCCAGTTAAATAAACAAAGTAGCAATATACATCAATCAACATGTATACTGATACCAATATGTAAAAAAACACTGCCTACTTGTAGTGCCAGCTGTGGTCTTGCTGTACTGCAGTTATTATCTCCACTCTCTGGTTCAGACTCTCTCATCCTGTGGTGGTCAGTCCACAGCTTCCCCGCTGTGCCCTGGATGGAGTCTGAGCTCTGCTCTAATCCTGTGTTAGTTCAACGACAGCAGTACGACCAGATAGTCGCAGGAGTGGCCACACAGCAGCGCAAACCCCAGATGCCCAAAGCTTTCTGCCTCTGTAGTTTCCTCTCATCTCTTCCCTCTGTCCCTCTTTCTCTCTCGCAAGCATGTCGCAGGTCCTTCCCTCTCAGTGTGTCTCTCTCTCCAACGCTCGCTTTGTCCTTGCCTTGGCTTTTAGGCTGAGTCCTTTTAAAGCCCGCTGAGCTGAGGAGTTCAAAGCTTCTGCAACAATTAACTCTCTGTAATGCCCGTGGAGCTGCTGTGGCTGTTCTCAACAGCACCCACAAAAAGTGGTTTTAAAAAAATCCTTCAAACAAACATATTACTCTTTTCCCCAGTGAATTCCAAACAGCAGTGGTATAGGATCAGTGACTTCTGCTCCATCACATTGTGAGGAAGCTATGCTTGCAGTAAAGGATCTGAGGCTAAACCGAGAGCGCACAGAGTTGACTGTAACACAGATCTGTGTGTGTTCCTCTTGGCTCAGTAAGAGGGAAGTTGGAGCGGTAGTTAGAAATGAGCAACTGCAAACTAACAAGGTATTGTGCTTATAGTTTGTATGCATGCGGTGTACGTGCAGTATCTCTTGGCAGGCCTGCACAGGAGTGGTTGTGTCCTTGTGATTGTTGCGCTAGAGCGGAGGCCACCAGAGGATGTGAGGGAAAGCCGATTAAGAAGTGTCACTGAGCACCACTGTCGCTCAGCCAAAGGCTTCCACTGGAAAACCCTGCAACAAAGAAGAAAAAAAAAATGTCTTCAGTGCACTGCCCCCTGAACCCCTTCCCCCCAGCTCACACACAAACACACACACTCTGTTACAACTCGCTGCCCAGACCACTTTTTGTCCCCCGAGAGCCCAACACACCGACCCTTTCTTCTGAGCTGAAGAGGGATGAAAGTGGCGAGCGAGAGTTCCCAGCTGATTGCTGACATCCTCTGAAAATGACCTTGTTTTTTTCCCTTCTGCCACACTGTCTCCTCACGCTGATGTAGTTTATGGAATAACTCCTTCACCACCTGATGAGTGTTTGAATAGATGGGTTTTATCCCTGTGTGATATGGTATTGCTTCTTGTATTGCAGTGCCACTCTGCTGGCCTTTCTGGTTGAGCTACTCAAGAGCTCTGTGGCCATGCAGGAGCAGATGCTGGGAGGAAAGGGCTTTCTGGTGATTGGATACCTGCTGGAGAAGGTATGTTGGCGCTTCCATTACATTTCACAATGGTTTCCTAACCTCAGTGACACGTTAGTTCTCTGGAAGTTGCGATTTTCAAATTGGGGTCAGATGCAGCAGGCGAGCACTTAAAAAGTGTTAATTTCTTTAGATTTGAGAAATTTGTTTTCCTAACATGTCTCCTTTCTGACTTGTGAAAAGCAAGTGTTTCAAAATTCACATTTAAGTGTTGCTTTTTGTTACAGATTTGTGTTGTAGAAACGTGTAACTTCATACATATTAAATTGAATTATGTTTTACTTGCAAATTCAAACTTGAAATAAAATAACATGTTATTATTTGTTAACATAAGTTATCAACAGGGTAAGATTTTTGGTGATAGCTTGTTGATTCTTCTGACCCTCTTCACCTGTAGAGTCTTATTTTCTTTGTCTAAGAATGTATGGACTTTCATAATCAAGGCTGTCTGCTCAAATTGAGTTTTTTTTCTCATACTTTGAGCCAGAAATCTCCACTTCAGAAGCACTTACCTGAGCCAAACTTTTACATTTTATTTCTATCTATTGTCTGAAGGTTTTCTACGGATGAGTTTGTTCGTATATCATTCATAGCCTGATTTATATAACAAATTATTGCAAAAGACATGGCCAAAATGGATAGAATTTTCAGATTTATGGAGTAATTTAAAGATACATAAATTAATCCCTCTGTTGACCCTGATATGTCCAGAAAAGAATACAAGGACTTTGAATGTGGCATTATCAAATTTTCAGATTTCTGTTTTTAAAATGTGTGCAAACATATGTGCATATTTGTTTAATTAATGACTCATATAGGATGGTTAAAAGTAACACTTAAGAAAACTTGTAACACCAAAGTAATTGTCTTAATGGTTTCTCACCATACTTTCCCCTATACATTTTTATAAGAAGTCACAATGCATGTAGACCAGTAGTTTGAACACGGCATCATTTTTTTTTTTTTTTTTGAACAGTGATTTGAAAAATCAATATGCCCAACTCTTCATTTCTGTCTTGAGAGAAACAGTGAATGGGGAATGATCCAGTGATATGCAAAGTTTTAACACGTCTTTTCGTGCTTTCTGTTTTTTACTGGAAGACCCATCTGCTTTTGAAACGTCTCTCACCTTCCACTGTATCTTGTCTGCTCTCTCCAAGTCCTGTCAACAGCCTGATCTTCTATTACTTGTAAAGTCCTGAATGTGTCTTTGAACTAAACAGAGCTATAGGAAGAACACCACAAGACTACTTCCCTTCCCCTTCCCCCCCTCTGTTTCACTCTCTTTCTGCATCAATCTTTATTTACCCATTTTGTGATGCAGATCGAGCAGCTTGCTGGCCTCCCCAGAGTGCTGGCTCTTTTGGAGCTCTGAGAAATGACTCCACTTTGTCACTCAGTGACTTGCCTGCCTGCTGGCTTCAGCTGCTGTTAACTAACAGCCAGGCAGAGTCGGCACCTGAGAGCTGCCGCTTTTTTCTTGCTTCCTTCCTGCTGCCAGGTTTCACACTTCCACATATCGCACCATCTGTTCGTGATCTGTTTATGCCACACCTTCTCCTCCCCACCCCCCCATGTCCTTCATTTTCCCCCCCTCACTCTTGCCCTCACCAAATCCCCACCTGGGCAGAGAACAGGTGCCAGACAGGAGCGGTAACGGTATTTGTCAAAGTGAAATTCTCAGCAAAGTCAAGCTTCTAAACTTGGCCTAATCATTTAGACATTTCTTTAGATTCAGTATCTTGATCTAATGACTAAGCAGATCTATGGCGACATGCTAACCTACTTCCACTGAACATAAATAGCACACAAAACCAGGTGAACCTTTAAGTGAGCCTGCCTACAGGGGAATTGACAAAATGATGACAATGGTGAGTCACATTAAGCAACACTGCAATTACAAACTTCTATACTTTACCTGTCATTTAACCCATTATTATCCACTTTTGAGTTACAGATGTGGTTCTTTACTTTACATTTAGGGTCTGAACAGTAAAACATAGTAATGGTGTTGTTATCCATCATGTAGTCTGTATTAAGATGGGTGAATGAAATCTTGCCAGCAAGCTTTGCAAAATCATTATCGTTTTAACATGACTGTGCTTTTTCCTCCAGTCATCACGTGTACACATCACCAGGGCTGTGTTAGAGCAATTCCTCTCATTTGCAAAGTATCTGGACGGTCTGGCACACGGGGCACCGCTGCTGAAGCAGCTGTGTGACCACATCCTGTTCAATGCCGCCATCTGGATCTACACCCCAGCCAAGGTGAGCTCCTACAGGTAACTCAGCCCAAGAAGAAGGGGCTGGTGTCTTTGCATGTGGTTTGATACATCAGGTTGATGCATAACAGGAGCTCTCAAACTCAAAAGATTTCAGTAATCCTTTGCATTATTGAACCCTCTGAAACTGCTAGTACTCACACGTGCCTATTTTTTAAAGGAAATGTTGCATGTTGTCAAGATTGCATCACACTGGTATGATGGTGAGATTCCCTGTGGTGGCAAGTGTTTGTGTGGTGTCAAGTGGTGAAGCCCACACACCAGATATAAATTCTCACATGTATAAGACATTACATGGTTGCAGAGTTCATCACTTACTTCCACTTCCCTGTCTTCAGCCTAACCAACTTTTTTAAGTGTTCCAGAATTTTTTTTTCCATCCTCTTTTATATAATGACCCATGAAAAAATGGGATGAGGTATATCAAAGGAACTGAGTTTGTGTGGCAAATACATTTGCCTCAGGATTGCTGCTGGTGGGCCAAGCCATGAATAAATAAAAGGAGGAAATAAATACAAAAGTGTCTGAAGGCTTGCCTGCGACACTCCTCCAAAATAGAGCATAGAGAAAGAGGGAGTGAAAAATGAGAGAAACGGCGAGGTAATGAAGTGGGTTAGAGCACTTTTAGCTACAACGGCACAGAGAGCCACGCTGGCTCCTTCCTTGAGGACATGCAACAAAGTCCACATTTCCTCTGTCCCTACGTGCTGCATGGGGTACAGCTGTGTGAATAATGGGGGAGCATGTAATATGCATTAATTACACGGGCTCACTGACCTTGTCCTAGTAGACAAATAAGATTTTATGAGTGCATTTTACTTTTCTGTTCTCATGGAAATTACATTACTGGCGGCATGGCGTTCACTTATCTCGAATGTTTTATTTCAGCAGCCTCAAACTAAATCACATCATGCTAACATCGTGACCACACCGCTGCCTTTCATCGTGACTCACATTTGACTCGTTAATATCCTATAATTTACGACATATGAGAAAAAAGCCCCGTATTTATAGCTGGAATGACTAGGGGGGGATTAAGGATTCTTGTCAGGTCTGCCGCTAATTACAGAGGACATGCTAATCATCTCTGAACAGAGTGGAGCTGTGACAATTATGAAATTGAGTAATATAGGGTCAGTGGCCATTGCTGCTATACACCTGCAAGGCTTGGCGAGTGCAATCCAACACAGTTGAATGTTTCTGTTTAGTGTAAAAGGGTATGTGGTTCAAGAGACTAATTACAGTGTGCCGTGGATAACATGAATACATCTATATGTGTGTATGTGTGTTTCCTCTCCAGGTACAACTATCTCTGTACACATACCTCTCTGCTGAGTTCATTGGCACGGCAACCATCTACAACACGATTCGTCGAGTGGGCACAGTGCTTCAGCTCATGCATACGCTAAAGTGCTACTACTGGGCCATCAACCCGGCAGACTGCAGCGGAATCACGCCAAAGGGTCTTGGTGAGCATATTTTAGCATTTTGGATTTGTTTCAGCATACGTCAAAGTGTATGTGCTTTTCTTTTCGCTTTGGAACATTATTTGATTTGTTTTGGTTTTCTGTTTATATAAACTGCTTTCCATCCGTCTGAAGGCTCATCCAAGTCAAAGCTCAGTGTTTTAGAGAGAGAATCATAGGGAGTGAACCAATCACAATCAGTGTGTGCAGTCACAGGCCTGATATCAAAGTGTCTTTCTGAAATGGCAGCAGCTCCCTCATATTTGAAATGACTCATCCCCACATGGAAGCTCTTGCCTGTCAGCTGTTAGGACTGTGGCCATCAGTGGAGATGACAGTGAGGCAGACACACCACATCAATACTGTCATCCCCCTATGGTGCTTGGTGTGGGTGTTAGGCCTCTGAAACCTGGGCCAGTAGTGTGACTGGCATCCTCTCTCTATGAAACAACATTACGTCACCAAGCAGACTGTGCTGGAAGTGAAAGTGTCCTTGAACTATCATTTCCTTGTAGCTCTCCATTCTTCTTTTCTAAAACTGTCTGTGCGAAGTGTAGGTAGTTGTTTCATGATGGTACTGAGAGCTCAGTTTATGCTGCACCAAAGCCTTATAAAATGTACTTCCTGAAGGTGAAAGCTTGTGTTCTTTTTTATTTACTTCCATCTGCATGATTAGCAACACTAACAATTTCTGAAAATCCCATTTATTAGCACTGCAAGATAAAAAAACTAATTCCTGCAGGCACTGTCAGAGTTGGCTGAATATAGCAGCATTTTAGCCTATTTTTATGCAACGTCAAGGCACTTGGCCTACATTTTTGATCTCTTACAGCTGGGAGTGATCCTAATTGATTTCCCACTAAAAGTGGAAGTGACCTGTAGACTGTGGTTAGCTGGCATAATACAGGAACACATATCTGTACGTTAGGTCAGTCCACGGGCCCCTCAATCTCACCTTTCCTGATTTTAATGTATTCTCTGTTTCATCTACTTATGCTGTCTGGTGTCCCTTATCCCTTCTTATACTATGTGGAGGAACTTAACAAGATGTAATAAGGGATGAAAGCTTAAACTATCTAGAGCTCAATATTTAGTTTGTGCATCGGAGGGACTTTTAGGTCGGTGTTTTGTTGCATTCACCACTGTTTAATAATAGATTTTGATGTCGAAATCACTTGCTGAGGAAATCTCTGTGTAGCCTCAGGCACTGCAGTATAGTTCTGCTTTATACAAAAGCATCACAAGACAAACTAGTTTCATGATTTGTTTTAAGCCAGAGATGTCAACACAGGTCGACCAAAAAACCTCAGAATAAAACACAGGATGTGATACAGTGTATTTCCTGTTGTTTCTGCATCATGCTGATGTTACACTGATCAGCCACAACAGTAAAAGGACAGCTGGAGAGAATAACACTGATTTTCTCGTTACAATGCAATGTAATATTGGAGGACCGGTGATTGTACGCAACTCGAACTCGCTGAGGCATGGACACAGGACATCTGGGGTATCCTGAAGTGTCCGGTACCAGGGTGTTGCCAGCAGATCCTTTGAGTCCTGTTGGATGAGTGGTTGGGTCTCTGTAGATCAGTCCAAGGGATGCTCAATCCGATTTGGATCTGGGGAATTTAAAGGCCAGGTGGAAATTTTTTTTCTTCATATTTTTGGCAGTGTGGCAGTGAGCATTGTCTTGCTGTGGAGCGTTGTTACTGTAATGGGTGTACTTGGTCTACATCAGTGTTTTCATAGGTGGTGCGTGTCAAGTGGCATCCACATGCATGCCAGGACCCAAGGTTTCCCAGGAGAGCATAGCATTGTAATAAGATGATTACTTCTTAACTTGTTAGTCCTTTTAATGTCGTGGCTTATGAGTGCTGATGTCTTTATTGGGTGCCAGGTTGGGGCAGGGTTATTGGCTGACCGATGCCTGGCTATTAAAAAGACTCTTCGGACATGTAAAGTCACCTATCTGGTAGGAAGGGAGAAGGAACGTGTTCAAAATGTTTTACTTTGTTGATCATGTAGTCCTGTTGGCTTCATCTTGCCATGTCCTCTAGTGCACACTGGGTTAGTTTCAGCAGAGTGCAGAGGGGCTGGGATGAGAGTTGGCCCTTCCAAGTCTGTTGTCATGGTCCACTGCCAAACAATAGATTGCCACTTTATGGTTGTGAGAATCTCAGGGTTGCTTCTGTGAGTGAGGACAACAGGTAGATTGGTCAGCAGCAGTGCACTGCATTGCTTACATTTTCCATGGTGAAGAGTGAGGTAAGACTGAGGAAAGAGCTTTATAGTCACCAGTAGTCATGAGTTCTGCCTCCTGACCAAATGAGCTGCTGGCTTAAATATATGGTTTTTCCTGTGGATGCGTATCAGGGTCTGAAATTAACTGCTGCCAAGTACCAAATAGGGACAGATTTTCCATTTAGTGAGTAAATCTCCAAAGGCTATCCGCTGAACTGAAGGGAAAACTATGCTGAGAGTTTCTGCAGTAGCGTGTTTTCGTGTAATTTTACAGGCTTGCTGCTTCTGTCCTCTGCTGTCTGTCTGTCGGTCTGTATGTCTGTTTGTCTGTCTGTGTTGGAGTTTCACACACACACACAGCAGGGTCAGGACATATGCAAGGTTGTTTGAAATTGGTGTGTTTCAATATGTTTTCTCATTTTACTCTGTTGAAACACATACACCTACATCTGTTATTACTGTTCTTACACTATAGCCTTTTAGATAATTAGATGCTGAAGTCATAAGGATATAGGCTTGGGCAATAAAATGATAGCAATATGTATCAGCTATAGACAGGTAATTAGAAAATAGTTTGATAAAATGATCAATAGTTAAATGTGTATGCATTCCAACCAAAAGCGTCGATGTTTGATGACCTGAGATTGACACTCAGTAGTCAACTATCTTTCTCCAGAAACCTGATCAAGCAAAATAAGAAGAGAAGAAAATCGAGGCAGAGGGCGTGTTCTCACTAACACTTCTTGTAGATCATACGTGATTATTGGGCAGAACTATTTTTCTATAATGAGTTTATACTCATGTTGTTTTTCAGGAGACACTGCATCGTGTATCTGTAGATTGCGATGACTAAATATTGCATACAACACACTGGGCAAATGTGGATGGATAAACATAAAAAATTAATGGCTATCTCTTTCAACAGCTCTCTCTCTCTGACCTCCGTTTGCTCTGGTGGATTTCCCAGGTGTAAATGTGTATATCTGAATCAAGGCAGCGTTAAAAGAAGAGCATGCATGTGACAAATTGTTCCCTGACTTCCTTGTAATCAGTTATTTATGTCTTACATCAGATATTTCATCAAAATGAAGGTGCACACAAATCAAATCCACCACAAGCCTTGATAAGATTATTCCTCTGAAGCACCTACATACCTGTCAATGGTGCTTTCTCTTCTAAAGGGAACAAGACAGAAGGGGCTTGAATTGAAAGTGGTGACTGGCCAAACAGCTTTGTTAACTGCCCATCTCATTACTCATTATTTAGTAAAACAGAGACAGGGCAGAGACGGAGACAAAGGGAGAATGATAGAGATTGAGACAGATTATGTGGTGGCTCGTGAGCACATATCAAAGACTGAAAAAAAAGTTGAGCGATGGGCATCTGTCTGTGAGCGCCTGCAGTGATTCTGTGTATAACTGAATGATACATAGCTTTAATTTGATAGCACTCTTTATTAAGACCTGAGGGAAAAAAGAGGAGGCACTTCCAGAAACAGAGCGGGTAGCTGGAGGAGCTCCACTTTAAACGTGTGCTCTGTGTCCCCTATAATTGAACACTTCATTATGTGCTTGGCTCTCTTCCTCGTCGTATGTGTCTTTGTTTGGTCATTTCTCAGTTTAGAAGGACAAAGAAAAAGTGGCCTGCCAAATCAAGCGTGGATCAATGGGACCAGACCCACTCTGAAAATTACCTACAGCAGGAGGGCGATCCATTTTAAAATATGTCTTACCCGGGATCTCCGCCATTTTCCCTGCACCATTACAGCCCTCTAGGAATTCACACCAATCAGCACCTTAGTTACAGTCATGTTTGAGAGGCTTTGTTTTAGGGGGGCTTAACTATAGATTTACTCTCAGAAAATCTCAGAAAAGGGTAGGTATTAGTGTGTTTTTCAGCAAAATCAGTCTTTGTGTTTACTGTTTGGTTGAGCAGTGATTCTTATCCACTGTGAACTTTTAAAAATGTTTAGTTCTTTGGAATAAAAAAAAGTACAGATTACCAACCCACAACCACAAGGGACGGAACAATGTGTTATCTGTTTCTCCAGAGTCATTTTTGGACCCATCTAACAATTGTGATGATTTATGGATTCTTATACTCCAAACTTCTTTCACATGTTGGAGCTGTTCACCTTGTTCCTAACATTGTTATTGTTATCAACCTTCTGAAGGAAAATCATTTAAGGATCAATCTCAGTATTTTATTAATCTGTATCATTTAGATGAAGACTGATTTCAAATTGGTAAATCAATTTTTAGAACCCGGCCCCGTTTAAATGAGACTCAACCATTAATAATCATTCTCAAGAATCACTGAATTCATCTTCAAATGGCGTGTTTAACAACAGCAACCAGCATGTTCTGTATAGCATGTCTTTAAAGTCAACATACTCCAAATGCTCTAAACAGAGCAGCTTAAGCAGGCACAGCTTTTTACTTTATGGTTGAGAAGAATTTTGGAAACCAATTACTGGTGCTACAGTTACTAGGGTTAAATACTTAATGCATTTGAGTGTTTTTATCTGCCTTTGTTTAAGTGAGTGAACATTTAATTGTTCTTATTTAAAGGTTTGTGCTATTGTGTATGCCATGAGTTTATTATCATCTGTCATAAGCCGAAATAGATTCCTGCATTAATCACACGGACATAAATTGTTTTTCACTAAACTCTTTCTCCTCGCGCCCTTGGGGAGCAGCAAGTAAAGCAATATGTGAATGAGAAACAAGAGCTGTGCAGAGCTGCTGAGCATAATTGGTTGTGAATAACTTGCATGCAGTGGCCGCAGTAATAATGTTCTTATCATCCCTTCCATGTCAGTCTGTGTCCCTGCACTGGGTTTTCCTCTCTCACTATTAATCAGTGTCGGGATGCAGCGGCACTTGCCATCCTCCTGCGACCTCAGGGAGCTTCGTCATAGATTACATTGATTTGCTGTTCGAGCAGCAGGATGGTCAGGTGTCTTCTGCCATTGTATCTGTCATCATGGCATTGTCCCCACTTCAAATGAACATGTGCCCAGCCAAGGTGGAGGTTGGAGTTTATCAAGGCCGAGAGGTGGAGAAAGACATTTTCCCTGCTGCTGTGTTTGGCCCAGTCACTGTTGTTTAATACCTTTGCAAATATAAAAGATTTTGTTCCTGTGTTTATACTTGGCTCATTCTATTGGATGAATAAGAAATGAACAAATATATGCCAGGTCTAACTGCCAAAATGAAGGCTTTGTGCTACAGTGAGAGTGCTGCTAATCTTGAAGAGATTTGTGTTTGCATTGTTATAAGCGGTAATGTATTCCATATCTTGCATTCTCTGATGTGTCTGAATGAATAGCTCTGTGTTGTATTGATCTGCCTGTTGTTGCAGCCCATTAGTTTGCTTGCTCAGTGGACGTGCAAACACTTCTTGGTTAAAAACAAAAGAGCTCAGCTTATTGAACAGCATCTGACCATGCCAAAATTAATCCCTGTGCCAACCAAACCGATACAGCGACAGCAGCTCTGTGATATGACAGTCAATCAATCGACTCTGTCATATCCTGTCATTCTTCTTTATTTGCACAGCATACATACGCCTGCTGACAGCGTTCAGCCCATCAGATGCTGAATGAGGTTCATGACAGGGATGGATTGCATTGTGAGTGTAGCTTTAGAGTGCCAAAGTGACCTTAAGTTGGCAGAGGAATTCTGGGTAGTTTTAATGAGATCTTGGCGAGAATGATGGGCAGGTGTGACTGTGGCGACCTTGGGCTGCTTGCCTGGCTGCCATGTTTTGACCGAGACTACCTGGGATACATAGACACTTTGGATGCAGCATGAATGCTAAATACATTTTGGTGAGATTTGATTGAGATTGTGGCACGTAGAGCCAACCTGCAAATTTGTAAACAGGGTAGAAATGATACATTTAACAATTAGTAGAATGTATTTTTATCTACACTGATCAACCAAAACATTAAAAGGACAGTTGACATTGAACATTGATCATCTCATTACGATTGAAAATTCTGCCATGAAACCTTGGGCCCTGGCATTCATATGGTTTCACCTTGAAATGCACCACCCATCCAGAACAATTATAACCTTCATGGCGATGACACTCCCCAATAACAGTTGTCCACCCAGCAGGATTATGCTCCCTGCGACATCGCAAAAACTGCTAAGAAGTCGTCCAAAACTGTGACAAAAAGGTCAAGGTGTCAACCCAGCGAAGTTCCTGAGATCCCAATCAGATCGTGTATCTGTGGGTTGTGCCGGAACAGGTCGGATCCAGAGCAGCCCCACACTGGATCGACTTGGCTCTGACCGATTCGAGGCTAGGACTAAAGACAGGACCTGGGGGTGTCCTTTAGTGTCTGGCACCAAGGTGTTGGTGGTGGTTCCTTGAGTACTGTGGGTTGCGAGTTGAGGTCACCCTCTATAGAACTTGTTTTGACACATACAATGGAGTGTTGATCAGATCAGGATCAGGGGGATTTGAAAGGCCAGGTTAACACATTGAGCTCTTCATCACATCACTTGGGCCATTCCTGAGCAGTATTTGGCGTTTTGGTTTGAGAATGTCCTGCTCGGGGAGCCACTGCCATTGTGGAATGCCAGTACCGTGATGGGTGTACTAAGTGTTTGGATGGCAATTACATGTCATCCATGTGGATGCCAGGACCCAAGGTTCCGCAGCAGAGCATTTAATTTGGATGAGATGATCATTCACTTCACCAGTAGTCTGACTTACTGGATAGGCTCTTGGTATAAAGCCTGTCCTTGGGTGCCTATTTCCTGCTTCCTTCTGTTAATCTTCATGTACTGTTGTCAAGCTTCCCATCACTTTGAGAAACAACAGCAATCTCCAAGCAAGCAACCTACACCCTGAAATTAGAAAGTTACTCTTATATTTCTGCTCATCTGTGTAAATTAAAATATGTTCTAATAAAAGTTAATATACAAATTCCTCTGTGTTCATAAAGTGGGAGAATGGCTCACTGTGCCACATGTTCTTACTAAGTTGTTGGTAAATCCTTCTGAAACCTTTGATGCCCACATTCAAGGTGGTTCCACTGAAACAGTACAAAGCTGATGATACATAGTGAAGATGTCTTTGAAATGTCCTTATTTTGTCTGTTAGTTTTTTACTGCTCAAAGCACAAAACACAGAGTGAATTGCTTTATAATCAAAAGGCTTCGAAAAGAAAACATTTGCAGACATAAAAAGATGTACAAAATAAGATGAGACGAAAAGATATCTTATCAGGTTCCAGTATTTTCTGTCTCCGTCTGATTGGTTCTCTCACTCTCTCTCCAACTGCAGATGGGCCAAGGCCGACCCAGAAAGAAATAATTTCTCTGCGGGCGTTCATGCTTCTCTTCCTCAAGCAACTCATCCTGAAGGTATGTCCCACCTGTCTTCATGCCTCGCAGCCCCTCACACGGCTTGATTTTGAGCTGTGGCGAGGAAATATGGAGATTGTCAATTTTCCCTGTGTTATCCTTTAAAACATTCTGCCCGTCTGCGCCTTGATAAATTCGAAAGTGCCTGCTTGGAAGAAAATCCGTTGTGCTGAAACTAATTTAACGTATTCATTAGTCAGTCAAGCAAAAATTAAGAAGTGACAGTTCTGATAATTATTTAATCAGCTAAGTAATTTATCAAGCAAAAATAACGAACGTTTGATGGTTCCAGATTTTTAAATGAGACAAATTGATGATTTTCTTTGCTTCAATTAATTGTAATTGCCTCCCTCTGGGTTTGCTGACTGCTATCAGGCAAAGTTAGACCTTCTAAGGCACCACTTTTGGCTCTGCAAATGTATGACAGGTATTCGTTGGAATTTTGTTTTTTACTGACTTAATGCAGTGAATTATTTAAAATATAAATGATACTCATCAATAACAAAACTACTAGGGTGCCTGAATACAGGGTACACATTTGGTTTGTTTCTTTTAAGTCTGTGTATTGCTGCCTACACCCCAGCATGCTGTATCTCTGCAGATAATTACCCTGCCGCGTTCTTTAACAGGTTTTGTGGGGCATGTCAGAAATAAGAGGATTTTTAACACTGGGCAGAAAGCAGGCTTGGCAAACAAGGAAAACAAGACTTATTAGGCTGTTTAATCTATTTTGTTGTAGAGACCTAAATTTGTGTGCATCGCTTGCACACTCAATCAAAGAACAACAATAAAAACTGACACAGTGCAGGCCAAAACACACAGTGGTTGTCCCACAGCAGTTCCTAGTACCTTCTTTTCAGCTATATCAAATTGAAGAACACTGTGATGCTTTTGTCAGAATATAGAGCGAACAAACTGTACATTTGTAATGCAGTGACCCTTCTCTAAATATTTGTCTAGTGCCTCATTTAATTGTTTAACTGTCTCATTCCAGGACCGTGGTGTGAAGGAGGATGAGTTGCAGAGCATCTTGAACTACTTGTTAACAATGCATGAGGTACATGAGAGTCTATCTCTGCTCCAAGTGAATTCACTCAGTGTGTTAGTGTGCCACTATGCTGCTCTGAGCCACAAGGTCACATTCATCTTCTGAGTTGCTATTCCAGGAGAAGTTTATTTTTTCCAGCATTTAAAATGCCCAGCAAGAGGAATGAATCATTTCGATTTGCAATGGCCAGCCACTGGCCCTGTTCTGCTGTTAGGTGCACCAGGGGCTCAGCAGGGGCTTTATGCAGTTGCAAGGCACATACATTATGTCTTTGCTGCAGCTGCAGTTAGACTTAGCCGAGAACAAAGACTATATTCTCTCTCTACACCTGCTTCCTTTTCTATTTTTCGATCTCTCATCATCCTTCTCTCCTGGTTTGTGTCTGCAGGATGAGAATCTGCATGATGTGCTGCAGCTGGTGGTAGCCCTCATGTCTGAGCATCCAGCTTCCATGATCCCCGCTTTCGACCAGAGAAATGGAATACGGTAAGCCCCTCAGGGGGAGACGCAATCCCTTTCCTGTTCGGGCACAAAATGAAGAGGTGATTTCACAAAATAAACCTAAGCACCTGACACACTCCAGCTGTTGCTGTATGCATGACTAGCTCATACATTCACTGTAAAGATATGCATGGAAAAGTAACAATATTAACGCATTGATTTCTCAATATGACACGGATGATCAAACTTACCCCATGTGATCCCATAAAATATAAATGCACACAGTGAAGCACTACATGTGGGTTCTAAGGAATTGGTTGTGGAAGGGCTGCTGCTTTCATTAGGACATTCATTTAATGCTAATGTAAATTCTCCCTGAAGGAAAGTGGTTGTCAGCTAACCAGTGCAGGGCCTTTTCATCAACAGGGCTATACTTTATTCTGTCAAGACAGTGTGCTGTTGCCAGCTTTTGCTGCTTGTGTCTATTCCAGGGTAATCTACAAGCTCATGGCCTCTAAGAGTGAAAGCATTCGAGTACAATCCCTCAAAGTCCTCGGGTACTTCCTCAAGCATTTGGGCCACAAGTAAGTAACTGAATCCAATAACTATGTAGTGGATTGTAATTACACACTTAAGTGTTTTTATAATGAATAGTCGAAAGATTAATGAATCGCCCCATGTCTGTGTCTATTCTGTTAGCTTCTCTGTGTTGTTTTGCCAGTTTAAGCTTTTCCATGTCCGTGCAGTGTCCAGGTTGACAATGAAACTGAAGATTCGTAAATCAGGCTTAACATTCAGTGATATGATTCATCTGTTTCTGTCACTCCTTTGACAAAGTGTAGGATAAGTGGAGCCAAAAAATTGTTCACTGGATGGCAGTTTTGTAAATTAGGGTCCACTTCTTTGTAGAACACCTGAATTCCTGGCATAGTGCCCTAAAACCATTACTTCACCTAAGAGAACGGTGGAAGAGGTCCAAGTTGGGTGAAATAAATTATGAACTACCTGCTAGGATGTCAGCGTATCCTTTTCATGCTGGACATTGCTGAGAAGAGAGGGAGCGAGAGGATGGTGGAGAGCCTATGAGTCAAAATGCAAGATCCAGGGAGATTATTGTGCTGCTCTCACAGTGGCGGGGGCACCAGGTGTTGTTGCGTTACTGGTGCCTGAAGAATGGAGGGAAAGTGCAGCCATAAACGTATGCTAGACTGCCCCAGGCGCAGGTGAAAGGCCTTTATCCTCAGGAGACATGAGGGCTTCATGAAAGCCTCCCTTTCACCCCTCACTCTAATAGCTTTCATACATTTTAAAGAACCATCCAAGTTCACTATGAGCTTGAGTGCACCTCATGAATAATTAAACATGTTTGTTCTGTGCTCTGGTCATCTTATTGCTTTGATAATTGAATTTGTCATTTGTATTTATTCAGTGATGTTAGATGCTACTTGAGTCTGGGTTGGTAAAACGAAGAATCAGCATCATGTGGTCTCCAGATTTGCGGTGCTAGTGAACACTCTTTGCAGTCCAAAATAAGCTAAAAAGCAATAACTGAGCCTCCTTTTTCATAAACTTAAAAATAAAACATGCTGAAAACTGCATGATGTCAATTTAACGTGTTAGAATTAAAGCGCGATTACCTTGTCTCTCAGCAATAGCAACGTTGCCAAATCTCTTCTCTCTGAATGATATATGTCCAATTTTCATATTTCAAACAGCGTGGCTTCATTTGAACATCATCTTAAAGGCTAACACCACCAACTTTACACATAAAAGTGTGTTTACAGCTCTAGTCGAGTGCTACTGCATATGTGAAAAGAGTAATATAAAGCTTTTTGTGGCTCCATAGGAAGCTGCATGTTATCTGATAGTGGCAGTGGGTATATTGCATTGTGGGTAAAGGAAGAAGAAGACGTGGAATAAAACAGCGATTTATCTGGATCTGCTGTGTCAATGTTTTTAAACTGTCCATAATGAGTCCAACAGTGTTCCAGGAGTGCAATGATAGATCAGTGGACTGCTTTTTAAAATCTGGTTCCTGCATTACCAATCAGATTTGTTATTGCTCTCAAGCCACAAAAGGCTTTGTACCACCCTCTTCACAAACATGCGCTTGGATGTATACAATAAGACCTCTCCCCCCACTTTGCCTCGTTCTTTGAGGAGCCTTGCAGAAGTTCCACCTGAGCTTGCTACGCATCATCAGTCTTTTCACCCAAATATCCATATTTATAGTTGTGACAAATGCTACTCTTCTCCTAAGTGTCCAATACGGCAGCCTCTACAAAACACAATAAAAAAGAATGTCAACTTACATGGAAGACCCAAGTCATCTTGTGGCTGTGGCAGCACCTTTGGCTTAGCATTGTGACAGCAGCCCTTATGCTGTTTGCAGAAGTAGTTTGTCACTGTTGAACCCATTCACCTGCGCTACGCCTGTGTTGTATCTTGGAGCCATTCCTAGTGACAGGCTGTCTTCGTTATCCTACACACCTCCAACAAAATTTCACCCAATTTATGACAGCAGGCAGTTCCTGACACTTGTCTCCAGAGCCTGGCTCCCTGTGGGTGAGAACAGGGAAGCAAGCTGACGGCGCTCACTGATCCTTTCACTGGCTTATGGAGCTCTAAACAAGGCACTTTACCATTATGTGTGAGTGTGTCTGTGTTTATCCACAGGAGGAAGGTGGAGATCATGCACACACACAGCCTCTTTACTCTCCTGGGAGAGAGGCTCATGCTGCACACCAACACTGTGACCGTGACCACCTACAACACTCTTTACGAGGTAACGGAACGCTTTCCCCTCAAATGTCCCAAAAATATTGTTCTCTTCGCACAGAATGTGTGACCGATGTCTTCTCACTGTTTCCAGATTCTGACAGAGCAGGTGTGCACGCAGGTAGTTCACAAACCTCATCCTGAGCCCGACTCCACTGTCAAAATTCAGAACCCAAGTAAGCGTGTAATGTGTTACACTGAGTTTTATTCTTTCTAAAGTGCTCTGTTCTCTGGTGAAATTGACACTGTGTGTATGTGTCTGTGTTTGTGTGCAGTGATTCTCAAGGTGGTAGCCACCTCATTGAAGAACTCCGCCCCTAGCACCGAGCTGATGGAGGTTCGGCGGCTCTTCCTCTCAGACATGATTAAATTGTTCAGCAACAGCCGAGAGAACAGACGGTGAGCAGAACTTAAACCACTGCACTTCTTTAATTATCTTACTGATTAATGTATCAAAGAGAAAGAGAAAAAAGGCACACTGTTCCTCCTCCCGCACATATTGGTGCTGAATCATCCAAAGACACGCACATGTTCTCTAACAGTTTTTGACAGTTGCTCATTGAAGCTTTTTTTCTCTTTTTCACTCTCACATCCCGTATCTCCTTCTTACAGTCACATTTTAAAAATATTGCAATTAAATTGTAAGTCTTAGGAAACCGCTGACCTAAATCAACAACATAATTAGACTAAGATTAAAAGGCAGAGACAGCTTCGTCAAGACAAATGTATTGAATTTGATAAAAAAAAAAAAAATCCAAACTGGTTTTTCACTTGCTGTCCCTCCATCTTGGCTGAAGTTCCATTTTGTTGGTTTTGATTCCTCTGCCAAATAAACAAACAAATTAATATATGACTGGCCAAATGATCAAAACAATCTTATGTAAAATAAATGGCGCCTGCATGTTCTTTCGACACAAGGAAAGGTGAAGCAGAGGGAATGATTGGCTTAAAACTTATTTAATATTGATGGAAAAGCTCAGAGTAGATTGTTGTTGAAAATTAGTCCTTTTACCACTAACATCGATTCTGAAGAGGATCAGAGTTTGCTTAAGTTACTTAGAGTAACTATCTGGCTTGTATGTGGTAGATTTAAATTGCTAATCATTTTGCAGGTGTCTGCTTCAGTGCTCTGTCTGGCAGGACTGGATGTTTTCTCTCGGTTACATCAACCCTAAAAACTCTGAAGAGCAGAAGATCACTGAGATGGTGTACAACATCTTCCGTATTCTGCTCTATCATGCCATCAAGTATGAGTGGGGGGGATGGCGAGTGTGGGTAGACACACTCTCTATAGCCCACTCCAAGGTGAGTACTGTACTGTACAACAAAGAGGAAACACTGACATCTGCTGTTGAGGCAGACATTTGAACTGTTTTGTCTTTTACAGTTGTTTTCATCACAAATATATGGCTAACATGGTTTATAATGTTTCTTTTTTTTTACAGGTGACATATGAGGCACATAAAGAGTACTTGGCTAAGATGTATGAAGAGTACCAGCGTCAGGAGGAGGAGAACATTAAGAAAGGGAAGAAGGGCTTCGTCAGCACCATCTCTGGTCTGTCTGCTCAGGCCACTGGCATCAAGGGCACAGTGGAGATCAGAGAAATGGATGATAACTCCCGGACACCTGAGAGTGAGAAGGACTATGAGAGCGCAGATTCGCGTAACCTTCTTGCGGAAGGCAAAGGGCCAGAAGAGGGTCTCAGAGTAACAGAGGGTACGGTAGCTGGCGTCAGGGTCGAAGTTCACGACCTTCTGGTGGACATTAAGGCTGAAAAGGTGGAGGCTACAGAGGTTAAGTTGGAGGATATGGAATCTGAAACTTTAGGAGTATCTGTGAATGGGGCACTGGTGGAGGTGGATTCTCTGCTGGATAATGTTTATTGTGCTGCTGTGGAAAAGCTCAGCAGCAATGTCAACAGTGTGTTGTTGCCAAAGGCCAGCATGGATGACCAGAATGCACCTCCGCTCATTACTCTCGATGATGACAAGGACACGATCCCTAACAGCAATAACTTTCTGTTTGGCAAGGTGGCAGCCAGCATGGAAGACAAGCTGCTGCCTGATCTGAGTCCAGCTGAGCCTCTGGTCCTGCCCAGTCCAGAGCCTCCTGTCCACACCAGTGCCAGTGATGAACTGAGCCTCCTCGCTCATATGACAGGCAGCTCCGAGCTTGGCTCCTTACCCAGCATCCTGGAGAAGGATGAGTTTGAGCTACAGGCAGCTTTGGAGGGTATCAGCTCTGTGGCTGGTGCCGATGCTGAGGCCTCCTCTAAAAGCCCAGAGGTCACTGAGAACACAACTGCAGCAGCATCTGAAGGGGACGCCTCGACTGCTAAGACCAGCAATGCAGCAGACGCAACAAGCAACAACTCTGACACAGAGAGATCAGACGAGAGCAAAGACAAGGAGAAGAAGATTCAGACAACAGCAACAACACAGGTTGGTGTAAAGCTAAATCATCAACAGTGTTATAAAGAAAAGTACACAAAAAAAAGTTGATATTGTGTTAAAATATTACTTTGGTAAAAGTGAAAGTCAACCATACGTATAGCACTTGAGTAAAAGACTTCAAGTAAATGCTATTGGATCTACTTTAAGGGGCCCTATGTAGTAATTTGTCACTTTAATATTGGCCACATGTGAGCAAACGTGACATTGTGACTCGGTCACCTACATAAGCCTGGGGATGATTTGTTTACGTTGTTTAATGCTGCTGCACTGTGGATTTCTTTGTGTCGGACTTAGGTCGGATTTTCCCTCAACAATTCAAAGGATGTGACTTTATGCATGTTCTCGAGTGCCTCGTCTCAGCGCCTTTCTCCACTCCACCAACAGAGAGCAACAGTAACTAATGTTAGTTTAAAAAAAGGGAGCCTTCTACCATAAACTAACCACTGGCTTTCAGTACAACACAGCAGTTCCACAGAGACAATTTAAGATTCAGAAATAATTTTCTGACATTAAATGTACCTAAGTATCAAAAGTACAAGAAAAAATAGATTGAAAATATACTTTCATGCATGTTTATACATACTAGTGTTGTCACAATACTGGAACTTCTAACTCCAATACAATACCTTCACAGATATGATATCATGTTTGAGACCACAAGGAAAAATTAGACACTGAGGGCAAAACATTCTAGGTTATATATGAACAACAGGCTCTAAGTTAATTGACTTCTCTCAGATCATTAGTCAGTGGAAGGAGAAGGGCCTACGTGCACACTGCAGTGATGCGTGTGTCAACTCGCTGCCCGGCTAGAAAGCACAGCTGGTATGGGTGTATTGATACTGCAGGAAATTATAATCATAACTGTTTTAAACATTCAGAATCAAAAATGTTTATGCTGTATGCAAAATGCAAAGAAACTAGTGACTTAAGTCACTAGTCAAATAAAAGTAATTGAGTGAAAAGTATTTGCCTCCAAAATGTTTGTGATGCAAATGTACTTATTAACATTCCATCACAGATCATCATTTTTATACATGTATTTTCTCATGAAAAAAATAGTAGAGGTTCTTTGACCTCTCTAGATTCCAAGCAACGGTTGGGTTTAGCCTGAGGGAAATATATCGTTGACGATCCTGAGTGTCGAAACACAGCAGCCTCAGGGCCACAGAATAGAAGTAAGTAGGGAGACAGTTTTCCTTCGTTAGGACGTGTTGGCCTTCGGTGCACTGTTCTATATTAACACACCCATAGGGATTGTTCTCTGTGCCCATCTCTGGTTGTAATGGGGACAGAATGGCCTGGTGCACATCAGGCATCATCCCAGTGAGACTCAGGAAAGTGGGCTGCTGGAATTGATGAATGAGCCAACAGAAGGGCAGAAATAGACAAGGCATTATCCTGCAACGGTCACCTGGGATTTGTTCATTGCTCCCCTCCTCTCATGTGAGCTGTGCTCTTTCACAGAGGTCAGGCTCTTTTGCCTAGACTGGGTCACTGATGGAGGGCCAGTGGGAGGCAGGGTGTATTTTTAAACCTCTCTCCGTTGTTGCATAATTGCTCATGTTCAATTCATAGCTGCTGCTTTTTTAACAGGCATTTTTGGCAAGACCTTGCTGACTCATTCATCTTATGTTTAGAGGTTGCATTGAGATTGGTGCGTTTTTTTATTTTTTCTGTACCTGCAGGCGGGAAGAGGTTATTACAGGACTCACTTTAATCTAGCGATTCATCATTCTTAGCGAATAGTATGACAGTAGCATTATGACTCATTAAGGCTGCACTATCGATCTCAACAGAAGAATGTGACTAGTGTGTAGACAGTCTGTCTGTGACTGTATGACTCTGTTTAACACTGATTAATTGATCTCCTATCAGAGTCTACATGGCCGCCTTGCCTCTCAGATGGAGAGGGACATACGTGTGGATTTGGGCTTCAGGGGGATGCCCATGACGGAGGAACAGCGACGTCAGTTCAGCCCCGGCCCACGCACCACCATGTTCCGCATCCCAGAGTTCAAATGGTCAGCCATGCACCAGAGACTGCTCACTGACCTGCTGTTTGCACTGGAGAGTGACGTCCATGTCTGGAGGAGGTGTGTGAAGTGGTATATGTGCACTTGAGACAGAGAAGGGGGGTGAGCATGGTGTAGTGACACTCAGACTCACCCTCCATTACGTATAGTGTGTGCTATTTTGAGACATTTATCAAATACATAAGCATATCTCAGTTTAATTCACAGTAAATAGTGATTGAGATTTATAGAATGTAGAAAATGCTTGTACCCCTAATAATCTACTTTTTCCCTCCTTTCCCCTGCAGCCACTCCACCAAATCTGTTATGGACTTTGTTAATAGCAATGAGAACATAATTTTTGTCCACAACACGATCCATCTCATCTCACAAATGGTAGACAACATCATCATCGCCTGTGGAGGGATCCTGCCTCTTCTCTCAGCGGCCACCTCTCCTTCTGTAAGTACAGCTCGCTTCTTCACTGCAGGGGAATAACGCCATCTAGTGGTCGTATATTATCACCACTTGGTCCATGCTCTTCACTACAGTACTGTATGTATGCACCTGTGGGAAATAAGAGTCATTTGCGTTTATTGATTGGGGCCACCTTTATTTGCTCAGCTTCTCTCTGCAACAATTAATGCTGAGGACATTCCTTTGAAATTATTTCATATGTTTGTAATTAACCTCCCTGTGTGACATTCATGGTCACGTTCATCAGTCTGCTGCAATTCTCTGATTTAATTAGGAAGCTTGAACTGAAATCGGTTTTAATCATCTTCCGTTGTTTGTTTTGCCCGTGCGTGTCAAGAGTGCCAGCGTTGTTATGTATGCAATTTTCCTTTCTCTCGCTTAATTTCACACGTTATTCACGATCCATTGTGCTTAATACTCATTAAATACATTTAAAAGTTCTCCCCCTCTGGACTGCTGCAGTTAGCAACCTTCTCAAATTTTCTCAGGAAAATATTATTTTCCTGAGAAAACTTCTTAGTGTTTTGACTCAAAGGAAAAGATAGATAGTTCTGCTTTTGCTTGACACCCTAAAGAGTGTTGTGTTCTTATTGCTTCCTCACAGATAATCCCCTACTCACCTTCACGTAATAGTGATAGCCAATGGGGCTGCTCTCTTCCTGACAGTTCCTACATTTTACAGCACCCGTCACTGTGTTTATATACATCATATGTCTCTCTTGCCATCGCAAATGCATGTTTCTGTTTGATAAAAAGTGCTTTAATCACAAAGTAGAGAAAATGTGATAAAAGATGTGCACTTCTTTTAAGTGACCACTGTCTTCCTTTCGCTTGTGTAAGACGGAGTTGGACAACATCGAGGCGACACAGGGCATGTCCTCGGAGACCGCCATCACTTTCCTGTCCCGTCTCATGGTCATGGTAGACGTGTTGGTGTTCTCGAGCTCACTCAACTTCAGTGAGATCGAGGCTGAGAAGAACATGTCCTCCGGTGGCCTGATGCGTCAGTGCCTCCGACTCGGTGAGATCATGATTGTTGTATGTATGTTACAGTATATTTATGTGTGGTTTGGGGAGGAAAACTGCATATTTTTTCAGTTACACTGGAAAATTGATGAGCTAGAAAATGCTGTGACAGTATTCTCTTCACACACTCTAATAATTCCCCTAATCCCTAAAAAATCCTCTGTTAGATCAGCAAAGCTAATTAATTTAAGAGTCCTTTGCTAATCGTGTACTAAATTGAAGAATCTGCAGGGTTTTTTGCTGCAGTCTCCAGCAGTCATAACTATGACAGGATCATCACTGTGGAATTCATAAAAAGGAAAGAGAATCATTTGCAGTGCAATGGGGTACTCTGCAAATGCAACCCTTTGTCTGGTTTGTCCCATGGGACTCCATGAAGTCCTCTCTGCCCTTGTGTGTGTTTGAATTTGTCTGTGTACATGATAGAGATATTGTTCTTTTACAATGCAGAGGAGACGGCTAAATTCAGAAGTTTATTCACTCATTTGATAAAATTAGATTTCTGTTTTCGCTGAATTGTTTGATATATAAAAAAAGCTTGAAAAATGTCTGTCTCCTTTTATCTTGGTGAATGAGAATCTTAATCTATATCTGTTTGTGCCTGTGGGTCTGTGTGTGTGCAAGCCTGTGTTTGTTGACTCCAAGTTGAGCCCGGGGGGGATGGGAAATAGCCTTCAGACTGTCCTTGTTGCAAACATACAGTTTCTCATCACCAGCTTCGGTGTGAAATCAGTCTGGCTGCTGATTTTTCTCCAGGCTTCTGTTCCCGGCAGCCTGGAACAAATAGTCATCAGAGATAAATGATTAGTTTTAAAAGAGGTCATGCATGTTATCAACATTTAATTTCCATTTAACTCTGCAATGAGAGCCTATTTGTATGCTGTTTGTGTGTGCAGTGTGTTGTGTGGCTGTTAGGAGCTGTCTGGAGTGCAGGCAGAGACACAGAGACAGGGGATACAAGGCTTCCATTCTCAACAACCACAAGACTCAGGAAATCCTGCTAAATGCTGTGACTTCCAGCAAGGTAGGATGTGATGTCATAACTCTGCTTTCTCTGCCGCTGGTTGCAAACATCATCCGTATAATGAATTAATTACAAGAACACTTTGCCCAAGCTTAAAATGTCACCTGAGTAGTGATGCTACGATATTAGATGTGTCTTAAACAAGCAGTAGAAAACATGTGTGAAGAAACTTTAACAGAAGAAACTTTAACAGTAAGTGTCCTGTGGTGTGTAAGGGTTTCAAGGGCATTCTGTGTTAAAGGTGCAACATGTAAGAATTAGCCACCTATGAATATTATACTCCAAACAAATCAACAGAATAACTGCACTGCTGCCAACTTCAACTAGCAGTTCAGACCGGGAGCTCAGGGATTTGGAGTGTCAGTGTTGACACTTCCGTAGATAACTCTGCAACACAATACATGGACATCATTTGCCAAAACCTCTATTTATCCGCGGTCTTTTGATCATTTTAGCTGATTTTTTAATGTTTTAAACAAAAATTAGTACATATTGCCCCTTTTAAATCACAATATTTATCTGTTTCATCATGGTAGTTTCAGTCGAAGCCTGTCCTTTTTCTTTTTTCAAATGTTTGTGATGAGTATTGTGAATGTGCATTTTTGTTTTGTCACCGTGTTTCTATGCAAAAGCTAATGCCGATCTTAATAAACCAACAAACCTTTAAATGTTCGCAGATTTGTATCATTTCCATATTACTCATTCTGCTAACATGAAATTATGTAATGAGAAAAATATTAGCAATACCTGCTTAATTTAGCTTCAACGGAACAGAGTAGCATGTCATATTGTGTTATCTCTCTGCTTTAGACAGCCATAGAGACTGTCCCTAGTAACCTGTCTCCCATCAAGGACCCTGATCGCCTTCTGCAGGATGTGGACATCAATCGACTGCGCGCAGTGGTGTTTCGTGATGTGGTGAGTGCAGGTCTTTGTGTGTGTATGTCTGAGTATCTGCAGGTCGTATATGTCTTTGTGACAACAACTTCGCCGCAGGCAGAGGGGATGAAAATAGGATTTTTTTTTCTTGTTTGGAGACAAACAGGTGTGCTATATAACATTATTCAGTCAACAGATGAAACGGTAAAGGTGCCCTTGTTGACTAAGCTGCAGTCTGTTGAACACAAGAGCACTACATTTGAATGGATATATTTCAAAGCAAGTATTATAAATATGTAGTGCTGGCTAATATGTTGATATTATATCATTATCTTTATATGAAACTACACATTGTCTTATAATTTTGATATCATGATAAGTGTTTTATCATGGTTTTAAAGGCTGCATTACAGTGAAGTGATGTTGTTTTCTGAACTTACCAAACTGTTGTTCTTCTTCTAATACTTGTCTTTAACCACTTATCTCATTCTCTTAGTTGCAGTCGTCAACCTTACAATATTGTCGCAATAGTCTGTAGATATATGGTCAGAAATATTGTAATTTTGTCGCCCACACAATTTTCAATGTGCTTTTCAGGAGACTTTGAAATATCAAGATATAGCCTAGACAGTTCACAGTATTATTTTACGCCCACATCACCCAACCTTAAAGATATGTTCGAGAATAATGGAAGTATTCTGAGTGTGTTTCTATGCTCTATGCAAGGTGCTTTTACTGTGAGAGAATCATTTTAGGCAGCAGCACTGGATTATGTGAAATGAGATTGTCTGGTGTAATCATATTGTGATTCCTCTCCACAGGATGACAGCAAACAAGCCCAGTTCCTGGCTTTAGCCGTGGTGTACTTCATCTCTGTCCTCATGGTCTCCAAGTACCGGGACATCTTGGAGCCCCAGCGTGAGACTGCCAGGATAAGCAGCCAATCAGGCCGCAGCATGCGTCATGAGATCAACTCACCAACCAGCACAGGTGTTGACAGCAGTGCTCTACCTTTCTTACATCCATTCTTTCCTGCTCACTAATCTTAGCTTGTGGAGACTTTGTCAGATACAAATGAATGTTAAGTGTCCTTGGTCCCTCCTGATACACTGCTGCCAGTTCGAGCTGAGAGCTCATTCAGTATAATAGCAGGGATACCCTGCCTGCACTTCACTGACTCACGTATGATTTATTCATGAGCTCTGCTAATTGCACCGCACAGAATTAAATGTGGAAGCAAATGGAGACTGGGGCTGGAGATGGTAGTTATGAACTTGAATAGGCATCATCGTTCTCTATGAAATGAAAGGTAGTATTTGCCTCAAGTCATAAATCATGCATTAAGTCACATGAAAGGAAATCAGTGGCTGCCTACAAAGGTTTAACGTGGTGCAGCGCCAACTTGCTGTTAAGAGACGCATGAGTGAGTATACTTTATCAACTTCCATTCAGACAAAAGGTGAAGTGAATAAAAGAAACAGCGGAGGAGGCCAGAGGAAATATGAACGTGTAATTTGGAGTGCTCGGAACACACTGAGGGCGAAGAAAAAGAAGATGAGCAGTGAGAAGTTGAAAGATGGGAAAGCAGCAGCATGCTGACCAACTACTGTGGGTTTTTGGGGCAGTGGAGCCAGGCTTGCTATTTTCAGCCCCATCTGTCAGTGCCCATTAGGCAAGCAATCCACCAGAGGAGAATGGGATCATAGAGGTTGCTGGGAGGAGAGAGGCACACTGCCGCCTTCATAAATTTCACCAGAAAATAGGGGAATTTTCCAGACGGCATGTGGCAGACGATTGTCTGATGGACCAGGAAACCAGACGACTTGCTGGCTAAATCAGGCGCCGCTGACCTCGTTAGGGGGCATGTGATGAATATTAATACGGCCGGCCTTGCATCTAGGTAAGCACTGGGTCAGGATGAACCAAAATCAGATGAGAAAGACACCTCTGCCAGTTTCAGAGAAATTCAGCGTGTTTTGGATCAAGTCGATGGCTGTATAGGCGACATTTCAATGCATACTTTTTTAAGATTTTTGGTTCAGACTCAGGACTCTATGTATATAGGAAGGTACAGTGTATATTACGTACCAGAATAATAGAGGAGCTATCTGACTCCTCTGCCACAGTTTCAACTCAGTGAAGTAGAGATGCCTCTCGGGGCTTTTGGCAGGAGGAAGCCGAAGAAAAGGATTCATGTTTTATTAGCATAGAAGAAGAATAACTGAGAGATAATCTCACCAGAGGATCAGAGCTTCTGGAGAGAGATCTAAGGAGCTGCGTTGCCACATGGCTCTTTCTTCACAAGCTAAATCTACTTTGACGAGGGATGTAAAGCCAGCTCTGAAATGCATTAGTATTGATATGAAATTATTTCGTGTTTCATTTCTTTCTTCTCTTGACAAATGCTATTATATTAATTAAGTAGCATATAAGACTTAGTTGAATGAATATATCTTGATATATCTTGATAGATATAATAATTGAATACATTATTGAATTAAATTTATCGCTGAAAGGCATAATATGTAACATTTCTGCATTATAATAATCAAAAACTAGCTATATTAAATATTTTATTGAGTAGTGTTCTTACATTATCCTACACATTTATAAAATGAAACCCAAGAAGTGTGTTTTATGTGGCCCCCTCTTGCTATAATCAGGGAAACAGCAGATTATACATCAGAGTGAGGAGGGAAGCGGGCAAACTTGGCTACAAATAATGCGGATAAAACTTTCAAACATGACCTCATCTGTAAGCAACCCTGCCTGAGTCACCTCAGATAGATTTTCATCGGCAGTGGTTGGTTGTTTAACATTAAAGACAACAGCCCATACGCCTCTTCTGTTTTTGTTTCAATTAATTGACCCTGAGAAGCAGAAAATCACATACTGTGCACTGAATTATCTTGCCAAGGCACCAAGCATTAGATAGTTCTAACTTCTTTTGGTTTGGAACTACTGATAAAACAAAAATGTTCTGGTTTTACATGAACATATAATTATGGCAACAGAGCTTTTATAAAAAAGATATTTTTAAAAAATGGTTGTGTTATATTTTTCTCATACCTTATATACCTGAGAAAAATATAACACAACCATCAGCAAACATATAACACAAAAACACAACCAAAAAACATGTTTTTGGACAAGAAAATAAATCAAAAATTATAATTAAAATTAAAAATGTATTGAATATTTGTAAATAAGTGTGTCTAATTTGCTAAAAGTGTGTATATATTTTTATGTTGCCAACTGCAGTATCTGCCTGTCATGCCATTTTTTGTGTTTGAATGTGTGTGTGTGTCTTCTACAGAAACACCCCTAGCGTTTAATGGCAGTAACAACCATCCAGTGCCATCAGAAGACCTCCACATGGACAGCTCTCTTCCCCACACAGACTCTGGTATTGGGGAGGAGCACGTCGCCAGCATCCTTAACGGGTCAGACCTGGACCACAGCGCGGGAGGGCCGGATGCTATGAGTGAGCTCATATCTACACTGTCCTCAGAGGTGAAGAAGTCCCAGGAGAGTCTGTCTGAATCACCCAGCATGGAGGGGCTGAAATCGTCCTCCTCTATCCTCAGCATTAGTCAGTCCAAAAGGGGCGTCAATGTCAAGGAGATTCTGAAGAGCCTGGTGGCAGCTCCAGTGGAGGGCATGGAGGCTGGACTGGAGCCTGTGTCCTACCCAGACCCTGCTGCCAAGGCCCAGGCTCAGGCCATGTTGCCAATGCAGTTTCACTCCTTTGACAGGTGAGGAAGTGTCGTAAACATTTTTTTGTAGGTTTTGCATGTTTTAGCTCATTTACGGCAAATCATGTACACATTACATCACAGTTAACTATTATGCAACCCTTGTTGTCCAAGTATCCATTGGATTCTAGTTACTTTTGCACATTACAATTAATCAAACACAGTGTCTTAAGTTGTCCATCACAATGAAAAGTTAGTCACATAATCATCGTCAGAATGGAATTCTGCAACTACATTTCCATACCTTACAGAAATGTATGGAAACCAATAAAAATAATTACGTTACAAAACTAAACTATATCGACTTGACGCACCAGATGGTTTGTTATAAAGTATCATCTGGGAAGGCACTGCCATGAACTGTTTGGAAAAGGGACTTGGCAGGTGACTGGATCTGTTTTTTACAGTCTACTAGGGTTAACTTCAAACTTGAAAACATCTTTCACTGAGAAAAGCCTTCAGTGATGTTCTTTGCTTATCTTTCAGTTAAATTTGCTCTCCAGTTCTGATACACCTGATGCTGTTACAGCTGTGCCAACCTTTTGATGAGCTGTAATTGTTACTTTGGAATGAGAGAGCCTTTTCTCTCGCTGGCATGTAAACCATGCCAGTAGCTGCCTGGAGTTCCTCATAAGACACTGATTGGTTCAACACCTGTGTGTTTAGCTACAAGTTTATTGCTTCAAGCCTGGCAGGATGGATTTATGTGATGATTTGGTAAATCCAGCTGCCTTGCAAGAGAAAGAAAAGCAGTTGAAATGGACAATAACGATGTACAGTATACAGTACATTGCTTGTAACTGCAGTAGGAACCTAAAACGTTCAAGAACACAGTCTGGTCTTTTAAAGTACACACTGTTGAAGCCAAAATCAAACCTTGATGATATAAAATGAAGTTAAAAAAAGAAGGGAAATTATGAATCATCATACGTTTGACTATCATTCTCAGAGGTTTACATTTCTTTGTGGATAGATGGCAAACATCTCATGCAATAAAAGATGTGTGTGTGTGTGTGTGTGTGTGTGTGTGTGTGTGTGTGTGTGTGTGTGTGTGTGTGTGTGTGTGTGTGTGTGTGTGTGTGTGTGTATGTAAGTGCGTGTGCATGTGAGCTTTCACTCAAGCAAGCGTAAAATGCTGATGTTAATCCTCTGGGTTTATCTAAGTTATTCAGTACACCACTAATGGTTTCTAAGCAGCATGCGACACATTATTCATTTCAGGCCACTTGTATTGTACTCATCCCCCAAGGCAAGGAATTCCTGTGTTTGAAAAGGTCTGTGAAGCACTGTGGCACTGCTGCGGTTTATTTACATTCCTGGATTAGATAAAACCACACAGTAATCTGTCTGGATTTGGGAGTTTACAAACCTGCTCCTGCAGGGATTTCAAGCTTCAGCTCCCCCCTGATCCCTATCCCCTGTGGTTGGTAAAGTTTTGAAAATCATAATTTTTCTGAAAGTAATTTAAGTTGGTTTAGTACAAACAAAAACTGCTCCTGCCCTCTGGACATCGCTGATTTGGTATTGTGTAATCACAACCAGGCCCCAGAGAGACAGCAGAGGACACTGTGAGTCAGGGGGGAACAATGGGGCCTCCCTTTCTTTGTAATGCATTCTGCTGCTGCTGAGCTGGGCTGAGGTGAGCCTGATGAATAGGGGGGAAGATGGAGGAGTATGTGGAGAGAGGACAGCTGAGAGGGTGGGGGTCTCCAGGGCCTTGATGACAGATTAAACAGAAGCGGCCTCACGCCACACCGCGGCCAGCCCTGTCACCCTCACCGCTCACACCCGTAATCGGAACTGGCAGCCTGAAATGAGTCGCCACAGCAAAGTGTATTATTTTTGAAATGCTTTCACACAAACCCTCCTGACCACATATACAACTTTGTCTCATGCTTTTCATGTCAGCCCCCCCCTCCAGCCTCCATTTGCTGTGTCTAATTGTTTGCCACCTGCCAGCGAAATGAGCTGCCAGACATGGACAGGCCTTTCATTTGTCTGTCAGGGCAGAAATAGATCGAGAGTGACAACATCAAAAAAGAAAAACGGAGAGAAAAAAATGGCTTTAAGTGGAATGCACAGGGGCAGCCGTCGCAGAGGCCCCTCAACCAAAGACTTTCATAGAGGAGGGGTTTAAATTGCTCAACATCCAGATTTCCGTTCAACCAGATGGGAATACAGTATCTTCCTTAATCCCTAACTTCCTCCCTTTCTCCATTTCTCCCTTTTCCCCCCCAAAAGTCTCTGAAGATTCTTTGTAAGATTTTGTTTGTCCATACATATTTGATTTTTCCCATGATGTACAGCAACCATAATTGGTTTTAATTGAGTTTGTGAGTGGAATGTAAGCACATTTCCTCTGCATCTATCCTTGTTTTCACTGAATGAAGCACTATTAGATTAGATTCCATCTACTGGATTTATAAAAGAAACATTTCTTTGGTTATACTATACAGCCGCAGACCTCATTAATATTAATTCCAAGATTAATCCTTGCTTTATTCTCTGCAACTTAATTAAGACAATCCTATTAATAAGATATGCGCTAGATAATCTATACATGATTCATGAGCACCCACCTAATAAATTATTCATTAAAAGAGGTTCATGTTTTATCAACATCCTGTAGATCTAATGTATCGTCCCTGCTATGCCAGTGGTGCAAGAGCAGGCAGGCAGGCTTCTGCTAGGAGATGTAAAGGATACATTTGGAAAACAAGATCAAATTCATGCCCAGTTCCAACAATCAAAACATGCCAGTGATGTTCAGATATCTGTCGATGAGAGCAGTGCAGAGATCTACTAAATAAATGATGCTTGTCATCAGTGTTCTTCAGGGCACAGCGGTATCTCCAGAGATAAAGATATTTCAGTAAGCTTTCGAGCTTTACTCCGGCTCTCTCTCTCTTCTGCTCCCCTGTGTGATTGAGACGATTTTGATCTGCTAGTTTCAAAAATTATTTTACTACTGTTTTTGGTGTTGAGTGCCTGTCAGGTAGTTGTCAGCTAGGCAACTGTGTAATCTACTTTTAAATATTTTATCCATAGAGAGAAACTACAGCGCTAATGCGTCTGTAACATTAAACATTATAGCATTTGTAATTCTGAGAAATTGGCTGCATAATAGAAAAACAAAAAAAAAAAGGCGTGGAATACATTGGGACCAAGTTTTAGGTTTGTTTCCCATTGATTTCTGCATGTTTGACTATGAAATGGGCTGAGGATATAAACAGTTATTGCTACATAAAACAGTAAAAGTCTGTGTTGTTTTGTTGAGGGAGGATTTCTGGGGATTTGCTTCAGATGACAGCAGGCTTAGCTCGTGACAGTGCAGAGGCCTGGCCTGTGTCACCCGGAGTAACTGCCGGAGATTGGACAAGACATTATCTGGCACCCTCACAAACCCAAAGGCCAACTGCAGACCTGATAAGGACAAGCTTTCCTTCTCTCTCCTGACAGGGAGCTCTTGCAGGGCCAAGTTCACTGCATCATCTCTAATCCTCAGCCAATCAGATTGTATGTGAACAGAGGTCCGGTGGGTTACCGGTGTGTCTGTGCTTTCATTCGCTGTAACATAAGGTCACAAGTGTATCTTTCATCTCAAGACTCCACAAGCTTTTCTTTACATGTTTCATTCATGAGCTCTGCCCCGTTTTTCTTTTAGCACAATGTAGTGATTACACAGTAACTTCTTCAAATATGAGGGGAAACCGCTGCTCAAATGATCACATTATCATTAAAAAAGATTTCATATTAAGTTGTCTCCCATATCTTAGCATTGCTATATGATATACTCTGTTCCATATTTTGTGCATGCTGACAGGAACTACATCCAAAGTCATGTTATCAGTTGATGCTGAAGAAGCATTTGACCAGTTGGAAAGGTCCTGCTGTAACTCTGGAAAAGTCTCAGCTATGTGGGTATTGATGATTTAATTAATGTGATTAAAACAATTAACACCACCATCTGCTACTTTCATCAAAGGTCACACAAAGTAGTAGACAGGGGAACCCACTCAGTCTTATGGTTTTTAACTGTTGAACCTTTGACACCGACCATGAGAGAGGATGAGATCACAAAAAATTGTTTTGAATTCAACTAAGCAGTTTTTATCTTTATATGCAGACAATATCTAGTTTGGTTTTCTTTGGAAGATATGAGAAATTTTAATATAAGATCTTTCATGCAAGACTCTGGTTAAATCTCCAGTTACAAAGTAATTTGTAAGTAGCTGTGATTGCTTCCTCTAAACTAAAGATATTGATACGTGCTGTTTCCCACTTTATTTGTGAATATTTAGGAACTGAAATTACCATCCATTTAAGTAAAGAGTGTCCATTGGATTTTTAATATTACTCATAAATCTACATAATCTGACCAAGTGACATAGATACATTTTCAATTATCTTTTTTCTCAAAGATGCCATACAACATACCTACCAGGGTACTTTTTTTCACTCAGTGGACTTTTACCCAGCTCATATTTCCATTGGACAAATTCACTTTATATATTTAAAGGAAAAAGATTAAGAAAAATGATTAGTCCATCGCCCAAGAACAAAGGAAACATTTGCTATTTCAATTCCAGGTTTTAAACTATAATATCAGGCTATTCAGTTGTGTCTGGTAATAAATTGGTTCAGTTCTTCAACAATCCCATGAGTACACATTAAAAGCAGCATCACAATCTTATGCATCTATTTCACAAACGTCCTTTCTCTATATCTTTGTGGGGAAACTCTCCCCTTTTACTGCATACAGTCTGATCAGGGTGCTTTCTGTTGGAGGTTTTCTGGACATAGTAGGAGATCCCAAGGTAAATCCAGAACACAGGCTGGAGTTTATATATCTCATCTGGCTTTGGGCAATCTTGGAATCTGGGGGACCTGGGGAGAGGGATGTCTGGACTGCCCTGCTTAATCTGCTGCCACTGCAACCTGGCCAACAGGGAAGTGACAGTGTTCAATTATTCATGACTTGTTCTGACTTGTAATAATAACCAATAATTTGGTGCCATCTCTTGCATCTCTACTTTCAAAGCTTCTGTTTCTCAAAAAAACAAAAAACAAAACAAAAACTAGTAATCAGTTTAGGAACGTGATATAAAAATCTGCAAATGTGTCTAACACTCAACATGTACTTTGCATCAAAGCCAAATGCTGCTCTTAATGTGTATGTATCCACAGAGCAAATGCCAACAGATAGGTCTTGAGTTTAATGCTCAATGAGCCATATAGTTCTGTCAGTTCAAACACAGAAGTAGCTATGCAAATTCACGTCAGTAACAACTGCCAAGTTGCTCCTGGAGAGCCTCTCATTAGGCTCTGGGATGTTTTCAGCTCTTCTGAGCAGAGCAGGAGCAGCGTAGGGCCAACAGTGGCAAGAGCAGTTGTAAGGAAAAGCATAGTAGCTGGCCTCTTGCCCTCTGGTTTATTTCCTTTGACGTCATGTGTTCATGTGTGTGTGTTTGCACTGCATGTGTTATGCTGAAAGACTGAGTTACAGGTCAGGATGTTTACCTTTTCGAATGCTCTGACTAATGTCAGGGGATGCTCATGCTGGCAGGGTCTGAGAGCAATAAGAGACAATGAAGATCATTACGAATCAACTTGTTTTATCCACTTTGGTCTTGAGGGTATTTCAGAAAGTAGCATTAAACGGTTTACAGTCAAATCATAAATCAATGAAATTGTGGATCCCATGTTTGAATATCAGAGCTGCTGTTTTACTAAAAGTGAGTTTTTAATCATGACAACTTTTGTCCTGAAGCTTATCTCCTCACCTCCTGAAGCTGATCTTAACTCAAATCATTGAGCTCAACTGTAACCTTCCTTCCTTCCCATATATTACTGCATCAGGGTCACAAGTCAGAGTATATGAATAATTCTAAAATGTTATCACGATTTGTGTCTGCAGTGAAGGGTTTTAGTGTCTTTCACTTTTGCAGCAAAGATACTTGCTAATCAGAGTGCATAAACCAACAACCTCCAACCCTTTTGCCCTTTTACTCATTCATTTTGCATGTGTAGTTTACTTTGCACCAGTAAAAACTCAAATTGTTAACGCTTTAATTTATATTTTAGATGTTTAAACTGTTAATACGTATATTTTCTCTGTGCATATGTGAATGCAGTATATTATGTGTGTTTCCTTAAGGAGTGTGGTGGTGCCTGTGAAGAAAACCTCCCCTGGCAGCCTGGCAGTTAACACAGTGGGATGCAGCAGCGGCACCTCTGCCGGGCTGACAGCTGGCAGCACCCCCAACATCTTTGCTGCTGCCTCTGCGACCCCCAAAAGCATGATCAATACCACGGGTAGGTCATGCACAAGGTTACTGGCATGTACTTACACAGTTAAAATACCACATTTAAACCCTGGTAATGTGGTTCATTTTCAAATAATACTGCTTCAGAGCAATTTGAGTGTTTAATTTGAGTAATTACTGTTCATCATCTGTTTTTTTTCTTTCTTTGATGCCATTCCAAGAATAGAAACAAATCTTTTTTCTCTCTGTTGGATCATGTGATCCTGTATGCCTCTGCAGGGGCTCGTTCTTACCACTAGATGGCCCTCTTTACCTTAATATCACTGTCTATAGTTCCAGTCAGTGCACTGCCAAATGAAATCCTTGAATCACTAGGATTCCTCTTAGTGCAACCAAACCAAGCAACCCCATGTTAATCCACCTTGATTATACAATTAAACGAATGCCTTTACAATAGTGAAAAGAATCCTGTCTGACTGCATGCCCTCGCCCCTCCCCTTACCGTCACGTTGCTTCTTCTCGGCCTCTGCTGCATTGAGCCGGTTCTACCTCAGGGCTCCTGTAGCCTGGGTCTCTGAAAGGACCCACTTAACACGGAGAACCATTAGGAGCTCCAACACCTTTTTAATGTGCTCCATTAAAGAAAAAACCTCTCCCTCTCCTCTCAGAGCCCCTATGCAGGAATGTGAGAAATCTATCCAAGTCAAAGTGTGCTTTCAGCTAAAGCCACAGGCTCTGACCCAAACCCCATGATCTCACCCGCTCTGGTTTTAACCTCTCACAAGGACAGTTGGAATCATTTTATGCTTGTGCTTACGCTGCCCACATGATGTGTCTCAGGGCTTACCTTGAAATTATAGCTGTCATGATACCCTAATTTGACCAATACTATGTGTAATATGTAGAAAATCTATTGCGGATGCTGTTTTGATATGTCGGCTGATTCTTCATATTTGTCGTCCTAGTGAGCAAAATAGTTCCACATGTTGCTGCTGGCACCAGGTTGAACAGTCAGCTTAGGTGCACTTGGTTGTAGTTAAAGATGTGGTGCATGATTTTACACCCGTACCATGTTTCATTTGTATGCCGTGGTTGAAATTTGCTGGCTGCTGAGGTCCACTGTTAAGAGCCAGATTGTGTCTGGTTTGATAACTTCCTGTTCATTCTTTTTATTTTTTTGTTTCTTTTTTATATTATTATTTAAGTCTGTGTGCCATTACATACATTTAGAGCCCTTGAAAGTGACACTGAAATGTAATTTAATTAAACATGTATATTATTTTTTAAGATTCAGTCTCAAATTTAATCCTTGTATAGCATAACTGTTTTAGTAATTCATAAAATGAATAATAAAAATTAATCCTCACCCCTCTGTGAAATTGATATTGATTAAATCTAAAGTTATCATAACTTTTATTATAACATGTAACAATTCTGCATGAGCTTGAGATTAAGTTTTGTACTTGCATTATCCTTAATATTTCCAACAATGTTCAGGCTAAAAAAATCCGTAATTTTACTTAAGGTAAAAGTGCATTTTATTTGGGCGACTGCCGCTTTAACCTTTCTTTAACTTCCATCCAATGATATGTCAGAGAGTGATGAAAGAAATTGGTGAATGTGACTAAACGTAATGTAAAACTTTCCTATACCTTGTTTGTCAACCTGATTTCTGTATCAGTTACATCAGATAGTTTTCATTAGCAATGGTGGTTGTTCAAGAATGAAGCCAACAACTCCCATGATCACTACTTCACTCCATCATCAAACTACGTCTTTTGTTTTTTATTGTTTTGACTGAGGATCCCTACCAAAAAAAAAACATACTGTACATTTAATTAGAATTTTAAAGACAATGCATTTGTATAATTATTCTTGTATTGCGCCAATGTTGCATGTATCTGTCGGTCTTTTCTGCAGGAGCGACTGAACCAGCCCCCTCTACCACACCTTCCTCCAACTTTGTCAACGGAGCCACCAGCAAGAATCTGCCGGCCGTGCAGACGGTGGCCCCCATGCCTGAAGACACAGTCGAAAACATGAGGTACAACAGAGCCCTCTCTGTTCATGCAATCTCGTAATTCCTGCGTTAGTAAACTCATTTTAATTGAATTGAGTGACTTGGGTATCAAACGTGCTCATAAACGATGTAGAGCCTAAAATAAACGTTAACACAAGATTTTTTCAATATTTATTTAGTTTTATTCCTATTTTTATTTACTGAGTGATTTATTTTATCAGGTCTGTTTTTGTTGATATTTACGATGTCCACATGTTCAGATTTAATGAACAATTTAATCAACAATGTTTTTTTTTATTTGGCATTTTCTTCATCCTTGTGTAATCAAAACAAATTGGCACAACTAAAACTGAGGGGAGGGTTTTTCATGTGAACACGATTGTAAATTTTAGCCTAATTCTTCTCTGTGTGTGTTTTGTGTGTTTCTGTGTGTACATCTTTGCTGTGACCTTGACTCATCTTCCTCACTCGCTCTAATAGTTTGTGACAGAGGTCCTTAGTCCTGCTCTCCCACCGACTGCTGGGAGCCCTGGTCTTTCTACAGAGTCTTTCCTTTGCTTTGCTCCAGTGTGTTCTGCTGGAGGAATAGAGATTCAGTTGCCATGGCAGCAGTAACCGACATCACTTAGTGTAACTGTGAAGTCAATGATAGTACTATCTCGCTGTAGAGCCCACTGATCCCTAACTTAAATTTTAGAGGAGGGGAAAAACATCCAAGCTCAATTTTTCCCGTTCTGGTGAAAATATCAAATAGATATTATTAGAATTCCGAATTTTATCACTCATTTTATGAATACATAATTAGTAAATGAGCCCAACTTATTAAGTAAAAGAACGGAAAGATGCAAGTTCTGGCTATGGTTTATTTTAGTTTTTATAAAATTGGCCAGATTCCGCTGCACCAGGGACTGACCCCTCCTGAGTTCAAACCATTTAACTTCCTGACAGGATTACAGGCAGCCTCCAGAGGTGCAGGCCAGTGTTTTAGGCAGTAACCTTTTATGTTAGCCACCAAGACCCCTCACACTCTGCCTTTTATGCTAGTCTGTCATCTCTCTGCCGTGATTCCCCAGGGTACCGCAAGACAGATAAGACTACATACAAGGAATGCTCGTACAAATCCCCAAACCAGATCTTCCTCTCCTCTCTCTCCCGGTTTTTCTCTATCCTGCTGCTTTCTGCCCGTCTTAGCTGAGAAAACAAGCCTCTACTCTCCTCATGTTGCCTCGTTTCCGCGTGTGTACACGTAGATACGTCGCAACTTGAGTCGTATCTCTGCTTGTATGCAGTCTGAGCTGTGTGGCTGCATTGCTCCAGCTCACAGTTCCTCTGAGGTGCTTAGATAATGTCAGGCAGCAGCATGTAACGAGTGTGTGTAAGATAAGAAACTTCCCTCAGCAGTGTGCAGCAACTGTGATTCGATAGGCAAGCCTGGTAACACGTCACAACAAAGAATTCAAACAACTGGTGAGAAATCCTCTTTGAATGCAACAGAAATATGTGTTTTGTTGCAGTTTTTAACAGCATGAAATCTCCTCTCCTCTAAAACGGTCACCTCTGCAGTGATAGCCGCCACACTCTCGTGGATATCCCAGTTGGTTTGCATTCTCTGAAATGTGTTGGTTACCCTCTGTGGCCACCAGGGCTCCATCAGTCTGCATACACACTAACCTTCAATGCTCATGGAAGAGCACAACGCTACCTCCTTTACACTTTTACTAAATCAAGGCTTTTGTGACTTCTGTCTTGGTGTTTTTTTTCTTTGACAGCATTACTACAAAGCTGGAGAGGGCCCTGGAGAAGGTGGCGCCCCTGCTGAGAGAGACCTTTGTGGACTTTGCACCCTTTCTGTCGCGTACCCTGCTGGGCAGCCACGGACAGGAGCTGCTCATAGAAGGTACAGATGTTGGATAGTGCAAGCTGTGTGTGGAGTCATGTCCCCAGCACCCTGCCGCTGTATGTACTCCGCTGGCTGCCTCAATGATGGATGCGTGCGCAGTTGTAGGTGTTGACAGGAGAGTCACTATTTTGCACACAAGCTGGGGGTCTGTCAGAGTCTGATTAAATCTGCTCTCCATTTCATTCATCTTGTGACGTCTCTGTGTTTGTTTTCTTCATGAATCTCTCCACATATTGAGTATTATTCCTGGATGTTGTATTTTTAAACATCAGTGTTTCAAAGTCACACCAAATATTGTGTGGAAATGTTAAAATAATTGGCATCTTTTGGTTCAATGATGGAGATATTTTTAGCTTCCAATATAAGGTTGCCTCTTACCCTGTTGCTTGGTGTAAAAAATCTGTCTTATCTGCTTTCAGAATGAACTTATGGGAAGTGATTTTTACTGGATGTATTGCAGTTGCAAGAAAATCTTAAACTGTATTTACATTGGAAGTCCAGTGACCTTTTTTGTTTTGCTCTCAAGAATCCAGACAGAATCCACCTAATTGCTGAGTAAAATAAAGTATAGATACTTGCAGAGGCCGTGTTAAATTTTCATGAACGAGTGAGAGATAAATGCAGTAATGACTTGCTGATGTTAAAATGATAAAGCACTGCGAGTTAAACCTGGAATCGTGGATGTTAAAGCACAGGCATGGTTCTCGAAGTCACAATGAAACAGCCTTAAAGATTAATGTCTTGACTTTAACATTGTCATAATTTTATTTTAGACAGTGTTACAGCAGTCGCATTCCATATATTTAAAGTGCTGCTCTGACTGGCTGGGTTGTGCACAGTGTTTGCAGAAGTGTGTGATCCCTCTGCTGCACTCCACTCTGGGCTCTAGTCTTATTTCCTGGTGGCTGTGTGAAGGCTCCCAGAGGCTTCATCAGGCCTCAGGTTGGCAGCCTCTCATAGTACTGCTTGTGCCTAACCTCACGGACTGTCTGCCTGCGTGTGTGTGCACTGCCACTCTACTCCTCCAGCTTGTTTTGGCCTCAATTCACAAGAACACGCTGCGCGCGTGTGTGTGACTGCGAGTGTCTGCGGACGTTTGTGTGTGTGCGCACAGTGTGGAATATATGTGTGTGGCCTCCAGTCTGTTGAAATGCAGTTTGCACAGAGTGAAATTATAACTCTGCCTTTTCTCACTGCCAAAGTCTTTTCTTTTAACTGTAAGCTCAACGGATATTAGTTTCAGGAGCCTATGCACAGAATGACAGCAGGCTGAAAGAATGCACTCCCGTGACTTTATTAAAGCTGGTGTCTGAACGAATTTGTCAGACATAAGTCCACTGTCCTGAGCATAGCGTATTTAAAACATTTTGCGATTAATTTGACACATATTACGATTCCGTTATGATTCACGAGACTCATGTTAATAAGAGTTGTCGGAATAACAGATTTTCACTACGCAATTATCATGGCCAAACAAATTCACAAAACAAATTCACTGTGTGTTTTGTCTCCCTTTTTGGCAAATAAATAATCAAGTACAAGTGTAGGGAGGTGTAAAGAGTCTGTAATCATAACTCTTTTTAAAAAGAAGGTACAGAAAGAACAACTCCACTCAATTACTAGTGAAAAGGCAACCAGATTAACTCAGGTCAGACATCTTTGCTGGATTAATCACCTATGCACTATTAGATTATATCAGTTTTTCATTTTTTAATATCACTATTATATTGCAATATGGGACACCCTTAGTGGTGACCCTTTTTGAATGCCAATTTTATTTTTCGCGGAAAAAAATGTTTTTAATTAAAAATTGTGTTGGGGTCTGTACCCAACAAACTGTTCTCTGGCATCTAGAGAGCTCTAGTTTTAAATAATTATATAGAAGCTTGTTTTTGTTGTTAAGCAGCTAGTCCTGACATTTTTAAACATTTTGATGATTTTAAGTAATTCAGTTTAATTTAAGTATACATATTTTTCTTTATACTGTAACACAATAAACATGATACCACTTCGTTACAATGGATAATACATGCGAAAGTTACAAGAAAGTCACAGAATGGCACACTTTCATTCATCGTGTTACGATTGAGAATTTGAGCTTTGAAAGTGATCAATCATGGCGCGCTTACTCACGTTCAGAGTCTTATTTATTTGATAAACCAGTCCTGTAAAAAATGAGCGGCGAAATGATGAATTAAGTTCTTGTCTACAGTCATTAAAATGACATTAAAAAAAGTCACTGCTTTTTAAAAATATTTCCATTTGAGCCATCAAACAGTTTATCCCTCCATATATCATGCATATGCCATATATACAGTGTATGTAAATAGACATGTGGGTATGCCATGCACATGTGGCTAAGGCTACAGACTCAGGGGAGGAAGGAATGAAAAATCAGGTAGCATAGCCTTGACAAGTGTGAATATGTCTGTTACCCTTTCACTCAAAGTCTGTCAGCAGACTGACCAAGCTGACAAACCAGAGCTGAGCTGAGAGTGTAACCCCACAAACAAGGTCGTAGATAGACAGCTCGGGCCTCAGCGCTCTTCACCAGACATGTTTAACCCTGTCTGGGTCTGTGAAAAGTGCACGCTGACACGGATTAGAGCAGGTTTATCAGAGAAAACAAACGGCCAGATTTACCTCATGCACTTTAAATCTTTAAGGCTCAGTTCATTGAGCCACTCAGGTCTGTGCTAGTTGCACTGCGTGTGATTTTTCAGTTCGCTCTCTTTCTCCGTCTCTTCATGGCCCTTCTCAGGCTCACAGTTGAAATACTGTGCTGCAGTGCAAAGGCGCTCCATTTACCAGTAATTACCAGCCATCCATCACTCCCTAGATTACCCGGGGTCGAGCCCCCGGTGCCCCCTGTGCCCCTTTGCCTCACCCTATTCCTTCACCCCCCCTTAAGACATGTGGTCACTGTGGCAATTATGTTGAGTGCACCCTGAGCTTTACACTTGGAGTTGGTGGGTGAGGCCTGTGTGTGAACACTGCTGCTGTTGTGATGCCTGCCGCCTGCTCCTTGCTGTCCCCTGAGTGGCCCGGTCTGCCGGCGCACTGCCCCACAATGCCACATTCACCCGTGCCTTAACCCTGCCCTGTTTACAGGAAGGGACTGGCAGGCCGTGTTTAAATAGAATGCATTTAGTTTGTCTACCAGCACAAGGCCAGGGTCAGTTGGCCACCTGACTCCTGTGTCAGACCGGACTGACTTATGGCTCAGCACGTCACAGCTATAACAAGAGGTCAGCCGTGGCACTCTGTGTACAAGAGAAGGGTCACATCCTCTCTGAGTATTTACAATACGCTCCCTGGGACAGTCTCCACTTGTGAATAGAGATGCCTGTACTGTAGAACCAAAAGATCCATCCATTCTTAGCTCTGAATATTTTGCATTCTGTCTTACATTGTTTAGTATTTACACAAGTTACACTGCGTCTATTAAATGTTGATATCCAGTATTGGTATTAACTCATCTATTTTGTTGTTGCACAGTGTGAGTGCCTTTTTTAAAAACCCAATAGATGTCATTGCTTGTGTTTTGAGATTTGTTAGTGGGGCTACAGTTTTGTTAACTACTACATTTAGACATCAGATTCTGCCTTTTAATATACATTTTTTAAACAAACATTTTTAATGTAAATAAATAATGAGTAGAGACTTTTTATTTATTTTCCCCTTTAAAAGATGTTTAGATATGTCATCCAAAGCACTATTTTCTAATTGACTGTTGTACAAATTAGCCATTGTGATGATATCTATTGGTGTCACAATATCAAATTTTGACTACACAATTATCATGGCCAAAATAATTTACACTAATGTTATTATTGTAATAGCTATAGAACATTTTCAAAGAAAATTTAAAACGTATCGCTTTCAGTCATCTGTCATTGAATCCATAAAAACTTTTTTTGGGTCAGGTAAAGTTTCTTGATTTCTTCTGTAGTCTGTTTCAAAAGTAGCCACACACTGTGGTCGTAATAAGTGCGATGGTTACGGCATCTTTTTTTTTTTTTTTTTTTTTTTTTGGTTTATGGAGGCTGACAACTAGGGGTGGAAATCACAGAGTAACTCACAATACGATGCAGTCATGATCGTTGCCCACGACAACGATAGTACCATGATACAGCGATTCTACGATGATCTATCCTCAATCCTCTACGGAGACATCATGATGTCTTTCTATTTAAAGAATCCATACTACCTTTAAAAACGCAAAAAGTAGAACTTGCGTATATATTCATTGCATAATGTTGTCCATTGTACAGAATTTGACAAGTGAAAAGAAACAACAAACAAAAAGTGTATAGATAGCACCGTTAAAAAAAAATATGTGAATATATATTTGAATATATCAATATTTCATTCTTAAATATCATAGCTATCATCAATAGCTCAGCTCCTGCAACAATGTAACTGAAGTCTTAGATGAAGAGTATTTTGCTCTTTCCTCTGACTGACAGCCCGTGATCCATGAAACAATGGCAGCCCTGTGGTACAGACTTCTGCTCCTGCCAGCCTTATAATGAGTCCTAGAGACTTGTATTCTTTCCCTTTACTAATGACTGCACCTTTAATGGTTCTCGCCGAGTGCAACAGAAGGAGCCGGAGGTGCAGAATACGAGACCAGTTGCAGCCATTGTTTCTGCAAATGAGCTTTTCACACCTGCCCTTGTTTCATTAGAGAGTTGTCGGCTTCTGCGGCTCACCGTCTACAGAATGGAGATGAGGGAAGAAGCTGTGAATGTCTGTGTTCACTTCTCCGAGTGTGTGTGCATGTGCAAAGGTAGGCGTGTGTGTGTGTGTGTGTGTGTGTGTGTGTGTGTGTGTGTGTGTGTGTGGTGTGTGTGTGTGTGTGTGTGTGTGTGTGTGTGTGCGGTGGGGGTGCTAGCATGAGTGCATCTGTTCTGTGCACATCCACCCGGTGCAGATGCAAATGATTTTTTTTTTGATGGGCAAATTGGAAGCACAATTTAGGGGGCTTACAAATTGTCTGTCAATCCTTCTTTATGCTTTTATGTTCCTTTTGCAAAAACAATATAGATTTTTCAAGTTCCACCATACTTAAAAGAAATTTAGGTTATTTAATTTAAGATATTTGAGATGATATTGAACTGACTAGACCCTCAGATGGTCTGTTTATAAACCTAATGGTTAATATTTAACTGTGTTTATCTGGCTTGTCTCCACAGGTCTAGTGTGCATGAAGTCAAGCACCTCAGTTGTGGAACTCGTCATGCTGCTTTGTTCTCAGGTGAGCACAATCCTCTTTCCCAGCCTCCCAGTCTTTTTTTTCTAGGTCCCATCCTCTCTATTATACCCTGCACTTCTCTTCTATGGTTCTCCTAATACCTTATTTTCTATCAACATTATCCAGAGAACTTTTAGGAGCTGGTTTAACATTTAATTAAATTGACACAGTTCCCAATTTGACAAATTGCACATGGGCAATGCAATTGCCACAAGAGACACACAAAATAAAACGTGTTTACCATGTCAAAACTGCAGATGTGTAAGTGTACGATTCATGGTTAAATTCTGAGGGCACTGTCTTACATCAGAAGAAATGATTTAATCTCATCTAAAGCTTTGCTCTGAATGTGTATTTTCCAAACCAATGACGACACTCGGGCACACGCAGCTCTCTGAGAATCCAGTGGCTTTCTCACTACACCCCGGAGCTTTAATCGGGAAAATGAGCCCCACCTCATGCAACACTGCTGGTGACTGATCACCTCCGAGCTGACCCTCTGAATCTCTTGTTAAGCCCTTGTTTTAGAGAAGGTCAGAGCCCCGATGTAGCAGTTAGAACAGGAGATATTTAACATACCTTCTGTCAGCCCATCAGTCTTGCGTCGGGAGCCCATAAGGAAGCCATTACTTGGTGCCTCTTTGTGGAACCAGACTGGAGGTGGATTGCCACTATGTGTGCGCTGTGGTATCCACAGTCCAAAGCCCTCTTCTGCAGGGAGCTCCGTTATGGAGGCCATTATTCAGGGGCTTTCCTCCAAAAGGCGTACATAAATGAGGCAGCCGGAGTTGAGTTATTGTCGCTCTTTTGAAGGTTTTTCGATGGGCTTCTTTTTGCGCTGCTTTTCTGTCTGTAGAGTATCTGTGGGAAGTTGCTTTTTCCAGCTCTAGGATTTATTGCAGATGAGAGCGTCAGCATGCTGTTAAGGGTCTGAGTCCATCCCCCCTTTACACAGATAACATTACTGCGGCTCCAGAGGTTCCTGCTATTAGGGGCTCCAGGGATGAAACCCAGGCTGAGATATCGATCAGACTGTGAGGCCTTGAAACTGGACCGTATAGCGTGGTGTCCTTCTGCAACCTCTAAGATAGAGATGAGCCTTTGCCTCATATCCTAATACTGCAATCCAGTTATGCTGCCAGTTAATACGATTTAAATATCATACTGTTGTGATGGATAATATTACTCCCTCTAAGTGACAAAGCTCATATCTTCAGAGCTGTTTGATAATCACTGGGTCAAGTTATATTGTATTACACAATTATTATATTTATTATCAGTTCCAATTAGGGATTTGTTATTTTTGTTGAGTAAATGCTTTATTATAATTTCGCAAAATGTCCTGACTAGAGCTATCATGGTATCAGATTATCACTACACGATTACTGTGGCCAAACAAAATCACCAGTACTTATTATTGCAATATCTATAGAAATATTAAAAATGCTAGCAATCAAATATATCTTTAACCTCTTTTACCTTTGAGTTTCTTCTCTTTTTTTGAGCAAATAAACTACTGTAAAAAAGAGAGGGAGGTGGAGAGGCGTGTCTGTAACCATAACTGTAAAGAAAAGAGCAATTACACTCAAAGGCAAGAAGATGAACTCATAAACAAAGGTTGCATGGATATCTCACCTGGATATGATCATATGTGTATTATTAACAATAGCAATATATATATATTTTTTAAATCACATGTAAATAGCATGATAACCGTTAATTATCATCACGGTATTTCTCAAAAACATGTACCACTGCAACCCCGCACTGATTATAACATTGCGATATACTCCTAATTAATGTCACATACTGTTTCTTAAATCTCCTCTGATGCAGGGTGAGCTTTGGCTGACATCACTATAAAATGCCAGCTTCGACGTATCCCTCACATATTTCAACATTAATGTTTTAAGACAGCAAGGAGGGCACTTAGCTGACCTTTAGTCCCTCTCTGTTTTGTGACCTGTCACTTTTATGAATGAATTAGTGCTAATGATCTGCCTTTTCTTATTTATGCATACTAATCACAGCAATCATCGTGTGGCTGCCTGGCCACGGTTGCAGACACTGTGTGTCTCTCCTCAGCCTGGGCAGCTGAATGAAAAGGTCAAGCAGCTCTGTTTCTTGTAACAGCTTAAGCGTACAGGGGGGCTAGGATCCAGAGTGGAGCCACAGAGATTTAGTGATAGAAGGCCTCCAGATGTGGAGAGTATAACAGAACAGAGCAAAGCAGATAAAAGCAATGGCTCCCGCACACTGACAGGTTGGATTGAAACACCACAAATACTTAGTGCCCTGCTGAATTTCAGGAAGATGAAAGTGGGAGGAGAGTAAATCCAGCAGAGGCCGGCATGCTGCTGTGTCAGTTGGGAGTTGTGGGAATTTCGTTCCACAAAAAGGTGGTGGGTTTTTCAAAGATGGATGAAAGAATGGCACCACAGCGTCATCACCAACTGTCTAACATTTCCCACTATTGCATGCTGTGTTGAAAGAGTTCACCAGCTTATGATAGAGCTTTTTAGCTGCTTTTAGTTCATTATTTGATTTTACCAAGTGTAAACCCACCATGAGCTCACCCTTTGGTTTGTGGACTATTTCAAGCTTCAAGATTATGGTTGCTGCCCTTTTGGAGCTATTTGTAACCATATTTGGAGAAGAGGGTGGAGTTGGGGACGATCTAGATTAGTGATGTCGAATGTATTGAAATAGTGATTCTATATATTGTAAAATTCAAAAAATGTTTGAATACTCATTTTTAACAGGATCAATACTCTAGTACTTGCTGCATTTTTTGGCTCTCCTGTGGAGCAGCAAGTTGACACATGCACCTCTGTGGTGCCCACAGATAGTCCCACCTTCTCCAGAAGTAAACCTAGATATTGTACATTTTGTAGACCCAGTAGCTCTGTCCGTAATTAATACAGTTGCTGGGTTTTACTCACAGATTACGATATTTTTAATAACACTAATTGTTTTCAGCAGCAGGCAGTTGCTTTCAGCAAAAAGGCTCAGGTGAATGAACTGTTTACAACCTGTCATCACCACATGCAGCGTTTGTAAGCAGCTTGTGAAGAGAATGGAGTTGTCTGTGGAAACATCACTAAGAGAAAGCTATCATTGGCCATGCCTGCTGGATATGAAGGCAGATGCTAGCTCACAAGTTCCAAACAACACTGTAAGGCGACATGTCGAGGGTGTTTTTCGCTGTGTCGTGGAGCTCTTCTGCCCCCCAAAGGCCCAAAACTCAATAAATGCTGCTTTAAATCGCAGCTTTTTATATCTAAAGTACGAAACAAACTTCCAATGGCCAGAGGTGCTGCACTCTGATCATGGTCTGCATTTACATCAAGGATCTCATCTCATTCTTTCAGCAGCTGCACGTCAGGCCTAATTCCCTTCAAATGGGCAGCAGAGGACTTTTTAAAATCTCTGCAATCAAAGGCAGCCTCCTCTGGGAGCTCTGTTTTCCAGGAAAAAAAAACAGACAAGAGAAAAAAGAGAGCCTCTGAAGTGCTATCGCAGCTGTCAACAAGCATACCTCAGACAAGATAGCAAATTTGACTAGTTCATGCTATACCTCCTCTGACCCGCTGCCATTTTCCCGGCGACGCCCAAGTGTCACATCTGCCTTGATTTCCGTATTTATTTTTGTCACGTGAGTGCGGTGCAAGTGTAACCTCAGAAGACTGGCTGTACATGATCCCTGTCCAAATCAAGAACAGCTTATTCCAAGCAGATACTGTTGCAGAGGAAGGGGGTCACGGGGAACATTTGGAGACCAGATGCTCAGCAGTTTGTCAGCACCATCTCCCTGATTTAACACATCGTAGGGTCAGACTGTGTACTCTTGCGTGAACCGGTATGTGTCAGGCACGACAACTGTGTACTAAAACACATGCCCATACATAATAATGTCAATGTCAGTTATTGTGTTACCGTACACAACAAATGCTGCTTACCTGCTTACCAGACGCCGACACAGAAAAGCTTGTCGTACTTGTGCTTTACTCGAGTTCTTCTGCTACTTTCTACTTCGACTTGTTTCAGAGGCAGATATGATTTTTCCACCACTGCATGTGTTTGATGGATTAAGTTGCTTTGCACATTCGGATTATGTCACATTATTGATGGCTTAGGCTGATCTCCAAGGTGAAATTGACAAGCCAGCCAGCATTGTATATAGTAAGAAAAATATCTCAACCTTTACCAGCTACATCATTCAAGGTTCAATGTGTAAGATTTAAGGACAAACTGGCATATCATATTTTTTATCAGTTTTCATCAGTGTATAATCACCCGGAACTAAGAACTGTTGTGTCTTGGTATCTCCAGCCTTTTAAATCTGCAGAGGGAGCGGGTCCTCTTCCTCAGAGTCCACCATGTTGCACCACACTGTTTCTATAGTGACTCGGATCTCTAGTGTTCGGAACAGAACACTAGAGAGGGAGTTTTTTGCTTTTTAAGCATTTTTAGCTGCCATGTTGGGCAGAATGAGATGAGGGATGTTCCGTTGGACCTCTAAAGTAATGTGTGTCTTACTACTTTAATAATTGTTATTCAGTAATACAATATACATTATTCTAAAATGGGACATTCTGCTTGTTAGTTCATCAGTTTCGCTTTCTTATAAAAAATCTTATCTTATTTGTGTAGCACTCAAAACTAGCATTACAGTGTGAATTACAACAAACGTCAAAACACAACAATAAAACCTACAGTAACGTACAGATAGACAGACGGACATAAAGGGTAAAAGATGAATAAAACTTATAACCACCTTAAAACCATAAAAAAACAAAAAACAAAGAGAAAATGTAAAAACAATGTGTGAGTTAGAATACTTCAGCGCAAGACTTGCAAGTTAAAGTACATCGTAAACTCAAAAGAAGAATAAAATGATCACATCCACATTTAGAAGAAATCTTTTCGATTTAGGCAAGCGTGTAGTATATTTTGTTTCTGATACTTTCAAGTAAAATTCTGAATGCAGGACGATATTTTTACTTTTCACTTTAGCGAAACATCATAGAACTTATTCCAGCATGACATCTCCGGATTGTATTCTCCATATAAAGTTTCTGTTGTGCATAGTATTAATTACTGAAAACTGTAAATGGTTCAAAGGCTCCTTATATATGTGAAAAGCCTTGATTTGCATTGATTTGTAGGAAAGGAAACATTTTTTGTTCATTTTCCTCTGTTTTCCCTCCTTTTTTGAACTGTGGCCTTCTATGTTTTCTCTTCCATTTGCACCTCGGTGAGGGCACAGGAGAGCTGAATTTCCCACAGTGAAAGGCGCGCTCTCAAACTGCTTTTTAATCATTTCCAGAGCATGTTGTGAGACAGCAAGTGCTGGCACTCTGGCCCAGCGCTCGGATCCCTTCCAGGCGTGTAGTGCGGGGCTCAGTGAGCCTGCTCGGTAATCTGTCACTGTAAGGGACAGAGGAAATGGCTGTATTTAAGTGAGAGGATACAGTTTCATCCCACAATTACATCTCTCCTGTGTTTACAGATCTTTTTCACAGAGGAAGAAAGGACGGTCACACATGCTGCGCAGGATTTCAGCTTTTTATAGACGTCACTTTCTTCCTCAAATGATTCATGAACTAAATGCTTTCTTTGCCTACTTGAATTACAAGCTATGAAACGTAATCCAAATTACAGTTGAAATATGCAATTTAGATGGTGAAATGTGATTCTCATGTGTGTGAGTCATGCATTTATTTTGATTCTCATACTCTACCATTTTAACTTTTTGGTGAGCATTGCAGAGCTGTTTGGGAAAGTGTGTTTGCTTTAATCTTCACTGCCTCTGATTTATCAATTTTTTTGTTTGGTGAAAGTAGTCCTGCCATCATGATTTTTTCCTTAAATTAGCACATTATATTGATTATAAGGATATCGTTATTTTGTGCTTTCATTCAGAACTTTTAACAAAACATTCACTTGCCAGAAAATGCAGAGTTTCTGTAAGTAACCAATCACAATCTCTGTCATTTCAGGAATGGCAGAACTCCATTCAGAAGAACGCTGGCCTGGCCTTCATTGAGCTAATCAACGAAGGAAGGTAATGTAGCTGTTCTCTGAAATGTATAAGCTTAAGCAGTAGTTTATTCGCCCTTTTGTCAACAGTATGTGCTTTCTAAAGGATATTTCTTCTCCCTGGCAGCTGTCCAAAGGTTGGTGGAAAAAGTAGCTAGGTTTAGATTAGCTCTAAGCCTCTTGTCGGCTGCTCTGTAGGGGGTAACAGTAAATAAGATTGTGGTGACTGTGGAACAGTGAGGTCACCCTCCCTTATTCTCTGCCTTCTCATATCTCTGCTTGTTTTACTGTACATCCCAGAGTGTGTGTTTCTCTTTATGCCTCCCTCCCTCTCCCTCTCATCTTTGGGTGTGGCCAGACTTTTTCGTAGAGCAGATCACGGGCGGCTCAGCCTCCTTGTCCATCTGCTGACCCATCTGGCCCGGCCTTCTCTGCGCCCGGGCTCTCGCCACAGCCCAGCCAGGTTTCTCCGTGTCCCCCGCTGGCCCTGGAACAAAGAGCTTCAGTCAGTAGGGCCACACGGCGCTGTCCAGGGTGCTGCTGACAGATACATAATTTCCCAGTCTTACTCAAGTCTCTGCACACCTGCTCTGCTTAACTAGGCAGATCTAGAGGTAGCTAAGAGGCTGGTAAATCTGTTTGCTTTGCAAGGCGTGGCTGACAAAGTATCTGCTGTACTGTATGTGCGTAATTGTGTGCTGTTCCTCTGTTTCATGAAGCAGCTGTTAGAATGCAAAGCTGCTATCAAGCAGCTATCAAACTGATGACTTTACTTCATTATTTTCCCCTTTCTTGTATGAAAACTGCCTCCAGTTTCCATTTTGATTAACAATATCCCAAAAAATGCAGAAGTATTTTCTGCATACAGCTATGTTAAAACGAGGGATGCACCCATTGTGAAATCTGGGCTGAAGCAGATACAGATGTTTAAATTTACAATTTTGCTGAAAGCTGTAGTTCTTCAGTGTTTTATCTCTTTTGATGATAATAGATTCCCCCTCTTTTGTGCCAGGGAAAGAAGAAATTTCCATTATAACAACATAATGAAACGTTTTACATTCATTCAGCCCTTCATTACACAATATTTGAAAGAGCACAAACTTAAATATAGAAATTTATGAAACAATCTTTAATAAATCTTTCACATAAAAAATGTAACTGCTTCAAAAGCCTTTTTATCCTGCTTTATAACTACCCACTCAATGAGAGGTATTTTTCTGTACTTACAGAGCCTTAAAGGTGCAATATGTAAGAACTGTAGTTGGAAATATTAAAAGAATTTGCTCAAATTGCCGACATAATGTCTCTCAGTCTAAAGCTCCCATATCAGTAGTGTAAACAACTATATTGCCCCTGTGCTGCCAGCTTCCAATCTTGACTGTTAGCTGCATGGCTAACTAAGCTAACTAGTTAAGGACAGCTACACTTAGCAGCCAGTACTGTGGTGATATGCTGCCCTGTTTATGTATTTTGAGAATGAATTGACAGGTGGCCAGTTCCTACATATTGCACCTTTAAACTGATGCTGTGGAAGTCACAAGCCAGTGCCACTGCAGATGAACGTTGGCCACTGCCATCGGTGAATGGATACTTACCGATGAGCCAATAAGCAAAATAAATGTTGGCACATACTGATGTTCAGTCAATGAATTGATGCTATAAATACAAATATTTGAGGCTTTGAGGCGATTGATGTAGCATTTTTTGTGCGTTGTGTTTTGAATTTGTTTGTCTCTTTCAAAGACCAGCTGAAGGCTGTTTGTGTGTTATTTTTGTCATTTCCAGACCGTGTACAACCAATTCTTCCAATGATTGGTGTTACCTATCCATGAGATATCAATGCGAGTGCACATCTTTTTCTCCATCTCCAAATATCAGTCGTCAACATGCTTTCTCATCTATTTTTGGTTTCAAAACAAAGCTCAGCGTTGTCAACGTCTGTCTATTAATGAGTGCCTGTCAACAGTTAAAGAGGCAGTAGCAGCTGATGAATGCAGCCCCGGGATTACTGCCTCTCTTTGGGACAGAAGGGAAATTACAATCTGTATCAAGCACTGGAGAGGAACAAGGGATGCTTTAATTAAAACAAAGCTAGCCTAATGATGTGTAAAATGGCATGTAATCTACACACAATAGCCGGGGTGTTTTCAATTATTAAAGATAGTGGAATTTAAATGTGAATGTGGGTGGCAACCACGCAGCCCCCAAAGTCAGCCATGTGAGAAGTTGTTCACGGCCAGACTTGTCAGCAATACAGGCACCAGGTTGATGTTCTGGTCAGCGGGAAGGGATGCTCAGTCAATCAGGAGTATGCCAGACAGGCTTCGATGCTCTAATGACACTCCATTCCCTCCTTAATGCCACAGAGGAGTCTGTCACTGACCTGCAGCCTTGCAACATAACGCAGACAAATGATGCTGTTTGCCACTCTGCTCTTTCAACAAGCACGATGTTGCACAATCCTGACAAGCTGTGTTTGCCTTAACACTGTTCCTTCCTTAGACAACAGATTTTGGATAATAAAAATGATATATTTCATGATTAATGATAGAGTCTGCTGCATTTAACTTCCTCTGCAATGTTAAAGGTTGCTCTGCCACGCCATGAAGGACCACATAGTTCGTGTCGCCAACGAGGCAGAGTTCATCCTGAACAGACAGCGAGCGGAGGACGTCCACAAACACGCAGAGTTCGAGGTACAAACTGCACCATTCTTTCTAACATCTGACATTAAAGTTTCAGTGTGTAAGGCGTTTTGGTTGTCTAGGGGATGTGCCAAATTTGAGGTGAATCGCTCACTTTTCCATAGAAGCATGAAAGTTCATAAGAAGGTTAATTCCAAGGTGACGAAAACTCAACAGTTCTTAGTTTCAGATGATTATACTTATAACATAATTATGAATATTGTATTTAATTTCTTTATCTAAATCCTCTTAAATACAACACACTGGACCATAAAATGGTAAAGTTGGGTTTCAGACAAAATATTTTACAAAAGGGATAATAAATAGTGAAGAGGACTATTGCAGATGACCCGATCTCCAGAATCAAATGTGACCATCTTTTGTGAAAATGTAATATTTAGTCTTCTAATAAACTCTTAACAAATCCTATTAGTATAAAAAGGCTGTTCAGCTGTATATGCTCAGTAATTGAGTCCCTCTGTGTCCTACTGAGGATTAACTCTTCACCCTTACATTTCCCATAAAATAATTTAATTACCGGCCGCAAAGGGAAATGCAGGCATTATTAAATTAGGATTTTGATGTGAGCTTTTGCCAACCAACTCAGAGGATACTCTCTTGAGTGTGTGTTTATCCCACCCACGTCAAACCACTCCTATTTTAGACAAGAAGGAAACAGCTAAGGAGGTTTAAGAAATATTATCTGAATAGTTATTTTCTTGATGTAATGAATTTTTAGCTTTAAATTTTGACTGTACAGAAATTAACAAATGAAGAACATGGCCCTTGTATATTTCTGTGCAAGCTCAGTAACACACGGAGCAAATAAATGCCACAGACTTGCTGTACTCAAAGTTTGTTTGCTTATTGTAGAACATCAGAAGACATATGTGTGTGTGTGTGTGTGTGTGAGTGTGTGTGGGTGTATGTGTGTAATCACACCCACACTTCCACCACCTCTGTTAGCAGCTTGTACATGTGGGGAGTGATGAGTTTCTTATCTGAGGAAAGCAGCCTTCCTCAAACAGCTGCTTGATATACAGTTCTTGAGGATCCTTGACCCGCTAGATAAACTGGAAGAGACGGCTAGATATGCGATGTCAGGAGAAGGGGGGAAGTGTACCTGGCCCCATCCGTTCTGTCTGCCAACTCCAGACAGCCTACACTTTTCATCTAGCTCTGACGTTACTTTATTACCCACTCTCCAAGATTGAAGATTCAGGACGCAGATAAGACATTTTTACAATTAAGTTGTTGTCGCAGCGAGGCGTCATATGCTTTAAAGTGATAAATAACGTTTGATATTTGTCACAGCGTCACGTGGTGATGCGAGGTGACAAGCAAAGATTGAGTTATCTGCCTTATGAAGAATATGTTGAGGTATGATATCTGACAGAATTCAAATTTGAAGCAGGAAATTCAATTAACTTCCAGCTTCTGTTAGCAAATTAGATTTTGAATATTAGCAAGAGTTCCCCCTGGAGGGTGCATCGTGAGACAATCTTGTTTTAGCCACAAAGATGGAGTCAGTGCATTGGATTACTTTTAGCCGTCTGGAACACTTAAAGCGATGCACTGACTTCTGGAAATTGATTTAAGCCTTTATTTTAAACGTATTCCTCTGACACTTAGATATCTAACTTTTTTTTACAACATTATCATTGATATTATTATGTTATTTATTTAAACTTCGTTTTTATTGATTTGGTGGAAATGAGAAGTCAAGAAACAACAACAGTTCCGATCCCGCACAAAAAAGGACGAAAGGTGATATCTCTGAAGGTTGGTGTGAGGTTTGTTTAGCTTCATGGGGACAAGAAAGAGTGAGTTATCAGAGGAGTGATCTCGCTAGTGCTGAGAGTGAGAAGAGAGAGTAAAATAAATTGATGATACAATGACAAACAAGCAAAAATGAATACAGTATATTATTTAATAAATGATTAAATAATGAAATAACATTTTCCTTTGTAATGTTTATGGAATCATCTCAATATGAAAGCAACTCCTTAAAGTAACATTTCACTCCAAAATGAAAATTAAGTCAAAGTTCAGGCAAATTCAGGCAAAGTTTTGTAGTCCACAAAACATATTCCGGATCTTCACAGCAAATCAGCGTTGTGGCATTCTCCTAAACAACTGAACTAGATGGTGACTTGTTTTAAAAAAAACATTTAAAAAAAAAAAAACAACCGAAAAACATAAAATGGCTCCCTACAGGTCCTTTTCTGTAATCCAAGTCTCTGCAAGCTCTAAGGTCCCAAATGTATTTGAAAATACATTATTTTCACACTTTTTTAAACTAAAATCTTTACTGTAGCTGCTGAGCTAAAAGTGTTTGCATGTGCCGCCTCTGGAGAGGCTGCATACTGTAAGCTTGACAGCGTCTTAAAGGTGTAAATCATACGTATAATCATATTTTTTTTAAATCAATTTGGGATCTTGAGGATTCTTGAGACTTACATTATACTAGATGAGCCGTATGGAGCCATTGCCAGAATGCTACAATGCTCTTTGCTGTGAGGCTTCGGAAATGCTTTGTGTACTATGTTATTTCACCTGACTGTCCTGTCGCATAGGGGTAGTGACTGAGAAGTGAAAATAATGCTTGACCTATCTCTACTCATTGCTCTGCCTGGGCTCCCACCCAAGAATTAGGGTAGAGTATTAATATATTCAGTGATGACTAATATAATAATTTTCCTTTACTACTTTAAAACAGTGTCAAAAATTGACTTCCAAAAGGTAAATTATGTGGAGCAAAGCCAAAACACGTGGAATACTATTGATATTTTAATGTTTGACCTCTGCAGGCTACAAAAGGCATTTTGTTCTTATGGCACATTCTGTTTGAGAAAATGGCGGCTTATTTACGTTAAAGTCCACTCCTACACCAGGGAATGAAAACATATTTCTTGTTACAATGGCAGTGTAGCTTTGTTAACCTTGACAGACCATATTCTTTGTGGATCTATTAGAGTATTTTGCCTTCTCCTTTAATAGCACCATCCACGGCTACCTAGCGGGGAGCCTCATCTGTCCACAGTTAGGGAATGGACTGCCTTCATGTGCTTGCCATGATTTACTACTCTCCTCTGAGGGAGCAGAAATATATCTCTCAGCTGTCCACTAATATCTTTATGCACTCAAGTGTGTTGAATGAAGCCATAACATTCTTCAGTGTGACAAATGCTCCATTAGAGGGTTTATATTATTATATATTATTTGGCTTTATTCATGTAAAACATTCTCAAATGCTATTAGTAGATGTGAGACATCAGTTTTGGCAGTGGATACTGTACTGAAACCATAAATATACAATGAGGTTCATGCTGTTTTTTTTCTTTATTCCCTCTCTTTTTTTCTTTTTTTTTTTTTAAATCTCAAATTAGTCCAACTGTGCCCAATATGCTGCTGACAGAAAAGAAGAAGAGAAGATGTGCGACCACCTGATCAGTGCTGCTAAACACAGAGACCATGTGACGGCTAACCAGTTAAAGCAGAAAATCGTCAACATCCTCACCAACAAGCATGGTGCCTGGGGGACACTGGCCCAGAGGTAAGCCCTCACACTTGAGACCAACATGGGCCATGTTAAGTCTTTAACAGGAGCCATAGCTGCTCGACCAGAGGACAAAAGTTACCTGTTCGCAAAACTCCGCTGTGATGGGATTGGACCACCAGTTAATGTCATTTTCCCAGGATCCGATAGGGTCAGCGATCGGGTCAGCAAACGCAATTACAGTGTGGAGTGGCTTAATCCCCCGGGGACAGCTGATTGGCCAGTCGTCCGACAACAGACCAGGATAGAGGAAGGGGAAGAAGGGGGTTGGGGTGTTTCTGCAGTGTTGTCCAGGCATTCATTGACCCTCTCAGTCACACAGCCCAGCACCTGGTGGTAGTTGCAGACTTCCCCACGGGCCCTGTTAAAATAACTGCCGGCTCTCCTGCTCTGCCTCCCACCTCTCGCCTGCATCCACATGGTCCGCTGAGTGGAGAGGCAAGATCAAGAGTCAGTTATAGCAGACAAACTAAGGTGTTACAACATACTGTTTGTGTTTTCTGCCAAGCAGAGAGCCGAGAGTTTGAACATCTTTTGTTACAGATGGAACCGCACATTTGCAATTTTTATAAAAGATGGAGCTGGGAAGCTGTCGTTGGGTTTATGTGCAACCCGTTAAAAAATCAACATGACTACATGCAGGTCAGATGCAGAAATATATAGTTAACAAACTTAATATAAATTGTGCTCCGAGCTGCATTCTTGAGAGAAAGTCTGACACTCTTTTCACATCAAACTGCTGATTTTCCAAAGCAAATTTTGCCTCTATGCTGAAACAGTAGCTTTGGTTTTGGTTATTAAATCTTCAAAATACATTACAGATGTTCCTCCTTGTTTGCTGAAATTGGGTTTGTTACCATTGTCTAGAAAAATATTCGTTCTGGAATAATTACTTTTTACTGCTAAAGTTTATGTCTTTTGACTCGAAGTAGAGTTCAAATAGTTTCCATCCAAAACAGCAGATGTCGTAAGCAGCTATATTTGATTTCTTTTTTCATGGATTCATGAAAGACTATCCACTCTGTCTAGCGTTTGACTTCATGATAGTACATGAAAGTTAATTAGCATTATTTACTGTGTCATTTTCTGATTTAGTTTTTAAGTAATTTGTTTGTTGTGAATAATTTCAGTACTACTTCAAAGCAACTAATAGGGTTCAAAAGTTGTTTCTATTGTTATAGATGCTTTCAAATGAAAAAATGTTTTTGCTATGACCGAAAAGGTTACAGTATTCAAGTACAGTTTTGCAGAAAACTGACTGAACCTTTGCAGAAATACCCATGACAAAATCTGTTGGATTCAATTCTGGGCTGCTGTTCAAATATTTATGGAGCCCCTCTCTGAGGCACAGCATTTGCATTGAAACAAAAGGTTATTGAGCGTGGGTGCATTGTAAATGATACTGCAAAACTTCCAACAAATTCAAATTTAATGGTAACCTGCTGGTGCAAGAAAAATGATGCAATATGCTCACAAGCTCAAGGCAGTGTTGCAGTTCACCAGCTTAGTCTTATTCAATGCTACATTAACTTTCCCATTTATGCTGCTCTTGTAAAATATAAAGCCCTCAAGCATTTTGAGGTGGCTGTCTGTTATGTGTGTGTGTGTGTGTGTGTGTGTGTGTGTGTGTGTGTGTGTGTGTGTGTGTGTGTGTGTGTGTGTGTGTGTGTGTGTGTGTGTGTGTGTGTGTGTGTGTGTATGTGTGAGAGAGAGAGAGAGAGAGAGAGAGAAAGAGACAGAGAGAGACTTTAGTTGTTAATGTTTGTTTTCACCCTCATGCACAGAAATTGCTTTGCCTTTTCCTCCTAAGTTCTGCCTGGAGGCATGCCAAAGGACATTTATCATTTTTGTAGAATATATTATAAACAACATTATTCTTTGGCAGACAGGAGACCGAAACTAGTCTAACTTATATGCTTATATTTTTTCTTTTACCACTATGTGCTCATTAGATTGATACAACCACCTGGCACACCGTTAGATGCATCCGTTCTTTCCTGAATTACGGACATTTGCACATTATCCGAGTCTCCAAAGGCCACTCCATTTCGAGTTGTAGTTCTCTTTGTGGCAAGCTGCATAAGAAATTGTCTTGCAGCACATGCGACAGGGAAATAATCTGTGCAAGGCTTCAAAACAGCTGCTCTGCAGTCATGTGATCTGAGTGAAGAATAAGCAGATCAGGCCCTATGGTGCCCTGTTAGATCATACTATATGCTTGCTTGATGATGAATGTCCCCCTGTATAGAGTCAGCATAGGAAAATCAATACCCCTCAAATTGAAACAGTATAGGGTTGTATTGATCCACCCCGCTAAATCAAAATGAGGAGGCTTTGATACATCTCTCCAAGACAGCTCCCTGCCCAGTAATGACACACTATCAATTTTAGCTTTACACTGATAAATCAAGTTGAAAATTGGATGTCACAGTTTTTTCCAGGGAGAGAGTGATTTTCCCCGCCCTCTGGTCCCCTCTGCTGTTGACCTCTGAACCCTGCCAGTGGATTATAAAGTTCAGGCTCGTCTAAAGTGAAAGTAGATGTCAAGGCGAGGCTGATGAATTCATTGAAGAATAACGTCCACCACTTTTGCAGCGCAGGACGACCTTACTGTGACAATACTATGAAGTCTCTCACTTTCTGCAGCTTTTTCTCACACTGTTGAAGGGTAAATTAAGCACCAACTGTTCGTTTCACACACATCAAAAGCCTGTACCCCATCAAAGAATTTAAAATACACAGAGACGGGTATACATGCAAAATAATTGCCTTTTTAAAAGTGCATTTTTACAAGCATCCTTTGAATGTATAGAGATAAATTATTTATATAGGTGTTGTACCATTTGATGTACAATATAAATCCTTACACAGACACATCTACATATTACTGACACTTATATATTCACAATGTGAGCTTCAGTGAACTTCCTGAGGTGCTAATTGTTTCGACACAACCACCCTAACAGAAACGTAAAAGGGGCTGAAAGAGACAAACCTCCCTTTGTTCCCATGCAGGCGTCCGTGTTCACATCAGCAGCATCAGTGACAGCTGACGGAGGAGCCTCCCCTGGCCTCCACAGCAGACCTTAACCTTACCTGACTAGTCTATTGATTGTCAACATTTCTTCTGTATAATTACTTTTTTGTAGCGGCAGAGAGAAAGGAAAATGGCGGCACATATTGATCTGTGGCAAGGCAGTGAAACAGCCGTTTCCCTTGACTAACAGTGAGTTTCATCTCTCACACTTGATGAATGGTAACAATCTGCCTGTGGATAATAACTTTGTGATGGAATGAACCTTTTTACTCATGATGTGCCTGGAGTATTTGGTCCCATCTGAAAGGGTTATCAATTCTAATAGAAGTGTACGAGCTCGGGAGGGGCATCACCTTTAGAGGGTCATACAGCCTCAGAGGGTTTGAGGTTTGATGACCCCTCTGGGGCAGAAAAGCAAGGCCAAGGTCTCTGGTTGAGCCTGACAATATAAACAAAAATCAGCTTGACAATATAATCTATATAATTCAAAAATACTATTCTTTTTGACATCCAGAGTAGTAAAACGTGCGCCTTATCCTTTTTTGCTTTCCGTGGGAAATTGTTGTGTCTTTTGTAAGATAATAATTCAAACTAGAAGGACACTCAGACAGCGCAGACTTCCGCCATGGCCAATAGTCCGCTATCTTCTGTCTGGATATATTTCTGAAACTATTAGAATCATTTGAAAATATGGTTGCTCCCTGCTGAAGCCTTATCATTTCGGCTGTGAATTTATCATGTACTTCAAAACAAACAAAATAATATTTCACATTCTTAAGATAAATCTGTTAAAAACAGAAAAAAACGGAATGATCATGTAACTGTGTGATGACACAGATTAAATTTTTACTACAGTCTAATTTGAATTTGCATAAAGAAAAAAACACTTAGGTATAATCAGTTGCATGATATGAATTTATGCATTTATGTTTCCAGAACCGCATCTTAGACAAAAAAACGTGTTGTTACAGTTGTGGCGATGTTTGATAAACACATTGTTGCCGGGTGCTCCATAAAAACTGCCCTTTGTATGAAGTTTAAGTGGCTACATGTGTAGCCCCCCGGAGGATAACTGGTATGCATTAGTGTGGATTGTGATATGGAGTCATTGTATTTCTGGCTCTGTTTGTATTGACCTTTACTATCATCTACTGAACTTTAACATATATGGCATTTATTCTGCCAAGGCCAAATTTCCTATCTTGCAATTATTTGAAAGTGAAAAGTAATTAGTGCATCTGCCCTGTCTTTTAAAGAGGTCATATTATGCTAATTTCCATGTTCATACTTTAATTGGGGGTCCTAGTAGAATAGGTTTACATACATTAATTTTCAAAAAACCCCATTGCTGCGGTATCCCTTTTAACGTATGATTTAGCAACAGAGTGAGACATCTCGCCTCTGTTCAATCTTTGGTGAGAGTTGCACATGCGCATTAATTAACAGGCAGGATGTAGCCAATCAGACACAGAGTACAGCAGGTCATGCCAAGCAAGGTAGTGTGATCTGTAATGACGCGGCTACAGCAGTAGCAACTGTATGTCTGGTGACGGACTGGAGTGTTTATATTTTATAATAAATACATAGATATATATATTTAGAGAACTCCTGGTACATAGTGATGCACATAGGTTACCGATGGAAAGCCAAACCAGGCGTTTCAGGCAGTTCAGGAGCAGAGTTTTCTATGGGAGAGAGTAACTCCCTTTGGCATAGGCTTTGGGCCATTTCACTCCGCAAACCTTTTACATGCACAAAACTGCTCCATAACACAATAAAGGAAATACAAAACCCCAAAAAGAATAATATGACCTCTTTAATAGGTTCGGCCTTGGGGAATGCTACACCCTTCCACCAAGTTTCAGGAAAATTGCTTTAGTTATTTTGTCATCCTGCGAACAAACAGACAAATGAACAGAACAGAAAGCATAACCCCTTGGCAGAGGAATGTATGGGTAACCCAATTGACTTTTTGAAATATAGCCGTAAGTTTTGTGTCTGAAAAGTGGCGCCATCATGGAGGTGCCTTAAACTTGCATTCTTTCGAATTGCTGGCAGTAGGAAACCACTGGTTTCAAAAATGAGTCTGATGCTATCTGAATTTATGAAAAAAATAGCGCTACCTCTCACTTCATTTATTATCTCAATGAACCGTTTCCTAATGCTTTTTTGGTTTCAATTGCTAGTTTCAAGTCATTTCTAATACTGCATGAGTTTAATTTCATAAATCATGGTAAATCTTTAAATTAAAAAAAGTAAAGTAGACGATAAAGCAGGGAATGCTTGAGGGCATGGCTACCCAAAGTCACGTTGGTTTTACACTTTGGTAATCTTAGAAATCAATATAAAATGAATGCAGCTCTTAGTGTTTCTGTGGATTGCAATAACACTTTTGAGGTTTCTTTTCCTCCCAGTCCACCACACGTCTTTGTTTGGTCTGCAAACCATGTTAATTTTTTCAGTCCACTATCTAAAGAGGGTTGGAATAAAGAGCAGCTCCTTTTAAAACAGCTTGCAAGTGATAATGTTTCTTTATTCTTCATTTAAGTAGATCTTATTTAAAACATGATGGTCCTTTGTTCTTGCATGCTGATATTCTCTCTACTTGCATTTGCTCTTGACCTACACCAGGCTCTATTCCCTTGGGGCACTCTTAACCTTGCACACTGTGCTAATTATCTCTGGAAAGAGGCCCATTCACACAATCATCAATTTCAGCGGGTGCTGAAATTGAGCTGGGCATCGCCTCACTGTGCCCCATTTCCGATGAAAGATGGGGATCCACAAAGCTGGTGATCCAGGGGAGTTCACCTCCAGTACAGTACGGCTCCTCATCCCTCGTCTGAGCGCATACGTCTGTCTTCATTACACCAGATGACCTGGAGTTAATCTTGTTGCTGCTGTGTTGTTTCCCTTTCGTCTGTGTCCAATAGCCATTCCTAAGTGTCTATTCTCTATCTCTCAATTTCTAAAAGAAAAGTCATTTCCAATAACTAGAAGCATTTGGATCTTAAGGTCGGTATCTTCGCGACTGCAACAGTGTTGAGTGCAGTGATGATATGTAATGGCGAAATTACAGAGATGAAAGTCTTGTGTACCATTTGCAGCCCTCTGTGATAATCTGATCATGATGTTGGCCATACAATCACTTAACACTTGGCATTCGACAGACGCATGATCAAACTCGATGTGTTTTAATACAGGAAATCACAGTGGGTTTTTTTCTTAGTTTATAGGTTACTTTGAAAGTAGTGGGCTGAGAAATGCTCATCACCATATGGTTGCCAGTCATCACTTTTTGATGCAGTGTCTTTTTACACTGGTAGTTTTTTTTTTCTTTTTCTTTTTTTTATCTAGCAGCAGTATGTTGAAGACTGTGGCATAAAAATGCTCACCAGAAAGAATGAGCTGGTTGACAGACAGTGTTTTAGCATTTCCTCGCTTCGGTTTGTAGCGTCTGCTGGCTGCCTGATGGTTTTCATGATGCGTGGAATCCACGTCGTTATAGATCTGCATATGTGGTTGCCATTTTAATGGGATCAAAGGACCAGTTCAATTAAAGGTTGAATATATAAAATATTGAACATTTATAGAGCAACAAACCACCATTTTATATGTAAAGATGATATAAAAATGCATCCTGAGCCGAGAACAACATCACTCACTTCTGAGCTGCTCTGTTCTTTTTCTTGGCAGTGTGTTTGACTTCGTAAGCATGTTACTCCCTTTTCTGTCCTCCATGTGTCTGTTTTCAATGTAGTGGCCTGGTGAGTGAATTTTCATATTATAGCTAAACAGCACACTAAAAATAAGTTTCTGAAAACTTTTGAGGCGAGCATTAGGCTGCAGTAACAGATTCTTCATTTGTATTTGATCAGCACTGATGTTAAAGTTTGAGATAAATCATACTGCATTATAGAGCAAGACACAAAATTGCCACAGACAAATCTGTATGTCTGAAAACATTTTAAATGCGCAGTTTGTAATTTCTTTCAACAGAGGGAGAGCTCATATTACTTTGGGATTACAAAGTGTATTTATCTTCACTCCCGTTTAACAAACTGACTGCAGCAGCGATACCTGGAGGTGACCTCCATTGTTGGATGTTTATGTTATGTAATGTTAACTGCTGAATGGAGCTGGAGGGGAAACATTCTTTACTACATGAACGATATAACAGAGCGGGAAAAAAATAAAGAAACAGAGTCTCTGGTGAGTGCTGAATTCAGTGAGAGTTGACCTGAATTTAAACACACAGACACACACACCCCTCGTGGATTTTTCTTTTTGCTAACATTTCCTCAATAATTCAGCAAGTACAGTCTCAGTAGGTTAACCGTGAACTATGTCTTTTGATTATTTTATTTTATGATCAAGTTTAATTTCATGTTAATGGTCAGTGACGTGCATCTCAGTCCTTATGGACTTTGTAACTCATAGTCAGTGAGCCTGTTCAGACAACTGAAAACGAAAGAAAAGACCACTTGTCCTCATAGTTACTCGAAAAAATTGATGTGTGCTCAGTGTCCCAGTGCGTGTGATAGAAACCAGCCACTGCGCCTTTGAATGGAATTGTCACTGATTACTGGCATTTATTATAATTACCCCCCTACTCATGTCACCAATGGAAGCTTTTAAAAGGAATATAATGGTGTTTTATTGGATCAGCGTGTCCCTGTCCTTCCTCTCGACTGCTTCGCATAAAAAACTCTCCTCTGCTCTGAGCATAAATAGAATAAAAAGGAAATCTTTAACCATGAGATCCTCTTCTGTCTGCATCGCAGCTGTGTACCATTCTGGTTAAAGTGGCTTGAAAAACATGAAGGTAATTATTACTTTAGACAACAAATCAGTGTAATGTGAAATTGTTTCTCTCAGTGATTTTATCTTAATTGTATATGAATTTATTTTTCACCACAGAACAACACAATTTAGACCTCAAACAACTACATTTTAATCTAGAAAACAGCACAGTTTGTTCCTAACAATGACTCTTGTTTACCCTTTTACTCAAGGACCAATACTACTCTAAAATAAAATAGGAGAAGACTAAATAGTGTCTTTCCTCCACTAATATAACAGTAGCACTAAGAATATATCACCCTCTAATCCAATATGAGCCCTTGTCAGCTGTCAAAAGTGTCTCTCTTTTCTAGAATGATGTTATAGTTACCTATAAAACTGTTATCAATCCCTTTACTTTTATTTTCCTCCCCATCTTATTTTGAATTATGCCTGTCAGCTTTCTCTTTCCTTCTACAAACAAAACACATTCCCTGTAGACTGGGCTGTTAGATCTGGCAACTCAGAGACCTCAACATCGGCTCCTTGAGGAGAGGTGTTCTTTAAATACCTATTTGAGGGAGAAAAGACAATAGTCCTCCTCAAGCACATTTATCCTACTGCATTTAGCAAGTCTGAAAGCATCCGTAAATAATGGTGCTCCTGTTTCCTGTAGGTTATCAGTGCTGGAAAATTAGCTTTTAAAATGCGGTTTGAAATCCATTTGGGTGATTGATGGGTGACGGGACTAATAAATTTCGCGAGCTTCTAGGAGGCCGGCTCACAGCCATTCTTTATGGTTGTCATGAAGCCAGACATATTTGATGGGGAAAATAAGGAGGTCTCGAGACAACGCAGCTTAATAAAGAATGCTATTGGATAGACAATTTGTTGTTGTTATAAAAACGATACAGGCAACTAGCTTTCTATTAATGATTCTGAAACAGGAATTGTGTTTTATCTGCAGTCTTGAGGGATCAGACATGGTTGTTTTCTGTTGCAGTATACTAAATGGCACAAATGTGTGCAGGTGCAAATACAATTAGCCCCGTCATTATAATTACGTCATCAACTTGCTGTATATATCTTATGGACTTATCAATGTATGTAGATTACCTCGATCGTTTCCCTCCATGTTTAAGGAAAGAAGAATGTCACCAACATAATGCCAGAATAACTACCAGGATTTTCTCAGCCAATTGAATTTATTTTTTAAAATATTTTATTCATTGTTTATTTAGTGTGTTTTTATTTTCATTTCATTTTATTTCATTTCATTTATTGTCCACAATGTGGAAATTTGGCTTTGGTCTCATAAAAACAACAACAAGCAGGACGGCACTAACAACAACAACAACACTTACACACAAACATCTTCAGGGCAAAAAGCAGGACAGCAGTGGCAGTTATACCTCAGCCAAGGAGGTTATGTTTTCACCTGCGTCCGTTTGATGGTTGGTAGGTTTGTCAGCAGGCTTATACAAAACGTATGGACAGGATTTCCACAAAACGTAGATGGACGGTGGGTGTCAATAGACGGCATTAACTTTTGGTGCAGATACATATTAAGGAACGGATCCAGGAATTTTTTCTCACTATCTTTAATATTGTAAGACAAGGTGTTTTTCAACATTGTCATTAATTTTTCAGGGAATATGCATGGATCTTTATGAAAATGATCAGGAGAATTCAGGTGCCTGGTATCTATGTATATGTACAATTTGTTGCGGATCCTAAAAAAAATCTGGATCTAGTGCATTTAATGTAGGACCGTCTTTTTCAGCTGCTATATGGGAACGTATAGGGATAGAAACCTGCAACTACCTTATATGATAGTCTACAAAAAACTTGTTCTGTAAATCATTTTGTAAATCTGTCAAAAGTTCCCTTACTTAAGCTCAATTCCAATAATGTGTATAGCAACTTCTGGTCAGCCCATAGCCACTCGTGGTTGGTTTGGCCTATTTGAAGGTTTAAGCCCCGCCCATTCCTCGTAAGACTATGGCTACAGAGAATATAGTTTGGCTGAAGTGGTTGGTGTGTTCGCCCATCCCTAGTTTTCAGTCCCATATGAGTGAGGTTGGCAGTGATTTTGACAAAACATTGTACTTTTAGTTTATTTTATTTATTTAATACAAAGCAGCAGAAAAACATCAAGAAAAGAAAAGACACATATTGTGCAGGTGAGATTAAGAAAGCCCTTAGAAGCTTATTATAAAAACTCAGTATTCTTTATAAACAACTACAAAAGTTGTGTCATGAATAAAAATAAGCAAAGAAGCAACCATAGGATCAAAAAGGAACCATAAAGGAGCCAAAACATAAAACAGCAAATAATAAAAATAAAGTCATATAATGAGGGTGTCTGTGCTTAAGCATATGTGTGAGTGCATGTGTATACATTTGTGTATAGGTGTGCAAGTGAGTGTGTGCACACGCATACTGGAAAACACTTGTGTTGAGTCAACCCTGTACAAAAGAGAGAGAGAGAGGGGTTGGATTAGTGCATGGACACCCAACCGAAGCCCATTGGCACACGTGAAACCATTTGATAATATTCCTTATATCCCACTATGTTTTTAAATATGACTGTGCTGTTTGGTGGCTCAGTGCCACCTCGGAAATCCCTTGTGTGAGAGCTCAGTAGCTGCCAGCTGTAGATCCCCATCAGGCCTGTGATCCTCCTGAGCACTTTCTGGACCACCCTCAGAGAGGAGGTTCCTTCAGCACGGCACTTTAGCACAGGCAAATCCGGTCTAGCACTGACCACATGGTCTAGAATATCACAGGTCCTACTCAAACAGCAGAATACCGCATTCAAACTGAAACCATCTGCACAGGATAGAACAAAGGAGACGCACCCGGCTCATAATAATCAGTCATTATTACTTCAGGGTTTGGTATGTTGTAGCCGTGATTGCTGTGAAAGACAAATGAGAACATTTAGTCTTAAACTTAAATTGTACTCAGAGCAGACCAAATAAAAAGTATCAAATGCAGCTAATGCTGTTATAAGGGAATCTTCAAAGTGCCGGATTTATCCCCCACTGGCATCTGCTGTCTGTTTGCACTAAGAATTAGGGGACATAATCTTCAGCAGTAATCGCCCAGTTGCCTACAGTGGATTTACATTTTTCACACTGTGTAATCTTGCATTTACAATATCATTTACGTGGGTTTCTCCTTTCAACCCGCTGACATCTCTCTTTTCCTCAGTTAAGCTTTGAGGGAGATTGACATGGGACAAGCTCAAGGCGTTCGGTCTTGCTTTGCATACAGCGCCTCATGATACTTTGTGCATACAGTGAGCGCACACACAGACACACACACACACACACACACATACACACACACTTTCTCAGTTTTGATTGATACTTAACTGAAACTGAGCTCTTGTTGCTGTCAGAGCCCAGCTAAGTCTCCTGAGCCTCTTGATTTCTGACATTTGTAGATATTATATTCATGGAGCACGCAGGCTGTATTCTGTGATGTGATCCCCTGTAACACTTTAATCTGTTTAGACTGCTTCAATTCTGTGGCAGGGAAGGGGGCAGAAACCATACAATGCAAAAAACGGCTGCCTGCCAACGCCTTACTGAATCCTTCACGCATTGAAAAATCTCTACTTGGATTTGGACACACAGGACATGATCCAAGGTTTCATTTGGGGCTTTGGGTGGCTTTTTCTAGTATTTTTCTTTTTTACAACGCAGAGGTAAAGGCAACATTTTGGATAAGAGCATAGAGAGTCCTGTTCTATGAGAGTATGTTCTTCATGTTTGTGTAATAAATCACTATCTGTAAGAGTTAAACTCTACTACGCACACATACTGTAGCTGCTGAAGTTAAACAAAATGAAACGGTGATCCCATTTTTCTTCACTTTTCACTGAAAAATTAAATGAAAACAAACCTCGTGCCAGGCAGATGTAATCACGTCTTACCTTACTGTTAACTGCACTAGGACTATTTGAATCATCGCTGTTTTTAATGTGTTGCCCTTCCCTGTAAGATTTTTTGCTGCATTTCCCTCTAAAGGAAACACGAAAGCTTTGAAATAGCTCCAGCTAGTGCGAGGTTGGAATAAGCAGCACTTAGTAACCTAATGCTAGTCCTGATGCTTAATGGTTTGCATTAGCTGCAAGCAATAAAATTATCCTAGGTCCTCGCTAATGTTGGAATAATCATTTACAAAGATGGTTACCACATGCTGGAACTGTTTTCTTCTTTCTCTCTTTTTTTACGGCCCTAATTCGCTGTTATTAATAATGAATAAAAATGCAATTTTCTGTCGGCTGCTCCAGGGCTCTGGGAATCATTTCAATGAATATTTCAGCACATTATTTTAATCATGGCTCCACATATGCGGGGTGGGGGCTTGTTTTATAGGCTCATGCCTCAACCGCCCCAAGACCCCGATCATTAAACCCCACGCTGTCTGCGTTAAGGTTCCTACCTTTGATTTACAAGACTTGTTAAAAAACATTGTAAAAAAGGAGGCAAGCTGTGCCATTTATACTTGTAATTTGATGCTGTATTTGTTAATGGGAGTGCCTGTGATTTATGTGTGCAGCGGCTGCTGCTGCTCCCTGCTGTTCTGATGCTATAGGCCTTAGCAGAGCAAACATTACTAGGCCTCTGCAGAGCATGCCACTACTCAGCCTAATAAAACTGCTATCTGTGGCCTGATTTTTCTCCTCAAGATGTTTTCCCCTGATAAGGAAGTGGCTGCTGTAATCAGACCATCACTGAGGGGTGTGTGCTCTATCTAACCCTCCTGTCCTCTTCTCTCTCTCCTAGTCATTTGCACGACTTCTGGCGTCTGGACTACTGGGAGGATGACCTGCGGCGGAGGCGGAGATTTGTCAGAAACCCATTTGGCTCCACCCACTTAGATGTCACATGCAAGTTGCTGCAGGAATACGGTGAGTTCGTCATTTCTTTGTGCAATCAGAATGTTTTTTTAATCAGAATTAGAGAGGTTAAAACACAAAATGTAGAATCAATGTTGCCATTAAAGCTTAATAGAAAAAGCATTAAAAGGGCACTTAAGTTAGCTCAGGCTTGTCCACATCATTTAGCATATTGCTTCGGAGAATTTGCGTGTCATTTTTATGGGAAACGTATTTATGAGTCCTGTGAATTGAACATGACACATCCATTTTACTGCACTTTTTTATTTCCATCACATCACATACTCAGGAACAAATTGGATCGCTCGCTTTATTGTTTCTTGTCTTTGCCTGAAACTTTTCTTATTGACCCGGGCAGTCTTGTACTGTTGCCCACCACCTTGTGTCAATTTTGCCTTATGTCATGCAACACCGCCTTTTAAAGGGAGGCAGCTCAGTACTATTAAACACCCTTGGCCCTTCTCTCCCTCTTATAATTGAATAGCAGAGCAAATGTGCTCAAGGCACAAGGGTGAAAGTATTGATTCTGAAATTAATGGAGTAAGAGCCTTTTTTATTTTATAGAAAATAGAAAACAGGCAATGTATTATGGTCTGGATTGCCTTTAAAAAACGACTGTGGAGTTACAACAACACAAGCATAATGATCACCATGTTCACTGTCCTCCTGAAGCCAACCGTTGGCTGAGTTCAGGATGTCATCTGGCTGCTTTCAACTCTGCCATGGCTGCTGTATGAGCATCATGGCAGCGCTGGAGATAAACACATGCCAGCTGCTGCCTCGGCTGCAGGTGGTCCATATATGAGGCACACATGCAGTAATGGCACCGTCTGCTTTACAGTTTGTTGTAGTTCCATTATTTTTAGCCACAAACTAATTTGTGGGCCTTTGGCGATGTGTACAGACTGCGGTGAGGAGGACTAAAGGAAATAAATGTTGCAACTCTTTAGTACTAGAGCCAGACCGTTACCGGATTTTTGGGGCCATTACCGATATAAGGAAGGAAAAAATTCTGATATCAACATACCAGCCGATATACACTCCTTTTTGCAATGATCCCATGTGTTTATCAAACACTTCTGACAAAAATACATAATGGAAGCATAATGTTTTACAGTCTAACAATAAACTTAAGGTTCATTCCAGTATTGGAGGACATTTGGGCTTTGGAATTTTCAAAGAATTAACCTTCTATTTGACAATTTTCTGTTTCATATTCATCAATAATAGGCATTAAACTATAAAAAGCTTTATTGGCTGATCTCAGGCATAAAACAATTTTTTTGTATTACATGTCTCATTTGATATTTGTGCAACCCTGTTACCAACACTCAGTAACAGGGTTGCAAATACATGCTAATATTAGCTTTTTCTCACAAATCTATGCTAGTTGTTTAGCTAGCTGTTAGCATTTACCAAGATAACAAACTTACATAAGTAAACAAGTAAAGTTCTTTTTTTTTTTAAAGTATTTATATTATTCTGGAAATATGCAGTGAATGTCTTATTTGAAATTTGATGGGTGGGACGTAGAATGTCCTCCAGTTTTGGAATGGACCTTAAGTGTCTAAAATGACACCAGTGTACTTAGATTACCCAAGCTTTTATAATCTCTAAAAAAAAAAGAGTTTTAGCATCAGTGTACATCCTGGCCATGATACTTCAGTATCATCTGCAAATAAATGGTTTTATATTGCATCCACAATGCTTACATGTGAAAAAAAAAAACAAAGCATCACTATAAAACTCAAAATACTGATCTAGTAATCCCTGTTTTCACTATGCTGCAAACTCACCTCGCTAAACATGATGATTGTAGGTCAGCCACCATCCCAACGTGTCAGTATTTTACGATTCGGGAATGAGTTTTAAAAATCAACGTCCTTACAAATAGGAACTTTAAACTGTTTATCTGTTTTTATGCTTTGTTTATTTATTGTTATCATTTCGTGACTTCAGGACCAAATCCAATAATACACTATTTCTGGTGGAGTGTCTGAGTTACAGTATGTAGATGAATAGTGTAACATAAAGCTAGTATATTCAGCTGTTGTGGCTAAACTGTGACCATCCATCACAAAACAAGGAAGCAACAAGGTTTTTAGAGATGCATTCCAAGTCTAGAGACCAGAAGAATTTGATTCAAAGGATAGATTTACTCTTAAAATCTGGAGAGAAGATTATACAAGAGCGCTATTTCTTCCATTTCTGTTACTCTTTCTGCTAAATTTATCAGTATTGGCCTCTCTATCTACTACTACTTATCTACTAGTTGCTCAAATTGGTGTATGAGTGAACCACTTCCTTTGTTAATATATGTAACAGATGTCTTCAAAACAATGCCACTAATACACATCATGTTGTTTAGTCCATCAGATCACTACATAACGCTTTTGAGCTATCTGTTTTGTCTCTTTTCTTTGACGTTAATGCCTGGTTGACTAAAGAGTTGTTGAAGTCCTGCTGGCATGTGGTGGTTTTAATGAGTAGAATAATGCATAAACTTGTCAAGTGAAAGGGATCGCCTGCGGTCGGATGGCCTTCTTGCTCTCCTTGAGAGGTGAGCTGCACTTTGAGGCTCTTTCCAGCAGGCTTTGATGTGGCTGCACGGCGGAGGCCAGGTTTTGTTGTGAGTTGAAATGAGAGGGATCTTTTGTTCTTTAGTAGAGCTTCAATAGATTTTTTTTGGCACTGACAGTTTTTGTTTTAAATGTGTGATGACACCTTTGTGGGTTTTTTTTTTTTTAGTTATCATGAATATTCACTTTTAATTATCATGGGATTAAAGATGGGACCCTTCTTTAGCAGATAACCCTGGCATGGAGGCTCAGAGGTTGGATATCCATTAGTCATAGCATCCAGACTTTGTTTCCTAAATTTGACAGGGAGTCTATAGAACTTTTTAGCGGGTTGCCGGCTGCATAGTAGAAAAACAAAGAGGCTTGTCTGAGTTGGCCCTGGAGAGTCATTATGAAAGCTTTAAAATCTGGTACTATCGGAGAACCAGTAGGTTGTCCAAATTGAATACACAGTTTCTGGTTTGACAGCGAGATATGACAATATACGCTACCAGCCACCATCTAGAGTTTGAAGAGGGCAGACTTAACACTGTCGTGCTCACAGTAAACGTCAGTCTTACGAGCTCACTTGGGGAAAATGAAAGTGAGCAGGAGAGTTTATTTTTCACAAAAACACTGCAGTGAGTGAGTAGCCTGCGTCGAATTTGACAGCATCTAAGAATCCTGTAATCGTCTTTTATTTCTCCCTAGTAAGAAATGTTTTGTTTTTTTTCCTTTTTTTTTTTTAGAAGTGGGATTATTTTTCTTTATTTGTAGTTTCCAACAGATATTATTTGACCAATTATTTTTGAACGCTCATGGCTTTTTTGAAAGCTGATATTAATATTTTGGACTAAAACTGCCAATAACAATACATCTGAACCCTTTTTTGTGGAGGACATAGTTCAATGCTTTTGTGAGAATTATCATACGCCAAGTTGAAACATACTCAGATTTCTTTGAGCGTGCAAACGACAAGGGGAAACTTTTTAAATTGGCAAAATTCGTGCATCAGTGTAACCTTTGTAATCACTTTTCTGCAGTGTGTGTGTGTGTGTGTGTCTGTGTGTGTGAGGAGTGTGTACATTCATGAACGTGTGTGATGGGAGGTTAAACTCTGCCTTAAACTCTGCCTCGTTGTCTATTAGCAGCATTGACAGCTTAGCCAGCACATTCTGTCTCTGCCCTCTGCCTGTAATAACCTGCCCTGTTACAGCCAGCCGCGGCCCAGTATCAGAGTATATTGTTAGGTGATTGGAATTGGGCAAGCATGAAATGGAAGTCACGTTAATATTGATCCAAGTGTTTAACGGGGTGTTTTACCTCCGGGTGTCCTTGCTGTCTCATTTCAGGTGAGCCGCTCCTCTCCGAGCTGATTGCCCCAGGCGGAGATCTTTATAGCTCTTGTACTGCAGCAGAGGCACCAGCCTCATGATGTGATGTTAACCGTCTCCAGCTTTATGATCAACAGTATTGCATTGTGACAAACAGCGTTAGGGCACTTACTGACATGTAAATCTGAACATTTGAACACAGCCTTGCAGTAAATATGTGATGCATTCAGAAACACTTCTCTTAAGTACCTAACGTTCAGGTCCAGATGTGGGGATTATGAGACTTTCCTGTTAATGTTATGATTGAGAGAAGATGAGGTTGTTTGTAACCTCCCGAAGCACAGTAGACACGCACCGCACGTCCCAGGATATTGAATAAAGATCGCCCCAAGAGGAAGCGCCTGCACCGTATAAACTCCCTTACATCAAAGTTATAATGTTTACTTTTACAGTCTCGAAACACATTCTCTGCAAAACGGATGGCTTGCATCACAGGAAGTACGAAGCTGTCATTTGTTCCCCCTCATTTCATCTTTCAGTACAGAGTAAATAAAAGCGAAGAGACAGAGGGCAGAATTGCATTGCCCTAGCGGTAATGCAATCCCATGGACTGGACTTTTTCTCTCCATGTGGAATGTGGAGCCCGTGGAGAGGGTGCGTAGGAGGGCAGGATCTGAAACAGATAGAGGCTGGGAAACGGAAGAGATATATTTAAAACATTTTATAGAGCTCACGTTATATGGATATTGGAATGACTCCACGAAAAGCTGATGTATATTACAAGATAGTAAATAAGCTGTTGAAATGAGACTTACTACTACTGCACGTTATCTCCAGAGATCTGACAGAGTGAGACATAAAACAGAGTAATTTCTGCAAAAGCTCCGGAGTTTGAGCTCTCTTTCCGAGTCTTTGTTTAGAAAGAGGTCGAGATAGCTGTTTGTCTTTAGCTGTGTCCAAAATGTTGCCTGTCATATCAATTGACAAACATTCAGTGATTCCTACGTTTGGCCTTTTCCAGCATTTTCCAGATCGTGCTTTGCTCATCAAACCGCTTCATGAAAACTTCTCAAAAAGAGCAACCTGGGGTATTTTGTGTTTTATTTATAGTCTTGTATATTGAATTACCCACAGTATTTGTGAAATCAGCTTTTTTCCCTCTTGAAAAGAAGTGCCCTTATACTTTAGCTGAACCTTAAGTGAAACATGATGTGGAGGATTTCTTTTTGAGGAGTGCCAGTGAAGTGTTTGAGGCAGGCTGTATAATACATATGAGACTTAGGAAAACTCATGCTTGCCGGCTCTATGAGGCTATAAAAATGAAAGGCCAGTACCACAAAACTCTCCAGAGTTACAGTATATGAAACATGGAACCCTGGAAACATTATTATAGTTAATTCAACTGTCTTTTAACGGCCTTTCAACTCTTATCTATTCCATACAGTAAAACTACTGAGCACTGAAATATTTCCAAACAGTGAGCCTGAATCTAAGATTATAAAGTTTATTTTTTGGGCCTTAGCTTGTTCACAAAAAGAACACAGTTACTTGATTTCATCACTATGTGGCTCTGAGGAAATAATCCTCATCTCTTTGTCTAAAACACAAAATATTTCTGCTCATGCACATTAACTTTCTGGAAAACTGTCACTTTTACGGTCGTGTTCTCTCATCAAAACAACATTTTATCTCCTGAACTGATTTTACATGAGTTTTCACCAACAATCCCTCTTTGTGTTGTATCCTATCTATGCATGGACAATGGATCGTATCACTTTTTTTTTCATCATTTTTATCATTGCATTTTGATTATTAGTTTCATGTGGGTAAATGAAGGTGTCTCCAACTCCAGGATAAAGACTTCATTATTAAAAAAATCCAAAATGTCATCCAACATTATGTTTTTTAACATTGTGAGTGAAAGTTGTGCAACAAGGCAGTCGGTACATACCCTTGAAGCACCTCAGTACCATGGATCCTTGTTGAACCCCAGTGATGAGGGCTCAGAGACGACCTCCGTTGGTCACAGCTGGCAGGTCTTCATCAGCCTCAACAAAAGCTCTGCAATGCACTTTACTGAGTGTAATTAGTGCACTCTGAGCAGTTTCAACTCAGTGATTGAACAAGAGGACCCGTGAGACTGGTGATCGGTGGCTTCTCCTGGCACGGCTGCTGAAGGGCCTGAGAGCCGACATGAAATGAAACTGCTGTTTTTTCAGAGACGTTGAGAAGTCAATGGAAGTGGCTTTTGATGGACTGCTCACTTTGTAAGGTTAATTAGATGGATGCTAGTTGGTGTAGAATCATTACAGTGATGTGGCATAGGCTGCATTTCTTTTCCTTTATTGTGTAGTGAATATTATTTTGAAAAATGTGCATCTAAGGGGATTTGAGGGGAAGATTTGACTCAATTTACAGCTTTGAACTAAAGTATATATTAGCAATTGTATTGCTTGGTGACATTAAAAAAAAAAAAGTATGATTACACTAGACCAACATAGGATTATTCTGAAGATCAGTTCAGTAAAGTGTGGGTAGTGTATGTAACATCGAAACAATAACCACAGCTGCATTCTGAATACGCTTCTTGCACTATCAATTCAACTGAACAAAGACTATTTAAATCAACACATCCTCATACCTGAAAAACTAAATAGGTCAGTTGCAAATAACTCCGGGAGGACATTTAGGAATTTTCCCAAAATAACACCAATTACCACATTTAACTGTTGGACAGTACCAACGACCATTGTGAAGTGGTGCCAGTTTGGTTAGGCAACTAAAGTGCTTGGCTAGGTTTAGGCAACTAAACTTGTTTTTAACGGAAGTAACATAAAAGTTATACATTAGGTAATTTGAAGACCTCACCAATGACTTTTGGTTTTGCACAAGACACAAACGGTGGTCTCCTGCATGAGTCCTTCACCCAGTGTCACCCATATTCCTCCTATGCTCCCTCATGAGTCCTATAACCACTTCCGTCGACCTCTAACACACACATGAGTTGTACTGAGCTGTTTGCACAGACGACCTAGACAGCTGTTTTTCTGTTAAGGGGTGGTTTAAATCCTTCATTGATTGGATAGGCAAATAGTATCTAACCTAGCCTTCACTTGTCTCAAGTTGTTCTTCATTTTAGGTCATTAATGTGAGTTATATCAGATATCCAAAGGGTCTTCTCTTTGTTTCACCATTTAGTGGTCAAGGGGGAACACGTGAAAATGTTTCTAATGAGTCTTCCTCGACACCACTGCACAGCAGATCCTTTGATAGTGACAAATGGCGACCCCTTTCACAGCCGCACTTTTAATATGAGAATGTCTCTGAACTGGCTATCACTCATGAGACGATCACTTTTCATGTCAGCACATTTTCTCCTTCATGTCATAGCTCTTCATTTCTTGTTATTTATAACCACATTACTACTTCTGTGAGAATTGCATTGTGGGTAAAGCTGCCCCCCCCTCCCCCACAACAGTTGAAGTTGCTCATTCGCGTGTGGAAATCAGTATGGTTTATTTGGTCTTCTCAACCCTGTACAGATTTGCCAATCAGAACATCAGCCTGTCTGCTGAGTGTTCCCTCATTTACTTGGAGCATAATGATGGTTTACAGAATTACAGTTTTAAGTTTCACTCATTCTGCTTTGATCTCTGACCGCTGGCTGCCTTTTGCCTTTAACATTACACAGAATTCATTTCCGAAAGGCACAGACTTCTTCCCTCCCTCGGATGAAAGCACACCAGATATGAGACAGAGCAGGAAGCAGACTTTTTTCTCAGTAGCAGTGTTGACAACAGTCAAATGTGACCTCTTCAAGACAAGGTACATGTTCCTCAGGGTAGGGAGAGGCGAATTAAGAACCGTGCTGAAAGGAAACATGTCAGACGGGTGTCAGCCACCTCCAATTACTTGATATGTGTTCTTCCTTTCACACACGCAAGTTTTTCCTACATCGGACTTCAGAAAGACAAATTCATATAAGCGTCTCAACAGCCGTGTGGCAGGCACATGTTGGAGATGGGCTGATTTAAGCTGATAAATGTGTCGTGGGACCTCTTTGTTTTGCAGGATGTATGAACAGATCTTGTTCAATGAGAGTGCTCCACTATAGCCATATGATGAAACCCTGGTGTAAGCAGCCCTCCTAATTGTGCTGTCTGTTCAGTCTCACTCTTGTCAAGCCTCCAAAAGCTGCAAATGATATCTCTAATCGACTATGAGCTCGAGATGTATCCCCCTACTCAGCTGCTGGTCTTTCAAGATAAAGATAGTGTTTCATTGTTGACCTTGTCTAAATAAAAAAAAAATAAATAAAAAAAAGCAGAAACACCTCTGATGTTCAACCATGCTAAATGTATTCACTGAACAAATGTGTACCCTGACATTCTTTTATATGCTGTGGCAAGTACATTAGTGAGCATCTCATGTCAGGTTCATCCTGCATCTAGTGAGTATTTCCTGCAGAGATTCTCCATGGTTTGTTTCTTTTTATGTATTTTACTAGATGTTATACATCTTAATAGTTTATAAAAAACAGATTGTTTTGTTTGAACGCCCAGACTCGATTAGAATAAACACGTTAAACTCTTACTCTGGTTATATGAAATGTGGTTATGATAACTGGTTTTGTCCGTTATTTTGAGGTTATGATATGTAAATGTGTTACTGCGTGACATGAGTAACACTTTTTTTCCCTACTGTTCAAATTTAAATCTGTGTAAATCATCAGTCTTTGTGTGAGTGTGTATATGATTTTAGATTATATGCTAAATGTATTACTAAATCTAGTACGGATAGACAGATTATCTGATCAGATACTCAGCATTTTCCCAATCATTGAGTTGCTGATAAAACAAAATTATGCAGTTTTGGCTTTGATGCAGTTGCTTCTTACTGTCTGTAATCACCACTCTGTAGTCTCACTCTGTGGTCCCAGCCACACCACTATCTGATTGGTTACTCATCATGAGCAATGGCCTATCAACACTGAATAATCTAAAACCTGCAAAGAAACTAGTAACTACAATTACCAAATAAATGTAATGAAGTTACAAGTGCAATGTTTTCCTCTAAAAATTTAGTAGAGTGGAAGTGTAAAGTAGCAGAAAATGAAAATACTAAAGTAATGTGCAAGTTCTTTCAAACTGTACTTCATGTACTGTACATTAAATGTTACTTACTTACAAACCATCACTGGTCATTTTAAATTTTGACCAAGAGAGTTTCATTTTCACTACAAATATATATTGGTTCCAAATATCAGTTATCGGTCCTGTGTAAATATGTTTGTCGATCCCTAAAATGTACTTTATTTTGTAAATCAAATAGCCTTTTCTTTCAAAGCCAGCTTTTTCTCAGTCAGTGAATTCAACAGCTCAACCTTTTCATACTGTATTCACAAATATACTACAGTAGTTAGTTTCAAAATAGGAAAGATTTGGACTTTGCCAAGAACTAGACGGTAGCCAGCTGTTTCTGTCTGTTTAAACGTAGTGATGTATAAATCTGAGCTTTTGAGGTCAGAGTACAATATTTTAGTGGTTTCTTTTCCCCCATATGTCTTTTGACAGGCACAGAGGAGGACGAGGTGGTCAAGTCTAAGAAGGTCTTCCGCAGCCAAACTGTGGCCAGCCAGAACCCCGAGACAGAGTTGCTGCTGGACGGAGACGATGATGCCGTCAGCCTGCTGCAGGAGAAGGAGATGGACAACCTGGGTGGTAAGTCAGCACACCGGCACCTCCATTAACCCCAAGTCAACATCACTTCTGCCAGAGCATCAGTGCTTGTCTTTTATCCCTGTGCTTGCTAATAGCTGGCATAGTTACAGTGTGCATGATTAATACCAGGGCATCAGATTAACTGTTTGGATCAATGCAGTGGCTTTTAATATTCATTATGCTGCATTGGAAACAGAAACGCTGTAAGGGCAGACTTTGAGATGTTTAGCATTAGTATTAATAGTATTGAAATCTATTTATCTAATGCATTTAAAGTTTACAGGTTGTTTTCTGCAGCTGTGAGGTCAAATGCTCCTTATGTTTGACAGCTACACATTGTTTTGGTCTGATAAGTGTCCTTCTCTGTTTTGTTTTGGATCTTGTCAGCAAAGTTCCTTCCGCGCGTGTTTATCTCCAGAGGCAAGTCTTCTTAAGTTAAACTAACACCGGAACGATGATCAGTCCAGATATGTCACAACTCATATTCAAGATTCCTCAAGCAATCACTGATTCAAGTTCATAAGAACCATATGAACTTCACCATGGCCTTATTTAACCTGTCATCTGATTTAATGTCCTACCCTCAAAATCTGTTGATATAACCTGAGACTGAACATTGTATTTAGTTATTAAACTTAAGCCTGTTTAAATAAACGAAATTCTGCTGTCCTATGGCTAATATATTGGTCGTTATACTTCAATAAGGCCATTGTAAAGTTTCAACAAATCTGAGCTAAGATATCTGAAAACAGTTGTTCGTCTTACTAAACATCCTGTGTAAAAATCTTTTATCACTCTGAAAACTAAACCCTGCATAAAAATAACACACACATAATCAAACGTGTATGTCTATCTAACAAATGATTTGATAGTTAGATATTGTTATTTTGTTAATCAATGCTGGAGAAATATATTTTTCCAGGAAATATAATTCATTCCATAGGAAATCTTAAATTACAGTAATTATCTGTCCTCATTCCAAATGAAAAAAAAAAAAAAGAAAACCTGAACCTTACCAAGAAAAATGCATATTAAGTGTGGGTGGGAGTTAATAAGGGAGAGCACACAACAACTTAATTATGCTGCAGTCAGACTAACCCCTATTCTCTCCACAGTGAACAATCATTAAGAGATTAAGTGGCCCTTAACAGCTGAGCAAAGAAAATTAAATCTTAATCTTTGATTTATTTTACCCATGTGGTTAAAAAAAAAATCTTAACTCAGCTTTAATACTTTGTCTGACGTAATTCAGTCAATAATGCAACCTGCTGCCGAGGCGCTGGTTGCCCAACGGTTGTATAATATAACCGGCACCACACACTCTGTGTGTGTGAGCCAAACAATCAAGCCAGCGCTCGTAGCTGCATTTCAAGTAACTGCCACGGCTTTAAAAGGTAAGTTATCCAGAGTTCACTTGAGCTTTGACTGCAGATCAAGAATGCTGCTCACATACTCGTCAATAAAGTCCAATTTTCATCTCACACCTTGTGCAAATCATTTAAATAAGCAGAGTCTGTCAGTGGTTTGTTTATATGATACAGGCTTTTATGTAGAATAAAACTAATAGTCAGCACTGGCAGCCATCACCAGTTATACTTCTGTGAAAAGGATAATAAAGCAGTGTCAAAGTTTCTCCACTAATAGTGAGAAGTCTGGGCCGTGTTTTTTTACTTTGGATTAGTGGCTAGTTTGGACAATTTAAAGTTGACATGAAATGAAAATGCCCTTTTAACCTTTTTAGAGCACTTCTCCAGTCATATTGAGACTCTGTTTAACTACATATGCCAAATGAAAATCAATTTTTTTGTATTCTTGTGTCAAAATCCAATCATGATACATTCTGTAAAACAAAACTACTATATGTGCATACAAAGGCTTGATCTGAGATTCATTCATGTTGGTGTGTCTTCTCTGTGTTTGTTATGAAACGCCCACTTTCGAAGCAAACTCAAATCAAATTCCTCCCAACGTTAAGTCCCGCCCGCATATCCTGTTTCACTCAGATAAATACCATGATACAGTAGACAGACATCCTCGAAATGCAATTTAATCTAGACTTTTAAGGAACACTCACTGCTCCAATACTGTAAATGGATTGTAAGCCCCTAGGCTGACATGTCGTGCATTAAAAATATTGTTTAAATGATGCATAATCTTAGAGATGTTCCTGTTTTCATAGAATTTATGAGTGCTTGCTTGATCGTCTGCACAAATTAAACAACAGGGGAAAAGAAAAGGGTGTTCTCTTTTTTGTAAGGGATTTTCAATGATAATCTAACGCTGTGGTCCTGTGAGTTAAGGAGTTCGGTGCTTGTAATTTTGTTTGTTGACATCTGCGATGTTGCCAAAATGTCTTCACTAAATCTGTGCTGCCTCTCAAACCCACGTTAACACTAACAAATATAAATGCATGTAGCTAATGGAGTAATTCCAGGTATCGTATTTAAAAAGATGCCCTATGACTCTAGATTCCCACACACTTAAATAATGGCATGAGGTTCATAGCCCCGTGTACGTTATCTAGTTATCCTGGCTTAGTATATGAGGCTCAGGCTGAACCAGGGCACTGCTGAGTAGTGAAATCCTCTCGGAGATCCCACAGATGAATCTCAGAGGAGGAGGCTAACCCCTCCTCTTTGTCCCAGAGCCAGCAGGCAGCCAAACACTCCATGTCTGTCAGATGAACCCTGCACTGGCCAATCAAAAGAGCAAGGCTGGAGCTGAAATATAATAGGAATGTATTCTTCCAAGAGAACTAATAAATGACCTTGTTCAAAACCGAAATGCTGAGATTTACTATTTCTGATACATTAATGATGTGTGAGCTTGTTTGCTGTAAAAATCCAACTTTGAAGAATACGAGCTGGGATTTATGGATATTTTTAAATCAAAATCGAGTTCATGTTGTTACCAGTAGGGGAGCTCCCTTACTCACAACATTTGGGTAATGTTTTTACCAGGATGCCCTGTCTGTGTTTGGCCTGTATCTAATCTCAGGCATGAACAGCCTTAATGAGAGATCTGGGACTAGGTCCTTGTCAACAACAGTGCTCCTCCTGCCAGCCGTTGGGTCAGTGCCTGCTGCTGCTGCTGCTGCTGCTGCTGCCAAATGGGCGGTGCCTGCACTCAAGGGCCCAGGCAGTGGTGGTTACTGAACCTATGATTAGTTTTGCTCCCCCACAAACATAGAAAATGCTGTCTGCGCTCACACTGGCATTAAGTGAGCCTTTTTTTGTGTGCGCATATTGTAATTGAAATCAGATAAAATAGAAACTGAAGATGAGCATGTGAGAGAGAAGAAGAGGAGCCTCACAAGGCATTTCTTGTGTCAAGGAGGAGTCTGTCGATTCGACTGTCCTGCTGTCATATACCGGAACTGTGTTAGCATATGCCCCGAAGTGTGGTTTAGCGGCCACAACCATTTTGTTCTGCCTTAATTTAGTCTTTCTGTATCCATTTTAGTCGTCATTCACAATACAGTTCCTTTGAATGGGTTCATGTGTATAAAAGAGTAAAACCCACAGAACATTTGTGAATGCGAATCTCAGGACAAAAAAAAGAGAAAGAAGAAATGTTATTCTTTTTGCACGATCAAGTTCCTCAAGTTTCTTTCTTTTTTGTTAATTTAAAATTCAAAGTTCTACGAATCCTTTCCTAATATAAACAGAATACGTGGAACATCAAAAAGAAAATACACAAACAGCACTCGAAAACTGATTTATTTGTAATAAATATTTAAATGTTCCTGCTTATTTTAAATTAATCCTTGTATGCTGCAGCCTCATTAAATAGTACGCAATGCAGTATATATTTCTCCAGGCTTTTACATGTAAATGTTTTATGTTGAAAGATGAATGCAAGCTTTGAAATCAATGGAAAAAATGGTCACTGCTCCAGTACAGCAACTCGAATGAGCAACGAGACCCTCAGCATGCAGCGAGTTGTAATGACTGCAGCCGCGCATGTGTATGTCTGCACTATAAGTCACCATGTGCGTGTTTGCAAGTGAATGATTGTGCTCAGGTGTGTAACCCACTTCTACTTGTATTTCTCCCATAATGTACAAAATAAAAGCACTCTGCCCCATCAGACATACAGTCCAGCGGATGGATTGTGGATAATAATAATAAGCCCATCTTCTCGGCACTTCTCCCAAACTCCCTCCACAACCAAATGAGACTTTTCATCACTTCATTAAATTGGCCTGTCATTCGACAAATATTTGCATTTTCATTAAAGGAAAAGCCCCAACAGCCGGATATTTTCTGAGCTTTAGCGTATACACACCACTCATCCCATGTAACTTGCCCTTAATTTCATTATTCTCCTGTAAACATTTTAATGCCATATAGCCTAATTATGGAAGGATCCCTGAGGGGATTACCGCCTAATCCTCTTCCTCCCCATGAGCAATGGATGCTGTGGCTTAATGCTTCAGGCATTGTGTCCTTTCTCTCGGGGTAGCCCTTTAGGGCCGAAAACACAATACATCAGCCCTAAAAGTGTTATTTTTAGTAGGAGGTGAATGGGCTTGTAATTTGTAGTGAACATTAAGACAATCTGCTTTTTATTGTAGCCGAAACAATTTATGGTACAGAGAGAGTCAACTGGCAATAATAATATAAGTAATAAAAATTATAATGATAATAGTAAGATAAAATAGATACTTTCACTTTTTGATGTCATACATTTATTTAACTTTTTTAAAAATCCCATCTTTTTTATAAAGCTATCTAAAATGCAATCAAACAGGCTGAGGTTTCTGCAAGTATTTACTGTTCATATGAAGCTTGTAAGCAACGTGTAGCGCCCAGGCTGATAGCATCAGCAGATAGGATCACCGTTAATGGACCCGAGCAACGCTGAGGAGAAGAAGAAAAAAAAAAAAAAAACAGGGAGGGAGGTTTGACTGTGCAGCCTGCAAGAGCGATGAAGGGGCGCTCTGGGAGCTGAGACCGAAATCCACTTGTATTCCTGTAACACTATCGGCCATAATTGGCTGAGGAACGCAGATTAAGATTGATGAGACATTAAAGTGGCTCTTTGGAGTTTAAGGGATCGATAAATATCCTGATTTCGAGAGCTTTTCGTTTGAGAGCAGACAAATCACTGTAACGGTGCTCCACGGCGACACACTGATCTAAGAACATGGAGGATGAAGCAGAGAGAGGGGAGGAGGAGGAGGAGGAGGCAGAAATAAAGATGTGATCACTATCAGCTGGCAGGGTCACAAGCCCACCTTAAAATTGTGGACATTTTTTAGGACTTGAGAACAGGCCTGTAGTTTTATTGTGGTCCTACATGTCTTAATGTACGGAGAGGGCAGGAGTTTGTACTGGAGGATACAAGAGCGGCTTTTTAAATTCATGCACGGCTTCCTCTCATAGGTCGTTGCCCCCTTTTAAAACCAACCCTGAATATCAATGATGCAAATTAAAATGTTTCACCTCCGCTGCATTCCTACATTCAGTTTCCTGAAAACATGTTCTCCTCTAGTTATGATTCGGTCATATCATAAAGGCTTTTATTATGATTATTATTGTTAGTGTTGTTATCAGTGCATCTGGTTTACAAACAGGTACGGATACACTTCTATGCATTTGTAGGCCTGATAAATGATCAGTGTTATGCGCATATATTGCTCGAAATGTGCACTTGAAAGACAGAAAAAAGGCGTTCTGGCAGCTTCGTTTCGCGGTGCGATAAATAATAAACGATAAAATAAAATGGAGACTTTCACGCGGCTGTCACAGTGTTTGACCGAACTGCAGTAATTAATCTAAAAAAATATAACAAATGTTTTTTTTAAGCGCAGGGTTTAGACGCATTGCAAACAGGCCGCCGTCTGTCTCCAAGTCCTGCACACACTGGACCTCAGCCTCGCTTTATTTTGTGCACAAGAATCATCTTATATTTTCCTCCTTGTTACTGATGGTGCACACGGCTGCCCTCCTCTGCACTCTGCAGGCCCAGTGGTCCTGAGCAGCCCGGCCCAGCTCGTTGCCCCCGTTCTGGTGGCCCGGGGGACTCTGTCCATCACCACCACTGAAATCTACTTCGAGGTGGACGAGGATGACCCTGCCTTCAAAAGGGTCAACCCAAAGGTAAGTAACCTGCGAGCAAGTGTGCAGCCCAAGTTTAAAGCAGGCACTTTGCCTTGTGCATGTTATTTTTTTTTCTTTCCTCCTCCTTTTCGTTGGAAATGGCCGACAGGTATTAAAACATTCAGTATATTGTAAAGAAAGAGCGGGTTGGCTCAGATGCTTTCACACAGGTGCGCTGCTCCGTGTCGCTTCTCCTTTTGTATTTTATGACGACATTTTGTGCATTTCGCGCGAATCACGGTTCATTTTAGTTCGGTGTGTTTCAATTTTATGCATTTAAAATAAATAATCAGATAATGATAATTGAGGCCTGCTTGTCATAAATCAAACAGTGGAGACATTTTTCAACCAAATTATGCCAAGTGAGCTGGTTATCCAATGTTTTAAAGACATTACACGCAGATTTCTTGCACAGCTGGTTGTGGTTTTAAAAAAAATAAAATACAAACTGGTGCAAAGGTTACAGATATGTTCGTATTGTGTGTGGAATTATTATTGTCCTTATTAAGAGTCGGCGAAATTAAATGTCATCGTATTATTGCTGCATGGCGTTAGGCCTACGTCACTACTGTAGAGAAACACATTTAATAAAACCATAAAGGGGACACAAATATAAAACAGCTCGTTTTATTAGCTCTTTAAATTAGATCAAAGACAGAAATTAAAAAAATCAGATCACAGATGTTATAATCCAGTGTATTTCAAGTGCATTTTTTTTTCAATTAAACTGTAATATATATATACTATATATGTTATCATTTTCATTTTTTTATCATGTAGGCCTAAGCATGGTAGAGAAAAATCAACAACCCCCCAAAAAATGTTCGAGTACTTTAAATAATAATTCAAGTAAATTGATGGAATGTTTTCAATGTAACAGATGTCGTACGCCTACCATCAAAATGTAAACTTTCAAAAATGAGACAATGTCCATTGAAACAGATGAGTCAGACTACCACTGATGCAAGTATAAATAAAAAAAAATGTAAAAAAAAAAAACAAAAAACGTTTTCTACCAGATAAAGAAAAAGTTCAGAAGTAGATTTAAACAGGTGGATCCTATTTACGTGTCACAGAACAACATTCACAATTTCAGACCACTGGAATCACAATCTATGAATGTATTTACAGTATAAAATGTACAGATGTTTGTGTGTTTTAATTGTTTGTTTTTTTTCTCCAAAGTTTGTCACGGGGCTTTATTTTATAGCATTTAAGAAAAATGTAGGATTCGGACATTTTGAGAGAGAGAGAGAGAGAGAGAGAAGGAGGCACTACTGAGGTGCACTCCTGGATTAATGGTTGCCAATAATTTAAATTTTGCTCCTAAATATTGACACCACCAAAAGGTGCACGGGGGTGATGGCAAACTAAATTTGTCTGTCATTAAAAAAAATCATCTTGAAAACAGGCCAGGCCGAAACAGATTGAACAACAGAAGGACAGTCACTTTTCACAAGACTTTTTGCAAATTGTTTGGCGATATTTTCTCTGTCCGTCTATGAGCTCGTTAGGCCTCTTTACCACATATTGTTTAAGACGAGGTGAACTGACATGTTTTACCTCAGAGTTTCTCCAAGCTTTTGGGGTTGGTCAGTATTTCTCTCGCCAGTCGCCAAGTCTGTTTGGCTGCGTTCTCTAGAGCAGAGTGAGGTTTTCCTTGAAACAGGTCTAAATTAGGCAGGAAATAATGCGGGCACCTTCTGCACTGCAAACATGAAATGAGCTGTAATAGTATCCCGTTCAGACGGTCGCCGAGGCAGTTCTCATCCCAGTCCGACTCCCTGGGATGCTTCTCACACTCGTAGGAAACCAAAGTTTTCATGTGGTAGTTGTTCAGGGGCTGTCCGGGCAGTTCGAGGTGTCGGTCGCGTAAGGCTTTGAGCACTGACAAGCATTTCTTCCTGCATCCACCGAGGAGCAGCCGGTTCTCGGCCTCGGCGAACTGCAAGACCCAGGCGTCGCTCTCTGCCGAGCTCTGCTTGCCGTTCAGGGAGTAGCACTCTTTGGATAAAAGATTGAACCCTTCCGCTTTGACTTCTGCAACCCGGTTAGGTCCCGGCCAGGGGATGTGGGGGAGAGGCCAGTGCGCAGCGCTGCGTGGCCAGATCCCAGTGCACTTGAACGCCGGCGTGATTTGCACCACATATCTGTCTCTAATGCGCAACTTCACCTCACTTGTGTCAGCGACCATTTTGACAACATCTCTGTAGCTGCATTTATCCACTGCCTGCGCCACCAGTGTCTGAAATCTCGACCGGATCTTGCGCGCCGAGAGGTAACCGGAGGCTGTGATGAATTCAACCCAGAGAGACATGCTTCTCTTGCGGCCGTCGCTGAGCTTGAGCACGGCGCAGCCCGGGAGAGAGCCGTCATCCACAAAGTTGAATACTCCCATCTGATTCAGATAGAGCACGACCTCGAACTCGGTGGGTGAAATAACCTCCAGTCCCTCGAAACGATTATCCATCTCGCTGAGAGAGCTGATGAAGCGGGGCTCCTGCACCTCGACCTCCTTCAGGACATCCGATACCACCTTGCACACCTCCCGGATGGTCTTGGAGATGGCGGCTTTTCGAGACTGACATTTCTCGTTGTAGTATTTGTTGAGGTGATACACCAATTTCGCCTGGGCGGCTATCATATTAGGGCAGAGATCCGGGTTATACACCGGAGTCTCGCAGTAAGCCGAGGGATCCAACGCGGCTGTTTGTACGGGAGCCAATTTTAGAGAAGAAAGAAAGCTATTTAAAAAGAAAAAAAAAATGTCTATTTATAAGACAACTACTCAAAACTGTGCTCAGAGCACATGCGTTATAATCAGATCATAACATTCACAGCTGTGGTACCGTAAACTGCATTGAAGCGAAGTCCTCCGATTTATCAGGCTGACCTGATTAAAAGTCCATTTCAACCTTGTGAGGTTCAGTAGCTGGGAGGGGAAAAAAAGCCTTTTTGCCTTTTTCTCTGATCACCGTGCCAGTTAGGAGTCCGCGTAATTGCGCAGAAGTGGAGTGTGTCCTCCTGACGCAGACGCCCGGTGTTGCTGTGTTTTACAACAGGGAGACACACACACACACTCTTTATTATAAGGGAGGAGTTGAGACCAGGATGTCCAATCGCTGTCGGATGCGTCACCGCTTCCCAGTTTATCGAAAACAAATTCACCCCCGGGTGTTATATACAAGTAAAAAGTACAGGTAGTAGTAGTATATCGAGGAGCGGAAGTACACCTACGCATTCGGAGAGAAGAAAAAAACAAACATTTTCGCTGCGTTGCGTTGCTTTTTTTTTTTCTTTGCTTGGACTCTGCTGCTTTTCAGTCAGCTATATTGAATCATATATGAAACAGTAGGTGGATTCAGAATTGTTAAAGTGGGCTCGTTATGCTCTCGGATAATAAAACATTTAAATTTACTTTATTATTATTATTTTTTTTTACATTTTTCTCTGGTGGACCGGATCTAATATCTTCTCCGTCCAGCTCATCAGATGAATTGAAATTAGAGTAATTTCGGGAGGTTTTCTGACGCAAAATATAATTATATTCTATTAATGTGTTTTTGCTTATTTTGAAGTCACACATTAATAAAATAATCACGAATTAGTTTATTATCTCCATGCGTTAGTTGAATTCATTGAAAAGTCTTATTTATGAAAGGTGCAGAAGTTATGGTGCTTTTTAAACTTAACATTGTGATTATGTATGACACATTTATTATCGTGTCTGGGATCCATAAGCTAGTTTAATATCTCGAGCTTGATCGAGAGGGCGTATTTGTTGTGGCTCTTTTACTGTGCGGGGACTGCCTGCTGTGCTGTGTCTGCTCCCAGCGCCAGTATAGTCACGACAGTTTAATTCCTTTATATTTACAGAAATATAAGATACATTTCTCTCTTACATAATTGAGAAATGAAACGTATGTGAACCCTTGTATTAAACTAGATATTGCAGTGTGTTTGTTGTGTTTATCTGCCAACTGAAAGGAGTGTTTACAAAGTGGGTGCTTTTATAGTTATTAGTTTTTATTTTTAATGCTTGTAATATTGAAATTGTTATTGTTTTTTTGTTTTTTACATATATGTCATTATTTGATGAAAAACAATAATATACGTTGACATTCTACAATCTGTTTTTTCTGGTAGGCTGATAATTAATATATATTTTATTCAACAACAAAACAGCACACTAGCATAAAAAAACATTTCAATGTTTATAAAAATAAAACTTGATTAAAAAAAAAAACCCTGAACTGCTAATAATTCTAACATTTGCGGCTGAACATTTTATTTAAAATGCTATGATGTGTAGTGTGTTGTTTTAGCTACGATGGTCTGATTCACAAATAAAAAAAGGTCTTGCATCCACACTAAACCCGCTCTGGCTCTCATCATTGCACTCGCACCCCATCTCACAAGGTACAGTGCATCCTTTGAAGAGCACTTCAAAAAGATGATGCTGCACAGATCAGATAAGGAACACAAAGGCATTTACACTCATCTCTGCTCCAGTCAGAGCTGCATAAGACCAGACATTATGAGGGCAAACGGCCGCACGTCAGCTCTGACTCACGCTACACGGATGTGGCTGAGCGGGAGGTGGCGTGCGCGGGAAGGACCCTGATAGATAGGTGACTCCCATTATCATCACAGCCTGTCATGGACTCACTGCCAGTACCTTCAAACCCCAGTGATAATTCCACACTGTTACCAGGCAGAAATTATGGAGGTGTAGCTTTTTTCTTTTTTTTTTTTTTAAATAAATGTAACCTGAAAACTGTATAATTCTAAAATTTAAAAAAATAAGATAAGGTCCTTTATTTCCATTCACTTCGCATTTAGGTCTGATTAAATTCACAACAAAAATGTATATTCTGGCTGACATATTTCTGGAAGATATGGAGGACATTATGGAAGGTTTTCATGTGGTGAGAGGTAGCTAAAAGCCTCTTCCCCTCTCCAGCTTTGATAGTCTTTTCCCTCACTCTCTCCCACTGTCTGTGGCCCAGCAGGTACTTGCCTTTTATTGAAACCAGACTGCCCTGACTTTCCAGGCCATCTTGCTCCAAGTCAGATACCTCAGAATCCAGTTGCACCTCTTGAGTTTGTGTTCCAGCCTTTGGTCGTCCGTATGCGTGATAGAAGGGGGGATTTTCATTGAGATTATCACCTCTTAATCTAAACCATGTGGCTGCACAGATCTCACAGTAACTCAACCTGCTCCGCAGTCCCAAGACTCCAGCAGTTGTCAGGTCGAGCCTAAGACAATCCAATCTTCTTATCCATATCTTTACCATTACAACATTGCAAGCTTTGTTGCTTCATTCGTCGTCCCGCTAGGCTATTGGAGGCCCTCTACCAGTGTGATATATGGGGCTGTGAGTAAAGCAAAGGCCTATTTCTGACCCAGCAAAATGCATGCACGATAGTGTAAATCAATACAGTGACTTCTCCTTCCCCTAATTTTGCACGAACATGTGACCCTGTTTTGAAGGCCTCTTTGTTTCCAGAGCATGCCTCTATACTTATTCATTTTTCCTCCTCCATTTTTCGTTTTTCCTTTCTTCTCGTAAGACTGTTCGTCCTGTTAACATGGCCGGGCATAAGGTCAATGGTGCTTGTCTGATGACTGAAATTGCCCTTTGATGACACCACTCGTGCTTTGAGTGACTTCAGATGATACTCTTACTGATTCTAGCTGGAATCGTTAAATGCATGTTGCTTTATTTCATCCTCGAGGCTCTATGCAGTATTTACACACACAGATTAATAATACATATGCATTAAACTAACGTATATGTGTTCATATGAAAATGAGCATAATCTGTATGAAAACAAGATTATTTTTATTGTATGTACAAGGGAGTTTGTAGCCTCAAGCAATTAATACAAAAATGATCATATTTTGAAAAAGTGAGTTTCCCGAGGGGGAAATGAAAACACCATGCTCTACAAAGATGAACATTTATTGTCTGACTTGACTAAAACTATTCATGCAAATTTTACTTTTATGTATTACCTCATCATGACTATTAACAATGATATGCCAGTGATGGTATACAAGTATAGCATTTAACTGATTTTAAGCTGGATCAAGAGCATTATAACCCGCAATCTCCTGTCTGGAATCATAATTATGGATGACATTTTATTATTTGGTAATCCTATTAAGGACAAGAACAAATAGGTCTGCCATGTGCGTTTTCATTAATTTTCTGGGGTCATTTAGTTTTGAAAAAGAGAATCTGAAGCCATTTCCCATATAAAGGGAGTTTTTCCAGCTAGCTTCCAAGCTAATATGCAGATTAGTCAAAATGGACTTAATAGGATGACATATTTCTATATAAATCAGATTAAAAGCAGTGACACTTCAGAGAACTGACATCAACACTGGCACTCAAACTGTGAGACATAATATATCTCATCTCATGGGATAGCCACTCACGTTGACACATTTTCTATAATTTTATTTGTCACAAAATGAAATTGTCATTGGGATTTTTAATAACGGAACATTATTATTCCAAGCAATATGGTGTCTCTGTAGGAGGCCAGTTAATTTTTGGGCCCGGAGCTGCACCGAGGACCCCCTTTGGATTGTGTCCATTCATTTGTTTAATTCTCTGCTGTGTGTTAGCAGCCTCCAATGGAGAAGTCAGGAAGCTGGACCACATAGCCAGAGGCTCTTAAAGACCCAAGATCAATTCAACAGGCGCTGTTCACTATGACCCGCATCCATAACATTCACACGTGAACACGCCAAAAATTCTGATAAAACAGAAAGGTGGCGAAAAGTGTAAATTATGAATCTTAATTGATTGTCTCAGCTTCATCTGGCCCTTCACCCCTCCCCTCTGCAATATGGTACGCTTGTCAGCCTTTGTGATAAATTACATGCATGTATTTGCATGAATTTAGCACAAATACAATTCAGTTCTGTTTACCAAAGTACCGGTCCAGAAAATGTCTGGTTTGTTTCACAAAAGAAAAAAAAAACAGCAGTACACTGTGTTTTGTGCACTTTCTCTCCTGCACAGGTTATACAGTTGAGTTCAGTGAAAGTGCTGGTGCAGTGTTTTCCACTTGTTTTATTAGCACACAGTTTAGCATTATATCCTGTTGTACATGACAATGCTAAATATTGGGATTGTTGGAGACTGGAGCTGGTTTATTATTACTTTATTCAGTGTGTATTTTCCTGCTGTTTTCTGCAAACTGGTAGGGCTCTGATTCTTCTACAATAATTCACTAGTACTTTATTTATTAACAGGCAGTTATTTTTTTATTGTCTTTTATTTATCAAAGAATATTCCTGACTTCGATCTTATCTGTTGTAAAAGGCAACCATTCAGCAGCAGCAGCAGTAGTGTGATTAATCTTCATGTTTGCGAGATGTCTTCCATCTAAGGGTGGGCGCTGTAATCATCTGCCCACTGACCCCATGATGCTCATCTACAGTCCTCCCTACAGCCCCTCTGTCTGATAAGTAATTTCAAATTTCAGATTAACTGAACACACTTCTCTCCCACATGTCATGTGATCTAGGAGTAGGAGTAAACCTCGCAAAACAAAAGAAAATGGAAGCGTTGGTGGCATATTGTAGGTGTGGGGCTGTTGGTAATCAAATGCTGCTGGTGAGGCCTGTGATGAAATTAGGCAATGTTGCCTAAATAAGGGATGAAGGGTTCATAATTGCCAGTCCTAGAGATCTGAGGTGCCGGGTGCCAACTGTCAGAGCAAGGCTAATGATGACAAATGTCTCTCTATGCAGATTGCTGCAGCAGCAGCTCGGGTGTGCAGCTGAGGAGGAAGAAGAAAAGAAAAATGCACTGAGCCTAATAAGAGAGAGCTTGTGTGCACATATTTAGTGACCTACATGGAAACAAACCTCTTTAACTGATGGACTACCCTTGGACGTACTCAAGCTTGATGCCGTTTACAGCTACCATAAAATGGAGGAGTCCCCTGCAGTACCTGTGACTGATCTTTAATAGTCATTAATCTGCAGGACTACGAGGAATCATTACGATCTGCTGCTTCACAGATACAGAGAACGAAAAATAGAAACTACAATTAACTCACATATGCGTGCAGGCTTGTCAAGATGATTTAACAATGAAGATTTGTTATGTTGGAAAAGTTAGCTCTATATTTAGCCAAACAATCCATCAACTCTGGAGGAGGGGACATGTAAGCATGGATCAGCAATGTCCCTGTGTGTAGTTTTCCTCATTAGCTTTCAAAAGTTGATGTTTGGTCATTATTGTGCAAGATGGCGAAGTGTTGTAAAAAGAGAAGTGGCTTGTTACTCTGTGGTGCGTGTGCAAAATAACAGGCTGTTTTTGGTTAACATAGCTAAAATGCTGTTGGTTAACATGGTTTAAAAAAAAAGTTTTGTGTCCTAAAAGTGTGCGTGATTTTAACCATCTTTTGTAGCAGGGAGCCATAAATCTGATTTCACTTACTGTGACGTAAGGCTCATGCTAATAAAAGAGCAAACTCAGAGTGTTGCATGGCCAGATTTCCCCAATTTGTTGCATGAATGGCTTTTGAAAGGGGTCCCTCTTTGTACAAAGGGAGTCTCGTCTTTGTTTGGTTTCGCCCCATCTGTGTCATCTGGTGGTCTGTGCAAGAGGGTGGTGTCTCGGGGTGCTCCCCAGCGGCGATGCCAGTTGTTTTATGGACTCGGTGGAGTGGTGCTGGGAGTTCATAAGTTGGCTGGCCCATTGTGTGCTGAGCCCAGCTGACACGTGTGAATTGACTCCAGCATATTGACAGATCATTTCCATTAATGAATCGGAGGAGTCTGCCTTGTTTCACTCTGTGATTTATGCCCTTGCTTCATCATCCTCAGAGCTCAGGGTTAACTAACAGCCCCCTGAATGACTCAACCACAATGTGCTGGATGAAGGGAGTTTGCTTTGTTCAGTACTTTTATGAAAACATTTTTTATATCTTATACTTCAAGATAAATCAAATCAGATCATCAGGCTCTCTTAGAATAATGTTAGTGTTTTATATCTGACATTTACATTTAACATAAAAGCAACTTGGTTGAAGTATGAATTAAAGTTTTTCGAGGCTGCAACTAACAATTATTTTGATTACAGATTCATCTACCGATCATTTTCTTGATTAATCGATTAGTTGTTTGGTCTTCAAATTTTAGAAAATGGTGCAAAATGCTGATAGCTGTTTTCCAAAGCCCAAGATGACATCCTCAAATGTCTTGTTTTGTCCTTCACCAAAAGATATTCACTTTACTGTCATAGAGGAGTAAAGAAGCCACAAAAAATATTTGCATTTGAGACACTTTTTAGAAAGTACACATTTTAAAATAAGATGATGAATTGATCATCAAATAGTTGGCGATTAATTTAGTGGCAGACAACTAATGGAATAATCAACTAATCTGATTTCTTATTGTTGTAAATTATTTGTAAAATGCATTTCTGCACATTAAAACTGTCTACAAGGAAAAGCTGGATGATGTGCAGCCTGTTATTATCAGGCCCTGCCAGACAACTAAGTTAACATTTATCAAAGAAGCGTTTTGTGTGGGGATGGGTGGCCTGTTTTCCTGATTTGCTTTTGTTTGTAACCGCTGGTGTCTCATGAGCTCAGGCCCTGATCCTCCATGGCGTCCATCCAGGTTGTTCAAAGCAACAGCCACAGAGTGCTGATAGCGCTGGCCTCAGCCTGCCCTGTCACCCCCACCACTGCTGCCACATGGAAGGCACATTTGCTCGCCACCATTTTATGCCGCTGTCACCCTCCCTTCAAGAGCGAGGGGAAAGAGGGGAGGTGAAAAGGAAAGGAGGGAAAGAGGGAGGCTCACCCTGAGCGGATGCTAGACAAAGATGGCAGCAGAGACATTTTGTCTACTTTCATTAGTTCTGGTTGTGGTGAGCTGTGCTGAATATTAGCCTGTTACTGGCAAAGCCACACATTGTGGAGCACAGACGGAGAGCATGTCAGAATCCAATCTACCCCACCTCATTTCCATCTTCCTCACTGAAAAAATGGGACATATGGGGCAGGATGCCAATTGCTTATTTTATATGGTAATTAACATCCTTCAAACCGTGTTATATGGTAGGTGTGTCTCAACCGTGACAAAGTTTATCTCACAAATTTACATATATTTTCCCAGTAAGGGGCGATATTTTAGGATCCCAACAGACTACAAAGGCTTGTGTGCTATATGTTATTGGGAAACGAATGAACTTTGCTGGCCTTCACTCATAGTTTCACTGTATTAGTTTTGTTGTGACAGTGTCACATTCAGCTAAACTCAGAACCGTCCTAAACCAGTGCTGTCGTTTCCTTGAGTATCTACTATCTGGTATCTGTCAGCTTAAATTGGGACCCTACCTCAACCCCCCCCACCCCACCCCCCCACCCACACACACACACACACACACACACACACACACACACACACACACACACACACACACACACACACAAACGCAAACACACAAACACACACACTGTTTGTGATGGGGTGTTTCTGAGTGAGTGAAGGACAGTCGGGTATTTGATATTCTTGTGATGAACTCGATTGTTAGATTGCTGTTTGTGATCAGCGCGAGACAATCACCCAAAAATCCTTCTCTGGCAAAACACAGAGGCTTCTGATTCTTTTGTTTACCTAAATAACGACATTCGTGCAGCGAGTCCCTGATCGGTGCTAACCCTTGTGTGTGTGTGTGTGTGTGTGTGTGTGTGTGTGTGTGTGTGTGTGTGTGTGTGTGTGTGTGTGTGTGTGTGTGTGTGTGTGTGTGTGTGTGTGTGCGTGTGTGTGTGTGCGTGTGTGTGTGTGTGTATGTGGAGATGTACTGTATCTGAATGTTGTTTTGTCCTGCTGGGCTTTCATCTGTTGGACTCATTATAGCAGTCATCTCACTGGGCACCAGTGGAGAAGCTCAGGAGACGGGCTCCCCATGAAAGAGTCATGATGGATGAAGAAGTGCTGATGTGCGGGTTCCTGCCTCCAGGCTTTCACCTGCTCAGGAACAGCCCCAAGGCAAAAAAGAACCAGGCCGTCAATGAAAGGCTGAGGAGCTAAACTCAGACTTTCCCAGTGTTGCACACCGTGAACTGAGGGCTCGGGTTTGTTGGAAAAAGTTAATTTTTTGAATGTCTTTCTAATGATAAAAAAACAAGTCAAAAGGTGGATGAAAGCCCCGAAAAAGCTGGATAAAGTTGTGCCGTTCTACCTTGTTAAATTTCAAACGATTTTATCAGTGTCAGTGCCGTGGCCTTGGCAGGGCTTGGGAGGTGTCTGAGCAGGGAGTGCGGCAGCAGGGCGAGAGCATGTCTGCTGTTGACACCATCTAACGAAGGGAGGATTAGGAGTTTACAGAGGCAGTAATATGATAGGTCAAAAAGAGGAGGCACTCCTCCGCAGCACTTGGCTCTGTAATGAATGATTGACTGGAAAAGGAGAAGCTGCCACTCGCTGGCTGAGTGCTCATCTTGACGCCTGCCGCACCGCTCCACGGCTCCCCTTGATCACGTTTCGCTGCTCCCTTCTCATCTAAGGCACCAGTCTGCAGGGAAAAGCTGCTTTTCCCTCTTATTTTTCTCCCTAATTTACACATTTAAGACATTTTTGTTTGCTTATTTGCAATTCCCTTTTTTTTGTCAGTGAGCCTCTCTCTATCAGTCCTACACCCGGCTCTGAATCCAGCCCCCCACCCACACACACACACACACACACACACACACACACACACACACACACACACACACACACACACTCCCTCACTTACAACCTTCCCTTTCTCTTCTGTTTGCCTCGAGGCAATGAACTAATTTCAGGTTCCATAATTGCGGTGTGTTGTACACCTGTCTGCTATTAATTCTCCCCTGTCTCTCATTCTCTTTCTTAATGAGATATTATTGTAATTATTGTCATTATGCTATTTCCCGTAATGAACTTGATTGATGTTGTTGTTATGGCACTATTTATTCTCTATAATTACTGTGAATGTGTTGAGAATTCGTGCAGGCATTGATAGTCTGAGACTCTGGTTATGAGTGAACTCAGTTGGTCATTCACTCATCAGCTGACCTCAGAATTCCCGCTTAGTGCCGAGTTTGTCTTGGATATGGAGAAGAGAGCTGAGCAGCCTGGTCACCGCTGAATAGGGCCCTGCTTGTAGCCATTTTAAGACCATTACAACAGTGAAAGGCTACACAATGGCCAGCGCTGGGCTTTGTTTCAGCCTGTCACTTGCACCCTGTGAAAATCAAATAGTGCTTTGCCTTAAAAGAAAAGGTGAAAAAGGTTCTGCCTATACTCCCATTTTTGGAAAATCTGGTTGTGTTTTGAAAAGAAAAAAAGTTTTCAGTGACTTGATTTTGAATGTTATTGTTGAGGAGGCAAACTACTGGAAGGAATGCTAAAGAAAATCTCCGCTGAATGAACTATGTTGAATTTTTTTTTCTTAGCAGCTCTCAATCCAATTAGGAGTTTAATAAGGGTCATGCATAGGGACTTCACGCTGCAGGTCGGTTTCTTTTGGGTGCTTTTGGGGAGTAGGATGGGGCTGAAGTTGGATACGGCCTGACTGAAGGCTGGCTCTTTAATGTGAAGCGAGGGGTCTTGTGCCCCGGTGAGTCATTGAAACTGTCTGGGGAGCACTGATGATCTTCTCTGTTATTTGTGAAGGCGAGGTCGGCCGATAATCTGACACTGTGGTTAGATTGGTTTCTCAGGTGGTACCAATTACCTGATCTCCCACAAGCCTTTGCTCCCCCCCCCCCACCTGCTCCTCTCAGCTCCTGTCTCATTTTTTAAAGATTTATTTCTATAGAACATCTTTTCACTGCTCAAAACATGATGCACTCTCAGTTGCAGATGTAGTATGGTATAAGTTTTGTGTCTTACCAGGAAAGCTATAGCCCTTCTTGAATACGGGAATTTGAGTAAAGGCTATATGGGTCTTTAAAGAGGCCTTAGTTGATCTTTAATCTCCCCCTATGAGAGGGAAAGTGGGTAGGAGGGCCCTAGAAGTGGACACGTCCAGCCTTTGTGGGTTCGTTCACATGCTGGGGAGCTTTGAGTGTCTGACAGCCGTTTAACTCCACACGACCTGGTTCTCAAGTGCCATCGTTTGGGTGCTCTTGAATTCTGTTAGGAGCCATAATTACAATTCATGCACTCCCTGTGCTTCTTTGAAGAGGCATTGAGAGAGCAAAGAGGGGTGCGGAGAGCCTGAGAGAGCCCCAGCAATACTGGCCCTTCATCAGTGTGGAAACACTCACAGTGGCTTTCAGTAAACCGCCTGAATACTGGGGCCAGCATCATCAAACTAAGCGTCAATAGAGTTTTATGCGATACAAAGATCCACAAAATGCTAATAAAAATGTTGGGTTATAGAATGGTGTAAAATGTGTATACAATTACTTTCTTCTTTCTGTCATGCATGTGGAAATCGACATTTTACATGACACATTTTATAAAACTATAAGACTTCTTTCAAGTATGCAAACAACTTGTGAATTGAAGTGCGAGTGAAGTGAAGCGCATTCTATGACTTTCAAAGGGAAAGAGGAGAAAGGGTGAGCATAATGCCTAATAGGTGCTTTAGTAATTTCTGAGTTTTCATAGCTTAATCCGTTCTGAAAAGCTCAGGAGAAGAAAGGCTGCAAATGGCCCTCAGTATTAATTTGATGTGACTTCTGTACAATAAGGGCTGTGGATCCCAGAAGCCCATTTTCAAGCTTACCTTCTTTCATCATCCTCAGCCCTTGGAACTTTTGCCTAAATGTTTCATGAAACCAAGGCTGTAAGCCTCTTTGGTATTCTGTCTTTATAACGCCTGGTTTAAGACTATTATTACACCATGTTCAAGGCAGAGGAGCACATACAAACAGTGAAGCTGCCTCTCCATTGTGTGAAACTCAAATTGATTTGGTACAATTGGGAGAGCACTTGTATTAAAACACACATATTCTATGGCTCATTTCCCCCCTTTCATTGTGGAGTTTTGCAAATGCAAATGAGGGTTATTTTCCCTCCTTCTTTTTTACAAATGCCTTTTCTTTCTCTGTTTCTGAGTATATCTGCTCATTTTTAAAGCAGATCAAATGATGGTTTTCTTAATTATTTGTATTAATCACATGTTTCAACACATCATTTCCTCAGATAAACAATTGTGTGACCAAACCACACATTCAGAGACAGAGCCTCATTACTCAGATTTCATCCTGATATTTTGCTAAGATAAAAGTCAAATTAAAATGAAATTTTGCACTGCTGTCGCCAGCATGCGGAAAACCTCCTGAGTTCAACTATCTCCATCCCCACATGTGGAAAAACAGTTTTGTGAACTCTGCTACCTCTGTGAGATTCTTAAAAGGCCTTATTTTGTTTTTCTTTTCCTGCAGAGAGATGAAGCAGGCAAAGGATTCACTTTGTTATCAAAGAATCCTGTGATGATGTGCCTCAGGAAAGTGCAGCCTGTATCTCACAGCTTTCTCTGCTGTGGAAAACAACACACTCTCTCCCATTATAGGAATAACGTCAGGGATATAGACACATGTTCATTGTTTTTTTTAAATTTTAAGAAACAAAGAGTCTTCTTTCTCTCTTGTGTATATTTTGTCTGCACCAAAAAGGGGGGAACTAGCAAGGAACTCACTGGGTGGGTCAGTGACCCTGGAGAAAACAGCTTGCATTAATATGGTCTAATCCAATGTAATTAGTCAAATTACAGCATGCCAAGCAGCTTGTCAAGGGCTGTCGGCTTTGGCAGGCACACAAGATAGCCTGGAGTCCCCCTGGACAGCAGAGAGACCTCAAAAGCTCTGTAAAGCTGCCCTTCTGCACCTACTTTTAGTCCTTTCAGTCCATTTTTCTGGTCTCCTCCATCTTTTTTTTCCTGACAAAAAAAAAAAGAAAGAAAAATGGGGAGGGCTCTTGCAGCTACGCTACAGTGTTTTCACCTTTTCTGAGATGTCTCCCATACCCCCAGGCTGCAGGCTTGGCTTCCTGCCTGCCTGCTAAGGTCGATCAAAATGATATGAGGATTCATAGCACGGGCTACAGAAAGTCAGAGTAATTATATCAGCGCCACACTCCTCCTACGTGATTTCATGAGAGAGTCAAACGCGCGCTAACTAGTGCCGCTAAGAACCACAGACGCGGTTAAGACACTTCCTCGTGTCGTAGGATTAGCATTGGTAAAAAGATTTAAACTATATAATTACATGAGGATAAAGTACAAATTATCTAGTGCACTCAACAGCCAGATTATCATCCCCTGCAAGCCCCGTTCAGCCCCAAGGGGTGAGCCTGGATGACAAAAGGCCCTCATTTGCATAAATTTACAAGCGCTCTCGTTCAGAGAAGCCGATAAGAACCTGTTCCACCTTTGCTTTGGCCCTGAATGGCTTGTTGTGCTTTTGGCAATGACAGATAAGTCAGGGTAATTCCACTTTATGCCTGAAAAAATGATGCTCCAGATTCTGGCTGCATCCCGAAGGTGTCACCCACGATAATCCTCAAAGAGCGTCCAGCAGAAAGGGGGCTGTGTGTTTTCCAGATGATATACTGCGAATGACAGAAAGAATTATACGAAGTAGGACAAATCTGTAGCATATTATTAAGCAATTCCCAGTGAATAACAGGGATAAAAGGATAATGGATGAGGGTGTCGTTATTACCTTGGTGCTGAGGGAAGCGCCAAAGCAAAGGTAGAGAGACAAGATTAATTGAGGACGAGTGAGGCGCTCATTGCTCATCAGGCCCTCTCGTCTAACCACTTGCTCTTTCTGTCCCTCTCCTCCTCTGTCTCTCCGCCTCTCCATCCTTGTCTTGTTCTTTCTCTTCCTCTCTGTCTTGTTCTGAGCCCCTATCCCTCCCACACACCACTGAAAAAAAAAAAAAACACAGCAAAAGAAAAGTTGGATTTAAAGCGATCAGCTTGGCACTCTCAGTGGCAGCCAGAGGAAGCTGGTACCCAGGCCAGGAAGATTTCAGTCATCTTAAGGCTGACAAGTTGCTGAAAAAGTCCCATTAGGAAAAGCTTGCTGAAAAGACCCCATACCAAATGACTGCATCCCTTTTCTCAAGCTCCTTAGTGAAGGCATCCTCAAGCTGTTTATCTGGATGATGTGCTCGCTAAGTGCTCGTGTGTGTGTGTGCATGTGGCTGTGGGTGGGTCAGTGCTCGAGTATGTTCATACATGTCTTCAAATGTCTGCTGTCTCACTTTGTTCGTGCGTTTGCTCGATATAAATTTGTAATTTTGTTTAAGAAAATAGTATGTTTCATTTGGTCTCCTCCTGCTATAACTTCCTGGGGAAACGCAGATGATATGTAAGAGATTGAGGAAGTAAGTCAGCGAATGTGCCTAAACAAAACATGAATAAAACTTTAAAACATTACCTCTTCTGTGAATATTTGTGCCTGAGGCACATCACACAGAATTTCATCTGCAGTGGTGGTTGCTTAAAAATGAGGACAACAACTCAATTGATCCCACTTCACTTCATCATCAAACCATGCTTGTTTCAGTGTTTCGATTAAGAGACCCCCCGCGGCAGAAATTACCATGAGTCTAATCGCCGCATTTACTTACGAGGAGGGCTAACTTTTTATGCTTGTTGCACTGGTGGTGAACTTTTTTATTTAGGTGTATCAGCCCATAATTTAGTTGAGCCCAAAAACACATTTAATTTGACGCATTGTGTGAATGGTTGTTAGCTGGTATAAAGGTGGAGATACATTTTTTCTTGTTTTTAAATCACAGCACATGCAACAAGAACATTTAGTAACAAAAATATTTTATACATTCTTTTTTTATCTGAATTAATGAATTCATGATGAATATCATGTTCCCTGATGACCAATGAAATGGTTTGATTTTTGGATGCATTTACAACCAAAATACTCAAATCCTGGATCCCTGTTTGATGATAAAAATTTGAATTCTGAAGTGATTTAATCACCATTAGCAACACTGCTACAAAGACGACTCGTGCTAGCTTGAATGCACCATTTTTACTTTGACCTGTAAGTTAAAAACACAGAGATAACTTAACAAAAAGAAACAAATAATCAATACACAAACTGTATCTGGTTGGTTGATAAAAGACAAATACATACTACAACAAAACTGCTATAATCGAGCAGCTAAATCTGTTAGCTGTAGGCTACATGTAGGCTAGCCTAGGTGACAGTAGCGGCTAAACAGAATAGTATTCAAATGGGTTGCTCCTTTCTTACACTCATTTCCAAAGCAAATTCACATACTATTCAGATTAAGATCTTTATTTGAGAATAGTAGCTGTGTCCATGGGGCCAGAATCAACAAAAAAAAAATTTAAGTTTCTTGTACCTACTTTAAAGTGAAGCTCTCCCCAAAAGTAACCGAGGCTTTATTTGCAATTGAATATGAGTCAAACCTTCGTGTAAAAGCATAATTATGACGAAAGAGGCACTTTTAAGATTTACCGTAGTTTCGTTTTTGGGCAAGCTAATTTTCAGTGCGGTGCAGGGGCACTTTTACACTAGCACGCTATTTTTAAAACGCTAAGAAGGCTCGACACAACATGAAACTTTGCTCGTAGTATCACCAGGGTCTCTACAGATGAACACGAGCATTGAGAACACTGTTTGTGTACGCAGAGTTTACTAAAAAGAAGGTTTTTGAACTACTCACGGTTGCTGCTGCACCTGCGGCACGCCGCCGTCGCACTCGGGGGTCGACACTTTTTGTGTGCCATGACGGTGGCGTGCCGGAGATGCAGCTACTAAGGTGAGTTGTCCAGAAACGTTCTTTTTAGTAAACTCTGTGTACACAAACAATGTTCTCAATGCTCCTGTTGATGTGTAGAGACCCTGGTGATACTACGAGCAAAGTTTCATGTTGTGTCGAGCCTTCTTAGTATTTTAAAAATAAAAAAAAGCGATTTTGATGCTAGCGTAAAAGTGCCCGTAGCACTCCCATTGAAAATGTGTTTGCCCGAAAACGAAACTACGGTAAATCTTAAAAGTGCATCTTTCATCGTAATTATGCTTTTACACGAAGGTTTGACTCATATTCAATCGCAAATAAAGATTCGGTTGCTTTTTGGTGAGAGTTTCACTTTAATAATGGGATGGGAGTATGGTGTATTTTTTATACCCTCTTTATTTTTTCCTAGTAATAGGTCACAGTATGTTGTGGACCATTCCTGTGAAGGGTTAAGGTGTGAACATGATCTTATTATCAACACAAGCATCCAACCACATTTTTCAACTGCCCTCGTACATTCACCACACTGTGGGTATCAGTGAGGTCGTGAAAGAAATACATTACGTTTTGATTGTTTCTTCCACTCAGAAGCCTCCTGCAGGCGTCATGTGGCTGGATGCCAGACTTTGTATCATCGCTGTGGACGACCAAAATTCTGAGAAACTGTGTGGATTTTTTTTCCCATTGCCTTTCTTGAGGCTTTATATTTTAACATAGGCAGATAAAGAATGTCTAAAGAGCCTTGACTCTTTAAGAAGAAATTGCATACCAGGAAGAAGGCTCCTCCCACCTGTCCTACCATGGAAGTGTTGACGACAGCGCTGCAGGGCTTGCTAATGTGCGTGAAATACCATCCCTGACGTAAATGTTATTGACAAACTTGGCTGGACATTTGGGGCAGTGAACTGCCAACATATTTAATGCATATTCATCTCCTTTATCCCACTGGTCTTGCCAGAGCACCCAAGCTGTGTCATCTTTCCACACTCCAGCTACCACACAAATGTATAGTGACACTGATTATGCAAATCTGTATCTTGTTTTCCCCCCAATACCTGCATTAGGAGCCTGCTACTTTATTGAAGCTGAGATATGGGTCTCACAGCGAGGAACCAAGTTGCATGCTGATTTTTTTTTTATATATATATATGATCTTTTGGAATCTTTTACATTTTTGTATTTCTAGACTTCATAACAGATGTCACATTAAGGATGGGATCAGATGAGAAAAATGCTTTGATGCTCAGGCATACGTTATAAATCTTTGCAGGATGTAAAAGGGATTAAATAAAAGTGGATTTAGGCACATCATGGTCAGACGACTTATATTTCTGACTTAAAGTTTAGTTTGATTTCACAGTGTGTGGAACACCTGAGTCATTTGTGTAAATAAGAATGTGCAGACACAGTTTATTCCTTCTTTCTATTTAAAGGTCTCATGTAAATTGCAAAAAGTTATACTTCACTAGTTGTATTTATTCATGCAGGTAGTTTTGGTTTAACTGGTCATTGAAAAATGTATACTTACATTTACAGTTTTTGAAATTCACTTTTAAATGAAAAAAAAAACGTTTTAAATATATATATATAGTATTTTTTCTGTGAACACAAATGAACAAATTTGCAAATTAAATCAAAACTACATATCTACATGGCATGACTAGATATCAAATGGGTAAGCAAAAAAATATTTATAATCTCATTCTTCTGTGTTATTTTCAAACATTTCTAATTTTTTCATTTTTTTTTCCTGACACAGACTACCACATTATCTATGGTGGGCAATGCTCTCCCACTTAGCTGAGAGTTGCTCTCTGCTCTCGCCGTTACCAGCCTTTATGCTTTCTTCTTTTTGCTTTCACCGACTGCTCAACCTCTTCACAGATTTGGCCCATATTGCCCGGGGTCAGCCATTGAATACAGTATACGCAGTGTGTGCTGATCCTCCAAATTGCCATGTGTGAAATCCATCCCACTCGCTCCTGGGGGACTAGTCATATCACTCAAAATGAAACTGCCTCTCGTATCCTCCCCTTATTCTTCCACTTTGCCGTTCTCTCCGGCCGCCTGGGACCATGCAGTGGTTAGGCTTTATGGTGGAAGCCTATTAGACAAATCTTAGAAGAATGCAGCCACGGAGGTGCTGTGATACCAGGTTGTCAGAGTGCTCCACAGTCTCATATAAATATATCAGTCATGCTGGCTTGGAGGTCTCACTGAATTATATTATTTTCCTTTTTTGGTATAAATACAGAGGAGCGGGATTGTAGTGTTCCATATGGGAGAAAACTGCATCAGGTTTTAGAGAAAATGCTTCGTTAGATTTATTAATAACATCTGTCAAAGTGTCTCAGCCAATGTGGGGTTAAAGCTATTGGGAAGTCAGATATGATTAGAATCTATTTCCATGCATGAAGTGGCTTCCTATCGTTTTAAAGTATGATGTGCTCTATTTGAGCATCTGCACGTTATTATATATGAGCTTCAGCCTAAACGCCGATGTCACCTGTGCCTCCTCATCTCATCTGTCACAACATTTTTTCTGTTTTCCACCTGTGATGTTCTACAGGCAGAATGCAGCCTGCCCTCTGTCAAATCAAGGAGAGAAGAGAAGGCGAATAAAGGAGAGAGAGGACAGAGACGTTAAATTGCATTATGGCTGCTACGCTGTGGAGATGTATCTCCCTGCAGCTGGCAGAGCAGCGCATGCGTCTGTGGCTCCTAATGAGCCTGCGTGGAGGGACCTGTGTGGAAACAAAAGGCTGTGCTTGTCGGCCATACCAGACCCCTCCACCCGTCCCCTCACCGCTCCCCCAACCCAGAGCGTGACAGACCAAGAGCAGAGCGCCGGTCCCTTCCTGGTGGCGTGATTAGATTGGGGCCGAAGTCTCCAGCTGGCAGGCCTGTCTGTGACTGGAGGCGGCGGTCCCCAGCGCTTGTCACTGGCTGACACCTCTGACAGGCAGGGGACAGCTTCAGCAGACAGGTTCATTAAATGGCATTTTTTACAGCTGGGCCTCCAAAAATGAGGGCTGGGCTTTGTCAAATCTCCAAGTCTACAGGGGCCCCTGCGTGTTGGTTTTAGACCAAAGCTTTGTTGTTATGACAAATTTTTTGATCTGGGCTGTTTGAAATCAGCTCTTTTTTCTCCTCTTTAGCCTCTCTTTTGTTGACAGCTAGCCCTTTGGCCTGTACTTTGTCATGGCAACAAAATGTTCACTCTGGCTGGGTAACTAGAAACAGCCAGTGCTAAAATATTAGTTTGTTGACAATAAGTTAAGAGTTGCTATAATATACCTGTTGTTGTTATATATTTTTAAATTCTTAAGAACCTGCGGTAGAGAATCTGTTTGACAAACCTGTTCTCACTGCATTTCTTTGCTACTTGCTGTGTTGTTTGTTGCCGTTTGTTTAAAAAATTTAGATGTGACAACTGGAGAATTCAGGAGGCAAATTTATTGTACTGTTAAGATGGTAAAATACTAAGATGAATAGAGACTTTGCTGAACATGACAAACAATTCAAAGTCTCTTGACATCCAAATAACTTAATATGTTTTTAAATAACAGCTTGCTATTGCCTTGGCAAAGTAAGCTGTTGTAGCCTTCCCATGATGCATATCAGTACGACTTGCCTTTCAGCATTGCACTCTGAAGACTACTTCCAGAACATCTGGCTGCAGAGCAGGAGGGGGATAAAAGCTACCCTGCCTCCTCGAGCTGCTGCCGGCCCTCAACAGTGCGCCCGCAGCTCCACTGCCGTCCCTCCATCTCACCTCCCTTCCTCTCCACTCCCCCCTCCAGTCAGCACGCTGCCTCCTCTGGGCCGTGCTGTCTCTATGACAACTGTTTGAGTTGGGGGTTGCAGAGGTGTCAGGCAGGGGCATTACTGGGAGGAGAGCACCAGAGATGCTGCGCTGCACATCCAGCATCTCCACCTAATCCAATTTTAATTGAGCTCCAGAGATTTTGGATGTGGCACGGAGGTCGGGCATGAGCTATTCCAGGGAGAAATTAAGGCAGCCCGGCTCACGCTGCACTCTTCCAGCCTGTCACTATTTTAAATGAGCATTAGCATCAGACCTAACCCAGCTGAACATCTCACTCTGGCTTCCCTCCCTCTCCGCCTACTCCACCTCAATCACCCCCACACACACGTAGGGACACCCACACATCCACAAGATAATGTACTTTATAGCCACAACCCTTACCGCCCTATTATATCTTTATTCTCTCACACTAGCTAAACTTAACATATGTGTGATTATAACCTGGGGAACTGATGAGGGTGCACCCCGGCTCAGACTGTTAGACAAAATTGTTCAGTCAGAGGAAGTGAGATGGAAGTGGTGGGGGGGCAGGTGTGTGCGGGGGCCATTCTCACCTGTCAGAACAACTGTCTTGGGTTTTGTGTGTGTGGAGCCCCAGTGGTGCTGCATACACTAATGATCCTTTGTCCGCTCTCTCCTCTCCTTGGCATGATGGTTTTTATTGATTATTTATGTGTCACTGACCCAGGGGGTCGTTTCTTTTTTTTTGACCACTTGCCTCGCACTTGAGTTTTATAGGCCAACTGAGTAAGTGTGAAACACCCAAAGATAATCTATAAAGAGCTTCATATTGTGTAGAAAATTGCCTTGAGACGTGATGCGTTGTAACAAGTTAAAGTGAGGAATAAAAGAAATGGTGTTGGTTTGATATTGCTGTTGTATTTTTATTAAACTAGAATCTTAATAATATAGTTATTAAGAATTTATGTGAGTAGAATGAGGGTTAATGTGAGTAGAAAAAAATGCTTTAAAAAAAAAAAGTGCAACAGTTGCAACCTTTGGAAATTTTTCATATCACATGACACCCACATTTAATTGTCCTGACTCCTAAACAAGGGGTCTGCATCTCCTAGGGGGTCCTCAGAATTACTGTGGTGGGGGGGATTTTTAAAATTGTTATGTTTCAAAGCTAAAATGTATTTAAAAAATCACATCAGCGTGAAACAAACATGAGCAAAGATAAATTATATATATAAAAAATAATATTAATTGACAAACACTGATGATAGTACCATTCACCTGTGGCACCTATCCATATAGTAACACAAAATTATTTAGCTAACTACTCTTATTAAAAAACATATTATCATCATCACCTGTAGCCCGACATAATCTCGTTTTTTTTTTTTAGTTTTTTTTTTTTTTTTTTTACAGCTATTATAACTTGAAGTGATTTTCCTCTTCTTCTTCTGCCCTTCTAGGTCTTAGCATACACTGAGGGTTTACATGGAAAGTGGATGTTCAGTGAGATTCGGGCGGTATTCTCAAGACGCTACCTCCTGCAGAACACAGCGATGGAGGTCTTTATGGCTAACAGAAGTAAGTGAAGGTGCCAATTAGAGTATTTGAAATTCATGGTTCACAATCATGCTTCTTCATCACTAAATGATATCTGTCGCTGTTTCACAGCGTCAGTCATGTTCAACTTTCCTGACCAGGCCACAGTAAAGAAAGTGGTCTACAGTCTTCCTCGAGTGGGGGTTGGCACCAGCTATGGACTTCCACAAGCCAGGTGGGTCACACATGTCAGAAGAAAATAAACTCATCACTGAATATTTCTCATATTGTAATCCCTTCATGGCTGATGTTGCCTCCTATGTGATGTCTGACGGGCCTCTGTGCAGCCTGGCCTGCAGCACAGTCATTTGGAGTCCCATTGGTTCAGTCATTGAAGTGCATGTGCACTGACCCTGACTGAACTGACCTAATTCTCTGACAGAAGACTCTATACAGCAGGGCTGCAGCCAGGCCACTGACCACAGTGAAACCACAGATTCCCTTTAGACCCTCATAGTGCTAACAGGACTTTTTATAAACTGTTGCAAAACAAGAGCATTCCCTTAAACCAACGGCAAGGAGCTTTTAAAGGGTTATGCAACAGTCTTATTTTAACACTGATGCCTTCACAACCCACAAAAGCAAACAAGACCATCAGCAAGAATATTGGCTATATCTATATAGTTATTCTTAATGCCAGCCACCAGGTTGGATTCTGAAAATGAAAACTATTTTTTACGACGGTGTGCTGAGGAAGAATTTAGGTGAATCATTGTCTGAGGAAAGAAGTTGCTTTTTGTAGTCTGGTGGTACAGCAACAGATACTTCTGTACTGCCAGACAACAGCAGAACCACTGGATTATAATATAACATTTTATAGTGGCCTTACTACCAATCTGTAATAATAAGCTGCAGGCTTATTCTGAATAAGATATAATATGACCAGAGAATGTTGGTAACTATAGCTTTAGAAATAATCACAGTTATTAATCTTACTTAGTAACAAATAGATACATTATCTCATCGCTCTGCCTGCAAACTGCTGTGTTTAAAAAAGAAAAATAGTATTAAATACACTGTGTCCTTCTTTCATGTGCTGCCCCAAAGCAATTGTGAAAACTAGTCATACTATGACCTTTATGACACAAGGTAGCAGTACCCATACAACCATTTTCCACAGGGGCTGTCAGACAGTTTCCTATAGCTGCTTTGAATCTTATGTTGGTTGTAAATAAAGCAAGCCATCTCAAATTTACACCTAGTATCAACCACTCTTAATTTTCGCCTAATTTTCATTCAATCGACTGGAATCAAAGTTTTATACTGGGAGTACTACTGCATCGGATGCCACAATTACTGTATATGCAATGTACGCTCATTGCTTGTCTACATTTTTCATCACATAAGTTTAAAAATATCCATAACTGACACCAGCCTTCTGTTTCCTGATTCGCCGTTGACATGTTTTTCCAGACGCATCTCAATGGCCACCCCTCGACAGCTTTTCAAATCCTCCAACATGACCCAGCGCTGGCAGAGGAGAGAGATTTCCAACTTTGAGTACCTCATGTTTCTCAACACTATCGCAGGTAAGGATTCCCAAGTGATACTCTATTCTTTTAATTTGAAAGTAGCTGAAGGTGCGGAAATAATATATTCTCTCTTTCACAGCCATCAGTTAAATCAGTTCTGAATTGTTTTCTTCCTTACCCGGGAAAAATATACAAGTGTTAAGTTTTAATCTATTATCTATGTGAATCTCTTCACCATTAGAGACTTATGACTTTAAGTTTAGCTATCATGATCAATAAACTTTATGTGTCAGTGGAAGCAGAAGCATACTATAAGTGGCCTCAGGTATGTCATATTTGTTTAAGAATCCACAGTAACCTTAAGTGGTGCTCAACGTGGTAGACTTCACTGTTCATGGGAGTGTGCTGTTTGAAGCAAAGAGCAGGCACAGCAGATTTTGCCAGATAATTAGTGCCTGGCTTTGTGAGAGCTTACACGTGTGTGTCTGCGGAGTTGAGAGGTTCTGTTGTCGACTCTCTGATCTGAACTGCGACTAACAGGGAAGGCGAGAGCAACTGCACGCTACTCTGCTCTGAGAGGTGTCATCCTCTCTCTCGCTGCATATTCATGCATATTTATATTTAGCTTGTGCTCCAGTTCGATACATTATTGTCAGCTAATTAGATGTAAGGCAGACAGAAAAACATGCCCAAAATTCATTAAAATCCCTGGTAATGACCTGGGCTGACAGGGATGTCAGAATAGTGTGGGGCGGCAGACAGGCGGGGGGGTGAAGTGCTGAGAAGAGGTGCGAAAGGGAAGTGGTCTTCTAATTAAACACTATTCCACTGTTATTAACATCCTGCCACCCCATCTCAGGCCTCAGCACCAGCAGGTTGAACCACACCAACACCCCCAACTCTTCCTCCACGCTCGGCCCGCTGCTTCCTTTTCACTGTGTGGCATTAACCTGGATAATTATGCTCTGTAGCTTCTCCCAGACCCTGGATAGCCTGCTGAAGCCTTCCCATTGACTAGCCTGTCACACATTATCAAGCGCTCAGCTAGATTTAGATTATCTAATGCCAAGTTGCTGCAGTGCAGGAGTGAGGGGAGACAGGCCCACTTGATAGGTGTAAGTTCATAAAGATTAGTAGGTAATCATTAAAATCTCACGAGCAAGCAGATTTTGGAGGAGCTATTCCATTAGCAGCTGCAACGATTTATTTTCATTGCTACCTATTTTGATAATTGATTAATTGAGTTATATTTTTAAGAACAAAAAAAGTTCAAATTCTCTGTTTCCAGCTTCTTAAATGTGGATATCTTCCTGTCTCTTTACTCGTATGAGGACTTTACTTAAACTCTGGGAAACACTGATCAACATTCTTCAACATTCTCTGGCATTTTATGGATCAGACAACAAATCACTTGACAGAGAAAATTGTCAGATTGATCAACAATGAAAATAATTGTTAGTTGCAACCCTAATATCGATTTAACAATCTTATTTGATTGCGTTGTATAATATTGTATACAAATGCATGAGCTTTTGTTTAGATGTTATCAAACTGCCTTAGTGCCTCTTGATGCTTCTTTGATTTGAAATGCTTAAAGCATTCAGTAAGTTTGCTGTTACATGATGGAGCTAGAATATCTTCTTAAGAAACAATGTGCTTTACATAATTTAACTTGTCGATCTAAGAAATTTCTCTGACAGCTTTGTAAACATCAATTAACCATGAAAACGTAACACTTTTAATGTAAAGCTGTGCAGCTGTGCTGTCCAGTGGTGCTGCATACACTAATGATCCTTTGTCCGCTCTCTCCTCTCCTTGGCATGATGGTTTTTATTGATTATTTATGTGTCACTGACCCAGGGGGTCGTTTCTTTTCTTTTTTGACCACTTGCCTCGCACTTGAGTTTTATAGGCCAACTGAGTAAGTGTGAAACACCCAAAGATAATCTATAAAGAGCTTCATATTGTGTAGAAAATTGCCTTGAGACGTGATGCGTGGTAACAAGTTAAAGTGAGGAATAAATGAAATGGTGCTGGTGTGATATTGCTATTGCATTTATAGCATATAAATACACTTTTAATGTAAAGCTGTACAAAATTGTCTCATTTCCTCCCCCAGTCCATATGTAATGATGCAATAATGTGTTACTTTGCAGTCACTATTGACATTCAAATTAAAAATGTCATTCTTACAGTACACCTTAGGATGGCCTGGTGTATGCTCGTCAACAAAAAGATTGAAAAAGAATGAAAAACAAGTGAAGTGTTTCTGGAAAAAATGTGGCGTTCGATTAAAAAAGGATGTCATAGGAATGTTTTCAAACCTTAGAGTTTGCACTGCTTCCATTTGCAATTTATTATGATCTTTCTTTGTGGGTTAAATAAAATGTTGATTTGCTTTGAGCCCACATTTTTGGCTTGATTCATCATCAACAGTAAAAATTCCAACTAAATCCATCCATAGCAGCCCTGTCTCAGTCCTGGATTACAACTCGCCACCACCTGACCTACCAGCTGTATCAGTGTCATCTTCAAAAGAAAAGTAGAGCATTAATGACAACGTGGTACACAATTTTGGCTTTTCCCATGGATTTCCCTTGACACGTTTTGCCATCTGAAAACCATATTCCCACTGCCGCAGCACTGAGGAAATTCACATCTGGCTACTCAGACTTGCAGTGACATTTCAGGCATTTGGAGTCATGGCTCTCAGGAGAATCTATATCCTTCAAATTACATCCCGTCTTTACAACTTAGAGTTACTTGTGCTCTCTATAAACTTAAAGACAGTTTGCTCAGACCTCTTGTAACTCCCACAGTCCACTGATGATGTACACTCAACAGGAAAAGGCATGGGGAGCACAGAAAACATAGCAAAGAGAGCTCGCCATTAGTGTAGGTTTCCCCGGCAGACTCTATATGAGACAGGAAGTGCGTCTGATTGAGGGCTCTGAGGTTGGGGCCTTGTTGGAATGTTGCATGCTGATCCCCCAAAGTAACTGAAGCCTCAAGTGTACCCTGCCCCGCTTTCAACCCCTCTGTTTCCTTCTAACCCTTCATCACTCACAGATTTCTGTCTGCTTTGCTTGTCTAGGGAGAACATACAATGACCTGAACCAGTACCCGGTCTTTCCCTGGGTGCTCACCAACTACGACTCAGAGGAGTTGGACTTGACCTTGCCAGGGAACTTCAGAGATCTCTCAAAGGTACCGCGGCCTCTTGGCCATGCACCTCAGTATGACAGGGAAAGGGAGGAGGGTGGCCCTGACGGCAGGGGATTTCCTTTATAAGGCCCAGACTGTACAAGAATATCATATTTAATAGCCAAGTAATCATGTGCAGAGTCTAAAGTCATGAGGTGGAATGTAGAAAGTGGAAAATGCTGATTGTAACATCCTGAAATGCACTCAAATAGGTTATGTAAGTTTTCTCCCCATTTATTTGATACTGTATTGTTTCAGCATGTATTTGCACTTGACCGTAAGCTTAAAGTGGTTTCTGGGACCCCATTACAGAAAAATGTCCTATTGACTATATACTATATCTTAACATAAGTAACAGACATAGGAAAAGTCTTATCTTCCTTTTACAGAACCAGTTCCCAATCACATGGCTGCATCCTGTTATCCGGTCTCAGACACCGTATCTGATCTTAAGAAATCCTAACTAAAATTGAAAACAATTCTTAAAGGCACAGGTTAATGTCAGTGTTAACTTCTCCAACAGGCCAACAATGCAGTTAGCTTCTCCAGCAGGCTATGATCCATGTTAGCATCTCCAGCAGTTATGGTTTGAGTGGCCTTTCAATTATATTATTTCAGTGTTGCTGTCCCACATCTTCATTTACATTGCAATAGCCTACAGAGCCAGCAACAGTGGTGCTGACATTTTTGTCAGTTATTTTCAATTTAGAACTGAGGTATCCTAATTTAAGAAAAATAGTGCAATGCCCGTAAGAAAATATGTATTCCTATAGAAAAGTGGGAGGTTAAGAAGCTTTTTCATTGATGGCCAAATGAGGCTGTTTGAAGGTGGAACGTCAGGGATATTTAGGTTTGCTGTGAAATCCGATATTCCAGGGTATAATTGGCCGTTTTTGACTATTTTTGATTTTGCCATTATATTTCACCTTAAAAACTATTTACTTGGTGTCATTATTTTCAGTGCAACCTCACGTGTGACTGCACAGTTATTTTTTCATTTTGACCTGCTGTATTAACACAATGGACCTAAAATCACAAAAAAAACATAAAATCCGAGTAGAAAAAGTTAGATTTTTTTACTGTGAAACCAAAAATATGTTTAACAAACCATTTTGTATTACTTACAATGCAAATTTATATTGTTCTTTGCTGAATATGTGCATACATTTGAAACATTTACAAAGTTATGTGTAACTATTTACATTTAAATGCAGGCAATGCTCAGGTCAGCCTGAGCTCCTTCCAGCTGAATGAAGAGCTGCACTGCCTGCTCCACATTCAGCTTCTCCTGTTTTAACTCATTAAACAAAAAACTGACTCCACTACACACTAAACACACTACACCAAACACTACATAACACACTAACTATACATTCCAAACACACTAAATGTCACAAATCTCTCAACTCTCAATATCGCTGTCTGTACACCAACCGTCGTTGCCTGTCACTCATCCTCCGACGTCCCTCCCACAACTTCCTGTTCCTCAACCACCAAACTTGCTGCTTGAACACTTTCGTGAAAAAAGCCTGTTTTTACCGTTTCTTCTGCACCAGACACAAAGCAAACGTGACGGTAATGTTCGCGAAAAAGCGTGGTGGACATTATTTACCCTAAGTCCGGTTTTGGACAGGTCGGTGCGTCCGGTCCGTCGCCTCGGGAGGTGGGCCGTGTAGGTTGGCTAGCAGCTAGCAGCTAGCTACACACGAACATCCACAGATTCCGATTCCACTTTGTTGTCCGCGCGTCTCCGCATCTACTCAGTCCCGAACAGACTCGGTACGGACTCGTTTAGTCTCATTAATCCACAAAAGTCAGTTTAGATGCACAGAAAAGAATGGGACCGAACCACCGGCAAAATCCCGGTCCAGCTTGCGCTGCTGCAGGTATAAATCCGCTCTCCACAGACTCGGTCCGGTCTCGTTTAGTCTCATTAATCCACAACAGTCAGTTTAGACGCACAGAACAGAATGGGACCGAACCGCCGGCTAACTCCCGGTCCAGTTCGCACCACCGCAGGTATAAATCCACTTGTTTCTTAATGTATGTCGTGGGCTTGAGCTCTGCAGTCATTGACTCTGGTGCGCACGTAACTGTGGTGGCTCCGGTGGACAATGCTCCCGAATTTGTAAAACATTTATAAAATAATTTATTCACGGTATCATTGCAGTCCAAACAAATGCGAAGTTGCACACCACTGAACCAAACGGCAGCCATGTTGAAACTCTCAGGTCAGTCTGATCCTGATCCGCAGAGATATTTGAGGCACAGACAGACAGACAGACAGACAGACAGACAGACAGACAGACAGACAGACAGACAGACAGACAGACAGAGATTCCTTGCTTTTATAGAGAGATTCTTCAGTTGGGATGAATAGAATAGCTCATTTCCTATCCTAAGATAAATGCAGTCAGGAGACATGTGTCAGTAATACCACAAATCCCAACTGTCATCTTAAACTGAGATAAGATAGGATTTCAGACTTACAAGGTTTTTGTAATGAGGACCTGGTTTCTGCATCAGAGAGGTTTATACATTTTTATAACCATGTGTGCCTTGCACAGTGGATAACCATAAATAATTTTCATGATCTCTGCATGGTTTGGGATATGTAGTTGAAGTAGTTCTCATAATGTTCAAGCTGCTATTATAAATATTTAACAATGGACCACATGCCTACTTGTAAATGAACGGGTTCACATGAACTCACAGGGAATAACTTTTCAGCTCTTGTTTTGGTTCTCCGGTGCTTAAATTTTTTTTCCCAGCCCAGGACCACAAGCCAGACAGGACAAAGTCACTAACTTGTCGAGGAACATAATGGAGTATAAAGAGCCAGATACTTACCACAAGAGTTTGTGTAGAACAAAACAGAGCTAAACAGTGAGTAAAGAGAGTAAATATTGGATTTACATTGCAAATTGGTTCGCCAAAAGTGATGCTATAACTGGCCAAAAATGTGTTAACTCAGTAACTAATTTAGTTAGTTTTTTGCTCAGAAATGTGTTTTATTATGATCATACCATCACTACAGCTTGTCTGTAGTCTTTACAGCATATTTCTACACACTGTAACGTGAAAAATAAGCACAACATTGGCATTTTTTTTTATAGTGGGTAATTTTATTAATAAAACATTGCCATCCCAAGTTTCTGCCGGATTTGACTATCAAGGTTGATGATCTGTTAGAAGCAGGTCATCCTCACAGTGTTGCAGTGAAAGGCCTTCTAAATATGGCAGGTCAAAAACGAATCAAGCTGTGCAGTAGCGAGAGTTCTGCTAATGCTGTCAAATCACACAAGCTGAGACACAATGACACGAAAGCCCCGCAACCCTGGGAGATAAAGTTCAGCGTTATGTTTGCTCTGTCTTTGACTGAAGAGGAAAAGGCAGCGGATCACTCTACCACAAACTGTGGCCTGGTTTACTTGTTCACCGCCCCCTTTTCTCTCTCTGTCTCTCTGTTTCTGTCTGTCTCTTTCTCTTGCACATGCACACTGCAGCTCACTGACCTGAAAACAGTCGCATTCCTGTCTGAGTTCTCTCTCGCACGCGCGCGCTCACTTTATCGCTCCCTCATTCCCCCTTGTTTCCCTCAAAGCGCCGACGTTCTGACTAAGAGCCTCAGTTTGCCGTCTCAGTTCTCAACAGTTTGTATCAATTTTCAGCCTTTCAAGGCATGCATGTGCTGCGTTTTCTAGCAGGAGGGAAAAAAGGAAGTTCCTCTGAAATATAGACAAGTAAAGAGTGTTGTGAATTTGAAAAATGAGCTACCAATGCTCCAGAGCACTTTTTCATATTTCAGAACGTTTTGGACAAACAGCCCAGTTGTATGTTTCGCCACCGTCACCTCAGCGCTTGTCTCCTTTTGGCGGCTCCGGCCTGTGGGGTATCCAGGTGGGCTGAGAGAGCCATGGGGATGTGTTTGTGTGTGTGTGTGTGTGTGTGTGTGTGTGTGTGTGTGTGTGTGTGTGTGTGTGTGTGTGTGTGTGTGTGTGTGTGTGTGTGTGTGTGTGTGTGTGTGTGTGTGTGTGTTCTGTGTGTGTTTGTGTGTGTTTGCTTGCCTGTGTGTGTTGGGGGGGTGGGTGATCAGGGCTGAGCCATGTGCACTCCTCCTGCCCTGGGGAGACAGTTATGTATTGTAATGTATTCCAGTGACATCCTCCCATGCTGTTTACAGGGCTGAGCTGCCTTCATTAGCATGAGTTCACAGCCCGTGTCTCCTGACAGTTGTCCTTGGAACCCCGGGGCTCTTACCTCCAAAAGTTCACTGCTAGTGTAGCAGGGAGGGGACACAAGCCCCCCACACTACTCTCTGCTTGGCCTGCCCTTTTGTTCAATTATGGATCAGAGGTAGCCGCACAGTCTCTAGAGACTTGTTCATTGTATATAAGGGCTGTGTGTGTCTCTCTAAGGTGTATGTCCTGGGATGTGGTTGTGTGCCACGAAGGCTGTGTGTGTGGTAACTAGGGTTGGGTATGGTTTCATATTTTTGGATGCGGTACCCATTTTTTACCACCAGTTGTTGAGGAAAATATACATTTTATGTTCACAAAATCCTTTTTTTTTGTTGTTTTTAAAAAAGATTTGTTACAACTTAGCTTAAACACACAGTATGCAATTTCTGCTGTAAATTCACAGCAAGCTAAAATGACTCACGTTTGGAGCAGTGTTGATCCAAAAGTGGGTCATAGCTGCTGGAATGTAAGTCACATTAGATTCAGTGCTTAAATTCTTTTTCCATGACGTGTTACTTCTGCCAATAGGGGTCCCTAAATCAAACAATGTAAACCAAAGTTGTAGTTTGATGAATCTGTAAAGTAGCGTGGGATCATGGGAGTTTTTGTCTTCTTTGTTAAATAACTGCTTTGCAGATGAAAAGCTGTCTGATGATCTCACATCATGTTTAGTCACATTTATTCAGATAATGTCATTCTAATGAAATAGCCAAAACATAATGAATGCTATCGTAATGTTACAACAGACCATGAATACTTTCTCTCCATCACAATGAGATATACAAACAATCAAGTTACTAGCTAGCTAGTTTTCCATCTTCTTTTCTCACTCTCTGATGTATCGTCTGGTGTTTCCCCAGAATCTATAGCAAAGAATCTAAAACTCGTTCAGTGCCAGTTTTGAATAATCAACAGTTTTTGATACCGACATATTTTCAATCTGTTCCTAAAAAGATGTTGCTGTTTGAAAGTGAGCCTGAGCGGTTATTACATGCTTTTTACTCATTTCCTGCTTTAATTTGTATGTTTCTTTTTTTCTCTGCTCTTGAATAATATCAAATCACATCATGTAATATCATCTGTCACTCCAGAGTTCACTGAGCTGTACTATCATGAAGGTAAATTGTCATATCATTACTCCAGGGTTGGCTAAAGCAGCTAAAGTGTAATTGCACCTAAACCATAAAGTGAAGCACGTTGGCGTTGCACAATTTGGGCGGCTTTTTTTTCCCACAGATCGGAGTCATACCTGAGACCTGTTTGTCAATTACAAGTGACTTCCATTTGATTGACAGCATTGTTTTTACCTGCAGGAGCTCTGTGCTGATCTGCCAAATAATATCCTCACAAACTCACTGAACACACCTACAATTACCTGCTGGTTGGGCACTCAGTCAACTGTGAACAGGACTGTTGAACAGTGCATTGCTTTGCCTCGGGGCCAGACTTCTGCATATTTGGATGTCAGATACATTCATGCAGTGAAGTTTTTTATTAGATTCTAATGATTATTTCTTCATGGATTGACGTGGATGACAGATAGGCGGAAGCAAATCTTCCTCATAGCTGTTAAATGATGTGATGGAAATTCATATAATTGCACAAGAAGAAATAAGCAGATGTGGAAACACTGTGCGTCTTCACAACTGACAAAAAGTTAGCAGATGTGTCCTTTGTTAAATATTGTCAAGCAAAAAACTTTCATTTCTTAATAACTGTAATTTAAAGTGTTTACATACATTTTCTACTTACCTTAAGTAACTGAAATAATGCTGATGATTTAGACTTGCGCTTTTAAGAACATTCTGTCCTTCTCAAACCTTCTGCTCTGGCATCTGTGAGAGAAACACTAATGGTAACGCAGACAGAGCTTGGCTGCTGTAAAGAACCCCTCCACACATTTCTTTCCATAATGGAGCCTTCTTCGCCCTCACTTCCACTCCAGTCAGGCTCTTGGGGAGCACATCTGCTTCATCTTGAGTTTGAGCAACTTGATTGCATTAGACTGGAGCTGCATGCAGCCCTGCCTCTGACGAGGCAAGCAAAAACGACTGCGACTTCTCCTGACAGAGCACCATAGCAACATACTGTAATGTAATTTATTTTGAAATATTAAATGTAATATGCGTCTCTTTGGGAGGTAGCTTAGATATAACCAAACAAATAGAAGCACTCTGTGCACACTCTCTCATCAACAGCCATGTTCTTTCTTGCATCTTTGGAGTGCCACAGCGTAGATGATCCTGATTGAATCTGAAGCCAAATCTAAGTTTGATCATACTTTGTTTAGTTGTGTTGATACATTTCACTGGGTCAGGTGTTATACAAGAAATCACCTCGGATAGGAGCAAGTGTGGAACTGTCTGAACCAGTTGTTTTCATTGTCTTACATCTGTGATCAGTAAGATATGCAATGCAGGAAAAGGGGGATAGGTGATTATCTTTTGTTGAATAGAGGTAAACAAAACCTGATTGGGGCCCATCAACAGATGTGAATATGACGGGAATACAAGCACTAAAGGTCCACTGAAGGGTTTATTCTATCTTATCATCTTATTTCTCATTGAGCAGCGAATCAGTCATACATTCTCATATTTTTGGCTGTCCTTTCATTGTCAAAACAAAATCACGTTGTAGTAGTTTGCGTTCATTTTTGTAGTATTGTTTGAATTTGACATTTCCAGAAAAAATACTTCATATTGAGGTGATTTTTTTATGGCCAAGACAGCACACTGAGGCTATGTGGAAAGGATTTGGACTAACCTAGAAGTAGCCATTTAGTTTATCTTACGCTTGAACCCTCTCAAGAGCACCGGTGTGTGAGCTACATTAGGCCGAGCTTTCATGTTCTTGTAGCTGAGAGTGCATTGTCTTAGCAAACATGCCGTGGTAGTAGTATCTGTTTTTTAGGCTACCTATGGTCAGTTCCTTACAATGTCACGTGGTTTCTGTTAATGGCATGCTGAGTCTGTTTTGGTGTCAAACACTCTCCTCATTATATGACACATTTGGGACACATTGAGACATCAGGATTTGTGAAGACAGAGAATCACATTTTGTGTTTTAGTCTAATTGTGTCTTTAGAGAGAAACAACTAGCTCTCTAACCAGCACTCAGCACTTTGGTTTGGAGCTTCGTGTTTATTTGCAGATGGTGGACCACAAGCCACCAGAACAGCCTTAAATTTCTCTCCCCATTCATTTATTCATATCTTTTACTTGAATTTCTCAGACAAAATGTGTTTGGTTGCATGATATTGTGATTTTTTTAAAATGGTTTTTAAATAGTTACTATGAATGCGATACAACTGACTATTAGTGGGAAAGTCATCCCTTTTTTTATTTTCATTGAAAAGAGGTATAAAATCAAGAGGATTGGACATTTGTGGGGCTCTGTACCGAACAAATTTGCTGTCTTACATCTGGAGAACTAGATTTGTAAGAGAGGAATCTCTGTATCAGTACAATATGTCTTTATAGTGCTGTCTTGCTGTTTTTACCTTAAAAAAATCAGCTTCTGCACTTGGCCACGCTGTGATTTTGATAATTATTTAGTGAATCGTGCAGCCCTACATCTGCACAAAACCATTAATCACCTGAGAAAGATCCATTTGGTGACTTCCCAGCTTTACTTTAACTTCACTTTCACTTTTTGTCTGTTTTTCTGTTTTTTGTTTTACTTTTCGGTGTATTCTTTATATATTTGCTGTATAACAATCCCAATTTAAGCAGTGTTCAACAATCTGGCAGGTGCAAATTCCCTTCAAGATGACATCAACCTGTAACAAAGAAGTTCTTCAGCGATATGGCTGAACTGCTAAAAGTTTCGGCATGCAGTCAATATAATTATCCTAGCTCGCTGGCCACACAGGGTTTCTAGAAAACACAATAAAAGAAGCCTTCCTTCAACACAACATGTCACATGGAAAGTGTCTTATTATATTTCTGCTTACACAGCTGAGTGACTTGGGAACACTGTGAGAACATTTTTGCTTCATTAATGTAGTGCCAGATATAAGAATGAAGAGGAAATGACTTGTCAGTAAACTCGTCTTTAGATGCCTTTCATGTAACGTGGCGCTTCGTTCAAGATGTGTTTGTGGTTAGTTTAGTCTCCAGAAAAAGTAAAGAGCTGGTGGCACAGTCTAGTCTAGTACTTTTTGCAAGTTTGAAACTTGAAGATGTAATGTTAGCTTATAAACATCCCTTCAAGCACAGTTTTACATTACATGTGCTCGCCTTTAATAACACAACTTAGTTTGTTTTCCAGCTTCTTTGATATCATGATGTTAAAAGGAAAAAATAAAACATCTAAAAACCATAATTGTGAGCGTTGTTCCAAATATGTATGTTGTTTACTTGCACTCATCACTTCTACCTGTAGCCCTTTTCCTTATTCTCATGTGTCACATGTATTACCTGCATCTTTCATACAGCTCTAACCTGCATTAGTTACACTGGGGGCGGTTTTACGGAGTGCGAGACGTCTTGTGGCTCGCACCCCAATCCAGCTGGGCCAAGACGTCACAAGCAAGGCTATTATCACCCCATAAATCTATGCAGATCTCAATAAACTTCTCTTTCAGTCTATTCAATTGTGCTAACACTGATGTGGACTGCCATTAAATTTTAAGGAAGAGACAAAAAAGAAAAAAAAACTGGCCCAATTTAATTTTGACATAGAGCTTCAGGCATGTGCCACACATGGATACGACCAAAATCTTCAAAATGACCAAGAGTCTGAGGTTGCATTCAAACTGTCACCAGCCAAAAGAATAACCGTGCAATTTTAATAATGTCAGAATAAGTGGCTTTATTTCTAGGCATCAGTCTGAGACCATTTTGAATTGAGGGCTGCTATTTTATTTCTTTTGACCTCTGAGCTGCAGCTTTCAGGTAGAAAAGCTGCCATTGATTACATTACCAGTCTCCCTTCCCCCCTCTGTAACTGATTCAGTGGTACTGAGTATATTAATATTGACTGCCAATATGCCTCCGAGGCTCTCATATTGAATGAGGTGATTGAAAAGGCAGAGAAAGCAATTTATTCACCACTAAATGTATGTTTAATGGGAGTAATTTTCTTGCCTTAAGAACACATGAAAATGAAACAGCCGCCAAAGGGCAAAAGCCCAGCGATGGTGTCAGGACAATATTGAAATTATTACTGAGGCTGCGGTTAAATAATGGCCAAAGCTATCCAAGGTTTGGCCTAACTATGAAATAATTGGATGGATGTCAAATAAATATAGCAGAGATGGGTTTTTTTATTTTTTTTTTTATGTCCTCACAGCAATTAGGCTGCAGTTCTTCAAATGTAGAGCTGGGAATGAGAAAGTTTTTATGATTTCTGAAATTTTCAGTCTTGACACTGCCGTTATTGCTCATTTAGCATTTTGAGGCTCTGCCATTGATCAGTAAGAAGCTGGTTTGAGGCTTTAAGTAATGTGTTTTATTACAATTCTGATTGATTGATTTTATGTATATGTTGTGGGAGTTTTTATGATAACATGCAAGCCTGGTTATTGTAAAGTAATCTAATAGTTTGTCTGCAACAAATGCAAGCCAATTATGCTCAGCGTTTCAGATTTTGATTCAATTCTTCTGATTGGTGATTTTAAAACGAAAGCTTGTAGTGTCCATTTTTAGTTTGCACATCTTGGTATAGGTCCTGATAACTCACATAAGGGCTCTGAACACATTTGGGAGTAGCAGTGCTGAGTAAAGTGTTTGGCTCTATGGGTGCGTTGGGTGTAAATCAGGTCAGCCAGGGTTAATCCGCATGGATTACCCACAACATAGTAGGAGACGCTTATATCTCCTCCCCCGTCCTCAGTGTACCATCCTGCTCACCCATGCTGCTGTACCCCTCTAAATTTCAAACGGAAGACAGCGCAACAGGAACTTTTTAGGGTTCAGGAGAATAATGGGCTCTGGCAGACAAATCCCAGAGAAAAGCTTCTTGTCTGACCTGAACTCTCCCCCAGCCTCTCTGCCGGCCTCACCACATGTAGCCTAATGGGGAACCACTAAGACTAATTATGCTCAATTATGTTTTCCCAATCCTTGTGCTTTCCCAACATGAGGAATAGGGCTGCAGTTACTATAAACTGTGTACCCAATAAACACTTTTTAACCTGTAGGTAAAAGTAGAAGTACTGTAGCGTCATTGCCAGGGTCTTAAATAAGTTCCTCTGCAGCCATGAGTTTGGACCATCACATGAGAAAATTGGCAGCAAATCATCTGTGTCACAGGGCAAAATTATGTTGTTGCTTCTGCATAGACTATACAGTAAAAATTGCAATGATGCATCTAAAGAGTGTAATACGAGATAACAAAAGACCCTTCAGACCTATGAATGCTTTTGTGCACTCTCATAGTCTATTCTTTAAGAATAAGGACCAAAAATTTTCCATAACCATCCCATGACTGTCATTATATCAGCGTAGTCGTTCAGATTTGATGGGTGGAAGACTGATCACGAGACCTGCTGTTTCTGTAAGCAGTAAGGTTTTCCATTTTGAGACTCAACAAAGATGAATAATCACTTAATGCTGAAGATCATGCAGAAAAAAACTATTCTACTTCTACTTCCAAAGGCAGATCTCTTTTTTTTTTTTTTTTTTTACAAGGCTTTTAGTGTGACTTGTGTGATTGCCTGGTAAGTAAGCCAAATTAAGTACATTAGATGAGTCAGACTAGCTTAAGTTTACCATCAGTGTTTCATTAAAGGATTTACTAACAATGTTTTTGGGGGGACTGTGAGGTCTGAGATGGTGCAGTTTAAAAACGAATTAGATGGATTAGAAAATGATTTATTTTTCATAGTTTTGATAGCATTGGCTTGCACGATGATATACTGACCAACAGATGCAAGTTTTCACTGACCTGATGACAGTAATCTAAGTTAAGTCAGTCAGTGTGTGTTTGTGATTAGAAGGCAGCAAAGACAAGAGCAAAGAAAAGAGATACTCATGCTGGTTTTCAGATATGCATAATATAGTTTTTAAAAGCCTTGAACTTGAACTGCAGCCTTTCATGGTCTTGTCTTTCACGATATTGTTAATATGCTGCCGAGACATGTGTCTGGTAGAGTCTTCAGATCTATAGACTTCCTGCTGCTTAGTGAAGTTGCTGCAGTTTTGGATCCAAACCCAGAAATGTTTGAGACTGCAAGATCAGTGACTGGAGCCTGGCTTGTAGCATTTATTACTATGTTATTACCATAATTGCTTGATACTTCCAGATGGTTGTGCTTGTTATCCATTGTTTGCTTTTGCTTTTTCTATTAATGGGATAATGTTAACCAAAAGTTGGATGTCAGAAACGTTTGAGAAAGGATGTATCAAAAAAGAAGGTGGTAATGAAAAGAAGCATCCTAATTTATAGTAAAAATCTTCACACATGGTTTTGTTTAAAGGCCCAATGCACCAATGCACGTTGTTTGTTGTTTGCAGAGTTTTGAAGATATCGGCCGTAGAGATGTCGCCTTCTCTTATATAGAAAAGCATTAATGGCTTCCTCCGTGGCTAGCCTGTAACAATGAGCTAGCTTAGGTAGCCTCTCGTCAGTGAGTAGATGACCATTTTCTACAGCGCTGTGATATAGAAAGAAAATAGAAACTACATGAAACTTTTCACAACAAGGTCTCTGGATTATCTTGAGTGAACGAGTCATTTCGTTTCAAGAAAGAGAACATTTTCTGTATTTTTTTGGTGTTTGAACTCCAAAAGCTAAAGCTATCTTTATCTACAAAACTTTGCCACTCAAGCCAATAAGATATATATATGGATAAAAAGCACTACAGGTAAAAATATGTATTTATGATATTTTGGTGAACTGTCCCTTTAAAGTATATAGAACACAAATACAGCAGTGTATATGCTCATGCTTGCAAAGCCAATTAAATTATCAAACTGTTACAGCCATATGTCCATGCATATCAAGTTTGCCTTCATAAAGCATATAATTTACAAAAGTGTGCTATATAAAACTTTAACAATTTCTTAAGGTTTGCCTTTTTTTTTTTACTTAATAGGCAATTAAGTTACAAATTGCTTTCTTTGCACAAACTGAACCTCTTATTTTTTTTCCAGCCCGTTGGTGCTCTGAATCCAAAGCGTGCAGCATTCTACGCTGAACGCTACGAGACTTGGGAAGACGACCAGACACCACCATGTCATTACAACTCCCACTACTCCACAGCTGCCTCCACCCTGCACTGGCTTGTCAGAATAGTGAGTAAAATCACTCCTTCAACCACCTTCAACCACCATTATTGTACCGTGATCAAATTCCCCCGAATTAGTCAAGCATCTGAATAGGAATGAAGTCAAACCCACATCCTCAGACAGCTTTTCATTTTTGAGTCTGCATTAGCTGATTGTCACTTGTCAGACTTGATGATGCTGTTACTTTGAGGTCTGTCGGCTTCTGCACAGGAAACGTCTCGACATCTCAATTTGATTGGGCCTGAGTTAGACCAATGGCGCTCAGAAAACACATTTCACAGGCCAGTAAACCGGCATATGTGAACTAAATAAAGAGTGGCTGGGTAATGATTTACAGAGGCTGCTGTGACAGGTTTATGTGTTTCAGGCAACCCAGTGAGCGCTGGAGACGTGTCCATCAAGGTTACTGAGCACTGTCCTCATTTACTCTGGAGGAGAAGCAGGAAGCCCGCGCACTCTGCCAATCTGCTCCCCACAAAACAGGCCCTTGTAACCCTCACAGCTTCTTTGAATTGGTGTACATTTGATTTTGAAGTCAGCTTATTAATTTGAACAAGCTTTATGAGGAGTTTATACTTTATTTCTCCTCCTCCCCCATCATTAGTAGAAAGAGGCCGATGAACTGAGGGAGCTCCCTTGACAGCAGTTAGATTGGCCTCTGTGGGTTTGTTCCCACAATCCCTTTCTTCCTCTGGTGAGTGATCCATCCGCCCCAACTGGCAATGGTCGCCATCTCAGGCTGAGAAAACCAAATTTCAGCCAATTATCACTATGGCTTACTGTACTCAGGAAGAGCACTAATTAATTCTCCCCCAGGCTTGGATACAATGAATGACTGATCTCTGCAGAGATCCCTTCGTCTGCTGCAGAAAGAATAAAAACGAAGTAATACAGATAATCCAGACTACTCACATGTATATTAATAAATTGCATGGCAATCCAGTAAATCAAAACAGAGATTTTGAGTATGTTCATATGATGGGTGTAATCAACATGCAGTGCAAGAGGGTAAAAAAGATAATGATGACTCTAAAATTGGGTGTGGATCTTTAATCTTTGTGATGTCTAATTTGCTTTCTCTGCAGGAGCCCTTCACCACGTTCCTCCTTTGTGCCAATAACAATAAATTCGACCACCCTGATCGCACCTTTTCAGGCATCACCCACTCCTGGAGGAACTGTCAGAGGGACACCTCTGATGTAAAGGTGAGAATCACATCAAAAGCAAGTATCACAATCCATGTTTATGTGTATATTGATACCTGGAGACCTGAAAATAAGTGGAAGTAAAAATTGTGATCATTATCTAGATATTCCCTTGTCACATATCTTCTTTAAACTGGTGTTATGGACCTGTGGGTGCTGTCTAATTCAGACAACAATGATAGTAAACATCTCTGTATATTGCACAACATACCTACTAACAGAATTGCAACTATACACTCTTTATAATTGGCAATATAACTATACCAAGCCTCTCACTCACTGTGCTCCCCTCCTCAGCCAGTGTGCCTCAACACTCCTGCAAAAATATATACCATTAATTATAAATGCCTCATCCAAACAGCGAATCACAGACACCCACAGTGTGCAGGAATACCCTAAGCACTTAGAAATGCACATCTGATTTATTTCATGCAGAAAACAAACTATCTCCGAGGTAGAATGTTCTTGTATCTCTGCATGCAAGCACTCACGAGTTTGAACAAAGGCTGTGTCTGAGAGAAAGACAAAGCCCTCCCTCTGCAAATCCACAGAGCAGTTACCGAAAACGCTGAACCCTGCTGATTCGCCTCCATTTTGCCCACTGCATAACACGCAGCAGGAATACGCACTGACCTCAAAGTGTCATATATTTCTAGCACACCCTGCATCGGGTAGTGTTGCCCCAGGCAATTAATAAAGCTTTAATGACAAAAGCTATTTAAAATGTAGTCTTTTATGTACGGACAGGGCTTTTACTCGCTAGGATCTGGGGGAGAGCCGCCAACAATCTATGTGAGGCAGAGGCAGTGAGCTGCGAGCCAGCGAACAGCTGAATAGTCAAACGCCACCCTGTTAACAAATACAGCCTACTTTCAACTACTTGTATGTCTGCAAGCATTCGTTTTTACACACATAAGATTGCTACTGATCTATTAGGAGAGGCATTATAGTGTGGAGGACAATGCTGGATTACTAACAGTATTTCATAATGTATTAGAAGCAGGAAAATATTACGCAACAGCTTGTTTGGCTTGGTACTGTCGCAATAGGGGTAAACCACTGTATGAGGCAATGCCACTATAATGACTAGATTCAATTACAAACATTTGCAGTGATCCTTTTTGATGATAATCACAATTTCTGTTATTTCTCTTGTTGTTTTTTCTTCCAGCCCAGTAATTAATTTATGTATTTTTCTATGTATAAAAATGGCATCAATCATTATAATCACATCCAAATAAAACAAAGTGAAAGCATAGGTTCCCATGCATTCCAGCAGAAAGGCAGCCAAAGATGCAGACAGACACACAGTCGGCTTGCGCAGACATCATGTAGCGACTGAGACTGACGGGAGAGTCCGGGGTTAAGGTCAGCTTCGGCCCAGTACACCAAGCAGGTTATCAGGCCCCTGATTAAAAGGCAGCTTGTTTTTACTAGGGTCTCTCCTTCATTAACCCCGGCCTCCTCCAGCAGTAATGACGACAAGACCGAGGGAGGCTGAACCCCTGATGGGGATGACCTCCTAAAAGAGCAAGTCAAATGGAAACAATCCTACGCCGACCATGCCCCTCACCTCCTCACGACCACCCCGTCATTATGTGCATCCATAGCTCTCATTTATTTCTGTGCAGTTATGTTAAGCTGGTAAAGCCACCATGGGCAGAGAGAAGCAGACATTCCTTGGAAGAAGTGGGCACACACACACAGATACATAGACACACACACACACACACACACACACACACACACACACACACACACACAAACTGCCACCATGCTGTCTGAAGGAATCCAGCAGCACTCCACTGGTGACAGATTTTGACGAACATGTCATTAAGGTGACACAGTGTAAAGCAATGGAGGCTTGTGTGATTGACTTGTTAGCCCATTACGATGCTGTTGCAGAATTAATGGCTGCCATGGGAGGGTGGCTTGAAAACAGAGCTGGCAGTTTTAACGGCTTGGCGGTGAGTTACGGCAGGAAGTTTACAGACGAAAAAAGTGGAGGGAAGGAGCATTTGTGTGTATGTGAGAGACAGAGGGAGACCAAGAGAAATGGCTACTTGACTCCCTTTCCTGTCGTGTGCTGAGGGTGAAATGTGACCAACAGCAGACCAGCAGTGTTATTGGCCTGTACCTTGTCTTGCTAACTCGCTCCCTCAAAACCCAGTGATTTATGGGGGCCTAAAGGCTCCCCATGTTATGTATCCCATAGGCAATATAAAGCACTATACTACCACTGAATCTGACAAACACTGCATTCATAAAACAAGCATGATACAAGGAGTTAAAAAACCGTCTTGCACCCTTTATAATCTCAATCTAAGAGACAGACACCATTTAGCTTGTCCTGTGTGTGTTTTCTAATGAGGACAGAGCAGAGGATCTGCATTCCTCGTGTGCACATGCCTCATTGTGCAGAGGCTTTACTCACTCATCCTTTCATAGCTTTATGATAAGGAAGAGAGGAGATCAGAGCGGGGGCTTCAAAATCTCGGAAAGTATACATACAGTAATTTATATAGCAAATACCTTTTCTTTATCTTTAACGTTGTTGAATGACCTTATCAATAGTTTTACAAATTTGCCCCCATTTTCTATCCAAAGCATGATCAATTTTTTTGACTGACTGCTAGAAAAACCGGAAGCCACCATTAAAAGCTGTTATAAGCGATGTGTTTTTATTTAAATAAGTGTCAAATAGCTCTGTATTCCAACAGTAATCACTGTTATCAGGTGTTTGGTCAGTGATTCATGACTCTCCTCCCCCGACTCATGCAGTGAAAGAGAAAATTAATTTTCTGGTATCCCTGCCCACTTTATCCATTTAGGACAGAGAACTCCTTAAAGAGACGATCCCGTCTGCTCGTGAACATGCAGAGTGTATGAACCTTCCGTTTGCTGCCATGTCCTGGGATTATCGCTTCAAGTTCATGTGGTGATGTCGAGAGGAAGGAGGGGATTGCTAACAGCAAAACTGACCGTATTGAAAGGAAACATCTGAATGATAAGATCAAATTCTGGCAAGAAAGAATTAGTTTTGCAGGAAAAATAAAACTTTAAACACTGCTTTACAGCTGCTTCTATCACCATGTAAACTTATGGGGAAAAGTCTTTTTTGGCCCCTGTGCTTCACGTGGCGCTGTAATTACATGGTTGGGCCACTATGTCGAATTAGCTTCAAAGCCTAGTGCTCTTCCTGGTGACTTTGTGCGTAACAGCTGTTGCCATTTCGCTTTTTTTTTTTAACAAGAAGTGATAATATTTGGATAAGATTGGGAGCTGAGGAGGAGGAGGTCCTGATCTCATACTGATCTTGGATCTGACTGAGAACCTGAGGACATGCCGTGGTAGCGACCCGTAATTGAACATCATGCTGTATTGAAAACAACTTGACACTTGTGATTGAGACCATAAACCCACAATAAAGCTGTTTACTGAGGTAATAAATCAAGTGAGAATTAGGGTCATTTTCTCACAAGCTTACATAGAATCTGACTTATTTTTTAAACTAATTGTGTTTCCCCCTGCTGGCTATTAGAAAGAATGCAGGTTGAAGGCACATCTGCACAACTTTTTTGAGACAGGTCATCATTAAATACGATATATGAAATACAATATTTTCTTTATTATTTTTTGTTGAAATAAAGATTCATTTATTGCAGTTGAAAGCAAGTGATGTCTGTACAAATAGTCTTGCTCCTAATAATAGTATGACATCTAAGTTTCAGAGTTAGTAGCCAAAGAGCATTCCACAAGCTTTCTTTTTGGAAACACAAACCAAGAAGACAAAAAATGAGCAAACATCAATATTGTAAGATTTTCGGAACGTAACTTTGGCAAAAAAAAGCATTACAATGTTGATGCTTCGATGGTTATCAAAACACAAACTGTACATGATGTGTACTCAGCGGATTAAACAATGTTACACTACCATTATTTTGGTCATTCACCCCAATGCCTTCAGGAATAGTGTAATCTTAAAACAAGGGTAAATATTTGCTCTCGTCTCCGATGTACAGAGTCACACCAGGCTTTATGTAGGGGGCTCCTTTACCATGCTGACTTCCCCTTCACTGCAAGGTCCTGACCTCATCACAAGAGCCCAGAGACCAGGGGGAAAACCCAGCTCAGTTCCAGTTTCATTTAACACACCTAACACCTCTGCCTGGAATAACTGGACTAGCACCTCTCACCGCCTTCTCGTGGCCTGCTGTTTAGTTTGTTTGTGTTACCTTTCCCCCTGAATTCTCACTTCATCTCAGTGGGAAACAAAACCTTTTTTCTCCGTTTTCGTGGCTCTGTCCTCACGTGTTATTTCTTGCACTTTGCTGAATTGTTGGTGCGATTATATGGTGAAAACTGTGGTATTAGATGTGGCCCTGTCAGTGAGCTGTAAAACATGAACATCTCTCTTTTTCAAAACGCAGGAACTGATTCCCGAGTTCTACTACCTCCCGGAGATGTTTGTCAACAGCAATGGCTACCACCTGGGCATGAGGGAGGACAGGACAATGGTTTGTGACGTCGACCTGCCAGCCTGGGCCAAGAAGCCTGAAGACTATGTCAGGATCAACAGGATGGTAAGGTTTAAGGAATGTGTAAAATTCAAAATCAAATAGAAATAGAAAATCCACAGACAGAATTCAATTCCGCTTCATCTTTACCCTTTTTCCTCTTTTCTGTCGCTGCCAGCAAGACATTAATTCTCCTGAATCAGATCATGTATGACACTTGCTGACTGTTTGAATAGTGCAGGAAAGCAGAATTAATACAGGAGAGTTAGATGACCCAAAAATTGTCCGAGGTCTTTGAGGGTTAAAATAAATTCTTGACATGTAGCTTTTCTGCCTCCTGCTCACAGCAGCATAGAAATCCATTTTCCCTTCTTCGTTGTAACCTTCCCATGCATCTGTGTCTCCTTGTCTTATTCATGAAGCATCTAATAAAGTGCAGCGCTCAATACAAACACTGTACCCCTGACCCTGGTGATGTCACTAAAGGACAGGACCGAGGGCAAGTTTGCCCTATAGTGTTACCTTCTGTAATGCCGGGCCTCATCACTTTGTCAGTGCGCAGGGCCCTTTCCGTCTGCACGTGTGTGAACTGTGTCCACACGTTTAATACAGACAGCCCATCAACATGTGGTCCATAACTCCCAGCAGGTTTCAGGGTGCAGCACGGGGATGGAAATGGAGATCCAACTCGTCTCTCGCTGTCATACAAACTCTGTTTTCCTTTAATCTGGAATCACTTACAGTACAAACTCAACAGCTCTTACAATCTTATGAAAGAGAATAAAAATATTTAATACAATGGCTACATGATGACCGCATTGACATACATTTACAGCTGCGCTGTTTTGAACACATACACATATATTTTTTTTTTAAAATAGCTGGTCATTAAATCTAAAATCTGATTGTTATAGTTGAAAAAGATTTAAGATGGATACCCAGGAATCCTGTATCACAGTGTCAGTAAACTTTACACAACATGTAAATTCTTCCCTGCCCTGGCTACTAAGTTTTTGTAGTTTGTTTTTTTTATATAACATGAAAGAAAACAATTTGTATTTTGTTTGCAGTTTTGTGTTATTACAAACTCTGCGCAAGAGTATTAGGGCCATGGGTGACAAAAAAAATAAAGGGGAAGTTTTTTTTGTTTTCATTATGTACCTCAAGAAAAAAGTCGAAGTGTTGAGGATAACGTCGATATACAATTCCGTGAATAAAGTTGAAATGTCAAAAATAAAGTTGACATTTAAAGATTAAAGTGGACCTTTTGTGACCACATCAAACAGCGCATAAGACTGCCTCAAAAAAATGCCTTGTGTAGATGAACTGGTGAAACTCTACTTCAGAATTGGCTTTAGTAACAATGGCAGTCTCTCGTTTAGCTCTTAAACACAGTGTAGTTGTCAGTAATATGACTTTGAAGAGATTGTGCCGAAAACTTGGTCAGAAAACCACACAAGCATGGAAAAGCTGGCCAAAAGGATGTATTAATGGCAGGGAAAAAACCGGATGCTCGAGCAGCTCACAGAGCTGTCAGTCGCTCCAAGGTCGCTCCCCGAACTGCATCTGAGGGACCAAAACAGTTGACTTTATTCTCAACATTTCGACTTTATATACAAAATTATATTTCAACATTATTCTCGACATTTCGATATATTCACAAAATTGTATTTCGATTTTATTCACTATATTGTATTTCGACTTTATTCTCAAAATTTTGTGAAAAAAACAAACTTTTTCCTCATCACTGGCCCTTACATACTCTTCCATAAAATGAACATTTAAAAAATGTTTTTTTAAATCCCCTCAAAAGCACTGGGTGGCAAAATCAAATATTGCATATTTTTGACAAAATACTTTGATATTGCGAAAAATTTGTAGGGTTGACTATTGGTACTTTTGATGACTTTTTGATTGCAAAAAAGCTCATCCAGAACATCCAGAGGACATTAAAAACTTGTTTCAAAAAATCTTAATCAATAAAATTTTGAATTAGACACATTGTTTTTCCCGGAGATGGTTACATAAGTTGCTATTGAGTGACAAATCTTGCTTCTTTGTAATCTCTGTTGTGAATGCACACTAATGCAGATTATACACATTAACAGTGAGGACAAAAGCCAGATGTTAGTAGGTGTAAGTGGGTGTTTTGTCGAGTGTAAAAACAGTATAAGTGAGTAAAGACAAGTATTAGAACAGGTAGAACCGTTTAGTAAGTTCAGGAAGTAGATCAGTTTATTGTACCGCCTTTAAAACCAGGAAAAGATGATACTATCACGATACACAGTAATAATATCCAAAAAGCAAGACGATTTATAGTTAGATGTCACAATAGTGTTGTGATGTATTTCCCACCCCCAGCATTAAATAAAATAGTTATCTCTGCCAACATAATGTAATGGGCACATTTACAGTCTCAGTTTAGAGCAATGAAAATACTCTGATATGTCTCTGCTCTCCAATTTAGGTTTGGTTTCAATAATGCTGCCAGGAAGACACAAAGTTTCATACATTTTATGTATCCTGAGGTGAGCGGCCACAGTGTTTTTGGTCCAGAGGTAGAAAGAGGCTGTGGGAACACACTTGACCTTTTCAGCCGGAGTGACAGAGCTGGGCTGGTCTTATGGAGGTGACCTTTCCCCGTGCTCTGCCCACGCTGCCTGGTCGAGCTCTATGAGGCTTGTATACCGGCGGAGTGGGTAGGTGGAAGGGGGGGTGAGGCAGGAGAGGAGGGAAAAGCGAAAGACTTGGAGTTGTTACGGGCATGTCTGCATCTCCAAAACAAGGAGGGAGGATGACAAAAGGATTACAGTGGATATTTTCTCTCTGTTGAAGGATACATGTGTGATGTTGCCTTGCATTGTTACATTCGCAGACCAGCGTATTCACATGCCCAGAAAATCATAGTCGCTCTGCCTCCATGTTTTTGTCTTTCTTTTGTTCTGCTCCCTAGCTAGCCCACACTCTTGCTTCCTCTATTATTTCATTTCTGTCAGTGGATCTCTCTCCCTGCCTCCCCCTCTGTCTCACTCTTCCTCTTTTTCCATCCCTCTTTCTCCTCCTCCCTCCCCTCTTCCTCCCACTTCCCATCTTTGCATGTGCCACTTTCAATTGTAGTGATATGCCCTGTGGCAAACTCTGCCTCTGTGTGCTCGAGCAGGCTTTGTTGGTAATGGCTGTTATTCCTGACGCGAGGGGAGGAGTGTAAATTCCTCTAGCAAAGCCTTACTCCAGCCTGCATGGGAATTATATTGTTCCGTATTTTGGAACAATACATCAAACCCTGCACTGCATGGCTTCCATAGGTATATTTATAATAATTATCTGCCCTGAATCTTATCCCAAATCTCTCACTAAGACTCCCACAAGAAATCAAGCCTCCTTTTTCAGCCTCACAAGTGATTTATCAATGTTGCTGCTGCAGACAGCTTTACAGTAAATTGGAGCCCTGTTAGTATTGAACGGATTTCTTTGTCTCCATGCAAAGGCAGTTGGTCTGTATATAAAGTGGACGGAGAAATCTGATATGAGGGGCTCATCCTGAGTTAGCTGATTACATTAGAAAGAAGGGATGCGGCTTTCTTTCTCTTTTTTTTTGTCTGTTATCTTCATGAGCAGTTAAACAGATTAGATACTTATCTTTTTTTTAACTAAATGCATTTAGTTTTCCCTTAAAGGGACAGTTCACCCCCCAATATCCAAAAAATCTGTATTTTTCCTCTAACCTATAGTGCCGTTTATTCATCGAGTTTGTTTTTGTATGAGAGTTCTGGGGATATCGGCAGAGAGATGTCTCGATGTCTATGTGGCACTCAGCTTGTGGTGGTCTTTTCTAGAAATCATGACTCAAGATAGCCCACAGACCTTGTCTTTCGGCAGAAAAAAAAAATCCGACATGAAACTGCTCGCAACGATGTTTGGAGATTATCTACAGTAAACCAACCATGATTTCTGGAAAGAGACATTGCTGTAGAGTTTAAGAAAAAAAATAATACATTTGACTCTTTGAGCTCCACAAACCGAGTGCCATCTAGTTCTATTTTATTTGAGAGATGGCAGACATCTCTATGGCCGACATCTCCAAAACTCCTCACCTCACACCAAAACATTCTGGATGGATGAATAGCAAAGAGGAAAATGTTGTTTTTTTATTTTGGGGGTAAACTGTCTCTCTTAATTAGATTTGGGATGTTTGATGTTTTGCCAGTGTTCACTGTTGTTTGTGAAGTACAATTTTTGTTGTGTATTTTGTCCCTCATGCCGCTGGTATGCCTCTCTCCTCTACTTTCCCTGTGCTCTTCTGACAGGCCCTGGAAAGCGAGTTTGTGTCATGTCAGCTGCATCAGTGGATTGACCTTATTTTCGGCTACAAGCAGCGAGGCCCAGAGGCGATGCGCGCCCTCAACGTCTTTCACTACCTGACTTACGAGGGCTCCGCCAAGCTGGACAGTATCACTGACCCTTCGCTCAGAGAGGTAAGGCACATGCACACATTGCCATGGAGACTAAAGCCCCTCCCCCTTCCTCTCTTATTCACCATAGGCACACAACTTCCTGTCTCTATTTGTCCTGGCATGTGCTGGAGCTCCGGGAGCATTCATATCATGCATCTGTCAATCAATTATTGTGTCACGCAGATGTAACCCGTGAGAGAATCGGGCAGAGCTGCTGACTCATCGAGTTCACTTTGAGATTAGCGTCATCTTCTGAGGACCTGAGTTATTAATTTCCTCTCTCTGTCTCTGTCTCTGTCTCTCTCTCTCTCTCTCTCTCTCTCTCAGATAAACAGTAATCTTTTAATATCTGTCCGCATTATTTATAGAATCATCATAACATCATCTTTTCTGCTCTTTTCTTTCGTGGTGCTGAATATACTGTTCCCTTAATCAGATCAATGAATCTGACTGAGCTCTCTGATCAATCAACAGAGGTCGCTCAGTCAATAGATGAGGGAGTGAATCCTCTTGTTCTTATCTAATTAATTGAATATCTATCAGCACGACCGTACTACTCGTGAATAGCTTAATTGCATAGAGGGGAAAGGGGACCAGAGACTGCAGCAGCTGGGATGCATTGTGGTACTTTCCAGTGTGAGCTTGTCTCTCCCTGTGATATCCACCATCTGCTGTCTGCAAAACAAGTCATTTATATACTGTCACTTCCAGGGGCGCCTTTATTTATCAAGTGACCACTATGCAAATCACCTGCAGAAGATCTGGCTGATCTAATTACCAAACCATATTGTGAAAGGTTTGGTTTTCATCATTTTGAGAAAGGTTTAGGCGATGCATTTCTTTTTTTAATTTTGCGTCAGGCTGATGGGGCTCTTTGCTGTCGTACACCCTACTGTTACCCTGAGAGATGACAGTACTGTTAGTTAGTTGCACATTAGGAAGCCCACAACTCATATTCCCTAATTGTGCCCAGTTGATGCAGTCGCTATTGTGACAAGTTGAATGTATTTGTGCTGGAGAGAGAAATTGGCTCAGCTAATTGCAACTGATGTAATGCGGATATGATGAGCGCTAATTAAGACAAGCCTTCATACCTTCAGTCATGTTCCCCCATTCCAGATGGATTCTTCTTTTCACTGTAGCATAAAGTATAACATTGTTTATCTAAACCCCATATACTAAAACCTGGCAGTTTCCTGATAATGCTTTATGAACAAGTCTGTTAAACTGCGGAAATAAAATGTCATTATTTGATTTCCTTGCATGTAAAGGATGTGAAACTGATTTACTGGCTATTCCAGTATTGTTAACTGATGATTATTTTCGTTGTCAATTAATCTGATGATTCTTTTAATTAACTGATTAGTTTTTTGGTCTAGAAAATACAGAGAAAAATCACAATCGGTGTTTCTAAAAGCCCAAGATGACGTCCTCAAGTGTCTTGTTTTGTCCACAACTTAAAGATATTCAGTTTTCTATCATAGAGGAAAAAAGAAACTAGAGAATATTCACATTTTTTTCTTGAAAAAAAAAACCCTCAAACCAATCAATCAATTATCAAAAATCAATATATTTAAAGGTAGAAAAGGCAATTCAAGAGAAAAAGAGTTGACAACAGATCAATTAATTGATTTATCTTTGCAGCTCTACAAACAACACATCCTTAAACCGTTTTTAGAGTAGAGAATGAACTTTTAGAATACGCATTAAATGTCCAAGTATTTCTCCTGGCTGATCCAATTACAGCAGATTTACTGCACTTTCATGCTGTTGAGTTATTTAAGTTGAACAATTTCCTGCACAGGCTGTGTTAACGTTATGATAATTTTGTAGGTGCTATCTTGTAGGATTTATCATAACTTCATTCCCACTATTGTTTACCACTCCTTGTCTCACACAAACCAGCATGTGAGTCAGTGAGGTGGAGCATGGAAAAGTGCCCAATGAATGTCTTGCAAGGACCTGCTGAAATGTGACGATTGACTCCAGGGTATTGATTCATTCTGGGCCTGACAGGTGAAACTGCCGATCTGGCATTAGTCAGAACAATTAAGGCATTTGAAATGTCAAGAAATTAGAGGTCATGAGAGATAATTTCCGTCCGCGTGTCAGATGGAATTGCTGACACTCCTGACATGCCGCCGGGCCTCTGGTTGAGGGCACGGTGACAGCTCTACTGGGCACACTGCCGGAACAGCGGTCCTTCTCCACGATGCTCCTCCTGACAGGCTTCTCTTATGGAAAAACATGACAGCAACCCCTTGATTCAGACCCCGCTGTGTCACTCAGAAGTAAACAGACAAATTATTCATCAGTGGGACTCTATTCCTCCTCAGCTGCCTCCGCCCCTCCCTCCCCCTCTGAATCGACAAAGACAGCAAAGTGGGCTGTGGCTAGCCGGTAAAGGGCTTTGAAGCGTCTGACATACTTTAAATTGATTTCACCTTGATATCCTGGTAGGGAAGTGTTTAAATGCTTGACCTTAATGATAAGAAGCTCCCTTCATATGTATCACATTATGTATATGATCCAGTGTATGATAGGTGCATTAGAGGCAATCAGCTACCGGTGGACACGTGTTGGAGACGTTTCTGCTCCCACATACAGTAGTGCACATGTCAACTCCAAAGCTGTCACTCAAGAAACAGCCTCAGGGTAATTCTTTGTTAGTACTTAGGGATTAAAATAATTCCTGATGAGCTTACTTTAAACAAAATTTCAGTGGCATGTAAAGAATGGGCAGCAGTGCAGTCACATGAGAAAGTAACGCAATTACTCAGCAATTACATTGATAGTTTGTTTATGTGTATTTGCCCGTTCCTGTATCGTCTCTGTGCTATTTTGATCAGTTTTTATAATCTGTTTAAACTATGTAAAAGCCAGTCGTACTTCAAGCAATTTGCTTCTGTAATCTTCAGCATCAGTCAAAAGGTGAAAGGTGTAGCAGCTTCATATTTGTAGTTGCCACGGCTGATCTCAGGTGTCGTGACTCAGCTTGATCCCACGGTGCTTAGCGGGTCACTGCAGGGCCGTGTTTGCATTCTGTCTGACAGAGCTGTTGTGTTGCCGCATTGCATGAGTGCACTGGTGGATGCTGTTAGGGGGATCATCCTCCAAAGAGTCTCTCTGTCACCAGTATGGGGACCAGGCAGCAGATAAAGAGAGAGCTACAGCCATTCACCTCCTCACGCCAAAATCAGACGCGAACAAAGTCAGACAGACAGACACGCAGACACAGTGCGTTATGATGGATGTTAGGTGCTCACCCAAGCAAGTCGGCTGTTGCTGGGAGGGGAGATCATCCAGATGGCTTTGGCAATAAGTGTCACTTATCAGCCAAAAAGCAGAGCCTGAAGTGACTTAAACTAATGAACTGCCTGTTAAGTGCTCTCCATCTCAGACTGAGATAGAGATAAGTTTCTGACATACCTCAGGGAGGATTAGTGTTGAAGCACCTGAGAGATATTGACATGTTTTGATCATCTAGTGGAGGAACATGTTCTTGAGTTAACCTTCAGCAAGTCAGACCCCCATTCCCCCGACACACAACACACAACACACAACACAAACATATACGGACATACCACCCCCCCTGCACTCTGGGAATAATTGCTGGGCATCAAGGTTGTCTAAGACTACCAAAACGGGACATGCAACAGCCCAGTTTCCCTGGTAATAGAATCATCACAAGAAATATGTTGATGTTTTCCACATGGCCCTCTCAGCCTTTCTGATCTTTGTATCAAATTTCGCTATTTGAGGAGACATTGTGACCCTCACCCCAAACCCAACCTTAAATAGCCATAATGTCAGTTGCTTATTACTTGACGGACTGCGTTGTAAAGAAACACCAGCTAACACTTAATGGTTGCCAAATGTGCTCACCAACTCGCATGGAACTTTCACTGCTGCTGTGTGACAGCAGTCAGCCGTGCAGACAGCGCCTTTTTTGGTGCTGTGGAAGATGGGAAGTGACCAGGGGGTGTTAGGGGCAACTGTTTGGCTTGCAGGTGGCCTGTCCTGATTCAGTATCACCTCCAAACTTCCCGCGCCACATCTCCCTCTCTGGCATGTGCTACCCAATAGGTCCTTTTGATAGTGAGTGGTGTGTACAGGGCAGGCGGAGGAAAATGAGGGCTAGTCACCCAGGCAGTCAGAAGGGCGGGTGAGAGGCTGAGCGATGTATGTTCCATTGTGCACAGTGGCATTGACGGACGTCTACAAGCTCCCCTCTGATGGTGGAAGTGGCTCCAGTCACATCAATCACTCCCGCCGTGGAGTGCCCCACTTTCAGTCAAGCTCAGCAGCTCTTACTGCTTGTTTCTTACTCGCTCACTGGAGGCAAATGAGATCTTTTGTTTATTGAAATAGAAGTTATTTTCTAATGATAGTAAAATGGTCTTCTGTTGTTGTTTTTTCCTTTACTCAGTGTACCACTTGCTGCTCTGTTTTTAGTTTTTTTCCTAAGTCACAAGCACCTGCCCCATCATACCCCATAAATCATCCTTCATCAAGGTACCCTTTCCCAAATCGCCCCGGTCTGCTCGTGTGATTTTGTGCCTCTGTTTCATACGTCTGTGTGTGCATGGACTTGCTTTTCCCCTTTGTTTCAAGCACAATAACATCTAAAAGCGAGCCGGCCTGCTGCAGTCCTAGCTGGATGTCACTCCAGGTTAACGTTTATGCAGTGGGGGCCCCTGCGCCTGGAAATGGGAATGGTTAACTGAAGCATGTTAATAGGAAAAGGCTTGTCTCTTCCATACTAACACTTGGATGACTCTGCAGGCCGAGGGGGGAAGGGGGAGCACCCAGGCGGATTGGGAGTGCTCCCCTTTCCCTTTACCTCCCCCCTTCCTCAGAGGCACGGCTGAGTTAGGATTTGCTTGCATTGTCAAGTAACGCATTGACCCATCACTTTGATGCATATTGATTGTGACAGCCGCTCTCTCTCTCTCTCCTTCTCCCCTCTCTCTCTCCCGCAGGCCACAGAGGCACAGATCCAGAGCTTTGGACAGACGCCATCTCAGTTGCTTATTGAGCCACATCCTCCACGCAGCTCCGCCATGCACCTGGTGAGAGCAGTGAGCATGCTGGGAAAATTCCCTGCACCTCTGGTGTTGAAGGTGGTGTGTGTGAGAGAGGGTGGTGGACCTGTGCGAGCCTGGGTGGTGTGTGTTTGTGGGTAGACACAAGATTGAGATAGATGCTCTCTGATTTTTCATGTCTGTATATTTCCTCCAATCCACTCTTTTATAACCTAAGATAAATATTTTAGAAGGTTTACCTCATGTAGGTCACAGACCCACAATATAACAACACATTTTCAGCACTAGTTCTCTGCACTGTTTTATAGCTGTTACTGCCTTCTTGCTGTGCCGTGTAAAGGGAAGAGTGCTCCCTACTGGCCTAGCAGCTCCCCTCCTTCTGCTGTAAGCTGCTCTTCCCTGTCTAATCCATGTAATAGCCAGCCTAGCCCTCATTATCCACATGTGGTTCTCTGTTTCTCTCTCCCTACAAGAAACTTTGTAAGGCAGATCCCTTTGAGACCCTTTAGTTCAATTTCTCTACTTTTCTAACAGATGTGAATGTCTTCTATCCACTTCCATCCATTTTTGTCAAAGGTCTCAAAATTAGAGATGGACTGAGTGCTGGAACTGGTTCAAAACTCTCAGAGTATTGTCAGGATCACTATCTCTGCCCTTGCTTTTACTCTTGCTACACACGTTACCCAGGGTTGTAAAAGTTGAGCTGAATTTCACTGTGGTCAAATCGACCTCATGCCTCTGAATCTTTCTGATAAGTGTGTCATTATGCACCATCCCATGTGTACAGCCTATCTCATCCCAGTTTTTCATGTCTTACCCTTGTCTGACCAGTCCCCTTGTCTGACTGCACTGTCCAGAGGGGGTCAGTGCATGAAGCTCTCCTCTGTGTCTGAACCTAGTTTTTCCTCCAACCTCCACACTAATTGCCTCTTTCCATTCTTTTTCTCTAATCTTTCCATACTGATTATTTTCATTTTCTCCATCCCCCCTTCCTCTTCCTGGTCCTCTTTCCTTGTACTCCTCCTCCTCCTCTGCCATCATGACATCCCTCCATCCTTCCCCACATTCCGTCTTTTCTCTCTTCTACTCAATAGTGTTTCCTTCCACAGAGTCCTCTCATGTTCAAGGACCAGATGCAGCAGGATGTCATCATGGTGTTGAAGTTCCCATCCAATTCGCCAGTGACGCATGTGGCGGCCAACACGTTGCCCCATCTTACAATACCTGCTGTGGTCACTGTCACCTGCAACCGCGTATTTGCCGTGAACCGATGGCACAACACTGTTGGTGAGTGGAGCTCAACACACATGGCAGGTGATATGTTCAAACATACACGTGCCCTCGTAAAAAAAAAAAAAAAAAAAAAACTGTGCCACACCACATGTGATACCTACCACAGCAGTGGCCCTGTAAAATCACTTCATCACCGTCACACACAAGCCTGCCCACCGCGCATAATAGAGCTGTAGCCAGCTGGCTATGTGAGAGGCTAGCACCTCCTAGGTAAGCTGACCATGAATGTTTCCACATGTTCCTTTTCAGACATGTGTGAACAACATTACCCACAGAGCCCCTCCATGAGAACCGGCCTCACCTCAGGGTCAGAGGGCCAAAGCAATGGTTACTGGGAAATAAGGCCGCAACTGCACCACATTCTCCTCACACGTCCCCATCTGTCACAGTAGAAACACACCGAGCTCAGGACCAAAGAGTCCGCACTGTGTGGCTGATCTGGCTGCTCCCACACTAATGAACACAGCTGCAGTGCCCTTGCCATCCTGTCGCAGAGGAGGGAAATGCGGTTTGGCTTTTCAGAATTGTAATGATAATAAGGCCTCCATATTTTCAGGCATGTTGCTGTTTGAAATGGAGCTCCAGATACAGATTGCACAGATAAAATATCTCCATCCAGTTTGACACGAAAAAAACAAAAGCCCAGTAAGACAGATGGAAATCTTTCTGATGAACCTCCAATACTTCCATCTCCTGGAAGAGACTCTGAATTAACTTTGGCTCTGAAAAAGGCAGCAGGTGTGTGATTATGTGTGTGTGTGTGTGTGTGTGCGTGTATGTGTGTGTGTGTGTGTGTGTGTGTGTGTGTGTGTGTGTGTGTGTGTGTGTGTGTGTGTGTGTGTGTGTGTGTGTGTGTGTGTGTGTGTGTGTGTGTGTGTGTGTGTGTGTATGTAAGAATGCACATGTGCAGAGGTTAGAAATATCCTCAATAGTTCATTTCCTCATGTATCCCCAGGTCTTCGAGGAGCACCAGGCTACTCTCTGGAGCAGGCCCATCACCTCCCTATAGAGATGGATTCTCTGGTTGGTGAGTAAGCATCCTTGTTTTCAATAAAAAATAAAGGAAACAAAAAAAAATAAAACGCTGACTTTGAGATCGTTTTTAGCGAGGGTCTTATTGCAATAACTTAGAACATGTTTGTAACTCCTTGCGTATTGACACCTGTTCTGTATTTCCTTTTTTTCCACAGCTAACAATACTGGAAGCAACAAGCGTCAGATCACAGACCTAGTGGACCAGAGCATCCAAATCACCACACACTGTTTCGTGGTGACAGCTGACAACCGCTACATACTGGTGTGTGGCTTCTGGGACAAGAGCTTTCGTGTGTACTCCTCCGAGACAGGTAGGTTGCAGCGTAAACTCTATTTCCTATAGAGGTGTGCAGTGATGTGTGGAGGTCTCAGCGCTATGATGGGAATAATACAGTATTGTTGCTGTTCTCTCCTGACAAGCTGTGTGGAAAAATGGATGTCTATACTAGAATCCACTGATTTTCTTTCAGCTGATAATGACTAAGTGGGAACAAGCTGATAATGTCAGAAACATTCTTGTTTGATTGTATAAATGGTTTTCACTGCTACTTGTAAGGAACGCCCAAAAATGAATCAGATGGGTCACAAGACGATTGGAAGGCAAAGCAAAAAATCTGTTGTGTCAATTTTCATTTTGTCTTGTCTTGTGAAATAATGGATACTTTGGGAGTATATGTACTGCATGTTCATGTTCTGAGTCCTATGTTGCCATGACTCAAGTTAAATATTCTGTTAAAGCACATACACCCTCCTTCTGTGTTCTGGTCAAAACCCTAAACCTAACCCTTGGAGCAGAGGACCTTCAGGACATCGGGCCCTTTGTTCTGTACTTTAGTATTTATTTTTTTCTGAGGCAAATATGGTACTTTCTACCCTCTATATTTATTTGATAATTCAGTAACTTGTTACATTGCAGATTGCAGGATGCATCAGAGCCAAAACAGCCTATGTTTTAATGAATTGATTTTAATCAGAAAGAAACGCTGATCCTGATAATGAGAAAAATGCTGAATATCAGATATGATATTTGGCCATGTGGAAATCAGTTTACCCAAGGTATACAGTAAACATGTAAATATGCACTAATTATTCACATTAAGTTATTACTATGTTGCTAATTACTTTTGATTCTTAAATACATTTATTGTTACATCATTTAAATTCTATTTGTATGGATTACAAAGTCACAAGCAGACATTGATTAACTTCAAACCTCAAAAAGGTTGGGAGCCATAGATTTCATTATACTGGAAATATTTTTTCTCTATTTCAAACAATACTTCGTTAACCTTTGAACACAGTTGGCAGTAGTTTCAGTATCGCACTTCCTTTCAACTTCATCAAAAGCATGCTTGTACATATTTTCTTTAGGGAAGCTAACCCAGATAGTTTTTGGCCACTGGGACGTGGTGACGTGTCTGGCCAGATCAGAGTCGTACATCGGAGGAGACTGCTACATCGTCTCTGGGTCCAGGGATGCAACACTTCTGCTGTGGTACTGGAGTGGACGGCACCATATCATCGGAGACAACCCCAATAACAGTGAGTAAGAGTACGCAACCAGTGGCAATATTCTCAGGACAAAGTCACAGGAAAATCCTTCAGACTTTTTAGTTTTTCACCCATTAAATGTTCAACTTTGTTGCTGAGTAAAAGCCCATAAAGGTGCACGGGTTCATTGTCAGCATTTTTAGGGTGATAAAGGAAGAAAGAGTCTTTGATCAACACTGGAGAAAAGGCGTTCTACCCTAGAAATCGAATAATGTGTAGAGACAGAGAGATGATAATTTATATGCGCTGTAGCTGTGATATATTAGTGTTATCCACAGCATTGAGCTGTGCTGCTTTTAGGTACTGTAGAGGACTCCAGATGTCTTGGCATTCAAAATGGTAGACCCCAGTGTGTGATCTATGCAGCTCAGTTCATTTAGCTGCTCATTCCCACTGATTGTCTGTGTTCAAAACAATCCGTCAGAGCAGGAGAAGCAGACTTTGCATTACTGTTTTAGGCGAGGAGCGCCATATATGGTGTTGAACTGTAACGCTGAAGATGAGGCAGAGTGTTTTTATTTTATTTCTGGTTGATATTATGTGTGTGTGTGCATGAAGATCTTGTGTTTCAAATTGTCACAGATTCTAGTAGCTCCTGATTAGTTGCGAGTGTTCTCTAATTAACTTCACTGAGGCTCCGACAGTTAATTAAGAATTTCAGCTTGGTTGCCTCCAATTAGCAAGGGGCAATAGCACTTGTGTTACTGCAGCAAGAAAACAGTATTCCCCTGATATTCACGCTACTAGTGCTTACAATGCATCTTCAACGGACAAAAGGACGGAACGCTACATGGCTCATCTCAAGAAACAGGGGACAGGATGTGTTTTCACTCCATCAAATTAATTCCAAAGTCAATATCTCATCAATAGTGTCTGACCAATATCGTTTCTTCAGGGCCGATAACAATACAGATTATAGTTTATAATAAAAAAAACAAAATTTAGAAAAAAAAAAAACAATGGTGGAGTACAATTTTCTCAGGTACTGTACTTCTCTGCTACTTTATAGTTCCACTGTGCTACATTTTGGTTACAATATTGTGTTTTTCTACTCCACTACATTTATTTGCTAACTTAAATCAATAGTTAGTTTGCAGAGGTCACTCAGATTTCATAGCCTTTTACTCGAGGCTTGTAACCGATCAGATAGTGCTGTGGGCAGGACATCAAGTGGGACTGCAAAGTGGTGACTACAGACAGAGAGGGTGCTGCATCGGGGCCAAAGTTGCACATTTTTAAATTAATTTAATGTGTTTAAACATCAATCTGGCAAAAAAAAAAGGCAAAATAAAATAAACCCACTCAGATTCTGATAATAACAAAAATGCTTAATATTGGATCCGATGATCAGTCTATCTCTGTTTATAAACATAACATGTCAGAGATACTTTTGAGGCAGCAATGAACCTAATTTGGTCCAAGAATGCAGAACATTAGATGTGTGGGAGCTGTGAGAAAGGCGACGGTGCCTTGGAAAATGACTCAATCTGCTCAAACTGTTAATACTGTATGTTTGACGCAGCACTTTACAAACATCTGCAGCCAGGAAATATCAGTCATGTTCAAATATGGATGGCAAGCACTGCAAGGACCCCAAGGGATAAACCACGAACACCTTTTCATTTCTTCACACTTGAAGTCCTTTTTATTTTCTCACTTATTGGCTTATTCATTCCACAAGCCTCATTCTGGTGATTTCAAGCCTATTATATTTTCTATAATACTGCTTGAAGGTTGTGTGAATGTGTGGCAGCAGCAGCAGCCCTCTGGATCACCGCTCCCTCATCCCGCAGATGTGGCGCGCCGGAGAAATTGATTTCACCCGCGCCCCAAAAGGCTGCATGTGTCTTAAATGTGTAATAATTAAAATAACTTCCAGCTCAATCAAGGCCCTGCCTCTCAGACTCGGCCCATCACACCAGTGCAAGGGGATATTTGCACCGGGTAATTGTGGTGGCTGACTTCGGCTTGTCCCAGAGGGCCAGAAGATGGTGGGGGGTACGCAGTGCAGGCTGATTGAATCTTTTGTCGTGTAGGTGAGCTGCACAAGGTCCTGTTTTCCCCCTAGAGGCTTTTTCTGACACTTGTCCTATTCAGCCCCCCTCAACAGTGGGTGCTGGGACTGACAGCGCTGCTCAGGTCCTGGTCGCAGAGGGACTGCGCTGCATCGATCACAGTCCAGCTCACTGACTGGACCGCTACAGCTGCAGAGGCGATATGCTGAGCTGGAGGAGGAGATGATGGGGGAGGAGGAGAAAGGTCTGACACATGTCCACATCATCTATCAGGGCTTAACTGTCATCGAGGTGGATGGAGAAACTTTCACTGAAATTGGCTGAACTTGGAGTCGTGTGTGGAGACCAACAGCTCAATACTGTATATTTAATGGTAACTCAATGCAGCTCATGTTTTACTTGAGTTTGCCATCACTACTGGGCTGAAAGGTGGTGAATACTAAAGATCCACACAAATTACACCATTAATTTAAATTACTACAAGGATTAATAAGGATGGGCATTTCAAAAACAAAAATAGTATTTCATAGTCAACGGGAGCTATTAATGTAGAAAACACTGTGCTTTACACATTTTACCGGAGCCTGGTGATAATGATTTCTACCAACGCCCATAATAACACGATACCACCAGTTATCACGTAATTTCCAATCACCGATAAATTAAGGGGAAAATCTATGGACAATATGTTTTTTTCAGATAAACCATATTCAAGTCTAACCACTATTCGAATATACAAAAATAGAATGTATTAAAAAAGATTTTCCACTTTCTTTCTTTCACTTGTAGAACAAATCCACACACTAGCCACGCATTTTTTTAAAAAAAAATAAAGAGGTGGTGCTCATGACTTCTTTGTCCACAGGAGCCGCCACAATCAACAAAAAATGAGTTTCTTGGAGCTGCTTTAACAAGACTTTAAACTTAAATTTTTTATTATTCATTAAAACCATACAATAAAAATGTGAGTACTGAACCTTGGCTACATTTGGTTTGCATTTAATAGTTTGTTGTCAAATACAGATATCCCCACTGATTACAATATACTGGGTGATTAATTCAAAGGGTTCAACTCTCTGTAAGACACAGACTATCATAATTAGAAATTACCATTATTGGTGATCAGTGAACACAAAGAGCGCTGCTTTAATACTTCTCTTCAGACACCATTCTGGCAGCCCTCGGCTCCAGTTGCCGTGAAACTCCCCTCACTAACCTCTCCCCTGGCCATCATCAATCATGTGACACGCAGGATGAAATCAAGTGGCTCGGCTGCCATCGGTGGGCATCCCTGCATTTACATGACAATCCAAAGGGACCTCCCTGCTAGCAGATGTGTGTCACAAACGCTGGGCTTGTGTTTATATGATTTTATTGCCTGATGAAGGTATGCTGGCTATTATTCACTGCTGCACTGGTATCCAGATGGTTGAGGTGATGTTTTTAGAGTCAGACAAGAGATTTTTAAAAAATGAACCATTCATTTTATGACATTGTGTATCCGTTATCTTTTAGGTGACTACCCAGCACCAAGAGCAGTTCTGACGGGTCACGACCAGGAAGTTGTGTGTGTGTCAGTCTGTGCAGAGCTGGGCCTCGTCATCAGTGGAGCCAAAGGTCAGTGTACTTTTCCATGTCCCTTCCACGTCATTGTCATCAGAGCAAAGAGAAAATCAGGTACACTTCTGCTTAGAATTTAACTACAGTCATACATACTGTAGGTTACAAGTGTATTACGGCCTCACGTTGACAGATTCATTTCAATAAACACTCCAGACCTGCGCATGTCTCCAGCTAAACAACATACCTCACAGAAAAGCTGTGGGACCAGGAATCCATATCTGATCATGCTCACTAGTGATCTTATAATGTAAGAATAATTGTTTTTTTCTTTTTTACATTGACACTTTGCTCATGTTTGTGTGTCTATCTGTGTATGCTGGCAGAGGGTCCATGTCTGGTCCACACCATCACAGGAGACCTGCTGCGTGCTCTGGAGGGGCCGGACCACTATCTGTGCCCACGGCTCATCTCAGTGTCCAGCGAGGGGCACTGCATCATCTACTACGAGAGAGGCCGCTTCTGCAACTTCAGCATTAATGGGAAACTGCTGGCACAAATGGAGGTCAATGATTCCACCAGGGTAAGATGACACATGCCTTTACACCGGGATACTTCATGAAAGATGTATCTAGAGCTTTGTTCATCATGAAGTTTAGATTTAGATTTTTTTTTTATTTAAAATTTGTAGCAGCCCACTATTTCAACCTTTTACCAATATACAATGTAACTTTCCCACATTAAAGCAACATAATCTGGAAGTCGTATGTTTCCAAAGTTTCTGTGTGCTAGTAACTACAAACTAAATAAAAAAAAGAATGCAATGATTTAGACCTATATTCAATTAAATACAGTACAAACACAAGATATTTTCTGTTCAAACTGATAAACTTTATTGTTTTCTGTAAATTTACACTATGAATGTGATGCTTGCAACACAGAAAGTGAGAAGAATGCTGGCGTCCAAACCTTTTTGGGAATCTGGGTTTCACAAAATTTGAGTAAACATAGCTGCTGCATGTCACTCTCATACTGTACCTCAGCCATCAATTTCACAAAAACTCACAAACCGTTGTATGCTCCCGCAAGACAACTTTGGTAAGCACAATGGTAAGTTAAGTTGAAAAATGTCATGTTGAACCTCTTTTCTGTGTCCCTGTAGGCTATTCTCCTGAGCAGTGATGGCCACAACCTGGTCACAGGTGGAGATAATGGTGTGGTGGAGGTGTGGCAGGCCTGTGACTTCAAACAGCTCTACATTTACCCGGGTTGTGATGCTGGCATCCGAGCAATGGACCTATCACACGATCAAAGGTCAGAGCAGGCAGCTGTGTGGTAGATACAGGATGTTGACACCATAGAGTGAAGAGAGGATGTGTACACAAACCCACATTAATAAACGGTCTCACACTTATCATATTTCCTGTTTTAATGTGGTCCTTGGATGAGGTGGATCCAGACAATAGACATTATCCCTTATTGATTTCTTGTATTTAATCTGACCATTCAAGGCGGAGTTACAGAGAAGCAAAAAACTTTTTGTTTGTTTGTTTTGAAGTAAATCATACTGCAAGTCATATCCAAATGGTTGGTACATTTTTGTGTATGATAAGAACAAGACGGTGTATGGTGCTGGATCAGCTTGGCTCCACAGAATAACAGCGTGGGCTTGTTGTGTGTTTATGTGCCTGTGTTGGACTGTGTGTGTAGGTTGGGGATGAAAAGCCTTGTGTTTGCTGGGTTTCATGGTTGTCGCTGTGCATTTCAGTTAGTGGAACATCCACCTTCCTTTTCCTTTAAATAGAACCTACAGTTGCCATAGAGACAAAAAATTACCGGGGTGTCTTCTGCAATTGCACTTATTTTGGATAAACAGACAAAAGCCAGCACACATGCGTACTGCACAAGTCCACTGGCAGGTCAGCCGTGTGTTTTTCCTCAGTGTTTGCATTCTGTAAGATTCGTCAGAAGTCATATAATGGGTGCATGGATGGCGGCGCAGAGGCGACAGTGTTCGCTCTGAGGCTCTAAGCCTGACGTCATCATGTGACCCTGGCAGTCAAGAGAGGTTAGTGATTCTGAACATTCAAGCTGGACTTCACAGCCACAGGCCAAATCCCCCTCGGCACTTACAGTCTGGTCCACAACAGAGGCCTGGTTCTTAATCATGACGAACTGCACAACCTGCAGAGGATAGACCGATAGAGGATATGAACGTTGGTTTACTGTAAACTATTAGTCACATTAAAGACTAAAAATACTTAAGTACAGCTTGCTATTTTTAAGGTTTCTTTCAACACCACTTAACAAATCAGTTGAATTAAATATTTGAAGAACCCCTTGATTAAGTTACAATCTCATCCCTCAGTGAGTTGACATTAGGTAACATAAGTGAGCCCTGCTCTGCAACTCCATTTACAGAGAGGCATTCTGCTTCAACTCTGTTCATTGTGCGTGAGCATTTAAGCCCTCGGGGTGTAGCAGTATAAGACGACCCTGTGAAATCAGCTGCTTTTCCGACATACCAGCCAGCCGGGGACACAAGAGCAAAAGGGTTGCAAAAAGACACTGGGAGTCAATGGTCTACTTCAGCTGTCGGAGGAACCCGGTAATTTACTGCCATGGCCTCTGATGAACTCCTGTGCTCGTTTCATTCACCACTTTGGAAGTTTTAACAAACTGTTCATTTGCACGGAAATAATCTTTAACAAAGATCCCATTTTAATACTTGTTGGTCCCTTGCTCATATAAATACATCCTTGAAAACAATTAATCAATTAGTTGGCAATTAATGTGTTAATTGACAACTAATTGACTTATTTTGATATTTGAGTAATTTTATTTTAAGAAAAAAAGGAACAATTCTCTGATTTCAGCTTCTTGAAAGATCTGGTATGTAAGATTTAGTGGCATATAGCAGTGAGGTTGCACATTACAACTAAGTAAACACCCCTCGTCTCATCCTCTTTACAGGTAGCCGCTAAAAAATGCGAAATGCTCTCTCCAGAGTCAGTGTTAGGTTTGAACGTTATGAGCTACTGTAAATTCAAGTTTTCACCATTTTCAGATAGTTCATACACCAAATAACTGATAATAATAATTGTTGGTTGCAGCCCTCTCCATTCTACATGAAATCATAAGAACCGGCATTGTGTTTAGTAGTTTTATTTTGATTTTTCCACATTTCACCTGTTATCATCCGTTCACTAACACTGATTTCATGTTTTTGTTGCTCCTCAGGACTTTGATCACAGGCATGGTCTCTGGCAGTATTGTGGCATTCAACATTGATTTCAACCGGTGGCACTACGAGCATCAAAATAGGTACTGATCACAGACAGATCCACGCGACAGGAGGCAAGTTTGGTCAGAGAGACACACCTACCAACCAAGCTGTGTTGCTGACGATCCACAGAGCACGGAAGAGATCCATTAGGCTGGGGACCAGCAGCATGGTGGTGACACTACTAAAGATCAGGGTTAGCTTACATGTGTTCATCTGGCCTCTGAGGCAAACCTGTTGCTGAACAATCCGGACACATTTTCTGTTGGTTTTCATGTCTTACCTGAACACCAGCTGATGCATTTCCACAACCAAGTCGAGCAGATCTGTTGTTCTGGGCAAGGAGAGAACTTAACTTAAATTAAAACAAGTTAATACAATGTACTTAATGTGAGCTTTTAAGTTCCTCTTTCAAACTGTGAAAATGCAAAACAAAATGAATCCTCTGTTAGGAACATTTATACAACATTTGTATGGCAGATACATATCTCACTTGGAACACTTTTCTAGGAAAATAAAGTTAAACTGTAAATATGGACAGTGTAAAGTGTTTCTCGCTTGTAAAGGCTGATATAAAGATCTAATTGCTGTTAGACTAGCCACCATGTCACCAACATTTCCTTCATGCGAGCCATGTATAAATGTTCAAAATGTCTTCATTGCACTTCAGATATTAGTTGGTTAGTATTGTATGTATATGGCCATTGTTCGCTCATTGTTATTAACAGTGGCCAAATGTACTGTTATGTGTACGTGAAAAGACAAAATGTTCATTGTTACTTTGTGTTTGATTGTCTATATGGAAGAAAAGTCAAATTCAGTGTGAGCTTAGTCCTTTGTGAAATATTTGTTTTTGATCAAGATGTCAGCAAAAAGTAAAAATAATGATACATCCATATTTATTTTAAACTGAAGACTATTTTGTTTATTGATGGCAAACATCTATAAATCAGTCAAGTGAAATATTTGGAACAGCAGTTATCAGTCGTTTGTTTTGTTTTCTTCCAGAAACATATCCAGAGGATTCAATACCAGATTTATTGGATAGTATGTGCCGACTGTTAAAGTGTTTGTGGTAAATCTGTACGACATTTTGTAAAAGGAAGTGTCATTTTTAAAGACATCCTACAGTTGTTAATAGAGTTACTTGTGCATCTCACAATGTTTTCAGTTTGCCTATTTTTGCACAAAATGTTTGCTTGTCTATTTTCAATCTGTGAAACCATGAACACCGGGCATTGGTAAGCAATATTATGACTTGGTTGCTGCAAAGGTCTGAGGAAGGTTTTCAGCTGTGTGATAAAAATGATCACAACAGGATAGTCTTCCAAAATGACTAGGTCTATGTATAGACTATGTCTGTTTTTGGTGATATGAAAGCCGTATCCGCATTTAATTGCAAAAATGAGAAGGCTGTGAGCTGACATTTTCAAATTAACAAAAATATGCAAGTTGATTTTGAGTTTGCATTCTGATTTTCTAGCGGTGCTTCAAGACACCACCCGACCCAAAGCTGAAGTTTTGCATGCTAAGAGCTACTGAAGGCATTGGGTTTACTTTGCTTTCCTGTGAAACCATTTTCTTAATAATATGTTTCGGATTATGCAGTGCATTTTGATTTCTTTTGATTCATTTTATACATTATGATTTATATATTTTAGTTTCGACAACTGTTTTTGCATATGTTTGAAGCTTATGTGATAATATCAGAATTGATAACTGTAAATTCAGCTGCCTTCATTATTTTTGTGTTTTTAATAAAACTGAAAAAATGTGCCAGTGTTGGAAGTGTTTTTTGTCGAGATAGTACTTATGAACGTGTGTAGACATAATTCATGCATATATTAATCCATAATAAAGTATGTATAAATACCTCTGTAAACGCATGCTAAAAATGACTAACTGAGGGTGGAATTTTATTGGATATATTAAACTTTTGTTGTTTGATTGTACTGCCACCTGCTGTCCGAACATGCTGCTGCAGATTTAGTGGCTCTACTGCAAGTTGTCTTGCAAAAACAGTCCCAATCTGACTCACAAATTAATTAAATTCTTTTTTATTTCCAGGTTTGGTTTCTTTGCAGAGTACATTGGAAGTTTGCTTTGTAAACACAACAATAGATCTTTTTCTCATGAATTGAAAATGAGTGCATTACTAGTTGCTGTTCTCATTTAGATTGTTTTATAACATCCTTACATTAATGGTATATGGATATAATACAGCAATCACATTCTCCATCTGTTCCACATAACACTGACATTCTCAGTTGTCTTTGAGTACCAATTTGTCATACTGTACATAAACATTACATGTTTTTCTGATGATGAAAAACAGACAGTCTTGAAAGCAAACACATTGCCAAAAAGTCACAATCACAACTTGCTTTCCTTGTGCTTTTTGGTCCACTCTCTTCTAGTCAAAAACTTAAAAGCCCTTTAACAAAATCAGTGGTGCGATGTTACATTTCTGTTAAAATACGTATATACAAGTCTTAACTCAGCTGTGGTGTGACTATAGTCTGCCTTAACTGAACTGCATTCACCAAGACAGTACGTACAATGACAAGAGAAATGGATTCATATCTGACAGGCGTATATCAAACAGTAGAAGACCAGAACAACTGATTTAGGATGCATATTAGTACACATGCAGGTTACAGTCTCTGATGAAGGTAAGAGGACATTCACATCCATCAATATTTGGTCTCTGGTGAACCAATGTATGTGGTCAGGGGACATACAGTACATTTAGTCTGGTGATTCAAACATCTTAATCATGTTGTTTGATATTTAAAAAAGTCAAAAAATGTGTTGACTGAATGAACAAATATTAAAATAACAGGTTTTACTGGAAGCACTGTTGTGTTTACCAACATTTAACTTGTTTCTTATTTCAGTGTGTGAAGAAAAATCCATGTTACACATGAGCTAATCGCCCCCATCCGATAGAGAAGTGTGTCGTTTGCCAATAGATCCATTCTCACTCGTTCCAGCCTTTTGTAGGACAAAATTTAAAAATACTGTGCTCAAAGGGCAGTACACCTAATTGCACTTAAATCCATATGTGCCAAGGCAAGGCTTTAAACATGCACTTACTACCAACTACACAGCACTGACATTCATCTGTACCAACACTGAATTACAACCACTCTCACAGACGTGTGACAAAACTACTGGTTCAAAAATCATCCTAAAGCACACAGGTGAGCTAGATCATCAAGAGTCAAACATTAGCGCCCTCAAGCTACTGGGTGGCGGAACAATATGTGTCCTACTCAAATACATCTGTTCATTACAGATGATGCTTGTGGTACAACATAGCAGCCTGTTTTTTACCCATATCTTAAAAGTTGCACTATGTAGTTTTGGGGAAGAAATTTTAGATATTGACCGCTTTCTCTTTATCTCTTCATTGTCATGACTGAATCAACTGAATAGACAAACTGACCTTAAAGGACTGCACGACTTCATATTGCTTTAATTTGCTTATATGTAGCGGACCCTGCCACCTTTCAGGCTTCAAACAGTGTTCTGGGGATCTTATTTTCCTCTGAGAACAGCCTGTTTATCCAACCATGGAACAAATAAATGTATTATTCTACATTAAAACTGTAAATATTATGAATATTAATTTATTCTCCAAAACCAGGTAGTGCCCCTTAAAGGTTTATGCACCAGATTCTTAAGTGCCACAGCAGAGTCACCTAGGTGTCATCTACAATAGTGGAATGGTTACTGTTACTGTTGATGTTGAATTGAAGCATTTCTATTTAAACCAGTATGATTAGTGATAGGAACTGAACATATCATATCACAAAACCATGTAATATTTAAAAGCTATGGTTTCGATATTTTGCCTTTACACTTCCCATTAAAAAGCCAAGTGCTTCATGAGGCAGGTTGTCTTTCCTGCAGTATACTACATAAACCAGTAGAGGGCTCTAGAGTACTACAATGAACCAGTGCTTGCTGTGTAGAAATAAGGCTCAAACTGTTTGGTCGCTTTTGTAAAAGAAAAGGGAAAATGTACTAAAAACTGTTGCATGCTCTTAAGGTGTATTCTTTGATACAGAGACTAATGTGCCTCTTATTCTGTTCAATGTATTTTGTCTTTAAAATAAAAGTATTATGACTGGGAATAAATAAAATAGGTACAGGTAAGTTTGCAGTCTGAATGTCCAAGTCAGCAGACTGACACATTTTGCACTCCGGCCTCGCCTAACTTTTCCAAGGAGGGGTCAACGGCTCCTTGGCCTCAGCCAGGCTGTTAGAACGGAGAGATGGGTGAACGAACAGTGTCGGCCGAACTCAGGGAAAAATCCTCAGACTCAGCGGGGGAGATGGCGTAGTTGGCACTGTGAGAGGCACCAGCACCAATACTGTGCGGGAAGTGGGGAGTGAGCTTCACATCCTGGTGGCGTCTTCGTCGGAAAACTTGCTTCTCTTTATCAAGTGCCGTGGTCTGAGAGAGGACGACACAGCAGCTACCGTTAGATTCTCCATAAAAACCACAGAGATGAGGAGTGGCATCTACTCAACCACCAGTGAGACAATTGGCAAATGGTAAATAAGCCAATGTCAGCATGCAGTTGTATCTGAAAAGCGGCATTTTACTGATCATTATTCTAGTGAGAGAATATAAGTTCTTGCGACGGAGTAAGTTTAACTTCATCTTGTGACACAGCATACCAGTGCAGTGCGTAAGAAAATAAGAGAAAAAAACAATACGAGACAATAAAGTCTGCTAACATCAGGTCTGTGAAATCAGCACTTCTTTAAAAGAAATAAGAGTGCATTCATTTTGTTGATCAAGGTCATGTTGCTCAACGCATCACATGAATCCTCAAATGAATCCATAGCACTTTCTATGCAAAATAAATAAATAAATAGCAAGCTTAACTACACGACCAGGCTAGAGGAAACAGCCACAGCACTACTGAGATGATGAAGTAATAAAGTAATGGATCTGATGGGGTAAATAAGGGTGAGGCATGAAAAGTGCTCCGTTGAGGGTCAATGGCACAAACCCTTTGGGAGATGGGAAATGGAGACTGCCAGCACTTTTCCATGGAAATACTGCGTATTAGCGCTATGCTGTGTCATACCTTATCCAGTACAATCCTGGATGCTGGTAGTGGTCCAAAGACCCTGACCTCTGGATGGTAAAGTCCTGGTCCAGCTGAGCAAAGAGAGACGAGCGCAACTCAGAGGATCACCTTGAACTCAAAGCATTACTGGCCCGATAAGCATTAAGAAGCACAGCTCTAAACTTCTGTTATAACTGCTGTGATGAGAGGGAGAGAAACTGGCAGAAAACTGTCATGTCACTGTCAACCGACACTCTGTGATCTGTCGGAAAAATATTTCCATTTGGAAACTGACAAGTGAGTGCTAGGCTCGCCTGCAAACTAAATAAAAAGGCTAGATATCAGAAATGTAGACGAATGCAACTGATACCCCCCATTCCTGTCAATGGCAAAAATATGTAGTCTCTGACATTGAGAACAAGTTATTTTTCTTTCTGCCAATTGTACAAATCCATCTCAGATTTGAAACTATTCAAGAACTCAGATCTACCGAAACCGAGTGATTGTGTTCCAAGTCCAACTATATCATTTATAAGATCTCCAAACAACAGTGCTGACAGTCCATCTACAAGAGGAGGATGAGAGGCCAGAGCACACACAGGAAGACCTGGCAGCAAGAAGCAGATGGATGAATGGATGTGTATCATATATAAAATAATGTAGGGCGGCCGCTAATCATAAATTACAACAACAACAATGGACAACTGATTAATATGCTAAAAAGCATAAGCTCAAATGCAGACAATTCTAGCTTCAACTTAAAACAAAGGAACTTTGATGACATCCAAAGGATACAGAAAAAAAAAAGCTTTGCCACACTTCAGCAGCAGGCGACCATGAGGAACACTGTGGTTCAAAATTCAAAATTGCAGGTGTTTTCAATTTTGAATGACATCCAAATCATTATCGCTAAAGCAGACTCACAAAAAAGCATTTCATCTACTGATGCAGAGTTGCATGCAGTGTCAGTGTGTGGAGGGCTGCGGATCAGTGCTTACTGTAATGACTGACACTCCTGCTGCGGTGCTGTTGAGCTTGGGCACGGGGTTGAAGTGCTTCTTGATCTTCCCAGCCACAGGCAGCTGGTGCTCGTTCTCTGACACACCATCATCCTGGAAAATACAAAGAACAAAGCTTCAGCAACTCTACCTGTGGATCAAGCTGCATATTCTTTCTCAGCAGTACTTGTACGTACACAGGTGATTGTGGTGAAAAGACTGACTTCAACATGCCAAACTTACATTGACCCACGGGTTATCGAGCACCTGCACAGCGGTGTATCTCTGATCTTCCTCCACCTGCAGCATCCCAGTGATCAGAGCCTAAAAACAAACATGATAACCATGAGTATCCAGTATAATGCTGTAATCTAAGACACCAGAGCAACAGATCAGAGAGATTCTGGTGTTTCACATGGAGCATAACGATAGCAGATGAGGGGAGCACTTCCAGACACAAACCTTGGCAGCGTCAGACACATTGTCCCAGTATGGTGCAGGGAAATCAAGCACGCCCTTTAAAATCTGCTCAAAGAGAGCCTCCTGATCTTCACCAGTGCTGTAGAAATAAAACAATGCATATTTCATAAAGCACAACGTTTCATCATCATCATTGTCTACAAGGTGATGGCATACCACAGACATTTTGATTGATGCAATTTAAACAAATTAAACATTGATGTGATTAAAACCTGAGGTGGAAGAAGTACTCAGATATTGTAATATTAATATTGTAAGTCATACATTTAAATGTTTACTTGAACACATTAAAAGGAACATTCAACTGGTTATGAAACTGTTTAAATTTAACACCGATGCCTGCAGTTAGTAACTGTAATATCCCTTTGGATATTATAGTTACTAACTGTTGTCAACAGGTCAGACTCTGACTTATTGGGGTTGGCTAAGTCACAAAATCAAAATTATATTTATGGTGGAGTGCTGAATTGCCAAAAGTAAAAGTACTCATTATGCAGAAGAACATATTTCAGAATATAGAATATCATATTATAGGATTATGATTATTGATGTTTTAATGTGTTTATAACTTGAATGTTGAAGCTGAAAATCTCTTGTGTAGCATCTGAATTTCAACTCGGATCAATAAAGTTTTATCTTGTTAATGATGTTTATTTGTTGTTTTGTATTTATAAAATCTGAAAAGTGAGTTTAGCTAAAATTTTCATGTCAATGTAAAAAGTACAAAATTTGCCTCTGAAATGCAGTGGAGTAGAAGTACGAAGTAGCAGAAAATGAAAATATTCAAGCAAAGTAAAAGTACTTCAGAATCACACTTAAGGTCATAATTCAGTAAATACACTAAGTTTCTTTCCACTGCTGGTTAAAACGTCATACAACCTCCTGATCCAGGAGCACATACCCACGGAAAGGAGGAAAGCCACACAGCAGTATGTAAGTGATGACACCAGCTGCCCAAATGTCAACCTTGAGGCCGTACCTGTTATAAAGAGGGAGATAATAGGTATCAGAAACACTAATCACATCTGCGGGTAGAAAGAATTCACCAAGAATTCCAGTGGCCATTTTTGAATGTGGTTATTTTCTACTTTTTCATAGCAAATGCCACATTACTCATGTCTCAGATGGCTCAGATGATGTACTCCTCTGACTCACCCTGACTCAGCAACGATCTCTGGTGCTACATAGGTGGGAGTGCCACAAACAGTATAGAGTGGCCCATTGACGACGGTGGCCAAGCCAAAGTCACCTAGCTTCAGAGATCTGCTACCATCGGTGTGTTCATACACCTGTGTAACACACATAACATGGGAAAGTGAGAAAGGAAGCAGGAAGGTCACCAATTCATATTGATCGCTGTGATAGGAAGTCCATATATTAGCTCAATGTGATTGTGTGACTTTCCAGAGTTGAAAAATAAAGAACTTGGAAATATGACTTTGCTGCATTTGCATTACAATAAAACAAGACAGTCTACAATCAAAGAAGAATAGGAAAACTATATACAGGAAATACAAATACAGATGAGGACTCTACAGTCTAAAACCTTGTCTCAATTTATCGCATAATTAATATGACCGTAAAACAGTCAGACTAAAAACAAACATATATATTTTTTGAATGTCAGTCTTTTTTCCTGTTTTAAATAAGCAAGCTGTTCATTCAATTCAGAAATCTCAAGACTTGTGCTTCTGGAACGAAATTTTTACAGTTAATGGATCAAAGCTATTTCAGATCTAGGCCAGGGGGGGGGGCAGAAATATGAGTGCCAAATGACCACAGTGAAATAATGGTGGAGTAATAAGGTGGAGTTTTGTACTGTGACTTCATTTAAAAATGTTCTCAGCTGCATTTATCGATGTTGCATGCCTTAATGTTAGTTGTAAATGCAATCTTGCATGCATAAACTTTGGTAAAAAAAAAAAAGTGATGCGGGGCAAGGTGATTAATAGGTTACATAGAGTACTGAAGATGGGAAGCTTTGAAAATGCTGCTCCTCTCACTCCCAGTACAGAATGTTTGTAGTGTCATACTCACCAACAGGTTTTCTGGTTTTATGTCTCTGTGGACAATATTGAGACTGTGCAGGTACTTGATGGCACTTGCCAGATTGAACAGCATACAGCTGGCGTCTCTCTCTGTGTACTTGTTGGAGGAGGTGATTGCATCAAAGAGATCGCCCCCCTGGAAAAGAAACAAATATTTAGGATGTGAAAGAGTACCAGGTGCTAGTTTTTAGCTGTTGATTGGCAGATGCAGCTGGGGCTGTATTTAACATGAACACTTAGTCCTGAAACACAAATTGATTTTTTAAACTGATATAAAATTTTCACAAAACAGACCTCAAGTGAAATAATTTGGATAGAACAAAATTTCAAAATTAACCCTAAAATACAACTTTTACAGCATTTGAGCTTGACATTTCTACCCCAGAATCAACAAATGTGTAGTACCTTGACCAACTCCATCACAAGGTAGAGCTCACTATTGGTGTCCATTTCCTCAATCAAGAGAACAATGTTGGGATGTTTCACACGCCGAAGGATTGACACTTCACTCTGGATCATGTGCTCCTGGGTAATGAAGGAAAATTCAACCAAAAGGAAAATATATAAGTATTGTACGGTGAAAAGATTTTAAAGCATACATATCAGTGGAATGTTGGTCTAGGCCTCCTGTCAATAATAATTCCAGACAAGATGATAAAAAAACAAACTGGTTTCTGAAGTAAGTTAAAATAATTGAAATTAAGACATCAAGAAATCACGACCCAAGATTTTAGTCTCAGGGAAGATAGCACCATCTGCTGACCAATGATGACAAAGAAATTGAACAAGCATCTTCAACAGAACATTATATACAGAAAGAACCTCTTGACAGTGAATCACACCAAACTGTGATCTCTGATTATTGAAGTCAGCGGATGTACAAGCAGGCTCACCTTTCCCCTGCATTTATCTTTGCTTATGATCTTCAGAGCGTACTCCCTCCCGGTGGACCTCTCCACACACTCTCTGACCACAGCGAAGTTTCCATCCCCTAATGTCCTCCCCACTTTGTACCTCTCTGCTATGGAGGCAGGAACTGAGGGGAACTCATCCATAGGCTCAGCTGTGGTGCAAAACAAAAGAACTATATAATTTAAAGGTAGAAATAGTGGCATGTACACTACTTGCAGACTCTTGCAACTCTCCACTGTTTGATCCTTACCTTCACTGCCAGGCCCGTCTCCTTCGTCCATTGAGCTGCAGACCTTGGTGGAAGCTAAAGAGAGTGAAGAGCCACTATGTTGTGATCCCTGGAAAGAGGAAACGGGCATGGAGTGAGAAGGACACACTGATGCACTTGTCTTACATAAACTTGAGAGAAGGCAATGCTTGTAAAAATGTGATTACAGCCAGCTTACACAAAGCCTATTTGTTCCACTCTGCCAGCCTTGAATATGCAGTTTGAGATCAGATAGAAATAAATCAAGCGAGTTGAATCATTATATTAACCTTTCCACCAGCATAAAGACTGGCATGTGGTTGGGAAAGGAACCGAGAGAAAATAATATCCTCTGTCACAGCAACCATACCAACCCCAGCCAGTCTTATGACTAATTAATGATGGTATCACTGAAAATTGTTTTTTGCTCCAGACTGCGCTATGCAGTCTCAAAACTTGCTTGTCCTCCCAAGATCTTAGATAATCACAGCGAAACTGTGCTGCTGCATTACTCATGACTTTTCATGACAACAGCCCAAAAGCTGCATAATACACGCAAACACAGACTGTGTTGACGGAGGGGACAGTGAAGTTTGTTGATTTTTTTTTTTTCCTGAACTCACAAACATGTTGCATATGATTTGATATTTACATCGGGACATCTGTCTATACTGCCATCCCCTGTGCCATCTTTTTATGATCTCCCAGTGATATAAATAACAATGGCAGTGTCCCAGCCACAATACTGTGCCACAAAAACCCGGCAGTCAATAATGTATAGCTAGACAAAGCTCACAAATGTTCTCTGAAGGAGAAAAATTATTAACATTTATTCCCATCAGCAAACTACAACATATCTGTTCAATCCATAGTCACTAAAATACTTAAAAATATTGTTCATTGAGGAAGAGAAATGTTAAACTCGTTCACAGAGCCTTTTTGGTTATAATGTATGACATCATATGAAATAAATCTTTACAAACTTATTTATAGAAACATAAATGTTTCTACCTGTCGTCTCCTGAGGCTAGCTGGACTGGTTGGAGAGGGGCTTGGAGACTTTCCAGATCGAGGTGTGGACAGTTGACTGCCTGCAGTGCCGTTAGCTGTCGGTACAGCAGAAATGGAAATAATCAGCATAATGATGAAATATTGCAGTTTCTCTGTGTCAAGGCATAACAGACACCTGAACTATTTGATGATGGAGACTTGCTCCTACGGGACATCCCACCACTTCTAGGAGAAGAGCGACCCTGCAAAGAGGGCAGCCGGCCATATGATGCAGACTTTGCCACCCTGCATTCTGTAGAAAAAGAAAAGAAAGACATAACAATTGATTGCTGCAGCAGCATTGTTCCTTAAAAGTACTAAACTACCTTGTTCTGTTTTTTCCCTCAGCTTTGAGTGATGATAATTTGAGGTTCTGTGCCAGTTTCAGAATAACTGTACATTTGTGAATTTGATTATTAATTAGGATGATTTTCTCTTCTCTTGGGTACAACTGCCTACAACCACGGAGCCACAGACTATGAGAGATGGCATCTTTTCTATTGTGACATGCACATTCATCAAATACACACAGCTATAAAAGTAGGTCAAGTGAATTAATGAAGGTGGTGATAATATCTTACATATCATCTGTGTTCAGTATGAAGGAAATGTGTATTTCAGACTGTCTCCTGTTGACACCAACTGCACACTTGAATGCTGTGTTTAACCTATAAAACAAATCTGCTATAGCTTTGTAAATGGTAAGTCTGGTCTCCAGTATATTGACACATGTTACCATTATTTTTAACAAAGTCTGGCCGATACATTTTCAACACAAACATTTTTAATGAAATCTACTGCTTCGACTGTTACTGCTTCTTAATGTACGAGCAGTAGCAGTCAAAACAGTAGAAAGAATAAATGTATAGTTACAAACATGCAAAAAATTATAATTTCATGCTTGGTATATTCAGCATGTAGTTGGGCCAAAGGGGATTATGATTTTTTTTAAAAGTTTAAAAGAGTGAATGGCTTGCGTTTCTTCAAATAAAACAAAGAAGACTCACCACTTTCATCCAAGTTGAAGTCATCCTGATAACGAAACTTCTCAGGGCCACAGGCAAAGAATATATCATCGTCTCCAAAAAAGTCCTGAAGGCAGGTGATCTGGTAAAAAAATGCAGACACTTATGTCAGTCATAACATAAGTATTAAAACGGATTTAACACAGAATCATGCTGTAGAAAGTATGCAACATATATGTGTGCATTATATTTCAATCAGTGCACAGACACTGTTGCTGCACTCTCTTGCCAGTTTTGAACTTTCAATGTGTGAAGATAATGACAAACACCTACAGAAATGACTCAGAGACTAATATGATTTACAGATATACCAATGCCAACCATATTTAAAATTAATTGTAGGAAATGTCAAATTTCATACTCCCTTGTGCAACAATCACTCAGTTAGTAATCAGTTCAAAAGGAATATTCAAAATATACTTTTAAGTGACTTAGTTAAATCTGTAATTACCATGAACAATTACATTTTTTCTACTATATTGGACATACACTGCAGTATATAAAGAACAAGATCATTCTACGTCAAAGATCATACAAAAGCACACAGTTAATAACATCACTATGACTCTGACAAATTACTCTTTGTACATTGCCCTCCCATGATTTGTTACATTTGGGACAATCTTCAATTCATAGAGGTGAGTACATATGTTCTTTATTTATCATAAACAAAATTCAAGTCCTCTCAGCGAAACAACCATGGAGGAAATACCACTGGATTAATGACATACTGTAGGATTGCAGCAGAGCAGACATGCAGTAATTGCATATTCAAAGGGAAAGGGAAAATGAATGCTTCAGTGTGTACAGCATATGAATAATGGAATTAACATTTCTTTCTACTGGTGTATCAGCCTGGTTACACGTGAAAATGTCTCTAGGGTAACTACAAAGAGAAGTTAAGCTTCTTTTAAACCTGTTGGATATTATTCAGTACAGTCTATGACAATGGTGTCTGCCGGTAATTAAATTGTTCCACCCCCTTGTGAGAGATTACGTTAATTGCCCTCCACTGTCTTAGACTACTCAATGTAAAACTAAGTTTTAAAACCAGTCATCCCTTCAGGTTGCCAATCACATCAGACAGACTGTTACTCAAATGGAAGTATTTTCACATTTTACTAGATCGTTTTAGCCAAAATCAGGTATATAATGGCAAAAAACAGTTGGAGGTAATACAAACTGGATCCATGAAATATGCCTTAAATCTAATAAACTGTTATATGATAGGAGATCAAATGTTATCTTTAGCTGGAGGATGGCTATGATGCTTTGTAACCTCTGTTAATATAACATGGATTCTACATATCATCTCAATAAAAAGAGAGAAAAATAAATGATCTTTTAACCTCTCTACAAAGAGAAAGTGGATGATTAAGTTGCTGCATCTGCTGCTCTCATGAATGCAGAAGCCCATCACAGTGGATGCACTGTCATAAATAAATGAAGATGCTGATGGAGTTCTGACCTTCTCCTCAAAAGGGTTATTGATGTGCTTAACTACAGCAGTGTGCCAGTGAATGCAGAGAGCTCCTCTTTTCATACTCTCTTCAGAGTGGTGGAACCACAAAACACCTCAACAAAAATGTAAATCCCATATTGATATCAGTTATTAAGTGGAAATGTATTTTGTCTTGAATTAGCTGTTATATTACATGCCACTGATTAGACACTGCATTACATGCATTGCAACGCCTAATGAATGTATTCTTACAATGCCATTGAGGACAACAAGGTTTAGAACAAACAAACTAAACACTGAAACATCAAGACAGTCGAAAAATCTAATATGTACAGTACATAAATTATTCATTGTCTCATCATCAAGACCCATAGAGAGTTCAGCAGGACTCTAATAATACGACTTAAGTGCTAAAACATACAGTAGTGCAAAAAAGACCAGACAAGGAAGCCACCACAGTCGGTAAACCCGCCCTCTAACCGTATATTAAATATGTTATCATCCTCCCTTGTTATTATGTGCCAACATCTGGTTTCCATTATATAAATCTCAGATTATTTGCAAGAAATGTCTTCTTTAAAATAGTCAATAATTAAGAGAATACAGTTAATATATCTTAGAAATTCCTGCTTCATACAAAATAATGAAATGCTGGATTATCTACCAGACAAAGGGATTGTTTTATCAGTAACTTGCAGCTAAACTGCCTTCAAATTGCCAAAGGTCACTCAGCCATGACATCTTAAAATAAAAATTGCACACAGAGGGGGGTTTAATACGGCCCTGTTCTCTGCAAACGCCCCTCTCTGACAGCCCCCATTCCTCCTCCATCCCTTCTCCACCCCTCCTCCAGTGAGAGATCCAAAAGGGAGGAGAGCTGCACAGCCGTTGCCAAGGAGACCAGACAGAATCTCAGATGAGTGAGACGATGAGAGGGACACGGCTACTTTAAGATCCACTGTCAGATCCTATCTGGAGCAGCGAACAGTACAAACTGCAGGCAACAGAACAATCTTACTATCAGTCGAGGTACAGCGGAAATAACATAAAACACCTTGTCCATGATGACATTGTGGGATCAAATCTGGCTTCAGGCATTAGGTGAATGTCAACCACTATAACTCCCAGTCCCTATCACATAAAAACAAAAAATGTCCAAAAGTTTAAAGTTAAAATAAGCAATCAGTAAATCTGACTAGAAAGAAGTGACATTATTTGATAGTAGGATCATGTAATCAGATTTAGATGGTTGATAATTACTGCTGAGGAGTAAAAGACATTAAAAGAGATCTAATCAATGGTGAACAGCCTCTTAACAACAAGTGTCCAACCTAAAAATAACAAAATATTAGAGCTGGGTTGATGAAAATGGATTGTCAACTATTTTAATGATTGCTTAAATGCATTTTCAAGAAAAAAAAATGCTGCTATCATTCATGCGAGAAAATTAATACTCATTGGGGTTTGGACTGTACGCTGGACAAAAAAGCAATTTGATGATGTCACTTTGGGTTCTGGGAAATTGTGGTTAAGCATCTTTCTCAATTTTTGGATATTTGATAGACAAAACAATCATGAAAAGATCAGATTAATCGACTGTGAAAATAATCATTACTTATTAGTTCAAGTTAGTCGCAGGAGTACAAAATACTTTTAAATATGACATTGTTCATCTTATACACTAGGAAACTGGGAAACCCCAACCTAAAGCATGGAACGGCATAACTGTCGCAATCATGAATCAGTAGCTTTATATTGATTGCTTACGCCTGCTGGCTCAGTGACACAGCAGCTTCATCAGGCCTACCATCCCCCTCACACACACACAAAGGCAAAAACACTCCTTGCGGTCCTGTCGCATCCTGCACAAATATTGATCACAAGGGTTTCATCTGTGATATTTGAAGGCATTAGCATTTCTGCTGAAGACAGAAAACACAATGGGAGGTATGCATGCCATCTACACTAATCAATCTGAGTCATGGTAAAGACCGTAGAGCACATAAAAAATACAAACTGGAGATAAAACAGATCTCTACCAGTGGACAGGTGGAGCTCTCCAGGGTGCTGAATCCCCCCTTTGAAGTGGAACACTAAAGACAGTCACATGGTTCTAGTTAATTTTTGATTAAATAATGTTAACACTGTAGTAATTTGTTTACAGAAATCAAGAGTCAATTATTTGCTGTAATTTACTATTAGTCTGCAAACTCAAAAGAATCCAGCAGTCCAGTGGCAAGAGGAGATGATGTAACGGAGTATATTCACAGACATACATAATCTGAGATTCAAATTAGGTCTGCAGCAGAATTCGGTGACATAACTGCAGTTGCTGCAAAGACAGAAGAGTAATAACTGCCTTAAAAAGTGGAAGTCAGCACTACGAGGACACCCATAAGGACACACCCGCAATCCAAACACACGTTTAAACACATAAGCCATTACACAAGCCCACCCATTTCCAGCATCCCTAATCATAACATCTGTGTCTTGCGTTTCTATATTTAGCCCTTAGTAGTTCTAACAATGTCAGACTTTCAGAAGCAGGAAAAGAAAAAAGACAAATTCAAATAATTTTTCAAAAAGGCTTGCTTGCTCATATGACTAAATTTATCTCTGTAATAAAAGGCAGATCATGCCATGTAAGTTGACTGTGTTTTCCCTGGGTTTATGGGAGGCTAATGTGCCTCCCCAAGTAAAATTTACATTCCTCAATAAAACAATATGAAATTTCAAAACATTATTATCATATAACTTATATTATTATCATAATATAAGTATAAGTATATTATATTATGTATATATATTATATATATTATATATAAGTATATTATGACATATTATATCACAATATAATATATTATCATATAACTTCATGATAAAACGTGCGACAGAAGTCGACAAGATATGTCCTTAAGTCAGTATCGACTTCACATTGATTTTAGCTTCATTTGACTTTGGTGCTACCCAAAACGGCTTGGGTGCTGCCTTATTACGATACAGAAAATGATAATGATGTACAATTAATGTAACAAGAAAACAATTAATTAAATTGTATTAATGTGGACCCTATTTCTCCGATAAACAGAGTTTGCAGGACGCACTTGATATACTGTGAATTTTTTTCTAATATTAGAATAACAGCAACTTCCACTTCAGCTCGAGCATCAGAACAAAGAGAGGATAACAGAACATTTCTTCTCTATGCCAAATGCAGTGGGACACTGAACAAGTCACTGTTCTGTGCTTAATAGCCAAGTCACAGCAGTCGGTACGAGGGAAGCCAGGCAGCCTCCCTATGTCCTTCATCCCTCCTTTTCCCCTTTAGTCACAGTGAGAGGATTTAAAATGGAAGGGTTTGAGAATGATTTATTCCATCAACTTATTTACGGAGCAGTAGTATTTTTCTTTCATTAAGGAGTATTTGAGAAAAACACCATACACATAAACACTATATTACATTTACAACAAAAGGTAGTTAATCTGTCTATGCACCACACAGAAATGACACCTGTGGTATGAGCAGAGACTAATGGAGACTCATTGTGGGCACACACAGGCCAAACCAGTAAATGACCGAGTCAAGGTCAACAAGACGAAATGAATTGGAGAACGTAAGTTGGGTTTTGCTCTCTACCACAGAGGGCCCCATGAATCTAAATAACCGCTTCTGCTCTGTATCTAATATTTCTAAAGCATGAATGGGCTGTTTATCACATTTACTGATACATAATTTTAGTACCATGGAGTATTAAGCCTTTGCTTTCATGCGCTGGTATCAAGCCAGGCTCTGTCCTCGGGTGGCTGTGTCGACATCTATTTCAACAGGAAATCTTGACTACCACACAGAGAAGTCAGCAGTGTGCAGAATAAAATTACAGTACAGAACCATATCCACTGAAGTGGGGATTGGAGTGCCATGGGGTAAGTCTCCCCAGACATATTCATTCATGCCAATATACTCTGCTCTATCTCTAAACACATAACAACAGGATCACACCAGACCATAGCATGTTTTCTTAAGCCAAAGGGGCTTGTGTGTTCCTCTAAAGCCTTGTCTCTACCTTTTGTTTTTAATACTGGATAATGTTTTATCAATAATCAGTCATCTGAGGTTCATTAAGTGCAGCCCACTGTCATTAAGTGTGCTGTGTCCATCTGAACAAGTTAAACTGCTCTCTGATGGCAGAACACCATTACAGAGTGACTCAGCAGTATGGAGGGATTATAGATATCAAGCTGAGCCACCCACTAAGCAGATCCACTAATAGACACATGAATCATGAGTCCAAAATAAATATGAATAAAAACAAAATCCCAAAAATTGTCCGTCCACTACTCCTGCAATAGAGGAATAAAGATAGATACTAAGACAGAATGAGAATATCTTTTTAAAACTAATAGAATAAAAAATATTAAATTAAAAGCAGTTATACCATTTTAAGTAAATATAAAGGCTAATCAAGTGATTAACATGTTTAGAAAACTTGCTAGAAGTAATCATTTCCACAGACTTGGCATTGCCTCAGGACCAAAACCACAAGCAGGTAATTTACCAAAAGGTTAAACGCCCATGAAAACTTGCTCTTTGTTGCCAACGGGGGCTTATTTGGCCATCTGGAGCCCCAACATGGCAAAAAATAAAAAATGCAGTTAAACTAGAGCACAGAGCAGCCCTAACGAGCACACTGCACATTCAGCTTATCATCAGAAAATGATAGATAATATTAAAACCACTAAACTGCTGAAACATCGAGATACGGCAATTTCTGTGTCACAGACAAATGCAAAACTATAGAGAGAAATTGCATGTCCATTCCAAAAAATCTGTCTTCCTAAAATGATTTGGAGGATCACTGAAGGCAGATTTGTTTTTTGGTGTGAAAACCCCCAACTGTTTCTTCTACAAACCATTACAGAACGGGTTCTATCCGGGGACTATACCTGAGCCATGTGCTCCATCTTGCTGCCATGTGTATAATAAGTCTGACCGACCAGAAGCTGCATCTACAGTATGAGCCCTCTCACACTACACCTACAGTCCTGACACATCACTACTGCACCGCTCTGCCGCAGAGGCTGTTCCTTAGCAACCACGTCACCATAGAAACCATCAGAGGAAAAAAAATTCATTATTGTGATAAGGTTACTAATATGGAGTGCAGGTGACAGAGTTTATGAATAGGTTTAGTTTAAGACTATTATTTCTGTGGGATTTTTTGTAACCAAAAAATGTGCTCAGTCAATTCTATGTGCAGTTCAGTGTTGCCTATCTCATCCTTTAGAGCAAATTCACCTGTTATTGTGATAGTATTCAGTAGAATGTAATGTAGGGGACACATTGTAGTGTGAAATAAGGCACTTAGGCCCCAGTAATTTATTCCATCAAAGAATACAAATGTAACACATTCTACTGTCCATTACATTTAATTAAATACATATATGTTCAAAATAATCTTTATGATTAGATTTCCTGTCTGGTACTGAGTGAATGTCATTCAATAATGTGCTACGGTTTGGTAGGAATATAACACGGAGTCCTAGAAACCTATTTCTCATAATACATTTAGCAAATATTCCCAGTTGGCTTTGAACCTACTGGGTTGTCTCTCTTTGGGTAAGGAAGCAATTCTCAAAGACGTGAATGAAGAACAGAACAGACTACCTCTAATGTCAGAAGCAAAGTTCTGTTTCTTCCATAACCTGGAAATTCACTAACGGTGTCAGATGAACTCAACGTGCATTGACTGCAAATCTTTACCACGTCTGCCTCATGCAGTGTGCTGAGATAAGCTTCATATTTAAGGTACAGTACCACAAATGGCAAGACAAAATAGAATACCTATCTCCACAATCAAATACACAGACGAGCTATGGACAGATGTATCAAATTCATGCCAGTCTCCTTTGACTTCAATCCGACAAAAGCATAATTCCCCTCTTTCTCTCTTGTTAGCAACTGATGTGTCAGTGATGGACAAAAAAGGCACTAGATAATGGTAGTCTCCCAGGCAGCTTTGTTCCATGGCTTTGATGACTTTGTGATTTAGTTTGGAAAAGGCATACTGTAAAAAAAAAAGAAAGTGTCAATAAAGCAACCTGAATGTGGTCTACATAAGCAGGTTGACATCTCTTTAAGATAAGGAAATTTGGTTACTTTTTCAAAAATGCAGATTAACAAACCTTGGCTAGAAATGCGCAACTAGCGTCAACAACTTCAAGCACAACCTGACAGAGTTACTGCAACAATTGCAACTAAATCTTCAATGAGAAGTTGATCAAGCAATTTTAAGTGAAGCCACTAACTGCACTTAATGGCATGGTTGTGCAAGTATGCAACCGGTAAGAGATGCTGTATGTTTAATGCTTCCTCTCTGAGTAAAGGGGGCACTGAAAGTCAGACAAGGAGGATGGGCTAAGGTCAACGTGACTTTGGTAAACCTAAGTAGGCCGCAATAGGATTGCTTAATTAACTGATATCATATTATTATACAATACAAGGTGTGGCAATTAAACTTATTATGGGCTGTTTACTTAATAGTGTAGGACCACAAGTCAGTAGTGTCACATACAGCTGATCTGTAGTAACATTCATGACAATGCGATGCAGTATTATTTTCTGAAGTTTAAGTAATTGACAGGGCTGCAGCAGTTAGTTGATTAATAGAAAAAAACATTTTATGATAATTGATTAATTGTTTCAGTCATTTTTCAAGCAAAAATGTAAGAAGCTGGTTCTAATCGATGATCAAAATAATCGTTAGTTGCAGTCATATTTAAAGTTTACCTTGGGCTGTTTTCAAAATATGTTTATCTTTGTTCTTGCATGGGGAGCTTTTTAGTGTTGCCTTACACTCCCAAAGACATTACCTAATTTGAATGGTCTCCAGTGTACCTTACTTTTTAATAAATAAATAAATCCATGTTAAAATCAAGAACTAACAAAAATGAGGTTCACAAAATCAACATTTGAAATGTTAACTTTTTAACACCTACCATCTTGCCGTCAACAGTATACAGCCTTTTGACGACTCCAGTGTCGAGCTTAATGGCGTCAGTGATGTCAGTCAAGACTTGCTCAAAGGAGTGTGCAGTCTTCTTGTTGAGCAAGATCCGTACGGCCTTGCGAGGCTTTACTCCACTGCGGACAATGGTTACCAGTTTGGGCTTGATAAAGTCTTTGCTCTCTCTGGTCTCCTGGGGTACACCCTTGGCACTGCCAAGGGAAGAAGGGTCACGGGTGGACACGGCAGTCTTAGCACCAACTGCCCAGTTGGGATTTACATTCTTTGTGTAGTCCAGCTTCTTGTAGGGCTCTATGGATGCACAAACATAGCTCTCTCCTGCAAAAAGTCAAGAAGACACAAGAGATGTTGTATCTGCCCACAAAGAAGCTTAAGCACTTAATCTAAACTAAATCCGGGGCATATTTACAACAATTCATTTACACTACTCACCTTCCACCAACTGGTCCATGCTGGTGATCCTTGTTGTCCCATCAACAGTATAAATGGTTCGCACCCCTTGTGGCAAGTTGACATTATCTGACAGGGATCTTGTGAGGTCAGCCAGGAGTGCTTCTATGGACCTAAATCTCTCCTGAGAAATGGCATACACAATCCCTTTGAAGTAGCGGTCCCCATTGCGGTAGAAACGAATCTTCTTGGCCTTCTTTTCAGAGATCAGTGCTTGCAGTGTCCTGGTTCTGTACAGGCTGCAGTGAGCGCTGTGAGTGGGACTGGGGAGCCCATTCCCTCTTGAGCCCCTTCGGGTATATCTCAGAGCCTTGTCCCGCTCATCAAAGTGCTCCAGCTCCATGACTGTGCAGTGCTAATGTACCTAAAATAAGACAAGGAGACTGCTTACTAGTATTCGAATTAGCTCCTTCACTTGAACTTGCATAATACATGACAGAAATTAGGCTCTCTGTCAGTATAGTTGCTTTCAGTCCTGATTCAGCAGCACTGACACAATCATTGATACTGCTGCTGCTGCTGCTGCTGCTCATTCACACATTATGAAGTAACATGTCACACCCATTTCATATGGTGGGTCTCAAATCAATTTCTATAGCAATGAAATTCACATGCATTTGCAGTGAGAAGCACAACAGTATACGCTTGTTTGCGGATCTTATAACAGGTAAGCAGTTTAATGTTAAAATCAATATCAGATAGCAAGAAAACGCTATAGAACATATGGATTTCCTTGTTCTGGTGCAATCGCTCTTACCTTTAAGGTGAGGACAGGACAGATGCTGCAGAACGTGTATCTAAAGGCGGAACTTGCCTCAATGAATCATTAATTCATTTGAAGCCTGAGATGAACCATGCGTCCCTTTGTTGCCCCTGCGATGGTGCTCTATCGTCCTGCCTGCTCGCCGTGTGTCTACTCTGCTGTGTGCTCACATGCAGAGAGGAGGCAGGGCTGTAGCCGGTGTCCTCCACCCTCCCTCTGCCATTGCAGTGATTTACACCGGACCGCTCGGGTGTCAGCACTCCTCGTTCACGCTGCTGTCTGAGCGCGTCCTCACAGTGCGTGGCTATGTGATGCGCGTTCACGTAGACAGGCGGTTGGCCTGCTTATAATTATAATCCAGTTATCACCACTCACAAATTAGCGCACTATCACAAGAAAGCGTTTAATTGGGATAAAGCCAGTCGCTGATGGTTGGGCATGTGCTTCCCCTCACATATCACCATAGCAACAACAGCTTCATGCTAACCTTACTTTACAAGCTAGCTAGCGATTTAGCTAGCCAACTAACTAACTGGTTTAAACTGGGTTAAATGTATTACAAACAAAAAAGTAAAATAACATTCAAAGTAAACAATTTACCTCCACCAACATTAAATGTTTCCTTTTTTTTGTTACTAACTTACCGCTTTCAATAATTGTATAGCCTTAGCTGCATAAATTCATGACTAACATAAACCGGCCAAGTCACGCCCCTTCCGGTGGGACATTACGGAAAAACATCGTATGGTACTGAATGGAGAAAGACAAATACCTACATCCCTGGATACTTCCTTCCTGATCCTATTGTAGATCTCACATTGCTTGACAAGAAGAACAAAGATAAGGAATTTAGTTTACACCCACAAGTAATAAAGAGAAAATGACTAGTTGTGTTCAAATGTATACAGGTGCTTCTAAGAACTCAGTTATCAAAATTGGTATTTCATTTATAGTTCCAGATTTCAGAATTAAAATTTGAAAACGAATCAGTGATGCATTGTCAGTGTATACTGGATACTGGAGTAATGCTAACAATTTTGTTAGCATTACAGTGGGTCGAAGAGGTGAGACCTTTGAGAGCAGTAATATGCTCTGATTCCAGTTCTTCATTAATCAGCTTGAAGAATAACAAATCAGACGGCAGACCAGATGTTTTAATAGAGATGCAGCAAACATCATATAGAATTCAAATGATGGGACTCAATATAATACTTGTATGGATAACAAGCAGCGATGATCGGGCCCTCGCCGTCCACATACGTCAGGTTGTGGTGCTGACCGAGGGCATGCACCTAGATGTCTGCATGTGCATGTGTTTACTGGTAGTCTGAATTTAAGAGTACTGTTTGAGTAATCCTGTGTCAAAATCCTTAACAGAGGAAAAGAGTAAGTGTATTTCGCCCAACTTTGATGTGGAATAAAAAACGTACTTTACATAAGTAGTAAAAAATAATTATCATTGTTCTCTGGTAAGGATATTGATAAAGTATTACTTGAAAAGTACACAGTAAAAGTAGTCTAGGAAGTACTAAGTTCAGTAGTGTATGAATCTTGGACTACTTATGGAAAATGCGTTTTTTATTCCACATCAAAGTTGGGCGAAATATAAATGAAATAATACTCGAAAGGTACACAGTAAAAATACTTCATATTATTCAGTCAAGTAGTCTAGGAAGTACTTAGTTTAGCAGTATATGAATCTTTGACTACTTATAGAAACAATCATCCTTTACTTTGAAATCCGGAAGGATACCCATGTGATACCTTCAGTTTATTACCAGGAATAATTACTGTGAAAGTATCATATGTTTTTCATGGGTCTGATTGTGAGACTGCAGTCTGCCCCAAATTCACTACCAGCAGCACTATTTTGCACAATGTTCATTGTGTGTCCTTCAAGGAATTTAGATGGTAAAATATTCCAAGGGGTCATGTGGGTCATGTAACTTAAAATAACCCTGCTTGAAGTGTATTGTGAGAAACATGAGAAAACCCTGCCTGAATAAACTTAGTCCACTGTTACAATTTAAAGGTGTATTTACTCATTACGTTAATACAGTTATATAAAGACAATTGTAGTAGGTCGAGAAGGAAATTAACTGGATAAAATGGAGTTGTTGAATTAGAAATGTCACAGTTATGGTTATGGTGTCCTGTAACAATGTCTTTTGGGAGGTGTACAGGTGTGTCGGGGCAGAGTGGTGCTCCCAGTGGGCCAACCCCCGCTGTTAAAAATGAACAAATCACCTGCTGGTCCTCGCACTGATAGTGCTCAGGCCCTAAATATCATATTACAGAGTAAGACTGTCTGTGATAATGGGATATATAACCTAAATAAAGTGTACTTGACTAAAAAGAATAGCATAAAGCACTTTTCATCTTCACTTGTTTAAACCTTATATGTAAATGAAGTGTTTTTAATACGAAGGAGACATCAGTATGGATTCAGGGCTGGGTTTGCCTGCAGGTCCAAATCTGAGTTAAAATATTAACCTACAGGGGGGAAGCATTATTCTGAAAAGGAAAGTGAGCTCCGGGCTCTCTCTTTATTCTGGCAAGGAACAGAAATGGAGGTTGGATTTTGTAATTTGCTTAAATTCTTGTGTTTTCTGTTCAGACATGGGCTGGGTATCTCTGGGTGTGTCATAATCCTAATTTGGACAGAATAAATTGATTGTTGTCATCAATAAGCAGCAGTCAAACTAGAACTCACTGTAAGGTACATGAGCAACATGAAGGGGACTCTGCCTCTAAATGTTCTGCCTAAAGTCTTAGTCCACTGCTTCCTTGTAGCAGCATGAATAGTTAAACTGCTGTTTTGAGTTTTCATGACATGTCTTGGTTTGCACAGTTCAATAAAGCAGTTGAACATCATTTATGGGCTTTGTGGAAAAAGAAAGACCACTGAATAAACAGGACAAACTATCAATGATGGCCATGAAGTTATTATAACCAGGGAAGATCATTTTTAGCTTTAGTAAATATTAATGACAAGTGAGAAGTGGTGAATATTTTTTTTCTCCTACAAAAGAACAGTCAGGCGAGAAAGGAATATCTTACAGAGAGCAAAGCCAGCTGTAAAGATGTGAGCTGAGGGTATGACATCTTACTTATTGTGTTTTCTGTGTATGATGAATTGTTTGAGAATCTTTTCCTGTAGCTTCAGTTTGATGACATGGTATTTAATTTCAGGTCGTGACTCAAGAAGATACACTCAGCGGAAGATGTATAAACAAGTAAATTAGCCATTTGTGACAATAACCCATAACTGATAATGTATCAAAAGCTTCCTCCAGCTGGCGGCGTGACCACAGTGCATGTCCCGCCAATACTGTTGGACAAATGGGCTGTTCTCCGGGGACAAATCCTGCCAGAGTGCCAAGATCAGGGCCCTTTCTGACTCGTTTCAGTCAGTAGAAAAGAACTGCAACTGCATTTATGAACCCCACCTCACCGATGGACCTGCAGCCATCTGTAAGACATGTGTCATGGGATATCACTCCTGGCCTGGTGGACCCTATTTTCCCCATAAGCCAAGCCTACAGCCCACCTGAGCAGACCACAGCTTCACGGTGTACATCTTTTACTGTGTAAGAATTATGGTATGTTCGCATCTTTTCAATTTCTGAAGTGAAAAAGCAGATCAGTCTTTTATTATATTTTCCATGTGACTTTGTGTTACATAAATGGGAAGCCATCATGGGTAGATTTTTTTGTGGTTGTATGCAATATTTCCTTCATTTCAGTTAGAAGTAATACTCAAAAGTAGTTAGAATTCAACTCTGACATTAATGATAGTAATCTTATTTACAGTAAATAAAAATTTGAGTAAAAAATTGTATTGAGTGAATTTCAACCGACTCAACAGCACAAAATTACCATATAGCCCCTGAAGACCTGGTGGGATTTTATAAATATGAATTAAAATACTTTCCATGCTTCTTTTCTGAAATTTCACTAAATCACAAACAACACTGACCATATTTCACACTTGATACAAAGTTACTCCAACCAAGGTACGAAAATATCTTTTGGATTTTGTCAAACTGGCCATATAATAAATTACTAAACGGTAATTAACATGTTGTAAAACAAACAGCCACTAGATGGCGGTAATATGCTGACAGCCTTGAGATGATGTTTAACAGATTAAGGCTGCTCCAAACTATTCTGCTCTTAACACACAGAATACAAAATAAATGGCCATGAACCCCAAAAACTTCAAAGATACAAAATTTCTTTAAACATTTTATTTTTCAAAAAAGGTTTCAGGTGGGAAAGAAATCTCACTTCGCAACTAGAATACTTAAGAGCCTTCTGAAATGAAAATTAAATTTACCTGCTAAGGTCTTAAAGCTGGAGTTTAGAAAGAGACAAACCAGATCACTCAAAAAAAAAAGGTCAGCATCACACTTCAAAATTCACATTTTGTTAAATGGTTTGTCGTTACATCCAAATAATAAAATCTAGATTATCATATGAAACACTAACTAGACATTAACATTTCAAAGATATTTGGATAAAACTCAACAGGTGTCCAGGAGACATTAATGCATATCGCAGCTGATGACAAAAAAAATAATGAATTGTACAGTGTTACAGCTGAGACATTAACATTGTTCAATAACCTTCATTCACAGGAGTGAAGGTCTAACAAAAATACACAATAGACTATATAAGCTTTAGTTTTACAAACCATTAGATTTTTGCATATCATTTGATAGTTGCAGGCACAGTCAACAGCAGTGATGATGACTTTTTTTAAACACCACAGGGAAAAACAACAGTTTAGCAGACATCTGGATATACTGATACAGATAATATTTATTAAAATTCATTCAAAGTATTTAAATTGCACTTACCCTACTAGGGAAAAACTCAAAGACACAGATGCTTTGTGAAGATTTGGAAAAATTCAAGTGTCAAAATAACAAAACTTCATTGCTTTCTTAGTACAAAGAGCAGAGTTAAACTGGTAACTTTTAGGATAAGTGAAAAATACCTCAATGTTATATGTGTATCAATATACTGTACACTCAAACTGTATGTTTTAATTAGTGTTATCTGCTGTTTTTCTTCATTTAGGTCCATATACCTTAATTCAAATAAAGATTAAAGTGCTTAGGAGCTGTATCAATATAAATGATAAGAATAACAATAGCAATCTTGTAAATATAGACCATATTTTATAAATAAAGAATATTAAATATATATTTATTTATATTTTGATAAAGGAATACAAACTCTTCTTTAAGGCAGAATGAGGCAAGGCACTACCGGCTATTTGCCTGATTTTTCCACTTGCTTCCCGTTCTCTGGTTTTTCCTGAAGATTGTAGTCTTCCAAAATGGCCTGTGCAGTGTGCTTGCCAGTCCTTTTCACCACAGCTTTGATGCCCAGGTTGTCAACATTGAAGGCAGTGATACCGACGTTAATGGCAGAATTGACGGCGTGGTCTGTGGCTTGTCCTGCTGCTGCCCCATACCTTCATTAGAAGTCAAGATTGGATGAAATGTCAGAGGAGGAGGCGAGAAACAAGAGGATTTGGAAAGAAGTGAATAATTTGCAGTGCAAGGGTTGCAAAGACGCCAAGCTGTACGTGAATTTTAATATGAGGATTACACATGCAAGTGCGCAATCTTAACTAAAGAGATTTCTGAGGGCTAGGATGTTAATTCTAATCATTTTTCCACTATGATTCAGAAAAAAAAGTGTCAGCGATATATATATATATATATATATATATATATATATATATAATATATATATATATATATATATATATATATATATATATATATACACAGATATAGATATATATTTTTTAAGATTTTCTCTGGCATAGACACCTTTATTAGGCAGTGGACAGATAGGAAACACGGAAGAGAGAGGGGGATGTGACATGCGGCAAGGGACCTCCAGCCGGGATATATTTATTATATATACACTATATAATTTTTTTTTATACATACATTTTCTTTCTGTATTTTCTGTCGAATATATAATTGTGTTTTATATGCAATGACAATAAAGTATCTCAATTCTATTGAAACTGAATTGGTCGGCAGTTAATTAAATATCTGACAAATCAAGGTACACCCCTTAATAGAAGAAGTTGTGTAACAGAATTTCCTTTGATCGTTGACAAATGTAGATCATCTCACAATACACAAGTTGATATCACCCAACCCTATAGAAATCAACAATCAAATATATTTTGTATATATTTTTCCCATCAATGGAACATGTGCCACCTAATCACACAATTTAGGGAGATTTTAAAACTAGCAAAGACAGAAACATTACTAATTGTGCATTTAAGAAATCAGTGAAAAAGCAGGACCAAAATGTGAATTTTGACACGTGGCAGGCAGTGAATTACACAGCATAGAGAGGCTCAGGTCATGCTTGTGATTAGCAGTGCAAATAGTTAAATAGCTGTGCATAATTAGGGCAAATTACATTTCTCCTCATTAGGTGGGTCAAGGATTTTTTGTAGACCCCTAAATCTGCAAAGCAAATTGAGAAGTACAGTGAGTGAGTGCACGTTTTGCATGTGTAATGCAAGAGCTCATTTGCAACATACACATCAAAAAGATTTTGATCAACGTTTGAGTAAGTGACAGTGGTCCGACATGTAATTTGAAATAAGAGGGAAGACTTACTTATGTTTCACCGTGGTGACTGTCTCTGCCGCTACACTTGTGGTAATGTTCTTTGCTGCTACTTCCAAACCAGTCCACATGGTCGCAAATCCTGGACAAAAACACAAGATACAAAGCACGTTAGGCCATTTTAGTACTCCTCATGTGAAGAACTTTAGTGCAGATACACTCTACCTTGCACTCCGCTGGCAGCAACCACCATGGCTCCATCTATGTTGGAACGCCCATCCTTGTCTTTCTTCATAGACTCTGGGATCAGCTTGCCTCCGTGTTTTTTCACGTGTGGAGCCAACTCTCGGCCCACACACCCAGCAACTGCACACACCCCGTCCACTGTAGTAACACAGCATTAGTTAATTAGAAGTCCGCTGCCAAATAACACAAGGTCAGTAAAACATGCTGACTGGGGACAGCTTAGTCACCTAGAAATTGGCTGACTTTGACGGCTCCTCCCGTTGCTTGCTTGGCAACATGGAGGCCTTTGGTGACCGTTGGGCTGACGTGGGTGGGTTTGTCCTCTGGAGTGATGTGTTCTCGGAGTTTAGACGCCCCTTTGTGAATGGCCTTGCCTGTGAACTCAGCTCCCTTCACCAGGCCCCAGCTGAGCCAGGATGCACCTGAGAGGGCGACACGATCGCACAGTGACTAGTCACGCAGTCTCTAGTCTTTCCTAACTAACGTCTAGTAAACTAAACAGAAAAGTATTGAACGGGAAAGATGCAGTTTGAGCTCACCTGTCAGAATCCCACTTGCCACCTTTTCACTCCACTCAGGCAGAGGTTTATCGTCCTCTGTCGCAGCCGGTGCAGCCTCTTCGGGTGTAGCGATGGACACCTTCTCACTGAGATTAAGGGTTTCTGCAGCTTCATCTGGAGCCTGATCATACAGACACATTGGTTAGCTACTGTTTGATGAAGACAGACAATGTGGGCCAAAAATAAGATCAAAACAACTTGTTTGCTACTTTGTACAAGCTGTACACATCTCCATTAAGATGCATGTCTCCTAGTAACCCACACAAATCCACACAATAGCTCCTCTTATTATTCTGTGCTTCCTCTCACAATGCGCTTTTGTTTGCTATTTTCAAACGTCTCTGTGCAGACAGAAAACAGTCTCCCTTTGTTCTGAAAACCTTAAATCTTCTTCTTGACCTTAAAATAAAAACAACACAAAAGTGCCTACTTGCTGAAAGGGAATCACGTCCATCAGAGGAGATAACTAGCTTGACTGCATTCATTAGAAATGACCTTGTTTAGCATCAATCTGAGCCAGCGTCTCTCCCTCCATCACGGCTGAACTGGCACTAGTCTTTCAGCTGCAGCCCTGAGGTTGTTCTAACTGCTGCAGATAAGAGCATTATGACAGATTAATTCTCCTCACCTGCCCGTCTCAAATCCCCACAATGCTGAGGCAGGGGTGACTTGGAAAAAGTGTGCCAAGTCAGAAGTAAACAGAGGCAAGAGTCTCATGCCAGGCAAAAAACAGTAACAAAGTTTGAAAACCTCTCAGTCTGCAGCCTCAAAGCAGCACGTAAGTGGCAACTACAATCTTTTGTCCTGGGAAGAACAGATTTAATGGGACAAGTTTGGAGATATTTACCGTAGGGATGTCTGCTGTCTTTTTTCACTTTTGAACACAACAATTTTAAACAAAAAAAATAAAAATAAAAACATCTTTATGTGTGAGGTCAATTCTATTCAGGTGGTCGGTATGGAAAAGACTGATTTGTTAAGTTGACATTAGCAGCTGAAGTTCACCATTCTAGTGTCATATATTAATTATCATGGAACAACTAGACTAATTAGTTGGATCTCAGGTTTCAAAGATGAGGCAAAAGATTAACCGACTTCTACATGCCTGTAACCACCAATAGCAGCAGAGCACTCAAACTTCACAGCGTCGCTCACTAAAATAGCTCTTTGTGTCCCACAGGCACAAGAGGATTTGCCAGAAGGCATTGGGTAACAACTCTTTGGTGACTACAAGTATTTATGTAAACATATTATGATGTGCAAACAGTAGGAATAGATGTCAGAGTGGCACTTGTTCAGTTAGAAAAACAGCAGAAATGTAAATGGTGTATAAATATATATATAGGCCCCTTTCTTTTTTGTCCCCCGTGGAGTGTCAGAACATGTGTTGTGCTGTTGCAGATCCGACAGCACACTGACCTGAACCCTGAGGTCTGTCATCTGGGACAGCAGGCCCTCGAACAGCGCTCTGTCTGCAGCAGGCAGCTCAGAGGATAGCACCACCCCCACATAATAGCCGGGAGCTGGCGCCATCATGTCCGGAAACATAAACACACCAGTGTTACACAGCAACACTGGAGAGTCCATGGCCATGAGAGGGTAGAGCCAGTCACACACCTGCAAGAGAAGGAAAGTTTAGGGAAATAATGAAGCTGGAAGATGTGATAATAAATAGAAAAATATATGATGCCAAAATAAACAGCAAAATAAGAATGATGGAATGGAAGTCAGATGTAACAGGGGGTGAGAGCTCTGCAAAGAGATACAGATACATTTTCCAACGTAACTTCAAAATGACCAGCCTTACATGTTGATAGCGATTCTGCTTAATGCAACACAGTGAAGCGCCTGAGAGCAGACAGACCAGAGGACACTGTCTGCCTCTGACTGCCGCATGTCTAACAGGATTATGGGGCATAACAGTCTAAGCAGGGTTCAGATAATCACTTGCACTCATGTGAATTGCTGACATCACCCGCTGGCAATGCCACCTGGGAAATTCCCCAACGAAGAGTCAAATTTCAGTCTCATGATCCACTAATGACGATGGATTGGCCATTTGAACAGACAGCAGGGGAAAACATCAGCAAAATAACAACAAAACTGCTCAAAACAGAATGAGTCAGATACATTAGATAACAAATCGATTGATTGATAAGTCTTTTAACAAAAAGCAAAGCCAATACTTTTTTTATGGCTTCTTGTAATTTCTTATCTTATCACACTTGTTGTAGTGTTTACATATGACCTCCACATATACAAACCAATCTAGTGGTACAAAGGCCTGATGTTGTGTACACTAGCTGGGGACAAAGGAACAGTGGACCCAAATGTGAGCAGGTTTATTTCTCCATTCACCGACTGAATTACATTAAGACAGATTAACAGAAATACGTGGTGAGCATCTCAGACTCATCTCTGCAACTGGGGGCTTTTTCTTATATAATATTTCAGTGCCATAAGAAAAAGACAGGTGATGTTTTACTTGGTGACACAGATGCATGATGCAGAACATTCAAAAACTGTAAGTAGCGTAGCTGCTCTATAGCCAACTGCCTGCAGGGCTTTTCCTATATTAACAATTTGAAGGAAAAGTTCTGTCTCCAAAAAAAAAGTAAAAAATAAAACTGATTCTACTTGCAGTAAGTAAACCTGCCTGAAGACTTGCATTTATTGCATCACTTCCAACTATAATTGCAACAGCAGAATCACCCGAGTGTGGTAAATGATGAAAAGCTAAATCAGCAGGATGACTGCCAAAAGCATAATTCAAATTACTAACAAGACGATGTAAATGTTCAGGTTTGACAGAAGAAAGGATAGCGACTTCAGAAGGAAAAAACAGATGATGCCAGTGAGAGTCGGGATGGTAATCGAGGACTGGTTTCGGTTCAGAACTGTTTCGAAATGTCAGATCCATCGGAATTATTGACGCTGGCATGTTTTTCTAACAGTCGTGCATTGTGAAACAACTGCGTAACTCATGTCTCCGCTGCTGAAAACTTGAAACAAGAGGGAGGAGGAGGAAGGAGGCCTAGAGAGAGTAAAAGTCCAAAGTGTTGCTTCATTTTCCAAAGAAATCTGACAACAGTACTTGTTGTGTAATGTCTGTAAAGTTATTATTTTATGTAAGGCTGGAAACACCAGAAACTGCTGCTGAAAAATCTTTTTTTTGCAACACGGGCTTAAATTACATGAATGCTGCGAATTAAACACTGTTTGGACGACAGCCACTGCCACCCAACTAGGGTTGGGACGATGATAGATTATATTGTGGATCGTGAATAAAAAACACTCAGGACAAGTCGATCGTCGTTAATTGTTTTATCTTTCTTGTGTAAAGCACTTTGTGATACATGCCGTTGTATGAAAAGTGCTCTATAAATAAAGTTGATTTGATTTGATTTGATTAATTGGGATTATCAAGATAATCGTGACTATCCTCACGAATCATGAACGACCGGGAAAGGCCGTCCAGCTCACTGACGTACAGTTCTGACCAGGAGATGAGGTTACCACCATTCATTCATCCATTATTGTACTGGAAAAACTTATGATTTATTACTTATTTAAGATTCTTTGATTGATTGTTTTTCACATTAAAAAAAAGATGTGTGTCTTCGCTGTGATGCGAGACGATGCAAACTGGTTTAGTCCTGAAAAAAAAGGAGGGCAGCGACTTCAGCAGAAGAAGACGGATGATGCCAATTAGAGTCGTGATGGAAATGGAGAACAGGAGTCAGTTGTGAACTGGTTCCAAATTGTCAGATCCATCAGTTATTTACGCTGGCATGTTTTTCTGACAGTCGTGCATTAATTTTGAATGAATGAATTTTAATTTTTACGAAGAAATCTGACAACAGCGCTTGTTGCGCAATGTCTGTAAAATTACTATTGTATGTAAGGTTGGAAATGGCAGTAACATGCTGCTGTAAAATCTTTCTACGCAACATGGACTTAATTTACAGGAATGGCATGAATTTGACACTCTAAGGATGAGTGCCACTGCCTCCCAACTAGGCACTGGACGATAAAAGATTTTATTGTGGATCGTGATATAAATCACTCGGGAGAAAGTGATCATGGTGAATTTGCATTACAGGAATAATTGTGAGTATCCTCACATGAACGACTGGAAAAAGCTGTCCAGTTCACTAACATACAGTTGTGTATTGGTTTCCCTTTTTCTTTTTCATTTGTTTTTGCCTAAGCCTGTGACCGTTTTATATGATATGCTACGATATTATGACTAATGTAAGATTCTTACACTAAGTGTCCTCTCTGTGATGCAATAAAAATGTGTATTGAAGGTATAAGTGACACCAGTGTGTTTAAGTGCAGTTTTAATTTTAAGTTTTAAGAATATTTGGATGAATATAAGGATAATATCATGAATTGCAATTATGTTGGACAGGACGATCGTGACATGAAATGTTCATATCGTCCAATGTCTGCTCCCAACGGAGCAGCACGTACATTACCTAGTGTAAATATCTAGTCGTGTTTTTCTTTGACTAAGAAAACCTAAAAGAGGACTAATGCTGTACAAATATTCTCTAATTTTATTCGGTTGAGAACTGGTTCCAGACTAAACAGCAGGGAAAAACCTGACCTTTTGCACACCTGAGTCACATGCAGGTATTTTACCTACACTATCTTCAGACTCAGAGATCACAAAGGAGCTGCAGAAATACTAAAATGCTGGGGGCCTTCTTTTTCACACACACAGACAATTAATCAGGAATCGTAAAGGGAATCAATAAAAAATCTGGCCTATGAGAAGAATCAATAATTACATTGGTATCAATACAATTTGATCAACTCCCATCCCTGAATGAGAGACAGCGTCAATGCAGCAAATCAACTTGCTTCACTGTAAAGTTGCAACTTTCATCTGAATGCGTTTGGAGGTTGTAGCTGTGCTGGACCAAACAATATAACAGTTAGCCGTCACCTCATAAATGTTATTGCAGTGCTGCTAAACCTGATTGCATCAGACTACTCAAAAAAAAATGCTTTTGGTGGTATTTGTGTATCATACTATCATATCAGTATATGACCACGTGGAGAAGTACATCGGTACGTCATGCCTGATGTCCACTTTAGAGTAATGCTCTGTCTGATGTGGGATTTCCCGGGAGGGAAAGGGATCATATCCACAGGCCCATTGGGATTAAGGCAGTGAGTAAACAGCGCTCACATGATCCCGATCATAGGGTGAGGGACAGAGATCATTAACTAGCCTATCTTCTGCTGATGACTCACAGTTAAAGAAGTCTTGACAAGTCGAGCAAACGGCTTACATAAGGAGGTTAAGGGGCACAAGATTTAAGAGATTTGGTGACGCAGCAGTGGTGACATTTCTCTTAGACTCATTGCATCAAGCTTTGTACCACAGACTGATGAAGTGTGCTGAAACACCCCGGGAGGGATTATTTATTTTCCCTTACCTGCAGAAATGCTGGTGGTCGATTGGGCATCGTCTCAGAGTGATCATTTGTAAACCTCACCAGCCGCAGGTAGCCGGGGTATGATGGAGCGCTCACTTGCCCTTCAGGCGTGACGAAGAATATTTGTACGCCATGAGGGATGTACAGCAGCTCCTCTCCCTCTTCACCCATACTCTGAGGAGATGGTGTCGAGTTAGATGTACGACTGTAGAACTCATCCCCAACCACCGACATCTCCCCTGATTCCGTCCCGTATGAGATAGACAGGTGGCCGTCAGCCGCCTGAGGAGAGTAAGCAGGAGGCATTTCGACTGGAACCACAGGCTGTCTGGTGGGCAACAGATTTGGACCCTCAATCTTCCCTCCTACAGCTCCTCCTGCCTGGCCATTAGCAGAGAGGAGGTTTGGTGCCGCTGGCCTGTCTGGCTGCTTTTTGGTGGGCAGGTCTGGGTAAAGAGCCCCTGCAGACACACTGTCGGCGCTCGGTGTGGGTGCAGATCCGGAGTCGGAGCTGGTCTCTAGGATGGCCAGGCGGGTGGTGATGTTGTTCAGCGTCTCCTGCATCTTCTGCTGCATCTGTCTGGCTGATTCCCAGGAGCTGCCGACACACTCCTCCCCATGCGAAGGCACACTGGTGGCCCTGAGAAGGTGCTGTCGCCCTCGCTTGTACAGCTCTAGAGCCTGGGCCTTGTCCCCGGCCTCGTCTACTGTGAGCCCTTTGTTGATGCACTCAAAGGCCCTCTCATAGCCATCTTTGATCACCTGAAGTCTGGCATTGTCGAAGGCATCTTGTTTAGCTTTCTCCATCCCCTCTGGAACAAGACACATTAGCTGGCTGTCAGTTTGCTGTGTGCCTCATCAAACACGGGCGGACATCAACACATCACAAATCAAGCAGACTGTCAGACACTTTAGCTGGAATTTAACACACTTTCTCATACTTTTGCTTCAAGCTAACGTTACAGGTTACTCTGCTTACATTTCACTGCTTACTTAACTTCTCACCTGTTACATCACATCACTCATTCCACACCACTTTTGACTGAAGTGACCCGTTTCTTTACCTGCTGATAAGATGCATCACCTGATTCCCTCAATCTAGTTATGTGCGTTTGTTTACCTGTGAGCTGAAGTAGGCTAAACACAAGTTAATGTTGATGATAGCATTAGCGTCTCTGCTCACCTGTTACGCCATGGTGCCACTGTCCCAAAAGTACACGAATACAACAATGACAAGTCTGTTGTTAACTTAATATTATTAGTATGAGCTAGTAAGCATTAGCTCCTCTGGAAGCTAACGGTGTCCACGCTTACCCCAGTGAGCAACAAACTCCGAAGAACAGCGGAGCTAATTAGCCAGTTAGCTCTGTTTTAGCTAACGATCCTCGTCACAACAGATCCTGGAGGCTTTACTTTCCCCCAGCAGCCGTCTTCCTGAGGAAATACGTGCCCTCTTCAAGACTCCCGACAGCAGAGTGATGATGTTGCACAAACTCTCAACAGTATTGACCTTTCGAAACAAACGTATGGTGACCGGATGTATCGTTGTATTGCGCTTCAACACGTCAGAATAACGTCCTCTCTGGCTCTACTGCCTGAAGACGAAACTTCACTTTTAGTTTTAATTTGAAAGTGTTGACCGGAAGTGATAGCATGCTACCATGGCTGCATCAACGCTAGCTTGATTGATTGAACATGCTGCAGTTCGCAATTATGACCACTAGATGGCAGCACACACCCATTTGAAATACGTTGAAACAGCGGCGCTGCGCTCGACTTGACCCCTGGTGGAGATGGTATCCACATTGAGTGTTACTGCCCTCTGGCGGTCACAGCGGGGAACTGCAGCATATTCAATTTAGTCAATTTACGTCAATATAGATCAACACTTCCTGGTTTGTATTTTCAAACTAAAGTGAAAAGATGGCGGCATTCAGAAACAACGAAAACATGTCATATTATGTGAAAAGACTGATTTAAATACAGACATCTGGATGCGCATTTTTCAAGATATATAATATGAAAGCTAACCTTTTGATATAAACTTGCAACAAATTCAGGAGACTCTCGACGTGTGAGACTAACTTCCGGTAAGTACTTTCAAAATATAATGACCAAATTGAGGTAATTGGGAATGTCCAGAATTATTATAAAGTCCTGTTGTAAAGTGTCCTCTGATGATGTAGTGGTTTCTTTAGCAAGAAAAAATAAAAAATAAAAAATAAACAGGAAACAAACAAACCCTTATTTATAAAAACAGATACATTTTCTGCTTAAATCAACACTATCACCAAAAATACCAACTAAAACAAACCCCCCTAACTTTTATAAATACAATATTTAGACTAAAGACATTCACAAACATTTAGAAAAGCTCTGTTTTCAACCCCTGCTTTTAAAGGCATTTTACCAAGCTGTGTTGTTACTGACCTCACCTCAAAAGGCAACCCAGCTGCAGAGAAGGATGTATTCCCATGTGGTTTCCTGTGGCAAGACCCAACACTAGTTTGATTCATGTGTTCAGGAGGGGGGTGCTTTAATGCACAATGTGACCTTTCCATGTTTGCTACCGGCCACCCACAGCAGCAGTCTGGATCACGAGATCCACCACATTGGTTAAAGACACAGGAAATGGCCGCTCTGCAGAAAAACACAAAATGGTTGTTTCGTTACGTTTGTTTAAACAGTTGTTGCCACATAATTATTACTTCAGATGATTCATTAGATACATGTTTCTCAGGGTCCTTGAGCTTTTTTGGTGTGCCTTTTAAATCTCTTACAGCAAATTTGGGGATATTCTAACATACTGAATGTGAAAAGTTGTTAGAATTGAAGAAACTCACTTCAGATCACTGCAGTAGAGCAAAAAAGAGGAGATCAGCAGGTCAGGTTTGACATGCAGAGACAGTATCGCTGCTTCTAATCTTCTGTGCATGAACTTAAACTTAATCTTTGAGGCGAACTGATCTAGAAATCACATCTTCAAAGTGGCAGATATCGTTTTTTTTTAACTACAATAAAATATTTATGGGTTGAATTATCGTAAACACAAAGTCATCAAACAATTGCAGCACATTCAGAACGTATGATAACTTAGCCATTATTGTCTATGAGACTCTGAACATGGTTAGGTATTATAAAGAATTCAAAATAAAAGCCTAGTATGAGACAAATTTATTTTTATTTAGGTTTGGATGATTCTCAGCCCTTGTGAGCGTGAAAATTCTGTACATCAGCTTGCGGTTGTGTTGAAACTATCTATCAGTGCTGATGGCAATACAGTATACAGATATCTCTTAAGTGAGGAGAGTGCTGGTAGGTGAAGACTGTAATCTGCAGATGGCGCCAAATCCAAGCTCAAAAATAAACTCTGGTGAGATTGGAGAAAGACAGAGTGGTGTTTATGCTGCTCTCCTGATATAAGGATTTTGTTTGAGCATTGGAAATCAATGTTGGCACAGATGACCATTAAATTGCTTTTCATCAGCATTGATGAAGCAGCATTAAACAAAAAAAGGCCACAGGCTTTAAAAGTCTGCTACCAACACGCACAATTAACTAAGAAGTCATTTTTTTTCTTCAGCTTTCGTGTCTCCGCTTTATTACCCCGACGGCCGCTTGTTTCTGCATGAGTCCACATAGTCGTTGCTGTGAGCCTGAAGCAAAAACACATCAGTCTCATCGCCAGATTGACAGTTTCCCAGAATGCTCCTGCACAGATACCACAGCGCTGGGACCAGACTGGACACGCTCGACACACATGTGGAAGTAATACAGTGGCCTCAGCTCATGATCACATCCTGTCACAACCAATGATTCTTTGTTTTCTATCTCCAACACAGAACATATATTTATGGGGAATTGAAGCTCAGTCCTTAAAGTCCTGGTGCTCATTATTTTCTTAATGTCGTGTCTACTATTGTGCAAAGTAGCACAAAGTGAGTAAAAGAGAATTTGATGATGATTCTCCTTTAAATGCAAAAAAACTAAACAAAGCAGCGCTCTAACCTCTCTGCACTACTTTTCACTGTGTTTACTCAGTTGGTCTCATATGCACATTCAGTGGATCACATGTATATCGTGCTCTGCTCACCACAAGGAAGTTGTAAATTTATCATATTTTGTCGCGGTGGGTCCAACAGCAACTAATGTCTGTAACTGAAACTAGACTGGAGGTGAAACATGCCTTCTGTCTTTTATGTCGGTTCACATGTGGAAGACACATGTGCCCCTCATCGTCTTGGAAGACTGACTTCTTTTAAATCTATAGTATCATAAATGTGGTTCGGTCAGAGCAATAATTTGTCAAGTTGACACCCAAATAAAAAAAGGTAGTTTCCTTTTTTTTCCACTGTGGGAAGGCAGTCATTATCGTTGGGAAAGTTTCAAAGTCTGCAAAACGTTTTTTGAGCTTGACAGCAAAGCAGCGCTGCAGCATTCTTCTAACGTAGACGTAGATGGGGACTTGTTTTAAAACATTAAAACAAAAAATGGAAAGAAATGCCTCTAATAATTAATCCAACTCCGGGAGCCCTGAGATCCCAAATTGATTTGAGAAGACACAATTTGCACCCTGCTGCTTAAGTCTTTAGACTACGCCGGACAAGTCTTATAGGTGATTTTTAACAATCGATTTCAGTTGTTTAAAAAAATAATGCTGAAACCCTGTTTTACTGTGAAACTTTCCTTTTTGGGTGAACTAATCCTTTAAAGTAAGCGCTGGCAACCAACGTGTGATGATTCCAGCTGCAAGGTTGACAGTTAGAATGATATGATGACTACTTAATTTTTTTTTTTTCAATTGTTGTTGTTCTTCCTAAGCAGTTCCCACACGCAAAGAAGCCACAAAAAGATTTTAGTTAATCTGAAACAGCCTGTCAGCATTCTTCTCACAGAACGATTAAAAAAATGATAAACGAGCAGTGATAATTGAGTCAGCGTTCAAATTATATGCACGTGGTCGGTGGTAGAAAAACAATTCAAAACTGTTTATTGGCTTCTTTGATGAAGAAGATTGTTATTTCAATAATTTAAACTCACTGAGCTGACCCTCCTTTTCCAAGGTGCACAAATGTTACGCACACATTTAATCAAATGTCTCTAAATGTGAATAATTCATTATGGAGGAATCCAGTGGATCAAACTGAACTTTAATCTAAAACTCTGTTCTTATATTTACAAGCAGCTCTGTTGATAATTTCTACAATACAACTATTAGCTTTTATAATATCTGTTTCCCACCCTTAAAAAAAAAATCATTAAAGTGTTTTGCTCCACTTTCCCTCTGTCTGACCTCTTATTTTCCTAGACTGCTGGTCTTCAGTTTAATCACTGAGCACATCAAATCACACCATTACACACGCAATGATTCGTTTTTGTTCTTTGTGCCAGAATCTTTGTTTCAGCTATGGATACATTTACAGGAATCTTTTTATATGCTGTTCTATACTCTGCTGCGCTTTGTTGCAGACATGAAAGTCTGTATTTGTTCCACAACTTATGGTATGTAATATGAACATGATGTGGTCTGTGTTTATGGATCGATGATGTCACCTAGATACATCTCTTTGTTTGGTGTGTCTTTTTAATGAGGTCAGGGTCGGTCAGAACAAAGAATGACAGCCTTCTTTCATTTACTGCATAACACAACGTTGGTATCAAACTCGGTGCAGATACACTGTAAACCCCTGATCCATCCATGAGACAAAAACTTTATGATTAGTTGACACAAACTGTCATCTGTAGCAGGACTGACATATGTTTTTTTTTATGTAAGGGCATTGAGGCTTTTACTAAAATGTTTAAAGCCAACATAGCCTAATGAGCTTAAGGTCAACACATAACTTGTGCACTTAGCATATATCTTAATAGTTTTAATCAACTAAAAATAATGTTGTGAAAATATATACTAACTGTTCATGCTCATATTACATGTTGTCACTGTTTTATTTAACTTTAATGTAACTGTGCTGGAAAGTGTTGGAATCTGTTGTAAATAAAATGACATGGTTTATGACACATCATCATGATTGGGTTTAATAAACATAGAAATAAACATTCAGCAACCCGATCATTTAATGTGCACAACATATGAATTCCTTTTTTTTTTCATTGTTTGATCAGATTAAATCATGTTCTGTACAACTGAGATACATTTCCAGTCAGACAGGGATCATGTGACATATGTATTTTGTGCCTGGTGTACTAACCTAAACATTTTCATTTCAACATCTTCCCAAAACCGTTTTAAATTTGAGTGAGTGAGTTGGGGTTCACAGTGTAGAGCATTTTGAAATGGGACCTTTTGGTCCAAAAGCAAAACCACAAATTATGCAGCTCTAATGTCAGCCCTTTTAAAGTATTAATGTGTAACTTGTACCATAAATAGCAGATTTATGAAAACTAATGCAACTGAAACAGCACGAGATCATGCTTTCCTTTAGTCTTTGCATCAGCTGCAGTTAATGTTGTCAGTTTTAACTTGTAGTTTACAGACAGATAGTCTGGACAAGTCCATTAAATGAGCTGTCAACAAAACAAGGAACACTACAAAACCATATGAAGATAATGAAGCCGACCTGGCAACTAATGACGTCTACAGATGCTGAGATCGATATGGAACAATGTATGCTGTCAGCAAATACAAATAGTATATCAATGAACTGGGAAAAGTACAAAATGTGCAGTGAGTTCAGTTCCATATGTTTCAAGCTCGTGAGCTAAACCGATCCATTAAAGTGTGATTAAACCAACTATACCATAACTATAAACAGGAGCAGATGGAAACTATGCAACCAGGACAGAAGGGAAAAACAGATAGCACACGACTCAAATAAATGCTAGTGTGAATACTCATGTTTTCTGTCTTTTCCTTCTGAAGCTGTAAAAACAAAGCTGAGGTAGAAAAAAAAAGCCAGCTGTGTCCTCTGTCCCACATTTTGTTATTTTGGAGACACAAAGACATACCCCTTGTGCACACTTAATAAATCCCACATGAATTTACGCTGTCAATAACGGACATCACACTTGTCATGCTGAGGCTCACGTGGTAAGTTATTGTCCCCACAGTGCAAAGAGTATTGTAATTTGGAAAGATAGCACCTTACATCTCAGTGATGCTGGACTGGAACTCGCTCAAATAACTGGCTTATGCTTTAATTCCCCCCTGAGCGTGACCTGAATTTGGAAAGTCAGCCTTTCTTTTACCGCTCCGAATTCTTGGAATGACTTTCAACGCACACTAAAAATCCAGACCAAACTACCATGTGGATGATTTAAAACCACATTTACAAACCTCTCTGCTACCATATGTAGCTGTTTTAACTTATTTCCCTTTGTTCTCATCTGTGTTTCATCTTTTTTATTTTGAACTCAACAACCTCGTCAACATTTGCTAAACAAACTGTTTATGGTTACAACTGATATTTATAATACCGTGTAAATGGTAACAAATGCTGTGTAGTTATCTAAAAACACTGTTTGAATGGCCATAATAAAGTTGCAACTGATGCTTACAAACCTTTACAATTGCTTAATAAATGGTTTATAATGTTTGTTATTAATTTAATCAGCTGTAAATGTACCTTTATTAATGACATACGTATGTGTTATGTTATTAGGGTTTGAAGTGAAATACACTGTTTACAACAATTCTCTCCTTCAGGCACTAAAAACATGCTACCCTGCAGCCATGGCCGCAAAAGGGTGAAATGTCTCGGGCTCAGCTGCCGCCCAGCCCATGCAAGCCAGCTTTAATTAAGTTCATCCTCATGTAAGCAATGATATCCAAATTTAGTTTTGAGCCAAAACACCCACCAATACTTAAATGTATCTAATTAGAATCAAAACAACAAAAATAAGCATTTTATTATGGTTGCTTTTGTAAGATGTAGCCTGCTTCTTAAAACCCCCTGAAAACAGAATGAATCATGTCTTTGGACGCTATACCCAAAATGCACTGCAGGCGGCCACATGACGTGAGAAATGTTCTGATACTTACTAATTACTGATGCTGGAGTTCAATTTCTTGCAATGCCTGGACTTGCACATACATTTGGGTGCCAGAAAAAGAAGGAGAAGAAAAGAGGCAGCTGACAGCATCTTAAAAGCCAAATATTAATGTAATGACCAACTTTTTCTGTCTTCAGCCAGGCTGAAGATGTGAACAATAGCCAGGAGGTAACATGACAAGCCAAAAGGTAGCTAGCACCTGTGAGAAAGAGGACGATGTAGCTAATAGCAAAGACATTTTGCATGTGTGTAAGACAGAGTGGTGTGTTGGTATGAGTACAAGAGTTCTGAGAGGGCCCGTTCACTGGACCTTTTCAGGGGCCCAGCCTGCCAGCAGCAAGTTCACAACAACTGTTCAATGAATTCTGTTTTTATTAAGCCCCATTAGCTTCTATTCTGTTCTTTTGTTTACACAATGAGCAAAGACAAACTAACTGCAGATACCCATGACAGGATACAAGTACAAGTGTCAGACAAGTTTCTTGTAATGTGTTGCCTCAGGTAAACGTCTTTTAAGCTGCTGACATTTTGACCGCCTTCATTTATAAAGATAGGATGATAAGACATTTCGAAACAATCACAAGGAACAATGTACTATAGGGAGTGAGGGAATCATATCAGGAAGTCAGTTTATGAGTGTATACTCTTGTGATTATGATTATAACACTGAAATACTAAAGTAAAAAATGTGCTTTTTTTTATTTATCTATTAATTTTTTATTTTTTATCTTTTATTTTTTACACATTTTCATTGTCCTCAGTTGATGTCCTCATAAGTTACAGGGGGCTGATTAAAAATAAAAGTTTTCTTCCACTGATGGATGAAGAAAATGGGATTGGATCACAGTTCCTGGTAAACCTTTCCCTGTCCTGTGATTTATGGGCAGACAGATCCTGTTCTTTTCTGACTCCAAGAAGCAGCAGAGCCTTGAGATATCCTTCCCGAGGTGAAACAAGACTCCAAGATTGGGAAAAACACTCTATCCCCCGTCTAACCACTGTGTCTGAAAGTGTGCTAAATATGGAATGGGTTACAAGTAATGTGAAACAGTCTTGCACCAGGAGTGATTAAGTATAACACAAAGGAAAACTTTTAAGTGCCCCCTCATGATAGAAAAAAAGCATCTTCAGTAAATCACTCAGCTGTTAAAAAGTTATTATCTTTACCAGAGGCAAAAGTAAGTCATTTCAGCATACTGCCAGTACTGCATGCATGAGCACTTTACCTCAGGAGAAATGAGTTAAAGATACAGTAAATGACATCATCTGCACTAAACTGAGGTATGTTTCTCATAAACTTCAACCCGGGGAGCTTGTTTTGCCTGGGAACAGTTGAGGGTTAAGACATCTCCCTCTGTAAAATTCCCAATCCCAGATATTTTAGCTCAGTTCGCCCCTCTTTCCTTCTTGTGCAGTAATTTCATTAAAGGGACTTCTCACTCCAAAATCAAAAATGCATGGCGGGGTGCCTATTCTCGCCTTTCCTCCTGTATCCTCACACCCTGGGTGCGCTGGACCACTGGACAACCAGAGGGGAGGTCAGTGAGCTGCAATTAATTTACACCACATCACAAAATGAGAAAAGAATTAGCTAGCTATTGTGCTATTTCCTAACTGAATGTTCAATAGTTCAGTAATAGGTTTAGTCAGTGTTTCTTTTGCAGTTTGTTTGTAAAACAAACAGCCAGAGATAGCGGTGACATGGCTGATTGGGAGCTGTAGTTTCCCCAGTAAACACATCAACCTCTTCAGCTGCTGCAGCTGCAAATGTGTGCTACATAGGCAGAGCGGACAGATCATGTTCACAGAATTGACAAGCGGACCAGTGGGCTAGCTCTGTTAACCCCAGACAGGGGCGCCGCCAGGGATTTTGGGCCCCATGAAAAAAAATCTAGTTGGGCCCTTGCATAGATTGCCCATGTCTCAAAGGGCCCCCTGGCAGTGCCGGGCCCTTGGAATCTTCCTAACCTTTCCCCCCCTGGCGGCGCCCCTGACCCCAGAGACACGATGGCAGTGAAGCTTGTCTCTGGAGAATGAGTTACCCTGAGATGAGCTGCAGAAGACTGGGAGAGAGGTGGAAGAAGTTGGTGTGTTGGCTGTATCAGAACTGCAAGAAATTATTTTTTACATCCTTTGCTGAAAGTGTTATTGTGAGGCTATACTTTAGGACCCACATGCAGACACACACACAGGAGGCAGGAAATGGGGGAAACAAAAAGCGAGCTTTATTAACAAAAGCCAAATAAATACAAAAACCGAGGGATCCTAGACACACAGACAAAATACAAAGTAGCAACGTAAAGGCCCAAAAAACTAAGTGCAAAGAAAAGGCAAAGTTCAAATCAAAACGAGAAGTAAGAAACCAAAAACATACCAAATGGGAGACACGAGGAACGACAGACCAAGACGGGTTAACCAGGATGAGACAGACTGACAAGAGTTACCAGGAACAAACACAGAAGGCATCACAAAACAAACTGATAAAACCAGAGGGAGGAAAAAGACTTTAGACAGACAAACCAATGACTAGACGAGAACCAGGGGAGGAGAGTGAGGAGGGAAGAGGACAGGTGAGGTAACGAAGGGAAAAACAGAGGGAAAAACATAACAAAAAGACACTGAATAATAACAGTACGAGCATGAGCCTCGCGTCCATGAGCAGATGTAAGCTCAATTTTGTGCTGTGACATGTTTGCAGGTATGATGCCTTTAAACTACTGAGGAGATTGTCAGGTTTCATTTTGGCTGTGCATGGCTCAACTAGTGAATTGTGTTTATGTGGCTATGGCTTTCTCCCAGGTTACAGCACATTCAGTAGTTCTGCTGAAGTATACTTGTATCTACATGATATTTAGAGATGTAACAGTCTGTTTATAATTCCATTCCATGCAGCTTTGTCTGTTTCTACTTACCAGTAGAGAAATGTTACTTCAACCCCAATAATGCTTATTATGTTGTATGTATTGTATACCTTCTGGCCAGAACTGGAACTGTTATGTACAAGTAACATGTAATTACTTTGCTCCCAGCTAGTCTGATGAGCCTCATTTCCATTTTGAATCTAAAATGTTGTCTGAAGTCACTACAAGTTATCCTTACATATCGCCTAACACTTTGTGCACTTCTGCATGAAGTTATCTCAGGCCACATTTTATAGTCATGGCTGAGCTGCTAATCGTCATGTATCAGAGTTAGGAGTAGGAGTAAGGTCAGCTGTATCTTGTCACATTTGCATGTGGAATATTTTGCATGTGAACCTCAAGTCACTGACCGCGTTTGAAGTATTTCAAGTAGATGAGCCATACTAATGACAAAGCCAGGAATGGAAGTTTCACAAACACATGCAAACATCATTGGTGCAGTTTCCCAAGACAGTAAAATATCATTGTCAGGAAAGAGTGGGAGGAAGGCCAAACATATTGGATCTGCTGCATCAACATCAGGACAGCCAGCAACCGATCTAAGCGATAGAAACATACCGAGAAAAATAAGGAACATATAAAGCATTCCTCCTGCACTGAATTTTTCAAACCTGTTGTAAACTTTATTCAGATGTAGAGATCTTTTAGTAATAAATTAGATGCCTTTTAAAGGGTGCATAATACAGTAAAACATATAAAATAGAAGCCATTAATGGTGCTAAGTGATTTGAATTTATAGCCCAAGCCCAAGCATTCAGAGAGAAAACACTCTGTAATTATCATCAGAAAGGCTTGTAAAGTAAGTCTCGAAAAGAGCATGATTAATGGCCTGAAGTGCTACCTTGAAATGTGAATATTGCGGAAACAATTTGTGGACCGAGATGTCCTGTGTTTAACACTAGATGGATATCACATAAAAAATCAAGCAAAGTCAAATAATTGATTTACTTATGTACCATAATCCAAAATGTAAGTAAGAATACAATACTATACAAATGTTGCTGTACAGGATCACTGTCACCACTCGCCTCAACACATCACGACTTACAGCACTCTTGGCTAAAAGTGTGGAAAAATGGGTATGTGTTCAGCATGCCAGCACAGAGAGAGGAATTCATCAGCTGCATTTAGGTGTGGCTCCGCTATATTGGCTTATCTCAAGGCTATGAGTTGAAACAATCAATTCTCATTTCAAAAACTTGACATTTAGAGCGTGTAATAAATTCTGAGTAATCATGTATGAATAACCTGGCAGAACACGGTGTTAAGGTATTACGTATTTATTACGCACCCCACACAACCCTATGACACTTGACATTACCTTTTCAGCTTGGCACTCACACTCACTTTCACAGACTCTGTGGTAGAGAAAATACCATTTTAAGTTAATAAGCAGGTACTTTTTGTTTTATGTCAAACCATATCAGATGAACAATAACATTCGAAGAAGAGACTTTACACATCTTAAAACACGCCTAAGGGGGATCTTAAAAAAACTACATATTTATTTCTGCTCACTGGTTCCAATGAATGAAATATGAATTATTATTAAACATATTAATAGGTTTTATGGACTTTACCATTACATCACATGGAAAATTCAAAAATATCTTGTGGATCATTTGATACACATTTTCCTGTTATTTAGCTTGATACATCCAGTTTCTTTGAAAACTCTGTCCTGAATTCAAAATAAACTTCTGCGGGTTTGAATCCTGCACGACAACATGAATATGTAATAATGGACTAGCTGCATGGGGATTGTGAGGTCATGTCTTAATGACACTTTTTTTTCTCTCTATAAATGAAATTTATGATGCAAATGAAAAATATGAAGTTTTTCTTTCAGAGAAAACAACTTATGTGGAATTTTACAATTAATGATTCAATTAGTTTGGCTACTAAGAATATCAAATTGTGTGTTTCTGTGAACTTCTGTCTCCCTGCAGGGATGAGGAAACACTGCGCCAAAAGTCAGACCATCGCACTGCCACTGGCTGGATGGAGAGGAAATGGCAGACTGGAAATCTGGACCAAAAAAGCACAGGGAATCCCATCTACGTGGCTCATGAGTCCCAGAAGCTGCTGGAAGAGGGGAAAGGGGAGTGCTGCTGGCCACCAGCTCACTGTTCCTTAAGGGAAGAGTGAAATATTGCCTTCCTATCCCTTTGAGCAGCAGATTCTCATGTGTAGCCTGAACAAAGATTGTGAATGTGTCCAATAATGACTTAATTATGAACTCAAATGCAGTGGGCTGTTTGTAACATCATTCGAGTCACATAATTCAAAGTTTCCTGGCTCCTTACTGTACATGTGTTGCCATAAATCTCTTCTGACTCACTGTAAAATAACACTGGATACTTGGTTTGTAATGACCATGAGTAACCACAAGATACATGTATTTTAAACGGTTTAAGTCACAGAATAAATAAGTAACTTTCGTAAAAGATCACTCTTATTTAAGTTGGTTGACTCATAAACATATTAAAGAAAAAGAATGGTCAGATTTGATGCAGCGGAGGGCAAAATATATAAACCTATAGTTCAAACTACACACATGCAGAATTCTGCATTTCCTTCAATGCAACTTGATAGAGCTTTTTCATTGGAGACATGATTTGTAATACAGGGTTTTTCTGTTAAAAAAATATTAAGCTCCAAACCCTAGCTGGTGTCATCATTCAGGTTTTTATCTCAGACTAGACAAAACCTCTTCCAAAACCAACAGAGACATTATACAGATGTGTTTATACAGTGTGGGGCCGGAAATCCAAGGAATTTTGCCTTTATTGGACAATTCCACACCTCAAGATTTATATCCAATGCCAACTTTAGGGGAAGGATTGTATCCTGTATATAGTGAGGTGGAAAGTAAGAACACTGAGGTTGGTGTGGCGGATGTGCGTGTTGCACATCCAGCCCAGTTGCCAGGATATAATGTTAGCAGTTAATGTTTCTGCAGACAGCATATATGTCCAATGTTGACATTTGTGCCAAACCTTTCACAACTGAAAGGTAGAGGGGATGGTGATGTTGTTATTACAGCCAACAAGGCTGCCAAACGGCAGACAGCAGTTCAAGGCACACCACTGGATATTTTTAAGGACTTCTGGAGACTCTTCCATCTGTTTTTGCGGCAACAAAACCAGGTGTATGTATTTTGACCCATTTTTTGTGGCATGAAAAGTGGGTGTTTTTTCCTAAGTAGATCTGAGGACATTTCCAGCAGTTATGCCTACCAAAACCAGCTATCTTTCACGTGGAAGTCAGACCATCTCCATCCGTGACAGTGATGACCAGACCAGGTATTTTAAGCCAACTATGACTTTTTCTAAACCTAAAATAAGTAGTTTATGTGTGCTCGGTGTTGTGACTAGAGCAAAATCTAAAATTCAACCTAAACAAAAGTGAAGTTGCAACATAAAGAAATGTTCAGTTCAGTGGTTTTGTGCAAATGTACTTAGCCAACATTAATTTTGGCTATTGGGTTGTGCGTATCAGACTTTCATGCAGGACACTGGAGTTTGCATCCTGCTGCATACCTGCAGATAAAATGTTACTGTAACCACAATCTCTCCCCAGTCTTAACCAGAGGTTTTACTTGCCTAACCCTAATCCTGCTGTAATCCTAAATTATAACAAGTTTATAGTATTAGTTTTACCACCTAATTTCTGTTGATATTCTCCAAAAGGTAACAGTTGTGGTACATCATATTCCTGAGGAGTTACATCACGGAATGGCATGGCAGATAACTTGACACCATTTCAATGCTATACACACTTGAACACCACGATGCATGTCCTCCTTTGGCAATGTGAGAGACGTCTGGAAGTTTTCCACAAGGTTGAGTCATGAAAAAAAACACAAATGAGGCCAAATCTGCGCCTGGTCTCTTGGTTATACTGTTCAATTAAAACAGTACTGCACTTCTCCGAGCTCTCACTTATGCCAAGAGCACTCAAGTAAATATCCAGTAAAAATGAAGTGTGTTATGACACCACTGTCCAAAGTATGTGTGCAATATAAGAGCATAGTGCTCCAGAGGAAAGCAGAATTCTCATTTTAACGTCACACCAGTCTCTCTACACTCTTATTTAGAAGAAGAAGTGGCCACATTCTTCTTGGAAGCACTAAAGTTGCTCTAAAAAAAACATTTCCCAGCTGCTGAACTTGTTTCTAGGTCAAAAAGGACAAATAATCAGTAAATGCAGCATTGAAGAACACCAACAGCAGACTGCCATTCAGCTTAGTCAAAGTTACAGTTAGCTTATGCAATGACTTACAGTACTAATTCTCCGTCTCCTTCATATTGCATCACGGTTTTGAAAGAGTTAAAATCCCCATTGTGTCATGCAGGCTGTCCTACAGGCCAGGACTCGTGATGATTCAGGCATTTCGCAGTATTTGGGTTGGCCCAGGTAATGAAAGATGTTGATCCTGAAGGCGATGAATTTCTTTCAACAAGAATTATTAGAATATCGTATCCTCATTTGTCCTTATATCAGAACGTAGGAGCTGTCTGCTCACAGGTTCTTACTCAAAACAAGTCACCAGGTTTAAGGTAGAACCGCAGAGTCCATAGTATGTTCAGCAGAATAGCTTTGATGGCAACAAAAAAAAACGTACAATCAAGATTGATGTCCTGTCAGTTTGGTTTCACGCTGGCATTATAACATTCATTAAAACTGAGAGAGTAATCCAACTACTAGATCTCGGAGGTCTTACTGACAGAGAGCTTTATGTGTTTTCCATAAAAATATTACCAAATCTTTTCTGTCCACCTGCATGTGTTGGACAGACTGTTGGGAAGTTGCTGCATGTTGTTGATCCCTCTTGTGCTTTGAGCCAGCAAAGGAATCTGGAAAAAAAAACACCAGACTGCAGCTGCTGGAGGTCAAACTGCCCGTAATGTTTCTTGTAATCTGACTGGTCTCAATGTTATGATACAAGATGCTAGCTGAGCACCGAGAGAATGCTATCATATGACACGCACAGTGAAATATGACAGGAAAGCTCACAGTGACATCTTCAACAGAAATTCAAGGTGGAGAAGCTTTGAGTTGGAAAGTACAGTTTAAGGGGAAAGATGAGGGAGGAAAAGGCTAACTTTGAATGGATAAATTGCTCAATCTAAGGAAAAATCTATTTCTGCCAATATTTTCTATTCAGGGGAACAAAAAGACCTGTCCATGAGCACCCAATTCATCTCACATCTCCATGGAAACATGAATGTTACAGAGCTGAAAATACAGTCATATGAAAAATACTTTTATGTCTGTATGCTCTTAAAAGCAGTGTAAGTCACTGCATCATCAAAACAGGTTGTAATTTCGAAAACAAGGACAAAACAAATGTCTATTAACCTCATGTGACCTCATACTTCACCAACCATGCACTGGACCAGTGTCTCTTAGGGAATTCGTAAAACAGTAAATGTGCTTAGATTTTAACTGTGTAGACATAAAGCAACACTATGTACCTTTTTATTACCCTAAAATAACAGCTTCAAATCATTTTGACTGTACAGTGTCTTGTAATAGGGTGAATGGCGGCCACTCTGTCCCCCATCACTTGCTTCTGCACTATGTTACTTCAGTGAGCGGGTCAGATCTTCAATTTTTCAAGACATAACATTGTCATGATGCAATGAGCCCTCGACTTTCCAGCACTGCTAAAGGAGATTTTTACTTTTATTTTTAAGTACTCAAAAATAACATCCACATGAAATCAGATGACCATGATGAAAGAACTTAAAACAGAAAAACTACCATATAAAATCTTAAAACCACACAAAACACAATGCTCATAAAAATAAAAATAACAAAATGAAAAACGAGTGCATAAATTCCAGCTATCACCATCCAACCAATAACAGCTTTTTTTTGGAAGAATCATTGCCCAAGCCACACAGGCATTAAACTGATTTAATATGGATTTCAGACTGAAGGATCTTAAGTCACAGGTGCTGTTCTTATCTGATTTAGACATAAATTTAATCCAGCACCACAAAAGAGTCCAGTTAATGAAATATTGGTCATTGAGTTATTGCTGCCATGCAGTAATATTCCAGTCCATTTCTAATTTGTTACAGATACCACAGCATTTAATCCTCATTAAACAGTTAAGGATTAGTAAATGGTGCAGTGTTGGAGGCTGCATTGAATTTTTTGTGTTTTTGTGTTTCACATGCACTTCACATTTCGACTTTGGCAGGTGGATGTCCTTGAAAATCAACTTGGAGAGATTTGTGGGTAAATAGAGGATTCATGGTTTTTGTCAGCCTCAAGATATCATTGAATCCATATGTGCTTTTTTTTTTTTTTTTTACTGCTTTTTACGTAATTATCCAGAATGTAGCCAAACGATCGGTATTTTGGACTCGCAGTAATGTAAAACACAACGACTGTCTGTTTCTCACAGAAGAATATTGGATCCATCTGATCATAGCTCAAATGTTTAAGTAAAAGAGAAACAGCTCTATTGAAGTGTACAAACATGCGGGTAAGAAACCACATGGAATATTTACAGTTACAGTTAGCTTCCAAAGACAACAATAGAGCTAATAATTATAATATTCAGGATTTTTTAAAGCTGCTTTGTTTGGTATTTTGATGTGATTATAAGATATATATATATATATAAATTTTGCAGTCATGGCAAGCAGCATGCATTGGTGTTGGCTTCAGTGATATTTTTCATACCACCACTGGGGAGTACAAAAGTTGGTAAGGTGGGGGGGACAACTGAATTATTTATGGTTTAAGAGTAAGCTTCAGGAAACATAATAAAACATTTAAATATGAGGTTGGGGTCAAAATTGAACATTTTCACATTTACAACATAGTTACATTAAATCATTACTGTTTTTGTACTTTCTCCTTGTGGTTTTGCTCCCGTTGGCCTAATAGAAGATATTTAAAATCTTGCACTGTGCACTGACAAAGAAATGAGAAAAGTTGACTTGATAAAAAGTTTTATTGTGAAAGTTTACTATGAATTTTACATTTGAACATTTTAATGTTAAGCAACAAGTCATTATCTTACTTACTTGTTGATTAATTAGGGTAGGTGTAAAAGTGTTAAACATCTTTTTAATAATTTTGTGTCCTTTTAATCTTGTCCAATACTGACAGTTTCTCTTATTGTCTGCAGCGTTCCCTACACACTCCTAATGCTTGTGCAAAAGTGTACACTGTCCAATAATCTTTAGCGAAAACTGCGAAGAGTGACAGACATGGAAGCTGACAGGTGCTCATTAAAAAATCTATGTGAAATCTGCACTTTTGTACTCAGTTCATCTAGGCGATGAAAGTATAATCTGTTTAGAGGCCCAGATGTTATGTAACAAATTGGTATTCATGTGTGGAAACAGTCAGACAAAATTTAAAGTCTGCCTGTTGGTAATAGTCACAAGATGAGACGTGGTGTCTAAGATAACTGGCCTCATTATGATTAACGACAATGATATCATTTTTCTTTTGCGTGTGTTTTTTTTTCTTTTCTGGCTCACTACAAATGTACGATATTAAGGGTATTTTTAAATTGACATTAAAGAAAAAAGTAAATAAAGTGCTAACTAAAGACAGTTGGACATCGAAGCACACAAAGACTATACACTTATACAACATACAGTTCTAAACAATGAGTTTTTGCCACAAAGGATTATAGTAAATAAAACTCTTGGCTAAAGATGTTCAATAATTTATTCATTGGGCTCCATTTATGTAGCGCTGGCAATCATTCCTGGCCCTCTGTGAGAGAGTGACAGATTATGTAACTTTTAAATCTGCTCCTCTCGATGACACATAACACAGAGATGGAAAATTAAAATTGCTGTGCTCCATAGATCCTTATCAACAATGTCAAATTACCTCAAGTTAATATAGTATTAAACTTAACAGTGTTAGTTTGGATGGCTTGACAGCAACCAGCTGATTAAAGTGTTACAAACCTTTAGGTGTGTACCATTCCCCTATTAAAAGATTTTAAGTTGGCGTGCAGGTAGAGGAGTGGTTAAGAGTGCATGCCACATATGCAGCGGACCCTGGTTCAAATCTCTGCATGCCACACCCACTTCTCTCTCCCATTTCCTGTCTATCCACCGTCAAATAAAGGTGTCTATGCCTGAAAAAAAGATTTTAAGTATGCCTGTTGATGGAAAGTTTGATGAAGGACAATGAATTGATGAATGTTTTTTTTCTGAAAACCTCCTTGGTGACTGTATCTGTCAGCAACATGTCCACATTTTAGTCAGAATATAAGAGTGTTGATCCGAAAGGGATCTACTTGAGTCTAGTGTTTTTACTGCAGTAGATGCTGAGTGAGATAGCAGTATATCATGGTGGGTTTGAGAGTGGAAATGGGAGCAGGCTTGAAAGTGAAAACTTGATGCCCGAGGTCTCTCTCACAAAACAGGTTTGTCATTGCCAAGCTCTCATAAAGGCTTCACAAAACCTGAGTACTTTCCAAAAAGCTGTTTATCTGGTTCAGGTAATACAGAATTTTCCAACTTAGCTACATGTGCATTTAAATCAGTTACATATTCAGGTGTCTAAAAAACGTCTAGACCTTTGTTAAATATTTTGTTGAATTGTGTACTTGAGTTTTACCAAATGTTTTCTTCAATGTTCACACAAGTTTACTCAAGTTAGCTGTGTATTTCGCTTTGTCCCCTGTTGCAATATCTTCCAGATATGAGCCCAAGCGAGGAAAGAAGTCGGTGAACAGCGTAATTTGAAAAATGCTGAAACTTTATCTTGCCTGCCTTTTTGTGTGTGAATCACGTCAGACAGATTTTAATCAGCACTAGTGCTTGTTTCATGGTGTGTTCACCACCAGTGAAGTGGATTTGATTAGATGATCATTTGTGTTTAATTGCACGCTTCATAAAGTAGTTTAATTAGAGTTGTTAGTACTAATAAGCTCACCTGCAGCCCGATAGTACTTTTGTGTTACAGGATATAAAACTGTGCTTAATTCCCATTTAAGCAAATAACCACTATCTGTAAGTCAGTTCAGGTGCTTTTTTTTTTTTTTTTTTATAATTTTATGTAATACAAACACTCCCCTGACCTTGAACTGTCACTTAGAAGTCAGAGGGAGGACACTGATTCATGTTTGCTTCAATATGAGTACATTTAAAAATTGCTTTACTGCTTGGGGGATGTTCAGTCATACTCCTCATCTCATGTGGAAAAGGACAGACTTTATTTCATTTTATGGCCAAGTCTATGCATGCACATGATGGCACTGCAGGGGAAACTCAGCCAAGACTGAGCAGCGATTGTGCCAGGAACATGTCAGCTCATCGGAGTCAGTGTTGCATCCAGATGACAAGTCACTTTCACATAGCTGCATCCAAGGCAACACCGATATGCACAGTTAATGGGCCAGGAAGCTCTTCTGGTATGCTTACATGATTGATTCGGGTGAACCAAAAACAGACTGAAACCTCGCCTGAACTCCATTTGAAGGTCAGATAAGGTATACTTGTATCCTAAATCAAGAACTATCGATCATACTTTACTCAATGCACCTGTAAACCTCTTGCATTTTAGAGTTTGAGATAACTAAGTCATTGATGTGCATCAAGGACACCCTATCAGCTCAGTTATATGTAACACTTACAGCTTTTAAAACAAGACATTTGCAGGTGTGATTTTCTAAAATCTGACCTTCAGTGAACCTTAACTGTTGGAAGATCAGCACTAAAGAAGAGGTGCAGTTAGCCCCAAGTCCTCATCCCTATATATGATACTCCAAATATGGAAACTTACGTATTATCGCATGATATATTATGTATTAGGCAGTGATTGATTGTGATTTTATTTTGTAATTCTCTCATAGTAAGAACATTATGTTTGGTGTAAAAGCCACAACATGATGTGCTTTCTTGAGTTGGTACAGGAGAGGAAAACTCATGTCATCAGTACAATGTGTGGTCACAAAACTACAAACAACATAATTCTGAAATATGAGCCAAAGCTCTACGACATCCATCAATACAATATATGGATTTTCAGCCTGTGTGGTTTCACTTAGGGATGAGGAACAGACAGCTGCATGTTGGTGATAGTGATGAGTGGAAACTGCCACGCCAACTAAAGTGAAATCTGAATCTGTTGTTGGTGATACCAGCAGTCTCATAAATGACTTAATAATTGATTGCAAGATCACAGCTGAGTATAGTGTGGAAAATCCAAGACCAAATGGAAAAGCAATCGGATCCTCCAGCAGATGTTTTCTCAATTCTCAGACGATGTTGTAAATGTATAAATTGTTGCATGCTGTCTCTGACTGCAGATTGTATTAGCTCAGCTGCATGTTACTGTTGCAGTTTGCTGAAATACTTACTATTACATAATAAACAAACTAAAAAACAGGAGGATAAATAATTCATTTTTATGGCCCCACCCCAACTCAATTACAAAGAGAGGCAAGTTAATATCATTAACATCCTGATATTGCAAAACAATCAATGAAGCTGTGGATGTTTAATTTAGACTGAATTAAGGTCAGTCAATTACAGCATGACACTCACTATACAGGACACATTTCCCTGGATCAAACACAAACTTAAAAAATAGCTGCACAACCTCAATAAGATGAGTCAAAGTCATTTATCTTTGTCAAGTACTAAGAAAAATATGGTATGCAGATTTACATACATGCATTCACTCATAAAGATTGTCAGCTCTACACGTTTTAATCAGAGATTTACAAATGACCGCATTGGTATGGTGAAGAGCAAGCAAGTGTTTAATAGTAAAACCTGTTCAAACAAACAGAACGTTCGTTAATATGTTCATACATATGACAAAGAGCAGTATCTAAGGGCTACATACATACATCTGTTGGAATTTCTCTACGGTAAAGAAAAACTTACCACTGACTAGATGAGCCCACAAAACGCTTCGCTTAAGTTGTTCTTTGAAATATTACTAATTAAACCAGCATGTAAATGGCACCAGAATGATAATTAGTACAATGACTTAATCACTTCAAGCAGAGATTTAGCCAGCTGCCTGGACTAATAAGTGCTGTTATTGAGTACAGTGAATTATTTTTAATGTAAAATTACAGATGAACAAAGAAATGCTTTTTACATTTTGCCATGTCTGTGTTTTGGTATGGTGCAAGCGTTAGTGTTTGTATCTTGGCAGTTGCACAGATTTTTAACCATTTTAGTTGATCCAAGAAGCCATAAACTTCAGACAAGAGCTTTGCACAAGAGCCAAATAACAGGGGAGCTGCTGGGCCTGATCCAAATATTTGTGCACATTAGCTCACACAATGTCCCTGCAACATCAGGGCGAATATTTCAGCTGGCTGTATAGCTAAAAACACCAGCTTGACAATGATTTATACGTTCTTCTGATCAACATATATTTAGCAATGCAATTATTCTTCTTTACATAATACCCACTGGAAATAAAACCATATTAACTGATGTCAAAGTTGAAATAAATTATTTGTTTTCACCCTATTCAACTTATACACACTGTATCATATAACGATAAATGCATTCCATGAAAAAATGGGAAAAAGAGAGTTTATTTTGCAAATTAAACCCAGTTTATTTTATATTACACATAATGTCTTGGGAGTTTCCAAAGTGGACAGCCAAACTCCTTTAAAACATGAAGAAAAATGACTGGGCCACTGACAAAGGATCAGTTCTCAGTTGAATTTAAAGACCTTGTACTTGGAAATACAAAATGTAGACATAATATTTATATTGGACATTTGATGTTTTAATCTCTGAACCAATGTCATGTACCTAAGAGTTTTACAAGTAGACATTTCTCCACTCCACAACACTGCCTTCAGATGCCCTCATCATACTGGCATATTTATTGCAAAAAACGCACTTTATTAGCAGATGCTTGACAATCTTGAAAACCTGCAGTTGGATACATTGTTCCAAATGAAACAAGCATAGACAACATTTACATAAAACCTTAAACAACTTACAGCTGGAGAATTTAAGAGTTTGTAAAAGTTTAAATCTGAAAACACATCATAATTTCTTTTTCCACTCTTTAACATGCTGAGATAATATCAATCTTGCCAAACAGCTAGTAAAATCTTCCTTTAACCTTCACCAGTCTCAAATACATGGAGAAGTTTAATACTGAAATGTTTTTATTACAAACTTAATGGCTTGGATTTTATTGCTACCCTGACTTGCTCCATGTCTTTAAAGTCATGCCAAAACATTCATTTGAACACTGTTAACATACTATGCTGAATTAAAAGACTCTTTCAAGACATTGCACACTCATAATAGATATACATTCAAAGCACCATTAAATTGTTTATGAGAATAGTTTTATTTTTGTCAGTTACACCTATTACAGTATATTTGAAATCACTGACATCCTAAGTGTATCCCCTGTATTAAACACTAGTTTTATCCTCTGGTTTTGGTTTCTCTCTCTGCCTTTACAATGTTGATATTCTCATCCATCCAGGCTCAGTCCCTTCCTCTCCTCCTGTTGCCAGCTGGTAAAAGAAAAGTCAAAGTATACCACCATTAATACATGTCATTGATCACTATGTAACTATGTACTGTACCGCGTTAAAGTTTGGCGTGTAGGCTCTGATCCCAGAGGGAAACACCCAGCTCAGCAGCAGGGAGTGGGGAGTGATGATGATGATAATTACAGACGCCGAGCTAACAGGTGGTTTATGGCGTGGAGGTGAGGCTCTTGATATGCTACACATTACAAACAGCAGCTGCAGCACCAAGAGCCAGCATAGCTTAATGAGAGCATTGTGACGGCAAGCACAGCAGCAAAAGAGTGAGCAGCACACAGTTGGCAGACAGGAATAGCTATAGAATTTGGGAAATATGCTTATTTGCATTATTTCAAGAGTTAGATGAGAAGATTGTTACGTTTGCTGTGTCTGTATGCTAGATATAAACATTCAGCAGCTGCTTAACACCTCCATAACGTATTAAAAGGACAGCTCACCCCAAAGTGACCTGCAGTACCATTTATCAATCTAGATTGATACATACATTTGATTTAGTTTGAGTTAGCAGAATTTGGGAGATATCATCCATAGAAATGTCTGTCTCATCTCAAATGAAATGGAATGATGGCAAATGTGCAGAAGGAAGCATGCATCTAGTAATGGATAAGAGGCTCATGCTAGAGACAGCATGAGACGTCAACATTAAAGTCTTCCTCCTTGGCGCAGCTGTAACGTTGGCATGTTGTCAATTAGTTAGGCTAGTTAGCTCGCCTCTTGTCTATGTATAGATGCACAATTGCTTCTGTGCAGGTAATATAGTGCATCTTGGTTGAAAAAGAAAATGGTTCTGACATGAAGGCACCAAGCTCCTCAAGCCAAGTTTCATCTAGTGCCGTCTCACAACGGAACAATCTAGATGGATGAATAGCACAGGTAAGAGGAATACATCTATTTTTGATTTGGAGCTGAGCTAACCCTTTGACACATTATATCTTGTTTGTTTAATCTGTACAGAGTTATGAATGACACGTTGTGGTTTTATGTGGACTATATCTTGGCAAATATATATTCCTTTACATGACCCCTAGTAAAACAAACAACAAGACATAAAGTGACAGTAATGTGAGCTTTAGAGGTGTTGGTAGGCAGATGGTGCTCTCTTTGGGCAGACCCAGGTGAGCTGTTTCTCAATCTTTCAGTGTTTGTGCAAAGCTAAGCTATTTTACTGCTAGCTATCTCATCTTCTCATCTAATTTACTGCAAGAAATTACGAAGCCTAAGCATATTTCCCGAAATGTTGAATTATCCTTTAAGTACACCCGCCACGATGAGGTGCATTGGATGTATTATGCAGGAAGCATAGTATGCCATGTGAACGTGGCAGTTGACTGCCTGAAGGAGCTCACATAGGCTAAACTGCATTCATTAAAAATGCAGGATTTCTTTTCGACTGGCCGCTTTTTAAAATGTATTTATTTTTTTTAACCTATTTTTACCTAAAACTCTTCGGGAAGAGGTTCTTCTTGAACCACCTCCTATAGAGGCAAAGAAACATATTAATCACATTTTATTTCCGAATTATTCTTTCCCAGTCACTGGGATGTACAAACTCACCTTGGATAAGTCTGGTAAGACTTTCAGCATCAAAATTAGGGTTCACATCATGGCTGGAAATTTCTGAAAGGTCAGTTCCTGAAGATAAAGGAAACAACCTTAAAGAGAAACTGACATATTTTTCCGCAGACATACATTGTTGTTACTTAACAAACTTTGTCTTCAAGACTAATCAGGGTTATCTTCTAACTGCAGCTTGAAGTGATTTACATAATAGGTGTTTTAAGTCTATTTAATCTCTCATTACCATCCATTACATTAAGTTTGTCTATTATTTTTTTCAGTTTTTTTTGGATTGGCACTACTTGTAACACATTACTTGAAATAGTGTGAATTTAACCTATGTTGTTATGTTGTGAATTTAACCTATGTCATTATAGGTGGGAAATATTTTCCTACAAATCCAACTACATTTACCACGGATAGGCTCTTGATTATAGTCACACATACTACAACGATAAACCCCAATGCTTAAAATAACTGAAATTGTCCTTAATTTCTGTATTCAAATTTGAATCCCTTTCACTGACCTTCCAGGTTGATGTTAGTAGTGCCAGTGCTGACCGAGTACTGAGGACCTGTAGATGATGACAGTGTTCATGTGTTCTTAAGATGATGAATTATATAAAGTTGATGATTCCACACAGCCTCACCCATAATGTCTTTTGGTTTCACACAGGACAAGAACACCGGTCTCCTGGGTTTATTTGACCCATCCATCAACCTTGAGCTCCACCCTAATTGCACTCTGTTGCTCTTTATACTACCTCACCTGACATTTTTTATGTGTGGTAGCATCTGTTTTCCATGTGTTATTATAGACCCTTCACTCTTCCTGGTCGCCTTTATTGGTTTGGTTGACTAGGTTTAGGCAGGAGGAGTGAGACTGGTCTTGGTCAGGGTTAGAATAACAGGGTAAGCCAGTCAAAGGTGAAGTAGGGTGAAGGCATGACAACTTTCACAATTTGAAAGTCTGTCGTGGTGTTATTTTAGCGCAGATTGAAGAGACTGGAGCGAAGATATTTACCTGAGACAACCCTTGTGACTTTGGTGATGGTGGGATCACTGTTAATGACCCTTGTGACTTTGGTAACAGATGGTTTTGCTTCAATGACTCTGGTGACTTTGGTGACAGAGGGTTTTGTTTCAATGACTCTGGTGACTTTGGTTACGTCAGGAACTATAAAGGCAGAGAAGACATTGTTTCAGCACATTGAAACAGGCGGCACAGCATTGCCCCTCGATACAGAGGGGCTCCATTTGTATGCAGGTTACATAACAAATGGACCTTTCACTGGATCAGAAAGGTTGCTTTGACAAAAATGTGATTCATAATCAAATTATTTCTGCCATCTAGTTTTTAAGTAGAATTCTGCACGTTTTAGTCCCATAAATTTTGTTACTTTAATATTATTTAACTGTTTAACTGTGAAAGTAATTTCTGTACTTTTCATTTCTTCTCTATTCTCTTCTCTTCTCTATGATTTATACTTCAGTGGTCAACCCCAGCATGTGCATACATGTACATGTACTTGCATGTGTATGTGGAATTATCTGGATTAACAAAAAGTGTCAGCAGTTAACCAGTGCCCGTTTCAACTCAACAGGCACTAGCCTCCCTTTTTTTCCCGCCAATTTGGGGCATGCAACTATTATTGTCCAAATACAATATGTCAGACTTTACTGATTAGGAATCACATGATGATGATACTCTGCAATCATCATTACTGTACCTTCCTGGATGACATGAGTGATGATCCTCTCTAATGACAACAGGAGATATAAAGCCATTAATGACACCAAAGAATGCATTAGGGTTAATAATTGCAAAAGAAAATAAATTAATAAAATAAAAAGGCGAAACAAAAACTAAAATGTTGTTACTTACTCATAAATGTCAGAGGAATCTCCTGATACCTGAATCCTGAAATATACTGTAAAACAAAGATAAAGTAAAGGCTGTTATTGTAGATATCCAGATTAACATAAAAATGTAAAGTATGACCGCAGTTGGACCTGTGTGTATGCTGCATAACAAATCATAAAACTAAATGACATTTGTTTATGGTTAAAAGCAAAATTAACACCTGTGCTCAGTCAGCAGCCGCACCTATTGACTCTCTTCTTTCAAACCACTAACTTCATGCATGGTTTTCAAGCAGGGTCTTGTTTTGTACTTTATGTTGAGAAATTTTGGCAACCAAAGAAAGAGTTTACAATGAAACTTACACAAAGAAAACTGCACCCTGCCCTTGATAATAAACCTTGCTTTAATAACAATAAATCATGTTTTGATAAAACACCTTGATTTGCATGTAAGAGATGAGCCTCTTCAACAGCATGAGAAGATCCTGGCTTCCAACAGGGATATCTGGAGAAAAAAAAAACAGGGCGTTAACTGCAGTCGGGCATTTACAACAGTTATAAATTACAGAGAGGGAGCATCTCTTGACAGATTTACAAAAGGAAGGGAGTCTTAACAATTTTGACTGGGTAAAAATTGTACCTCCAGGATACAAGACTTGTTTGATGAAGTGAATGACCCCATTTGTGGCCATGATATCAGATTCAGGGACTTGGACGGAATTCACTTGCATTGTGTTGTTTGCCTGAAGGAGACAGTTAAAACAATTACAGACGCGAAAAACCACAAATTGAGGGGCTTGAACGAACCTGTGTTAAATATGAAGATGATGTTATTAGCTTGCTGAGGTGGCTGAGTTTAGCAAACTGATGATTTTAGCAGATAATAAAGAATGGCACTCCTATAATTTCAAGGACTTTTTAAAATATGTTTTTGTTTTATTTTCTATGTCTTTATATTGAAGGATAACAAAAGGTATAACGTTTATTGCCCTTGGACACAATATGTTCAGTCTTGCTGCACTAAATACTCACAAGCATCACTCTGATGTTGCTGCCCTGCAGAGACTTGAGAAGGTTCGTCACTCCAGTCTCCAAACCACCACCAATGAAGATACCATTGTTAATGTGATACAGAAGGATCGTTCTGAGAGCATTTATGTCACCTGAAATACAGACAGTCAAACAGAAAATCATTCATTTATTTTGTGTGACTTTAAGCTTGCAACAGAAAAAACAAAGAGAATCTGGGAGACTTACCCTTCAACAAGGCCAAATCTCTCTCGCTCACACCAGCAAAAGCTTTATCAGTTGGGGCGAACAGAGTGAAGTCTCCCTCCTGTTTCAGAAGGTCAGTCAGGTCAGCAGCTTCCATCAGAGACAAAAAGATCCTGCAGCAAAGAGAAGAAAACAGTAACTTGGCTGCTACAGAAACCACTGAGGACTGACAGCCTGCAACAACAGCACTTTTTCATTCCCATATGTGCCATGAGGATTTAATGGAAAGATCCGAAAAAATGTGGTCTTAAGCATTATGCCGGGTTTTAATACCACAGTCCATTTTTACTAGCATTGCTCAGTACTTACTTGAACTCTCCATTTTCTGTCAGAATCTCAAACATATTTTTTTCCGCTGGTTTCAAGAAAGTCCTCATGAGATGAAGGGCCCCATTGCTTCCTTCCTTGCTGCCTCTTATCAGACAGGAATTCTCAATGCACACAGCCTGCAGAAATATTCCACAAGTTAAAGGAGGGGAGATTAATGTCATGTGTCAAAGACAAGAGGATTGATGGTCAGATGATATGGTTAATTCATATAGTGTATGTATAGTGGCAGCCAGCCAGAAGTGGACGCACTGTGCGATAGATGAAGACCCTCAGAAGTTTTCCTCCAATGGTCTCCAGCCGCTGGCCATTATACAACTGTCCCAGGACAACCTTACTCTTTAAGATGTGGCTCTCCAGAATAAGCTTGAGCATCCTCTGATCCATGGACATCACTTCATCTGTAGAGGAAGGAATTGTTTTTTGATATTTGCTAGTTAAAAATTAAACATACCAGCAGGATTATACATTTACAGCAAATATATTGCCTCCATTGATTCTGTTTGAACTCTGTTTACATTTTTATCAATTTGGCCTCAATCTCCTGAGAACAACAGCCATAATAGTAACTGTGAGCAGAGACATATATCTGCTGGTAATGACTTGATTTACTGCACAGTTCTGTAGGTGGAAGATGTAGAGTAACCTATAATTCATGTCTCATGATTTGTAGGTTTCTGTACATGCAGATTCCTATGAATTTATGGATGAATGTAAGGCTTCTTTTACATCCAGATGTTTTTGCCATGTGCACTCCTTACAACCATTTAAAATCGTACGTCTATAAAGATGAAAGTATCCTGCCTCAATTTATCACACCTTCTAGTTACAAAAAAAAACACAACATCTCCACTCCCTTTGGGTGAGGTTCAGGAATGTTATCTGGGAGTGTGGGTATTTGTTCTTACATGACATTAAGTGTCCCAATTTCCCTGAGGCTCCATACACGTGCATATCCATTCAGTTGTGAGTCAGCACGCCCAGGGAAGCATTTCCCCTTATTCCAGACTGTGACTGAATGCGGAGCAGCCAGGGTTCATAGTTAGCCAACCGCTGAGAGGAAAACAGAGAGGCTTGAATAATGTAATAATCAACATGTGACTTACCACTGAAGGCGACGTTGAGGGGAGCCAGCAGAGTGTACTCAGCCTCTGGTCTCATGGCAGCAGAGAGACCCAACTCGGACACCATGTCACCGAAGGTTGACTGAGAAGTTCCAATTAGTTCCATCACCTGCTTAGCTTAAAGGGCACAGGAAATCCCAGCGACATTTTAATATGGATAAGAGCACAATACCAAACACCTGGCACAATGTATATATTTATGCAGTAAATCGTGCTTAAACAAGAAGAGATGTGAATCTTACCTGAGTCTGGCATGAGCACTTGGTCAATAAGGTGGATGACACCGTTGGTGGTGACAATGTCCTTCTTGCGCACCATCTTTATGCCGTTCACTGTCAAGCTTTCACCATCACAGCCGATCTCAATGTTGTTGCCCTCAAGGGTCTCATAAGAGGTGCCAGCCATGATGGCCTCAGAGCACTGGACTGAGTCCAGGAGGTGGAAACTAACAAGAGCTGAAAAAGAGGGGCCAAAATTAATTGTGGTTAGGATGCATCAGAAGATCTCAATCAGCTGTGGCTCAGCACCAGCCAGCACGTGCTCCGTTGCCATGAGAGGCTAAATTATAAAGCGCTTTCGTCCGTAAAGGCAGAAAATATTAAGACAGTTAATTTCCCAAGTTTATTTGAATAAAGACTAGGTCAGTTGGCTTTGTGGGCTGTTTTATGTTCTTTCTCATGTTACACTGCAGCTGAGGCTATAAAGACCTGGGAACCTGAAGACCCTTTGGATCCCTTGGGTCCTTGAGAGAGAAGTCTTGGGATTTCTTCACAGTTCTGTTTAACTTTATGTGAAACGGTCTGATCTCACATCATAGGGCGAACTGTGGGCTAATAAAAAGTTTTGGATTCTTGTCAATTTGACCCGCTTCCTCAGTGAAGCAGCTGTTTCCTGTCGGTCTGTGTTGACGTAAAACAAGCTAATGTTAAAAATGATCAAATCTGCACTTTTTTTTATTTCCAAAGACCTCATAGTCATTGAACATTTAAATCTTTACATTGTCATCAATGTAACCAATGTATCTACATAAATGTTTGAGAAAAAGTCAAATAGCTACGGTGTGTTGATCCTGATCTACTCGTAACATATATTTTAACAAAACAAAACAAACATTACTGAAGCGTCAGATGATGCGCTGCTTTTTTTGACTTTCCAGCCACAACTTCATGCATGACTTGAAACTATAGACCTACTTTTTATCACCGTTTGACACAACTTTGCTGAACAGTTTGCCAAATGTGTGTAGGCTCCAATCCACTGCGGCTTCATCTGTTTCAAATTGCAAGAAGTTGAACATGAAAAAAAAAAAAGGGAATGAAAAACCGAGTGACTGAGTGTCTAGCATACATGCCGCCGGGGGAACCACTGCTTTTCTTTCCCTGTACCTTTATCCTAAAATATAAATATGGTTCTACTTTGCTACAGTTAATATAAACCCCCAGTCTCTGCTGCAGTGTTTTAAATGGCCTTGAGTGATCTTTTGGGCATTCAGGAACAGAGACAGACCTCTCAAGAATAAAAGTTTTGGTTACCTTTGAGGACCTCCGGGTCGCTCTGGAGTCTCTCCAACACGTCGCCGCCCAGACTGTCGAAGGCTTCGTTGGTGGGGGCAAACAGAGTGTAATGTCCTGGCTGACCCAACTTATCCGACAGTCCAGCTCTCTGTACCATATCCTAGATAATGATTTCACCAGTAGGAGTCTGTTTAGTGAACTTTAAATGTGCAATAAAGTAAAGTAGAAGAAAAAAAACTGCATGAGGTGGGCTCAAAATCCTTATCATCTTAAAAGTAAGAAGTCTCAAATACAAACTCTGCATTTGTTTTTCAGTTTCCTCTAAATCCCTGCAAATGTAAGTCTGAGCTTGTGGTCTGGTGTGACACACTTTTGCATCAGTGTTTGCACTTACTGCAGAAACGTTGTCCTTGAGGTGTATACATTATTTTTTCCTACTTACACTCAGAGTTGTCAGGTCATCATCAACGTCGATGACATCCTGGATTGTGTTTCCAACAGAGCTGATGACACGGTCAATGACATGCACAACTCCATTGGTGGCAACCTGGTTTCCATAGATAATCCTGGCACAGTTCACAGTCACCACCTGCATATTTCATATATATCAATGTTATATAGCTAAAATGTTTTTTAGTAAAGCTGCAGGGGGACTGTGACAGTAGTACCGAATGATAATACTCACCCCATTGGAGTAATGGTTAATCTGAAGACCAAGGTCATTGTACATGGAAGTGACTGTCATCCCATTCCTTAAATCTTTAGTTAAGAAGCGTTTGTTGGCCATGTGATAATGCAGAGCGTTGTAGAGTTCAATGTTCACGTTGCTGACGAGTGCACCCCTCACTGTCTGTTAGACGAGGAAAATGAGATGTTCAAACCTCCAAGTCAAGGAGGTTCCGTTGCTTTTCATTTTGTCCTTGACTCACCTCATCCAAAAGCTCCCAGGCATCGTTGCTGGGGGCGAAGAAAGTGTAGGATCCAGATCCCTCAATCTCAGGTCTTAGTTTAGAAATGTCAGCATAATTTTGGGTTGAGGTGGCTTTCACCAGTCCCAAGGTGCCATACACATGGTCAATTGGAGCCACTAAAAAGAATTTAAGATAAGCATTATCAGATGTGAGACAGTCTTTCTAAAATCAGTAATAATAAATCTCTTGGCTCAAGAAGAAAGACTTTACATGTGTCATCAACATGCTACCACATCCTCGTCTGGTGTTTTTGGTCTGGTTACAACAAACCTATACATCTGCTCTACATGTGGAGGATACAGCCTCATCTAACCTCTATACACTGATTGCATTGTAGTTAACATACTGTACCTGCAGGGCAACCACGCATGCCCTCCAGCTTCATGTACCCTGGGCAGCATTCATAAAGCACAGTCCTGCAAGAAAAGCACAGAGATCACAAATGTTGACATAATCCCATGTAAGTAGCACATTCTTTGAAATACTGTTTGTATGTTTTCAACATAACCGTTAAGAGATTTGTATTTTTTCTGGCTGCCATATTAGAAGCGGAATCATTATTTTGCCTGTGTATTCACTATTTCCACATGTTACTCATTATCTCCTTCATTACCCCAGCAAACCATGTGCTCCAACAGCTCAGGCCAAAACCTAATGGAAAGGCTGCCTCAAGGATTGCACTACCATTACAGTAGTAGATTTATATTACCGAAACCTCCTCTTTGAAGCTAAACAATTAGTTCGACTCTACTTGGCATTTGGTTAACCTCAGAAACATTACGATTTTGGCCTTCAAAAAAATGCAGTGTAATTAGAACTGAGTTTTGGGAAATTTTGGTTGACACAAGGAACAGGGTTTAATGGTCTGTATGGAAACCTTTGAGATAATCTGAAAAACAACATTATTTCAATCTTTTGTTACAGACTTTTATAATTAAGAGAATGACAATTATTATTTCTCTTTAGATATATTACATGCAAAAAATAAAAGTTTAATTGCTGATGGACAAACATGTTAGAGGAATGTCTCCTCCTCGTCACTGCAATTGGTTCTGGACACTGTAGCCTGAGGAGGATAGTAAAGTTCAAACTGCAGCTGCTACATATAAACATGACTTTCTCCCTTGCCTTAGCAGGTTTGAACATGTTGGAATTATTGCATTGTTTCCATCTCCTGGAAGACCAGAGATGTATATTTCACCTCAAATTACTCACAGGTATGCAACAATAAAAAGACCCACAAGATATAAAGACCACCACAGATGTCCCAATTAGTGGTAAACAATACCACATGCGTCCAGAGTTGGCTGTGGGGTTCATCACTATAGACTGCCTTGTGTTTATTGTGGGAAAACTTACAGGGAAGCTGCTACTTACCCCGTTTTTCACCTCAACATGATAAAAATCATCAGTGGCAACAAACAATTGTTTCATCATTGTTAAGTCAGTTTACTTAGTTGATAGGTCTATAAAATATCGGAAATTGGGGAAAAATGCTGATAAGTGCTTCCAGAAAACCCAAGAGGACCTTCACAAATTTCCAGCTTAGTCCACAGCACAAAGATATTCCGTTAACTGTAATGGAAGAGCAAAAAAAAAAAAAAAAAAACAGAATATCTTGACTTAAAAAAATCTGGAATCAGAGAATTTTGACAGAAAAAAAAATCACCTAAATGATCAAAGTATTGGCATTTAATTTCATAGCTGATAACTATGAAAAATGCATGGGAGCACTCTTGATAAATAACACAAAAGGATGATCTGGAAAGCACTGCATGAGTACCAGTTGTAGTTGAAAACAGACTGCAGAGACTTGGCAGCATGGACAAGGGCAAATAATGACTTATCTGAATTGAATTAACACCTAACTAAAAGATGCAAGTGGAAATAGTTGCACTTAATAAAAGTAAATTTGCTTTTGAAAAATCCACGTGGAACTATCTCAAGTAATCGTTCCCAAGGACATCATGGTTGTTCAGGACTGTAAATGATGAACAAGGCAAGAATGTACCACACACAGCACAACCGTCTTTGGATAGCAATTAATGACCAAACACTGAGACTTTGGGTTGAAAGAAAAGGCTTCAGGCAGAAACATGTTTCCTTTCCTGTAGCGGGTTGCTCATGGCTGTTTTCCACTGTTGATGTCTCAGACTGAATACAGACCGAGACTTCTGGGTCATGGCTAACTGCACCCCTTCCCTTCAACAACTGTATTTGAATCAAAGTTGAATAGAGTTCGAGGGACGGGGATGAGATCACACAAACCCCATTGGGGCAGAGTCAGCAAAAACCCCTGCTACATTGCACTCCCACACTGAGGGGTTGTGCCTGGCAATGGAGTTGGAAACTTCTGCCTTGTCAGCATCTCTATAAAAGACCATTTCCACTAAGATTCATGATAACTCTGTCAAACGTAAAATAAGCCATATGTGGCTTTATTCCAATTCAACCCATCACTAATGTGCAGTGTGGTTGTACACAATTTTCATGGAGACTGCTCTGGAAGCAGAACCCCTCTCATTTATTGAATTAGACCTCAGAGGGTGAAGACAAGATTTTTGGCTGGCTTATTGAAGTTAGACTGAGCTACGATTGCCAAAAGCTACTGTAAAAAGTGTAATTTAAGCCATATTAGATCATCTTGCTTAGTTAGATTACCTGAAGAATTCTATACTTTCAAGATGGGAATGCTTGCCTGCAGCTTATGCATATAGTAGTAAAGGTGTCAAATTGTATTGTGTCAACACACGTGACCTCTGCTGGAATTTATTTCAATTTCTTTTAAGATAAACTTTGAAGTTGTGATCAGTCTTAATCACTTATACTGAAGTCAAATGTATATGTGCATTTTCTCAGAATGATTTGCTGTTAAATCAGCTCAACTGAAAGTGCTGACTAAAACAATTACAAAAACAGCTGAACTGCAAATTAGTAAATGTTATGCCATTGTGCTTGTGAACTCCTGGGAAACATCTGGGGAGCTTCTGGAGGACATGGTGGGAGGAACAATGTGAGGTTTGAAACTTTGGGAAGGTAATATAATCTATGTGATGATAATATCTAATGCTGTATGTTCACACATCATTCTCTGAATGCATGTTTAACATGTTTGTCCATCCCCTGAACCAAAAACAGATTTAATGAATATTTAATTCTGTCTTGAGAAAAGAAGATACTTCACACTGCTCTCAGCACCACAATTTATTACATCCACCAAGGAGACTATGCTTTTACCCGTGTCCGCCTGTTTGTCTGAAGTATTACTTGAAAATTGTTCAACGGATTTCCAAGAAATTTTTGTGGAGGATGGGTCACGGATACCAGATAAGACCCCATTAACTTTTGCTATCAAGCCAGATAAACAGACAGATCCAGGAAAACATTGCGAGATAGGGAGTTTTTCAACATTTTGTTGATTTCAACACAGGAGTTGATTTCACATTTAGATGGCTGGTATCTGTGTGAGTGAGTACAAAAGGGGACTGCTGGGTATTGGCGTAGGTATGCGCTCTACTGACTGTCGCTCTAGTTATCAATACTAATGTTTGGCCCCTATGGACCTCCACCAAGAGTGTTTCAAACAGTTGTTACAACCGTGATAGATAATGCTCCACCCTTTCTTTGTGTGCCGGTGTGGGTCAATTATTCTCCTATGGGAGCGTCTCTCGATTCTAAACTATTATCTATTTGAAATCTTTGTTTTAAACAATTGCAATTATTACTGAATAGTGATGCAGAGCAATTGCAGTGTGTGTGATACTTTCCAATGTACCATCTTAGACGGTTAGTTTAAAATTACAATTGAAATGCAAAAAGAAAATAATTGTATCTTTAATTATCCAACAATAAGCTATTGTATTATATAGTTAGAGCTCACAGTGCAGCTCTGCATTGAAGAAATATTTTCAATTGTTCAGGAGATCTTCAATGAGGATATTGTAAAAGGAGTAAATCAGTGAACCAGTTTACCATTTGAATTCAACTCTGGCCCAGCTATCTTTTGATTGAGTCCGTAGTCTCACGTCAGACTCCCATTGTAAAAGATAAAATTCTATGGCCGTTGCCAACGTTATCATTTGCCAAGTTCAGCGAACAGTGTGCATTCATTATGAAGAGCTAAGCCTATTTAGAGAGCTGAGCATGACTTAAGCATAATGCAGGCATAGAGGGCAAGCTTAGTATGCATGTGTGAGAGAGAGGGGAGAGACTGTATAATAGGCATGGCGTCGATCCATGTTTAAACATAAAAGTGCTGAGAGGGCTGGAACAATAAGAGAAAAAGAGGTTGTCTAGAATGATTGAGCTGAACGCTTTTCCATTCATGAGTACAGTCAACATTTTGCAGCCACATCATATCCTGGAATGAGTGGTTCACCACTGTGGCATCCAACGACGACCAGGCTTCCTAAGTTATGAAAACCCTAACTTTCAGCTTATAGGACTGAATAGGACAGTCTTCAAAACAAAGGCCCGAGGGCTGCGTCCATCAATGTGTTTTCCATTTTGAGTGGTAGTTTGATTCAAAGTAAGATAACAGATGTCTGTCTCTATGGAAACATGAAAGTTTCCATTAAACCCCTCAAAGAAGAAGCAGTAGAAGGAGAAGAAGCAGATAGTACAGAGAAATGCTACATATTCAAATCTGACACTTTTTAGTCAATTAATATTCATATCTAAAGAGGAGAAACAACTTGTGTTGTTGGAAACATGAAATAACACTTACGCTTTCTTTCCACAGATGGCCCCTTGGTACCAGTTACGACAAGTGCTAAAGTACTTCTTCTTGGTCCCCATGACTTGCTGGAGTGCGCAGACATTGGGTCTGATGAGAATTAAGGGAGAACATTTATGTTTTTTTTTTTTTTTAGATTTATACTATACCATCCTAGAGGGGGATTTGTTTCCAGAGCCATCTCAACATAGCAACACACAGATAAAAGCAATGCATTAATACATTCAACAAAATGGGGTAAAGCATTTATCATCAGGCAAGACACACGAGTAAGGTTCTATTCTAACTCTGAGATAATTTATTGTTGATGTGACAAACAGCCCTGCCGGGTGAGACAAGGCTGTCTAAGTGTGAATAATTGTTGGCAACTACCCCTGCTGTTTCTGAAACCACACAGTCCAAAATGAATAATGACATCCACACCTGCTGGATGTTAAAGTAGTTTGCCAGATTTGCGTTATGATTCAACTATTCAAATACAGTAAATGAAATAAGCCCCAAACAAAATATATAGATATATTGGTGAAACAATTGTGACTGCATTATACTAGAGCAGATTTCCTATAAAAAAATAAAAGATAAAAATGTGCAGAAATTATACAAACTAATGATGCTTGTTATGCTCAAGACTCAACACTATTCCATGCATGCAAAATAAAATAACATGACATCACAAGGGCAACAGAAAAGCCTCTAAAATACTATGAAAAAATGCTATAAAAAACTATGACAAATATTAATAAGCTTACCCTTCTTTTCTTGCCCTGATGCGACTGTGGGCGACTATCTTGTCATAAGCTGAAGAGTCAGCCTTGTCAAATGTAGAGAGCACAAAGAGTGCAAAGGCAGCTACAAAAAGGAGCTTCATCCTTGATTTCTCAGCCAGCCCTTCCAGACCCAGAGTAATGGGAGAAGACTCAGAGTGGGAGTTTATATACCACAAGTCTCACCCACCACTCAAGGAGGATGGCAACATTTCACGTATGCATGGACCACCCAGAACCTCTCAAAATCTCCATTTCATTTGTGTCTTCATCATACTATATGTGATTAACAATGTGAAATTGGATTTAGTGCATTCTTTAATATGTAAGATTATTTATGGTTGTCAGGTTTTAACAAGTGTGGCCCCCAGCACATTGAACAACATGTTTTTACAGTCTTTGCACACACTTTTGATGCATTTCTAACAAAATTTGGTAATGTAAAATCAACACATAAATCTATCTGGAGACATCAGCATGCTCTCAATTATAAAAAAAAAATCTAGATTTTAGGCTCAAAAAAATGTTTCAAACTTATTGCTTAATTATCTTCTCAATACACTGCTACAAAAAAATAAGCATGTATATTAGAGCCCTTAGCCAAGTGCTTGACTGAGACATTTATAATAAGCAGATGAGAAAAAGAATCCAGCTGTGTCTTATCTTTAAGTGTCATTTATTTGGACCTCTAACAAAGAAACATTACATAATATCTGAACAAATGCCATAGCACTGGCTGTATTAATCTTTCAGAGTGTAGTTTGCGCCACCTAGTGGTAAGAGAGAGTGCAGGCATTGAGTCTCACTGCATCACTACTTTACACATACTCATTTTTACATTGAGAGGGAATAATGGGGTGTTGAATTATTATTTGAACAGCGATAGACCAGACAACTCAACCATATATTGGATGAAAGTCTGACATTTTCCATTTCGAAATCCTAAAACATGCACTGGTGTCCTTACTAAACCTGAGTGTCTATACAGCTCCTCTTTTTGTATCGTCAAATGTACAAAGTCTGATCTATATTTAAAAATGTCAAACTGATTGGCAAGTCCTGTAACACAAGGAACTATCAGCACAAAGACATTTGCTCTTCCATGTAAACAACAGTATTTTGGCAACAACAACAAATACAACAAACTATTTGTTTGTGAAATGGCTCACACATGCACAGAAATGTTAACAGGAAATGAAAATAAGCTGAACATGAACACACGTGTCAAACATATTAAAGCGACTACTTTTAATGTGGTATTATTCTTTTGTTCTTGGAAAAGTTTTTTTTTTTTTTTTAAATATTATCATTCATTATTTCTAAGCAACATGACCCATGGCAAAACAGACTATCATTTTTTTTTTTTACGCCATTCAAATATGATTAGATTTAAAAGTGTAGCTATTGTTAGCTGTACAAGTGGGTATTGTTACTCACAGCATACCCAAGTGGCATTACTTATACAATTCATTCTGCCATATGTTGTTCAAGCTCCTGGCTAGTCAGATGTTCCAGATGTGAGTAGGACTTTTTTTTGTTGTTGTTTTTTTCAACAATGGATGGTTAAAAGGGGGAAAGACACAGTGTTTGATTCAATACTGCAGCACAGATTTGAAAGTGAAAACCTGTGGCCTTGTGTATTATATCAATGTCTAACCAGTGAGTTTGAAAGTAGAAAAGTTTAAAATACAAGCACATGAATTATTCAGCAAACCAGATGTCCATTAAAAAGATGACACTTTCAAGGCAGCAAGCCTCTTATGAACTTGATTTGTCAAGGTCTTTAGAAAAGCACTTACGCATAAAATCCCTTCCCGGGATTCTCATCTCTCCTAAAATCCCAAAGACTGGAATACATTAACTTTACAATCCCCACATTCCAATGAGCAGCCAATTTTCTAACTCGAGACTATATTTGCCTCGTTGGGGGAAATAATGGCACTCATTAACTACACTACAGCGATAATTAAACGCAGCGTGACTTTTACACTTTGAATCAGAGCTCTCTGCATGAATCAGTCACTTTCACACACACTGACACACTGACACAAACGCTGCATGTGCCACAAAGACTGGATAAAAGTCAGTTTTGGTACTGAGTGCTTTCTGCTCTTTGTATCTTGCTAAAAAAGAAACTCCTTTAAAGTGGAAATTGAAGGGAAAAATGCACCAGGAATCTAAATTGAGGGAGCTCTTCAGATGTAGTACAAAGACCAAAACATTCTGTTGATTGCCTTTCTAGAGATAGTGTGACTCTCTTGCTCTCGGCTGCTATGGAAACAGAAATATGAAGACTTCCTCTAGCACCCGTGTAGCCTGCAGCTTCAAGCTATGAAGGTGTGGAATTAATTGTGCAAATACAGAATATAGAAACAAAACTTAAATAGTATAACACTAACAAAACTTAAATATTACTGCTACTGCTATTGGTTAATGATGTGCTTATAGTAGTAATGCAGCAATTACTGCACCTCAAATTGATTCATATACATAAAAAAAAAACACAATCAACAAAGGTGATTGCAGGTTAAAAGCAGCTACAGCTTTCATAACTAAAACAGGTTTAGAGATGTCTCCACTTTAGAAGTAACATTCATGGGTGCAGAGACCACAAGGATGGCATCATTTACACAAAGCAGTGCACTAGTCTTTCCCATCACTAGAGGGTGCCTGATGCCTGATGAGAAGGAAAGCTTTTTACCAAGGGTGTTAAATCACAAGAGCAGTAAAGCTACTAAATGTAATAATTTAGTTGTCAGCAATCTACATCAAGGTTCATGGAAATTGTGTTGGACTATGAGTCTGCATTAAACATGGAAGCAGTATTTTTCTGATGCTGAGGCAGTCAACGTAGAGCTAGTTTAACAAATGTTATTTTGGGCAATTTAATCTACAACAATGCATCACATGTTCATGCCTACTATAGTCTTTTGTACGTCAAGACTTGAGTCCAAGTAGCATACAATAGATATACTCAAGTGAAACACAATATCCCACTTTGTACTTATGCAAAAGTCTTTAAATTATTAAACCTACTAAGTCAATGTACTGTTATCAGATTCTATCACTGCTCCTTAGTTGCAAGGGCTAATTTAATTTGAGTTATAAAGTAAGGCAAATATAGCTAATTGGTTACAGAAGGGTTGTGTGGAAGTCTCCTGTTTACTGGAAAAGATGTGACAATGAATCCACAATAGGCATCATATGAATTATTAAATTAATCATGAATTATATGAATAATTGTTTCAGCAGTCAGGTAGGATATGAATAATGGTACCAAATAAGCATTTATTCTACAAATAAGAGAGTGCAACTGAGACTTAACTAGTGCTTGTCCTCTGATAGATCCCAAAATACAAGATCCCAAAATCCTCAGAGGGAGGATGTCCGTGTAAACTGTGTATCTAGTGCACTATGTCAGAGGGACCACTGTATACACAGCCAGAGAGAAGGTAGCAAACTATTTACGGAAATGTTGCCTCCAGTAAACAAGATGAAAGGGAAGATTTCAGGAGAATGGCAAATCAAGAGACAGGCCTGTCAAAGGAAAATTGCCATATGTTTTCTCCGTCTTTGTGCCATCTACTCTCTGTCCTAATGTTAGTATTGCCATTATGCATAAAGCTGTGAAGTGTTCACCAAGTAAAGAGAAGAGAAACATGTTGTCTTGTCACGAGTGCGTAAAACACAGCTTTTTGAATTAGTGTTTTCCTTTATTATTATTTCATTTCTTTTACAGAGTAAGGTCATTACAACTTACAAAATTGCACAGTAACACACAGATCACTAGAGGGCCCTCACGCCTGCAAAGTGTGGTAGATGTAGGTAGATGTGCACATGGTTGAGGAACAAATCCTCCAACAAATCTTTATCTAGACCGCACTGCATGCCTTTCTGTTCAAAAGTAAAACTTTTTGTCTCACCCGTAACAGGTTAGGACAGTGATAATGGATTAAAAGAGAAGTTGACCCGTATCTCTGAATAAGCTAGGTGCTACAACTGGATAGTTTGTCTTAATAAGTAGATATAAGTACCTGTTAACTTAAGTGTAATTTTGTTGATATATGTCTTTCTTTATGAACAATGTTTTGCATAAAAGGATTAGATACTGTCAGCGTATGAGAAGTAATACCTTTTCCACAGAGATAGAGATTTGTAGGTTTGCATATCTCAGTAAGAGGACAGTGCAAGGTGAAGGAGGAGGGTATAGGCAGCAGGGTGTCAAGGCTCTTTGGAATTCTAAAGCTCAAAGTAAAACATGAATTACCAGCTTGCTTCACAATTCCCTGAGCATCTAGTCAGCACTCACTGAGGTCAAATCTCACCCAGTATGTTTTCTATGAATCAGAGCTGAATGCATGTAATACAATGTGAGATAACGTGTTATTATGCCTTTGTATACATTAAAGGATAATTAAACTGAGTATATCATTAAAACCTGCAGTGCAGAACTTTTGTCTCACCTTTCTGAAAAAAGACCTTGATTCAAACAGGGATGGGCCAATAAGAGCAATCTCTGTCTTTAGGGCTGCCCTGAACATAATACATGCAACATTTGGATAAAATACAATATAACAGAGCTGCAATGAATATGAATGGATAGAATTATAGTTTAGTTAGTTAGTTGATCAAAAGAAAATTAATTGACATGTCATAAATTGCACAAGGGGCCAGCCCATCTAATATTTCACATTTCTGCAAATTATTCTCCTTTTGTGGAACATATTTAAAAATCAGTTTCCCAGTGTCAGTATTAATATGCTATTTTTCAAGGACTAGATTGTCCTGGGACTTTGAGCAAATTTGATCGACAAGTGAGATGCTCAGGTAGCTGGCGAAGAAGTGCTTTGTGAATGACTGCAGTGCTGTTCTCTTCTTACTCCCAAGACTGCCCCCCGACTTTCTCATGTAATAAACAATGAAGCATTCTAAAGCCATCCCCAGTTATGAACCTAAGGGCAGAATGATAGATCACTCAATTCAATAGAGCATGGAAAGGTTTATGAGTGCAGGCAGGAGAATGCATTACTCTCCTGTAATTATTCTCACTCCCAGATACTGTAGACATGCCTCTAACACCGTAGACCCCCATTTACTCTTAGTTTCTCTGTCCCTACAACTGCACACAGAATCCAAATATAAAGACTTAAGTTTTCTGTGAAATAAACAGAGATTTGTCTGGCACTTCATCAGCACTGTAGCAGACATTCATTTAAATGCAAAGGTCCTGCACTGCCGGTAAATATATTATATATATTAGTTTACTCCATGAAGTATTTTCAACATGTAGATTGGTGAATGAAAATTAAATCTCAAAATGTTTAAAAACTTGGAGACACGGCCTAGTTTTGATATATTTTTGGCCCATTTTTCACTTTCTTGCTTACAGATTTCTGTAGGACTTCCACAACCACTTTCTTAGTCTGTAGTTCTTGGTTTTCGTGATCAGATCCGAACGTATCTTCCTCTGACACTGAATGAATTTCATCACATTTCTGAGAAGGGGGTCTGCTATGTCTCTGGATGGGCCCAGATGAGCCGACAGAGCTGGTAGAGTTGGCGGCTCCACTCAGCAGGAAGGTGGTGGTGGTCAGATCAGACACGCTCAGCCTGTGTTGAGGATCTTCAGTGGGCAAGTTCGGAGAATATTTGAATGAGTTTCCAGGATAAGCCAAGGTGGAGCTCGCAACTGTACCGGGGACACCACCTTGAGGTTTACCCTTCATCATTCCAAGGACTTCATAGCGGAAACTGGAGATATCCTGCTTTAGCTCCTGTTGAGAAGCAGAGGGGAAACAACAGCAGAGATTATCAGCAAATAAAAACATGGGCAATTGAGGTTCCAATACTGAATATTTATATACTACCTTGAAATTCTCTTCTGTCAAACCTTCCTCTGTCTTGGCATCTCTGATCATTGCAGCTACATATCGCTTCACAAGGTTCCTCAGAACCTCCTATAAAGATGCACACTTTTTTAAGGCAAACTACAGATTCATTTTTAAATAAGTTTTAATCAAAATACCATAAAGTGGCACAGAATATTGTGGAAAACAAAGTAATACCTGATACTCATGGTTTAATCTTACATTGTCAGCTGCACGTCTCTACAATTAAAGAACATAAAAAGAACCATTAGCAAAGCGGCATGTTATGTCAGTTTGCAATAATAGGGTGACTTTCTTACATGGTGTTCTTTCTTTACTTGCCCTTACTCAATTAGAGGTCTCATGATAAACACTACTTGAGTGCATAATACCTTTCTGAGGAGATCAGGAAAGGCTTTTTTTTTTTAGCTTCTCACTTTGAGGCTATAACAACAGACAGGCACTACAAAATGTAGTACATTTAAATATTGGTGATCAAGCAAATCTTTGGAAACTACTTACCCCCAAAGTTTCAAAAGTGTCAAGCCTTTTTAAGGCTGGTCTCTTCAACAAATGCCTTTTTATCCATGAAAAAAGATAATAAACAGACTTTGGACTGGGTATGATATTGAATGGAGACGGCAAAGTTCCGCCTTCTTCAAAATAGCTCATCCATAATTTTGTTCTTGCAAATTTCCACTCTATATCTGCATGATCCTGAAAAACAAAACAAAAGCAAAACAGCAATTAATCAAAACCTTTTTTTAAAGTACTGCAAGACAAATTAGTGCAGCAAAACGATAAAATAGGTAAGCTACACCACTCACAGCAATGTGCTGATAGGAGTTGTTCATCATTGCAATTAGCATGTTGAGAAGCACTACCAGGGAGATGACATTGTACGTGCCAAACATGGTAGTGCCAACAAACTCTGTAAATTCATGTCGTGGTTCCACATTTGTCACATAGAGGGAAACCAGGCCAAATATAGACCAAAATAATGACTGCAGCGTCTCGAACAGCCTGAAAAGCAAACAACCATACATCACATTGTGCATTATTGAAAAACAAACACATTAATTATTAATAATCCAGATTTGTTAGGAATAACTTATTGTAAACTTGCGTTGAGAAGGCATTGTTTTGCTCAATGCAGCGAATACCATGGCATGTAACATTATTTTTTTCATAATAAAAGTAGAGCTGGTTGAGGCCATTGGCGAAGGCTAACAACACCAGACAGTAGATGAAGAGGAACTTAAGGATGTCCAGGAGCATGCGGCCCAGTGAAATCTGTAAGGGGCCAAGATGGGAGTTGGCAGTGAAAAGGCAAACAAGGCGCAAGGAACTGAAGATGTTGGCGATGGCAAACAGTGCCTCTGCAACTAAAGTCGGGTGCCACATTTCCCAGGTGCTTCTGGATTTACTGCAATTGTACTGTAAAAAAGAAAAGAAGGATGAAAATGACAAGTTGGTTTCGATAATGGATTCAAGATTTCAAGCAAACTTGAAGTATGTTAAATGTCCTTCCTTTTATGTTTCTTTACTTAAAGCAGCTACAAGGAACTTTCATTTTTTGGTTGATTCTGGCCACCCCTGTAGACAAAAGTAAAATGACCGCCAAAGCCTCGCTTGGAAGTGAGTGAACGAAAGAGGCAAGATATTTTCAAAAATATTTTTCTTGCATCCCCAAAACAGTTTTCAACTGTGAAATTTTCATAACCAGAAACACACACCCGGTTATCCACAAATTATTTTTCATACGTTTAAGTAAAAATGCTGGAATCCTTGATAAACTATGTAGATTTTAATCTGTGGCTGTGAAATACTTTGCGCTGTAAGATGCACAGTACCTTTACATAAGCGACAATCTTCAAGGAAATGGTTGCAAGATACAAGGAGTTCATTATGAAGTCCATCAAGTTCCACCAGTCATCTATGTAGTCTTTGAAGCCACTATCCCACATCTGTTTGATCTCGGTCCATATAAAGCCTTGGAAAAATTAACAAACAACAAAGGTCATTTGCCACTGAAATACATTATTTGACAAGCATTGTGCAGGTTGTACATTAGCATACGTGTCACAGTCACAGAAAGCACCTTAGTTTGACTTTTTTCAAACGTGTCTGACCACAGTGTAGAGTGCATGATAACATGACACAACATGTTAGTGTCTGTGTATGTGTGTGTGTTCATTGTTACCAAGCACCCATGGCAGGATCATCCATTCCACAGTGGTGGGTGGCGGGCCCTGATTGTTCTTGTTTGCAGGGAATATATGCTGCGAGGCCAAGAAGAGCAGGAAGAGGAAGCTCAGGTAGGAAGCGGTGTGACAGATGAACTTGATGAATGGCTTCCGGATAAATAAGCCATAGCGGCTCTTTGGTGAGATCAGGTAGAAGATGCATAACAGGGGGAAGAGGAGGCCGATGAAGATACATGTGATGAACTTTACTGCCCAGTGACGCCTCCTCCAGCCTGGGAACTCATCATACCACCGAGAGGCCAGCAGCTGTTGACAGTTGGGCTGAGCAACAAACTGAGGAAAAAGAGAGAGACAAAAAGAGATATTAACCAAACTTAAACAAAAGTCAGCACTAACATGTTTTTAATTTACATTTGCAAGTACTTTGCTTGAACAGTATGCATTTACAAATAAACTACTGTATGTTAAAGGGGCTATCCCTTTTTATTTTTTGACACAATATAGTAATGTTGATTATTGTTGCCATTGCCACGGACCCAGCGGTTTCAAGATTTGCAAGACAAAGTTTTCAAGTAGATCACAGGCTTATTTTTGTCCTCCATTTTTTTTTTCTCTGACCTAATTGTCACCTCTCATGTTTTTCGTATTATGTATTTGTTTGTCTATGTGGTCTACATACTGTATGCATGCACTAATTTGTGAATAAAAGGGAAAATTGGGAAACAATTCTAGTGTTCTCTAATGCTCTGTTGAGAAGTCAAAACTGTTTTCCATACACATTTTCACTGCCCTTTGAGATTTGATATCGGCATCTGCTGGACATCTGTGGATGGTGATGGGAGTTCATTTCTAGTTAACCGTGTTACATCCAAATGGATTCCCATTAAGGTACTATATAGCATTAAATTGTGGTTGATGAGGTCATGCATCAGTGCAGGATCTGACATACTGAATGTTTCCTATCTGTCCTTGTGAGATGTTGACTTGCCATAACATGACTGGAAGCTAAAGGTGACATCTGGCGGGACCAGATTTTGTCCATGGACATTTTTGGAAGGTGAAAATCACCCCATCCACATGTCACCCCACACTCCCCTTCAAAACAAGTGTTAATTTTGTCCTAAGGCACCTTTATACTGATAACACACTGTGTTGTGCAAATCAATATTATATAATGACATTTAATCAGTTTATATGAACATCAGTTTCAAAGACAATAATTTAAAGTTTTCCTGCAATGGTTTCTAGTAGATAACATTACAACAGATGCATAATGTACAAACACAACTCAAATAGCAATGTTTTTTGAATACATATTCTGCACTTTGATCAAGTTACAACGTAATGAGCTATCATCGCTCTTGAGTGCAGCAGGTTGTGGGACAACAGGGGAAAAACACTTTTCTGAATGCATTAAAGGAACATTTTGCTCCTAATAATGTGGACATCCACTAAGTGCTGGTGGTCTATGAAGTCCATTAAAATTCTTCCACCACTTTAGTGCATTTTCTTAAAAGTCTTTCTTAAAAGTCCAAAATGGCAAGTCATCATAAGAGCCCAGATTATTGATGTGTGTTATTTGTACAGTTGTTTGTCCAAACACACAAACGGACAGTAGAACTTTATATGCCCACAACATACTTTACTGGTAGTAGCCTATGCACCAACCTCTGGCTGGCTACTCCTGTGCAGTTAGTTAAGTGCAGTACAAACAATTAACACGCCAACTGTATATTAATTTGACTTACTTATGGCTGTCCGGAGTTTGTATGAAATGGTCTTGGCTCATAGGTCAACAAAAAGGAGTGTCTGAACTGTTTTTGTGCACAACTTCAGGACAGCCACAGATGTCATCACAAGGACTAGGTTGTCAAAAGTTGTCGAATTTGACACATGAAAATCCACTGTTGACAACTGATCATACAGTAGGTATATGAGGCATGAATAGCACACTCATTCTTATAATTAATTTGGATACAACATTGTGGATAATACAAAAGAGGTCAATAATCTTAATGTGTTCGCATGAAAAACAACTTTACAATGATCGAAGTGCATTAACTATGATTGTAAAATGATTGCTACAGCTAGTGCACAGCTGCACCATTCCTCAAAACAAGAGCACTAATAAGGAAATGACATTCAGCTCTTTGTTCTATCAAGTTCACTGATTTATCTTGATTCAGCCTTAATCCAGACTATATATACGACCAATGCTTAAATACATAAGATGAGTAGCACACCACTGCAAGGCTTGCATTAAATATTAATATCTATCATTGCTCCAGAATTTTACTGCATAAAAACTCAAAAATCACATTTTTATTTCCAAAGCGCAAGTCAAGACTTCACACATCCATGTGTAAGGAGAAATCTAAATTTACTGCAGACAAGTCTTAGAAGAAATTATGATTAAACTTAATAAATAATGCAATATAGCAATCCAGGGTGACAAGTGTTGGGGACGCTGTACTGTCTCCTTCTTATATTTGAGTTCATACAGTGAAATCTTGGTGTTATTTATAGCAAGCAGTGTAATTCTGTTTAGAGTTTTACCATTTTTCAAAAAACCTTTTGCCATGAACACCAGTTCTGCCATACAGAGATGCCGACAGTCACACTGATCTTTCATACTCACACTGGCAACTACCTCATCAAAAAAAACAGCAAAGTCAAAACAGTGCAAACTGCATGCAATTACTCTTAAATGTGAAAGGCCAAGACTAAATCTAAACAGAGCTGGTGAGCAGTACACAGGTGGCATGAGCTTTTAACTCTGCAAATACTATGCAACGGCTGTATACAAACAACACCAAAGGGCTCTGAGCAGTCTCTTTAATGAGTGGAACAAATAAGACACATGCTGAAACACAGCCTGCACTTTATACTGTAGCCGATCCCAAAAAAAACCCTGAACGTACTTTACCCTTTGTGAACAAAGTAAAAGCTATAAAGCAACATTTCTTGACAGAAGAGAAACACGATTTTACTTAATGTGTTGGATCACAACCAAAAGTTAAAATTTTCACCAGCTGATAGCATCTAGCAGCATGTTGTTGCTGTTTTAAGCAAAAAACCTTGCAAAGTTTATATATTTACAGATATAATCCATCATAAAGTTCACCAGTAAGCTTATTCTTTCTGTTTCTGTGTAATCACAATGTGTAAATTCTGAGTAGCACTATATCTATAAAAACAAATAAAATAATGTTTTCATTGCATCCAAAGCAAATACTCCAAAGAAAATGTTGAAAGACTGTTAAACGTTCCCTCCCTTATTAAAATATTATGAGTATGTATTTCAGGGAAGTGGCCATCACTTGTTCCATCATTACCCCCAATTATCCAATTGTCATGGGACTGTCTGAGAGGGCTACTGTAATGCATTGCTAAGAGCCAGCCTGACAATTACATGTTGTTCTAATCTCCCAAAGGACATCTCCACCCTTCTCAAGCCATTTACAGGCCATCTTGGCACTGTCTTTGTAATGCAGTCCATGTTGTTCAAAGAATTTCATACTTATTCCTATTTGTACTTTGGTTTTTTTATCCACTGTAAACTCTGCCACTTCTCAGTGTGTCTGTATGTGCACCAGTGTTATCAAGACAAGACATCTTTGCCCGTGTTATCTTTTTTACTTTTAAGATATCCAGAAGAAAAAAAAACAAACAGTTGTAGTACTGAGCCGCTGTAGGCCAATCTGACAATGAGGATATCATAACAACAAGGAGCTTACCTCTTTCTGGCAGTATTTGATAGCCAGCTTCAGTCGGGCCAGATCATTAGCATTCTCATCCAGCAGAGGGTTGATGCCATCACGGTAGTTGAGGATTATTTCCAACTCTCTAGAGCTTCTGGTCTGGTCCAAGAGGTCCTTTGCAAATTGTTTACACGTGTGGGACAGCTCCTCATACTCTGATTTGAACTCATTTTCCACTGCGCTGAGCTCCTTCAGCTCCCAGCTGAGTTGAAAGGCAGTGAGGAAAGGATCCTCGCTGGAGAGGGCGATGAGAGAGGGGCTGGAGAGGGCCTTGTAGATGTTGAGACGGGAGCGTGAGTGACGAAGGCTGTCCACGTCTGAACTGGACACACACTCCACGCAGTTGCAGCGCACAGCATGTGGCTGAGGTATGGAAACACCTCGCTGCAAGAGCAGCTTGATGATCTCATAGTTGTTGGTGTGGGCTGCGAGGATGATTGGAGTGATGTCTGGGGTGAAGTCTGAAAACTGTTTGTCCAGGAGAATTAGTGGGACCTTTTCAGGAAGGCAAAGAGAGGAACACACAGATGGACAGACATGAAAATTCACTACAATTTTATCTGATAGTTTGCAAAAGAGCACCGCTTATCAAACCCCTCACAGGAATAGAAATTACTGGTTTGAATGGATCTGATTTCCTCTGTCTTGCGTCTCTAACCATCTTGTCTAACAAGCAAGCACATAGCTAATGGCTTGTGGTTCAGCCGGCCATAAAATACCTTCCTGGTTGGAGGCAACAACATCCTTTATTCTTTTCCCAACTCTTCACAGAGTACACCAAGTCCATTACAGTGGGACCCAGCAGCGTCAAAACACACATTAAAAAAAAATGTCGAGAATTTGCTAGAAAGCAACCAGAAGCTTTTATCTAACTGGCTGATATACAAACTGTGGACTTTTTGGTGTAAAAGCTGCAGCAAAAAGACATCACATCAAAACACATCAGTGACCTTCAACTGGAAAATAACATTGAGTTGGATTCTTAAAATAACCTCAGTCATGCCTCAAACTAAGAGACAGAGGAAAGCATGTCTGTATAAAATGTTCTATTGTTTGTGGAATGTTGTGTAAGGGATTAATTGATTCGGGGAAACTAATAATTTATTATTAACAGATAGCAACAAACAAGCCACATTGTCCCCCCCTGTTGCTTAACAAGAAGGTTAACATTACTCATCAAAGCAGATCAAAAGCATCACATGCTTCTGTAACTTGTGCCCACTGACTCCTGAGCCACAGAGACCTCATGAGAGAAGAACAGAAAACATCACATAAGGGAGGATAAACCTAAATCATAACACTTCTGTCCAAACTAACATGTTGAGTGCTGTCATTGCTTCAACACAGGTTTATGAAAACTCAGTACACATGTTACTGATAAATACAAACACAAGTGCAGCCTACAGTACATCACATGAGGCTCAAAAAAGGTTTCTGGAAGCCCAGTTGGACACAACAATAATACAATTAAACTGTCTGAAACTTTGTGGATAAGTAGTTTTCAAAGATGTGCTCTGATCAGTACTGCGTACATTTCCAGAGCCACCCATATGTTGCTGTTATAGCCTCGAGTGAGAGTGAGTGAGAGCACAAAAATAATTAAGACTAAATTAAATTACCTGTTATCTTCAAAAACGTATTATGAACTGAAATAATGTTTATCTCTAATGTTAAGCTATGATTAAACCATGAGAATCAGGTATTCATTTTTTTTCCACAATATCCTGTATGGTAAATTAAATGAAACTGTTGGCAACAGATCTGTCAGACAAACACCTGTGGGAATGTGCACTGTGAAAAGGATGTAATCACTCATCTACAGTACCTGTTTCTCCCCACGTGGCTTCTTGTGGTTGAGTAGCAGCTCCACGGCTCCCACTACTTCTTTGCGGATGGCGTGTAGCAGAGCATCACCCACATACACATTATAGCTGAGCAGCAGCTCAATGATCTCCAGGTTCTCGTTGTCAATGGCGATGAGCAGCGCCGTGCGTCCGAGGGGGTCGATGCAGTTGATGTTGATCCTGAAGTAGATCTCAGCCTCCTCCAGGGCTTGTTTCACACTGGCATAGTCCCCCTTTTCCACAGCCCCCAGGTAGGCCCTCTCCAGGGCAGAGAGCTCAGCCTCGGCCCGCACGATCAGCAGCGGGATGCGGTCCCTGTATGACGAGTTGTCAGCTTTCCTGTAATACAGCTGTGACATGGCGGCTACAGCATCACGGTCTCAACTGAAAGCGAAGGAGACCTAAGACGGGGAAATGTTACATCGAGTTCGTAAAGTAGCGTACAGATGTCAAATCTGGATTTTCATACACTCATCTGAACAAAAAAATATCATTAAAAAGTTCAGATGGAAAGAAGACATTAAAAGAAAACGGAGTTGGTTGATATTTTTAGCGGATGTTCGGCCAAACAGGAGACGCATTTCAGTTTTTCAGTGAAAATGTTAAAAACACGTCGTTTCAATTTAAACGCTCAGGAGTAAACTTGATTTTTCGTAAGAAGGAGAAACAATACAATCATTTCACACCAGCTGGCTAAAAAAGACACATCGCTTAATCTATAAAGAATGAGTGAAACTTCACCTTCCCAGCTGTGATTGACATGAACCACTCGATGGAGAACCAGGCGCTGCAGCTGTCAGAGAGGAAACTTGCGTGGTTGGATCCTCATCTTATCACCAAAGTCTCCTCTGGAGACACTGCTAATGGCATTTCAAGCAATCATCTGCCCACCCCTTTCGCTCTCTCGTCTGTGGGGGCAGTAGGACATGGAACTGACCTGCTCCTCTCTGAGAGATACGCGTCAGATCAGCCGGGAACATGAGGTGACAGATGCTCGCACTAGCTGCGCGCTCCAAAGTCAGAAAATGCCTTTTTGGCCATCACTGCTCCTCCACTTTCAGGTTTGCTTTGCAACAGCGTAACAAGTGTGGGTGTGTGGGTAGTTTCCCATTATGGAAAGCAGTTACCTACTGTTTATTTTCATGCTAAAATAATGTAATTATATTTTAGGAATATTGCAGGGCAGCCATATTAACATTGCATTCTGTCCCTGAACAATGTGGCGTTGTATTAATAAGTCATCACAGTGAGGAAATGCTTATAGTTCATTTGTATTCTTCTCAGATTTTACAGGCTTATTGGGCTGAAGCAAAATGTATGGATTGTGAGCATAATTACGTTTTAATTATAAGAAAGGTATTTAGTCATTTGTTTCTGACTAATTAAAATCCTGAAGCCACTGGCACTGACATTTCTATAAAATCCGAGCAGCATAAGCTGCTATGAAAGTCTCTTTAATACCATTTAAGCATGCATAGTAAGAAGTAATATAGGATCCATCCCACCCAAAAAAAACCCAACAAAATAATCAAGCAAACATTGATTAAATTGTCACAGCTTCAGGAGCTGCATACACAAAAGCAACAAGCTTTGTTTATATTCTTTTTGCATCATGCTACAGCCATATTTATTGCACATTTCCATAAATGTGTATTTTGTAAAAAAATCAAAGGGGTCAGGGCAAATGATTTATTTCTATATATTTGTTGATGTTTCTATACATCAAAGTTTTGTATTTTTATTAAATGCACCATCAGGTATTTTTTTTCTTACCAATCAGATATTTCTTAGCTCTGTAGGGGCATGTTGTCTCGATGTGGACACAGTAATCACTAAAAATACCATCCTGTATCCCTGAACTCAATTCAACTTGAGCTGCTTACATCAGGTGAACATTGCTGAGAGAAAAAAAGAAAACAAAACATAAATCTGAATAAGTGGCTCTTTGAATATAGGTTAATCGCAGTCAAGAAGACTTGCACTTGCAATGTACAGCAACAACACATTAATTTAACCATATATGATGAACACAGACCATGATTGATCAAATATATGTCTCCTGGCTCATAGTATACCTTCAACAACAAATCAAGTGTCAAGTGCTGATTCAGTGGTCTCTTCTTCAGTGTCTACTGCAAATGACCTTCTAATTTCTGATATTTATAAATCTGTGATGTTTATCAGCAGGAAGTTTAAGGACGACTGTTTGTAAAGTTTATCACACAAAATGGAGAACATTCACTGGAAATTAGCTACCTCAGCATTTAGGATTTTTAAATGCACATAAGCCAGCAGCTCCACAAACATGTTATAATCTATCGACTTCATGTTGCGTTAACATACCAGCATCCAGACTACTTTTCATCTTCCAGTCACAAAGCAGCATGGATATTTCATTGTAGTTGTGTTTTATGGCAACGTGATAAATATACGTACACTCTCCAGTCCTCAGTTGTTCTCATGCAACTCCCACGAGACATATCTGGGTGTTTAGTTGCCATATTGCTCTACTTCCTCTAGTTCTCAGGGGGCTTGAAACATTTAATTGGATGTTACTACAAAAGTATAGTGGCTGTGAGAGCATTACTGTGTAAAGCTGGCCTGGTTCGATTCAAACAAGAAGAATAAGCTTATAATATTATACCAATTATTCAACACAGGAAGCCATGATGCAGTACAACCACCTAATTCAGTAAAGGACATCAATAAAATCCACAGATCTACAGATTAGACAAATTTATAGACTTATGAACGTACGTATGAAGTTGTAGACTGAAGTTTGGAGAGGATGCAATAATAAAACATATTGCTAATATGTTTCAGATAATATGCTATAAGTGAATGTATACAATGCTGAAAAAAATATAATATGTGATGTTTGTTTGAAACCACAATGAAGGCATAAACATCCTTGCAGAGTCGATCCTGGAAAATAAAAACACACCAAGGCCCTGTTGAATGTCGTTAGGACAGATTGGTAAGATTTACTGATACTGAAACACCCACTGAAAACTTTCATGATGTAAGAAATTATCACAAGAAAAGCAATACACTTTCCACTGAGCTTTTAAGGGGTAATTACTATAGTAGGGAAACAGCCATAAAAGATGTTTAACATCAGTCTTTAGCCTGGTAGTGAGCCTGCACAGTTGCTAAGAAACCTCTTGCAAACACATTTCTTTCTTTTACTTCCACAGGCAAGAGGAACCAAACACATACAGTAATGTTCATTACCCCCTTAAGATACAGCTGCGCCTTAAGTCGGTATAGGGCAGCGTTTATCAATATTTGAACAAATCATGGTTTCATGTTTTCAATTGCGATCTCATTGAATATTCTGAAAGCTTAAAAGAAGCGTGTGTAAAAGCATTTACTCCAATTTTACTCCATCGGGTACAATAAAAACTCATTAGACCATCTAATAACACTCTTCATTAGGATTTATAGAGTCAACTAACATATAAAATTATGAAATCATGATTTTTTTCATACATTTTAATTGGATATTAATCCCTCTGAGATGTTATAGTTTTGCTAGACATTTATTTGTTTCAGTATTTGCACATTTTTAGTGCTGTTCTGAATTCAACAGTTCACTTTCATCTGTTGCTTCAATGTAAGAAGACACTGTTGTGAGGATTAATCTGCTTGCTGTCCGAATCCTGAGTTCCCATTCAGCATCCACCATGACATAGCAAGCAGCATGTGCTAGCCTGGAGCAAAGTGTGTGCTTTTGCGTAATTTGTCGCAGATACTGTACGTGTGAGAGGACACAGTATGTGATAAAATACATTTCACTCCCTCTGAATCAACAGAATCTCTCACTTACAGGACTTGTGGACATTATTATCATCGCTGCACATATTTTCTCATCACACTCATTACAAGACATCTGCAAGCCAATCTGGTTTGTGTACTTACAAATGCAATTATATCTGGACCATCTTATCCAGCAGTACAGTGAGAAAATATGTTATACACAGACGCTATATTTAATTGGACTTTGAACATGAATTATGTATGTACTGTGAAACCGCTTTAAACATTATAAACTGGTCATGGGTTTTTATGGTTTTACACAGCCAGACTAAATGGCTACTATTAGCACATCATAACTTTAAAACACAACTCACTCATACTTTAATGCAGATTAATTAAAGGTGCAATGTTTAAGACATGGCCACTGGTCAAAGGTCACTCCAAACAAATAGGGGTCAGCATATCACCACAGTGACCGCTATCTGCTGCTCATTTAACTATTTGGTGTAGCTATCTTTGACTGTAGCTGCTAACTGCTGCTAGTTTATTTCAGGAAAAAACATCTTTGGTTCTGAATAGTGAGAGAGAAATATTTTTTTTATCCCATTTGACAAAAACCCTGAAATCTTGTAGAGCCGGTCCCTTATATAAGCTAGCTCACAAAACTGACTAGCTTTCCTTTTTCTGCATCTGCCATTTTGTTGTCATTTTCACCCTTTTAAATACTTTTTCTGTGCCCTGATAGCAGCCATGTTGGTGTCAGTGACATATAAGCGAGACAATGTAGTTTACTTAGTTGGTTTACACAAAACTAAACAGTATTTTACAACAAACTGTGACTTTCTTGACTGTCAAAGTTACCCTTTAAATCAACAAACATCATGTGTGTAATTCATGGCACAATTCAACCTGGATCAAAAGAAATTGTGTCTCTTGCCATTGACTACTATGTAATTTTTTTCTGAAATAAGGTGCCAGTGGGCTTACCAGAAGAGGGGGTGTGACTTTGCCTCTCTATTTGCACTTATCTGCCTCAAGTCTCTGCCAGGAGCTTGGAGCAATCAGGGAAATGTTGGTGTTACACTGCCAGCAATGGAACTGGGCCCAGTCAGAACACAGTCAGGTCGAGAACGAAGCACAGTCTCTGTAAATGACCAATGATGATGTTTTACAATGAGTTAACAAGACAGTTAAGTTAATCTTGGTTCAGTAAAAGAGATGCTTGAATTCGAAACAGTGTGTGTTTGTAATTTTCTGTTTAATAAGGATGTATTTATTGGACTAAAAAAAGTTAAGAGAGCTTGTAAGGTGTAACAAACTTGCCCCTCGCTTACATTTTCAAGCTGAAACTATGGGGGGCCTAAGACTAATGTTACTACCAGACAGGATAGGCCAGGACTGGCTGGTTATTATGCCAACCTCAGTAGACATCGTATACAAAACATAACTGCCTTTGGCATAATGTCAACACTGCTGCTTCTTCACATTTTGTTAATAATGATGAGTCATTTTTTAAACTGAATTCTGACCTGATATGACCTGATCCCCTCTTTGAAATTAGGTTTGTCACATCCTTCAGACAGAGAATCATGTTGAAAGGTGAAGTTTGAAGTACTTTATTGCCAAAATGATATATAGTGTATTGAGACTATATGCAGCTAACACTCCACACACATTCCAGTGTACTACACCTCTTTTCCGATTGGGTAGTCTGATTTATTTGGGGAGTCTCCCCTTGACTATCTTTTTCTCACTTCATGCAGTCCAGGCAAGTGAATGAGAAATCTCCACCAACTTAGCTTTTTACAAAGATACAATAAGCGTTACTTTACACTTACAAATGGCATAATACTGATTTTTTAGCTTCTGGTTACTTGTCAAGAAGGCAATTGTCTTTTAAAATGATCAGACAACGATTTTCTAGCACCGGGTTTTTCAAAATAAATTCCCACAAAGTAAACACATGCCTGCTTAATTCCTCCAAGGCTGAGTTTAACATCACATAAAACAAAACAAAGAAAAAGCCTGTAAAACCTTTACAGCCACAGTCAATATGGAGATTGAGAATGGTTATAATTCACATAAATGGACTTCTGAGGAGACAAAGATCATGTTGCAGTTAAACCACAAATGAAAATTTGTAAACATCTTGACATTAATAATACATAAAAGCTTCCTGCTTTGCTGCGCTCTTGCAGATGGGTCGGCTTCAAATGGGTCTACTTAGAGTTAAAACATTTATTTTTTATGTCAATTAGAGCTAGTTTTGGAGAGCTAAACATGCAGCTCAGAACATCTTTGTCTTCGTATTCTTCCTGGATTGGGTTATTTTTAAAATTTCTCTACTTTTATTCAGGACCTGTTAGTTTTAAGTGCATTTAGCCTGTCGTTTGTTGTTCCAGTTTGGAACAGTAACAGAAGTTAGAGAAATATGCAGTATTTGCATCATACGTTGAAGTTAGCTGAGATAAAAACAAATTCAGTTCTCGGTGTTTTTTGTGTCTCCATTTGTGTGTGTGTTTGTATTAATAAATAAAATATTTTCTTTACTGTCTCTTGAAGATTATAAAGCAGAAACAAAATATTCACCATGAAAAACATTTTTAAGCCCAAAAATGAATAATTAAAATGGTGTAAAAATGATTCAAATGAGTTAACTAATTTATTCAGCAGTTTATGACTCAGGCTGAAATTCTAACATAACCATCCAGTGAAGATCAAAGAATGATTAATAGGTTCACGACTGGCATTTGGAAATCTGTTGCAGCAGGTGTTTCATCTCTGTAGTTTGTCCCTCGCTGCTTTTTAGTATGACAGAACACAGCTGAGGCAGCTGCTACATTTCTTTGCCCCAAGGAGCATTCAGCCTTTTCTATTTATTCCAACTGAAATGTGCAGGCACCTTTAGAATATTACCTGTTTATTTTTATATCCCTGGTTGGATTGTCTGCCGTAGCGCTGCCCTGTTAATTTAAGTCGGGATCACGCGGAATGATCAGCTCTCATGCTGTATTTTCTAGTTTGGATGCCTTTTGCAGGAAAAAAAAAACTGTTGATAGATAGCTGACACAAGACTGCAGGATTAGATCTGTATTGCAAGATGTTTCCTCTTCTTGGTCCCAACAGCATGCAGTGCAAAACATGTGTTTTGTGGCTAAGCAGTATTTGTCTTTAGCCTTTGATAATGTCACAGACCTAAACAGCCTGCTTGGGTGGTAAATACACATTCTAATCTATTTTACAGACAAACTCAAATTTGGATCTTCCTCAAATTGACTGACAGTTGTTTTATTACATGTAGTAGCTCTATACAAAAACAAAACCTATTAATGTTTCTAATGTTTACACCAGTAATATTGACACAGAAGTAAAAGACTTTCTATTCATATTCTCTTTAATTATATATGAAGCTGCAGAGTCAAAAAAAAATCTGATGGAGCTTTTAATAATAACACTATAATTGACTCAATGAATTATTGAACTCCTTTGCCACTAGAGGGCAGGAAGAGATTTCCTACTGCTGATAAACCTCTTCCAGTGCAGATTTTTAGGCCCATCAGATTACTAACAGCATTTCTTTTATTACTGTCTCTCTGCCCTGTTTAGCAGCTCCATACTTAAGACCTAGAAAACTCCTCTATTAGGGGGAACATTCCCTAAAAAGGTTCCTGTTGAGTGAGGTGGTTTGAGAAGAATATAAACTTCCGACAAAGGTTTATGTTTAGTGAGGGTTTGCAAATCTCGGCCAAATGTTTGTTAATGATGTTTGCTAGTGCCAAAGACTCTTCTGACCCAGTTCTTGGCATGTTGATTACTGCTTTCACGTTTCTTAAGTATGCAATGACTCTCTTTCTCTTGCCAGCCCTCGGTGTTTATGTTCTTTAATCTGCATATAATAAATAATGAAAACTGAAGTACACTTCAAAAAAGGTATCAATTCTCAGTGGTAAACTTGAGATCAGGCTGCAGAAATACAAGCTGCCAAGGGTAACTGAAGACATTTACAAGCACCAGGATATAATATTAATTGGACAATGCTTATGTTATGTAAGAGATCGCTTGTATAACTAAGCATTCATACACTATGATTGATGACAATTCTGTCAAAGGTCATTAATAAGACAGACAATCGCTCAGAGTCCATCATTTATGCATTTTTACATGTACATTTTTAACTGTTTATGTTGAGTCTCTTTTAAGCTGAACACTCGCCGCAGCAGAATTCACACATTTATATAAACTCGTAACAAATGGCTTGCATACTTGAAGGGAGAGATGATAAATATTAAAAGGTGAAATCAATGCATTTTAAAAACATGTGTGTTCTGCACGGCTAGTTCAACTTCACAAGAGGTCATCAGTCTGTGCTCTGCACATTGGTGCAGAACACATTCAGCATTGCAGTCCAGCTCTCTGTCAATTAGATGTACTATGTATCGGCCAGGTTTCAACCCTGCTTCTAAAAATGAACACTGATGCAATAGTCAATCTGGCAGCAGAAATTCAAAGTCATTACATGAGGTCCTGAACTAATTAGGCCTGCCAGTCTTTGAGAAGTGAGGCAACACAGCTACAGTAAGGAGCACGACTGACATGTTGAACCAAATTGAACACATCTGAAGATTTGATATACTAAAGGTGTGGCATTATTGTTTAATGATGAGTACTTTTCCCGTTTAGTGCCAGACCTGACTGCAGGCATGACATTAATAACTTACTACATAACTATAAATGTGATACATTGCAGTTAACTTTTATTTAACTGAACTTTTCAGTTATCATTTGTTTAAGATATTTCAATAATAAAACCAAAGCTTAAATTGTATAATCAGTGCTCCGCACCCCAACTTAAGTAGTTGTATTCTATTGTTTTAATCCAGTAATTAGTTGTCCATTTAAATAATTTTGTTTTATGAGTATCAAGACTATCAAGATTAAATTACAATTTCCCAACTTTACTTTTTTTTTCGACAGACTGTTTTTTAAACAAGTTTTCTGACTAATTATGCTTTTAAAAAGTGATGGGGACAAGATGTCTCATAATATCATATATTTATGATGCTAACCTCTGTAGTGTGGCATGGTGCTTTGCAACACACTCATTTTAAAGTATACAGTATACTGTGATGTTGCCATATTCTGGCTGTGAAAGTGATATTCACAGCTGTTGAAATCTATACTGTATTGTGAGCAAAATTAATATGTTTGAAAAATAAAAACATAAATGCTGACTTTTATCATTATACAAATAAATGCAGTAAACACATACATTGTCTCCAAATATTCTTCAGCAGTCTGTTATCCATGTTTGCTACCTGTGGAGGGGTGAATATGTGTGGAGGTTAAAGGTTCTGTTTATGTCTGTCCGCAGGGGTATTTACCAAACTCAGTGAGATCATCAACACCCCATCACCTGACAAGAGTGAACAAGAGTTTGTCAGTTTGTGTGCTGGTGCTTATTAGAGCTGTCAGCAGGGGAGACGTGTGTGTATGTGTATCTGTGTGGTAATCATACATGTGTGTTTGTGTGTAGCTCTTGGGGCAAGGGGGTTAAAAATCATCCTTAAGTCTTATAGCTAAAACTCTCATTTACCGGGAAGAATAAAAAGCACCTTGTTACAACAGTTAACTCTAACAGATGACAGCTGACTTTGGCGACATGGGGCTAATGGAAAGATTATGTCAATTACAGCTTGGCAGGGGGTCTTGGAAATATTTAAGACATTCCCAAGAATATTGGAACAATAGGCACCCACGTAGCTGTAACTTTGAGGTAGCAAATTTCATTATGTCACAGTAAATCTTGAAAAAATTCACTTGGCTCCTTTTCTAAAAAAATACATCTTGATAATACTATAACAATGATAAGAGTGAAACGCAGTCCAAGAGAAAGCATTACTGTCCCCACATGTGCAGTGTGTGCAGCTTTTTCACGAGCGTCTGGTGAATGCACCCCGTTTCATCTAGATGAAATTGTTGCTGACTTAGTCCCCAACTTTAGATCAAACAGAGCCGAAAGAGAAGGCATTCAGCTCAGCAGAAACAGGAAACTCAAAAGGGTTGATAAGATAAAACACAGCAAAGACAACGAATGGCCAAAATATTCAGCTGTTAAATCCACAAGGAACAAAATCAAACGCCTAAACTTAAAACAAATATTTGGAGCATATCGTCACTGTTCTCTAGAATTACATTTTTATTTGCTCTACATTTATTTGTTTCCTGTTGTGAAATTTCCCTCTCACTGCTGAATGCAATTTGCACTTTCATTCCCCGACAATCACATAAGAAATAAACTAATCAAATTTTTCTGCTGGGGATGTGACAATGAGCAGATGTCACACAGTGACTCTCACCAGGTGAATTCTCATTTCTCTTTCTTTGCGCAGTGTGAATGAGTGCAGCCCGCAGGGTGGGCATACATGTTAAGTGCCTCTCAGCTTTAAAACTCATCAGAAGAAGGAAGGCCTGCAGGGTAGCTGGCAGCAATCCGATTAAATGATGTAACCTTTGGACTGTAGGTGACCACACCTCCACAGGAAGCCTAAAATTTTGAGTTCCTAATAACATTTAAAAAGCCTGAAGTCAAAAACACAGCTTTCAGTTACGGGTGAGTGATTAAATGTCTGCTGGTTGGCCTGTACTTGTGTCCTCAGCTGCCACCGCAGTCAGGTTAGTTGGAATATAATGAAGGCAGTTTTGACAGTGCCCTGGTGCCCCTACAATTGCTTTTGCGCTGTTAGAGGCTTTTGGGCACAGTTTTACACGTCGTACTTCATTAAAATCTCTCTGTAACATGGTGTCCTTAAAAGAGTGCAACTACATCAAGCAGTTAATTGCTCACAGACAGGAACCTTGATTTGGTACCGACCCAGAGTGATTTTGCGTTAAACCTCTTGTTCATAGGTTGTGACTGCATGTCAAATAACACATTTGCTGGAACTAATTAAAATCGTTTCATAACATTTTATAGTTTTAACAACTCCTGGAAAACCACCACCTGTTCTAGACAACACACATAAAATACATTTTTTGCATCATCAAATCTAACATAACATCTTGCAAACTCAGTAATGTACGTTGTTTAAAAATAATGTGATAAGTGATTTCAGATTTTACATCACAGCCAGTTAATTTCTATATGCAAAGATCATCAAATGGGACAAAAATAAGAAATTCTCAGTTTGACAATGACAGTCTGAAGAAAGGGGTGAAACAGGCGTTCATGTTTTTGCCACATTTCAGAGCTAGATTTTCAAGTCAGGGCGATATTATTCTGTTTGAATGTCAATACATTTGTCACATTACCTCCATTTCATTCTGGGATTTAACTTCTGCCTTATGAAGGTAACACGCTAATTTCTGAGGATATGTCCAGCTTTAAGTGGAGGTCAATATAATGTGGCCAGACTTCACATTTTGCTGCAATTTGTCCATATATACACACACAAAATACACACACGTATAGATTTGTGTCCCTGTTCTTGAAACTTGTTCTTCTCTTGTTTTGATTGTCCTTGGGTTTCATCTATTTTTGTCTTGTTTGTTCCTGCAAATCCCACCGATGAACCCATTTGTTAAAAGCATGCTGTAAATAAACCCAACTCGACTTGTTTTGTAAGCGGTATCTTTGCTCTGACCATACATTATAGTCTTAACACATGGGTCCACACAGCCCCGGGGAATTTAGGAGCACAAATAAAGAATATGATTAAACTTGACTGGTTCTGCTGCCTTTTTAGTTCTGTATTATCCCAGGAGTAACGTAAGGTGGGGAAGATGGATTTGGCTGCTGGTTGGCTGTGCATCGTGTTTCTATGGGTTACACAATTTACTTTTGTCGGGAATGACTTCAGAGTATAGCTGCTGCCACCATTCCTGCTTCAACCATCAGAAGAATTGTGCCTGACAGAGACGTAATGAACTAAAATAGCCCTAATGAGATCAGTGAGGCCGGGGTTGTATTGTCGCTAGGGACTAACCCCCAGCAGAAATAGTCCTGATAAGTCGGAGCAATTGTTAGGACGGAGTCACTTTGGCAACACTGACAAACAGCACAGTAACACAGAGGTATTTCTAGTGAGATGGACACTGCTGTCACTACAGTATGTACAGAACAAACAGTGGTAATATTAATAATGACAAGACTGATTTTGTGTAGCTTTGCATTATGCAGAAACGTAATTGGCACTGATGTAAAGAACTGAATATACTGTATTGTTTACTGGTTTCTTTAACACAGACAGCCCACATTATGGCTATTCTCCACCCTCAGTTCCATAGCAAACTGAAAACTGTAGTAAATATTGAAATATGATATAAGCAGGCAGAACAATAAACAATTATAACTGTTGTTACAGTGAATACAGACAGTATAAAGATATAGAAACAAAAAACAATGAAAGTTAGCAGTTTGTTTGGCTGCAGTTTGAGCTCAAGCTGAACACAGCTGGCCCACCCTGCAGCACCGCATTATCCCTGTATCAGGTTGACTCAGTGATGTCACCTCTCAGAGCTCAAGGCACCTTACATGATTTGTATCTCTGTTAACTCAGTTACAACAACAGTGGTGTCACTGACAGCAGGGAATGCAAGCTTCCCAGTGTTTGGTCTGTATTCTGTGTGTGTGGTGATGACCAGACATTCAGCTGAGACCAAAATGAAAGTTATCCCAGCTGTAAAGGACAGGCAAAACAGGATATTTTTAGATTATGTATACAACGTAAATATGCTTTTTATTGTTTTCTTCTTGGCAGTCGAAAAAGCTGGTATGTGCATATTTAGCTGTCAGCACAGTCCTAACAAAACAAATCAAAACTGAGTAATGGCTGTTAGCAGCAACAGAAGAAGAACTAGATGAGCTCCTGAACAAACAGCCTTGATTATTTTCTTGATGAGTAAGGAGAAAACTTTGAATAAATGAGTAAACTAAAATCATCGGTGTTATTTTGATAAACATTCACATTCAAACATGCACATTCAAACGTGAGCTGAACATCAGTATTTCAGCTGAAGCTCCATCTGCACCATGGACAATAAATCACCCGCACATCAGGGGTGAGATTAGAATCCTCTCACCTTTATAGACTGACAGTTCTATCTTTTAAGAAGGATTGGTCATTTACTATAAATTTGATTTAAATGTGATATGACAGTATATCATCAAACTTCCACTCTCCTCAAAAATAAGCCTGAAGGTTTTGGTATGATCCAATTCCCTCTCTGCCGTCGCTGCTGTCAGAAAGTTCTATTCATCTTCTTTTTCATTTTCTCTTGTAACTAGGAGCTGTCAAGGCCTGGGGGCTTTGCCTTGCAGTTTGCTTGGCTATATTTATAATTGGACCCTGTCAACAGTGTCCAGTGCAACTCAACTGCACAGTTTGTTATGGCAGCTACTGTGTACCGATTTCAACACATGCCAGCTGTGAGGCAGTTTGTATGTTATTAATGCGCAACTACAGGCAGGTGGAGACACATTGACTGCACCGACGACTTGTGGATGGAATGAAAATTATCTCAAAGGGATCAGAGGGGACTAAGCACAGTTGAAGTCAAATTCTTCCAGGCAGTATAAGGCTCCAGGGATGCTACACATTGACAGGGGAGCATAGGTATGGGCCAATGTGTGTACATCTAATATATACAAAGGCAGTGGGGTAAATCAAACACGCTGAACAGACGTGCCTGCAGCTATGTACAATGAGAATGTGTGTTTGAGAAAACAGGTTACTTTTTCCAATATACAGACATTGTACATTGATATGAAAACAGTACAAACACCATAAAGGAACCTAATAAGACAGTATGGAATTTGCATGGCTCCACATTCCCAGAGCCCCCCACAGACACATATCTACATTTATTCAATCTGCTATTCTCACCTGGATGCGCGGTGATGTTCACCGTGCCAACAGCAAACCTCTTTTTAATATAATTGAGTCATTTGGCCTTGCAGTGTTGCACAGTGTCTGTCTAAGGGTCCTCTTAATCAAGGCTGGTTCTGGCTCATCTGGTTCTTCAGCTGAGTGGCTGCAGAGAGAAGCTGGATCATGACTGGGCTTGTCGGCAGTCGGAGGAGAATGCTCGGCCGTGACACATGAAGGACCTGTGTGATGAGAGAGCAGCACAGCATGAAATGGGACAATGTCACCGGATGATAAGTGGAACTTTTGGCACATGCTTTTAGAGTGGATTGTGGGCAGTTCCGCAGGGTCATGTGGCAACATTGATTTGCTACATCGCCTGACAGTGGACACAGATCAACTCCCGCAGTGCTTCAGCTCTGGTGTGTGTGTGACTGCAGACAGACCACACCACCTCACACACACACGCACGCACACACACACACACACACACACACACACACACACACACACACACACACACACACACACACACACACACACACACAAACGGCTACAGGGACTTGTCACAGCAGTTTATAGCCTACTGATGTGGCACTGCACATGCACTGAAATCAAATAACTTCATGACAGACTTGGTTTTCATAAGGAAAAAAGAAGGTGGAAAATGTGCCTACACATCGAAGGCAGGGTGTGATGACTGCTGATGATATAGAGCTCTCCACAACGCAAACCACGAGAGGGAGACAAAGCTTTTCTCCAGTCAGAGTACCATAAGGACTCTTATACACAGCTGCACTTCTGATTGCTTCTCCTCATTTCCAGGAATGGACTTGAGCGAGTGAATTGCTTTGATTGGCGAACAAATGTAGATCATTTTCTAAAACAACATCTAACAGAGAGATTTGTCCTGCTTTTGGTGTGCACAATGAAGTAATTCGAGCATATTCCTGCGCACACTGCAGACAAGAAAATCTTTGATTTGTGCCCAAACGTCACATTATCCGTCTTTGTCTTACCTTATTCACCCTGACGAGGTCCAACCCACGCGGCATCGTTTTGTCTGGCCAGAATGACACCAGCCACATCCATTTAAAACCTGACAAACGCATTCCGGCAGGGATATGAACCAATCGGCGGAGAGGAGGGCGTAACTCTCCTTACTCCGGCAAAGCAGGAGTATGAAGTTTAGGTTATCAGTGTGCTGCTGCTGGGAGAGAATGGTGCACCTTGGTGCCCATAGGTGCGTGATATCATCCAACTCTGATTTCATATTCTTGCAACTTTAACCGCCGCACATTAGTTTCTTAAGCGTGTATGCGCAAAGTTCAACGTGTCTTCTCTGCGGTTCCACACTACAAATGGCTTGGATTATTCACCCGCATCTGCACGGGACCGGCGCTGCTTTCGTTCTGCTGGCCGTGATTCTGACAGGTGATGCAGCCGCGCAGGTTTTTGACAGCTATGGATTATCTTACGCCCTGAGGTCCGAGCCGTCAGAGGACACGATATTGGTTGCCAATAATGGGATCCGCGTGCCTTTCGGGAGATCAGTCTTCATTGATCCCATCAACGATTTGGTTATCCAAGTTCAGCCCGGTGATAGATGCAGCATAACAATCCTGGACAATGACCCTCTGTCTCAAAGGCCTGGACACCTGTCTCCGAAAAAGTTTCCCTGTGAATTTGGCCCCAACGACGTGAAGTATTCTCACTTTGGCTCCAGGAGTCCTCCGAGGGACAGAGTGAGATTACAACTCAGGTATGACACCCAAGCGGATACCATTATAATCCCTTTTATGATGGAGGTGGAGGTCATTTTCACACAGCTGGAAGTGTTGACCAAAAACATGCCACTCACTGTAGACAAACTGCTCGGTACAAGTAACCCTATTGATAGAAGAATTTTAGAATTCACTTATGATAGAAGTGCACAACAATGCAAAATAGCCTCTCTCTCCAGTGGCAGCGTGCTGCCCAGGTATGGGAAACTTGTGGATGAGGACAGCCTTGGAACAATGGTGGACTGTGATGAATTTATTAAAATGAACATCCGTTATCAGCACACTTTTGCTTTGAAGTCTCCAAACAGAGATTACATTCCAATGCTGGTGGAGTTGCATGATAAGGAAGGCAATTTGATCAAGCAGGAATTTTTCCAAATTTTGGTGAGGATCAGAGAAGGAGAGGACAACACAGCCCCCAAACCCAGCTTTGTTGCTATGATGATGATGGAAGTAGACCAGTTTGTAATGACAGCGATAACCATGGACATGCTTGCCGCAGAGGATGTCGAGTCTAATCCTGACGAATTAATTTTCAACATCACATCCAGCCTGTCCTTTGAGGAGGGCTACATAGTGAGCACAGATGATAGGAATTTACCAATAACCTCGTTCTACCAAGGAGACCTCAAAGACCTGAAAATAGCCTACAAACCCCCTGCTGTGGACTCAGACACTGAGCGGATTTTCCAGATTGAGTTTGAGGTTGTGGACACAGAGGGGGCTGTGTCAGACCCTTTTGCTTTCATGATTGTTGTTAAGCCTATGAACACGTTGGCCCCTGTGGTGACTAGGAATACAGGCCAGTTGCTGTATGAGGGTCAGTCCAGGCCTCTGTCCACTTCACAGACTCTGGAAATCAGCGACGAAGACAATTTAGACAAAGTCAAAATCACTGTTATCGCAGGACTGAGGCACGGAGAATTGACTGTTCTGGGCTCGAGGAGGAAATTTTTCACCCCGAGTGACCTCGATGCTGGAGCTGTCATTTATCAACACGATGGCAGTGACACATACAGTGATAATATTATTTTCAGGATGACAGATGGCACAAATGAGGTGGAGTTTCTGTTTCCCATCACTGTTGTGCCAACTGATGACGAGCCTCCTATAATCAACGCCAACACTGGTTTGATTTTATTCAAAAACCAAATGATGCCAATCTCCTCCCTTATGCTCAGTGCGGCAGACATCGACTCAGAGGATTCCTCAATTAAATTCACAATAGAGGCTCCCTTTTCCGCAATTGGGCAGGTGTTGCTGCGTCAGTCTGAGGCCCCTGAGGACCCATCAACCTGGAAGTTTAATACAGAGGATGAAGTGTATGAGAAAGTAGTGACTGAATGGCTGCAGCAGGATATTATTGATGGTAAACTGTTTTACAAGCACATCGGGCCTCACAGCACCAGCACAGTAATGGATCAGTTTGTGTTTAGAGTACAAGATGACAATGACCCACCGAACCAATCAGGCGAGAGCTCGTTCATTATCAAAATCCTCCCTGTCGACGACCTCCCACCTGAGCTCTTCCCTGGCACGACTGTACAAATGACTGTGCACGAGTATCAGCTTACTTACTTCCGAAAGAAATTCCTCCGTTACACTGACCTGGACTCAGAGGATCGGGATCTCAAATACACAATCATCCAGCCTCCGACGGACACAGATGAGAATAGCCCTGTTGTACTGGGAGCACTGGTATTAACTGAAAAGCCAAACACTGAGGTCACAACATTCACGCAGGCACAAATTAATCACCATAAAATAGCGTACAAACCGCCTGATCTTGAGCTCGGAATTACCACTCATGTTTTACAGTTCAGGTACACTGTGGAGGATGTTTCTGGAAATATTGTCGAAGGAGTTTTCACTATACTTTTGAAGCCTGTGGACAACAAGCCGCCTCAAATAACAAACTCTGGATTTACTGTGCTCGAGCGCGGCACACATATCATTAGAAGTGCAGAGCTTGACACCTCAGACACAGACACAGAACGCCAACAAATATCTTTCACTGTTACTCAGCCTCCACTGCACGGCCAGATCCTGTATACATTCACTGTTATGACTAAAGGAAACACTTTCAGCCTGGAGGACATTGCTAACGGCAGAATTTCATATATCCATAATGGGGATGAATCCACAGTCGATTCGATACAAATAGACGTCAGTGATGGGGTCCACGTTGTCCCAATCACTATAAAGATTAATGTAAAGCCAATTGATGATGAGACTCCAACTCTCAATCTCCCAGCTGGTACAATTGGCTCTTATATAGATGTGCTGGAAAATGGAGCAACAGAAATCACAAGTAATGTCATTCAGGGAAGAGATGAGGACACGGATGACCTTCGCCTGACCTTCATTGTGGAGGACCCGCCATCATTAGGTGAAATTCTGGTGAGAGGTGTCCCCTCCCGTACATTCACCCAGGCTGATATTATAAACGGCCTTGTGGTCTATGCTCATACCAGCGGGGAGATAGGCTTGACAACAAAGGAGGACTTTTTCAATCTCACTCTGACGGACATGTCTGATGAGTGGACTGTGGGAGGAAATAAAATCACAGGTGTCAGAGTACATGTGACTATTCTTCCCCTGGACAGCCAGGCTCCAGAGGTCTTTGTGGGTCCGCAGTTCACTGTTGTAGAGGGGGAGAAGAATGTAATCCAAATTCTTCATATAAGCACTGATGATGTCGACACTCCCAACGATGACCTCCTCTGTACAATCATTGTACAGCCGACTTCAGGGTATGTGGAAAATGTCTCCCCTGCCCCTGGCTCAGAGAAATCCAGGTCCGGCACCGCTATAAGTGCTTTCACCATCAAGGACATCAGACAGAATCACATTTACTATGTTCAAAGCATTCACAAAGGAGTCGAGCCAGTGGAGGACAGGTTTACGTTCAGATGCTCTGATGGCATCAATTTCTCTGAAAGGCACTTTTTCCCTATCTCCATAATCCCCTCTAATGATGAAAAGCCAGAGATTTACATGAGAGAGTTTGTGGTGATGGAGGGCATGAACATAGTCATCGACACTCCCATTCTGAATGGTGCTGATGCAGATCTCCCCTCTGATCAGCTCACATTCATTATCACCAAACCCCCCAAGCACGGATTTATTCTCAATCAGCTCACTACTGGGACTGTACCTATCGCTAACTTCACCTTGGATCAAATCCGGGAGGCCTCCAGCATTGTGTATGAGCATGATGACTCAGAGACCACAGAGGACAGCTTTGATATTGTTCTCACAGACGGAAAGTTCAGTATAGAGAAAACAGTAATAGTTATGATTATCCCTGTGGACGACGAGACCCCGAGAATGGCAATCAATGACGGCCTTGAAGTTGAGATAGGTGACGTGAAAGTCATAAACAGCAACGTTTTGAAAGCGACTGATCTGGACTCTGAGGATAGCACACTGACTTACATTATTCGCTATGGGCCTGGACAGGGGTATTTACAGAGGACAACGCCTTCCGGGACATTGCAAAATATCACAGTCGGAATGAACTTTACTCAAAATGAAGTGGATCAGGATTTGATTATATACATCCATAATGGGCAAGAGGGGATTCGTGACCTTATCAAATTTGATGTGACAGATGGCATCAACCCTTTGATCGACAGATACTTCTATGTCACAGTGGGTGGCATTGACATGGTTTTCCCAGACGTCATCAGTAAAGGTGTATCACTTAAAGAGGGAGGCAGGGTTAGTCTGACAACAGACCTGCTAAGCACCAGTGACCTCAACAGCCCAGATGAACACTTGGTTTTCACAATCACAAGAGCTCCAATGAGAGGACACCTGGAGTGCACAGACACACCTGGGATGCCCATCTCATCCTTCACTCAGCTGCAGCTGGCTGGCAACAAAATCTACTACATCCACACTGCTGATGATGAAGTGAAAATGGACAGTTTTGAATTTGAAGTGACAGACGGCTACAATCCTGTGTTCCGCACCTTCCGCATTTCCATCACTGACGTGGACAATAAAAAGCCTGTGGTGACGGTACACGGCCTGGTGGTGACCGAGGGAGAAAACAAACTCATCACGCCTTTTGAGTTAACAGTGGAGGACAGAGACACCGTTGACCGCCTCTTGAAGTTCACAGTCACTCAAATCCCAGTTCATGGTCGTCTGCTCTTTAACAACACCCGGCCTGTCACCTCCTTTACAAAGCAGGACCTCAATGAGAACATGATCAGCTACAAGCATGATGGCACGGAGAGTGCGGAGGACAGCTTCTCCTTCATTGTCACGGATGGCACTCACACAGACTTCTACATCTTTCCAGACACAGTATTTGAAACACGAAAGCCTCAAGTGATGAAGATTACTGTCCTCCCGGTGGATAATGGGGTTCCGCAGATTGTGGTGAACAAGGGTGCCTCAACACTGCGGGTTCTTGAGACTGGCCACTTGGGGTTTGTGATCACCAGTAAGACCCTTAAAGCAGAAGACAGAGACAGCATTCTGGGTTCTGTGACCTTTAGGATTACTGTTGCCCCAGAACACGGCTACCTAATCAACCTCGGCAGAGGAAATGCCACAATTACCATCTTTACTCAAGGTAAGAGAGCTGCCTTTCAACACATTTGCAATTTGTTAGATTTGTACTGTACTGCTGGGACTCGCATTGAGGGCCATTTCTAATTCTCCTGAGCCCACTCTCAAGCTCATTTTACATTTACTCACTCTGCTAAACTTACTCTCCTCTGATGCCTGAAAAATGCTGAGTTCAAGCATAAAGGTTTTTGTTTTCACTCAAGAGACTGCCTATTTAGAGGGATGAAGTATGCCAGTGCCTGAGGCTGACCAGATCTCACTGAGGAGTGCATTTTTCAACGTGCATTTCACTTAGGAAGAGAACTAGTGGTGATTTGTACATTGTCCAGAGTCATAATTTCTCACATAAGACAAGGAGGGGGTGGCATAGTGCTCACAGCAGACCACTGGCTTTGCAAACATGTGTATAGAAGTTGTATTTCAAGCAGACCAGAGAGGTGTCTTGGTAAATGTCAAGTATCAGGGTAGCAGCATCAGTGTACAGTCAATATCCATGTATTCCCTGCCTTTATTTACAGAGTTGCCGTGAGATGCTTTCCCCAAGAGGCCTATTCAATATTTCAGGAGTTCTCACAAGAGTAAACAGACAGTAAATAAAGACACTATCTTCTGGGCATTTGAAATTGGTGGCTATGCATTTTTATGCTTTGGTCCCTTTGAAGGAAAATGTTTTGACATCAAATATTGAAGACAGCAAGGGCTGTAACTTCAGAATCTTTAAGATCCGGGACTATAAAGAACCCTGTCTAGCACCACGCTGTCAGGATGGCAAACAGGCGAATGTGATGGAGCCCAAACACTCAAGCTATTCTTTATGTTCTGTGTCTTTCAGGAGTCTAATAGATATACAGCCCTTGTTACCAGGCAGTTTCTCATTTCAGATTCCCCTGACACTATGCAGTGAGCACATTCCATCACACAGCCTCAGTCTGCTTCTTATAGCAGGGCTCAAGAGTAGTTATGGACCAATAGTCTGTCAGGAACCAGTTGGAGATATTTCCCCATTTGTCATGTAAGCCCAATAATGATGTAAACCTTTATGAGTAAGAAATAATGGATATTTACATGCGTCTTTCTTTTTCAGCTGAAATTGACGAGATGAACATATGCTATGTTCTGAGAGATGGGGACAATGCCACAAACGACATCTTCTATTTCTCCATTGAGGACAGTGGTAAGTTCCTTCATTTAAACATGCCCTCTTGAAATTACACTATGTGGCGGGCACACTAGGGTGTGCACATTAAGGTTGAAATGAGTATTTGTTATGCAAACTTTTGAGGCTAAAATACTGAATTTAGTTTAGCCTGTGTCAAGTTTAATTTTGCGAAACTCTGATTTTCTTCTAGAAGGGAAAAGAAAAAGCTTTCATGTGCCTCATAATGTGGCTAATTTAGCAGTTTTACTGTGCGCAAAAGCTGTGTGCACAGATGGGAGAGATTTCCAGAACAATAACTTCACACGGTTTCCCATTTTTTCAGCATGAGTAATTGTGAAACTGCAGTAAATGAGAAGAAAAGGAAAATATATATACGACATACAGCTAACTTTTGTTTGTGTCATGCTCTGTTGATTTCCAGTCAACCAGTAGGTCAGCCAAAACATTTGAATGTCAGAGCTCCCACGCTTATTAACCTTTTACCCAAACCTCGTATTAGTCTTACCGTGCAGTACAGCGTGGTCTAGTCTTATAGTGCCTCGCTCACTACCCATTATTTTTTCCATGCAAGGGCCTCCTGATTTAGAAAGTAATGATTGATTTAGCAAGTAAGTAATTAGTAGAACAATTAGCGGGGACCTTCCTTCCACTGCAGATATGTAATCAGGCACAGGCTCAGTTAGTGGTTTGAGGCAATCATGCCGGTGTTGCCGATTAGCAGAAGCAGCGTGCCTGACAGTGTGTCCTTTTTGCTACCCTTCAACCGCGATGAGTGAGCACAAAGGAGCTCTCTAATAGGGGCCCACTTTTCCCACAAGCACCTCAGTGGGCCCCCGTACACATTTTCTCATCCCTCGACTCGGGACTAATCTATGGCTTCGGCTGAATAATAGACAGGTTAACATCAATGCCAGCAGGTGGATGGGGTGCTAATGAGTGATGACTAAAATGCAGGGGACAAGCCCTCATCAGGTAGTGACGCTGAATGAAAGTGCTCTACCTGAAATCCTGGCAAGAACTGAGTCTATGAAGAGCTCTTTGTTTTTAAGTGAGGTCTATCCAACTGATCCATTTGTTATTCTCTCAGTTGAGTTATTTGTCATGGATCTCATTGCGCTTATCTCTCTGTCACTTTCTTTCTCTGTCAGTCTTTCTTGATGCTTGATGACACAGTTGTGTCTTACAGAGCTGGCAAGCTTTTTTTTCAGTACTCCTGACAGTTTTACATTACTTTTAGACTTGTTAAGAGGATTCAAATCAGGAGATGTCTTATTCTGTCCTCAATCATAGTTATGTGCTCAGATGAAACAAAGCATGAAATTGCTGTGGTCAGAGACATCACATATCTCTAAAATGTCATCCCATGACACTGGAATTGTGCTTGATAGTGGCACCTAAATGGCTCGACAAATTGATGAAGAGTCTTGTTGCATGACCCATCCATAAGGACTCGCCACATGCTGCACTGCAGCTTGTGAGGCAGTCAGTGAACATTTTTTAATAAGATTTAAGCTGTGCTGGTGGCTGCCCTAAATCCCCAGACAGAGCCTCCAGCTCTTTGAACATTGGTGTTGGGGAGGAGCTGAATGGTGTACACTGGCACACAGCTGCACTCTGTCATGTTCAGCAGTGGAAAACACTCTCCTCCTTACTTCAAGTTCATTGGGAAATTTTCCAACTGCATTTCGGCAATCTTTTTTTTTTTAGGGTGAAAAGTTACTTTTCATGTTGCAGCTGCTCAGTTAGATTCCAGCGGGTTTTGCCAACAGCTGTGATGAACCATTAAAGTGTACACAGCCAAGTGTGTATGCATAACAACTAATTATCATGTGCAACTGAATTTGTGTGCATATGTATGTATTTTAGTGTGATGGTCATTGTGTTTACAATACAAACATACAATATCAATAGACATGACCAAAACCGGGGCTGCAGCAAATGATTATTGAGTTTTTCCCTTTAGAATCCTTTCTGATCATTAAATCTACTCATGTGTCCAATATGCACCAGATTTGACACTGCACTTCCTTTTGGTCTACAAAAAACCTGCCAGGTGTAAAGTACATGGGATGAACAATTCTTGACATATGCAAATTACATAGACAGTCCCCATGCAGCACAAAGTGAGGACTTTAAATTGCTTGTTCCTTCGAACTAAACACAAAGATAAGCTGCAAACCACTGAATAGCAACATTTGCCTGATAAACCTTTCAACAGGTATCCATTGTCTCTTGCTTTTCTGTTGGTTGGCTGATTAATATAACTAATCATTTTAGCACCAGTTGTAGCCCCTGACATTACCAGATTGCACTTTGCCTTTGCTCAAAGATGAATTCACTGTACTGGCTTCAGTGCCTCACACAGCTTATTGTTACAGGATTTCTGCTGGCTCCATTGTCAGTCCAAAAATAAAGTGACTTACAACCTGCACTCATTACAGGGCAGAGTGCTAATTTACTCTTGGCATGTTTTCCACAGTTGGAGAATGAATGGAAAATGCCAAGCCATTCATTAAGCCCAGTCCAAATACTTATGGCAGTCTGACATCTGACCACAAGGTTGTTTTAGCTGTTGAAGCTGAGTTCTTAGTTTCCCTGATAGATGGATGGTCTTGGTACAGGACACAATCTTGGCTCTTCTAAATTGAGTCGCCAAGGGGTTGAATCCTTCTTGGCAGCGATGCATCTGCTGCTTGACGTGTCATTTACACTGTATATGGAGTGTTCAGAGCCCAACTTAAATCTATGTTGGACTTGTCCAGTTTACACAGCAATAATAACCTTTGCTGTAAATATTCATGATTTTACAAAAACTGCTAAAAAGCATGATACACACCTAGTGAATTGTTTTGTTTATCTGAATAAATTATGCTTTTGTAATTCTGAATTGAAGAGACGTTGCTGTTTCACTCAATTAACTCGGCTACATAAAGACAACAGATGGGCTTTCTGTCAATAATAACAACATGGCAATTAGGCCACATCCCAAAATGCTTATAATTTTAATCAGTATGCGTCACAATATGAGGATTCTCACAGTGTGACTTAAACTGCTACATTTAACCCTGTTGTGATAGAACAACCATCAAAATGATATTGAAATCACTTTAAAATTATACTCCGCATTCTTTGTAATATTCTACAACTTTATAAGCATATGTCATTAATGGACTTTATGCACATTTTCTCCTCTGTGACTAGTTTCTTATTTAATTTCTGAAATCTGCTACCATGTGCCTCTACAACAGTTTTTAAGGTGCTTTTATCAAAGAGGAGATAGCCAGGCTTATTTGTCAGAGCTGCTTGTGTGTCTTGCTATTTGTCAAGCTTGTCAGAGCTTTGAAAGAATAGTCACAGAGGGCTGAAATTACACATATACATTTTCTGGGTGTCTGTTTTCTGTTTTGGAAAAACATTACACCTGGACGGCACATTCAGCGACAGACGAGAAGGGAAAGGCGTTGGCCAGCAACCTCTTTCAATCAGTTAGAAAGTGACCTGTTTAGTGCAAGATCAGTATCTAGATGTTTGTTTGTGTGTTTGGTGGGGAGGGGGCTGCTCCTGTCATTCTAAGTCAGTTAATTGCTGTGTTTCATTGGACTTTAACCCTCCCCTGTTCTCCTGAAAATCCAGGTGCATTCAGCTGAGCTTACCTGAGCACGCACACAAGCCCTGGCATTCGCAAGCAGTTGTTTGTGGAGTTGAATCCCTGTCTGCCTCTAGCCAGTCACTCAGCATCAGGGATGTTCCTACTGACAGACACACTGCTTTGGCCTTTGTTTCTCCTCCCAGGCACTCACTACCATCTCATTTTTTTTCTTTCTTTCGCTGGGCTACAAAGAGGCAGCAAAGGACCATTGATTGTTCAGTGCATAAAAAAATACTTTTGAAGGTCAGATTCTGCAGCTATGTCGAAGGTATCTTTGTGTTTTCACATTTGACTCGTGAGACTTGTTTGGTATGTAAAGTACATAGTGAAAATGGAATGGGTCTGCACAACCAGATCAAATTCTTGACCAGAATTTCTTTTTTCTTACACACCAGCCCTTGAAACAGAGAGGAATGTCTCTGCTTTTTAGTTTCCAATGCAAGTCTTCAGCGCTCACCTAAACCTGTTTTGTTTGTTATTTCTGTTTCATGAAACAAGATAAGCTCAGGTCACTTTGAGTACCTCGACCCAATAAATCCTCTCAGCCTTTTTCCTTTGCAGTAACATCTGCCGTGTAGATCTTCTACATCTTCTATGTTATCGGTGTGTAATCGCTTGTGACACTGAGTGCATACTTGAATCCATCTCTTCTGTTTTGCCCTTCTGTCTAATCCTAGGTTAGGAGGGATTAGCATTCTCCCCATAGCATGCTAGAGCAAAACAAAAGTAAGGTGGAGCATGCACTTACATGCAGTTGTCAGGTTAATATGGACTGTGTGCGCTATAATATCCCCATCATAGCACAAATGATGACTCTGCAGTTTCTCTGTGCGTTTCAACCCTGTTATTAATGAAACTGTCTCCCCTACACTTTACTTGGGGGGTATAACATTCCTCTGTCCTTGGGAGCTGCAGTATGAATCATATGCATAAAGTATGTTTAGAGCTCCAGGAAATTACATAGTGGGGCCAGTTGTTGTGTTTGAAAGACATTTTAAGGTGTTACATTTTCCTCACTGTCCATCTGTGCTGCAGCTAATAAAATATTAGGCAGTAGTTTTATTGTTATGGAAAAATATTTTGTGAGAAAACATCAGGGAGTTGATTAGATGAGCTATTCTTGGGTAACAGCTGCTTCACTTTGAGGATGAAAAACTGAATTACAGAAAGAATTTAGGCTAATCTTTTTAGATGGAGAGTGATTTAAGTGGCTTACTGGTCCCGTATGTCCTTAGTCGCTAACTTTGAGTGGTAATGTTCTCACTGGTCTGCAGTACAGCTATCTCTGCTATGTTTATTACCCATAAGATACCTATTTGCTATGTTTATTACTCAATTCAACACAAAAGGCAACATGTATCTTGAAATGTGTCTTTACTTCACCGTCTGTGTGTGTGTGTGTGTGTGTGTGTTTGTGTGTGTGTGTGTGTGTGTGTGTGTGTGTGTGTGTGTGTGTGTGTGTGTGTGTGTGTGTGTGTGTGTGTGTGTGTGTGTGTGTGTAAAAAAATAAAACAATGATGTGTGCTGAGTGCTGCGGTGACAGAACAAGTGAAGAACTGGTGCTCATTAGAGAGGGGAAACATTCATTTTTAACAGATTTGAGCCAATGTAATTCGTCTTGAAATGATTAAAGTGCCAATATTAATGATGGGTCTTTTTACAGAGAAAGCAAGAAAGACAGGCTGATGAGAGGTTTCATTGTTGTTTTATCAATTAGCTATTGAGTTAACCGATTAAGCCTTTCTGTCTTTCTCCTTGAGTGTCCTTGGCTCAAGATGTTGGATAATTATCAGCCAACGTTTCTTGGTTTTATGCCTCTTCGTCTCTGTTTTAGTTTCTTTTTTATGTCAGATTACTGACTGAAAGAAATTACTGCTCGACAGTCCTTGTTTAGTTGGAAAAGCATCTTCTGCTTGTATGCTGGGACAGAAGAGAGTCCTAAATGCAGTATTGATAGATAATGATTTAGAAGCGCAACATAAATGTCTTATATGTTTTTTTTTCCTAATAGTGATTGTATATCACATAAAATGTTTAAGCAGCTACAAGGAACTTTTATGTATCCTTCATTCTGGTGGCCACTGCGGACAAAAGCAGTATGATCACCATCACCTTGTGTCTAAAGATAGTGATCCGTCCAGCATATGCATTTGTTTTGAAAGTACATCCAAGAAAGACGCAAAGTAGTTTAAATACTATATTTATTTTTAAACACAGTTGTTTGCAGGATGCACAGTGAGGAGGTTATGTTTCCATTTGTAGCTATGTAAGGTTAATAACTGTGATATGAATATGTACTGCATCACCGGACTGAGCAGCTTTTTTCCTCAGGCTGTGAGTCCAATCAATTCAGTACTCTGCCATAAAAAAAGGCAATCTTCTTGTAGATGATCTTGTTTGCTTATGTAGGTCATATGAGGCAACAGTATAACATCGAGACTGTTTCATGACCAGGTGAAAGTTCTTTGTAGTATGTTACAGTAAAACGTGGCAGAAGCTTAGATGCTTTCCCACTGAAGTGCCCTCAATTTCCCTTTGGTAACAGAAGGGATACCCTGTTTGATGATTCCCTCTCTCTGCCTTAATACGCTGCCAAAGTAAGTGTGTAGAGCCAAGGTTAACAAAGCAAAGGCAAATTCCCTAAAGTATAGAAACCCCAGGCCCAGGCTTGTTCCCTGGATGATGATAAGTGTCGTCATACCTGCCTTAGGATATCAGTCTAGCAGAACTGGGGTTGTTCAAGCACTTGGTTTGTAGAAAATCCCTCTTTTGTGGAAAAGGCTTGCAGGCTGAAGTTTGTGTTATCGGGTCTGAGTTGTGACAGTCAGGAGTAGCATCAAGTCCTGAAAACCTGATGAATGCATGTTTTTATGCATAGCTATCTAGCACTTGCAACAGGAGGTGGTAAAAAGTGTGGAAAATGGAATGGAAAACCAAAGTGTTCAGGGAAATGAAACAGTTTTGGAATCTTTTCACAACTATAATGGCAACAAAATTAACATTTCAGTCACTAATGGGAGCGTTCCATTTGTGTCGTGTTTGATATTTTGCCACAACATATCAAACGATTTAATGAGACTCTGTTTTGACAAATCTGATATTCCCAGAAAACAGCAGGAACTCTGAGACTCAGTGATGCTACAGTCACTGCTGTGACATTTCTCTTTTTGCAGTAGCAGAGCTTTTGTTCCATTTTGCAAAATCACTCTGGATAATGTGCTTTTGGCCCCTGAATCCCAGCAGTGGGCCGGAGCTGCTCCTCTCTGCCCTGCTGCATGATAAGCCTCTGACAGCTGGGCGAAAGCTGTACTGTCACAACTCTCTCCAGCTGAGCCCCGGTTTCAGGACTGGAGCTCGATGCAGGGTACACCTCCTTTGTGCACACATTTTATGCACATTCACACACACAAATCACCCACCATCTATCCATCTCGGGGCCAGCTGCCTGATCCTATAATCAGAGATGAAGCTGGCACTGCTAAAATGTTGCACTAAGATGCTGGGCATCAACTACAGTTTAATTGATAACTGCTTTGTCTTTGATTTCAAGCTGTTGCCTCTTTTGATTAGAATGCTGTGATGTAGCCCGGGAAAAACAGCAGCTCCTTTCATTTGGATATCATCATCATTTCAGTTTGCCAAGAAAATAGAGAGGCGCTAAAAAATGTTCCACAGTTTCAACCAAGATCTCTGGAGAGGGTTTGCATTTTATACGCTCCTTACAAAAACAGTAGGAGTGTGTTTTGAGAGTAACTGGGCTCTCATCTCATAAAAGGTATGGATGAAACCCTTTGGGGATCCTGTGTGTGGATCAAGCTCCCTCTCTCCACCACCACCTCCACCTGCTTTCCTCCATAAGTGGAGCCTGATAGACAGGATGTGAGAAGTCATCTGGCAGAGAAATGGGAGGGAGCAGTCAGAGGAGATGAAAGATAGAGGTACTCTGTTGGTCCCAGTGTTGGTGGGGGCAAGGCATCAAGCTGCTTCCTGTCGCCTGTAGCAATGGCATGAATGTGCTGATGTGCTGTTCAGTCTCTAAACAGTGCCTATGTTGACAAGTTGCGAGGGCTCTAATGTAGTACGTGAGCTCTCCGTGTGTGCAGCCTCATCTACATATGAACAGTAATTATCTTGATACTTCCTGTAGTCAAATTTAGACTATTTTTTTTTGGTGGGGAGGGTTTGTCCCATGTAGCTTTAAGGAACATAAAGAACATTTAAAAACATGTCAACAACCTGGATGATGTCCAGAGTTTAGATCAACCCTTCCCCCAATGAAGAATACTGAGGAATGCCTTGGTGCCTTAAATTAACTAGACCATGCCTGGGCTTATCTTGGTCTTCCAGGACATGGGCTTGGAGTGAAGAGTTACATATTAGCAACTAAATGGCAAGAGGGAAACAAAGATAGGCCACAGGGCGCAGGTTTATTCAACTGGGCAATCTGATGCAGCGCTTACATTTAGCTCCTTAAATCCTCAAGTAATTGGCTGAAGCTATCACAATTACCACAAAATCGTTCTGTAATATTTTAAAGGTTATCACTGGTCAATAGGTCATATGCAAGAACATTAAAGGCAGAGAACATTTAGTGCAACTGGGGCAGTGGAATGCCTTTGGGAAAGTCAGCTAACAGGTTTAATTTGCACTTAACTTACCTCTTAAAGAGTGTTGATTATTTCTTAAAGGGCATTCAGTGTGTGTGAGTTGAAGTGTCACAGATGGAGCTGAAGGCAACAATGCAACTTCGGCACGCTTCATGTTCATCCCTTTTGACATTTAGCTTTTGTCCTTTGGATCTAATAGTTTTCTGTGTGTGTGAAATAGAACGCATCACATCTAATTACTTTATTCCATTCCTCGGGGTCCAGGTGTTGTGCACACTCAGTGCCTTTGAATGGCAGCCTGACATAGAGAGCAGTTTCATGAGGCCTATTCTTTGTTGAGGTGTTCCCACACGTTTTATTCAGTTCTGTGGTAATTTAAGGTGTTAGGTTTGTTTTTTTTGTTTTTAGCTAACTGCCTCTGTAAGTTAGCTTCAACTTGTGAGCACTGCTGCTCTTTGATGCTAACTTCAGTCAGTTAAAAATTAACATTAGCGGTAGACCTACTGTGATATAAACACTAGACTGAGTCCAGGCTGAGCTAATGAGCTTTCAGTTTCAATCATTGAATTCAGAGGTAGTATCAATGAAACCCCCTGCATGCTGTATTCCGTGCATCTAACCTGCATCCACATGAACAAAACAGAAAAAAATACCGCAACACATCTAGCTTACTGGTAGCCTGCCGCTGCCCTTCCAGAAACGTATCCTGTTTGCACAGAGACAAACAAGTGACTGGCATAAGGATGTTTGGGAGATCATTTATTGATTTCTATGTGAGGAGGGTTTACACCTGGGAGATTAACTGAATTGAACTAAACTGATAACATTGTCAGAGATCCTTTAGTGGAGATGATTTACTCGGGACAGATTGGAGAATCCAAACTTTGCAGCAAACCAAGTTTATATCCTTTGTTGTTTATTGTTGAATCACTCAATCATTTTTGGTGATATTGTTTGAACTTGCCTAACGCTAACCACCAGGATAAACTGTCAAGTTGTTGTTGTAAAATCAATGTAAATTGTCAATGAGATATGAGTGCATCAAACATGCATTTTAGACAAATTAAATGAAAACAGTTTGACATAACATCTAGGAAAAGACAATTAAATTGCATGTAAGCTAGCATTGTTATATCCACAGTCAGAATTCAGCCCTGCAACTACAGGCGTGTCTCTGACTTTGAACCAAAGGTTCCTTGAGATTTTTCCAAAGTAAAATTCTAATTCTCCAACAAAGGCATCCAGGAGTTATTCAAATGCAGGGAAAAGGACTTAAAGTGTCTAAATGAAATTTTGCAAGCATTCTTAGAAGTAATCTTCTTTTAACATACCTGTGCATGTTTTTGAACCCTGGGTTTGTTCCATTGCACAGACTAATCTTCAGTCCAATATAACAAGAAGAAGACAATAACAACACTAAATCCTGAGACATTTTCTCCCCTCTTTTCATGAATGCAGACTAGTATGCTTATCTTTAACATGCAGGTTTGCACAGTTCTACTTGAAGGTTCCTTTTCACCAGACATAAACAAAAAACGAGTCATTTAACACTTCTTTAGGAATTACCATTTCAGCATTTCAGGGAGCTTTTCCCTCTCAGGCAAAAGCCTTTAACATGTGAGGATTTGCTAGTAACAACTGTGAAATGCAGCTGAAACATGTCGTTATAAATGAGACCAATGGAGGCCGGCCCTGAGAACAGCCTCGACAAACACCCGGCTCTATTAGTATGGAGCTCATGAGTCTGTGGGACTGGGATGGGGTTTTATATTCTATGGCCTCACACTGCTGCTTTCAGCAAACAGTCCACCATTATTCGGTCTGACAAGAGAGCAAACACTGTGCATTCAAGGGTCAAGAAAAAGCACGTCCCGCTCTCTTTGTCAAGTCCCTTCATCCTGCGTCCTTATGTTGCTTTGTTTTCTTTCACATTTTCACACCTCCCCTTGTATGTCCTTGTTATTTCACTGCCTCTGTTCTTTTCTGTTCAGTCACCAGCCGCACTGGAAAGTTGAGGTACGTTTAACACATGCACTCGTAACAATGCGAGCCTTTCAGCTCCTGGGACGGAGCCAGATTGTTGTCTCTATGAGCTCATCTCTTCAGGCAGGAAGTGTTTGACATAATCTTTGTTTTCTAAGCTGAGCTCAGAAGGAGTGTCGCATCTTATTCTTTTAAAATGTGTTGTTCAGAAAGGTATTGTGACAAGTTTATGCTGAAATGACAGTAGATGTATTCTACAGGTTTCCCCTCATGCATCTTACTTTATGCTTTTTGGTGGGTTGCCAGAGCTACTTCAGTGCAAAGATTTGGCCTTGTGGCTGTCAGGGCATTCGCACTGTATGTAATTGACTGGTAATGAGTGAGGAACCTCTTGATTTTAAATCCACAATGACCTTTACATGTGAATGCAGAGGAAAGCCCTGCAGCTGCTAATTCTGCCTTTTGTTGTTATTTTCGCTGCTATTGAGGGTTCAGGCTTTTGCTCTCTAAACCGTGCCACTGACTATTAATTAAGACACTTGAGGCTGCATCCTCTTTGACAGACAGGAATGCCTTTCAAGGGCAATCAAGGAATACTGTGTCTGACCTCATCTGCACAATCGAAAACACACCCCTTAGTGATAACTCTTTGTATAGGTTCTCAAAACTCAGTGTTGGCGAATTGATTTATGTGCTGGCTTATACAGAGATACAGAAGGATTAGACTTTTCATCGGATTCACGTGCAATATTCACCCTTCCGCTGAACAAGTCCAGACAACAGAAGCCGTTGAATGGTCTGAATCTGTAGTGTGCGTACTGCATCAAATGGTTACATTTATGTTTTAATTGCACACTGTCCCTTACAAATACAATTGAAATTAAATTGAATTGAATACTAGGTTATTCAGATGCACCCTGTTTTTAATTGTGTTAAAATTTAATTCTAATCTTGTTAATGATTAGGCTATAGCTTAACCAAAAACAGGGAAATACTTCCAAATAACTTGTGCCCACCCAAGTCTGACAGTCTGTTTTCCAGCCCTAATGATGTGGTCACGATCAGGGATAAGTCGTGACCTTGGGTGCTTGGCAGCACACCCTGTGCCCCTGGTTAGAAGTCAGCAACCCGCAACAGAGTTGCGCATCCAGAGTGGCCCTCTTGCTAATCCTTATGTGTTTCAACTAATATTTCTAGGCAACCTAATAGGATTATACAAAAAAAAACCTAAGATGCTTGCATGTGTGTGATGCCAATAATTTTAGACACAGATAAGTAGTGAAACTAGCCAAATATCCAAACAGCTCTCTTTTGAGTTGTTTATCTGCTATCTGATTTTTTATTTATTTTTTCAGCTGCACTCATTGATTTGTATTTTCTGACAAATTAGTTCTTAATGTTCCTCCAAAACCTTTGAAAAAACAATCTTCCCAGCCAATGAGCTGTTTTTGTGTTAGGCGTTTTCTGTAACGGATGATAAATGACGTCATATGTGGCTGGCAGTGTGTGAAGACACCAGAGCGTGAAGCAGACTTGAAGTGACCTTCCCCTACACTCACATTGTACAGTATTTCCTCTGACACAATTGTCTCCTGGGCCGCAAATAAAAGAGCCCCATCTGAAATAAGAGCTCTGGGAATTCCTCACTGCTTTCCCACTCAGGCGAGGGTGCATCCACTTTGTGACCCAGGAAGAAAGTCATGCGGCAGTTTCCACAACAACCTCATGCTGCAAACTGGAATCAAAAACAGAAAGTGTGGGAACAAAATGCAGGTTTTTGCTTTGTTTAAAAGGTTTCTTGCTGCCAATCGTACTGTGGAGGACGACATTTATAAGAACACTTAAGCACATTTCTGTTTCACAGGAGGCACATTTAAATCACAAACTAATAAGTTAAGTGCTTCACCTTGAAGGACTTTCTGTGGATGTTGTTAATGGTGCAGCATTTTCAAAATATGCTCTGGCTCTCATGAGTTATTGAGTTTCGGTGCTCATCCATCCATCCCCGATGTGTATTGACTCTGAGCTGAATTATAGAAGTCTGTCTTAATGTCAGGTTTTGCCGCATTCTGCTGAACAAAGGGGAGAATATAAAACTTTATTTGGTTTATTTCTACAATCGTAGAAGTGTTGAAACATGACTTGAATAGCCTCCAAAGTTTATTCTAATTTTTCACAGTTGACATAACAGGATAGGTATTTTCCCATTGGTATTAAACTATCCCTGTGTAGAGGTATAATATATAAACACCTCATTTATAGCATTATTAAACACCTCCTTAACAGCTTCAGCAAATGCCTATTCATGAATTGGTCATTGAAAGTTTAAGACAAGAACCCACATTTAGAATATGTTGAATACTGAGAGTTAAATCACCTTTATAGTTGTGGTTCAGATGTTAATCTCAAAGAACTTTCCCTGCTGAGAGCAAAGCCTCGCTTGCTTTAAGCCCCACATGGCTCTCTGACCTGGCACTTTTGTTCCGAAGTGCTTTTGGCCTTTCTTTCAGGCCCCTCAAATGTCGCCTCAGAGTGACCACTGTGTCAGAGTGGACAGAGAGGCGGGAGCAGCCAGAATGGACCCTGCGGAGCGGCCAAATTTACGGCAGAACGGTTCCCCAAAAGGCTGCGGTGGTAGAAAAGGGCCTGTGAAATCATAACAGTTCTAAATCTTTCAAGACACGGCCAACTCGTTACTGCTGATACAAGGATTAGGGTGATTAGACCATATCTCCCTCTCTCCCTCTCTCCTCTGCCATGTGCTTTCTTTCCTTCAACAGGATTATCATATCCCTTTTCCCTTAATTGGAGAGATGAAAAGTATGCTGGTAGGGTCTGGTACATTTTGTAGCCCAGCTCGAGTCATAGACAACATAGAGTTAATGTAAGTTGTGCTGATAGAAAGTGTTTACTTCCCATAACAAAAAACATGCTTTATCTTCGATTCATTTTAAGAAACAGTATTTGCTGTTGATTATTTTCTCATGTAAGTGTGAGGTCATCTGGTCATTTTGTCTCTCTTGTCTCGTCCTGGAAGCAGCGGTGAGCTAAAAATGTCAAACATAATCCTACTTCCACAGCAGAATTTAAAATGAACAGGATTAAAGGTCCTACTAACCCCCCCACACCCCCGACTGCAACATTCACACTACATTACAATATTAAAGTCTAATATGCAATGCTATTGTGACAATTCTGTAAGTATTAGAGGCTTACTGCATATGGGGCTTAAGGTGTAAAATTTTTGCTGGCAGTGGTGCCAGAGTAAATTTTATCAGCTGGTCTAAACAGATGTGTTTCATCCTCTGGAGATCTCAAATAATTACACTTGTGAGATGCGAATTTGTCAATATTTTGATTCATTGTACAGGCCTAGTTGTCAACAAAAAGTACATTATCACAGGCTTATGTTTTGGTGAAGGGATTTTCTTTAGCTTGGATGAAAAGTAGAGGGTCATGTCATCTTCTTCTTAAAATCATCAAGATAAATCCCAAAGCTTTGTGGCAGTCTGGTCAGTAATTGGTGCGATTTGTCGCTATGTATCAAAATGTTGATATCAGACTAAGTGACTTTCTCAACTCTAAATACCAGAAGGGTAATTATTGTAAACAATGACTTTCTTCTGTTTACTTAAGAAAAATAATCACTACTTTATAAAGATTCAGGGGCTTTTATAGATTGTGTAATTATTATGAGTGATTAAGCTCAAAATAGACACTTACAGTAAATCTCTTCTATGAGACTTTGTGGCTCCCAGTGCAGGTGCAAGAACTCCCTACCCAGCGTTTTGTTACCCACATGATTAAATATTTGTGTGCTCGTAAACAAATTAAGCATGGGAAAATAAAGTGCTCATTTACGCTTGATGCAAGGTTTCCATTTCCAAATTGTGCTCCCAGATATGAATCAAAATTTTACCATTTGTAGTGTGATTTAGTATGTTGATCATTCAGCCAATAAACTGTCACGTCAATGACAAATATTATTTTGGCATTCCCCTAATTGTCAGGCTTCCCACTTTTAATAAAAACAGCAACATTAAAGTTTATTGAAATCTTGAGCTGACTGATTTGATAAGCTCAAATTAGAACTACATTCAGATCAGTCACTTTGTTTTGATAATGCAGCCTTATGCTAAAGTATTTTTGATTAATGTCTCGCTCATTAACACTAAACACCCCATAATGACAAAGCCAAACAGAGTTTCTGGAAGTTTTTCCAAATGTTTTAAAAAATAAGACTGAAATATTATATGAACATAAGTATTCACAACCATAACTGAGTACTGAGTTGAAGCACCTTTGGCAGTAAGGACAGCCTCGAGCCTTCTTGGGTACACAAGCTTTGCACACCTGGATTTGGGGATTTTCTGTCATTCTTCCCTGCAGATCCGCTCAGGGCTGTGCCAGGTTGGATGGTGTTTGTTGGTGGACAGCCATTTTTATTTCTCTCCATACAGTAGGTATTAATTTGGTTTCAAGTCGAGGCCCTTTTGTGAGCCACTCAAGGAAAAGGAGTTGATCCTAAGTCATCCCTGAAGTTAAATCACACTACGTTACTGGTCCTAAAACTACTAGGCGTCCAGTTTCCTTTAACTGCAGCCTTTACAGGATGTACTAATGATAGAAGGGGGGTCACACAGTTTTCAGATTTAATGCCTTGATTATGAAATATAACATGGTCAAATAAGAAGCTCCGCTGGCTTTGTCTCTCTGTGTGGTCCGTTTTAATACAACTTGAAAGGATTCCTTATGAATCACAGTTGTCCATCTATCTTTCTTGTATGTTGCTTGATGTTTCAATGCTACAGTAGATTACAATTACTGCAGATCATGGAGACTGTTGGCACACAAAGTCCATTTGCAGTATATGATCATTAAGTATTTTTAGATGTATTGTGTCTATTGAACAGGATTCACAGACTAGTCCCAATTTATCCTCCCTAATCAGTGTGGTGCTGGCTCTGTGGGCAAAGGGCCGCCTGTCTGTCTGCCTGGCTGAATGAACAGACGAGGGTCCACAGGGCATCGTGGCCCCACGATGCTTGACGGTGGCCAAATAAGGGCTGTCTGCAACATGTATGCAGGGAGGAGACAGGGGCACTAAGTTGGCACAGTCCAGTCTCTCACATTCTTTGGCCTCTTTCAAAAGGCTTCTGTCCCTCACCACACAACCTCTATGTGAGTGGACTGGACTTGTGTTTAGACGTGCAACTACATGAACTGTACAAGGGGTTTTGTGAAAAGGTTCATGCACAAGGCTGTTAATAATCTAGTGGTTAAAAGAGCAGAGGTTGACAGTTTATTGACCCTGTTATTTAGAGATACGGAGAGCAAAACAACTTACTTTAAATCAAAAAGACAGATTGCAAGCAGCCAGTCAATTAATCAATAAATGAATGGCCAGAATTTCTAGGATCCCTGCTATAACCATGTGAGTTCTGGTTTTAATGAGAATATGGATGTTAAGTAGAAACACGTTCATGTACCTGCTATGAGCAGTTTATATGATAAATTCCACCACATATGATGTATGTTTCTGCTCTGACCAGCACAGCAGTGCAAAGATATCGATACTGTGCACTAAATTCTGTCTCAGTGCTGTGAGTGCTGGTTAAAGATTAACGCCGGTGTTTTCCTTGGGGCCTCTTTGAAGTGGAGTTACTCAAACCTCTGCTTATCTTAATTAGAAAGAAATCTGGAGGAGTGAAGTGGTCCTCTGGAAACGAGCACCTCCACTCCCCAGCTTCCCGAAGGCCACACTGCAGCTTTACCAGGACTTTATGGCCCCCTAAACTCAGTGTTTTCTTGTGTTACAGTGTTGCATGTAGTATAAACTATGGACAGAATTCACTTTTTCTGAAGTTTCAATGTGCTGCTTGCTGATTTATCCTCCTCCTCACATATTGCTGGAGTGGAAGAATGAATAATTGATAGAGCCACTTCATGTGTCTGAATGCTGTTGAAGGCAAACAGGTGTTTAAGGTGATTCATTCTGAGAGAGAGTTCCTTTTCGAAGCTAAGCTTGATGTGGAGGCTATTTCTTTAGTGTCATGTAGAAAATTATGCAAAACATGTTGCCATTTAATGTTGAAATGTATGAAGTAACTGGGTAGAATTCTTCTAATAAATGCCTCTAAATGTCGCTGTGTTACGAGTGTTTGGTTATGCAGCGGTGATTCATTTCATTTAAATTCTCCATTTTCCAGAATTATCCTTGCGATCAAGAGTGTCAGCCGTGGTATAACTATTACAAAGCCTGTGCCAACGTGTGAAGTCGGATGAATGGTCGCGACCTTCTCTGTTTCCATTACCTCAGTGGAGGATGGGCTCCTTCACGACTCAGAGATCACACATGAAGTGTTTACTGGTGGCATGCGTGCCATGCTGCTGGCTTTAATCCAAACGGAGTAGGGAGGTCCTGTCATACACAGGTCGCCTGTCTGCTAGAGAAGGATGGCGAACACACAAGAAGCAAAACCCTGCACTGTGGTAGACCTCAAGAATGTATGAGGTGTATGATGTATTACTTTAGACATTTTTAAGTCTCTGTTACCATATCATACAATACAATAGTGAGTCAGCCTTTACATTTGCAACATTTGTGCATCAGAGATTTTTTTCTTACCCTTAAACTTTTTTTTGTGCGCATCATTCATAGTAACACATCACACTTGTATCCTTTTTTCGTTCTACCAAACTTGACTTACCAAGCAACTTTTCCCCCTACTTGTCATTTATTCAGAGCACCTCCCTTATGATTTTTATTCATGCAGTGATGCAAAATTTAGCATACCACAAAATACTCAAGAATATTTTCACATGATGTTTATTACATTACCATAGTAATAATAGCACCTTATTTGGGATTAACAGAGGAGACGGCTGTGCACATGAACAGTGACAGTGACTGATGGCTGGGCAGACCAACTTCAGAACACCGACAATAAGATATAGAAATTTTGAGCATTAAGAAAAAAGCTATCACACTCGCAGGTAGACTTTTTGTTAGAAGTTTCATAAACAAATTCAAAACATCATTTAGTGGATTTCAAATAGGAAGGAAATACTGGGACATATTCTTCTCATTGTATGAGCTATGAGTCATAATAATGTCAGGAGCTCATAATGTCCGTGTGTGTTAAAATGGTGTCAAGCTTAAAAAATAAATTGCCTATTTTCAACTAGATAAAGAACTTCTGTGTTCACAAGGATTTAATGACATGTATAGAACTAAATAATTTAAATGTTTTGTTTATTGTGCAGGAGAGAGAAAATAGAGCAGTTTCTCTTTACAGTTTCTGCAGCTTTATGTCCCAATTACAACTCCATGTTGACATAACTGAGTCCGTCTGAAGTTCACTCTGAACTGAATCTTTAAGTTCGAGTCACATCAGCTTCCGTCTATTCTTCTCCTTGCCACTATTTTTGATGAAGTCCATTAGTGCTGCTAACCACAACTGCAAAGATAAATTAGGGAAAGTCATGTTTCTTTCGCTTTGCACTGAATTATTAGACTTCAAAACTTTGAGTCATCTATCTAGTGGAAAACATCAAAGCACCTCCATGTGCTCATTATGGTTTAAAGAACTTTATTCAACTAAATGATTTAAATGAGTTGTTGGTTTTGTATGAGATGTGGGGGAAAAGAACACGCTGTGCTCCCCGTCGTCCCTGTGCGTCACTCAGACTTTGTCCTTTTTCCAAGTTACGGTTCTGTGTTGTCAAAAAGAATCGATGTCAGGAGCATTCAGACCCTTTTTTACTGTGTGAGGAAATATGAACACTGTTAGAGCGAAGGGCAAAGCTCTGAACAGGTGCAAAGAATGTTTCAGATGTGTGCACACACTCACTCACACACAAACTCGTAAATGCATGCACCCTCACACATAATAAAAGACCCAGGGTGAATGTGTATAGGTCTCACTGTGCCCATGGAGAAAGGAAATGGACACAGTGGAGCGGTCAGCTGGACGTAACAGATTTACTGACCATAACAGCCGGGGTGGGGCAGGATAGAGACTCTCAATCGTGCCTAACACAAACAACAGTGATGTCCTTACACCCTCCTGGCAGTTTCACTTTTATTCCACCACTTTCAGAATTGCCAGATGTTTAGTGGCTCAGTCGTCTGTATCTCACTATCCTCGTCTAGTACTGCAGCAGGCAAGCAGCTCTCACTGAGCAGTCTGGGGAACGCAGGAATCAGTGGATCATTATTTAGTCTGCTAGTCAGTGCTCTGGAATTTATGTGTGATGTGGTTTCTACATATATTCGTACTTTTTTTGTCGGAGTTTGTGTACCTGTGTGCGTTTGATGCCAGTATTTGCAGCGCTGTTTAGAGTCTTTATGGTCAAATAGTAGCAGCGATGCCCTCCAGTACTGTAGTCATGGCCTTTGAATCCAACTTCAAAAGGCAAGGATAAAATACCCCAGTTCAGACAGGAAGCAGACACCTTTTATCTTAATTAGAATTGAAGCAATTAGACAGCATGAATTCCATTCCTTTTGCATAAGGGCCATACAGTCCTCTTACCACCCACTGAGTGCTAGAAGAGTCAAAGTCCTAAAGGTATCCAAGAAGTCATTCTAATAAGGAGCATGGAAAACTTATGCGCCAACAGTTATGTTCATTTCTGAAACAAGTTTTGGATTATGAATTCCCAGTTAAGCTGTTTGACTTTTGTGTTTTCCCCTGCTGTGTGATGAGCTCTTGGGAGCTGTTATACCTCTTTTTCCTTTAACTAATGTATAAACTCAATTTGCTTGCAGGAGGCAACAGACTGAAGAATCAGCAGTTCCGTCTGAACTGGGCCTGGATCTCTTTAGAGAAGCAATTCTACGTGGTGGATGAAGAGGATAAGTTCCTGGAGGTGTTGCTGAAACGTCGGGGCTACCTGGGAGAGACCTCCTTCGTCAGTAAGCAGACACCATCTCTAATTTTATCAAGGCACTTTTAATAATAACTCCATCCAAGGTAGCAGATATCCATCATTGTTACTCAAAGTTACTTGAAAGTACTGAGAGCGTGTAGCATTATAATACATAAAATTTATCAGATTTTATTGAATGCGCTGATTATTTCCAGGTATCTTGATAGCTAACATTTAAGAAGAACAAATCAACAAATAAATGTGATGAAAAACAAACACTCCTTGTCAGAATATTGCCTAGGGTTCCCCTCAGCTATTTATAGTCTTTTTTCTTTTTTTTTTTTACTTTTTGTTGTAAAAAAAAAAAAAGAGTGCCAGAGGCCAACGTATTGACAGACACAACTACACACACTCACACAAACTTTGAGATACTTAAGCGCAACCCTATGTCTGGCCCAGACACCCTTTGGGGTCGCACAGGTCGTAACCTTTCACCCGTCTCCTCCGGCCAGTATTTACGTTCCAGTCACACAATAGCACAGGACAATCCCAAGTGACTGCATCTGCACGTGAGAAAGGTCACACAAAGTTGGTGGTGATGGAAAGGCGCAACTCCAAATGTTAGTCGAGGCAATTTACTGGCCGGAACTAAACGAACAATAACTGTTAAAAAAAACAAGCTGCTGTAAGGATTTATGAGAGGTAGGAATTCTTACTGCTGGCACCGTTCGTTCCTCTAGTGTTGCCATTTATACGGTCCATAAAAATGAGGTGTGATTAAATTGACCTGATGATAGAGGTCACATCCAGTGGGATCATTTACTGTACTGTCGCCTGTATCTTTGAATACCCCAGGGTGTCAGACTAATGAAACATCTCTGAGGCGATATGCAAATGTTAGTGACCTTTATAGTCCCTCAAACTGCACAATATATCTACTCTACCTCCGAGACTTGGTGAAATGAAAAGAATATCTATTTTAAAACAGATTATCATACACAGTACAGATATACTGGTAGATTATACGCGATAATAATTTTCACAGTAACAAGTAAAAAACAGTGAAACAAGAATACATTATATTGTGTTGTTCATGATGATAAGGAACAAGAACAAAAGAAACAGAAGATAAGAAATAAACTGAAACGCCTGAGTGATGACCTCACAGTGATCTCTTTGCAAAAGAATGCTACCAAACACCAAAATGATGTATCTTTAGAGGGTGTTTGGGTAAACAATCAAATAATTGTCCCTTGTTTATATTTTCTGGAGCACTGCTACTGTTTTATTAATGATTGCATTATGAATTAAAGAAGTGCTTATTTGAACTTTGGATGCACTCTGTGTTCACTGCCCAGAAAAAAAACGAAAACATTTGCATCCTATGTTGTCCGACTGTTGTGTGCTTTCAAGTCCAAACCGTAGTTTTTCATAAGCAGTTTTCTTATGATTGAGGCAACATGAAGGGGATTGATAATGGATGAGGGGGAATGATTTACCTCTCCATGCTGCCGCTGGAAAGCACACAAAAGAAGCTGTAATTTAAATTTTCAGAGCGCAGTCGGAACCATTTTGCTTTACAATGCCCTCAAAGTACAAATAGCAATAAAGTTCCTTTTTCTGAATGCATATCTGGTGAAACCTTTTATGTTTCTTCATTTCTCATTCCACTAAGTGAGTACATGTTTACCTCCTCAGGCAGTGATTCTTTGATCATAGACCACTCTGTTCTTTTTTCCGTCTTATCAAATATCCTTGGAAGTTTATGTTTTACAATTTATAGCCACGAATTCAATCTTAAAGATTGAACAGAAAATGTTTTGAATGTGCTATTACATTAATGAGTATTTGTAATTCGCAAGTCAAACCCCTTTCCCTTTTTCTGTCACGCTCAGGCTGTGACATGAGTATGCTTAAATATTCAGAAAGCAATACAGCAGCATGGCAGGCTTTAATAATTAAACTACAAGGAATTTGTTCTACAAGGAACTTTTAACTTCTCATGAAACAGTCATATAAGCAAACGAGACCATCAGAAGCAGAAGAGTGGCTATGTCTACATATTTTATACGGTTAATATAGTCATTCTTAATGTCTGTCACGGGGTAGGATTTCGATTTATCTAGGACGGAAAAGTCATACTGTAAAATTTGAACTAGTTTATATGGCAGAGTGCTGGGGATGAAGTGAGGAGTCTCTCAGCTAGAGGAGAAAAGCTGCTCAGCTGTCTGTTGGTATTGCAGTTAAACAATGTTTACCTTGTTTCATCATCATTACATTACAGTCATTAATCTCATATAGCCACAAGTAGATACTTGACCTCATCGCCTTGTATCCTGCACAGAGCTAGTAAAAGCATTGTATCTTTTTTTCACTGACTCCCAAAACAAATGCAAGGGTTAGCCTGATCACAATAAGAGGCACTGGTGTTCATACTGCTTATTTATGCAGAATTTGCCCAGCAATCCAAAACTGCCAACCATTATACTCTCCCGTCCTGGAGACCATCCACACGTCCACACTACACAACTCAGATCGCTGTGTTGTTCACACTATAGAACTTTCTGTTGCCGGTGATCTGTCCCAACGCTGCTGGATCACATTTTTGAACAATTCAGACATACTGACTATAGCACATGGGGCCATGCCAATCTACCTCTGTTCTGAGGCTTTGTGTCGGCAATCTCCAAAAATGGCGGCGACAGAAATATATTTGCTAAAATTCTGGAGTGTCAACTTGGCAGAAAGTGGTATAATTCATGGTTAAATAAAAAAGTCCAAAAAACAAGAGCATTAATTATTTTGAGTTTTTCCTTTTTCTTCTGCTTTGAGGACAGGAGAGCAAAGGCAGTAGACCGTTTTGATTAACCAGCATAAACAGGCCACCAGAGCAGCCTGACAGTTCAAGCCACCCATCTGCCTCTGAGCTGCGATGAGATGGTGACTGATCCCAGGCCAGTGCCTTCTCATGGAGACTGGGGATATCTCTCTTTTCCCAGCCCTGCCTGAGTGAACACTGATCAGAGGAGCCTACTCGTGTTCTACTGCTTCACTGGTCAATGTGCACAGTGCAGGTGGCACCAGTTTGGAGGCTGCCCACCTGCCACGAAGTCTCACAGTGACTGCTGTGATCCCGGCCATCCAATCCCAGCATTGTGCAGGAGAGTTAGCCACCCTCTTCTAGCTACTCTTTGAAGACTGCTGATTTTTCAAGCTCCATTGAGCCTGACCATTTTATCTCAGCACATATGTGCAGGAGCCTTTTCCTTCTGTCGGTACTTGCATATCAAAGCCCACTTTTCATTCCCATCAAAGAACAGAATGGTAATTTTCTTAAAAACCCAAACTCATGCATTTTTCTATCTACGGTCTTTTGAAGATCTTTTGTGTTGTCCTGATGCGGCATTTCAGTTTCTCTCTTCTTTCTTCTTCCCTCAGTTGTCAACAAACAGAATTTTTTTTTACTACAGTGCTCCATTTATCCAGTATTTTTTTTTCTACATTTGTGGATTGCCTCTCTGGTTTGCAGGAACGTTCATTCTATTTTCTGCCAGACCCCTGCTGTGAATTGTGTGGCCAGTTAGCAAAGACAATGGTGAGGCTGTGTGCCCCTGCTCAACAGGACTCCTGCAAGTGTCACAGCTATAGTGACTGTGAGCCTCCATCAAACAGTTCACATGCTGAAGGTCAGACAATGCAATTTAGCCTTCAACCACTGCTGCTGCAACCAGGCTGACATTAGGGATAATTGGCTTTATTCCAACCATGGCCATTTGAAACACTGGGGTTGTTAGTCTGCACACAGAAGATGGCCAGATATTATCAGGCTAGACCAACTGGGGCGTGACATTTTCCTGGTATTATAGGAGATGAAAAACAGTAGTTTTTAGTTTAGTTAATTTTTGTAATGACAAAAATATATCATAGTTCACAAAACACTCATACACTGTTTATTCGAAGGTAGATATTAATGTAGTATTTACTGGATATGTAGTATTTAAACAAGTTTTAGCAGATGTTACCTGATTATGATGATAAACCATTTTTTCTATGTGCTTCTTAAAGGTATTGGCACGAATGATGTCACTGCAAAAAAGGATAAAGACTTCCGGGGAAAATCTCAGAAACAGGTGCAGTTCAACCCCGGCCAGACAACAGCCACCTGGAAGGTCCGGATCCTGTCGGACAGCGAGTATGAAGTGTCAGAGAACTTCCAGATCATTCTGTCTGAGCCGGTGATGGCAGCCCTTGAATTCCCAGAGTTTGCTACTGTGGAGATCCTGGACCCTGATGACGGTCAGTAATGAACTCACTTTTGAGTTATTATTGATTATTATTATTATTGATTCAGGGTTTGATTTAAATTAAAATGTTTTGTTTCGTTCTCTTTGCTTGACGTGGGTATACAGTAAGTTATCGTGATATTAAAGATTGAATGTGTAACATTTCCACATTAAAACTAATAAATTTTATTCAAGGCAACGGTGCATTTCATTTGGTCACTTGTTGCTTTAACTCACAAGTAAATGTCAAATGATACAGTGAGTGAGAAAGGAAGTCACTGTTCATACCTAAACATAACATAGATTTATATCAGTAATGGCCAATGATTAATAATGAAAACAAAAAAAAAACACGCTACTTTATGATATCATCAAACTAAGTCTGTCCTTTACATTTTTTTGGTTGAGAGTCCCCTAGTGGCAGAAAATGAATGCTTTGCAGTTTATACATTTAATGACAATTAGCAATTAAACACACTATGGGCTACAATAGAATTTGACAGAAGAACATTTACCAGCTATTGAAAAATAATTGAGCATTTGATGTCAGGTGTCTTTGTTCAACATTTTGCAACGTTGTTCGACCATCATGCAGAATAAATCCATCATAAAATAAACAAAGATGTTGGTTATGTTTTGAATAAGGGGGCGCAGCCTCAATGATGGGCTCTCTCTTGCCAACTAGTTAGCTACTTTGAGTGCTAGTAACAAACATCACAGTACATGTTGTTTCTCCGTGAGTTAGAACATGAAAAATGAATACAGAAAAGGTAATGAGGCAGTGCATCTTTCGGGAAAATGAAACAGAAACAAACAGGTCACTAAAGTAGGCTACATGTCACCCAGTGCACTGAATTTCTCAAATTAGTTTAGGAGTACCTAATTGTGGATCTTTTTCTAGCTGCGCAGATCTTAGTTCAGGTCCAGTAATTTATTCGCTCTCATCCCAGCTTTATTCATGTCTTGGGGAAATGCTTCTGTCCATCTGCCTGATGGCATAAGACCACATAATATCATAAATACAAACTTAATTCAAATGAAGACTTAAACCTGGAAGGGAACAGATAACATCTTTAACCCAACTTGATTATGAAAATAGCTACATGATGAATTTAAAGCAAACCGTGTTCATGGGCCGTATTTTTATTCCACAAGTGTAGATAAACAAGGTCGAAAGGATATGGAGATATGCTGACCTCCCTCGAATGTGAAATGAGCACTACGGGAACAGATGAACAGTGTTTGTGATAACAGCTTGACTGTAATGGAGCTGAGATGGAGAGCTGCATAATATAAATATTGATAATGCTTCTCCTCTTCCCATAGGGCTTCACTGGGTGAAAAGTAGGAATTTGGTGTCAACAGTTTATACTGATTAACATGTTCAGTTGGAACTTTGTTTCACAGAACGTCAACCTCCAGAGGGCAATCAAAAAAAAACTGTCAGCTATCTCTCTGCAAGACAAGTAAATTTATTTTTGTTTCTTTTTTGTCTTCACACAGCCATATGTCTATTAACATATCATTATTCTGTTTGTAGTTTCTAAAGTTTTTATTTTATTTTGGCCTCTCAAGGTCGAATACTCTTTGAAGCCTCATAAAAATGTATTTTTCTGTGTGTGTTTTTTCACTAAGAGCAGAAAAATGAAATAGCCTAGAGGCTGCCACCCTGAAACTGCGAGAAATAAATTATTTTACACCAGACAGACTTAAATGGCTCAGGCTGCAAGCAGCTGAGCATTAAAAAACAAAATGTGAAGAATGGCCACTTCAGCCTACGCAAGTGTATGCATGGTCTCCAGGACGGGAGAGGAAAGGTCTGTTGACTCATCAACACCTCGTTAATGTGGGTGATGCTCGCTGAGAAGGATACCAGGCTTTTTTCTGAACTCCGTTGTGGAAATGTTGCAAACCCATTACCTTCCTGATTGCAGCTCAGAGAAGGAGGGAGACAAAGAGCTGGAGAGCTGCCAGAAAAACTGAAAAAAAAAACTATTTGTTTAACGTGTCCCTGCTTGCAAACATAATTAACAAACCTTTTTATTCAAGCCAGTTCTTCTGGGCAACTACAGCCCAATAACCAGAATGAATGTTGGCATGTAAGTTTCGGCAAACCATGGACATGTTGACACTTTCCCTTTCTTTAGGTTCAATTTTCAATGTTATGTTGTGACAACGCTGTGCTTACGGTCTGTCCATGTTAAGCAACTATACACACTCACTAAGGGCAAGAGAATATCATATTTTGGTTTACCTGGTTCTTTCTCCACAAACAGAGCTGGAAAATATTCTCACGGCTCATTAAATGTATCTGGTGGTTTATTCTTGCCTGCCTTGAACAGTGATGTCTCCCTTAGCAACCATTTTGGCTAGCTCAAACGTCACCACCACCAACCCTCCACTTAAATGACCTTAAAAGTGAGCTAATACGGTCTGATGGTTTTAAAAAAATTACTCTGGTGACTTGGCTGGCAACCAACAATAGACTCCTTTCCGAATATGCAAGACGTTAAAGTGGACACATTGTTTTCAGCTCACTAAATGATTCTGTATTGTTTTTCTAAACATATTAAAGATCACATCCATCTATTTCACTTACCATGTCAATAACCACAGCTGTCTCTACGTGATATTCTGTAAGCCGTCTCTTGGTTGGAATATTTCCTGCGGATGAATAAACAGGAGATGGAGGGTTTTGATTAAACGTGATTGAAGCACCATCAGCGGAGCTGTAAATGAGAGCTGTCATTGGTCCCGGTGTGTAAGCTGCACGCCTGTGGTTTAAAGTCTTTTGATGCAAATAATGTCACATATGATTTGATGTTCTGAGGCGCTTGCCTTTTCTTCATCTCCGATCAGTCAGTTCAGTTCACTTGACATTTAATTTACCACGTTCAATTTGCCAGAGAACAGATCACACATGAGCTACTTTCTTGTACCAAGAGACAGATAAGACTTAACATAAAGGTATTTAACTCAGAAGATATGAATACACTATTTCAAAAGTAATGAATTGATGTGTTGAATTTTGATTTTTCTCACATACAGAGTCGACGGTCTTCATACCCTCAGCTGTGTACAACATAGAGGAGGACGTTGGTGAGCTGCTTATCCCAGTACACCGGAGTGGAGATGTCAGTCAGGAGCTCATGGTCATATGCTACACCCAGCAAGGTAACACAAGAAAGTAGTGAACTGTATTTTCATGAAAGGTTTGGACTGAAGTGAAAATGAGCAACGAGGTCGACCTTAACACCCGCTACTCCTCTTGATAACCTCTCTGTCTTGAAATTAGATGTGAATTGAGGCTGAAGTACTATAACTGGCATCTGTTAAGGCCAGCATGTTTTGAAGTGGCAGATGGTGAAGGTTGCCGCGTTGATAATAACTCACTGCTAATGATTTCTGCAACAGTTTTGTCATTTTGACTTTGCAGCAGTGTAATTCCATTCATTCATTTGTACATTTCTTGCCTGTCATATCAACATTTCTTCAATATGTATCACAGATTTGAATGTTTTAATTTGCAGGGTTATGTTTTGACAACACTGTGCTTTAGGTTTTGTTAGGTTTAGGCACAAAAACAACTTGGTTAGGGTTTGGATGAGTTCATGATTTGGCTTGAACTACCTGGTTTTGTAGACACAAAGATGGCAGCAATACGTTCCAACATCTCGGTCACACCACCACCATCCCGTCCTCCACCTGACATGAACGTAAGCTGAGATGTAGTGTTGAGATGTTGACATTATACATATAAAACACACAAGTTTAGAAGCTCTGTGGTTTGCAGAAAAAACAGAATGGCAGCTCTTTATTCAGGCGACTGGGCTGTTCATTCTTGCACATAAATGTAGGTGCAAAGTGACAGTTAATCAGTGTACCAGAGAAAAAAGAAACCCACAAGCTGCTCTGTCTGTTGTCACTGACTCGATGGCAGCTGTTCAGTTGTCACATGCTGTAATCCTTAAAAATGGAAGAGGAAGTGCAAAGAAAATAACCTGATAAAGATCCATGTCAGCTCAAAAGAGTGAAGGTTTCGCTTTTCTGTCAAAGCAGGGCTGTTGTAATTTGAGAAAGAGTTTGGGTTGTTTTGCTCAAATGATGATGTGAATATACATTAGGCAGTAGTCAGTGAATAACTAGGCCAAGAAACATTATCTAGACACCTATAGAACTACCTCTACCTCATAAGGTGGTATTCATGTAAACATTGATTATCGAGAAACAATTTCAGAGTAAGATGAAATCACATTTGTATATTGATTTTGATGTCACGGTGTGGATGCAGAGTTTGGATTGTTAACTTTGCTCTCTGTAATTCTATTTTCTGTCCCCTCAGTGTCAGCCACAGGCACCATCCCCACCACAGTGCTGTCCTACTCTGATTACATCTCCAGACCTGAGGACCATCACAGCATCCTGCGCTTTGACAAGGGAGAGGTGGAGAAATCCTGCCGGGTTGTGATCATCGATGACTCTCTGTATGAAGACGGGGAAAGTTTCAATGTCACCCTCAGCATGCCCATGGGGGGCCGTCTGGGCTCAGAGTTCCCTACAGCTAGAATCACAATCATTCCTGATATGGAAGACGGTAAGATGACATTTCACCGTTCATAAGTGTGAAATGTTAATGCAGTACAGTGTCAGGTTGTCTCTGCAGGGACAAGACAGCAAAGGGCTTTGATTATTGAAGCCCTCTGTGGCATTTAGAGAGTTCTTTCTGTGCTTTTTCTTTTGACTTTTAAAGATTTTCCATTTTGATGAAAGCCTGAAGAAAAGGCAGAGTGAATTTGTTTCTTGGCTAAAGTTGCCTTTGTTTATTTCATACAGGTAATGCGATAGCACATTTGACAGTAGCTGAAAATGAGTCCTGAAAAACTTTTGTGATTGCAACATTTTTGCTGTATATATGAATTCATACAGGTAAGCAGGTGGGCAGACAGACGGCAAATCTGTACCTTTGTTTGAATTTTTGCTGAGTGTGTTTGTGCTTGTCTGACAATGTCTGGGAGATAAAGCGTTTGAGTGTGCAAGCCTCCTTCCTGGAGGCGAAGCCTTTATCTCATATCTGCAGGCTCAGACCGGAGGGCTGATAGTCTCCAATATCTTCATGACGCCTCTTTGTTCCCCAACACCTGACGGCCATTCCTCAGTTCCCTATCACTCTGATGATCTCCGGAAGCACTGCTGTGAAGTCAGGGCTCTGTGACTGCAGGCAGGCAACGCTGGAGCTGAAAGACCCGGCATGATTGCGGAACTGTCTTTTTTTCTTCAAATCAAATACAGTTGAAACTAGATAATTGGGGTGATTATGCAATTTTCAATTCAGCATTCTATCTAATTGCTTGGTTTAAAAAGTCAGAAAATCATGACCAATGGGGAATGAGTGGAGTTTTTGCATCTCGTTGTGGTAAACTAGCTTCATTGAGATTTTTTTTCCTTTAAATCTTCTCCAAATGCTCCAGTTACTCAAACTTAGAGGCTTGCTGTTGTGAGAGACCTCTCAGTTAATGTACACACTGCTAAAATGTCATAGACTTTATTTAAGTTGTAAAATCATGCTTTTCGAGCTAACCTGTCTCACCACATGTCCTGTTACACAAAACCACCTGGAAAGGTGCAGCTGCAAACCTTTTGGAAAGGGACAGGTGCACTTAACAAACACTTGGCAGGTGATTGGATGAACTATCTGTCTTCCACTGTCTATCAAGAGCTAGCTTCAACCAATCACATCAACAGGAGGAGGCTGCTACAACCAGTTGAGCCAGTTGGTAAATCAAATTCTCACTGAAGCCACACTGAAAACATCTTTTCCAGTTCTTCTTTCAATGAAATAAACCCTCCACTTCTGACATAACTGATGCTATGGCAGCTATGCTAACGTCTTAAGGAGCTGACATTGTCGCTTCTCTCGCTGGTCATCATATCTAAACCTCACCCGAAGCTGCCAGTTATTCCTCAAAGGATGCTGACTGGTTTAACCACTGTGTGTGTGGCCACCAGTGCATATATAGATTGTAGCCTCGCAAGATGGATTTGTGATATCACATGATCACATGATCACATGTGCCTTGCAAGTTAAGATCTGGACACAGCATGGCACTGATCGAGTTAGTTAATACTTAGGGGAAAAGTCACTGTCCAAAACAGTTGAAACTAACTAATAATCAACCTTCAGAGCTACATCAACACTGAAATATTCAGTATTTTTGGCTCCCCTTTCAAGAATGTATTTAGACATTGAGCAGATCTTTTAGACAAGTCTCTTTCAGTGTCAAGGATGTGACTCATCTATCCGTGAACCTGGATGTCATGTCTTCAAGGCTAATGTAACAGCAGCAGTTTTCAGACTGTGCAACAGGTTGTTCTGCCTCTTAATTCCCTCGTGGGACTCAAGGCAGACACACTTCAAGAGGATTTGTTTGACCTGCTTGAGGAAGGAGGAGGTTTACGTGGTTGGAATGTCTACAACAGCGTCCAGTGTAACCTGAGAGTGAGTACAGGGCCTTTTGACCTCCGCTGCTCCTGGGTATTGACTGCCGACTGCCAAGACAGCTGCTGAGACACACAAGTTTTTAATAGGATGCACAACAGTCGGCCCTCACGGCATTCAGACTGCTGTTTTACCAGTGCAGCTGAAACATTTCCAAACACTTTCACAGCATTTATGGATGGCTTTGACTAACAGTGCATGTCTTTACAACTGCCAGAGAGCTCATCGATTGGAGAAGTTATTGATTAATTTCTTGCTATAACAGTCTCTCTCGGCCATATACAGCTGCTTGTCATTTACATTAAGGGTGAGGATCAATTGTGTTTGAGGAACAGGGATGATAACAAATAAAGCACATAGATTATAGGAAGTACTACAATGAATTAAGATTTGAAGATTGCTTCAGAAATAGTCTCAGATGAGGAAAGGCAAAGGGTTAATGGGTTACTCCTCTTCACAGTTTCTTGTTACTAAGAAACAGCATGTTCATAGTCATGCTTTACTCCCTTTTAGTTTGATGGAAGGCAAAACTGTATTTTATTGCCCCTGGTTCACAGCGCCAATGTGCTTTCTGTTATAAACAATGACTTGAGTAATCACATTTTTTGAGCTTCAACAGTCAATTCATTATACAATATACTACAAAATGCTCTCACTGTACAGATTTGAGACTTCCTGGCATGCCTTTGCATTCATTAGAGGTTCTCTATTTTCACACAGAAACAGGAGAAAAGAAGGCTCAGTGCATTATAGGATTAACTTGACTCAGACTGACAACCAGCCCTAACAGTCTGTACTCAGGTTTATTCCTGCTTTATCTGCAATCATGTTTTCTTTTGCCTCTGGCTATGTTAGGGCGGCTGAATGACAATCAAAATCTCTTTTTGCATATCGTTTGTCAGAAAGCACCAAACTCACAAGGGTGGCCCATACAGCTTGATTGTCACGGCCAGACTTTAGCCTTGCTTTAAATTCATTGTTATTCTCAAAATGTGATTCTCTTGTTGAGACCTTCTGTCTGATGAGGAGAGAAAAAATACCCGGAGCTATCGTCCAACAACTTGGCGCCTTATTATAACGACACCAGATCCTGAAATCAGATCGACTGCCTGAACACCCACATATACACGCAGTTGCACATGTACATGCACATGTACATGCACAGGCAAACACAATATGTGTAAAGTTGGTGCAGCGACACCTCCAAAGTATAATTTAGATTTGCTGGAGGTGTTTAGGTTGCCAGCATCCACTGAATAAATGAAACGTGAAGAGCGGAGAGAAATAAGGTGGTGTCAAAACTTCATATCTCCCTGAAGGAGGTGATAATTAAATGGCTTGAGCGCTGATGGTGAAGTAAATGGTAAATAGCTCCAAGGCAAGCAGAATCAGCCCCATCTCCTGTCTGGAAGAGTAGAAAGGCAGATCAGCTATTCTTGCTTGATATTACACTCCAGCCCATAATTCCTTTCCTAACTCCAGTATACACGAAAGGGAGGCAAATGGGGGCACCACATTCCTCTTTGTCATTCCTCTTATAGCAGCCCTCGTCCAGTGGGTGTTGTACAGGGGAGGAAGGAGTCGGTGCATGGCCGAACACCTGTCCCTGCTTGTGAGAGCTCTATGCTGGGGCTCCCCATGCTGGATTTTAAGCACCTCCACTGAGCTGTGGACTCAAATGGTTCTTGGAAACAGAAACTAGTGATATCAGCAAAAAATGGATGTCAGCAATATGTCTTCATTTCAGCAAACCAAAGCAGCAATGTGATGAAATTAGAAGCCACAGGGCACCGAAGAATGCACTCCCTGCTCTGTGCAAATGCACACTCTCGGCCACCTATGAAGGAACAAACACGAGCAAGAAACCGCACATGCACAGTCGGAGCTGGAGCTCATATTGTCTGCCAAGGGTCTGATGCTAATCTGACAATTTATGGGAGTTTAAACTGAGAATGTTTGTAGCTTTTACACCTAAATGAGTAAGAGTTTACTGGGCTAATAACCAGCTTTTTCGACCTGTGCCATGGAAAATAAGGCTTGTTTTCTCTCCAACCCAAACAATAATTTGACTAATTAGAACACCTTTAATTTCAGAGAGGGAGTAATTCAAATCTGTTTTGTTCAGAATCCAGAATGTTGCATGGCACCTGAGTTAATGTTTCTGCCTCAGAGGGAACTTTGTTGGCAACTGAGCTCAGACAGAAAGTGTAACCAAACTCAGCAAAATCCCACTTGGTCTCTAGACCACCCTATAAATCCAATATTGCCAAATTAAATTGTGCTAATTTATTTAAAACATTTCTAGCAATAATTTAACATTAGCTGAGATTATTTTGGGGGCGGCTGTAGCTCAGCAGGTAGAGCAGGTCGACTAGTGATCGGAAGGTCACTGGTTCAAATCCCGGCTCCGGGCTGGGCTGAGCTGTATGTCGAAGTGTCCTTGAGCGAGATACTGAACCCCACATTGCTCATCAGTGAGGGCCCTGCGATAAGCTGGCGACTTGTCCAGGGAGTACCCTGCCCTCGCCCTGAGATGAGGCTGGGATTGGCGATTGGGATTACGGACGATGACATGACGTGACATGACATGATTTTGCCCACATTAGTTATCTGAGTGATGGAGTTGTGTTTGTTCAAGTTACACTCACTCACAGTCACAGTGATCCATGTATGTGGTCCAGACTCTTCAACAAACACATTGTTAGTCTACACGAGTGCAAAGGTGGGGAGGGACCATCGTCTGCTTGCTACGCTTTTGATCCCTGCTGATTGCTCAGGTTGTGTTTTCGGCAGGGAGGGATCTGGGAAGAATAGTGTGAAGTCTGAACCCCTTCATGTTAACAGGCAAACTGACAAAACTTTGGAAACTCAGGTGCAAATAATCAGCGAATGTCTCCTGTCTATCAAACAAGACTAGATTATTGTGAATCTCTGTCTGAACCTATAATAACCTATACCAGGTTAATCCAGCTATCAGATGAGGCACTGCAATCAAGAAGTGGATAATGTGACAAATGGTAGAATAACTAAAAGAAAATCTACCTGAAAAACAAACAGTAGGAGGAGGAATTAATTAGAAAGATAAACAGAAGCGAGTAAATCTGAATAACAAGCAGGGACAGAACAACAACGGGACTTAGTGACAGCACAAAGCAACACATGGTGAACAAGAAGAGGTACAAATTACCAAGGTCAATGAAAATATAAAAGGGATTGTGGTAATTAGCTGGAAATGTGTGCATGTGTGAAAAAGGTTAGAGCCGATTCTTGTTTTATATGATCAACAAAAGAGATCTAAACACAGCCTAATAGCCTTTCTCACATTGTCTCATCTCAACATGCCAGCAGTTAATGCACAAACAGACACACTATGGAGCTGCTGCTAAAAAAGTATTTTTTTTAGTTTAGTTTTTGTCAAGAGTTGACAACTTTTTTACACTAGGAACATGAATGATGTTTTCCCTTCTTTCTACATAAAAGTCAATCTTCTGCCAACGTGGCATGTTAGACTGTAAAGTTTACAAGCTGGCCAGGTATTCTACAGTAGCAGGCATGGACAGCTGCTATGCTCAGAATACTTGCAATTTTCCCAGCGGCGGACCATCTGCACGTAAACGGCCACATCCTTACAGTTTCCACTCAGGCCTTTTGGCTGTGATGGGTTTGGAGAAACTTGTCCTTTCTTGCAGAGGTAATTGCTGTTTGATATTGACTCTGCATCCGGGAAAATGTTTTGGTGGTTGGGGCTGTAAGACAAGAGAATGCTTGTACGGCAGGACTTGACTCGTGTATTTATAGAGTCGCGTCAGTTGCCCGTAAATTTCTCTCTGTTTCTGAAGGTATGATTATGAGCTGTTTTAAAGATGGGCGGATCCCATGCGTGTGCATTATATCCTGGATGTGGATGAATCGAGGGGGAACCCACGAACCCTGTCATTATGCCTCACCTGGATTCCCGTTCATTCTGATATAAACAGATGTCCAAAGTACTTAAGCGGAGAGCTGCTGACTTTAATCAACAGTCGTCAGACACTGGATCCGGGGCCTTCTTTGAACATTCAAGTGTTTCTCACAGTCGTCAGTGTTTAAAGTTGCAGATTATTCTGTATTGAATATGGAGGTGCTTTTGTATGCTTTTGCTGCCGGAGAGAAATTTGTCGAGAACACAGTGGGCAGAGGAGCATTTGCCAGGGCTCAATTGAATCTCACCATTAGAGAAGCCACTTAGCGCTGCGGGAATGTCATACAAAGTTCAAGTGAAATCAGGCAGTCAGTGGGAGTGTAACAGCCCCCTTAGGGATGCCTGTATCTCTTCTTGTGCCTGTTATTTTACTTTATGTTCACACATATTCAACAGGGACGATATTCCCTTTGTTTGGCTTTGTATATAATGACCCACGTAGGTGGCTGTTGTAGCTAAGTACTTTCAATCAATTTAAATACAATTTTGAGGTTCTTTCCGTTGTTTGTTGAGTTTGTGCAAACAACAGTAGTAATAAAAAATCATACAAGTATGTAAAATCTTATAATATATTTGTATTTGGATAAATGAAGGTTGACACACCTTACATAATTTTAGATGATACGTGGATCTAAATGTGGATCACCGCCAATTGCATCCAGGTAACCTTAGATGTGCTGCGTGGTGTAGGAGGCTGCTGCTGGTTCGGCGGATGGAGTCCAGGAGCCAGTGGTTTACCTTTCAGTTAATGGGCCGTAGCTCTTTGAAGCTCGCAGGTTGTCTGTTTCACAATCCTTATCTGATTACTGGACTAGTACAACAGGGCCCGAGTTCCTGGCTGCCAACCTCAGGCTAGTAGATCTGATTACTCCTCCTGTTGGGGAGCCGCTACAGACAGCCAAAACCATCTTTGTTTGGGTTCTCTGTGGGGAGAAAAACTGGCAGCTGCGAGCCTCTTGATGCAGCACTCATTGTCCCGGCTGTGCTCTCAGGACAGATTAAAGCATAAAAGTTTTCTGTCCTTTGCCTGCTCTTAGGAGAAATATTATTTCAGCTGCAGAGATGGCTCCTCTGAGAACCACAAACCCCAAGGCTTTGCCGAAGAAGATGATTCCCCTTTCAGAACTTGTCTTATCTTGTCACTATAGAGCTGTTACCGCCAAAGCAGACTGCATCAAAATGCAATGCAATTTCTTCTAAGACTCAGATTACGTGAACGAATAATGATACAGCGCAAAATAATAAACATGTTCTTTTTCCCGATCAGTAATTGTGCCTGGCAGCACTGTTGAATGACAGTTAATCTCTTTTTTCCTTGCTCTTGTATTTTGTTTCATTAGATGACATAATCATGCAGTTACAACAGTATGGAATTTATTTTTTGCTTTTATTTTTTGCATTTATCACCCAGTTGCACATCCCCAATCTCTTTTTTGCTTCGTACTGTGTGATGAGAAACAGCTAAGTACCGTTTTGTAGGTGCAGACTTCCATTGTCATGGAAACCACAACTCTGCCCATGGCCATTGCCATTCATTTAATTTATTCATTATTTGGTCACAGTTGCTCTCAAAAGCACACAGTTTTCACCACTCAGTTGTGGCTTGTTCCCATTAGTCATTCTAACAATGATGTATTTGATCAATTATAAGACTATGTGCATTGTGTAAGTAAAAATGTTTTTTTTGAATTGCTCTCAGGTTTTGGCTGCTTGGGTTATTTCTGTATTGCTCTAAAGGAATATGACTGTCTCCCTGCAGTTTAAGTCCATAAATAGTCTGTTTGTGATGGCTGTTCTCTCGGTATGACAGTCGCTGACTGCACCAACCAAAGGGTGGGTATACAGGGGTCCAAGCCCTTAAGGCATTGTTTCTCAAGAAATGACATGTTGTACGTCACGAAAAACAGAAAGGATCTGAAAGGGTTAATTAGAATAATAGTGGGTGAGTTTGGCTGCAGTGGAATCTCAGCTCGTAGAAACACTAATTGCAGTCAGGCAGGCCTGGGCTGGCACATGGAGCTTTACATCCCCCAGACCTCCTGTCAGGCCTCCTGTCTGCCTCTCAGACCCGTCACTATCAAAGTCAACTTCAACACCAGACCCATCAACAACAAAACCAGGAAATTCACTCCTGCCTTCAGGTAGCTTTTTTGTCTTTTAATACATGTTGCAAATGTAAAATCCCCTCTCCCCCAAACATCATTACAGGAAGTTAGAAAGTGTTGTTTAAAGGGCTGCAATTACAGTGTTGACTACCTGCTGGTGTTTCGATGGAAACATTCCCTCAATTTCTCCTGTAATCAGCGGTAATCTTACAGAGCATTCTAGCTATTACACATTCAACTCCGCAATTACAACAGACATCCAGGTATCCTGTTGTGAAACAAGATGATTATGGATCACATCCTCCTGCACGCTTTTCCTCATCTCCTTCCCCTTTCCTTTGTTGTTCTTCCCAGCTCCCATCTTCTACTTCGGCAACACAGGCTACCACGGGGATGAGAGTGATGGCTTTGTGGAGGTGCAGGTGTGGAGGACAGGGACTGACCTTTCCAAAGGAGGAACCGTCACAGTGCGCTCCAGAAAGACAGATCCTGTGTCAGCTGAGGGTATGTGTTCCTGCCAGGCGCCTTTTTCTGACAGATTTAGCTATTTAGTGCTTAGAGAAACATAAACCACAGAAAACAATAGACTCAAGTCATCACCCTGTCACTTTTTGTTTACCTGAGCTCAGGAGTCCAAGGAGAGGTTAACAGTGAATATGTTGGGCGGCTGACCTGGGGAATGTAAACATCATTTCAGGTCTGGGGCGAAGTCAGGGCTCGTCTGTTGGGCCCTGGCTTTGTAGGAATTGGATATACACTGTGTTGTGAGGATAATGGTGGTTTGAGTGAGGACATAGCTTAAGGAATGCATAGCGATTGTTCTGCACACTGGTAAGCGCTTTGTACTCTAAGACTGGTTACCATCTCCTCCAGCCTTCCCTCCAGCCTCTATTATCTCCTGCCCTCAGGCAGTCTTCTTCCGCTTGTGCAGTTTCTTAACATCTCTGCTCTTGCCTGCGTTATAATGGTAAAAATAACTAGCATCTAATCATATGCAGCACCGTAGAAATGCAAGCCCACACTTACGCACATAACTGGGTCATAAGTACATGAGAAAAGCCTACGGGCAAAGGGTGAGCTCTCAATACTCAGACGCTTCAAAGAATGGCAAATGAATAACCTGTTTGCGCTCAGGGAGATATCCAGTTTCTTACAGCTCTCATTTATTCACGCACTAAATTCCAACTGATCATCACTATCGACCACGAGATAGAAAGCGTCACATTGTCAGCAAACAGTGCATATCCTTTCATCTTGCTTGCTGCCTGACATTTGCAAATGAATTATGAAGTAACATGAGAACTGCTGTTGAAATATGATCAAGTACTGTAGTCCATTTGTGCTACATCCACTATTGCCCATAAGCAGTCCGTTCTTTAAAATATGTCTGACCTATAATGTGTTGTGGAGCAGCTGGTGTGGATTACGTCGGGATCAGCCGGAATCTGGACTTTGCACCGGGGGTCGCCATGCAGACGTTTCGTGTGATCATCCTGGATGACCTGGGCCAGCCGGTGCTGGAGGGGCCAGAGAAGTTTGAACTGGTACTGCGGATGCCTATGAATGGGATTCTCGGGGAGCCGAGCAAGGCTACCATCCTCATCAATGATTCTGTTTCAGACTGTGAGTAATCAAAATTCATTCCAAAGGTGACACTCAAGGATTTATCCACTGTATTTTTCTGATGTTGATTTATGAGTGTAATTATTGTTCCTCCAGTGCCAAAGATGCAGTTTCGTGAGTCTGTGTATGTGGGCAATGAGAACTCAGGACAGATCTTAGTCACTGTTTACCGTAGTGGTGATATCAGCTACAAGTCCACAGTACGCTGTTACAGCAGACAGGGGACAGCCCAGGTCATGATGGACTTCGATGAGAGGCCAAATACAGATGCTTCCATCATCTCCTTCTTACCAGGTACCCACCTCTTCGTTTTCTTGTTTTCTTTACTGATTAAAATTCATGCAAGGAATTTGAGTTGCTTAAACTCATTCCCCTTTCTCTTTTGTTTAGGAGAGATAGAAAAGCCTTGTGTACTGATACTAGTTGACGACACAGAACATGAAGAGGAGGAAGAGCTCCGTCTGGTGTTGGGAAGCCCCAAGAGTGAATCTCCGTTTGGAGCATCTATCGGAGGACAGAATGAAACACTCATCAAGATAAAAGATGATGCAGACAGTAAGAGTGCTTTGTTTTCTTCTCACATGCTGTTCCTTACAATATATCTTGCTAATTGCCACCGTATACAGACTTTTTTTATGATTATAGCACCTTTTAATATTTGTTTGCAGAAAAATTGAGACAATTTGTTCAGTCTGTGTGTCAGCCGATTTATCTTGATTTCCCCAGATTCACCATTGCATCCTTTATGATATTACCACTGTGCCAACAAATTCAGAAAGTTGTGTATACAGGGGCTTTAATTTGTGGCATGCTGTAATGTTTGTGACCGAAACTGAATTGCTACGCTTTCTTAGAGGCGATTATTAGGTTTGGAGAGACCAAATTCAGTGTGAATGAGCCAAAGGAAAGTGGCCAAGTGGCTGTGGTGAAGATCCCAGTGTTGCGTGTCGGAGACACCTCCAAGGTCTCTGTTGTCCGAGTTCACACCAAAGATGGATCTGCTACGTCTGGGGAGGACTACCATCCTATATCCGAAGGTAAATCACTTTTTCTTTTTTCTTTTTTTTTTTTTAAATCAGGGCAAAATTTGTTTTAAGTTTGCTACAAAAACATTTCTCATTCTAATCATTCTTGGCAGAAATTGTGTTCAAAGAGGGTGACAAGGAGCACTATGTGGAGGTGGAGGTCTTGTATGATGGTGTGAGAGAAATGAGGGAGGCGTTCACTTTGCACCTGAAGCCTGATGAGAACATGGTGGCAGAGACAAAGGTGAAAATTAAGCCAAATTAGCATATAATTTAACTGTCAAGTGTGTAACTACCTGGCTATCCATCACGTCAGAAGGCAGCAGCAATTTTCTCTTAATTGCCCTTGCTTGTCAATCAACAGATGAGCAAAGCCATAATCTATATCGAGGAGACCAACAGCATGGCGGATGTCACATTCCCCTCGGTGCCCAGAGTGGTTTCGCTGTTGCATTACGATGACATCGACAGGAACAGAGACGCTCTCCCTGTGGCCGGATACCCTGTCATTTGTGTCACTGTATGTCCCAATTGATAGTCCAATAAACACTTCCTTCACTTATCGTTTACTCTGCTAATGATTCACTTAACAAGACCTTTTGACAGTGAAAACACGTAAATACTATCAGCTAGGTAGTTTAGCAGATGCACACACACTTAATTATCAGCTTAATTATCAGCTACCTTGAGGGCTCATCAGGAGTGTACAGAAATGACTTTGACGGATGCAGTAATTCTTGGGTTCATTTCACTGACGAGCATCATTTTTTTCTCTTTTCCAGGCCTGTAACCCAAAGTACCCAGATTATGACAAAACAGGCTCCATCTGTGTAAGCGAGAACATCAACAACACCCTGACTCGTTATCGTTGGCTCGTAAGTGCCCCCACTGGCCCTGATGGCGTCACCAGTCCTTTGAGAGAGGTTGACTTTGATACCTTCTTCACCTCCTCCAAAGTCATCACATTGGACTCAGTCTACTTCCAGGCTGGTTCCAGGGTCCAGTGTGCAGCGAGGGGCGTGAACATGAACGGGGATGAAGGCCTGGAGCTCAGTAGCCCCATCGTGTCCATCAGCATAGACGAGGGTGAGTGCAACTCATTCTCTTGCTTGAAATGTTTGGTCTCTCTCATGGAAATGGTTCAGCACGATAAGCAGATGCTGGCTGCATTTTGCTCTCCTGCTGCAGTACTTGCTGTCCTTGCTGTGACAGAAAGCTGAAACATAAAAGAATTTTCTGTGGAGGAATTTTTCAGGAAAACAAAATGTTTGATGTTTGTTTGTGTACGGCACCGTTGCAGGAATGTGCCAGCCTCGTGTCGCAGGCACTGTGGGGGCCGAGCCCTTCTCTGCCAAGCTGAGGTACACTGGAACAGAAGACACGGAGCACCCCAACCTCATCAAACTAACTGTCACCATGCCTCACATTGATGGTAAGAGGAGATTGAATGTTTTAGAAGTTACATTCATCTACTGGGTTTCTTTTACAAAAGACAATCTGATAGACACAAGGGAAATTTGTTTTATGTTTTTTCAACGTATTTCCAATTGCCTGTGGTTCTTGATTTGGGAAAAGACTGACTATATGTACTGTCACTGCCACTCAATACTGCTGACAGGCTTTTTTAGGAATTTGTTGCCCATGACATTTCCTTCAGATAAGAAAACATTTTCACAGAAATAAGTGGAAGAAGGAACATGGGGAAAAATCCAAACTTTGGGAAAAATACCAGACTAAGGAACTGACAAAGAATACACAGACGAACCAACAACATTAGGTGTACAGGTGAAACTCATAGGACAAACAAAAAAGGCGAGGAAAAGACAAAGGATAAAACCTACAAAGTAAGTCAGGAAATAACTAAAGCTTAGGGCCATGACAGGCATGTTATTGTCCATATAAATTTGATTTGTCATGTTTGTGTATTTTTAGTGAATTCATAATGAAATGATAACAAAATAGAACATTTTTTGTCACTTATAATATCACTTGCAGGTTGTTGGTTCTAAACCCCTTTCAAGCTAAGAAAATCTTGGACATCTTGGTTCCATGTGTCATTTATCAACCACAATCTTTTAACAAGAAACTACTTCAGTTACTTTTCCTTATTTGTTAATCCAATATTCATGTGTCCACTATCTGACTTCTTTGTGTGTATCCTTCCTCAGGTATGTTGCCTGTCGTGTCCACCCGGGACCTCTCCAACTTTGAGCTCACGCTGAGCCCTGACGGTACCCGTGTTGGCAACCATCGTTGCTCCAATTTGTTGGACTACACTGAGGTCAAGACTCGCCACAGCTTCCTCACCGAAGCCACCAAAAATCCAGAAGTGATCGGCGAGACGGCCCCTTACCAGTACAGCACTTCCCTCAGGGGATCCAGCACACTGCGATTCTACAGGAACCTCAACTTGGAAGCTTGTTTGTGGGAATTCACCAGCTACTATGACATGTCTGAGCTGCTCAGTGACTGTGGAGGCACCATCGGGACTGATGGACAGGTAATCAGCCCCACCTTTGACGTTCAGTTCACCTCTGACCCCTTTTGTCATTGCTAGACATGAAGTGCAAGGAGTCAGTTCAATAAAGCAGCAGACCCCCATGAGGATAGGAATGTGGACTCAGCAGTTACTGGTCTGTTGTGTCCTATAACAAGTCTCACTCACTTTCATTTCAAAATGCTCCTGGATTTTCAATCCTCATTAATCATTTACAGGCATATTAAAACTCTGCTTGCCTACTTGGTTTTCCTTTAAAGATCCTAAAGTAAATACTAGCCTGTAGAATAGTCATCCATTATTGTCTGGAGACCCATGTTAACCTCCGTGGTAATAACTAACCCAACACCCTGCTTCCTTCAACTCCTGGCCAGAGCAGTCATTTGACTTGTCAAAGTAGCAAGTTGATAACAGCAGCCCTCATAAAAAATGTCAATTCTTCTTTTACACATTTTGCACAATATGGTGTTTGCAGCAGCGGCAGCTGTTAAACGTGGAGCTGAAAGGAGGAGATCTGGAAAACCTTCTTGTGCCTCACAGCCTTAGACATTTGTATTCACCTTGGAAAGCTACTCTTAGTTGACTTGCAGTTAATTAAGGAAGAGTGTTGATAAAGACAGGCTGGAAGAGTGCACGGGGCACATCATGGTGAAAACCTCCACCACTCTCTCTATTATTAATTAAAGCCTACAGCACTCGCAAATATATTTTGGCTTGGAAGGTATGGAAGAGTGTATATTAGTTTCTTATTGTAATGGGAGTTTCTCATTTTGCATGGCTTCGGGTTCATTTAATAACAAAGGCATCACCCAGGTGATAACATCCTTTTCTCAACAAGTAGAACTTTGTTGCCTGCAGCCACATGATTTAAATGTGAATGTGGCAGTAATAAACATGTCTCGACAGGAAGGCAAGCTGCTGCAGGTAATATAAACTTCACCTTGGCCAGTAGCAATAGCAGAAATAGACAGTGCACATACTTTGGAGCAAATGGTGATTTATGTCTTCGCTTTTTAAAAAAAATAGAAAGTTACTAAAAGGACTGAGGGATTTTGATCTCCAAGCCTGAAGAACACACATCTAACAATAAAAACTCTATTCTCGTCCCTTGTCTTTCCATCAAAGGTGAGAATGGTATACGTTCGGCTCTTGTACAGCTCTGTATGGAGATTTGGTTGCTATGGATACTGAAGTGAACAGAGCAAAAGACAGTATGTAGATTCATAGAGTGATGCGTCACCGGTTCAGTTTCAGGATCTGGGAGGCCGGATCAATGGAAAAAGAAAGTGCCTTTGTTTGTGGGTGCCCTGTGACCCCAGTGCTCCTCTAAGTGGGCAGGCAGGCTCTGTGCAGGCCGGGGCCAGTGTCATGTCACAGTGTAGGGCTTAGTGCCCGGCTTAACACGACCACAGGAATCTATTAAATCCCAGCAGGTTGTGTCAGGAGGCCATTCTGCAAATCATTTGCCTGAGCTCTCAGCGCCCAGAGGCGTAGGCACGTCTCCACACGAACACAGAGCCAGTGCAGGCAGGTAACTCTCACAGGTCAGAGGAAAGTGCAGATACCCGAGAGCACTCCCTCTCAGGACTTTCACCACTAGGAATCCTTTGACCATTTTAGAACAGCTCTTTGAGACAATGAGCAATTCGATCACTTCAACGAATGTAAATATAGTGCATTCTGTGTTTTAGTGTTTCATGATGTGAACAGCAATACATTATGATTTGGACACGTGAAATCTGAATGTTTTAAATTGATTTGTTTAAGAAAATAGAAATTGCAGCACATCCGTAGTTCATGATTACTATAAAGTTCCCTAATACATGATCTCGATGAAGCACTCTGTAGAACTAAACTTGTTTTTAAAAGCCACAGTGATAGAATGTTGTTTCAAGGTATTAAACGTGTTCTTTATTTCTCTATATCAAGGTTAAGGTAAATCAGCGAAGAAGGAATCTTTTTTTTCCTTTTTTTTTTGCTTTGACACAATATGTTCGTTTTCACTGCAGGTGCTGAACCTGGTCCAGTCCTATGTGACGCTACGAGTCCCGCTCCATGTATCATATGTTTTCCACTCTCCAGTGGGAGCAGGAGGATGGCAGCACTTTGACTTGCAATCAGAGCTACGGCTCACATTTGTGTACGACACTGCCATCTTATGGAGGGATGGTATCGGTAGCCCACCAGAGGCCGAATTACAAGGTGGGACTTGAAGAACAGTTACCAAAATAAGAGTGATCAAAAGAACAATGATCTAAAATGCGTCATCTTCCCTAAATAAGTTATTGTAAATGAATTTGTCAAAATTAAAGCTGTCTGTGACTGTCTTTACAGGTGCCCTGTACCCAACCAGCATGCGTATAAATGGCCATGGAAAACTGGTAGTCAACTTCCGCACTGAGGCTCGATTCAGAGGCCTGTTTGTGTTTACGCATCCAGGTATAGTATGTCATACAGAACTGATGAGTGTTTAACAGTCTAAATTGGATGTGATATATGATGTTCATTGAGAGTATGTCATAATATTTTGCATCAAAGTAGATTTTCTTTTTTTTATTGTTGTTTTTGTTGTTGTTTATTTTTCTGTTCTACCTATTCAAGCTTTAAACTATAATTCTCTTTTTATAGCATGTTCATCTTTAGTTAAAATTGATGGTCCATTTATCAATTATGTATATTATGTTTAAGTATTTTAACTTGCAACTAAGCATACTGATTATATGATGATTGATGTATTTTCCCCTCAGCTTCACCACTTACCTCCATGGTCATGTGTCCGGACCACCCTGGTTTGACCTTTAACCTCAGTCTTGTGAGGAGTGAGCCGACCTACAACCAGCCCATCCAGCAGTGGACGTTTGTCTCTGACTTTGCTGTGAGTAAACCTTTTTTTCCCATGCAGCAGATTAATTGTTTCACTTGTGTTAATCCTTACGGAATATACTTTTCCCTCTCAGGTGCGTGACTACTCTGGCACATACACAGTGAAACTGCTCCCGTGTACATCCCCTCCCAGCCTGGAGTACACCATCCCTGCTGTCTGCAATCCCAGAGAGCCTCTCACCTTCGACATGGACATCCGCTTTCAGCAGGTGAACTCATCTTGTCAAATCGGAAAAATGTGAAAGGTTATTGATGCTTGCGGAGAAATGTAGTCAGTAAATTAGGCTCACATTGACACCCAAAAAAAATTTGATTTTCAAAACAAAGATAAGGCTCTGTTATCTCAGTTAAAACACACATTATTTCAGCTGCGCTGATGGAAATCATTAATTTAACACATATTACTTGGACTCTCCGAACTATTTGAAATATGTTAATATAAATCTTTATGAAAGTTAAATGAGGAAAACAAATTTTTCATTCATTCACCTCTCCTCCATCATTCATTTCTTCCTGTCAGCCACACGGCTCGGCTCCTGTTCAGTCAGTTATTTTGTTGCCTCTAATCCCTTGACAAATCTCAAAGGAAACTCCCTCCTGGTTCACATCTAATCGAGTACTCATAAAACTCCAACTCTTCTCTCTTACCCTGACAGGAACAGATCTCTCACCCACATCCCCTTTTTAGACCATTTAACATCTAACCACCAACCAACTGTTTGACTTATTATCCAGAATGCGAATCCAGAATATATCCAAAATATGAATTTTGTGAGCATTGCAACTCAAAAGCAAGACTGTGAATGTTCACTCTTGAGCATTTTCTTCTAATTGTCAAATTTACACTGACAATTCTACAAATAACCAGACATTCTTCATGTATTATTCATAAATTGATTGGTGCATGGACTTGAATCAAAAAAGATTGTTTACCCAGAGCACTTGTCACAATCGCGGCCTCCTGATTTTGGTTACTACTCAGGTAAGTTCACATGGTTCACATGCTTTAATTCTCAAAGAACACAACTATTTCCTCATACTGTCGAGTCCTGAAGCACTTCATCCCCCCTCTGTCTGACACACTCTCTTTTAGCTTCTGTCTCTTTAAGCCCCCCCCCCTTCTGAATACACAGTCTTCTCTGATTGGTCAGCTCACACAAGCCTGAGCCACCACTGTTCAGTCGGCTCTGGTCGGCTCTGTCGTGTCTTCAGCTTCCAGTTAGCTTCACTTTTACCATGTATATAGTCATAAAATATGCACGTGTGACATGGTGAAATAGTGTGATGTCACAAAGTCAAGGAATTGAAGGTGGGACTACTGACGAGGCGTTTCAGGCACTTCGGGAGCAGTGTTTTCTGGGGCAGAGAGGAGCTGATGTGGCTCAGGATGAAATTGAGTTTGACACCTCTGACCTAGTATATATCAATATGTGTAGTAACATCGCTTTGTCTCTAAATATGGTTCGTTTGCTTGTCTTCATGTGTTTCTAGGTTAGCGACCCTGTGGCTGCTGAGTTCAGTCTGAACACACAGATGATCTTACTCTCTAAACGGATGCTCTGGCTCTCAGACGGCTCCATGGGCTTCGGGCAGGAGAGTGACACTGCATTCTCACAGGGTATGGCAATAATAAGCATAGAACTTCTCCAAAAGTTTGTGTATTAAACAAAAGCAACTATATCAAAAATAACTATTTGCTGTGTGATGAATATTTCTGTTTCTAACCCTAACCCTAACCCTAACCCTAACCCCTAACCCTATTTATTGTATTCCCCATTATTTCCTGACCAATCAGGATGAAACTAGTGGAAAATGAAGCCCCCATAACTTTGACCACTTTCATGTCTTTTTCAAAGCCAAGCTAATCATAAGAGCCTAAGTTTTATTTTTCATCTTGAAGAGTGCGGAAAGCTTTTGTTGTGAAGATGAAAAGAGTTGTTTCAGCTGAATGTTTCACTCAGTATTGTGCAGTTGTGATATGTTACATGTGTTTTGCAGTGATGAAAATTGTATTCCTTTCCCCATTCAGGGGACACAATTTACACCCGAGTGATGGTGGATCCAGTGCAGAACCTGGGCGACTCCTTTATCTGTAACATAGAGAAAGTGTTCCTGTGTACCGGAGCTGATGGATATGTCCCCAAGTACAATCCCAGCAACTTTGAGTTTGGCTGTCTGGCTGATGCTCCATCACTACTCTACAGGTTCAAGATAATTGTAAGCAACAGGAAGTATATGTCTTATCATTTTCCTTGTACTTTGAGTCTGTTCAAACCTGAATATTCCTTTTTCTCATCCCAGGACAAGGCCCAGCCAGAGACCCAGGCCCGCACATTTGGAAATGTGCCCTTCAAAGCCTTCCTGGCAGTGGATGACCCAGGCGCTTTACCTCTAGTGAGGCAGCCTGGGTCAGATGGTTTCAGATTAGATTCCTCGGCTCTCTTCCAGGTCAATGCCAGAACCACATTCAGTACACACTCTTGAATAGTCCACAGTCTCATATTTCACCGATCTGGGATGCACTCCAGTGAGATTTTGTGCTGGAATTTACGTTGTGTTTGGCCATAAAATCAGCCTGGCTCTTAGTTCTGAGGGAGCTGGTGTGAACGGTGGCGTCCCGCTGTGTAGAGAGGACGATGAAAATATACTCTAAAAGTCATGGAAAGTGACCTCAAAAGATGTTTTTTCCAGGGATAGTTTACTTTTCCTTCCTAACAAGCTGAGAGAAAAAGGGACTCACTGTCCTGACACTTTCTGCATTTAATGGAAGCCTTTTTGCGAGTCAACAATCTCGTCAACATGTTAGCCGGCTTTTACAACTCTTGTGTGAAACATGAATGAAAAAAATGTGATAATTTGCTAATCCTTTTTAACACCTATTCAATTGAAACCAGTACAAAGATTTGATATTAAATGTTATATGTTTTCTTTTTTTATCAATAATAAAAAAAAAAGGAGCTGGCGCCCTGATGAAAGCTGTGTTAAATGACTTGCAGGTGTCAGTGTTTAAAAAATAACTGTTGTTCTGTCCAGGTGTCTGCAGGGAGAGAGTGGTACATTCACACCATCTACACTGTCCGTTCTCGGGACAACGCCAACCGTGGCATAGGCAAGAGAAGTCTGGAGTACCATGTCATGAGCCAGCACACTGATCTGCTTCCAAAGGGTCAACATCGCATCAAAAGATCAGCCAACGATGTGCCAGACGTAATAGAGGAGATTGGAGTGAGTAACAACCGCGGCACCAACATCCTCCACATTGCGCTGGACCGCAGCAGCCAGCGGAGGACGAGCCCGGAGAGGGAGATCTCAACCAAAGGGATTGTCCCCCGTGAGCTCAACCAGAGAGACAACAGCGACGACAGACTAGTATTGATCATTGGTGTCTTTGTGGGACTGCTCCTCACGGTGCTCATTGTCATTGTGGTGGTCGTACTCATCCGGTCCAAACGAGAGAAGAAAGACGTTCCCAAGAAATCCAGCAGCGCGGAGCCCATGATGACACAAGTCCTCAGCAGCAGTGACAGCTCAGAGGTCTAACAGACTGATGGTTGAAAGTTTTGGTTAATATTTTTGTTTTGCAAGTGCCTCACATTTAGATAATACAAATTGAAGATTGTGTGTGAAGCAACACAAACTACAAGAGCTTTGTTCATGTTCAGAAATCTACTTGAAATACTGCATCACTTCCACGGCCGGGGGGTGGGCTGGAGTTGGAGACGGACTTTGTTAGCAGCTGTTTTAAGGCACTTGTCGGCACTCACTTATTGATTTGCTTCTGATGCCACTTGATCCAAAAAAGGTGTTACTATGTTTCCAAAGGTGCTATAGAAGATGCCTTCTAACTTGAATGGCATTTGGTGTAGGTCGAGAGAAGGTGGATGTTTTGCAAAATGTAGTTGTTAGAAACAAGCTTTGTATGTTTGATTTGCTGCATCGAGACACTGTCCATAGTTTGCTTACACTGGGTAAACCTGTCTGTTCTTATAGAGAATGATTTGTCCTTACTGTAGATTCAGTGCGTGCCTAAGAAATCACAGGATTTTGAGGTTTTACGATGTATGTTATGTTCGTCCTGTGTGATCACATTGTTTCTTTGTGTTCATGTTTTTGCATGCATTTATTTTTGTATTTGTTTGAATTGTAAAAAAAAAAAAAGCCTAAATGCTGATTTGAATGGAATTGTGATAAATGCGTCTGATCTACTGTTATTTCCACCAGTTTGTATTGACAATATATACCATGAAAGACATTATTTATCACAAGCTAATAGTTTTTTTTTTTTATCTATTCCCCCAATGTAGTTGTTAAATACTATAATTTTTAGACCTTGTAATTGACATTAAATCAAATAAGAGAAGTTAAACTGTTAGAGTCCGTAATATTGAAGCGACTTTCAAGACAGCTGGTCTGCAATGTACAGTGTAGTAAAGTAGCAGCTCCAAATCCACTCTTTCCAACGGGAACTATTTTCACTCTTGGCACAACTGTTATGCTAAATTTCAAAAAAACTTGTTGACTACTGTAGCTTAGTAGAAATCACTGGGACGCCAGATCCATCTCACAACAGGGCTATGTGTCGACTGTGCTGTTCTCAAAATATCGTCTAAGATGTTTCGCAGATTTCACTAAAAGGGAAATGAAATGTTTTACTCTCAGTCAGCGTCTTTATTGTCAGAACTGCTGTGCTCTGATTCATTAGTTTGAAATGTATTTATTTATTTTTTTGTTATTCAGTACCGATATAAATCATATATCTTTTCCTCTCACTTTTTAATTTTTTCTTTCAACCTGTCTTTCTCAAGCTGTATGTCTTCAATATACAATGCATACATACAGGTTATGTTCCATGTTTGCATTAAATCATTGTGTGTATAAGGTGAACATCATACAAGCTTTTCTATGTATCAGTGTTTTTATGTTTGTTTTCACAGATCCAGGCACCGGACTGCCATAAACTCTGATTACCTCATATACCATATTAACTTCATACTCACTTCTTTTTAAATGTTGTGTTTATTTGCAATCCTATTTTGAAAACAATTCTATGCAACCTGTGATATCACACCTTCATGAAATGTTTACCCCAAGTTTGATTTTTTTTTTTTGTCAGTGCACAATTTGCTTGCTTATCTATAGTTTGACACTGTATCAATGTACTGTGGTCCTTTTATCCCACTCTAATGCTTTGAGTGCATTCTGAGCTTTTTTTATGCACATGTATGTATGTATATACATATGTATTACCTATAAATATACCATTTGGATGTTTTCGGGAATGGTTATTGTTTCAAAAAATGCATACTGTATGTGCTGTAAGTATTTGTAACATAGACCAGAAGCACAGCGTGGTCTGCAAATAAATAATTTTTCAAGAAACTTTGTGATATGTTTTGTCCTTTTAGCTTGTAGCTGTAGCTGGGCAGTGTCTTAGGGAGTGTCTACCAGTTATACCAGTTTATACTGGTCACCAAACCTTTTCTTTAAATAGTTGGAGTATAAATGATTGCCATAAATCCATAATCATACCTATTGATCCAGTCTGTCCCTTTTTCGTGAAAATGCGAAATGGACGTCTGAGAAATCAAATGCAAAGACATAGATATCTACAACTATTCAGAGGCTGCTCTTATCATTCATTTCAGGATTTTGAAATCTAGATTTCAATTCACAAGATGTTGACCAACTGTGAACTACTTACAGGAGACGTGTGCTCATTTCCAGGTTCATAATATACTGGTTAGTACTAGCATAGGTTTACATGCTTTAATGCTCGATTTTTCTGAGATGAAGTTTTAGCTCATGTCTAATACCCAATCTGCCTTGACTGGTCATCTCACAAATGCCTGAGCCAGCACCATTCACAGTGACTCTGGTCGGTTCTGTCCTGTTTTTAACTCCCTGTTAGCTTCACTTCTACTGTGAATATAATCATATAATGTGCAAATATGTGACATGATGATGTATTGTGATGTCACCAAGTCCTGGAATTAAAGGCAAAAATATTGATGAGGCATGTTAGGTACTTCAGGAGTAATGTTTCATGTGGAAGTGAGGAGCTCTCGCTGGCGCAGACTTTGGGCTTTATAATTTTCATGCACAAGAACCTACACAACACAATGGAAAAAACCTGAGAAAGCATAGGTTTCCTTTAACTGATCGTTTCCTCATTACTACCATTCAGCTATTACATTTAAGAAGAAAAACATCTAATTCTCCTCACTGAATATAAAGCATAATGAGAAGTCACATAGAAAGGCAACAACTCAGTAAACCATGTGCTTTTATTACCAGTGCATATTCATAGAGAAAACAACATTGTTTGCATTGGTGTGACACAAACAGCGTAGGGTAAAATGCTTCTGACACATGTCAAAAAGGTGAGCCTTTGACTCTTTAAAGATGTCAGGGCTCCTGTTTGGCAAGAAGTCAAACAACGGATCAGGTGCACGAAAAAACAGCAGCTTCCTGGATGACTCGACGGGTGAAACTGGGTCGTATCCTGTAGCTTATAGAATCTATACACTTGGAAGGGTGAATGTTGGTGTTTGGGTATTCAGCACAGTGGGTATTTATGTCAGACCAGGAATTTGCCTTCTTCCTGCACCTGGTCTCTCTTCTGCTGTGGCACCAGGTTTTCCTATGAGATTACACAGAATGAACACCAGGGGGAGGAAGAGCAGAGTAGCTCTCCAGTTGAGAGTCATGGTTTGATGTAGTGCAGGCAGAAACTAAGATCTAACAGTGTTTTGTTAGATAGCTTACAACAGTATCATAGGAGAGTGTAATCTAAAGCGCGGATGAGTATGCTGGCAAATGACATCAAATAATTTATCATTTAATAATATTGTAACTGTAACATATTACAGTAACTGTTTCCTATGTGAAAGCGAAAAAAAACACTGTAAAACAGAATTCATATTCCATCCCAATCATTTCTGATCTGCATTTGCATAAATTAAGAGTTTTCTTGCAAAGCTCCCAATGTCTCCCTAAAAAATCTGATACCATTAAAAGAAAGAAAAGTATAAAAAGTTGTTCCATTGACATGGTGATCTAATCTGGATGGATTTCCTGAGATATGTGTGTTATTTCTGGTGTGTAGTTGTTAGCACTTTAATGAATAAAGCTCTTAAATTGTTAAAGGCAAAACAATCATGCTATAAGCCCATATCTTAAGCCACTAATTCTGAACAGAGAAGTTTCCAAATTTATTGGCATCCCGTATGAAAACGAAGATGAGACTGTAGCTTTGGAAACATGGACTAAAATTTCCAGATGAGAGGAGATACTGAATTCTGCTTTAAGGTGAGATTTCCTTTTAAGGGAAAGGGATAAAGTGTGAATTTCCAAAGGGGAAAAAACCAAAACATAACAATTTATAAAAATAATTTGTAAATGCTGAGCTAGTGTATAAAATAAAATAAATTAGCATTTTTTTTTCATTTTGTATTTTCCCTTTAAAACAACAGATATTAACAAAAAAGATTATTGTGCTGCTTACATTAGCAATAAATATGACACTCTTCTTCTTTTGAGCGTGTGCTGGGTATGTTTAGAAAGCACACTTTTTAACAGCTGCCATACACACATTTTTAAAATCCTGGAATCCTTGACTGCTGCTCTCTGAATAGCCAAAAGGCTGTGTGTTTCAAAATCATAGCAAATACATACGGAGTGATCTAATATACACAATATACATTTATGTATATACAGTACATACAGCAAATCAATGCACAGATGGTGGCGACATTTTTATGTGATGTCAGTAAATGACAACTTTTACATTTCATTGCTGGAGAAGCGTAGCACTGTTCATTTCACTGTAAGCATTAACTAGTTGATGAGAAAAGCAACTGATGGGTACACTGTGTTGTTGTCTAGGCATTAAGATAAAGTAAAAATTCATGCATTGGACAAGTTATGGCTCATTAAATACTTCAATCTATCTCCTAACCCTGTCCGGTCTCACAGAAAGTGTGGTTTAATAATACCACCAAAGGGTTCTAACACCAGGCCTTAGCTTTATGTCCATTACTTGTCCCAAGGATGCTACATTACCCAACTTTAAAACAAACCTTCAATGCACATCATAAGCAGGGTAAACTCGAGTTCAGACACTTAATTATATCAGCTGATGTGCACATCAAAAGGCTGTATTGGAAAGGTCTTTGCACCCTGTGGAATACATTGGTTGTGTCGTTGTCAGTGCTTTAAGTGGTGTAGAAATGGCTGCCTTGGGTCTCTACTGCAGGTAGCGGTAGACCTTGAAGCAGTGGTTCCCAGAGTCTGCCACCGCCACATGGCCATCAGATGTGAGGGCCAGGCCCTGGGGGCCGTAAAGAGGGTCTGCTGATGTGTTGATGTAGGACAGGAAGGACCCAGAGCTGTCGAACACCTGGCGGATGAAAAAAGTCGGATAAGTGAGTGATGTACTTGGAAATCTGCTCTCTGCATTCAGTGAGATGTATTTCTCTCAAGCTTACCTGGATCCGACTGTTGCCCCAATCAGCAACAATTATATTTCCATTGGAGTCCACAGCCACGCCCGTTGGAGCATTGAATTGACCGTTTCCCTCTCCATGGGAACCAAATTTAAACAGGAACTCCCCATCTGCATTGTACACCTGCAGGAAAGATCACACAGGAAAGAGATAATGACACTTGACTGTCACACATAATAAAAACATGCCAAGAAAAATATGATAACAAGCATATTGCTAAAATTATTTAAAATATCACAGCCAATCAAGCACAACAGCTGTTCTTTATGTGCCTTGATGTTTGTTTGATTCTGCTTTTTCTGAGTGAATTTAAGTTGCTTTTTGTTTTTTTGTGTTTTAAATGCATCAAAAAAAGGACTAGCAACATCATTGTGGGGAAAAAGGAGGGGTATTCTTTAGTTTTGCCAAGTGAAATAACTTGGAATAAACTGTAGATTTTTGCCTGTAAGCGATTCATTCACAATACTTCCAAAGCAGCTTTACTACAGTAAAGAATGTACACACATATTTGCAACAAGCCATACCTTGACCGAATGGTTATGGAAGTCTGTAACCACAATCTCATTTTTGTTATTTACGGCCACAAAGTGAGGACCTGGTGGCAGTACAGGAGAGAGAGAGAGAGAGAGAGAGAGAAGAGAGAGAGAGAGAGAGAGAGAGAGAGAGAGAGAGAGAGAGAGGGCAACAGAGGAAAGATGAGTCATCAACTGCTTTTGCAACATATGAAAGGAAGTTCCACACTATTTTTGGACTTTGAAAAAAACAAGACACATAGCGGTGACAAAGAGACACAGAGCCGACTTGGGACAATACGTGAGACATGACAGAGTTCACATTCACAGGGAATTGATTACTTACTGAAAACAGGGCCAGATTTACTAAGCTTTTGTTCCAGTGCAATGTTTGCACAACTTTTTTCTAAAAGAAAAGAAAAGGTCCAAGTGAGAAATTAAACTGAGAGAACGGGCGAGATTCAACTCGCTGTCTGTGCAACAACCGAAGCCATTTCAGTGAGGGATTCCAGCAACGCAAGCAAGTCTCATTCACAGCCTTCTTTCGGTGGGAACACTTTATATTCAGGTACACATATTAGCCATTTATTAGTGCTCATTAGCATGCATATTAGTGGCACATTGGAACATTCAATAAGGAGCATTTAGCTGATCCCTCTATATGACCCACATAAGCAAACGAAACCATCAGCAAAAAGATTGGCTATTTCTGTATAGTCATTCTAGTCATTCTTAATGCCTGCCTGTCACTGAGTCTGATGGATTGAGGAGTCTCACAGCCTGTGGAAAGAAGCTGTTCTGTGCTCTGGCCGGATGATATGGCACTGAGAGTTTTTTTTGTTTCATCATCCCCATCTTTTGTCACACATGGTTGGCCACAAAAAAATTAAAGTTCTTCACATTAGTTTTAACTAAGATCTCCTTAAGTAACCTCCTAGTTAGTGCTTATTGATAGCAAAGACGTTATGTTGAATGACAATCTTAATATGCTTGGCTCAGAATAGCCCTTATAAGTTGGAGGTGTCACTTCATGAATATGGTCTCGACAAGTAGTGTCTGAGTTAATAGAGTTCTGTCTCATAACCACATCACTAGTAGTTTGACATGTATTATTCCAAACAGGTTCTACGAGTGAATATATACAAATATGTATGCTAATACGCAGCTAGTTGATGATACAGATGTGTACCACAATATAAAAGTTTACCAAGTTTGGTTGAGTGAGAGGCGAAGACAGGAAGGACAATCATCACATCTTTCTCATGCATTGGTGTGCATTATGAACACAGCTCTGTCTTGTGGCATGATGATCGGGTGCTTGTTTTCAGTGCAAGATTATCAATGCAACAATACATAATCCTTATTCCATGCGTTGATTTCTATAATCAAACAAGCAGTGATACATGCTTTAGTTATTAGTTTGAAAATGGTGTGTAGAAACATGCTGACCACTGAAAACGTTAACATTCCTGTTGAAACATAAATGAAATCTGTAAATCTGGCCCAAACACATGCTCTGCGTCATGTTTCATCTGCATCTTGTCTTCCTGTAAGAGACATCATTAATGAAATGACCATAGCTATATTTGCTATGTAAATATTATGCAGTACCTGCAAAGTGTCTGTCTGATGTTCCCCTGGCTCCAAACTTTGTCACCAGCTTCCCATTTGATTGGAAGATGAAGACACAGCAGGCTTTATTGTCAACCGTGATGATGTGTCCATTTTTATCCACTGCCACACCTTTGGGTCCCATCAGTCTTCCAGCACCAATTTTGTTCTATGACACCCAAAGGCCAGTTTGGTCATTCAGTGGAACATTTTAAATTTGTGCAGAGAAAATATCTTTCCCCCCCCCACCGGTTGAGACCACTTACCTTGAACTTGCCATCAGAGGAGAAGATGCTAATCCACCTGTTGTCATAGTCAGCTACAATGATGTCACCGTTCATGTCCACTGTGACCCCTGTGGGGCGCTGCAGCTGCCCTGGTGAACGGCCTCTGACCCCAAACCTCATCTTAAACTGGCCGTCATTTGAGAATACCTTAAAAAGGGAAAATTCAATTACTCAAATAAACTTAAACAATGAAATAACTAATTCTTAACCATTCTTTTTTTGTGGCTCCAGAGAGTGACAGACACTGACCTGTATACACTGGTTGTTGCTGTCTGCCACCACGATCCTTCCATTGCTAGAGGTCGAGATGCCCTGTAGGTTAGTGAATTCTGCTTTATCCCGCCCTCTTGTTCCTGTCACATCAAGAAGACATCAGGCTAATTCAGGACAATGCATGTGTAGAAACAATCCACACATCAGTTCTGCTCTACTTTGCTTGGAATATCTCTTCATTATGTCAAGCTTTTACTTGGCTTTTTATTAGTTTATACAAAGTAGGATATAAAAAAAGTAGTCTTAAACTGAACACTGCATCATCAGGTACTCAAACTATGACCATGCAACTCAGTTACCATAATAAGGGCATAACTAGCCATGTATTCACCCACCCACTCTGTAGATCAGCTCATCCTCTATTGGGTTTTCCTTTTTCTTGGTGGTGCTGTACATGCTGGAGGGCCTGCGCACAGCCTTCTGTCGAACATGACCTCCCCCTCCGCTCGGGGACTTGACTCTCCTCTTCACGTCGTCTGGTGACTGCAGGACATCTGACGGCTTGACGGCGCGCAGACGGAATGGACTGCCCCTAACGGGCTGTTCATACAGCAGCAAAGAGAAGGTGAACTCTCCCTCTGAGCGGATCGTATATCCAACCTCGTAGGTGCCGTTCTTGTTGTCCACCACCTCGGCTTCAGTGCACACTCCATCTGCAGAGACAATCTCTGCCCTCAGAGCAGCATTACCAGTCTTCACAAGCTCTCCATCCTTGTCTTTAGTAGTGACTGTGACAGTAGTGTGCTGGCTGACCAGTGCATGTCGCAGGCCCTCACCAGTGGCAACACTTGTATGGCCGACAGCACCTGTTGTAATCAGGACTCCCAGGTTCTGGATGGAGCGTCTCAGTCCATCAGTCTCTACCTGGCATTCCAGATGTCCGTTTTCGTGGGGGTGCTCAGGAAAAGTATGTCGTGCCAGGGCACTGACCCGCTCACCCATCTGTTTCTGGACCAACAGGACCTCAGTGGCACTGCCATGGCTCAGGGCCTGCTCTGTGAAGTTGCAGCTGCTCTGAATGTTCTCTTTGCCCTGAAGCAAAGAGGTCAGCTGGGCTTGAAGCACCTAAGAATATCCAAGGAGACAGAAACTGACAGTCAGCGGTGCCTGGACTAAAATGTGAAATATAATAAAGACAGCATATTCCCTCTTTTTCCATTAAAAGAAAAAAAAGCAGAAAGACCTCTGACCTTCTGCTTGGTGCTGCAGATATTTTCCACCTCAGTAATGAGAGCAGTCTTGCGTTGGTGTAAGGCCTTCTCCAGCTCGTCAAAAGTGTTACTTATTTCAGTAACTGCCTCATTTTTCCGCTCTGTAAGCTGCTTGGAGATCTCGTTCACAAGATCAATGGCAGCGGTCAGCTGAGGTAGTCTACCAGGAGAATGATAAAAAGATGAACACAGATTAATTTGATTATAAGAAATTGCCATTTTTTGAATATTTACAAGATCCTCTAAATGCAAAAAAAGCGCTGAAAATCGTACCTGTTGCGCACAGCGTCCAGCTGATTTTTAAGCGCTGACTTGTGCTGCTCCAGCACATCCCTCAGAGGAACTGTCACATGTTCCCTGTGTTCTCCTTCTGTACACTCCAGACACATGGCTGTCTCACATGACTCGCAGTAAAACTCCATCACCTGCAGATGGTGCAGTGGAGCACAAGACAAGTGGTCATTTTATTTCTGTGGGTTCATTTGCTCATAAACACTTTTAAGTAAAAAATATTTAGTGTGAGATCTTGTAACAGAATGCTGTGTTGCCAATTTGGGTTTGTCTCTGGTTGATACTCTATCATATCACATCCTCTGTCCTCCTGTTTTAGCTCACCTTGCCCTCATGGTTGGGACAGGAGAGGGGCTGACAGGCTGTGGCTGCACTGGCTGATTCAAGAACATTACAGGCCTCGGGTCGGCTGCACTCTGGGTCTCGCTGTAACACCTCCATTAGGTTTGTGATAAAGAAGTTGTTCTGCAAGGCTGCCACACCCTTCTCCGGCAAGATGGAGGTCTGTCTGCATACTGGGCATGACAGCGTCAAAGACTGGGGAGGGATGTAGTTCTGTAGACACCTACACAGAAACAAACAGAAGTGAATGAGAGGGCTGGAGCTGCAATGTAAAAATGCCAAACCTTTATTTTTGACTTCCTTACAAGACAATAAGACTCTGGTCTCAGTTTTAATGGGTACCAATTTATTTATAACTGTACTATCTGTCCCATTTGGGAGCAACAGAGCTGTGGAAATCAGCGCTTGCTGCCAACAATCCTGGTCCATAAAAATTGCTGTCTGTTTTCTTGCGGCCAAGCACAGAGTGGTTGGTGCCTTACATCATGCAGAAGACACAGTTATGAGAGAAGAGCTGGTATAAATGCTGCTATTGGGGCCATTAGACATCATTTTCTAATTTTCTTTAACACATCCATTTCATGCAAGCAGCGGGAATACAAATAACATGATAATGGACTTAACTATTTATGTTTTGTATGCACCCAGTTTCTGAATAAAGCATAACACTGAAAGCATTAAAGGTGTCTCATCTTTGAATTTTTGTTAAAAATGGTTCATTCTTATTAGTTTTTCTCATCTTGTATTGCTTTTCTCTTTAATTGACACCCAATCCCTTGCTGTTTGTCTTCCTACTGTCATTTTAATCCTATTGATCAGTCAGATCAATCAGCTGTAAAGCACTTTGAACTGCATTGTAAGAGAAATGCTGTACAAATAATGTTTGACTGATTGACTACTTACTTCTCACAGAAGGTGTGCAGGCAGGGCAGGACCTTGGGGTTGTGATAATGGTCCAAGCAGATGCTGCAGACCAGGAACTGCTTGTCTATCTGCCTGACCACAGGGCTGGTACTGCCTGTCTCACGCTTAGCCATAGTGATGGACATTCAAAGGGGGCAAAAGGACCACTTAACCTGTACACAAAGGGGGGAGAAAACAGGAGAAAGGTCAAGAAAGCTTTAAGGAAACAGTCAAACAGGGTGAGGAGGATGTGTTTGTCTGCCCTCAGCATGAGCAGAGGAAGAAATGAGTCATAATGCTGTTAACATTATAAAACCTCATCCTAGTCCTGTATCTGCTGGCACTTTATGCTCCCTCTCTCTCTTATTAAAGTGTGTCAGTTGGATGAACACCCGCATAGCCAGAGGTTGTTTGACTTTGTAAGTGAAAATACTAATCTAGCTAATGCAGTGGAAGAAAAATGAATACATGTGATTAACACTGCAGGGCAGAACTCTCAGCTGTGACAACTATGCAGTCTAGGTGCCAACATGTCTGTGTTTACAGTGCTGTTAGAAGTGTAGTAAATATGCTGTGAACAAAAAAAATGTTTAAATGCATCTTGTGCAATTCCACCATTAATGGTGTCTTCAGTGTTTTTGTTTAACATCGCTGAACTCCAGACAAGAGGATCCCTGCTGTTTCCCTGTTCAGATGGCAGTAACTGCTGCATGAAATTGTATCACTGGGTCACGAACAGATTATCTGAGTGTGCCACAGACATGTTGTACATCTGTCATATTGTACCTAAGCACATAAAGGATTACATGAACACAGAAAACACACACACAGTACTTAAAATAAAGAGCAGTAGAAATTAGAACAGCATCAATCTGTATTTTATATAAAGTCAGGAACATTTTATCCATTGGTCTGTTTGTTTTGTTCAATTCAGCTGTAAATCAGAAACTATTCAGTCCCGTCCTCAATCTTCCCCCAGATATTCTGTCATTACTTAAATCAGGAAACTGACTCAAGCTTAAATTGAACATCGATCATTAGCCACTAGCTCTTTGTATTTCCGTTTCATCTCAGATACTGCTCTTGTCGTCAGGAAGTACTTTGTCATGCACCATTTTCTAGAAACCTTGAGACTACACTGTGTTTTTGAATGGACACAGATGATTTATAGATAGGTGTCATTTAACAGGGAGTACATAGATGAAAATACAGGGAGTATTTTCTGACAGTGTGTCATTGGTGACATGAAGGGCTCTGACCTGTCGAAAGGCAATTCGTTGTAAACGTCAAACACAGACAACTGGAATATACTGCTCAAAAGATACTGTGAATGTTGCACAAATTGAGAAACTACCAGGCTTTCTTTCCATTTTCTTGGTAACACTGTTGAGCAACATCTTTCCTGATTATGTTCACATGACGTAGGTGAGGCGTCTAGTGTACAGTCATAAATGCTGATAAATGCATGAATCGAGTTGGCAGAGCAAAAAATGATGTAATACCTTGCAAAATGTCACTGAAATCTATCTTCTGCCACACAATGCATCAATCACATTTATTCAGAAAAAAATATCTAAGATACACACACACTTCCTGAACAAAGTATATCAAACTCGTGCAGATAACTATACAAAAAGCTGACTGTTTTGTTTACATTCAGATTTATAGCTTAAGATAAACTACAAAGACATGATAAGCATGAACATGTAGTGCCAATGTAATCAATGAGAGCCTGAGAGCAGCGAATGTGACAACCTTAACTGTACAGCTCACAACTATCATGTTTGACTTGATTCAACGGCAAAGAAAGAACAAACCTAAAAGCAAACTAAAATGGGAACAGATGCTATTTTTATCCCAAAAACATTCTTGTGGACCAGAATGTAGTAGTTCTACATCACCAGGAACTGTGAAATTTCACTGTAGAGTCAGTGGTGCACTAAGAACGCCACACTTATTGTAATGTTCTACACCACAAGGAGGCAGGATATCTAGCAGATAAGTGTACACCTTCATGTAAAAAATGGATCCACTTAGCTGAGACGCACTATTATTTTAAATACATCGTAACAGCAGCTGTTACTATCCCAGCCATTCAAGCTAATTAATCCTAAGAAAGCACACTCGAACCTTTCCTTACAAAGCAATGGTAACTCACCCATCAGCTCCTCATGCGTCATAGGCCTATGACTGTACCCTTCATCAGCCTCGCCTCATCTGTCATCCACTGCTCCAACAGCAGGGTTTGTAATTTCCATGTTGAGGTTGCATTTAGACGACTGCTGGCTCTCTCAGTCTAACTTCACCAGCAGGCCTGCACATCACATAGCACCAACAGCTAACGCTTCCCACTCTGCCCTTCAGCTCTGAGCAGTGCCTTGAAAAATATAGCTAGGCCCCTTTTTCTTTGAGAGTGAAGAGAGGAAAGAGGAAGCTTTAAAACGCCACTCCCCAAATTCCTACTAGTTCCTTCCCTTGACTCCCAGCTGGCCGAGTTCAGGCCCCACCTGTCTGTCTGTCTATGGGGAGTTTGGGGGAATATTCACGGTGAACTGGGTTGTCTGTCTCACATGAGCAAGCGGGCCTCAGAAGCAGCTGTCCCTCTCTGAAACACAGAGCAGCGAGCTCTAACAATGGCATTCCAGCTCAGCTCGCAGTGCACCACCCCACATCTCTTCCCCTCCTCTTCTCCTTCTTTCTATTGTATTCTCCTTTTCTTCTTCTCTCTTTTTCTCTCTCTCAACGACATCAATTCAGTCGTAGCATCAGCAGGCCTGATCTCAGCCACAGACGTCTTGCAGATGGGGATTTGCACAAGCGCGTAGGCCCCATTGTTGCATCCTGCCAAGTGATTTCAGGGCCTACTGACTGAGGAGCACTACCGAGGCCTTTCACTGTCCTCACAGCCCGCCCTTCCCCGACCCTCTTCGTCTCTCCCTCCCCTTGTCTCCCCACAGAAGCCCTCCCCTCCCCGAGCAGTCTTCCCTTCTCATAGACTCTGAATTGCAGCAGCTGAACGGTGACATCAGGAGGAAGGTTGAGGAGCCAAAGCCCTCAGGCTCCTCCCCTCCCGGCTGGCTAGCCGCTGCCTTTAAGGCTGCAAAAGTCTCCCCCCACCTCCCTTTCCCTTCCCTTCCTCCCTGGCAGTCCGTTCTCTTAGCAGCCCTGCTCGGCTCAGTTCCTCCCACTCGCCTCACCACAGAAAGAGGATCTGTCTTTAAAAACAGTCTCGCTCTCTGACAGCAGTCCTGGTTGTTGTGAAAGTGCATAGAGAAAATCTGGACAACATGAGCAAAAACTGCCTTGAAAAAATCAACAGAAAAGATAAAAACAACATCAATTAAATCATTGCAGTTCGTAACACACAACTTTACAAGGCTTTGTTGCAAAGCTCTAAAGGGTTCCACTGTTCAAAGAAATACAATGTGCACCGAAATATCTAAAAATAACAGAAAACCATGAGTTGAGATCTTAAAAATAGCTCTGATAGAAACATAAGACACACAGTAATCGTGACAGCACAGACTAGAGACCTAAATCTGCAGCACACTGATGTTTGAAGTTGCATGTGACTGGATCCTTTTCAAGGCTCTGTCACAAGAACTGCATGATCAGCACTTCATACAGATGAGGTCAGTTATTGAAGTCAGTATTCAACTGTGTTTTCTCTGCACTGTATCTGTTACACTAGAACATGACGCCTGCAGAAAATCCATGTGAATGTTGTTTGGAAATTCAGCTGTTTTTACTGCAAAGCGTCTCTTGCCACTCTCACCCTGCATGACAGTTAAGTGGCTTAATGTCCTCCTGCAGGGTCAGCCCCTGTCTGCCATCTGGATTACAGCGTCTCCCAGACTCTGATGACACCATCACGCCCAGTCAACTCAAATTAAAGCACACGCCTCACACACACGTACATAAACTTGGCCTTACACTACTCAAATAGTTTAACAGAAGCACCAGTGAGGAGTGGCAGTCATTGCTCGTCCATAGGCCAGACGATAAGGGGATATTCCTTACTTGATGTCAGTTGTTTGTGTGCTAAACGCTTAGTCCTGATGGCACAGACGTCTAAAATAAATGGTTTAATTGGATTTCAGAAACATGAGCTCACGTTTAGAGAAAACGCTGCACTCTGCTTAATCTGCTTGGATTGCGCCTGCTACACAAGGGCAGGTAGCCTTGCCCCGCTCTTCACCCCAACAACAAAGTGTGGCCTGTTTTTGTACAGTAGCTGTGTACTGTGTACAGGAGAGCTGTCTTTTTTCCTTTTTGCAAATTACCACTCTTAAGCTATTCTGTCCTACATAATACAAAAAGTAATGACTCATGTCTGCTTGCCCAGTGCATTTCCTCTACTTGAATGTGAAATGAATAAAAGAAAGACATTTTTTGCCTTGTGACTAATGGATGGAATGAGTGATGCTTTCTTTTGCGGATGTGAAAACGTCCCACTTGGAATCACCCAAAAAGTCAGACTGAATAGATGATCTACTTCCTCCACCGAGAGGTTTAATTATTCATGAGACCTATTATATAATATTCTGTGGAAAGGCCCTACAAAATATGACCTAAGTTAAGTCAGACTACTCCCAAACTGAATTTAATATGAATCTTAATATTTATGCCTTTTAAAGGGGGGACACTTCCACAGGATAAAATCCAATTTTTTAAACTTAAACTAAAAAAAATAGTTTCTGATGAGAGTTTTTCACAACAACATCTGTAGATTATCTTGACTAACTGGGGAGTGGCTCTCGCTTGTCTTTCAGCACTACATTATTCAATTCCATTCACTTTGGCAAGGGCAGGGTGATGATGATATAAGTCAAAGGCAAAGATCTTGAAAACCTGTTATACAAAATGGTCTAAATGGCTGGATATGATCCTTGATGATTGAAATCAGTATCATAATATTTAGAAGGATGTTTTCTGATATCTCTTCATGACATGATACAGCAACTGCATGCAAAATCCCATATAAAATGATAAAACCAATGTTAAAAGAAAAGTATTATCTTCCACTGTTCAAGTCTATTAAAATAATATAATTATGATACTACTCCTCTTTAAGGTGATAAATGAAATGATACTTGTGGAAATTCTAATCCACAAAAATTGCATATGACGTATGTAATTCGCATGTTCACATGAAGTTCACATGTGAATTTCATGTTTTGTTTTCATTAGAGGGAAACTGGCCCTTTAAACGGGCTATAATGTCTTTCTTGCTGTAAAAGATTGAAAACATAATTCCCTCATTGGACTGTTCAGGATTCCAGGATGTTTGCACTTCAAGGGTCATAAAAAATACTATTTCCCTTCCCTTGCTCTTTCCCTGTTTGTGTAAGAGGCAGGTACACTTCTTCCAAATGCCTCTAGTTTTTTAAGTCTGTGTTTCACAATCATCTTACTTTTTGCGTTATTACATGCACTTTTATGTGGAATAAGTTCTTTGTACTTCTGTTACAGCCCAGTGATATCTGCTGTTTGTGTCCCAGAGAGGACCTTAGACTGAAGAGTTTTTCAACAGTTTACTTTAGCAGTCAGCTGGTCTGGTAAACATGGGCTGAAGTCTGAGTGACCTGAAGTAGAAAGTGTTGGCCCTCGACGATGTGAGGTCAAGATTGTGTTTAAATATAGACTGTCGTTTATGTTTCCATCCACATCTGTTGTGTCCCTGTGTGTGTGTCATCAAGCAGTAATTGTTCCTGTGTATGCTCGGCCCGAGAAGTAGCCTGGTTTTGGTTTTGAATAAAGGCACCATTGCAGATAGATTTTGTGAACTGTGAAGGAACCGTGCAGATTGAACTGAGGAAATATGTTTGACTAAGAAAGGAGAAGAGAGTAGAATTGAGGAAGACTAAGCTTTATCACAGGGATTTATTCCATACATTACAGAACAACTAAACATCTGAATAAGCAAATGGGAAACTTGTGATCATTGTGTCAGTTTGCAGCAATTACTGATGGAATCTAATTCAGGATCAGGTCAAGCAAAACTGATGTATTGTCAGATCTGTACTAGAGATAACAATCCACAGGGCCCTTGTGCTGTTTATAACAACATGGCTGATGTAAAACCTGAAAACGAGAGATCTAAAAATCACATTTCTGAAGTCAGTATCTGTGTTTTGAGGGTGTTAAGGGGCTGTCGTGGGGCCAGCGAGGGGAGCCTGGCTCCATGATGACTCATCAATCATTATTCACACAACACAGAAACCTCTGCTCCTCAAACTAACAAGCTCCCCTTCCACTCCACTGCATAGGATGAAGGAATCTGTCTCAACGCATCAGTCTCTGTCAGACAGGGGACGGCGGTAATAGCAGTGGAAGTTGGATTTCACATAATGAAAGTAAAAAACAGCAGACGTTATGTTTAAGATCTTTGAGAATGACAGACTCACAATAAGACACGACTATTTCAACCATTGCTTTTTGTTATTCTACATTGTTTCACAGAGCTCCTCCTCTGCAGGGGAATACATTTTCCAAAATTTGCCAGCCAAGTCTTTACATTAGTAACAAAACTATAAAATGGACTCTAATTGTAAAGTGCAGTCTATCACGATTGTTACTCCTTTTCTTATCTGCCTTTGTTTGCAGCCATGAGACTGATAAGATCTGACAGCTAATGAGAGAAGATGAAAGAAAGTGACCACGTCACGTCAAGAACAGTAGTCAGCAGAGCTTTTAATCAAAGCTGACATAAAAAGGGAGTCAGGAGACATTTGTGTCTCTCCCTGTAAGCTCACTATCACAAAGGTTGGCAGAAGACAATGCGGAATGCGGGCAGTGTGTCTGCAGGCACAACATGCTGCAGATTTCATAAAAGGTCGATCAGTGGACAAGCTCAGGGCCCTGCCTGCAACCCTCATCCACCTGCAGTCAGAGCTGCGGGGTGACTGTGGCGTCTCATATGGTGATTCATGATATCTTGTGCAACTACACCGCCATTGTTTCTCCTGACAATTTGATTGCCAGTGGTCAGAGTGCTACAATGACTACGTGGTGTCACAACTTGTAAACAAATGTAAATTACTTTGCAACATGACAAGTGAATGTTCAGAATGTATGTAGACTTGATGTGATTTTGGAAAGACACCATGAGAAAAATGTTTAGTTTGATTAAATGTTCTATAAAAATGGTTAATGCGCTCTGTAAAAACTCAAAAAACACAAAAACATTTGGGTATTGTAACATTTATATAACTAGGATTTGTATTGCCTTGTGTTACTTAATTGACATAGCAGTCTGTTGTGTTCATTAATCTTTGGAATAAATGTTTTGGGAAATGTTACCCATTATAAATAACTGTAATGTTGTCTTTCCTTGAAGTACTGCATCATTTGGGTTTGGTTTATGTTTATATCCTGCAAAATACTCAGAAATTGCACTTAAGTTCAGGTTTTATATACAGTTTATGTCTGTATATACATTATATAATCTCTTATGTGTCTGCATCCTTCTTCATTAGGTTATGTTACACTTATGATGCCTTGTGTGCAAAATTTAAATACAGACCTTAATGGATATGGCCACGCCTAATCAAGTTGTTCAAGGAAATCCTTCTCAAACGGGAGCAAATTACACTGTCTAATGATTGGCTTTGATCAATCTTTATTGTAGACCAGGACATACAGTATAATAAGCAGAATGCAATTAAGTCTTGTTAATAATCATATGCGATCCAAGTCTGAAAATAGGCCAAGAACAATCTTAATTGAGGGAGTGATTTAAAATTTAAATAGTAGAACAATAAAGAAACTTCAAATTACCAAACTTACTACATAGGAGGATTTTATTGAGTGAAGCAATTTTCTTCGCTTTCTTAAAAGGCAGTGCCAAAGTTATTACACAGCAATATTATTAAGAGCTTCAGTTCAGCACAGTCTTTATAATATTGCATGGGAACTTTGGTTTTCTACAGACCTTGTGATGAGAAGTAATAAAGGTTAAGAGGGCGTAAGAAGTTCCGAATTTAAATACCATATTAAGACCATTTAATGAAACAACAAAAGGGACATTTAAAGGACAAGCCCAATCAACTGTTTCAACTGATGCTGAATTAAAACACATTTAGTTGGTACCTTTTGATTTCAGTGCACAGCTCATTAAAATAACCATAGTGAAAGTTTTTGTCACAGGCCTCATTTACATGCGAGCTATGTAACCTGGAGATTATATGATATACATTATTGAAAATGAAATATCAGTGTCAAATCATCCCAATCAAAAAATAATTTAAATCAATCCATCTATCTCTTTTATTGGGTGAAAAGTGAATTGATTTTAAAAAGTAGAGCCCATCTTCATTAAAGCACACGTCTGTATTCAAAGGTTGTCTCTAATCAATTTTAGGCTACGATTTAAACCCTGCTGTTCCTGGCAGCAAACACTTGGTCTCAGTTCAAGATTTAATAAAGATGTATTGAAACAATTCAGAGTGTACTGGTACAGTCAACACAGCACACTTGTTTGTAACACAGTTCTCTTATGCTGCCAGCCTAAGAACACATACATGAGAGAGACCAAACCCATGTATACAACCTGCATGAAAGCCTGCAGACCTGAGACGGAAATGTAACTCCTACAAAGAATCTGCCCTCAGGCACAGCATCCTGGACAGTCTGCAACCTCCCTGTGACCCAGTGCAAGCAGCCAGCAGAGCAAAACCCTTTCCATCATCAACATGTGACTTTTACGATAGTTTCACACCAAGATGAGCCATCTTCCAGAACAAAAGACCAATCAATACGGAACCACTGAGCCATCCACTCACAGTCCAGGCCAGAGGTATGAAAATGATGCATTGGCTGTTGCTGCAGCACAATGCAACACTAGGACTCAGAGAATGACATAAGCAAACAACACGCTGATTCACATGTGGCTCACACAGCTTCCCAGCAATATAACCCCATACATATTCAGATCAGAACACCAATGGAAGATCACTAATCCTCTATACAAAAGAGCATGTTTGGCTGATTACAGAGCCCAGCCCTTAGACTGCAGCACAGATGCCCACCTGCTACAGAGCCGGCAGCCAGGGCCGCCTAGGAACTAAAATGGAGAAGTGTGTGGGCTGGTGGAGGAAGCAATAAAGAATCCGAGCAGCACAGTGTTTCAGTGCAACAGTTGGAGGATTGCAATGAGGTTGGATTGAAAAAAGCTTTTTGCTTTATGTTTGTCATGACCGATGAATAAAAAATAAATAAAAAAGCAGAAAATATCACAACAGAGAGCACATCAACCCCTGTGTGATTCACCAAATGCACAGATGCTGGATCCGATGCAGTGATCAATAATTCATCTGCTCTCATCCCAGTTATTGTATTATTCAGGACTCCAGTTAATGGCACAAATGAGATGAGAAAGCAGAAATGCGATACCATAAAAAAAAAGAGGGGAATGGCCAGATTGTACTCACATGAATTCCCAGCAGGAGGGAGTGGAGTGTCAGCATTGCAGGCCGTGGAGAAAGCTTCCCATTGTCAGTGTCCCAATCCTCTACAACAAATCCACAGACCGGGCGACAGAAAGGAAAGGGCAGGGTCTGTCTGGGAGAAGAAGGGGACAGTAAGGAAGAGGAGAAGGGAAAGGAGGAGATTAGGGGAGTGGCTTGTGCGCAGCATTGGTCAGATGGCAGATGGGAGGAGTTGAAGAACCCAATGGCATATGGAGGGGGCAGGGAACATGCAAACCAGTCGAAATCTCAGGAACTGACTGAGGGAAACAGTCTGTCTGGTGCAAAGGGGTTTGGCTTCCATAGATAACACCCAGTTTCCTTAAAAGGACAAAGGATGCAGCTTATTACCTTTAAGCTTTGAATTATTAGGGTGCATTAATTGTGAAGACAGCAGGAAGATACTGCTGAGTAAATGGGCAAAAATCCTGCAATCAAAATGCAGTTCAGTAGTTTCAGTTCAACAGCACATTTTTTACATATCCTCTTAGATCTTACCTCAGGAGACCCCAGTTTCATCATTTTTTAGAGTTATCAGGGAAATTGCAAATGACTATTTATGATGGCAGGGAAATTACAGGGTGTGGGGGGAAGGCAGAGACATGGGTGTGTGCAATCAGCCGGGGAGTCCTGCTCTGGTATGGAGCTAACGGGTGTCATCAGGTGGGGGTTTGGGGTATAGGGTCAAGACACTTGATAAGTCTAAAAGGATATATAATGATATAAACTAATTGTAGAAGGGTGAATATAGAAAAGCAAAAAGAAATCAATAGCTTCAGCTCAAAAACTGCAACATCTCTCTATGAAGGTTTATTTGTAGGAGGGTGGGGGATGGGTCAAATTAAAGACTAGGTGCATCAGGTAAAGACTAATTAGACGGAGGATTAATGAAAAAAAGATGGCTCTGTGTTGCACTGTGTGTGAGGCTGCTGTGGTGGTGCAGGCGGTGGGGAGTTTGTTGGGGGTGGGGCCTGGGGTGAGAGTCATCTCTGGGTTTTATTCTGCAATGTGGAGTTGCCATGGAGACTGCTTCCATCGTAGTTTGGTTAAGATGGCTGCTACAGTCTGGCAGCAGCAGCAGCAGCAGCAGCAGAGAGCAGGTCACACAATGCAGACACACAATTTTTTTTCTTAACTCTCACTGTCAAGAACGATGGAGTCAAACTAGCTCACGGGATTTGTCACACTGATGAAGGAAGAATGTATATTTCAATCTATTACATTACACGTTCATACATTTTAAAAAAACGCAACATCATTATAATGTGTCCAATTTGCTAAGATATCTCTGAATAAAAAGATTTTCTTCTTCCTGAATAAAAAAACTTTCTTCAGAGCTGCCTGCATGAACTGATAATTGCCAGGTCCTACAGTTCCCTGGTGGTGGATACGTAGCTAATTTAATAAATCAAATCATAGACTACATGTGTCACAGCATGTGCATCATGTTTTGAGCAAATGATGTAACAATACACATAATCCCATAATTAAGGTTAATACACAGCCACTAATGCATTGCTAATTTAAATCAGGTACCAACCTATTAAAGTAAACTGATATAATCATCATCTTAAAACCGTTCATTACATTAATTGTTCATGCTATTGTCAGTCATTTTAGATGCTATTATCATACTACTCTGACAATTAACTTAATGTCTCATGTCAGAGTACAAATAAGAACAGCAACTCTTCTATGTGTACACTTTATATCAAATTGAATTTCAAAGTTTCAAATGACATTAGAAGAGTTCAGAACTGCTACCATGTACTGTGTGACATTAGATGACACCGAAAGTGACTCCTCACTTGTTTTTTCATTTTAAGTCTGTTGAGCAATCACACATTACAGACATTGTGGAGCTCTTTAAATATGTTGTTGATTTTCTATTTGAGAATATAAGTATATTAATGTAAGATGTAAATACTCGTAGATGGATAGTAGAGTTACCTGGACACTTTAGTGATTCTCATATACATTTATGTTCCACCCTCACTGATGAAAGAACAACTTGAACGCTTAGATTTAGTACCAATAAAATGTATTTCTCTGTAATTTTCTGGGACAAATATTTCAGTCTTAAATATATTTTACAACAAAGAAACATGAAAATCATTCAGATCACTCCAGTCAGTGACTAAATGAGAACAATACTAATAAATAGAGGGTCATGTCCATTACCTCATTGCAACACTGCTGAAAATAGTTCTTAAAAGCATAATATGGTACAGCTCCGATGTCGACCCATGCTGTGACCCATGTGAAGTGTGTGGAGACATTGGGGCCCTGCCCTGGCATTGCCACAAGCAGTGCACAGTGCTAGATTCATGGAGGTTGGATCTTTACATGTTCATCGGCCACCTGGAGTTGGCCCTTTAACCATGATAATCTCTTCTCAAGTTAATTCGAGATCAGCACCCTTCACTTTGCCCACTGACAGTCCATGGTTCAGCTCTGCTCAGATACAGGCCGCCTTTGTAACACTGACCCATTTAAGCCCAAAACAATGGCTGAATTGAGTAAGACCCTGAAAGCATCCCAACAATCAGCATTTTTTATGCAATTCTGTGACAACGACAGAGGAGGAAATTAGACAGGCTACAAACAAAGATATTATCACTGTGAAATAGAAAAATAACAATACTGAATTCAAGCATGTGCAGCAAATAGTAATTTATCAATGTATCAAAAATAACAACCAAAGCAAGATTTTACATGCAGTTTGACTTAACTATACCCTCTTATACTCAACATTCATTTACTTTCTCAATACATTCTGTAGGATTGTATATTTTAATCCAGGCAAAGAACACACACTGTATTAATACATGTATCCACCTGATGTGGATGATGCCATGCTATCAGAGTAATATTACTATGATTGGATGAAACACGATGAAAAAGTGGTATTTACAGTGAGTGTGCCCATTGCTCTTTGTTTACTGGGTAGATACTGCCTGGAAATCAACAACACCCCTATTTTCTGAGCACCAGTTTGCAACAGACTGCAACGTTTAACTGTTGCAGTCTGCCATCTAGTGGTCCAACGTACACAATGGCCTTTCCTCATTTAAAAGACTCTCCAAAAAACCCACTTTCCTCAAACCTTCTCTGTCTCCTTATAACCTTATTATCAATTCACAATATTAACATAGAAAGGAACACTACATCATCACCAAGATCAGTTAAAGGTAAATTATGCAGGAATAAAAACAGTTCATCATAGAAAAATAATCCCTCTAAATCAGCAGACACTTTGCCCTCTGCCCGTATTTTCTTATTTTCTTAGCAATTTGCTGTGTTTGGGACGTTTCTGGGCGTCAACCTTTGGCAGTGATGTGTAGTCACCATACAATGAGGGTTGGGCAAATAGCGGACAGGATGAAGCCTGCTTTTAGCTGACATTCACTCAAATCCGAACACAGAGCACTTTCCAGCAGAGGTGTGCGGAAGTGTGGGCGCTTTTAATTGTGCTTTATAATGTTACAGCCATGAAACAATCACAAAATAGACTTCGCTCTGCTACCGCTGCTCTTTCTCTATCTGTTGAACTTTGGGCAGGGGAGGGGGGCAACTCTGAATGATATGTTTACAAACTGTAACAACAAATCCTGCATAGTATGCCTTTAATTACGAGTAACACTAAAGTTACATGTGCTTCCCTGAATTTAAAACTAATATCTTTCAAAGCTTATACACCAGAACCACTGGCCTTTTGGACAGTTTCCTTGCTGTTCTGCGCTTTGCTCATATCTCCAAGGCGTTTTAAAAAGCTAAAAAACAGTCCAGTAGTTTCAGTCTTAATCCATGTGCTCTTGGGTGGAACATTTTCACTATTCCTCTGTACATGGTTGCCTGTGGGCTCCACAGATTTGCCCTCCTGGTTGTGCTGTCCAGGCCCGTTATCTGGAACATTGGTTATAGAAACATTTGGCTTGCTTTTCTTTTCTGCCGATGGGGAATCCTGGTCTTGAGCACCAGATTTTTTAAAGTTTTGAGATACTTCAGAAAAGTCAAACACTTGTTTTGAGGGACTGTGTCCACCACCCTCTGCCTGCAGTGGCTCTTTTACTCTTGCTGCAGATTTGGGAGTTCTCATGGGAGGCTGAGCCCACACGCTATCTTCCCCTTCCTCAGTTTTAGACACATTGGCAGGCAGAGTATGACGGCGGCCAAGGTTACGCTTTGAGGAGGACTGAGGAGCGAGCAAAAATGTGACTAATTCATCATTGGTTGGGTCTCCAGGATACCTCTCTGTTTCCTCATCGAAGGTGCGTTGACGAGTTAAGACTTTACTTGCACCAGGAGATTTTTGATTTTCCAAAGAATAGTCCCCAGATGACACACTGCTACGGCTGTTCTGAAAACGCAAAACCTTTCTAGACGCTTCTCGCAACTTTTGGGCCTCCTCCTCATTATTGTCCTGCAGATCTTCTTCATCATCATCAGTGGCTGCTGAGAAAGATCTGCCTGAGGAGGAAATGCTGGTGGTCCTATTGGCCGGGTGTGTAAGACTTACAGGGTCCTCTTTTCTTTCCTCTTTTTTCAAAGTGTTTGTCTCTTCTTCACAAGGAATGACAGTTGTTCCCTTGTTGTCCTCACTATTAGACTGGACATTCTTTTGGGAAGAGTTCTCTGTGAGTTCACCTGCTGAATTCCAGTCTTTTCTGCAAATCTCCTCGATTCTAGAAAAGCCTCCTTTCTTTTGTTTTCCAGTGGGGAGGTTAACCTCCGAAGTAATTTCTGATAGGCTCCCATTGTTGGGACTGCCACTCGTAGGGCTTCCATTAGAAGATGACGGTCTTCCTAGTTTCCTCCGAGATCCACGATTAGTGAGGAACTTGTGTAGTACAGACTCTAATGCAACTCCTTCCATTTCCTTGTCTCTACTGGAGCAGGTGGCTGTGGACCTGCGCTTGGAAGCATTCTGCAATCTGTCTCTGTGTCTCCGCTGCACCTCTGCCACCTCTCGAGCCTTGTTTTCCTGCAAAACAAATTGAGCAGTTAAGAGATCAATCAGGAGTTGTTTTTCTGGCCTCAGCGAAGGAACACATGCCAAAACACAAGCTTACCTGCATGGCCCGCATGAATTTCTCACAAAACGATTTGAAAATAGAGCAACACTCATCCAGGTTGAATTTCTTTGGGTCTTCACAGAAGTACTCTGCCACAGAGTCACTCGCTGACTGTAACTGCTGAAGATCACTCTCTGTTTCTGCCAAGCAGACCTCAGCTTCCTAAATGGAGTGTAAATCAAAACATTAGGACATCTAATCAACACCAAAATGTACATGAACTGATTTTCTCAACAAAAAGCTTCCTCACCATTAGGAAGTCCTCCATTTGTGCCTTTAGTTCCTCCTGTTTCAAGGCATCTGCTTTAGCATCTTGTATTTTCTTTACCTGTCTTGCAAACTCTGCTTCAATTTCACCTTTATTCATTCTAAAGTAAAGGGAACAAAAGAAAAAATTGGATGGTAGAGCAAATAAAAACGATGGTTAGAATGTGCAGAGTACCTTTAAAACAAGAATGATTACCTTGATGCAGCTTCAACGTTTTTGAGTTGCTCTGTAAATGTAAGCAGGCCTGTGTCTGCCTTCTGAGCTTGCTGTGGTGAATAGGAAAATTTGCATTAAAAAACATTTCACAAACATTTTGTGAGATACAGAAAAACTGACCCGAAGTAATACTTGCCATCACAACATAATGCATGAGGTTCATCCCTGGTTTGTTTGCTTTGGTGTCTGCTAACTTCAACAGAGAAGCCATTCGGAAGCCAATTGCGCTGCCTGCATATCCACCCTGTGATCAAATAAAAATAAATGAGACTCAGGGATACACAAACAGAAAAGGAAAGTCATCCAAGACGCCACTTCCACATGTTACGCACTCACAGCATTCATATAGTTTCCAGTCTTCAGTACCAGGCGAATGACAGAATGGAGACTGTCTGACTCCAACAGCTCTGCAGGGAGACACACATGGTGAATTATAAGTCTAAATATGCCTCCAGTTATATTTCTTGCTCAAAATATGTTATGATTCCTCTATGAGAAATGTTACCCTGTCCAGCAGCTGTCAAAGTGCTGATAAATTCTTTCATTTCATCCATGAGGGGGAAGAATTCCTCTTTGAGCACCAAGCAGCTGAGGCGCTCTGCATAACTAAACAACAAATACAAAGTTTCCATTATTAGTCAACTACCACTGTAATATTTGCAATACATGTAATTACATTCAGGTAACTCACCTGGGAATCTTGACAAGCATGAGCATAAACAGATCTGCTTCGGGGAGAGCGTCGGGATCACCCTTAAAACCGTTCAGCTGTTTCTCCTGCATTCATAAAAAGAGCCAAAAAGAATTTGACAAATGTTAAAACCAGATTCGTCTTTAGGGGAAATTACAAGCAACGCAGTAGTGAGACTTGCAAAACACATTAGAAAACATTAAAAGATAGAAGCAGCTGCCACAAGTACCTCCCCTTCATCTGGCAGCATCTTGGACAGCTCCCTCAGTTTTCCAGAAGCAAACTTGACATTACTTCCTGATTTTATATCTTTAATCATGTCTTTTACAGGCCTGTGGAGAGAGGAGGAGAGGCAGATAGGGTTCAAATGTTTAGTATCCAGCATGTTACTGTGTTAATATCACACTTTTGCATCTTTAGAGAAGTTGGGCTGCTGACATCAGCAAGCCTCTACCTGCTCAAATAGCTTTGCGAAATAGCTTGTGATGTCAGTCCTCAGAAAAACACCGTACACGAGGATGATGGTATGTCATTTGACAAGAAACATATCTGACATTTTTGCCAGTTTTGGCAAATGTTCTGAGGCATAAATAATAACAGCTGTACAGAAATAAAAGTACAGTATTTCCTGTTCGATGTGTTGCATATGCCAAACAGCCTTCGGCAATACATTTACAAAACAGTGAGGCAACCTGTTGGAGCTGTAGAACAGTGCGGATCAGACCTGCCAGGACATGTTGCCGTTCAGAGGTTTGTGAGCATGATGCAGCCATGTTGCAGACTAATCTGTCTGCCTCATCCTGTGTTGTTTAATACTGAAATATGACAAAAACACTCACACCTTCACAATACCACCATTGACTCACCGCTTGAATTGCTTCAGGAAAATTCCAAGGTTCATGCTCCTCTTGGAGCTGAGGATGGAAACCTGGGAGTGGACACAGAGACATACCCGGATATAATCAGCTTGTCAGTCGTTAAGATCACTTCATTATTAGCTTGAGCAGTGTCTCATGTGACTTTTACAAGCAGACAGTTGGTTACAAAGGTTAAGAATTCTTTGAGTTGATTGTATTGAACGATCAGGGAATGATACCATTTTGCACAAGTAATCCATTTTCTCTCTCTTGGAAAGAGGGCCATAGTTCGACGTATGGCCCACTATTGTTGGACACGTTACGTGAGATGATCTGGAAAATTAATGATCAGATAATATTGAGAAACTTCTTCTCTGTTTGTTTTGGATTAGCTCGATGCCTTAGTATTCAATGACCTGGAAATGAGACTCAAGGATTGGTTGTTGCTGTTTGGTCTGAAAATCAACAACCAATCGTTCACCAAACCAATGCGTCAGTATTTAACAACCTAGGCTCCAACAATCTTCTTGAGATTCGCCGACTGTGCCTTTAGTGCAACGAACGCCGTTTATTATAGTAGTTTGAATGCAGAGGACAAGTAGGCTACTTTATTGAATAGTGCTCTATGAGGACACAATTAAAACCTCCTTTAGCAAACAGACATGAAAACTAGTGAGACTCCACCCTTGTATTGTATAATTCAAAATCAAAACAATGTTCTTCAGGCAGACATTACATCATATTTCTTAATTCTCTTACACTTTGCTATATTATGACATATGGGGAGTCAGTTGGTGGAGATCTTTATTCGCATCTGCTGCAAAAGAGGTTTTAGCCCAGGGCAACATGTAAGAATGTTTCCAGTTTATCGCGACTGCATAGCTAGAAAGAAAAAAATCAATCCAGGTCCAGAGACCTTGCCTCCATATCTCAGCATTACACAGCACACAAGTATGACCCATGTAACCTGTGCCTGGTTGTACTCACCATCTCCCCTCCTGAGGCAGCAGTAGGCAGGCCCCTCAGACTCTGGCGGTTCAGGGCCTTGAGTTTCTTCTGGTCCTGCTTGTGGCTGAACAGCTCCTCCATGTGATCAGTGTCCAGCTCATATTCCTCATCTGACTTATCTGCTGTCCAGATGTTGTGCTTTCCTATCACACTGTGTTTTGGAAGGGTTTCCCAGTTGAAATTGCGCATCCTGGAACTCCGGCGCCCGCCTTTTCCAAATAGGCCCGCGCCATGTGGTGGTGGTGGAGGGAGGCCACATGCTGGAGGAGGAGGAGGAGGAGGAGGAGGAGGTGGTGGTGGTGGTGGAGGAGGTGGTGGTGGAGCGGGAGCACCTCCTGGTTGCATCTTTTGTCAAGGAGCTGTCAGCAGGTTTGGGATGCTACCATAGTGTCAGTGACACATTTGGCTCGGATCAAAGCCAATAAAGAATTACAGTGAAATGTAAGCTCCTCTGAATGACTGTTTACTGAGCTGAAGCCGGGCTGAAGGGACTTGTCCAAAATGTTGTCAGTCAGGATGATGCATTCAGACTGAAAGAAGCAGAGCAGGGTGGGGACAGTTACTAAAACTACTGTATACATTATGACTGTGTGCAGTCAGTGAATAAAGCATTTACTTTCTCCATAGAATTTAAAACTACTCTTTACTTCTGGAGAAGGTTTTACAAACATTCCTTCAAATCTATCTCAATACTACAGAAGCATATTGCTGCCATACAGAAAAGACAGATATTATTAACTTTAGTGTGTTGAATAACATTTTCTATTCAAAAGTTTCATGTTACAGGAAGATCATTTCACTTTATAACATGAACCCTAACAATTCAAGTTATCAGGTTATAACAGGAAATAGTATACTGTTATAAGTTAAGAGTTTCTTGTTATAATGCGACAAGTCAGTATGTTGTAATTGCAGGAAAATAAACTTTGACATCAAAAACTTTTCAAGTTATAGCTGTCACTTGAACATCTTACATTCAGTCCTGTTGACTGAGTTAGTCACTCAGGGAGCTTATTTGGCAATAAATAAATAAATAAATAAATAAATAAATAAATAAATAAATGTATAGGCTTATGTGAATAAAACACATAATTCCAAATAGGCTAACAAAGGCTCAGTTGTAGCTAGTTTTATTCTGCATCCAGCTAACCTTAATCACCTATATACGATCCTATATACGGTATAGCTTTTGTTTTTGTTCTTTTTTTACTTTTATTATTGTTTATTGTTATATTGAACTGAACTTTGGCTGCTGTGACGCACAAAATTCCCCGTTTGCGGGATTGATAAGGGCATTCCTGATTCTGATTCTGATGCTATTAAATACTAAAACCACCACACAGTGTTTGTTAATATTCTAACTAATATTCTAACATTACTGTCACGTACAGGACAACTTACCTTTATTCGTGATCCAGCTGCTGTCCGATAATCAATGTGTCGTTGTTCCCCTCGTCGACGTGTTGAAACTCAGCAGCGGGCTGAAGAGCGTCAACAACCTGGATAGAGCAAGAGCGGAGTGGCAAAACTACCTGCGTGTGAGCGACACGCCCAGGTAACTCATGGACTTCCATGGCAGCCCACACCTTCCCAGCAGGAGGAACTCTGGGATTGCTGAAGGTGTGTTGGCTGGAGTTTAGACACTTTGTCCTGCTGTCATAACCCCATGTGAGCAGTCCAGGTCCGGATTTATAGACTTCCCCACAGTGATAAACATCCAGACTGACAGGGAAAGATCATTGATTTCTTAAAGGTATGTGTAGCAGGTTCACCACTACTCCAAATAACCGCTAAATTATGCCATTAAGAAAACACTAGGAATCATTTTGTTTGAGAGCTGGTGTTCTCAGCAGCCTTATTTTTGTTTTGGTTTATTGGTAGAAATAAAAACAAACGTGAAGTGAATAAATCAGTAACAAGCTAAATAACAGAATCCAATCTTTGGTTAAACATTAAGCCGTTTGACCGGCTCAGACAATGCTATTTGCTTGAGCGTTGGCTGGTGGTCAGACTGGCCTTTAACTAGTCAATCAAGCAGCAAGCACTTCAACTCTGCCCCAGAAATGATAAGCCCTTAAATTGATCGCTTTCCTACCCTCATGTATTTGTATGCAAATCATTTGGTTTTCTACTTTAAAACGCTGAGGGCATCCCAAGAAACTACAATGCCAAACATACTGTTTGGGTAAGCAATTTTAAACTTAATGTATGTTAAGATTTCCTGCCCTTAAAATGTATTTCTTGAAAAGATAAAAATGAATAAATAAATAAAAGTATTAGCTAGCTAGCTGTTCACTTATGTATTCACTTAATTCAACTACTGGAAAACTGGAATACAACATGGAGATCATCAACACCAGGGACATATGGAGTGGGATGAGGGAGACAACCAGCTTCCAGCGGAAAGGTGGAGGAGGAGCTGAGGGAAATTAACAACTAGCTAACGAGTTCAACCATTTCTTCAACCCCACACAACCCCACACCAACCCCCCGCAGGCACCAGCTATCACCCTCTACAGTCTGCATCGGTGGGACAGATGTTGACATTGTGGAATCATGCAAATACCTGCGTGTTGTGCTGGACAATAAACTGGAGTGTTCGACAAACACGGAGGCAGTCTGCAAGAAGGGCCTGAGCCAGCTTTACTTCCTGAGGAGGTTCAGGTCTGCAGGCTTTAATGTCTGAAACCAGAGGCTCCAGATGTTCCATCAGTCTGTTGTTGTGAACACTATCTGCTTCACTGTGGTGGGGAAGTACGCCAACAGACGAACAAAGTCATTAAAAAGGCAGGGGATCTATCTATCTATCTATCTATCTATCTATCTATCTATCTATCTATCTATCTATCTATCTATCTATCTATCTATCTATCTAATTCAGGGGACAATATTCACAGACGACTGAAGGGAGGTTTTCAATAGGAAATAAACTCAATACATAGGACAGTCAGTCTGAGCTGCTTTTGAAGATAAATTCAGAGCTCAGACACTAAAGTACTGAGAGCAGATTAGGGTTGTGTCTGTAAAATCAATTCTGTTTTAACTTGATATTCTTCTTTTGATCTGAGAACATTCAGAAGCTCTGTTCAGACAGAACAAGGTTTATTGAGAGGAAAGCTGGACAAGAGAATCATCATCAGATGATTTTAATGTTGTTGTGTTGTGTCATGTTGGTAGGTTTTGCTAGCTGTACACACCTACAACACATCCGGCTTCCTTAAGCTCCTGTCAGATGCCTAGAAAATAACAGGCCAAACTCGTCTGGCCGAATTCAACATCCCTCAGAGGCACATTAGGAGACCTACGCTGTGACAAAAAAAAAAAAAGAAAACATACTCTTAACATTTGGTCCTGGATGAGTACTAAAACTGGTATTGTAATCTAGAAGTTATGTGGCTTCACAATACTGTAAAGATGTATGTGTTTGGTGTTTAGCAGTTTGTTTTTACATCAGAAGTCTGTAAACACTTCTCGGATAAAGGAATCAGTTGTGTATCTAACTTAATTTCATTATGACCTCAGAGACAAATCATTTCATGCAAAAAAAAAGAAGGTAGTGTTTCCAACAGCAGTAAAAAGAAGAAAATGCTGTTAAAAAGCATAATTTGATGATTTTGAAATAAGATAATAAGTCATGGAAAGCAAGTTAGAGATATATCAGATTGTGTTTTTAATGTACATAATTACTGGTGCCATACATATTACATATATTGTGACTTTTCTGTACATAATCTGTGAGAGCTTCTCATATCAAACCAACAGATCTGTGTCAACTGCACAGTTAGGTGAAACAAAAAAAAAACATCCAGCAGATTTTATTGGAAATGCAGAACAAGACAAAGACAATCAGCTGACTAGAACCTAAAAAGGAAATGGACATAACATTAGCGTAAAATGTTATGTACAAATATTGGTAAATAAATAACACAAAATAAGGAAAATGTACCCATATAATCTGTCTATGAAGAGACACTGAAGCTTGTACTGTAACCTAGAATGCATGTATTCAGTATTCCTATTCACTGCACACTGGCGCCTCCTATTGAAACATTGTCACTCAACAACTGGCTATGTATTGCATTTTGATTTTGATGTCTTCATGATAGTTAAGATGTATTTTTTACCGAAGCATCAAATAAATGGATTGATGCTGTGTCATAAGTGTTACATTTGTTTGAGAGGCTTGTTTCCTTGTGTAAACTCTGGAGTCAACGAGACAGATACTTGTAACTGTGCTAGATTCATAATTACATAAAGTACCTGAAATTTAGGAGATCAAACTAATGAAGGATCATATATTAGGTTGGAGAAAATCACTATATTCACTATATATATTTTCCCTTCTATGCTTAGAAACTGTAAACTGACAGTTCAGGCAGGTATTCCACAAAGTCACTTTACAAACAAAGTGGGATAACCTCGAAAATGATGATACATCCTGATTTCTTTGATTTAAATCTGTAAAATGATGATTGAGTCATGCACACTCATGAAAAATAAATTTCAGAGGATATATCATAACATTTTTGACATTACCCCACTGACTTGCTAATCTTATTTGTGGAACTCCCCCCATGTGATATACTCTGAAAAATTAAAGAAAACACAAGACAACATTAAAAAAAACAACAAAATAATGCATGTGCAAAATTGCCAAGGGATATCTCCACAATAGAAGTCTATACTGTACATAAATAAGAAGCGATATTCATGTAAATGATTGTGCTACCTAAAGTATAAGAAAGTAACAAAAGGTCATTTTGTGGCTTAACAAAAAAAATTCTAAATACAACTGAAAATGTTGTTCCATCTATTTCATAAGGGATACTGAAAAACCTTACAAAAGAGCTATCTCTGGTTTTTCTTTATCACTGGCAGCTACTGCTCCTACAGTATTCTCCTTTATGCATTTAATACTTGTCCATCTAACCACAACGACACATTCTTCACTGACCAGCGTGTCACTGTACATGTCAAACAGCTGAACCCTGAGCGCTCTTTACTGCTCCTCCAGCCAGGATGGCTTGTCTGATCCTGGGGGCTTTAACTTGACATTGAACTGTATGAGAGTTTGTTCCAACTGCTGCTGGTTCCCAGCAAAGTAGGCTGAGATAGCATTATGGAAGAGAAGCAGCTGCTTGTGCATCACCTTCACCTAGAAGAATAAAAGAAGAAGAAAATTGTGCTGTTATCAACACAGTTTCAAGTGTCTACATGAAAAGCAAACAAACATCTCAAAGATTTACTCGCCGCTCAGATTTATTCCTGGGGATTCAATCTAAAGGCATCTTGCATTACATGCCTCTAAGATGTATTCCCAAATGTGGAGCAGGCTTTTAAAGATATTTTTAGGCATTCTTACAAAATGCAATTAATGTTGTTTTGTAGTCTTCTTGTATTTCATTGATTTGGCAAAAACAGAATGATGTTCTATGTCTTTAATGGGACCATCTTTGATCATTTTTGGTCTTATCCTCCTTGTACTATTGTAATCTTGTGTTTTATATAACTTTTAATTCTTTAATCATGCATACTTATATTGAGGCTGATTCTAACCCATCTGCAATAACTTGAAAGCGCTTTGAGTCAACATCTTTTCAAATGTGCTGTCCAAATAAAGTGACTTGACTAACTAGTGTGGATTATGGGTCTGTTTTTAATTTGACAAAATTGAGGCATTCCTGCTTTACTGTTATTACTGCAATTATCTATTGCAGGCATGTGCTTGTCTGTGCACGAAGAAGTTTTCCTGCTTCCTTCAGATTGACCTGGCCTGCCTATGTTGATGTATAATGGCAAAAAACAAGATTGATTTTCTGTCTCAGTGTGGAAAAGTACTGTTGCAGTACAACATAGTTGAAAGAAACAGTGAACACTGGACCAATTTAACATCGTAAACTAGGCATAATTGAACAAATGAATATGATGTGAGACAGCCGTGACAGATTGGAATGCTTCACAACGCGCTCCGTTTATTCTAAATACGTGGTTTAATTTTTCCACATTCAGAAAGCTGTCCAAAGGCCTCAAGCCAGTTTTTACCCTGACCACAAAAAAGCAGCACTGATGCCTGTGGTTGGGCGTGGTCAAACGTGTGCACTGCTGCATCTGTAACCACAGCTCACAATGTTGTCACAGGGTTCTGGAGTCCACCTATACACCACTGCAGCAGCGTGAATAGTTAAACCACTCAGCAATAACAAAAAAAAAAACAAAAGAAAACTAGAAACCTTATTTTCCTCCAAGAATTTGAGCTTGATTGTGACATCACTACGCAGCCGTTCATATTTCTCTCTGTGGACCTGGTAGTCATGCTGAGCCATCTCAATGCGGACCATGGTAGCTGCATCCCTCGGGCCCAAACTCATCTCCTCCAGATCAGAACGATAGGCATCAAACTCAAGTCTGCGTGCAAAAACAGTTAAGACTGTCACAGGCTCTGTTTTTCCAGGAGATCACCCTACAGACATTCAGATCATTTCTCAACTTCTTAAACAGGATGTCAGGATTTGTTACCTTGCGTTTTCATACAGCTTGATGGTCATCAGGGTGTCCTCCATTGTTTTGTTGACTAGCGTGTTGATACCAGACACAAAGAAGTTGATGGCACCGAGCAGTGCTTCGCCATTCTTACACAACAGCTTTTGTGTTTCTGCATTGTACCCAAACTCGTCCTGTGGAGAAACCCAGAAAAGCTTTGCCAGCAGACTTCAATTTTCATGTTGGATTACACAGGGAGCTTTGGCAGTACTTTACCTGCAACTCTGGTGATTTCTGGCTGAGGTCGGTGAAGGTGTCTCCTAGAGCCTGCTGTGTCTGCACCATGCTTTGAAAATGCATGGTAAGTGCTGTGGCTAGTCTTAATATGTTTTCATACTTGATCTTCGTGTCTCTTAACACATCAATCTGAGCCTCCAGCTCCAGGTCCACTGTTCGTGAACCTCGTCCAAACCTCTCTGAAAACATCTGCTTTGTACACTGCAGAGTGGATATCAACAGAGATGACATTAAACCCAGCATTACAAAGATCTGATGAAGTTAAGGTTGTATAACATCTTGTTGTCACTATGACTGAAAAACGTGTCGACCAAAGCGGGCGCAATTGATTATTTGACTCTCAACACTTAAGGTCACTTCATCTTGCATCCCTAGTAATATAGAGTAATACAGGCAACATACTTAATAAACCTGACATAGGAACAACATGGGTAAGCATGGTAGCAAAGGATACCCAACATTTTCACATATGTATTTCAAATGTCTCTTATACCATACAGTTTTATCATGGTAATGCATTGAGGGATATACATACAGGCCTAACATATCTATTTTTATCGGAAAACAAATGATCTACATACAGTTCACGATACCTTGTATGTGTTGATGCCCCATTTCTTCACACCTTCCAATTTCTCGACTGCTACACCACGAGAAACTTCCTCAGTTGAATTAACTGCGCTATGGTTTGATGTCGACCCTAAAAGGAGAATACAAAAGAACAATTTACACTCCAACGCATGTTGTCTTGTATTAGGGTTTACTGTACAAGGAAGAGGTTAACTGAAAATGCATGGGTCATGACAATGAGTGAGGACAGTATGGACATGGAGATGAGCCTGGTGATACCTGGATGCTGGTCTGTGTGTTGGGCGAGTCGACTGGCTGCAGATTGACTTTTAGGCAAGCTAACACCCCTGGATTTCATGCGAATGTCTGAAATGAGCATGGTGATGATAAGAGGTGAGGATGAGAAGAGACATGGAGTGAAATATGTGTCAAAAAAGCAAAAGCTAAACAGCAGAGTATGTAGACTGAAAGAAAAATGTTAGGCTCTGTGGTGGAAGATACACAATGAGTTGGGAGTTAAAAGGCATTTGAAATAATCCACCATGCAGGTTTCTCATGCAAAATAGAGGGATTATTAGAAAAAAATGAAAATGGACTTCATGGGATGAAAGGTAATTACAAGGCAATGACAGTCATCCAAAGTGCATTTTACAATACAAACGAGGACATTCTTATCAGACAACATTTCAGGTGACAGCTCTTTAATTCATGTTAGTGCATCTCTAATTCTGAAAACTGCCAAAACGTTTCTTGTTGCGGAAGCTGTGAGTTGAAGAGGTACAAGCAAGGTTGCATACAACTCCCTTGGTCAAGCAACACCAAAACCTCTTCTAAGGGGCCAAAACAGACCAACATATAAAGGTTAACTTAGAAAACAAAAAAGTTGTCTGAATGCACAGCCACCTGGTCCTGCTGCAGGGGCTCGTCTTCTGTCCAGATACTCGGGGTTGAAGCGAATTGCAGGTCCTAAGGAATATGGATGTTCGTAATGTGAACCAAGGAGCCTAGAGGTCAGCAACTCTCTAGTGACACATCAGAATATGGCGAGGAGAGGCTCTCTGTAGGGTTTCATAAAGGGGTATAATCCACCTCTCTCGGTGAATTAAGGATCGAAAAAACACCGACATGTCTTTAGCAAAGTGCATGACAGCCTGCAATCGACAATAGACAAATTGTGTGTAGTTGTGTGAGCTGTGTGAAGCCAGAATCTGCCAGAGTACAGGGTCATGACGACCATATTACACTGAAGTAAAGTTATCATTTTAAGATATGGCACAGTGACTTTTTGCAGTGCAAACTGTATCAGTACTGTGAAGAATAAACAACAATGCAAAGCCTGTAAAGGAAGGAATTCAGGTTTTCTAGCAGTGCCATACCTTTGATGCTGCTGGTAGGAATGATGCCCCCTGCAGGTCCTCCATAACCTCCTGAGACAATGCTGGTTTCATTCAGATTGGGTCCAGACACCATCACCTGCTGCAAATCCTGAGTTTATAACATATATTGGTAATAATTATGGTTTAGAAGGCAAGAAATAGTCTAATTTTTCCTCATCTGCAGTATATACAGCCACTGTCTTTCAACATGCTTTTGTACATTACTTTTTTTTCCTGTAAAAAGCACGGCATCTAGACACTGTAACGTGATATGCACCTTCATAGTTTGTTTGCAATCTGCCATAAACACAGAGAAGAAGGAGTGGACGTAGAGCTGCATTGTAATACATGTTCAGCAGGGGTTGCAAGATGAAGGCAAAGGTCTACAAGTTTAAACAAAGCAAATCTTATTAGAGCTATGGAATATTAAATCATCCACCTTTGCTCACTACATCTTGGCCTGTCGTAGGTTTGCATAAATTACAGGTTAGAAACTTAAGTTTTAATACAAAAAGGCTAACTGATTGGTTATCTTCTCTCAAGTGAAAGTGAGAGGATCCGAGTCAGTATGCAAGAAAACAAAAAATTGACTCCCAGTGGAGGGCTTGATGCCAAAACACATCAGAGTTTGTTTTGGAGGTCTCAAATGACCATGCAGTGCAAAAAAAAGCTGTTTTAGGCATTGGAGTTTTCTTATGATTTTCAAATGCTTTTTGATTATTTAATATGGTTGCCCTCAGTATCACTCACACAGAGACAGACATATCATTCATGTTCTGATACTGCAGCTTTTGCAGCTCTTTTAGGCAGTGCCAAAATACAGTTCCATGCAAAAGCTCACATGACTAAAGCATCCTGTCAGAAGTCCCCATTCCCAATTGCAGGTACTTCTGGTGACAGTAGCACATAGCTATATATATATGCAGGCCTATGCATTGTTAGGTAACAGTTGGCCTAACAAGCCTACAATTCCTGGACTCTGCTGTCACGTGAAGAAAGACATGGAACAACAAGATGCCAATACAGCCTCGGGTGAAGGACACTGTCAGTGATGAAAATGTGACTTACTGACCTGCTCCAGGCTGTCATCCTCTGGCAGAGTCCCTGTGTCTCCATTGCTGTTAATGGGGATCTCCATGGTAGCAGCCTTACTCATGATACTGTCTGCCATAATGAAATATCTGCAAGACAGCACCAGACACTGACACATAAAGATGGGCTCATGTTTGTGGTTTAACAAAATGATAATCACTCAGTGTTCTAATCCACATCAGCACAAAATACCAGCTTCCTCACATTGATGCTAACGTGGCTGGCTAATGTCAGCGGGTGCTGATGTGGCTGCTAGAGAGGCTACTACTTGACAGCTAACCTAGCTTCCTCACCACTGTAGCAGCCTGGTGTTGGAGGCAAGTCCAGTCGTCCGAGGGAGAAACAACACGTTGTTTTGCACAGACAGCGGACTTGAAATGTCAAATACTTTCAACAGTGAAGCACCCTTGTCCTCAATTGTCATTCAGTGCTACATCCATGATGTTTTTATCCTGCAACGCTCACGTTATCTGCCTGCTGCTTCCATAGAACTCAGCCAGAAAATCCCTGCATCCAGCAAGCTAAAAGCTTTAGTAGTGCCACTTCGAAATAAAAGTTTGTGTGATATTTATTTCACTATAAGTCACATGGCTGTGCTTGAAAAGTAAAGCAACATGTAAGTAATGTTAAGTATGATGAATGATTTATGCTTTTTAGAGTGTGTTTTTTCACAAATAAGTAACTGGAAGCGTATACTGTGAATACATGCTCTTATTTTGAAGAATAATACCTTTAACGTAGCATCATCGTCAAGCCTCCTCCCCCCGCTCCATCTTCCACGTCGTGCAGTGCTGACGTAGCTTTATCCCTAAACTGCAGTACCACCCTGCTCCTGAAGATGTCACTAAGAACTCACTGACTATTAAAAGGAGACCTGACATGTCAAACACACAGTAACTATTCATTAGTAACTCCAGCCCCACAATTGTTTTGAGTGTTAATTAGACAGTAGGGTTGTTGGGTCCTGCCTGTTACATTGATTGCAATATCTCTTGAAATCAAATTGTATAAATACGGTCGTTTGTTTTGAGATGTGAGATAGACCTCGGTCTAGTAAACTGACCACACTTCTAATTATTTGCCTCATTTGTTTCAATCAGGGATGCAAGTGAAGTGCACATGGTCTCCAAATGTGGAAGTTGTTGTGTAATTACTCCGGCTCTGAACAGAGAACCAACTCCTCACACCCACCCGCATACATATCCCGACAGTGAAATGGTTCATTTTTCATTGACATGCTGATTATCTGCAAGTGACAAATGTTCTGAAATCTCATTTTCCTCATCCTTTTTCCCCCTAAGCCAGGATTTTTCTTCATCATCATCCTCCTCCTCCCTCTTTTCAAGCTTTTGCACATGACTGAATGTGACTACTGCATCCCCGAGATCAAAGACCCCAAATGATGAAGCTGGGTTATTCATGTTTCCCCCTAATCAACACATCAAGATGTCAAAGGCTATTTGACTGACACAATCTGCTTTTGATCCTCCTGCCAAAACTGATAGATGTTACAATGTTGGACAAGTACAAGACAAACATGTGTTTACATGTCAGAACATCCTCAGCCATCAAGTTTAAGCTCTTTCGATGTAGATCCATGTAGTGACCCTGCCATGCAAACTTTCTAATTTTTTTTTTTTTTCAGAAACTTCTCTCTTAGCTTTACATTTATTTCTTTTTGGTATGTGCAAATAAGTGTGACACCATGACAACCTTTGAAGAGAATTGTCACAAAGGCCGTTCTCCCATTTGAACTATTCTCCCACTACCTGGAGGTAGGTGATTTGAAATAGGCAGCCTATAGCAATGTGCCTTTTGATGTGGTTTGACTCTTTTAAAAACCCTCAGGATTTAAGGTACGGTCACATTAGCCTTCCGTCAAGGGAACTTCCCAGCTGCAGCAGCCACGAAATAGGTGTTATATACATATGTGGGTAGTAAAGGAATATTGATCAGAGTTTTAACAAACTTTAAACAGTGTAAAAGAGCGATGCTGCGGTTTGCAGTCTGGTAGCATGATAACAAACATGGTGATGAAACACACTTCAAAAATATCTAATCGATTCCCGAATGCATTGCATCAGTGTTTCTACTGGCCAACGTTGCACATCTTCATGGTCAGAGCAGAACAAAGGTGAACTGCAAATCCACCAGAGACAACTGAAAGTAAAAACTGAAGCAGCACATGCAGGCTTGAATTCAACCTTTCTGTGGTCAGTAGAAATGAATGGAGGGCAGAGTGAATATTTGTAGGACAGAGGTGTAACGTGACTGAACCTTTAACCTTAGCAGGTTGTTCATAACATATGTGTGTTGTTGAGGTCAAAGTTTACACACCTGTCAATATGTCCATTGGAGGCAGCTGTTGCTCTGGAGGTAAAGTGGGTCACCCACTAGTCAAAAGGTCAATGGAGTCCATGTACATGAATCCTTCAGGGTGAATTTCGTTTGTATTTCACAGACTTATCTTGATTAACATATAACTGACATTACAAACTTTCCCTAAACTTAGCCAAAGTCAATCATATACATTAAGGTTAGAGAATGTTTCAGGAGCTGAAAATACCTTATACTACCCTTTACTAAAGTGCTTCTGTAGGCTAAATCTAACCAAAGACATGTTTGTGTAAAAGTCCCAAACTTTGGTCATTTCCCTGCAACTCCAGTGTGGTTCATAAATGTACTGTTGTGTTTCAATCATTCAAAGAAACGTGACACAGACACTAAAGATAGTCTTGCTGATAGTTACATAAACAACAAACAACTTGTGTCAATGTACACAAATCCTGAAGATAGTATTTTTATGACAATGTCACAAACCTCGGTGATAATGTGTTGCCATGTGTAGAATCTATCTTGGTGATCTGTTTTATTTGGAGTAAAGTAAATGTGACAGGTCATATTATCTTTTCCATTGCACAGGTATCTTCAAACACATTCTGCTGAGAAGACAAGGCAAAAACATAATTAAAAATTACTTTGGTACAAGAAACAAGGCAAACACTGTTAACAGACTGACTCAGTTTTGGGTCATGATACCTGTGCAAGTTTTGATAATGAATGAGGCAGGCGCTTAGCTCACAGAAAAGTTAAGGTAACGAGGTTGAGGCTATCATCTCAAAGCAGAATACTTCAGTGTTTGGCTGGCTTCTTTAGTTCCAGTTTGTTGAGTGAATAATTGAAAGGGTATGTTTTGACTTACCATTTTAAAAGAGTGACTGACTCAACATCCTTCAGCTCCGGTACCTTTGACCTTCACATTATTCATGGGCCACAAACAGCCTGTCTGAATTTTAAAACCAGTTATTTTGTTTTTCTGAGTGGAGGTGAAGGAAATTGTGTGCAGCAGTTACTTACTAGCACTTCACAAGATTTTCAAGCTGCAATTGGGTACGTAAGGCTTATTAAATTGTTTAATCACAAATGAACTTACCTTTAATGTGATAAATATCACAGATGTAGCTCCGTAACAGTCAGCAGTCTGATGTTTTAACAAGGTCAGTGGTGTTTTTTTTATATATACCACTTGTCAAGCTCGCTCTAATCACAACCTTGGATAGAAATGTTAAGACACCAAATTCTCACACAGGAGAATGTAAATTTAGTGTCGCCTATAAATTTAGAACAAGCCCAAATTAAATTTTAAAAGTCTCAGGCGGGGTCTCCTGTGAGACTGTACTGCATGTCACCAAGCCAGCTTATGCATGCTAGGGGAGCGTGAGACCTAAACCACAGAGTACCCCTCCCCCTGTCATTATAGGGAATAGTTCATCTTGCTTTTAATGATCATTAAGCACGCTTCCAGATGTTGGGAGTGAAATTCATCCTCACACAGTCCCCTGTGCTCTGCAGCAGCAAACAAGGGTACTGGAGTGAGACAGAGGAATCCAGAAAAACATGGCAAAGCAGCACTGTCTTTACTCCATGGGAATTACAAACAGCGCTCAATTTTTACATTACAGAGCATATGGAAGTAATTTTTTAGTGTCTTTAATGTGCCATTTCAAACAGTCTGTCAATCTTTTTTTCCAGTTGGTGGTTCAATCAGTGCTCACTCAAAGAAACAGCCATTCATCATCATAAAGGATCCTTGGATGCTGTGAATGTCAGTGGTAGAATATCTGAAAAGACAACACACAATCAATAAAAATACATACTTTTATGTTTTCCTTTTACTGCGTATTGCTCTACGAGTAATTATAAATCTACGCTTTGAAAAGGAAAGATATGGGTCTGTGTGAAATAATGCATGGTTTAGAGTGCTACGTTTCTAATGACAAGAAACATTATTTTCATTATCATTTTCAAGGCTTTCCTTTCAAGAATAAACAGAGCTGTCAAGAGTATTTCTATTATTTAAACGAATTTCAAAACAACTTTGGAAAGTAATACCCACCACATTAAAGAAGGAAAAACAAGTGTGGAAAACAATTTTAAGTCTGCTTATAAGGTAGATTTTCCCTTCTGTGCAACTCTGTGGCGGTGAAAACAATGACCTTTAGTATATGGCGTGAGAGCAATGCCCCCCAGAAAATACAGGCTTCGCTATTGCTCTGATGTTTCCAATTAAATTCACCTGCATAATCAGAGGGACAACCAGTCAGAGGCCGCAAATAAACTGAGAGGGCAATTTAAGAATCGTAAATCCCACAAGGGCTTGTTGGCATTTTCACTGAAGTGTTAAAGCAGTTGTTAACTTTGTTTTCATGAACGCTACCTTTGGTTGGCACACAGAGGCTGCGGTCAGGATATGCACGAAAGGGCAGTTGTTTAGTTTCTTCATACTGTTTACTTATTTTGTCATGCAATTTTCTGTTCTGCAGAGTCTCCAATTTTGTAACGTCATTCATTTCAGTTTCCTGCATTTTCTAAAACCATGAATTAGGACTGCTATATGAAGAGATTTAAACTCCAATTTATCCATAACTATTTATACACTCACACTAGTGTGATATAAACATAACTTTTAAAAAGCTGTTTTAATTACTAGTTCTGATTACACAAGTATTTCTTGAAACTAAACTAAATGAAGCCTTGATTTTGAGCCATTTAGCACCTCTTGGCCGAACTTGCTTCAGGGGATAATTATGGCTTAATTACAACTGCAACTGGCCAACAAATGCAGAGCAACGTCCACACTCACTGCAGCTTTTCATGACAAAAACACTCTTCCCAATTTATTAAACTGATTACCTGAGCTGATTTCCTGAGTAAAACCAAACATTTAAAACTTTCATAGCTACATAAGAGTTGATGAGCCAGGAGACGTTGGATTTACCGGATTCTTCCTCCTCAGTTCAGATTTGTTCAGGCAGAGTGCTCCTGCTGCTTATTCTGGTGTTTTAAAGTCATTAAACTACAGTGCAAAAAAAGGAAAAATACAAGGCAAGGTAGACATGCAACTAGATTCTTTTTTTCTAAAGGGTAGTCAAGAGAACTTTTTATTTTCGACAGATTTTATAACCATCATTTTAATGTGACGTTTTTTGGAAAACAAATATCTGAAACCTTTGTTGCCACTGAATATTATGTGTGAAACTGTAAAACATGAGCAAAACACCGATGGAGCATCCAAGGAAAATCTTTTCTCCTTTTCACTATTTCCAGGTAAGGGTTCCTTTGGTAACAATATAAACAAAGCAACTCAAAGTACATGTCCTATTCTCCAGGAACTTCCTCTTGTTCCTGTTGGGCAATCCCAAGGTGCTTCTTGTCAGTTGGAAGACATCTTCTCTCCAATACTCCAACACATAATCATAGAGAGAGTACAGTATGTCTTCTGAAAGGTCAGCTTCAAACCAACCATGCCTGGGTCATAATATGAAAGCCACTTCTGATATCTGCATTCTCATTTTCTGGTATCTGAAGTCTGTCAGCGCATGAGTCATGAAGGAGGACTGAACTACTCATGACTTTGTTTCTCCAGCTTTCCTTTAACCAACATGTCATGTGGAGTTAATTTATTTGTGTAGTTTAGCAATTTTTCATCATTAAATCAAACAGAAATTCCTCCTCCTCAGACAACTGGGATTGAAAAATGGAGCAAAGTGTGGAAAAAGTAATTACAAAGAATTTATAGGAAATTCTAACAATAATAGTCCAATGTAGAAATAATAACGCCAATGCTACAATTCGAAACAGTACCAATAAGTAAGCAAATAAAAAGTTCAATGGCTGTTATTCACATGATTTTAATGGGTGGCAGAGTGAGTGGACGGGGCAGCTCGGAGGCTGTGTGTGGGGGTTGTGCAAAGGAGTACACTTTTTTGAGGTGGGGGCAGGGCAGCACGGAAGGCCACTGATCATGCCGTACCTTCACTCATGAAAACATCCTACACCCTTTCACAATGAGCAACAACAAAACAATAATGATAATAATAGTTGGAAGTGATGTAAACACGACACCCATGTCCCTGTCACTGACAGAGACTTCAGTCGAAGAAGTAAACAGTAACCACCATAACATTGTCACTGACCTGCATGCAGCTTCCTACTGTTTCCTCTTTACCGGCACATTCGTGATGTTGAATGTGACTCACCAGAGCAAAACAAAGAAACACAAAGGCCAGTGGAAAAAGAAAGGAGTGATTTGCCCACTGTATACAGTTGCTGCCTAAAAAACCTGCAGATACACACTTATTTTGGTGCAAATGGCATTAGATACATACTCACTTTGTGGGCTAAATCAGGGCTCATGATCCTTCACTTGTACAGTTACAGTCTAGTTAACTTGTATGTAACCTTGCAGAGTAAGAAATACTACTCAAGTGACGTTCATTTGGAGGTGTTGTACTCCAGGTTAGTGTTGATATCTTATCCATGAATATATCACAACCAGAGGAGTGGATACAGCTCATCCCTCTGAATTCTTAATGCTCATGCTGAACGAGCTTGTAGAAAAGCTCAGAGAACCAGCACAGCTCTGAGTCTAATGTACAGGAATCAAATAGGTCATGCTCCGGCACTTCACACAAGATACTTTGGGGAACTTGGTTGTAAGCTTTTTCTAAATTCATAAAACACATGTAGACAGGATAAGCAGACTCTCGTGATGCCTCAGTTCGCTGAGTAGATAAAAAGCACTCCATTCTACAACCAAGAAGAAAACCAAATGATCCTTTTGAATAGGTTTGACAATTGGCCGGACTCTCTTTTCCAGCACCTTGGCAGGGGATTTCCAAGGAAGGTGTGACTCCCGGTAAAAGCTTAAACACATCCATATATCGGCCTGCATTGTAAGTATGGGCAGCACCATTCATGTTTGCTCATTCAAGTTAACTATATTTATATAAAAGTGGGGTGAAACTGACAAGAGATTTACAAAATCCAACAATATTCAGCATTTAAGGTCAGCTCTCTCCTTCCAGTGTGATGCTTTTCAGGGACATCTGCCAAGGATGTATTTTCAGCCTGCCATGTCAATTGCATGTGATTTTAGGAAAAGACTAAACTTCATGACTCATCCCCTGAAAGAATGTTAACATATCTACTTTTATATGGATTTAAGATTACTGTAACCCTCAATGTTCTCGGCATTTATTTTGAAAGATTCCACAGCGAGGAACACACAAAGACGCACATGTTGCAGAAATGGCCTGCACAGTACTGTTTTTGACCCCTGTTATTCTTTTCTCAATCACATGGGACATGATTCCTCTGGCATGCAGTAAGTGGAATAGCACCTGTAGGCATCTTGCCCTCTAAATCACAGCAATGGGCAAGTTGTGATAAAGCAGATGTGGAGCCGAGCAATGTGTGTTGATTGAGATCCGCTTTCACCCTCTGTCACCATCGGCTCCGACCTGTGAGTCCCTTTGCCCTCCTCACCGAATCCTAACTCTGTCACTCATTAAGGTACAAGCTGCTTCACAGATGTGTTGGTTAATGGCTCAACTACAGTCCCTACATGCACTGCACGAACACTTAAAGTCCAACTTTTGCCAGGCTTTTACACTCTTTATGAGGTACAGTACATCCTGACTGGTGTCTTGCAGTGTTCAAAGTGATATGTAAATCTGTTTGAAATTAGGAATCTGAAGCCTGATACGCTCAGAAAGAACCTACTGCAGAGGAGACATTTCAGAATATTACTGGTACTGTTACAGTGACTGCAGTAAGCAGAAGCCTAAAAACTTGACAGAAAAGTACATTGTATTCATTATGCATCCTGGGAATACACTGTTTTTATCTGTGTACTCCTGTCTCCTAAAAGCAGACGCATAACCAGCAAAACAAATGTGTCAAAGGTTCTTGTAGCTCTGCTGTGTACTATCAAATTCCAGATTGCAAGTGTGCAGAACAGCCAGTTGAATAAGTCAGTCGTTTGTTTGTCTGTTTGTTTGTGTACCCCACACAGCACTTTTTTGGCAAGGACAAGTCACAAATGAAAAAAAATATTGAATCAATTTTCTTTCAACATTCTGCATGTCCTTGATCAATACACTGTTCAGAACTTCTCCTGCAGAAATAGCAGCTGTGATAGATTAAAAACATTTCAATACAAAAGAATTATGAATTTTGACTCTATAATTACAAATAAATTCAACTTGGACAGAAAGAACACTGTCATTTCGTCTCTTCTTGTGTTCAGAAGTATGTCGAAATTTCTGTTTTTTTCTCCAAACAGCCCATTTAATATGACTGACAATGTGATTGGAAAACTGTGGTGGGTGTTAGAATGTCTCTTTGCTATGTTTTGATGCTGCTTGGAAGAATGAGGAACGTTGTGGCTTATTCAGTTTCAATTAAAAGTTTCTGACAAGGCCAAAGATTGAATTGGTGTCAAACAGAGGTTACTAACCTTGGAACCGCCAAAACCTTGTCAAGGGAAGAAAAGCGCCTATTAAGTTTTTTTTCCATGCGCTTTAAGGGGAGAATCTTGATTCACCTCCCACTCTGTGAATACTAAAGCATACTCTTTGAAGTTTTAAACCAGACTTGCAAATCAGAGCACCACTTTCTCATCAACCGAATCCAAGAGAGGATCACTGCAGCCGTTAACAACTTTAGGAAGTTCAGCTTCAACTCTGAAAATCCCAAATCCCCGATCAGACCAAGTGTTGGCCCATACAGTACTACACTCCGGGTTGTAGTACTAGTAGTACTAAAGTTGTTAACGGCTGCAGTGATCCTCTCTTGGACCTAAATTGATTCGCTGTTTCACAAGACGAGATTTTTCAATCAGGGTCTTCTTTCAAAGCAACAGGGGTCACATATGTTTTTTTTTTCTTTTTTTTTTTTTAAATCTAATTTAATAGCAACTTCTGTGTAAAAACCTCTTTGTCAGAGTCAGACGAAAATGTTCATAAATGGAATTCCACTATGTTCGCAAATTGGATTTCAGATGTACTTCTGCAGTAGCTTTGGCCCTCGATTGACATCCTAGCAAACCTGATGCAATGGCCGGTGGTTTTTACATGTTCAATTTGATCATCTTCCATATTACACACGAGTGAACTGATTGAGAAGTAAACAAAATATAGGAAGACAAAGAATAAGAATAGTAGCAGAGGCAGTGTCCTGCAATACAGTGTTAAATGGTGGTATCTCTGCTGCCATTACAAGAAAGGACACATATCAGAGAGTAGGTTAGCAACTGATGTCAAACAGGAATCTCTCCTACACAAATTTGTGAAACGAACGGCATGTCGCTAAAGACATCACTTGTTAGCCTTCTCTTGGAAATGTTTACTTTCATTTTCTGGGGGTGTTTCTTCATCAGAGGTCATACAACGAAGATATGTTATAGCGTGTTTCTCCATGCATCTTCCATTGACCTCAGTATAGTGGTCACCACAGCACTAAAGCAATATTTAGTGATATAATGACCATCCTTCATTTTTTAAGTGCTTTTACACACTCTCTCACCTCTTTCCCTCCCTACTGCTGTGTTTAACTTGATCATTTCCACAAAGAGACCCTCTTCACAGCAGACATTCTGACTTGTCACAAGTGGAATTTATAACATTAATAATGGCTGCATTCCATTTAGGTGAGCTTATTCCAGGACTGATATTGTGCATGCTCCTTCACTGATATGGCTTACTGGGAAACTAAATAGAATGGAGCCATTGTTAACGTTATTGGTCACATTTGTGGTCTTCCTGTTATGACCAGTCAAAATGTCTGCTGTGAAAATGGTCTATACCCTGCCAGGTTGTTATGTGCTATGTTTTTTTCTGCCACTTCTTTGTAGCCTCTGACACCTGCATTCTGTTATCTGAAACTTGCCCCCTGCCTGTTCTTTTAAACCCTTTCTCATCTTTTCTGGGCTTTTTATTTTCTACCTGCCACTTGAGAATTATTTGGCTTTTGGACCGCTTTGCTTGTTTTGATCCCTGCCTGCCACATGCTTCTGAAAATGTGTATAAAGAGGCAAGGATTTCAGTGAAGTTTTAAAAATATCAATGCACCACGGCAACAATAGTTAAATGGGGATTTAAAAAAGATATTTCTTCAAACTAGGTTCCTGAATGCTCAAAGTCAATCTCGATCAGAAAGCAAAAGAAGCCTAAAAAGACTACAGTTTCTGACTGTTAACATCTGCTAAGTGAGGTTAGCAGTAGGTCGAGGAAGGATCGGAATGACCTCTCTTAAGCCTTTAGGAAAGGGCATGATCATGCCCTGATTGGCCAAGAGGGGAGCACAGCAAGCTGCTCTCAATCATTATTTAGAAGCCTGTCTCACCCTGTGCAACAGGTGATCTGAATAATGCTCCAATCACACTGTTTACCTGGTTTTGGTAAATAATTGATCTGCACCACTCTGCTGTCTTTGTATGCATAGCATGGCAACTGAGAAGGAAAACGAATGAGAAAACAACCCAGCCAGTACATGGAGGAAATAATTCTAATGAAATTAGAAATAAACTATTAAGTGTGACCAAGAAAAAAAAAATCGTGCTTCACTTTTTACTATTAGCATCATGACCAATCTCCCCATTAACCTCATAATGACTAGAATTAGCTGTTTGTGCAGACTACAGTATTTTGCATGGTCAAAGTTCAGGCAGAGCTTTCCACCCACAGCCCACACAGTAATTAGCAGCTCAGCTGAGATCTTGAATTCAGACATCTTTACGAGTATGCCATCATAAAATCTTTATTCCTGTTTTATATTTGATACACAGAGCATTACATTACATTATTTATAATTTTATTACATTATTTTGCCTACATACGCCTTTGATCTGCATCTTGCAGCATCTGGGTCTTGGATGGAACAGTACCAATACATTGGATTCCTTTGTAGTCTTGCCAAGCAGATATCATGATAATCAAACCTGACGGAACCTTAGCAACCGCCCCACATCTACTGTTTAACTTCTATCCTACGAGCCACCTGTGATATTCAACTAGGGAATCTTAGATCTCTTTTTTCTTTGGATGTGAGAGACACTCTGAAACTCTGTTGGCATTGATTCTTATTTGGTAGAGTAAGAAAACATAAAATTGGATACTAATACACAGCTCAGCTCTTTGGTCTCAAATTTTGCTGTTTCAAATCTTAAAACATCAGGCTTGGCTTTATCTCCTCCTGTGTGTTCTCTGTGAATTTCTACTATTGTAATCATCATGATGTAACCAGAGTGACAAGCTTTCCTCAGCTTTGGTATAAACAACTACATTTAGCTTGGAGCCCTTTATACTGACATTCCTTTCATCAGTTTACCTGTATTGTCACATTGATGCTTGTTTGTTTGTAGTGACAAAACATGGGGCAGCTCACAGTTACTTCCTGCTGTGAAGCTGTACTGGAAACGCATGTCATCTTGGCTTGGCTTGGCATTTTAAGTGTGACAGTTCTTTCTTTGGAATTTAGCTTAAACCAATATTTTCTAATAACTACCTGCCTCATCGGTTGAGGGTTGCATTTCTTATATATCTTCCCTTGAATTTTATTCAATAAGTAACAAAAGGCAGGCTGACATGATATTTAGTGCCTTGCTCCAAGGACACTATGACGGCAAGAAATTGTTAGAAATGAATGCAGATAAGCTGTTGAAAAGATGGATGCTGAGAGCTGAAATGATAGCAGCCACGATAGCTCACTAAAACAGACACACACATAAATCAAAATGTCCAACATTATCCGTGTGTATGGGCATTATGTGTGAGATTAAACTTCAGTCCTCCTGTGGCTTATTTTTCTGGTAACACTAAAGTCTATTTTATGTCGGGGACTCAAAGGACCTAACAGGCAATTTCTGAGGATATCAGTGACATTCTTGTCTGAGTTTAAAGTTTCAAACTTAATAGTTTCCTATGAGCAGTTAAAAGTTTTGCAATTATGAGCCATAACTTTTATGAGATGCTGAGTGTGTAACTCCAAGATCCAAGCAGAACCTGTGTAGTGAAAAGCCTACGCTGATGAGAGAAAATCTCCATAACATCAATATTTTTGAAGTGAATTGCAGTGTAAAACACATAATCGTCCACACGCCATAGACACTATGTATTTAGATGTGGAATCAAAGTGAAAGCAGATGGGACTGTAGGCCAAAATACTTTCCACTTGAAGTAGGCCGCTCTTGTTCAGAGCACTCTCAGTAGCTGGGCTTGTTCCAGACGCCCGGCTGGAGAAGTGCAGTTCAAACTACTTGGCTCCCACCACTATCACCACACTGTTGTTGCGTAGAGGCTTTGATTTACGACAGCAGTCCTCCTACTGGACCAGGCGAACCCAGGGCAGAGATGAAGAATAGCACCCAAGAATCCAGACACAACAGTGTATTTTTGTGGGTATGTATTGGTGCCACATTGTACACGTATACAGCTTCCTCAAAAAAAAGGGGGGTTGGGTGGGGGGTGTCTATATCTAGTATTATAATGTGTCGGTTTTCTGTATCTCAGGATCTGCATGCCCACACAGGTGTTTTCACTCAAACCTCCCCTCAGGTTGGAGTTGAGCAGACTTATGGATTGATATAACTTGAAAAATGTCAAGGTTTTATGTATTCACCAAACATTCAAATCTGTTCAATCCTAATTATACCACAAAACTAACAGGAGAATATGGGAAATGTCTGTCAGGCATCGTCTGCACGCACACACTCACGCACATACACACATGCATGAACTGAGGTCTAACCAGTCAAAATAATTTAAAACACCTGCTGGAAAGTGCCAAGAGTGTGTGGGGTGTTTGATAGTGTGATCCTTCACACTTCTTCAAGATGTTACATTAGAGTTGCAGTAAATGCATTAAACACACAGTATGTATTTTCTTCTGCTTAAGGTCTCTCAATTAAAACCAAGAAAACAAAGTAGTTAGATGTTGTTGTGAAGTAGTGTGTTATCGTGGGAGCTGTTTTCTTCCTCGTTAAACAGCCTCTGTTGCCAGTGAAAATAAATTTGACGTGTCTCAGGCAGAAATGGTCATGGACCAAGAAATGTTTGAAGTTTTTATTCTCATTATGTTTGATCATGTTTGTGATGTCTGTCCTGACTCTTTCCCGGAAGTTATAGCGACGGGCAGTCAAGTGAAAAGCACCGTTACATGGAATACCATGAAATATATCTCTGGGTTTGAAGAATGCTACAAACATTTTGGATAATTCATGTATACAACCCAACATAATATGTAACAAATGTCAAACTGTTTTTAGACAATCTCACGCGTAAATGTTATGCTTTATATCTTTAAACTAGAATGAGCAGCTTATTGGGTTTTGCATCTGCAGGCAAATGAGTATAAAACATGTGCCATGTTCATCATACAGTTGTGCCTTTTATTATCTTCTCAACATTCACTCACTCAAATACACTCACACTCATACTGTCATTTTATTCATCTCTTCTCTAGTTATTTATCATATCAAAGCAATAGGTTATGTTTATCAGTTTTTCTCTACAAAAATCCACAACACTCAAGCATATTTAACAATACAGTCAGCGAGCTGGAGAAGACAAATGGAGTCTACAGAGAATGTGGTGCGTGATTGTATAATGGCAACTGGAGAGGCTCTTTCACGCCTGTCTGTGACACCCACATGTAAACACCTATCTGAAAAAAGGATCCTGGCTCAACCACAAAGTTCGTGTGCAGAGGGAAGAGCAGTCTGTGGTCAGTAAATTGAGACTTAAATGGTTTATAGCAGAAAATAAAAGATATTTTAGACATAAAAGGCCTTAAAATGCTTTCAGACATTCTTTTGGTGAATCTGAGCTTTTCTATCCAGTTGCTAACTTTATCTTTTTCTAGGCCAATAAGTCAAATCATTATACAACGTTACAGCTGTTTGTTGTACATCATTACAAATCTCTCACTTTCACTGTCTCATTCTCTATTGTATTTGTTGTGTTTAATTATTCCCACAACTTATTTTATAAGACTTGTGGCTTCCAAAGCCATTTGTGAGACCACTGACAAATAAGCAGCAGCATGGAGATCATAAAAACTTCCCATGTTCACATATGGTGACAAAACTAACACTGAGCTTTTGTCCACAGCTTAGCACGCACTTAAGAGTCAGGCTTAATGCTGCAGAAGACTCAAAGCTCCCTGTTCCCAATTGCGATATTATGAAACCAAAGCCTCGTTTTCTAGTGTATTATCTATCATTATGCACAGAATGCATTTGGTTAACTGAATCTAAGTTCTTCATTTTTTCTGATTCTAGAGGTGAAACTGATTTATTAACGATTACCTAATTCTTCACTTAAAGTGTGTCAGATGGCCAGAATGTATAACCCCATGTTATTAGTTTTACACCAGAGCCTTTCCTAATGTGGCATGCCACAATGTTTGCTGTGAAAAAGATTTGTTAACCATGACATGAACAGAGAAATAAACGAAAACAAGCAGCCATACAGCATTGCTCCCAGCGACTCTCCCCTGAAAAAAAAAAAGAAGCCTGGCAGAAGTGTTTTGTTTGGATTGCAGTCTGTGGATGTTCTGCCTGTTAATACCTAAATAAAATTCCACTGTAGTAGTCAAGTCTGGAGGAGGTAAAGCATGAATAACCTCTTCTATATCTGCAGAGGAAAGGAAAGAGACCTGATCTTGATTAAGTGTCTCGGTTATGCAAAGCAGGACTGCACCAGTTTAGTCACCTGAGCAACATAAAATGAGTTTTCAGTGCTGGTCCACAGCTTCTAAAGTACCTGCTTGTTTTGTATAACAAAAGGTTGTTAATTGCTGTTGCATTCCTGTATCCCAGGTGTAGCTAAAGTTCAGTTCTTGATTAGAAGAGGATGAACAAAGCTCGCATTTCCGAGGACCAGGAGGATAAGAAGAAACAACTGCAGAAGAATTATTTCTATTTCTCAGGCTGAAACAGTTTCAGAAGTCATTTTGCAGTTTAATGTAAAAGTTTAAATGTGGAAAGTTAAATGGATTTTTTTCTTGAGCTAAAATACTTGAGCTGCGTTAGGTATGTACTGAATAAAAAATGATTGTGCCAATAAGGAAATTTAAGCTTTAGCCGAGGAAGGCACACTAATCACTAACTCTGTGACTATGCACCTTTGTGCTGACGTCCCCATTCAGCGTTAGCAGCCTCACCACTCTTCATTGAGCTGTAAGAATGGAGAGCCTTGGAAAAAAAACACTTGGCAGCTAAGCACTGCCATATGTTCTCGATTCATCGTGTGCACCATAATAAATCCTCAAAGCAGTAGAGTGTGTGCATTTGATATAAACATCATCGGGGATCATCATAAATTATTGTTGCCCCTTTGGCTGCAACTTTATTATTGTAGCACACCTTTTTTCCCACAGCCAAGTATGATATGCAAATGAGAGAACGTGTGCAGTGACTGACGAGGTTAAGTATGTCAGTCCACTGTTCAAACCTCAAGGCTGGCAGCTCATGTCTGATGAGACCTTGCTGGAATCCCTCCGGCTTAAAGAAAACAAAAACCCAGCCATGCTTTTCTGTGCTCCATGGCATCAACACAGAGCAGACACACAATTATTAAACAGGGACCCTAAGAGGCATCAGGTCCAAACAACGATCCAGAGATCAGTTAATCACTCTGCTAGTCAAGTTTAAATCCAAATTGCCTGAAGTCCCTTTCAGGTCTTAGTGTATTTCGATGTTGGAAGGTTAATTAGCATCAAGGATTAAATATTTCTCTCTGGTCTTAATCAGGCCGTCAAGTCGAAAATGTCCGGCCTTAAATAATTGTGGTTGCCACTGGAGCCATTGATGTGAACTTTATGAAATAAACTAATAAAAGCTTTGAAGTCTGTTGTCTGGCAGCCTCCGTTTATATTTGTTTTTGTTATCTTTATTTCTCATTCAGTTTAGAGGGTCATCACTCACAAATGTATGAATCTATCAACAGCAAAGGCTCATCATTTAATAAGCTGGGAACAGGCAGCACTGCTGATTATAACCATGACTGACTCCGAAGACTGTGGAAAGTTTGCACTGATCTGTGAAATAGCAGTCAGAGCTGTCACGATCATTTCAAACACGTTTGATTTTAACAAGTGAAAACCAGGCAAAGCTGTACGTGATAAGGTTTTAGCTGTTTAACAATGGAAATCTGAGTGTGCTCAGTGTGCTTGTCTACATTCTTAAATTGAAAGTCTGCTGTTAAATGAATGACGTAAATGATGCTTGGTGAGAAATGAAATGTCTTGTGTTCCCAGCTTTCACTATCTACCATGGGTTTCACATAAAGTAGCGTGACCAGACATACATAATCATTTTAATAAACATAGTTCTTAGCCCTCAGGGCCAGGATAGTGATGAAATTCCCATCAAATTTATTTGAGTGATATATGGGTTTATCCAATATTTACTCATCACAGATATACTGGTTAAAATCAACACAGACATATATGTTGTGTGATATGCACAGATCATTGACTGTAACAATTTTGGACAAAGCCACCAAGACACCACCCATAGGTTTCCGAAGAACTAGATTGAAGCTCAAATGTAATTATGACTGTTGCCATCTTGGCAGTACCTGACTCTGCTTAACTTTCGGCTAATTAAAAATGAACAAAGAGTTGGAAGAAGGGTGGAACTGAAGCAAGCCTAGTAAGATAAACAAGCCTACCTATTGCTGGCCACCCTACTGCCCCCTCATGAATGCCCCGCCCCCTTTGTGGGTGCCCCTCCTCCGCCTGAGAGTTGCAAAATATGATGCTCAGTAATGAGAACCGTATGCATTTAATCTTTTATATGTGATATTTTCTGATATTTTACATTTGCTACTATTAATTTACAATAAATTAATGATGAAAATAATAATTTATTAATAACAAATTCAGTCAGTTGGCCACTTTCAACTGACCTTCTGTCCCCCCCAGTTTTGTTTCTACATTTCCCCTTAATTCAGCAGCCAAATAAGAGAGAATTACAGTACATTACAGTGGATTTTGGCATCTCTGTGGCTCGCTGCTGCAAAAATGATGAGAAATGAGAAGATAAATCCACCTTTTAACACTAAAAGTAAAAAAAAAACAAAAAAAAAAACAGAGCCACTCTCGACTCTGTGGAGGTCGCCAACTGGTAAAGATATGAAAACAGTTTTTTTTTAACAGTATAGAAAAAGATGCAAGGTGTAATTTATTTGTGATTATTACATTTACAATGATTTATTGTTTCAGTTCACTGTTGTCATTTTGGACAAGAAAGTTTATTGTTAGACTGTAACTGTCTCCATACCATGTCTTCATCACAAGTATTTGATTGCTACATTTAGGGGATCATTTTTTAAAAAAAAAGTGTGTTAATGTGCAACGAATATTGGTATAGGCATCTGTCCCAACAATCCAGTATCGTTCAGGCTTAAGTCTATATAATTTATTTTTCTTGCATGATTGCAACAATATTTCATCCGACATTTCTCTTTTGAGTTGTCAGTGCTGCAGAAGGTTGACTGCATAAGCTCTTGGCACAGTGATTCTAATATTTTCCAAAGTAAAACATGTATAGTTTAATATATGATAGTTTAATAAGTAGAGAGATGAATATGACTCATGCCTTCTTCTGGTCTTCTTACTTATTCCTGTCAGCACGTGTTTTCATAGTCCCAGATTTATGCCCCTTAGACGGATAGTGCTGGAAGGTAGAGATATCTGTTAAAGCAGGTGTTGAGTGCTGAGTTCCTCAGTTACAACAGTTGGACTTTGCTGTTGGTTTATCAGACTAAATCTGTCTAGAAAGTATGTTTATGTGCCACTATGAGGCCACTTTCCCCTTGGATCCTTTACAGTCTCTTTCTCCCTCAGCACCTGTATACTCTGCAGGAGATACAGGTTGGCTGATCATAATATGAGGAAAGATTTCAGCGTATTCAAGGTTTTTTTTCTGAAACAGCCTGACTAGTTATTTATCCCCATGACTCTACGACTCACTAAGAAGAAGGGAGCTGGGATCTGTTTGCATTCAGTCAATCAATCTGACTCTCCAATGGTTTCGCCCAACACTGAGCCAGATTCCCATAGAGATATCAGACTAAAGAAAATAATCTCCACTCTCACTTAGAAGGTTAGATCAATATGGTAACTTCTCAAGCTAAAAATGGGTCAGTAAAATACTTTCTTTAAGAACGTTATGCAATGTTGTTTGGTTAAAGACTTGATGAAAAATATATGAAGTTTTGGTTTATTATTTGGTCCGATTCTTTTGGCTTGGGTTTAGTTAGAAAAGCACAGAGAGAGGAGGCAGTGATAGTGCCACTTTATCCTTTCACAAACCTTCAGCAAAGTTATTTTTTCTTCCAGAAATCTTATCAAAACATGACTGTCAGTGCGACCTTCAGCAGAGTTTTGGGTCTTGCCGGTGACAAACGTGTTTTATATTTTCAAATGGCCACACAGATGATTTGTCAAAGGGTATCTGTCCCTCTCAAAAACCAATCCAATCTAAACAGAATGGACAACCGCTTCATCTTTTTAATAGAATTTTATTCATACAATAACTTTGAATTGGATTGACTTGATCCGCGTGATCTTGCCTTAAAAAAGAGAATTTGTCAGACATAGCCCTCACCCACATGATGTTTAGTTAAGGTGACACTTTCTGTCAAACAAGGTTGCAGAAATGTGATAAAGGAGTAGCTTATTTGTCGGTAGGTATCAAATAGAGTGTAGACCTTCAGTACCTCTTGTTTAAGTTTACCTGAAAGTGCTGCCACGCAATATGCCACCTACATCAGTACTGACATCAACAAGTTTCCCCTTCGTGTTTGGACTATTAAGAAAATGAAAATGTATATGTTTAGGAGTTGAGGGTCAGAAGGTGTCTTTAGAAAAATGAAGGTTTGGCCTGATGGTAGTGTGTAAGGCATAATAGCAAGTTTCTTTGTTTTTTGTGTACAAGAACTATTAATTTCCCTTAGATGTGCACACGCACCAGCAATGACAATTTTGCATTAAGACTCATCAAGTGGATAACAAGAAATTTAGCTTGGATAATCTGAACTAATACTGTACCTTAATATACTGGATATGTATATATGTACTCTGCTGCTTTACAGTGTATTAGAATAGGAAAAGAGGCTTTGTTTTGACAGAATCAGTTGGAGGCTCAGTGGTTTTCCTAAGTCTCTACAAGAAATTTCCCATCACAGAATCCGTGATGGGAAACACTTCGTCATCAGCGCAGCAGCACACTGCTGTGAGTCATTATACTCTACAACCACAAAGCTCTCCATTTTCATTCATGTTATTGTGTGTTGGCCCTTCAGACTGACAGACTGCAGCATCTCTTGCCTAAATTGGCATAATTACAACAGTTGTCATTATAAACTCAGATTAGTTGTCAGCCTTAATAGCCCTACATAAAAGCCTTAAAATACAGTTACATCATCAGCATTTCATGACAGTACTTATCAGGACAAGAGCCTTTGTAATTTTCTTGCCTCTTCTTAACTCAGCAAAGGAAATCTCAACGTGGCATAAACAGACATTTTCATCACAGTAAGAGAGGATAACAAATGCCACCTGTAAAATTAAGCTAAATGTTAATTGTGTTGCTGTCAAATTCATTATGGTCAGGGGTTTTTCTCACCTGCCAATTTTTGTTGCTATCCAACGTCCTCATTGTTTTGCTGGCACAACAATTGCTTCAAAGAAATGGGTCTGGCATTTCAGTGCATTTACAAAGCACTCACTCACTAAATGCACACAATTCAGAGCTGTCATATCCTTGTATAGTAAATACATTGCTCTAGAAATAAGTGAAAACCGAAAACAATATATTCACAAATATGTCACACCATACACGCCTCATACATAATTTATTGAATTCCTATCTCATCGTCTGTCTCCTCCACAAACCGCTGTACACAATAACTGCAGCAAATCATCAAGGCAGAGTGGAATGAAGCCATGGGCTGCAGCACGCCTACCAAACAATGCCTGATGATAATGAATTATCAATGAAGGATGGATTTAAATGCAGTCATTTAATCATGCCGAATTTAAGACAAAAGTTAAAAAGGGGCGAAACAAATCAAAACAAAGTAAAGCCTGAAACACAAGCAGATGGCCTAGTAATGGAAAGCAGGTTGGGCTGGTTGCTAAGTGACAAGGGCTAAGATGAGGGTCCATAGTTTTGGCCGCGGTTTTGCAGGAAAAACACTTCTCCTCCCTAGTCTGAGCCACCCTCTTTCCCCATAGTGCTGTGGTTCTGACGCTGGCGGGGCAGGACAGGAGGCAGGCCTGGCCAAATGAGAAACAGACCCCCTTCACCCCAGTATTGCCTATTTCTCCCTGTGGCTTTTTTGTTTTCAAAGAAAAAAAGAACGCTCTCCAAAAATAGATTTGGGGCTCGCGTGCCAATGGGTTTTGAAACCTTTTTTTCCACTCCCTCTAGTCACGCAAGTAGCCTGGCAAGACCTTGAAGAGAGAGCAGGGGAAAAAACAGAACTCGTAAGAGACAGGACGATCAGAGGGGGGGAAAAAGTCTCTCCGGAGTGTTTGGAGAAAGGATTGTGGTAAGCTGAGGATGGAGCATCCCTGGAGCCTGGTCCTCTGTTGAAGGAACAGGGAGCAGAGACTTCCGTGCAAGCTGCAGGTATGAGGGGTTTATGGGTAATCCAAGCGGGTGCAGAGAGACCTCTCTCTGGTCTGGCCTCATTTTAACTGGACGGTAGCCTGGGCTTCTCCAGAAAAGAGACTGATCCTTACCAAAGGGCCTGCAGACAAAGCAGCTCGCACCCGTATGCAAAGATTCCAATTTCTTATGTCCATGAGCCCATATCCTTCACTAAGATTCACTTCACAACTGACTGATTTCTGCAGCTGGTATTCATCTTTTATCTGTCACATCATATATTATGTCATCAAGATGAGATCACTGCTGAGATTATAAAAAAAAGACATTATCTAACCCTGGTTAACTACCCCTGAAAGCCTGCCTATTTTGGTTGCTTCATTATAGAAAGTGCTTTTGAACATAAGACAGTGAGAGGGACCCATGGCACAAGCTCTTCTGCAGAGGCCATGTTAAAACCATTATGTCCTCCAGTCGTTATAGTCATTATGCCTTCAGCTCTACGTAAGCTCTGCACTGCTAAAAAGCATGAAAGGAACGTCTCTAGAATGTCTGAGTAAGGGTTAATTTTTTTGCTTCCTTTAAGGTCAGGTAAGCACCCTGCATGCTACATCTGACAATGTGTTCCCTGTCCTGTGCCACAGTGCCTTCATCAGCAAGATATCCCACTGCACAGATATAAGATTGAGTGTACAGTATATTCACTTTCATATAATTTTAAAGTACTTTTATTATTGTAAATTAGGGCTGAGAAATATATGGATATTATATCATTCTCATGATAAGAGACTGCATAACTTCTTAGATTCTGGGTCACATTATATTGTGATATGTATACATGTTGTCTTTTCCTGGTTTTAAAGGCTGCATTACACAACAAAAATATTGTGATATGACATTTCTGAAGTACTTTTGAGGAGATTTCAAAATATCAAGACATATGCGTATCATGATACAGCCTCAATGTATCAAGATATTATTTTGAGGCTATGTCACGAGTTCTATTGTTAATTATGTGAGTCAAACGCTTAAAGTAGTCATTAAGCAAACAGTTATACCTTTAGCATGGCTTAACTATGGAATTAGATTTCCCACCCATCAACATATAAACAAATATTTGAGATCCCTTCCAAACCTTTTCCCCTCTACTTTGATTATTTCTCTCTCACCCCATATTAAACTATGTTAGAATACAAGAGAGAAGCCTGTTTTACCGAGACTATAAAAAGGAATAAAGCAGTGCTACATTATATACACTGCATCATACATTACCAGCCTTATGTGATGACAGGAAAGCTTGAAATCCCGTTCATTAGCTGGCAATTCGAAATCAACCAAATCGGATTTGGACTGCGAGTCTTTTCCTCTGCAAACAGGAAACTTCTTAATAGGGACCTTTAACATTACTGTGTTAACCACAAGATTGTTATGTTACAGGTTAATTTAAAAGTTTGACCTGTCGCACGCTGGGCAACTATTTACTGCTTGACTCACCTGCCACGGCCTGGTAGTAATTTACTTGCCAAGAATAATTTTTCACTGACCAAAGAACCATTATTTTGGTAGAACCACACCACCGCATACATTTTCTGGAAGTAAGGAAGTTAAATAATGTCAGATTAAAATCAGACAGCATCTTGATGAAAAACATTGCTTCCTCGGTTATGTAATGGATCAGGTTTGTAATTCATCGAAAAGCGTCATTTTGCATATCCAGTCCTCCATCATGACACAGAACTCCAGAGAAAGTCAAGCTCAACTAAAAAGGACGAGATATTGTGTCCCAACTCACATACTATTTGTATACAAGTACCAAGTGCAATAGTTAAAGGCTTGGCCATTTTGGGTGACAGCTAGCCACTAACTGTCTGGCTAGCTGTCAGCAACCCGGTTTCATGCAGCCAGTCTCAACTCCACACACCTCTTTGCCCAGTTTTGGATTAGCCATGGGTGAAGGAGAGTCCGGCACTGCCAAGATGTCAGGAGCAATGACACTGAGCATCACAATGACTCTTCAGAAAACTGCATGAATAAAAACTATTTAATATCATATATTATATTTTATATAATTTTCTGAAGTACTGCTCCTGATGAATGATTTGCAAGAGGTCTGTAAAGTTATAAAGAAAAACACTAAATTCCTTTGCGACATTGATAGGAGCATTTTATTTTAGAAACATATAAACAATATGAAACGTGACATTAGATGTTTACAGATTTGGTACCTTTAGGAAAAGTAATTGTGTAATTATGCAAGTTACACATTTCCTGCTTGCATAGCTGAAATAAGCTGCAGCCTAACCTTGATTCTACCTGAGCAGTAATAAATCATTCACTTATTGTGTTGCAAGAAAAAGACAATATTGCATCTATTCAGAAGAGTGCTATACTAGCAACAAAGGGAAATCATTCAACAAAGCATGAAATTAGTTCATTAGCATATTCTTTGATCAAAGTGTGGAACTGATCAATATGAATACCAACACTTTTGTTCTCCAGCCAGTTCAACGATTTCAAAGCCTGCATGGTTCCTCTGTGAAAAAGCAGCTTATAGCATGAAGACCATGCACACAGGTAGCTTACTGGCGACGCTCACATAGAATACAAATGACTGTGCTTCCACAAGTGTAAGGCAAATTGTGATGTTTGTGCCTCTGAATGTTATTCCTCTTATTCTTGTCTATCATGAAACATGATAACAACCTCCAGCTGAGATCTGAGAACTGTGAACAACAAGGGCAATGTTAATTGAGGAAAGGCCTGCCAGCCTCTCACAGTTTTCCAAAAAAACTTCCTTGTCAACCTGCCAGCAGACTTACATGATGTATTCATGAACACATGCTGATTTATTCACACCGGTGTAAGGCTGTGGTTAAATTTTGATTTGACTTGTTTAAGAATCAGCAAATTTCGAGAAAATGGTTTGATAGTTTCCAGATTGAAAAACAAAATGTGCACACAAATACATTTTCAGTAACCCAATCAACATTAGATACTCAAAAGAGTTTTTAAACTGGGTATGAAGCAGTGTCACTTTCACAGCGATCTCTCTATATGTACTACATAAGCAAAGGAGACCAGCAACGAGAAGACTCTATATTTCCATATAGTTATTCTTAATTCAGTCAGATTCCCTGCAAAACCATTACATCACTGGGAAATGTTGATAAGTTTAGCTTTGCTTCAACACGATTACTATAACCAAGCAACCAAATCTGTTAGTTGCAGGGTGACATGTAGGCCACTGGTGTGTGAACAGAACTACAACATCATTTATTGATCTTACACAGCTTCAAACAGATGCACTACCACATCACTATGTATCCTGCAAACAGCTGTGCATGTGTACTTGTTAGCAACGACACAATTTTTATTTCAGCTGCTTTAAGCTTGAGTTTCCCAAATGTATATGATGGACCTGATGAGTACCTTGTTATTAACACCAAATATATGAGAGTACCATTCAGTTTAACAACAACAGGCAATAAACTGGAAGTAAACTGCAGTTGCAGGCTGAAAATATGCCAAGATCACACATTTTTTAATACCACATGCTCTTGAAAGTAATGTCATAGAGACACAGAGGTTGAAGCAGTGCGTCAGTGAAGGTAACAGGGCAGCCTGGCTCTACAGATTGCATGTTAACAGAGCAGCCTCCAGTGTATCCACTTTGTGTTGACGGGAAAATGATAGATTTCATTTGGTTTACGCAGAGCCTTTAATTTCAGCTTTGAGTAATGACTTGGCTTATGCCCTCTTTCTCATATCATCTGAGATCTGTTGTGTATACACTGGCCTCTGATCCTAGGTGCTCGGTTTGGGTCACAGCAGCCATCTCATAACCTGAGTCTGCTATGACACTCAAGCTAAGTGTATCATCAACGGGCTGTTCAATCCAGCCAGCTCCGCCCATGTTTCCAGTCAAGGGACCAAAACTGCACACATGATTTCACCTCTTTGTGCGTGTGTGCGTGCGTGTAATTACCCAGTATACCGCAGGGTTTAGGTTTCTGCTCAGTATCCAGTTGGAGGCAGGCCTGAGAGCGGACAAGCAGCGCTGGTCCAGTTTCAGCTCTGTTTCATCAGGCAGCGGGAGTGTTGTCCAGCCTTGGGCAATATTAGAGTGATGCAATGAGTTTTCATGACAGGTGGGGCTGAATACGAAAAATAACACTATTTAGTAACAGTGTTGACATGCATTAATTCTGAAATGTGCAAGTTCAAAAGACCTCTGATAAATGCATTTCTAGAAAGAGCAGTTATGACTGCACCACTTGAACTTTCTGCTGTTTGAAAAAAGTTCATTATGTTAAAACAAGAGATCACAGTTTGTAGTCCTTTTCGATGTTTTTTGTTACATCACTGTATCATTTGAGAGCCAATATTACGTTTTAAACACAGAGGTTTTATGTACAATATGAAAATATTCTAGTAGTATTAAACCCTGAGTGCAGACATACAAATTGCCCGTGTTGTTATGAGTTACACGATCTCTGGAATAGAAATTGAGGGCAATTAATAAGAACAGCAAAACATACTTCAGATTTCCAAAGTAGCAAAACAAAGATAAGTGCACGGACGATAGCAGAGAGGTAATGATAATTTATCATTTTTGTAAGAGAGTCGGTTACGCAGATACGCCTAAAGATTCAGATGTAAGATTTGGATTTTAGTTTGGTGTGGTCACTGTTACATGATGAATGACTTCTGAGCTGCAAGACGTAATGTGAATGAGATCTTTGGGCAAAACAGATGAAAGGGCGATGACAGAATAAGAAATACGGCTGGCTCTATCTTGATATGGTGCCGATTTAAACCAACAAATATAAGAATGGAATAAAGAATATCTGAACATTTCATGTGAAGCAGCTGAAGGTTATATTTTGGGTTTGCTCCGTTTCAAGACCTCGTGTTTGTCTTAATCTGTGCTGGAAAAGCTTCAGCAAGAACATTTAGCGTATAGAAAGAAATGTGCATGTTTTTTTTTCTTTTTCTTTTAGTAGAACTATGCGTATCTGTAAAGCCATTACTTCAAATAACTTAATATAGGATTGTGTTTGTGTTACATCATATATAACTATCAAGTTCTAAATAACACTTAATGGCTATCATTAAATCAAACATAGTTTAATCTGTGAAGTGAACACTGGGGCTGGCTACAATAATTGAATATGTACTTTTGAGTTGCAGAGTTTATACACAGGTTAGTGCTCATGACTTTGGCTGTAGGTGTGAGATGCCAGAAAATACCGCTGAGCCTTCTGGGGTATCAGAGGAGCCTCATTTCAACCCAGTCACTAGAATAATGTTGACAAATGTCTCTACACAACTCTTATGTTGCTGATGAAGGTTCTCAGCCATCCAGGTCACGGCACTCCTAAAATGCTGTATCGTAGGCAACTGGACATGTTTCAGTTTCTTGTCAACGTTTCACCTCTGATCCAAGAGGCTTCTTCAGTTTCAACTAACTGGAGGCAAGTTGCAGGCTTTAAATCCTGTGTGGAAGTGTCCTTCATTATGAGTTTCACAGTCGTTAGGCCCTTTTGTGAGTTGTTGATCAATCTGGCCTTCAGGTGGGTTTCTAGGTGAGCCCAGGCGTGAATGCTAGTTAAGCAGTCTGGGGAGGGAACTCAGTAATGCAGTGTGGGTGGGTGAAGTAAGTAAGTAATGTCGTAGGCCACCTCCTCTGTTCAAAGTAGGCCATTCCAGTTTGACAGAGATGGATTATTTTACTCCTCTTTCAAATGATCTGTCTTCTCTGGCATGGATGTTTACATTGTTGTCCTGAAAGGAATGACTTTTCTCCCTCAGATGTCAGTGGTTGTTTTGTCTCCACGATGTACAAATTTGTGCTCTCCTGGCTGGTTTGAACAGCAAAAACTACATTACTCTGCTTATGGCCGGTTGTTTTGTCCTTCGGATGATCCAGTTTCTTCCTCAGTGTGTTGCGAAGTTTGAAGTGAACCAGGATTTGATGTTTATTGACGATCTAACAATGTAAACATCTTGTCTTGGTTTGGTTTAGGAACAAAAACAAATTGGTTAGGGTTAGAAAATCATTATGGTTTGGCTTAAAATACTCTGAGTCTCAAAAATGGCCAGATGCATTAAATTAGGTTACAACCCTAACCTAAAAATGTCTAGAGGTATCACCCTTAGAAGGTCTCAGAGTAGAGCACTGGCTATGTCTTGTGACTTGACAAATGTCGAGACGCTGCCCTCATGTTTCCTCTTAAATTAGACTCTTTCTTTGCCAAAGCATTGGTTATCTTTTGTATTGGTTCACTTATAATCCCAAACCTTATATATCCATGGACTCATTATACATAATAACTGTTATCATATGATTCATTTTCATACATTATTATCATTCTGTGCAGAGAAAGAAGAACACAGAAGAAACAATGAGTTCACATAAGTACTTTAATCAGGCACTTTTTGCTCAAAACATTTCTCTGGAGTCTAGAATACTGTATGTATGAACATTTGGAGGAATTTCTCTTCTATGGCACCATTATACAGTTTGGACAAACGTGAAATGTAAGTGGTAAAAAAAAAAACAATACAAACAATAAGGTACCTTCATTCTATCAAATAGGTAGTGTTCATGTACGTTTGGCCATGGTCAAAATAGCATCCTTGTAAATAATTTACCAAGCCTTTCAGCCTCTGAAGTCTACCTATAAAATAAATAAAAAATATTGTAGAATGTTAGTGTTGTTTAAGATAATGTTATTGAGAGTCTAAAACTGAGGGTTTAAGCAATGAAACACTTTTAGAAACATTGGAAGGAGAGGGGAATCTGCATTTAAGCCATGGTAGGGCTCTGGGTAATTATCAATGCAAATTTATACATGCCGAAAAAGCAATTATCATCATGAATGTATTTTTGATGTAGGCATCTGTGTGAAAGCATTTTGTGAAATATGGCTGGACATGTACATTACATGCACTTCTTCTAGGAAACATTCTGTGGTGGTGTTTGAACATTCATAAATATACACTTTCTCATACTTCCTTCCTACAGAATGTAACATTTGTTAGCATTACTTTTAATCCGTATAGTATTCTTTATAGTGATATTGAAAAGGGGGGACAAGTGTGGTCCAAAATAACATTCATTATAGTTTGTCAGTAAATATATACATTAAATCTGCACAAAAATGAGAAAAATGTCAGTGCCAAGATAGCACTGATTTAGAGCTTAAGTGTCTTAAATACTTTACTGAGGAACATTAAATGAGTAGACAAATGACCAAGACCTGCTTACATTCTCTGTAATTAATAGGCTGCTGATAAGAGCAAATCATTTTACATTTACCACATAGCTGCTCAATGTTCTCCCTCACATGAATTATTTTCACAATGCAAAATGAAAGCAGTAAGGCTCACTGTGAGAAATTAAAGCCAGGGCACCTGAAGGACAGGATCATTGGATGTCAGGCTTCATTTTCCTCCGCAGAAAAAATGAAGAGACGTATGGTGAGGACTAAGACAACTTCAGCATTTCACATTCATGATTACCTTTTGATGTGAGATCAAACACTAGATTCGTAGAATAAATGATCGCACAATACTCCGCTTTGACTGATGTTTCATTTGTTCAAGACAGGACATCTCTCCCACTGTACATATTTACAATAATCTGTTACAAAAATCCATAGTTCATAAAGCATTAATGACGAGCTTCATTTAAATCCACAAGGTTAAGAATAACAAGAAATAAAACCAACTTACAGTCCAACCGTGTACAGTACAGGCAACAAATATACAAATATAGAAATATATTCTGAGGTTTTAGCAACCTATTGACACTTTTATGCCATTTCTTCTCAGAAACCACATGTATGTATAAAAATATAGACAATGCTTTTGTACAAAATATTGACATCATGTATGAATCTCCATTTGAATGTGCAAATTAACACTGATCAACAGAAGAATAAGGAGTTTCTTTCACAAACACACACATAAAAAGGCATAGTCCATTTTGGCCTGTTAGTCATGTAGTTCAGTTCTCTCAGTGAGCACCACAATCAATTCAGCTATTTTGACTTTGTGTCCTTCTTCTCTTCAGAAAGAGAACAGAAAAGAGAAAAGTGTTGACTCATTTTAGGTTGCAGCCCCTGCGGTTATACAGTAGAAAAAGTCTGGGACAGCAATGACTCAGAATTCACTCTTTAACTTTAGAATTTAAATCCTCAGCTCTGCCTCCTCACTGTGTTCCAAGTTGTGATCAGTTGTGCTGATCATTGATGCAGAGGGGCCCTGGGAGACACTAAAGGGTGTGATTGCGGGAGAACGTGCTGCCAGCGGTGAGAGAGAGGGGGAGAAACTAGGAGACATCGCAACTGAGGAGATGGATCCCTCAGCACTGAGAGGAGATCTTCTTAAAGAAGCCAAGTGGGGGAATGTTCTACCGACGGCCGGCTTTGGAGGTACAGTTTTGGCCCCAGGATGGGCCACAGAAGTTATGAGAGGTGGGGGGTCAATTCTTGACTCGGCCTTTGCCTTGTGATGAAATGATCTGCGAGGATGAGGAGGAGCTGTTTCATCTTTTAAACGTGCTATTTCAGTGAAAACGTTAGCTAAGGGTTGGAACTGTGGACACCAGTTTAGCAGATAGTCCCAGTTATAGCTGCCCCTCAGCTCCTCATCACTGGCCACAATGGCTGTCAGGGAGCCGTCCACAGCAGGCTTTCCACCCTCTGGGAAAGTATAATCTTTAGGGTGGGAGATGCTGAGTCCTCGTCCCACACCCACATACCCACCCCCCTCATCCCTGTAGACTGGCACCTGGCCAGCTAATAAAGTACCACTCACACTGCCCAGTTTCTTCCCTCTGAACCAATCTATGGAGGGCTCACAGGACACGTCTGATAGCTGATCTGCATCCTGCTGGATCCCAGAGTCTGGTCCCCGGGCAGAGATGCGCTCCTGCATGGAGGAGGAGATACTTGACACTCGAGGGTATTCATTAATCATTCTGATCTCATCATCCTCTGCTGCCTCTGCCTCTGCCGAGCCACGGCCACTGGAGTGGGAGGGATCCAGGGATCCTCCGCGAGTGTATGGACCCCCGCTGTTGCCACCCTGATCAGCTGTGTATCCAGGAAGAGCCTGATGGTAAATCATTTCATTTGCGGCTATTTTTGTTTCCTCAAACTTGTGCAGCATGGTGCCTGCCGCTGGTGTTCGCTGATGTCCTTTTTTCTCCTTCTTGTGATGTCTTAATTTAACGAAAAATAGTGCCACAGCAATTATTATTAGAATGACTATGGTCCCAAGTGAAACTGCAATGACGCTGACAAGCAGCATGTTCATGTCTGTGTTGAGACCAAAAGTTGTGTGGGTCACATCTACAGTAACTTTGGCCACTGCTCTGCGGGACGTCTCTAGAGGACTGTGAGCAGTGACATCCAGTGTCATTAGACGCACCTCTCTTTTAGACCGACTCACATGTCTACTGTAGCTGTCCATCTTTAAGGAAATTGCTCCTGTTGATTTATTTACTTCAAAATAAGGCGAACTGTCTGCTAAGGAGTAGAGGACAATGCCATCCACACCTCCATCCTCATCTCTGGCTTGCACTTTTCCAATAATCTGACCAGTCTTTGCTCCTTCAGGCACTTCAAAAGAGAACTCTGAGGAGGTGAAAACTGGATCATATTCATCTTCCCCTGTAACATAAACCTGCACTGTTACAGTCGCAGAATAGTTGCCAGCATCCAAGGCAACAGCCACAAAATGGAAGGAGTTTACCTTCTCAAAGTCAAAAGTGGTGTGAGTTCGGACTTCTCCTGAAGTTTGATTGATGAGGAAGGCCTCTTTTCCCTCTTTAGAGTCTAACATGTAGTACCTTAACTGTCCAAAAGCACCTCTGTCATGGTCGATTGCATGCAGCATGGTGACTAAGGCATTCTGGGGTTGGTTTTCCCTGATGCTAGCAGTCAATTGTTTTAGGGGAAAGAAGGGCCTGTTATCGTTGATGTCCTTCACCTCGATACTGACCGGGGCCAGAGCGTAGTGCACTTGACCGTCGGTAGCCTGGACAACAATCACATGGGACGACTGTCTCTCGCTGTCCAGAGGCCTCTGAAGCTTCAAGGCTCCAGTCCACTGGTCTACCTGGAAAAGGCCTGTCTCGTCCCCTGAGCTTATGGAGTACTGCACCTCTCCATTGGGAGCAGAGTCTGGATCTGTGGCAGATAGATGCAAAATCTCTGTCCCTGCTGCTGCACCCTCACTCAGTGCCACACTATACTCTGCCCGGCTGAAAGCTGGAGGGTTGTCATTGGCATCTGTAACACTGATGAGAATAGGCACGCTGGAGCTCTGCTGAGGGATTCCACGATCTGATACCACAACAGTCAAGTTATAACTTGGCACTGCTTCAAAGTCCAGCTCCTCCACCAGGATCAGGCTGCCGACTGTCTGGAAGCCCTGCCCCTCCAAGAAGCGCACACTACTCTCAATCTGGAAGGTATTACCTGAGTTGCCACTGGCAATAGCGAAATCAAAACCACAGTTGTCCCGGGACAGATCTCCGTCCACAGCTTCTAAGGTCAGTACAGTTGATCCCGGAAGCCCATCTTCAGACAAAGTGGCTCTGTATTCTGACTGGTGGAAGATGGGGGCGTTGTCGTTGACATCAGACACTTGTACCCGGACAGTGGCAATGGATGAAAGGGATGGAGTGCCCTGGTCCCGCGCCTCAATTAGCACAAGGATGGAGGGATTCTCAAAATCAAACTCAGTTCTTTGGTTGACAAACAGAGTACCTGTGAGGTTAACACAAAACATGGTCATAAACAGAGCAACTACATTTAAATCTTGTGTTGTTCATTACATACTGTGGTTTCACAATGAAAGAAGTAACAATGGATGTTTAAAATAAACAACTTAGTCACAATGAATTTTTGTAAACACTGTAGTAGCTTTGGCCTCATGCTGTTGAAAGGAACAATATATGAAGCGAAAGAATTGCATTTGACAACAGAAGGCAGAATAGCCTGAGGCAAAAAGAGTCCTCTTTTATAACATACTTATTTTTAGATGCTATCTGAAGCACAACATCTGAGGTAAATAACATTAAATCTGACTTTGAATGTCTTTTAATGAACAAAATGATTAAATATTGTGCAATGCCTGCTGCAAACATGTCCAAACCCCAAATGTGCATCCAAGAAGAGCCTTAGGGGATAACATTTTTTATTAAGGGTAATTAAGGGGAGCTCTGGGTGGAAAACAGTTAGAAACAATCATAAATGTGCTCACAGTAACCTTACCATTGCTTGGGTCTATGTAGAAGACGCCCTTGGTTGATGACATTACCCTATAGGTAATCTTCCCGTTGTCCCCAGAGTCACAGTCAGTGGCTGTTAGTGTGATGAGAGCACTGCCTGCTGGGAGGTGCTCTGAGACAGTCACCTAATGAGAAACACATAATATAGATATATGTACTGTATATCCATTACATCTATTTACGTGCTAACTCTCTAAAATGTGGTGGTAAATGCAGATGCGAAGACAGATGTGTGAAGGTATCTGTACCTGATATAAGTCTTGAGTAAAAGTGGGGGCATTATCATTCACATCATCCACCAGCACAGTGAGGTTGGCCTCGCTTTGATGTTTAGAGTCGGATGAGCGGACGGTCAGAGTGTACCACGTCCTTTCCTCATAGTCCAGAGGGCCAGTCAGAGACACTCCTCCTCCATAACGATGAATCCCAAACATGCCTTGGCTGTTTACATCCAGGTGAAGTGTATAGGAGAGGGCTGGCCCTGAGTCCACATCATTTCCTGTCACCTGGGTGATAACTGTGCCAATCAGAGTGTCTGTATGTGTGTGGGAAGGTAGGAGAAAATGGGGAAGAAATTTAGGTTGCTGCTGAAAAAAAGAAATTCCTATTTTTTGTTCTTTATTAAGAAATATCCTGCCCTGGAAAGTCTTGATCTAAAAGACAGGAAATGAACAGAGGAACTTGGCAATAGCTTGTTTCATAATAGGTTCAGACTTTTCTCACTGAGCCACGCTGAGTGAGCTGCCAGGGAGTGTGATATGAGGCTTTATGATAAGATCACTGGTCTTACTTCAACTGTGATGTCGACTTACCCTCAGGCACTCGGATCTCCCGAGGCAGAGGAATCATGGGGCTGTTGTCGTTGAGGTCAATGATGATCACAGTGAGGGTGGCAGAGCCTGCCAGCCGCGGGGTTCCTCGATCTGTGGCCGTAACAACAAGCCTGGTGCCACAAAATGAATGTCAATGTATGAACTTTTAACCTTGTTGTGTAAAGTTTCACCCACCAGCAAGATCAAGTTCTTTTTTTCTAATGAGCACTGGAAGATATTTCTTTTTTTTACAGTAAAAGTGTTCTCTTTTTTTTCCAAAATCTTGAATTTGTATTTTCAATATAAACAATTTATTGGAAAAATCAATCGAACGGAAGTTGTTCCAAATCTGATTTTAAAGATACAGTGCCAATATGACTTTTTATAACTATGACACAAATTTTCTGAGCAGTCCTTGTTATAAGAGGACTTAAGTAAAGTGCAGTTCAGATTATCTTCTTGCAGGCAGGAAAATGTGCAAACAGGTTTCAAATAAAAGTTTAAACTAATCTACTCTGTTTTTGTTTGTTTTTTTTTAAATGGGAATTTCTAATGAAAATATGCACAAAAATGAGCTTTAACCTTCAAACAAGGGATATTTGTGAAGGGAAATGAACGTTATCACGCTGATAACAAACAAGGATGCGTTGAGGGCAGAGCAGAGCTAAGAAGGACCACGTGGCAGGAAGTGATTACAGACAAAAAGAAAAAAGACAGCAAATGAGCAAAACTTACTTTGTTTGCGTCCAGATCTCTCTGTCCATTATGGCTGCAGTGGTGACGCTGCCAGTCAGTGGGTCTATCTTAAACAAGCCACTCATGGACGATGACCTGATAGAGTAGGTCACCTGACCATTTTGACCCTGGTCCAGGTCATCTGCAGCAACCTGCGGAAATGATCACCCAATTAGGGATACAAAAATATAGAAATATATGCAAAGGCTGTTTCAGTGTAACATGAACTACTGAGCAATATTGGACTTGGAAGTCAGGAGTTCAAAACAATAGGCTCCATGGCACAAGTGATTCTGTAGTATTTTCATTTTGGACACTGAGGACACTCATTCATTTCTCCACAGTGCTAAAACTATCCAGATTTCTGAGCTTGAGTTTTTTTTTTCACTCCACAACTTCACACTTAAACAACAGCCAACCATAACACATGTGTGGGGACCAGGCTACCGCACCTGGATGATCGGGAAATCGTAGCCTTGTGCCTCTCTAATGTAGGCTACATAGTTCTGGAGTTGAAATCGTGGCAAGTTGTCATTGACGTCCTGCAGGATTAAGTTGACAGCCATGTAAGAGCTCGAGGATGCCGTCTCAGCTTTCACCACAAGGCGGAGTTTCGGCGTCTCCTCGAAGTCTATCCCTTCAGATTTCTGGACCCATATTTCACCTAATTCACAAAAATAACAATGAGTCACACTGTAGATTTGGAAAACATCGTTTTGTAGTGGATGCTGCCATGTCTGCACTTACCAGTAATGGGGTTTATTCCAAAGGACTGCATTCTGTTTCCACTGAAAAGACTGTAGCTGATGCCTGTCTGGGAGCCGTCAGGGTACTGGGCCTGAGTTTGTGTTACTACTGTGCCTGTAAGATGAGGAACACAAACTGTTGAAACATTTTACTTCTACTAATCATATTATACATTCACCAATTTCCAAGTAAAGGTAGGAAATGTATATCACTCAAACCTTTAACAGCATTCTCCTGCAGACTGACATCTCGTGCCGTGCGGGAGAAGCGAATCCCCCTGTAGCTCTGTTCCCTGATATAAACAATAACCACCCCCAGGGAAGACTGAGCCGGGTTGCCCTGGTCCATAGCCTGAACTATCAACGTCCTTTGGCTTTGAGTCAGAGTCTGCAGCTTCTCTGTGGCCTGGATGTCTCCAGTCAGAGAGTTGATAGCAAAGCCCCTCACGGGGTTGGCAAAACGATAAAACACAGAGCCGTTAGCCCCAAAGTCCTTGTCCTCTGCCCTCATGGTGGCCAGCACTCGGCGGCTGGACACGCTGCTGATAGAGATGTTCACAATAAGTGGGTCCTGAATGAAGAAGGGGGCGTTGTCATTCACATCCTGAATGTAGACGGTCACCTGAACGGTGGAGTTACGAGGGTTTACAGGGGAAGAGTCGGTGGCACACACCTCAAAGGTGTAAGAGGCGGTCCGCTCTCTGTCTAGGGGTGCTGCTGTGATAATGCGACCTGTGTTCTCGTCTATGATGAACATGCTCTGGGAGCCACTGCTCAGATAGTACACCACCTGGCTGTTGGGGCCCTGGTCCAGATCAATGGCTTTCACCTCCAGGACCAGTGAGCCGATGGGGACATCTTCCGAAACGTCTGCAGTGTAGCTGCTGCTCTCAAACTGGGGGCTGTGATCGTTGATGTCCATAACGGTCACCTCAACTGTCGCAGTGCTGCTGAGGGGAGGATGACCCTGGTCCTGAACTGTGACTGTTAGCGTGTACCCAGGTCTTTTCTCCCGATCCAGGGGCCTTGATGTGGAAAGTACACCTGAGTGTCTGTCCAAGTGGAAGTCTCCAGATGAATCCCCTGAAAGGAGAGCAACGAAAATGGTTGTAAAAAGATAGAAAAATGCAAAGACATGGGAGAAGTTGAGTTGAAACTGAATCGTACAATAAAACAAATTCTCACCTGTAATTTTGTAATTAATCTCCGCACTATCTCCTGCATCCTTGTCAATGGCTCTCAGGGTGAACAGAGGCATTGCCTCTAGGTTTTCTGGCACCTCTATACTGTAGTAGAGACGTCCAAAGAAAGGAGGGTTGTCATTCTCATCAAGCACTCTGATCCTCACTGTAGCTTTGGCATAATTGGGGGGAAGACCTCCATCTTTTGCAAAAACTGTCAAAATGTAAGAAAAAAACCCAGAGACAACTGCATTAGTTTGTTAGGAGATAGTGAACACGAAACATTTGAAATTCAGGAAGTGACTCTTAATATTGTGTATATCAGAACAGCGTGTGTTATATGTGTCTTATATCTGACACTCAGAGGACAGTACCTGTCACAGTGTAGTGCTCCTGGTGCTCCCGGTCCAGTGACTTAGTGGTCCTTATTACACCTGTGACTGGGTTGATGCTGAAACCCTCCTCTGAGATACTACTATAAGTCACCTGCCCATTGATTCCTGCAGAGTAACAAACCGTGACCATGTTATAATTCAATAATGGATTGTAAGCTTAGACAGTTACAGTGTTTGACCTGTAAACATTCAACAAAAACAACATTTAGAAGGTATTTGGATATTCGTGTTAATAGCTTGTATGCTTATTTGTTTGTCTGTCATTAATTTTGCTGTCTAAGCATTTGGCAGTGACGGCCCTCCCTCAGGTGTCTGGATGCCAGATTGCGTGCTAGCTGAAAGGAGTCTGGCAACCTCACCTGTTTGTTTCACTGATTGCCTTTGGAGAGAAAGTTTATAATCCTTCTGTTTTATGTGCTTCTGACTAAGTCCAGGAGAATGCACCCCCCACCCCCACCCTACTGTGTAGTCCTCAATTAAAAACAACTGTTAATGTAATTTGAATACGTACTCAGCACATGACAGCTGAGAAGCATTACTGGCATTTTTGGTTGCCTTGCTGAAACAGCACAATTTGATATCCATTAATGAAAAATACACACACACACACACACACACACACACACACACACACACACACACACACACACACACACGTGCATGCAGCATGTCGCGCTTGAAACCAGGCATAATTTGGCAGGTTGGACAGGTTTATGAGGTTGCATGCTACTACATATGGTAAGCATTTCCATGTTTTTATGTCAACATGCAGTGAGGACCTCTTATCAAAATAAAGTCATTCAAACGATGTAAAACAATGTGGAACTTTCTAAAACATAAACTCTCCAACCAAATTTCAGTTTTAACCCCATTCTGACCTGCATATTAACAAATCAGTTCTCAACTGGGACCATGTTAAATGAAAAAATACAATTATATGTACGAAAGCAACAGAATCTCACCTTGGTCTAGATCAGAAGCGGACACTGTCAACACACTAGTTCCTGGTGGCTGGTTCTCAAATATCTCGGCCTCGTACTGGCTCTCCTCAAACCAGGGCACCTCATCGTTAACATCAATCACATGGACACACAGCAGCTGGCTGGACGAGTGCTGGGGTATCCCATGATCCTCAGCGATTATTGTGAGGTTAAAGATGTCCTGCTCCTCACGGTCCAAAGGTTTGAAAATAGACAGAGAGCCTGTGGAGAGACGAATCAAGGGTGAAATGTGAGGAGAGATTTCCTGTATGTGTGTGTGAGTGTGTGTGTTGGTGGATGGGTGTACTTTATTACAGACCATTTCACAGAGGCAGTTACACACGACAACTACAGTATGAAAGCGTGCTATCAAAGGCAATAAAACATGCCACTTTCCATGGTTGTGTGTAGTTGAGTGATTTAAAAAGCAAGTGTGAAAAGTTGCCGTGTGAGGGCCAAATCAGAGCTAATCTCCTCCACACACACTGCTCTGCCTACCTGAGTGCTACCACCACCACCACGGCTGTAACAGCCCAACGGTCTGGCCACAGTTTACGAGATTTTCCATTTGAGAATGCCGCAGCCATCGAGAAAAAAGCAGTAAACACACACTCTAGACACGCAACAGCCAGGCCTGCCGTGCTCTGTAGAAATTAGGGGCACCCTTGCCTTTTCATTATCCTGCCTTAAGAGAGTTGAGCTTGCATTGATTCAATTTCAATTTCATGCTTTAAAATGAGCTGCAACTGTTAAAGAAAGAGAAGACCAGGGCTGTTTTGGTTTTAACTTCTTTTGAGCATGTTTGTATCTCGCCAGGACTGAGATAACTTGCCCCTAAGCCTCTAATCTGGCAGGAATTACAGGCTGAAATATTTTCACCAATTTTGACTCCACTGTGATCCACCGCTGTATCCCTGGTCACTGATAACACATGGATAGAAAAAAGACAGTGGGAAAGAGGGGAAAGTTTTATTTTGGATGTTTTCAATTCCAACATCTTAAACCTAAGTGAGGTTTGTGGCGCCAACACTTTGGATTGCAGTGTGAGGGTTAGCTGAGGTTGCTCAGACAACAAACACATCTTTCTAGTCTTATGCAGAAGTCATTTATCACCATTTGATGTGTTAATCCCTGAATAGTGTTGTCTTTTGCAGAGAAGCAATTCACCATATCTCCAGTGCACTCTCCCTTCGCTCCACAAGTGAAATTAATGACTCCCCTTTTGACAATGACTGATGAGAATGTGCCTCACTCTGTGACTTTATATATTCCTAATAATAGCTTGACAGTGAACTCTCTATTGTGGTTAACTGTGATGCCAAAGTAATGAAAACAGAGTGTGTAGAGATGGTCACAGGTCCACAGTCACTGACCCCCAAACAGGAGCCATCCAGGTGCTCAGAGGATTAACTCTGTCATCGTTCTAACAAATAACCAGTGTGTATGAAAACACTTCAAGGTGAGCACACACACTGTTGTAAAGCAGAAGTGGCATGCAGGACAGCGCCTGAGTGTTTCCATCCCTGAGCGGCTCCAGGGGGCACCCTGGTTGGTGACTTGAAGGAGAAGGCAGAGCCTCCGTTGACACGTGTCCCAAACACCACAACAAAGCCCATCGGACCAAATAGCCCAAGGTCAGCACTGACTAAGTGACAGAGTCTCATGCAAGCACACAAACACATATGTGCATGCCTACACACACACACACACACACGTGCGTACACATAAACACGCGTAACTGATCCCTTCTCTAATGGTTCCCAGAAGCCTGGGCAGGAGGTTCTTTGGTCTTTCATGGGAATAGATCCACAATAACAGATGATAGGTTGTGTGTGTGCATGCTGGTGTGAGTGTGTGTTGTATATCTGGCACACTACTCTGTCTGTCTGGCCTCCAACTAGGAGAAATAAGTCATGAAAGGTGAAGCAAGAGTTGCGCCGTACTTAGACGTAAGCAGAGTATTAAAAGAGTTTGTGTGTGTTTATGGAGGAGGAGGCTAAGTGTTTGGTGGTGAGCTGAGTGGAAAACGGAAAGGTGAGTACACATGCGATGTAAGGTAAAATTTAGAGGTGGCACGATTTCTCAAACAGTCTGTGTAAATCTCCAAGCAGAGGCGAACAGATGCAGATTCGCTTGTCCCCCTAAATCGAAAATATTTCAACTTGAGCGAGGGATAAGTGCTGGAATTCTCAACAGGTGCTGGAAATATAAAGATAGAGGACAAGCTGAAATGTTTAGTGTTATCAAACCAACAGGAGCAAAAAGGGCCTGGCAGATTATATTTAGAAAAACAAAAGTGCTGATATCTGATAATACCATGTGTTATATTTATATTGTATTGTGTATGTGTGCCTCCCTTCTTCCAAGGTTTCCAACTGAAACAAGTCCAGCACTTAGATTCTTCCAAGCATTACCTGTTAGTGGCTGAAAGACAGGGCAAGGCAAAACATGTCAGAAGCCAAAGGGAGTACACACTGAAGAGGGGAAACTGACTCATCCAGAATATCCTGACTTCTTTTCAAAGACATTTCTCAGATGTATGACGCGCACACAGAACATGGATGTTTCTGCAAAACCTCAAATTATCCTCTATAACATTTTTTTTTTCTTTCCACTATCCATGTTCACCATATTGACACTTGGCTGGACTTACCAGTGTTAGGGTTGAGGCTAAATGTTCCCACAGTGTTGCCTGACTGGATGCTGTAGGTCACTCTGCCATTCTCCCCTTGGTCTGCATCTCTGGCCATGACATACAGCGCCACAAAGCCCACTGGCTGGTCCTCCATCACACTGACAGCTGTTGGTGAGCTGAACACTGGTGGATTGTCATTCTCATCGGTTACGTACACCCTCGCCGTGACAGAACCCCAGCGCCTCTGGCTGGCATCATGGGCAGAGTCTGTTGCCTTTACAACCAGTATCAGGTTGGCGGTGACCTCATGGTCCAGCTCCTGGCCCAAAGACAGAACCCCAGTGGACGGGTCAAGGGTTAGTAGGCCGGGGATGTTTGGCCACTGGTTGAGAATGGAGTACCTCAGCTCGCTGTTAGGCCCACTGCCGTCCTTATCTGTTGCCTGGAAAGTATAGACAGATGAGCCGGGCTCCATGTTCTCAGAGATGACAATAGTGATGGGATCCTCGGGGAACTGAGGGGCGTGATCATTGCTGTCCTCCACGTCAATGTCCAAGTGGACCAGAGTGCTGCTCGGAGGGGCCTGAGAGAAGTCATCTACCTCAATCTTCAGGGTGTAGCGTGCATCTCGTTCATAGTCAAGAGGACGAGCCAGGTACACATCTCCGGTCAGGCGGTCCACGACAAAGGTCCCTTCTCGGTCTGTACCCCCAACCACCGTGTAGGTCACTTCCCCTTCCTCTGAGGTCTCTCTGTGACTGAGACGCACTGAGCCAATCACAGAGCCAGGCTTGGCCTCCTCCACAGAATTGAAGGATAGGGAGTGAGAATTAGAAGCAGGTCTGTTAGTGCTGAGAACCTGCAATAAAGAAGTAGTAGATTATGTGAGGACAGAGAAACATGACAGAGGATCTAATGTTTCATTTGGTTGCCTGGAGGTTTACAATTTTTCAATACCAAATATGAAAATATTTCATGGACAGGGAAAAGCAGAAACAGATTTTGTCCAATCCACTCACTTGTTCTGTATGTGATCAGTGGGAATAAATGAAACCAGCTACAAGAGGTTTTATAGACTTGAATAACATGCCTGCTAACCTTAATAACACTTAATCTGAAACTCAGGCCGCTGCCAGGAAAAATAATAAAACAATAGATGAAAAAAGTAACACAATCAGAGGAGGAAATGGTGACAGGGTTTGAATTTAGGACTGGGAAACATTTCTGCACTGTATAGCTTTACGCTGTCTTTGATGAGCAGTTCAAGTGTCTTCAAAGACTACGACACTGTTACTTCTCTCGTTTGTATGAAAAAGAGCACCATAAGTAATGCATGCGACACTGTTTTAATGAAACATTTTTCTTCTAGACAGTGCTTGGAACGAGAACATTTAAACAGCTGTAAAGGGGTGAGTGAGAGGAAGAGGTCGTGTTGATCAAATTTTGAGCAGCATTACTGAGATGCTCATAGATACTCAGCGCTGCACCCTACAGCAGGGTTCCCACAGTAAGTAGGCCCTCAAAAAAAATAAGCTGTGTTTGTTGTGAAATCTTACATGACAAGCTGTAAAATTGGTTCCACATTAGATGGAAAAGGAGTGTTCCAGAAATAAGTTTGTGTATTCCCATCCTATCACTGACGGATTTAGAAAATCAGTTTGAAAAGATGATTAAAGAAAATTACAGAAATGCGTCAGCAGGCAAGAACAACACAGTACTATTTAATCCAATTAACTAATAATTATGACTTTCATTTTTGTGTTGTTGGAAAGGAAGAACTGGCAGTTACTGCAGCTGTTTATATGGCAACTCTTTTTTCCTGGAACCTATAAATCTGCGTTCCTTCCAGGGTTCTTCCATTGTGTCCATTTTCTGCTCTATATTAAATATTAACTGAATTACCCTCAATGCTGTGTTTTTACGTGAGCGTACGGCCCTGCCGCTCAATTCAGAAAGGGCTACTGTATTAAAAAAGTGTTGAAGTCATTGAGAATGACCTTGATCAGAGCAGTCTACAGCTGGCCCTCATCACAAGCCAGCTGGGAGTATTTGATTCAGACCCACTTTTCCATTTCAGATAGAAATTTCCCCTTTTGAAAAGTCACAGGGGAAGAAAAGGGAGGGGATGGGAGGGAAGCTTGTCAGAAGTGAGGCTGATATGTCTGCAGCTAGTCTGAGGGGCCCAGAGACATGGATCCTCTCAGCACTGAGCCTATTCTTTGATATTAAATAGGTGAGTAGTGAGGGTGTTTGTGCTGGCCGGGCTCCAATGACAGACTGACCTGAATGGTGAGGGAGCAGGAGGTGCTGCGAGGGAGCAGTCCTCTGTCAGTGGCTGTCACCGTCAGAGTGTACTCAGCCTGCTCTGAGTGGCTGAGTGGGGATGATGAACGCAGCTCTCCAGTGTTTGGGTTCAAAGAGAAACGCTCAGCCCTGGGACCTGGGAGACACAGAGGGTCCAGACATTAACTAGAGACGATGTATGTGGGACAGCAAATTAAACCCAGCAAGTCAGTTGTAATATTTTGAAGCACTGAAGCGAAGCCAGACAAGGGTGATGAGTGTTTCTGATTTACTCAAACATGTTGTCAAAGTCTGTAGTATTGATACACATTGATAACAATGATGATCAATCTATCATTTATGGTAATTTTCAAGCAAAAATGTCAACATTTGCTGCATGGTTCTAGTTTTGTGAGAATAGAAAACTGGTAAAATACATAAAGACACAAAATTAATCAATAAAACAACAAACGTATCCTATAATAATATTCTTATACCACAGATATGGAAAATCTGTAAAAGTGTCCTGACATGCATTATTCCCTTCATCACTTTCCTAAATCACTACATGTAGCATATTTAACAGAAATCTTTCCATAGTTATTTCACACAAATGGGTACGCTTTTGACTTCCTGACGGTACTGTACCTGACAAAGAATAGAACACGGTGCCATTCTCTCCTTCATCGGGGTCTTTGGCTTGCAGAGTGCCCAGTAAACCCCCAGAGGACTGACCCTCCGTCACCTGTAGATTGAAAAAACAAATTAAAGATTACATTACATTACATTAAAATCTCAATTTCTGCCTGCTGATGTTTTTGTTCTTGTGGCATTACCTGAATAATGAGGTTTTTGCTAGACTGGCTGTGAGTGAAAGCAGGATCATTATCATTGTCGTCCAGGACAGTGATGAAGGCGGTGCCTGTGGCGCTACGGGAAGGAGAACCTCCGTCTTGAACCACCACCACCAGCTGGTAACTCGACTGCTGCTCTCTGTCCAGAACAGACCTTGTACTGATCTCACCTGGGGAGAGAAGGGGGTGGATGAGAGGGATTTTAATGTGGGGGCACAAGTCCAGAGCACTGGAATAATGATGAGAGCCAGCAGACTTTGATCAATGACACACAAGTCATAGACATCCACAGTGTGCAGATGTGCATGTACATGTGCACGCACACTCGTTCACACACACAACCAGAGGAATTTCGGAAAGTTGACAGATGCAGTAGGGACTCAGCCAGAGACTGATCACAATTCTGAGTCTGTGTCTCCACCCACAGACTAACAGGCTCAGCAGGCCAATTAGAGCCCAGCAAGGCGCTTAGTGCTGCTGTCACCAACATCTGACTAATTTATGACGGTGGGGGAGAGGCAACTTTAGTCTCTTATTTTTTAGAGATGACTCAGTCAGCTGACTAAACATTGATTGATGACATTTTTTTTTCTCAGAAATAATTGAAATTTTTGATGACAAATATAAAAGTTTCTTTTGGAATCAAGGCTTTATTTCACGAGGGTGGCTCTTTGGGGTGATGTAGAAACTGATGACTTTATTGCAGTTTAGTTGAGTTTAGCTTGATCTACAGAAATATTTCATATGTAATAAAACTGTGTTCTAAATTCATGGCTCAGGGTTTCTCCAGTGTTGCCTAAAGGCAGATACTTTCAGAAATAAAAAATTCAAGAATTAATATCAACAGTGCAGCCATTCTTTTCTTGTGCAAGCTCCTGTGTCAACAGCAGCTTTATTAAATGAATGACATTGAAGATAACTACTTTGTTTCCATACGCAGTTTTTAGTGTAAATACATAGATTTTCTGCAACCTTCATTTTAACACTCTAATCTGTGACTGCTGCTGTTATTAACTGTAATACAACAAATTTTTTATTTACCTGTGTGGGAATTTATCTGAAAGTGGCGGTCAGGGTGTAGAAAGCGGTAGCTGAGGCGTCCGTTGGGGCCACTGTCTCGGTCTGTGGCTGACACATGACCAAAGCCAGTTCCTGCAGGCAAGTTTTCTCTCACAGCCATGAAGACTCTCTCCTGTGTGAGTCGAGGAGAGTTGTCATTCTCATCAGTCACTGATATCCGCACCGTGGCACTGCCCGTCTTCTTCAACTGTCCATGACCTTGACTGGCCAGCACTGTCAGAAGATAAATGTCTTTGACTTCTCTGTCTAGAGCACTCTTCACGAACAGCCAGCCACTGTCTGCAGCGATGCCAAAACCTGCAGCATCTCCATCTGGACGCAGGTGATATGCCAGGGGACTGGAGTAACCTGAGCCAGGGGTCTCTCTGTTCAAAGCCCTGACCTGCAGGAAGCGTTTGTTTATCGGAGTCCCTTCTTTAAGCTCTACACGGTAGGTGAGGGTATCAAAAACAGGTCCTTGGTCGTTCTCTGCCTGGACATGAACCACAAGCATGAAGGTAGCGCTAAGCTGGGGTACTCCACTATCCTTTGCAATCACCTGGAGGTCATAACGGGAGGAACTCTCATAGTTGAGGCTGCCTACCAATCGGATCTCTCCACTGCTGCGCTCTATGCTGAAGGCCCTCTGGATTCCACTTGGAGAAGAAAGATCGAAGCTGAGTTGTCCATTGACTCCAGAGTCTCTGTCCTCAGCTTGGATCCGATACACCACTGTACCCATTTCTGTATGTTCTGGCAGCAGCAAGGACTCCGATGATGAGGGCATAAAAACAGGCGGGTTATCGTTGATGTCTGCGATGGTAATGTGGACACGGGTCTGGCCAAAAGCAGGCGGGTTACCACTGCGAGCCTGCATGTCCAAATCAAGAGATGACTGGGCTTCATGATCCAGAGGCAGACTGGTCCTTAGGACCCCAGTGTCAGGATCCACTGTAAAGTATCCCATAGGGTCCCCAGAACTAATGGTGTAGGAGATATCTCTGGAGGTACCTGGAAAGACAGAAGTATAACAAAAACCAGAGGCAAGTCAACAAGGCCCATGAGGCTCATTTTTCAATTTTCATGACTGTAACAGAGCTCTAAAAACTCTGAAAATGAATATATAAACAAAGTTGTGAAATGGACTTTTTGACTGTTTAGAGTTAGGTGTGTATCGTGGCCCGACGCCTATTAGTACAAGTGGTGCAGGGTACAGAAAAAGACACCCGTTTAAGCATGACCCATGAGACTGATAAATGTATGAGGATCTGTTCAATATGAGCTACGAGTGAATGAGTGAGTGAGTGGGTGGGTGAGTGAGTACCCTACCTGTCTTAGTACTGGCCTGGACGATGCCTACAACCGTTCCCCGCAAGACATCCTCTGACACAGTAAAGTAGTACTGAGTCTGTTCAAACACAGGTGGCGCCACCAACCCCGCCACCACGCTAATGTTGACTCTGGCATTGACGTGGGCAACTAGACCACCTCCATCCTGAGCAGAGATCAGCATGGGAATGACAGAGTTGGCCTTGCCATAGACAGATCGAGACAGGGAAATCACACCTAAAAAAACAAAGACGCAGACAAGGTTCAAACAGGCCCTTTTGGCATCATGTGAAAAGATAACGTGAAGGATCTGCAGGCCAAAATAATCTTGAAAATACACTAAAGCATAAACAGGAACTGGAAAAGTGCCAACCTGTATCTTTGTTGAGTGTGAAGTAAGGGGAGGCCCCTCCAGGTACTGTTTTGTATGTGATTCGACCATTCTCGCCTGAGTCTGGGTCATAGGCCGTCACCCTGACAACAGATGTCCCGGGGGCGCTCTGCGTGCTCAGACTGACAGCATAGCTGACTGGGTAGAAGGCGGGTCTGTTATCATTAATGTCGACCAGATCTACCTTCACATAGGCTACTGAGCTCAGTCCACCCTGCAGAGGAAACAAAAGCTCTTTTGTCATACTTTCACATACATCACACGGTGAACAGAAAAAAAACACACCTGAAAGCAGGATTTAAGCCACTTTAATGGTGCAAGTAAAAACCAGCAGTAAACCCTGTTAAAATCTCGTTGTATGGCGTGGCCCCTAAAATATAGTCCCAGCAGGTTAGTGCAGCGATACAGATTGATAGCTTCCCTCGGGAAAGAGCAATATGTCATGACCCGTGGAGGGTGAGAGGCCTCGCCGCAACCAAACAATCTGTTTCATGGGCTTTTCATTTGCAGAATATACAGTGAGGGCTTTTCATTTGGACCAGGTGGCAAAAACGAGCACGGCAGCAGTCCAACTTGTTAAAATATTACTGCCTGACAGTTGAGGCATTTCTCCATCTGATTGCTTTAACATGGCCGCAGTAATTTTCTTTCATTTTAAACCTTTTATTTTTTAGGTATTATTTGGCATGAAGTGAACAGGATATACTAAGTTTTGAGTAAGCCTGCCATGGAGAGCCATTCAAGCTTTTATTTTTTTACTTGGCTGCTCAAATCAAAGTTTTTTCTGCACATTTGGCCATGTCTTTGCTATCTGGCCCGTAAAAAAAAAAAAAAGCAAGGCTGCTGTGTTTATTGAATTACTCTGTGGCTCGATGGATTCATATTAAGCATGATTTCTAAATGTGGAGGCTCACCCCATCCACTGCAGTAACAGTAAAGTCGAAGCTGGCCGGCCCTTGATCTCTGTCTAGTGCAACACTAGTGCAGATCTGGCCGGTCTCCTTGCCAATTGTGAACTGAGAGGGAACAGCGCTGTTGATGCCAGAACCAAGGGAGTAGGTAATGGAGCCAAAGGAGCCGCCGTCTGCATCTGTCGCAGTCACCTACGGAGAAAGAAAACATGTTATTGGTTAAACATTCAACTAAAATGAAAATTTATTAAGTTGGAAGGGAAATATCTGACTGGATAAACCCAACAGTTTCCATACTCATTAATAAAGCCACAACACATCAGATCTAAATTCTATTAGAGGGATGTAAGAGTGATGGCAGTCCACAAATTGAAACAAGAGCATCATACCAGGTGCCTTTTGAAAGCATCTTTGGACCCAGTCTTTGTTGTTTATCTGAGCCACAACATGAGCCAAACAGGCCCTTTGGCAGAAAAGTGCTCTGAGCGAATGAAGTAGGGTGGCGGGAAGGAGGATGACTTCTACAGGCTCTGGGAGGGCTGCCAGCAGGGAAAACTGCCCACTACAGGAGTGGCGTCTGTCTGCAAGGGACAGTGACTGGAACGGCTGGGGAACAGTGGGATACCACACAGTATGCTTCAGTGCAGCGCATTATATCCCAATGTAATGTCCCACTTGTGGTCTGGTTTTAATAATGCCGCACATCTACAGAGGGCTGGAACCGCTGCAGCTATAAAAGCAGCTCACAAGCCATCAGCCAGGGAGCCGACTCAATTACTACAGGATCTCCCAAGACAGCGCAAGGCAAATACACCAATCAGAACGGGCCCCTAGGTACCAGCAGCATAATTGTTTGCAAGTGTTGGCTCTGGATTGCAGTTTGCGAGCGATTACAGTAGGGTTTAACCTCACAAGTTGATTAGAATTCTCCTTCCTTCCATCTTTTATAAATGGATCTATTTAGGAAAACACTAATTGGGAGAAAATACGAGCTCGATTCATGCTCTGCTGCTCCAACACTCAGCAGCAGGGAGCCTCTTCTTCCTAAGACAGAGTAGTCATCAGGAACACTGCCAAGAAAAATAAGGCAAGCCATCATCAAAAGCTGATTTCTTTTAAAAGAAGGCATTGGTATGAGTGTGAGGAGATGGAAATCATTCATTGGAGGTGATGAAGGTTTGGCTGCACTGATTTGGGCTCCGTCTCTTTTCCTGAGCAGATGGCAGACGGGGGACTCAGCAGAGAGCATGCCCCACACTCTTGAATGTGAGTCCTGACAGAGGGTGAATGGTGTGTAGGAGTGAGGGAGTTGTAAAGCGAGCAGAGACTCGAGCCAAAGAGAAGAATAATAAACCACACGAGGAAAGGGGAAACCAAGAGCACTACAAGAAAAGCTACTCCATCTTTTAACTCGCGGAGGCTGCAGCTTACTGTAATATTTTATCATTTCGCAGGGGGCAAGGTATTCATAACAACCCTGCAGCTTTATATGCTTGTTTTCTTCACAGCTGTGGGACGAGTGTCAGCTGGAGGGAAAGTTGAAGGAGCACTTTAGCAATACCTGGGCCAGCGAATATGCTACAAACATTTCCCAACACATCTAGGAAAATATATCCCCTCTTGTGACTGACCCATTCGTGACAGGCATTTAAAGTACGAGCTATTTGAAGAGACTCCATGTTGCTCTCAATTTTTGCCACAACCATCCATAAAAAAACTTTTTTTAAAAGTACACCCACATACAGTTCATAAAAAGTCAGATGTAAAAAGACTACATTTATATTTATAACAAGAACTTGAAAAAGAAAAAAGGGAAAATGAAAGTTACTTTTGGTGGGGTGGGAGTTTGAACTCTTTTCACTCTATGAATCTATAATGATGTATAGTAAAATGTACTGGTTCTGAAAACACTGAATTGAAGGTTCCCTGCGAGTTGAAAAACTTTGAACTTGAGTAAAGTAAAGTAGTGCAGTGTGCACTACAGAGATACAGAGCTTTTCTGTTCAGAGCAAATTCAGAAGAGACAGCGGAGTGAGTGATGTGCATGGCATGAAATTAATTTACATGAGGATCCAGCGCTTTAATAATTACACTTCTCCCTGTGCTCGGAGTACTGCATACATTGATGAGGATATTCTGAACCATTTGTGGTTTGAAAACCTGAGAAAAATATGTTCCATGAGTTAAGTGGATGACTTCTTCGTGGAGCGTGCTGTAAGATAATAAACCGCACGATCACATTTGCATAAATCTTAACCACTGTGTACTTATAAGTAGATTGCCAGAAGCAACCAGTCTGCTTTGGAATCTACGGACTGTGATTTCAATTCCACTCTCATTTTGGAGCTAATAGCAGTGTATCAGTGTCATCTTGCTGTAACGCAGATCCTTGTCTGTCCAGTAGTTTATAATTTGCCAACCACCCATATAAGCGGGCATATGGGGCCATATGCTAATGAAAAATGAGCAGGACTATTAGGCAAAAAATATACCGCGATACCATGAACTCTGTGAGTTGAGGAAAACTTAATAAAATGTGGCCTCTAGCAAAGATTAGGAAAAATCAACACTGATAAAACAAGATTCTTCAAAGTCTTGAATAAAGACTGAAGTTAATTTTAGACACCATTGTTAACGCTGCAGTTCAGCAACAGTGTCACAGCAAGAAGTTGTCCATCGTTCATCTCAATACTACGACACATTTGTACACAGATCTCCCTTTTTTTCATTTTCTTTGTTTAATCTTACATTTCTATAACAAGGTTTGCATACTCACACGTCACTACCTCCTCTACATGGGCATACTGTAAATTTTGAGGGAAAGGAAATACTTATAACCAAGGAAGTCATTCAAGATGTGCCTGTCATGTAGGAAGTCGAGTAAGAATTATCTACTCTGCAGGGGGGAAAAATACCACTCACCACTTTGTTGTATCTATCTTGTCATAAATACAAGTGGCCTTTCTCTCTCACTCTGTATCCTGCTGACTTTTTACTCTTTCCACACCAATGTATAGGTGTTGCGTAAACCATCTATTTCTATTGGATTGAAAGTTCAAAAGCAGGAGAAATCTTAGATCATCGGCAGCAGCCAGCAGTATTCTCCCTACACTCTGTGTGTTTGAGTGAGGCATGATGGGAGCTGTCTTATCAGCAGGGGAAAGGCAACGTTTGGCTGAGTCCTTAGTAAAACAAGCTGGGGGAATCCAAAGATAACTGGGGCACTTTGTGGTTCTCCCATCAGATTCCAGCAGCCTTCCAGAGGAGACGTTCTGACTGACCGACTGTCAAATCAAGAGAACAGGATTCACACGAGAGAACATGCCTTTAGATGTTTATGTATAATATGTTCAAATGGAATAATGATCCTGAGGTTTTTGGATGCTCTAAAGTTTTCTGGCCCATCTAAGGTCCTCACTCTGTGGTCTGAGAGAGCGCCAGGCCTGGAAAAGAACAAGCCCAGGATTTGGGTGCTTTCTATTTTTAGAGTTGAGTTTCCCAGAAGTCAATTATAAATCTCCTACAACTATTTGATTGACCAGTGCGGCCTCTAGCTCTTATTCTTAAATTGTTGTGGATAACGCAGACACATGTTTGTCAGTGTGACCTTATTTGCTCAAGCTACGGCTTCTCTCTAGATCTTCATTGTGCAACCATGCAAAAAAGCTTCACCGTGGAAAGAAATGGTGTAGAAACCTGTGAGTAAACGAATGATGTGGAGTCAAAACCATTGAGGCCAACAAGGGGTGAAATGAAGGCGATGTAGTTTTTAATCATGCTCCCCGTATTTCAGAGTGCCCAGTCAAACAAATCTGTCTCACGTAGTCTTCAGTGAAACCAGCCAATCAGGGCTGCGCGTGTGCCAATCCAAATAGGCTACAAATGACGGAGTGCACGTGTAAATGTTTGCCAACTGGGAAATTATCACACACATCAATCAAACTCTGCATGCACACGTCCTTCCAGTGTACCTATGATGCGAAAGCAAAGACACAGACGTACAAACACTGGGGATTAAATCATTGCTCATCTCGGTCTTGTGATGCCTGTGGAGCAAAATAGCCAGACCAAATTAATTCTGCACTCTGATTAAAACCAAAATCGTCTATGTATTCTACATGAAGTCTTTGCAAATAAACCAGGCTGAGATGAGTATCCAGCAGTGGCTATTGTGACTGGCCTTAATTAAACTCTCCAGCTCTGTGGCATAAAGAAATGCCTAGATAATACTGGATGACATTTCTAACTCTCTAAAGCTCACATTTACGACTGAGCCAGCTGTTGTATTACTTGTAGACTGCTGTTACTTAAAGCACCATGTGTGACACATCGATCAGTTAGTCTAGCTACTAAGGTGGCTTTAAAAAAGTGCTGAAGTTACAGATATCATTGAGGAAGTTTCCATTTCTGGGAAACTAGAATAAAGAGGGCCTAATTTACTGAACTGTGGAGGTTTCTTAAAGCTCCTCTTTAACACGTCTTCACAGTTCAGTAAATTGTTCTCCACCAACTGGGAAATTATCACACACATCAATCAAACTCTGCATGCACACGTCCTTCCAGTGTACCTTAGATGCGTATGCAAAGACACAGACGTACAAACACTGGGGATTAAATCATTGCGTCTCCACAATTCAGTAAATTGTTCTCCACCCCCATGAGAGCTTTTTGCATCCACCTTTATAAACTCCAGTAATACAACATTTTTTGTGAACCTGAACGGAGTTTTACAGCAATATCAAGCCCAGTGATGTCTTCGAAACTTTTTCAGATATTAATTCAATAATCCCCAAATCTTCAGTATCAAACATAATATCAGTTTCTGTTTCACAGACATGACCAATCAAGCCTGTAAAGAACAGAGCTACTGCAAAAACGCTGAGATGTAGCTTGTGATAGATTGATGGAGTAACATGGAGGTCATTAAAAAGCAGTAAAGGCAAAGAGGAAAGCGTAGGCTCAAAGAAATCAAACGAGTGGGTGAGTTGCAGAAATCTGGACTGAGAGTTGCTTTGAGCGTTCACAGCTGGTGTGAGGCCGCGCGCACTCTTCTCCCTCTATTGTCCTGGCATCACTTCTGAGGAGACGCAGATGAGGAGAGCGAGGCGGAGAACTCCTAAAGGCCTCTTTCACTATTCGCTAAAGTAGCAGATAGGCAGGTCAGAGACTTTGTGACATGTCCACCACCACACAAAAGACCCAGACAGAGACCACAGTGGCCCGGTGGAAGGAAGAAGCCCACACACTGTTGACGAATATATCAGGACTCCAAACATTTGCCGCACAGACAGTATCGTCTGGATTTTGACCAAGCATGTGTGAAAGATTTTGGTGGTTACTCAAGAGACAAAAAACTGAAATCTTCACTGCATAGTTTAAGACATGTGTAATGTCTACGAAATAGTGACATCAAATCCTGCCAAACTGTGGCCTTCAATGTCTCGCTGTTTTGTGTGAGTATGATAAAAGTTAAGAAATTAAATAAGACAGAATGAAGGATGTTCAAGAATCAACCCGGGTGCTTTGCTTTATACTTCCTGAGCTCATCTGCACGTGAATACAGAACAGGTCTACAGAGTGTGAGGAAGCCAGAGCGCATACAGTGGTCTCCATAAGGTACTGCAACCTGGCTGCTATGCTATGCTATGCTTTACTATACATTACTTGCTGTGAAATAAACAGGATGTATAAATTAGGCTTGAGATGTCGGGGTGAGGGGTGTGTTATCCAACAATTTCTGCTCTATTTTAGGAAGCCAATTTTAGGAACTTGTTAAAGCAACAGCTCTTTAACAACAATTACTGCCGTGTGGTTATATGCCTCTGCACACCAGTGAGGTTGCAGTTTACATCCATGTCTGTCCAAACTCAAAGAATATAGCTGCATATATGGCGTGTTATGAAGTGTAACTATTGGCGAAACCCAAGTTCACCAAGTATGATTCCAGTGAATCATTTCCAGTGCGAAACATGCTGTCTTCACTTTGAGACTATTTTTATAGATGAGTGCACAGGTGTAAAAATGCATATCTTTGCCTGTGTAAAAGAGCAGAGGCTATGCGATGTGACAGTCTCACTGTTAGCTACATGTTAGTTGGACTTTGGAAATGGAAGCTGAGGCTCTACAAGAATGTAATTTAGGGTTAATATGAGTAATCGGTGGCATTAGAGAAAGGCCATGAGCTGATTTAGTCTATTTCATGGCAATCTGTGCGGTACACTTTGATATTCCTGTCTACAGGGAAATGTTGGCTTGATGGTGATGCTGCAGTAAAAGTCGGGGGTGATCAAAAACATTGGAATTTGCCCTCTGGGGTTCATAAATACCCACTGTGAATTTCATGGAAATCCAGCCATCAGTTTCAGAGAAACCTTATCATGTTTTGGAAAAACAAAATGTTGACCTGAGGGAGGTGCAAGACAAGTGTTGCAGGGGTGGATGGATTAATACAGAACATAATACAAGGTTTTTTTTATATATATAAATGCAGCTGAAGCATGATAGTCTTCAAACATGCTGTGTTGGGGAAAAAATTCTCTTGTTTGGGGGGGAAATCATTGTGTGTGGCCAGAAAATAAATTCTATTCACAGGAAACACTCAACTACAGCAATTCAACCGCGACTCAAGTTGAATAAAAAATTTCACATCAGCTCTCAATTATCCTTTGCATAATTTCTATTGTAAAAACCTCGGCAACATTACACTGGCACTGGCACAGCAGCGACACATTCTTTCTAACTACCGAACGAACAGCCATAGAGTTGTATTCATTACGAGCAATTCAAATTCACAAAACCTCCCTCAGTATCGCTGCATGACTTCACATGAGCAATCTATTCCAGATTTCTCAAAAAACCTTTCTTTGTCCAGATGTCCATTAAAATACATCTGCTGTTTTGGGGCATCTCCGTTAAACACCACATAACTGTCATAGTCAGTAACCATCTTAATCACACCGATTTCTACAAAAAATACAAAGTTATGAGCTGGTTGCCAAATCATATCATCCAGAACCGTCCTTTTTACTTAGGAAATGAGTTCCAACTGTCCTTGCAGGGCTAATGATTCAACCAGACTAGAATTGTAAATGAATGCTAATAAAATCCACTACACATGTGCTGAAGGATAAACATGACAACAGATAATATTTAACAGTAAATTTTCCAGGATTATATGGTTTCAACATGATTGAGGTGCCCAGTCTTAGTAACTTTTGGCGTCTCTAACAGGAAAGCAACATTCTGCCAAGCTTAAAGCCCCAGCAGGTTCTACTGCCCTAGTTTCTTAGAAGGGGATTGTCTTGGCTTTTTGGGGACATAAAAGAAACTACCTTCTTCCTCGAGGAGACAAAGAAGTATTGATTTCTAAACCAACAATGGTTCTGTAGCTTTTCATCTTTCTCTGTGTAGTGTGCTGACATAAATGTGGAGGACCTGGGTTAAGGGCAGCAAGTTTGTATGGTGTAAGGGCCACATATCTGGCAGAGGAACAGAGGGGAGGTAATATAGCAGTCAGGGATATAATGACACTCAGTGCTAGAGTGCAGACACAGGACAGGATAGGGTTTCTGTCTCTTTCCTTTCCTCTCACCCATCACTCACCGTAACTACTACACCGCTGGAAAAAAGAAGGCTAGTCAAAACATTGTGACAGAGTTTCTGTGTGAAGCGGGTAGGCGGTCAGTGTGTTGATGAATTAAATGTGATATAACATGAAATTTAAGAACTTTTTCATGTTAAATAAATAGGATTTTGTCCACTTCCAAAAAAAAAGGCTTGTCTCATCAATTGACTATTTTTATTTCTCACTCACTAAGTTTGATTAATTCGTTTACTCTGGAAAATTACTGTTACGTTTACAATGCCATGATTTAATAGCAGGATTAAGAATTTTAACTTTTCACAATCCTGTATAGTGCTTAACTATGTTGACAAGATTAGGACACTGCCTTGTTGTTAGTGCCATTTCTGCTTGATTGCTGGTACATCCCTCTTTTGTAAGATACAAATAAAAATGCTTGTGCTTCATTAGACTAATAATGTGAAGAATTTCACCCATCAAGTGGCATTAAGGTTAAAGTTTCCAACACAAGAGTGAGTGGTTTTTCAAAACTCAGTCCCTAATGAAGCTGCATCTTGCCGTTTATTATCAGACATTTGCCCCAATCAGCCACCAAGCATCCTGTTTGAGGGTCTGACAGAATATAACAACATAAGAAATGTCTTCAAAATAAATAAATATCTCTTCATCATTCAGCAGAGTTCAGACTTGCCTCAAAACACTCAGGATTTAATTTTTAAGCCTCACAATACTCCCTCCTTGTAGTTTGCAATTTAAGACTTGTGACAAACTTCAGTTGTTGGAAGCTAGGTGGCCTGCATTTTTTTAAACTTTCATTAGACTTTTTTTTCTAAACTGAAGCGTCTGTCTTTCATCTAGACCTTGCATCTGGAAGTGATTAAGCGTCAAACCATTTAAGGAGGAAAGGGTTCCAGAAAAGGAGAAATGAGCACTGAGGAGAGATATTGTGCAGCTAAAGAAAAGAGGTAGAGGCAGTAAAGCCGAGTGGAGTGGAAGCAGTATTCAAGATCAGCCATGCAACAGCACTTTTCAGCTTTTATATTATCTGTGAAAGTTAATTAAGCTCAAATTATTGAAATAATGATGACAAAAAGACCATCTGAGGGCAAAAAAGTAGAGCAGCTGCTCTACATAAAGATTCTTGTATGGTACTACTGTGTGTCTGCAAACAAGCCTGAGGTCATCATGAAGGAATGTGACTTAGCACCTTGAAAACAGCTTTAAGGTGTTGTTAAAGCCCCCTGGTGTGTACTAACTCTGTCAATACTTGATATGAGCCATGATCCCAACAGGTAAACTGGGAGACTTTGATTTCTACCTCCTATTAAAAGTGTCCTGTAGGAGGACAAAAGAAAAAGTTGCAATGTGATTCAATTTAATTTTGAGAAGTATGAGGGTGTAAAGGTTAGTGGGGGGTCCTGGGAAAGGCCTTCATGCCAGACACGTTGCTAACCTTGATGTAGGCAAACGGCAGGGGAGGACTTCACCATAATGTGTAGCATTTACCACCACTGACAAACACTTCACACAATATCGGGGATAATTCTCAACGATGGTTTTACTCTGGTTGGAAAAATAAATATGACAAAAACTCAACTGGAAGCGTAAGCACACTGGTGTGCGTGGCATTAACCCTTGGCCACCTGGAATGACAAAGGCAACTCAGTGACCCATCTGAGAGGCTCCTGCTTAAAACATTAGCCTGTTTATTTTCCAAAGGTCAAATGGGAGAAACCAACCTATCACTATTTTCTTATGCATGCTGACCACTATTTAGCCAATGGAAAGAAAGCAAAGAGAAAATTACTGGTTTGAGAAATTTGCATTGAAGAATAATAATTTTGAATGACAATGTCAAAACATGATGTGGAGGTTAGAGAATCTTTTTAAACGTGGGTTGGAGGAGCCTTTTATTCAGCTTAATATTTCTAATGGATGTAAAATTGTTTGCCATTAGCAGCCTTGCAGTAATGCCATGAATAAAAGTCGAATTTGGAACATAAACACACTTGACTTTTATTTTCAAATGGCACAATGTTAATTAAATGCTAATTTATAAAATAATGACTTATGCAAATGCACAATTCTGCAATATGAAAGCAGCATTTTCACATTTGACATGATATGATGCCTGACTCGTACATTATTCTACATCAGCACACACTGTTGAGGGTCACAGAGTACCTCTGAAGTAACCTCCAATAAACCCACAGCACCACAAAAGTCACCAGTAAAGCCACTTGAAAGCCTCTGAGACCTGCCCAGGGTCCAGTGTGGGAGGTGAACTGATGCTAGGAGCTTGCTGAGGAGATCCACTCTTACAAGACTTCCACCAGGGGAGGTAACCTCGCATCAGACACCCATGGAGCCGGGCCTGTCAGGCTCTAGCTTGGCTCCATTTCAACTAGTCATCCCTTTCACAGCCATCCAATAGCTGTGCTGAGCGCTGGTCTGCTGAGGCAGGCCGGGCGGTGGATCCCAGGGTCTGAGTAGGTGGGAGGGGAGCTAATATGAACCATGCACAGCGTGTGGGGGTGCAGGAGCACTGATGTGGGCTAGGCTAGTGCTACAGCTGCCTGCAGTGGGTGGGAGAATGCCCACTGAGCATGGCATGCACAAACACAGCGCAGATGCAGTTGCAGAGCCAGATTGGACCCTGGTTCCCAGAGATCCACAAGTCTGTTTGATGAGACTATTCAATGGTGGAGTTCGTCCTCTCTTCTCTGTGTGAGCCACATCTACAGTGCAGGCTGTACTACATTCACACCACACTGTGATCAAGCTGTCTTTCTATACATTTCTGATCACAACTGGCAGCAAAGTGCATTGCATCCATCAGTAGAGAACCAGTGGAGTCATAATTGCCTAAAACCCTCTAGAAGACTATGACATGGATTCATATTCTTCATTAGAGACATTCAAAGCGCGTACCGTGCAACCACATGCTAATTTTATCATTCAGTGGTCAACTCAAAGCAGAACATAATCACTGATAATGAATAACACACTGGAGACTTCAGATTAAATTGTCTTGTCTGCATTTATAGTTTGGCTGATCATGAAGCAGATCTCTCTTTTCCGCTTCAATATTCCGTCATGGAGGATTTAAAATTACTCTCCTCTACACACAGAATCACATGCAGATGCAGACTCTGCAACACATTTGGACAATGACACACACACACACACACACACACACACACATACATTGTTCACTTTGTGTGCATTTGTAGAGTCGCTCCTGAGACTCGGCTGAGGTCAGCAGTTAGACTGGGATGGATTGGTCAGGTTTCCAAGCGCAGCAGGGGGAGCCAGATCTGTGGTGTGGCAGGAACTTGAGTCTTTCAAAGCTCTGCAGCCATTACTTTACAGCACCAGTAGGGTCCTTATGAAATACGAAGACCTCATCCTTCAGAGGACAGGACATGGGAAATGCATTGCACAAGAGGAAGCTTCCAGAAAACACTGACATTTTTGGGTATATAGGAGAGATTTTAATTGTCACCTAGTATGACAGACATGTTTACTGACAGTTGTACTGCCATTGTAATTTCATTTTAGCTTGCTGGTAAACACTAATTAAACCAGGCAGCTTGGAAAGCAGAGACTGTTTTGTGAGTATTGTGTCACTGCACACATGTAGTTGCTTATGCTGAGTGTCTGGGCCTGTCCAGTCTCATTGGAGGCTCACACAAATAAGCTCCTAACAGGAAGATCTTCTATACACGCAGCAAACCGAGTATGAGATCCTTTGAACACAATAAAGGTATCTCAATTTATTTTTTGTGTGTTATCATACACCATTTGACATTGATAGATTGCATTTTAGATTCAACAAACATGGTCTTACATGGTTTCAGTGATAGTATTTCAAAGAGGAGCTGGTGTCTTTAAGGTTTGTACTTGAAATAGCTTGACAGAGCCACTTGTTTCAATGATGTAAAATGTAAATAAGTCAATAGATCATCAGCATAGTGCTTACATGTTACTCTAAATGCATTAGACAGTGGCTCCACTAAGTGACAGCTCACGTCATTACTCAGTTTTTTCACCCCAGGCAGTGGCTGCTCCCCATAATGATGACACTGACCGACTCTCCTGTCGTGGCGTAGCTTAGAGAAAATTTAACTTGGACATAATTCTGCTGCCATGTGGTACCAGCATTTCATTTAATGTTCCTGTTGTGAAGTAATCAGTAAGCCTATCAGCCATTCTCCTAGGAGACTGAAAGCTTCATGTTTTCAATGAAATAAAGACTATTTATTTACACAATTAACAGTATGTTTAAAGAATTTAATGCTCAGTTGCTTTAATAAAAGTTATGACATCTCAACCCAGTGTTATTTATCATTTCATTTGACTGTCCAAAGGCAATAAAAAAGTCTGACATCCTCTACAAATAAACAGTTTGCTGTGTTATTAATGACAAAAGGTTAACCAAAACAGTGCACATCTTCAGCAGGGAGTTCTTACACAGTCTGCAGGACAGATTTCAGCAGCATTTCTCAGTCCTCTCTCTCACATCTCTCTGACAGATGAAATCTGATCAGATTGGAACCAATGAAGCTGTCCACATCAACCGCTTCAGCATCACTTGAGCCTTACGTGTGTAGCCAAGAGCAAGTGGATTATTAGGTTTGAAGATAATCTTGCATGCCCTCAAGAGTTTTCTGACAAGGTGATGGACTCTCTGAATTTCATCATACATATTAAATGTTCAAAGATATCACTGTAAGTCTACAGATTAGAACAGGGTGATTGCAACCCATATCCAACAGCCATAACTTGAGGTCTTATTCAGACCAAATCAGGTTTTGCAGCGATTAGTGCAGGGTTGGGTGAAGGGGAGAAGAAGAGTATCATAGTTTGCGACAAGTCTGCAGAGTATCCTCCCCTGCTGGTGCAGTCTCCTGGCAGCACGATGCAACAACATAACATCAAGCAACATAACAGAAACTCAGAGCAATTTGGCAGACCTCTGATTGTTTGTGTCTCTTTTTGGCTGATATGACACGTCATGTCACCCATATGACAAACTAGTGTCTAGTGACTAATGACTGGAGTCATTTTCTTAATTAAGAATAAACGGCTTGGACAACAATATTGTTGACTTTCCGTCTGTTTGCCGGCTTATGTGACTGGCCACCGTAGTATGACTTCAACTTTCGCTGCATTGTCGCTGCCCTTCTTTGTGGCAGCCCCCTGTGGTCCACATCGCCGCAGCCTAAACACACACCAGTCTTCCCATTCATTTTGAATGTGGGTACACACGAAATGAATGGGAGGGGGGGCGGGCTGGCCTTTTCACCGCAACACCTGATTTGGTCTGAACGAAGCCTTACTGCGCCGGTCTGTAGTACTGTAATCACTTCTGAGGGAAGAGAAATGAATCAGTCTCTGATGTCGCTCTCTGCACAGCGAGGAGGAGGAGAGGGGGTGGGTGTGGGGGTGACTGAGGGCATTGGGGTCATAAAGGCCTACTGGAACCATACACATAAACACACACTGTCACTGACTGATAAACATTGCGAACAAATGAAGACTGCCCAGGCAGGGTTCTGGCGTGCACGCGGTTTCGTCTGTTTAACTGTAACCCCGGTCCTGAAGGAAGTCATCCCTGGTTCAGACATGCGTTGGACACAAAGACAACACTCTCTGGCAATGGAAACCGTCCGGAGAGCTGAGTGTCTGTTTGGATCTATTTCTTTTGTTTCATCGAGTCGCATAATTGCGTGTCAACAGAGATTCATCCTGAGCAGACAGAGAATCGTGTACAGACAGATGAGTGCACACAGAGACACACACACACGCAATATGTATGGTAACTTTCCAAACAGTTCCCTGCCAACAACAAACAACAGCTGTTCTTCACATAAAACTCTGGCTCTGTCATGCAGAGATGGATGGAGAAACTGGCGCTCTGTCATCGTTACACCTTTTATCTTGTTTTTTAAACTTTCTGGAAAATGTGATAATGAGATTTTCCATATCGCCACATGTAAATCTACGTCACCTCCTAATCCGAAACACTTTCTGTTATGTTGGAGTCCATTTCCTCTTTGAAATGTTCAATATGGTTACTATGAGATATTTGTGTGTTTACCATCTGAGATGTTCGCTCTGATTCATGAGCAGTTTTTTCATCACACACATTCTTTTGAGCCTCCAAAGCAATAGGTGGGTTTCATTTCCTCGCCGGGATATTTATTTAGTTCTCGGCAAAATATTTAGGTGATAGGGTAATTATATTTTATCTTGTATACATGTCCAGTCCTCTCCTTCATGTGATTCATTTCAAACAACCCTTTCTGAGTATACATAAGGTAGTCAGTGAGCACTTCAGTTGTTTCTCAGACCAAAAGGGACTTCAACAGTAAACATGTCCTCTGCAAGATTACACTCACGCAAGCTCCTAAAAAGAACACACACAAGTCTGAATTGAACATATTTAATCTATCTGAAAGATATAACCCTGTTTGGTTTACACAAAAGCTGAGCTGTAGCCAGGACTTCCCCTGATGATCCCCATGGTATACTCATACACACCTCAAATTTACCTCACACACTCCCTGACAGCACTTATCCACAAGCCCAAGTCTGTTCATTGATTACATTTCCTGCTTTCTGCTGGGCAACAAGACTTACATAGGATGGGGTTGTTATCATCAAGTGTCTGGATATTCACTTCAGTATTAATTGCTTGGCCAGCTGCGTAAGAGAAAGCCTTCTGTCCTGTGTGCATCTGGTGGAAAGAGGCTCAGCATCTACAAGCTTTCTACTCATCCGGTTTCAGCAGATCAGAGGATCTAATGTACTTTTGTGTCTGTTGCTGTTAGTTTGCTAGAGCACACTATTAAAGGGACAATTCACCCAAATTTCAGAAACACACATTCAACCATTTACTTATACTGGTGTCAACAATTTGTATTATAAACTTCTGTCTACCCACAAACTGTTGGCAGTGGTCGAGGTCAGGATGACAGGTATCGCAAAATTAAATTCTAAACTTTTCCGTAATATATCACGTAATAATGTATATTAATATATTCATATTAATATGGTTCGCTTTTCATTACATTGAGACTTGATGGAAATGTCATCAGATTACATACTCTCTTGTTATGGCTATTCTATACAAAATACATTTACATACAGGATATTGCATCTTTTTCATTATATTGTGCTCAGGCCCGAGACCCTGCGTCAACTGCCATTTTGTTTCAGACACTAGCTCCAACAGTAAAGACAAAGCGGGGCCCATTTCTCAAGCAAGATCTACAGTAGTAGCTTACTAGTCAGGTCTGCATCCATGGGGAGCAGTAAGGCTCGCCCAAAAGAACAACAATGACCTGCAAGGGCAGGTAAAGCTGGGTGACAAGTGAAGGGCTAGGGGCCTTAGTGGACTCACCCCTGGCTACAAAACTGACGGTGTCTCATTAAGATTCCTCATATGAATGGGGGGATTTTCAATAAAGCTGTGAGGAAGACAGAGTATGATTGAGGCTGCAGATAATGCATATGGAGGCATGCAGAGGTCACACCGAACAGAGTTGTTTTGCCTTTGCTACTCCTTACTGTGCAAATATATACTTTGATAAGAGCTTTATCTGGTTTTCACTGAAAATAAGGGAAGGGTTTCCTTGCAGTATGGGATATCCACCACTCAGAAGACCAAACTAAAAAGGAAAATAAATGCACCCATAATACAATTCCTTTGATGAAAAAACACACATGAGGAATGGATCTCTTCACTTTAAGGCACTGAAATAAAATAAAAAGGCGTTAATAATTTATCTGCTTGTCAGAGCAAAGACTAAGACTAATTAGCATGTCCTGAGTGTTGTCTTGCCCTCTACCCAATGCCTGCTGGGGTAGGCTACTGGCTCTGTGACCCTGAAATGGACAGTATAGACAATAAGCGACTGAAAAATCACACTGGACAAACCGCCTTTAATAAAATATTCTAAAAACTTTAACCAAGTGACTAATTTCTGCCTATATATTGGATGGTTTTTCCATTTTATTCTTGTCTCCTAAAACCTTGAAAGTGATCAAAACAAAATATTTCCTTTTGATACCTAAAGAAAAGGCTGAAAACATTCAAGAGACTAAAATGAACTGGTTTATCCAATCTTGAGAGAAGTCGAGAGGTCTCAAGTGTTGTCCCTGAACCACCTATAAACACAATATATCATGTTTGTGAGAGCTCATGCATCTGTGTGCATGTGATTTACACAGAAAAGGGTACGAAGCATACCTAATGTAATCCAATCAAGCAGAAAGTTCTGGATAACATGTGAGGTCCTAAGTCATAGGTCAGCCAAATGTCCAGCTGCCCTCTGTGACCTTCGGCCTGACAACCATCTCTCTGTCTTTCATCTGGTAGCCAGCCACCCGCCACTTGTGTCAGGGAGTCATATGAGGTTCTTCTACCTTCATCAATAACCCTGGCAGACAAGTGAATTATGGCACAGGAAAAAGGAAGGGTAATATAAATCACAGATAAATTGGCACCTAACTTTTCCCTGAAGTCTTTTGTGTTTTTCCATGATCCGGGTAAATGTTGTTCTGACGTAAATTAAAGACTGCTCTGATGTTCTGAGGTATGGTATTATAGGGCATCCCAGACCGGCAAATGAACTTCAAATAAGCCACGAGCAGTAACCCACTTATTAACAAGAGAGTGAAGCCAAGAGACAACTTTTCATCTAATGCTTTAATACGTTACACTACAATTCTGCAGCATTCACTCTCTGTCATTTAGACGTTGGATTCAATGCTTCATTGGTTGTGCTGAAACCCCATTTCCAGCCATCCTGTGTGTTTCATTTCATCTCAATTTGTGGCTACTTGTTCTGTGAGTGATGAAAAATCCTGGAGCAAACTGAACAAACTGCACTGAGCTTAGCTGACCTCAGGAATAGAGCAGAGGAACATCATCATTAAAATCGAATGCATTCATCACACACATAGAGGAGGTGAACAGGTCACCGTCTATCATCTCCTTATCTGCAGACACATTCAGTGAGTTCAATGTGAACTTTTGCTGTAAGTTTGGCTATGGTAGGACATTGTTCCAACAAAACATATGTCATGGCACTGTGGTTCATTTCAAATCCTTTCTTGTGTGCGAACAGATAATCAGCTGCCAGCACAGCTCCATCATCATCATCATTCTCCTGTAAGCACCGCACTCTGAAGATTTCCTCATCATCAGTCATACTGTACCTTCAACTGGAAGCCAAAATATTTCTGTCTGCTGATGTCAGTATCTCTCTCTCTCCTCTCTCATTTGATCCACAGGAGCATACCGGATGCTTTTTCAACTCCAATAATGCTGATCCACCCAAATTCTTGAGTCAGAGATCTATTTTTAACAAGCTAGTGACAACTGCTACTTCTCTGCGACTGACTGTGTGATATTTTACATGCAAATGAAATGATAACACAGTGGGAAAAAGATCACTGCAACCCAGTTAATGCTGAGCTGTCGAACTGTGCTGACAGCTCAATTAAGCTTAGGAAACTTATGAATGTCAACGTAACTTTATCAAGAATGTAAGTCAATAATCCAAAACAACCTGACTTGTAATGCTGATGTACAGAATAAATCAATTTGTAGTTTTGCAAATTCTCTGCCACACAATACTTTGCTCTACTCTCCACTCACCTACAATGAGTTCCCAAACACAGCATATTTATTTTACATCTGAGCTTCAACTTCAACTAACAGGTCATTAGTAATGTTTAAAAAACCTATCCAAATCCAAAGCATGGAAGTGTCTTTAGGACATGGACAGCATGCTGTTTCCTGATATCTTTCTATACAAGAGAACATTCAATATGTATATATGCTTTTTGTTTTTTTTTATTCTGAATGAATAAATGAGCTTATAAATGAGGCACATAATCAAATTGAAAAAGTATATTTCACGCTTCATTGATGTGCATCATTTGTAGAATAACCAAATAACATGAGGCCCAGCCTACTACAATCTACTGGTAGTAGTACTGTGTGTGGCTGAGAAACTCATTACTCTACATTAGTTTTTGTGTCTCGCAAACGCTATTGTTCAGTTGAACAAATTATTTATAGTCATGCATATTAGTCTTTCAAACATGCCCATAATAGTAAAACAAATTAGCCTATTAAAGCAGTGGTAGAGGACATTACACAGGCATTGAATGGGTTAATGTATCATATCCTGCTGGGAGACCCTTGGCACTAACCTCTGTGACTCTCTGTTGAGCGCTTTGACTCTACACCCCTGTGACAATGGCAGAAATAAATCACGGTTTGATTCGTGAGGAAAGATTTATCGGAGGAGTGGAATGTGTCACCGGGTGTAAGGACTGCCTGACCTAACAGACACAACAACAGTCAGAGGTCACCGTTACTCTTCCTTGTCTATCTGACTGGGGAAAGAGGAAGGTGGCAAAGTTGTTAGGGTGCAGACTGTGTCTCTCAAATGAAGCACAGAAAAGAAAAGCGAGGACTGTAGATCAGTCGTGAACTACACAGGAGGCTGTTTTCAGCTGCAGAGAAAGTAAATTGTAAACTGCGTGAGGTAAATGTTATTTTGTCTGATCTTTTTACATAGCTGCACTGTGATTACATTATGTGAAAGGACACCAAAGGAAAAGTGGCAGCTCCCTTGGGATGGAGCATAATTTTGCTGCTTTTTAATGAGTCAGTTTGGTATTTTGCTCAGTTTTAATATGTTACTCACGAGTCATCTGAAAACCAGACGCTGATTTGGGCAAAATGTGGGTTTTTGAAGTAAAGGGGATGTGACTTCTCTCTTGCAGCTTCTTTTATATGTCGTATTTTTACAGCTTGAAAACATTTTCATTCTTGCCCTTTTCGTTCTGCATCTGCTGTAGCGCACCAAGGAGCTGACTATGATCAAATGTGTTTCTCCTAACAGGTATGTCTTCTTGCTTCTACAGGGACTCAAGATTAATCCTCATATGGTCTTTATATTAGAGGCAGAAATTTGAACCGAGTCTCTCTGCACCTGTTCCATGAAAAATGGCCAAAACATGTAAGAGGCTGCTCGCTTTGTACTTCAGAAGAGCGTATTCCTGAAATAAAACTGTCAGTATATTTCAAGCTAGATGCTAGTGTAGAAGCTGAGGCATATCCTCATTTAGAGATAACAGCAGCCACAGTGATATTTCAGTATAGGCATACAGGGCAGGTCATGAAAGCAGTCGAGCAGATAAAGGGAAAGGACACAGACCATGACCAGATCAAAGAGAGGTGTATGGGCTGTATAATGACAGGGGCTACTAGGCAATTCCAGTCCTGTAGAAGGGAGGATAAGCTGTCCGAAAGACACATGCAGCCGTGTCTTACATTTCTGGTGCATTTCTGAAATGGGAGAAGAGCCAAGACGAACACAGAGAGGCTGCCGTGGGGTCACTGGTTTCAGGGGCATTGGATGAGCTGGTGCGAGTAGCAGAGCAGCTCTAAGCCAGCGAGACAAAGGTCGACGTGAGGAAAGATTAACTAAATAAACAACCCAATTAAAATAAACTGCAGTCACAGAGTGAGCTTGAGATGAAAAGACGGAAGAGGGTCGCTGAACTCTTTTGCCAGCCATTATGAAGCGGAGCATTATTTTTCATTTGTCTCCATTTCCAGCACTGAGTGATGTACTTCAAAACTGAAACTGAGCGGCTCTGAAAGCGCAGGGTTCGTTTTGAGGCTTGAGGAGAAGATAAATGTGACCCAGTTGAGTATAACAGTAGGAGAGCAACTGTGAAGGAGAAACAGACGGAGCACATGGCACCCCTGTGGAGCTGATTAACCCTGCCTTATGACACAACAGTCTTCATGAAAACATTACAGCTAGCATTACAGATCACATGCGGCAGAGTATTGTCTGAGATATTAAAGCTTGAGTTATGGTCCTACCCATTATTGCACTTCCTGGATTTGATTATCAGTAGGAAACCATCAAATTTGGGATGTGGCATGGAAAACCTCTGCGATTCTTTCTCATATAAGCATCTTGCTCACATGGCAGGGTAGCAAAATTATGGTTTGAACCCTATTATGGTTAGAAAAACTGCTGATGTGTACGCTTTATTGGAAGCACTGGGATTGGAAAATAAAGCCACATTAAAGAACACCAACAACGCTCGAGATAATACATAACCATTATGTGACCGCATGCTTATGGTTTCAGTCTGAGGTTCTTTTCTGAAAATTGAAGTGAATCTTTGTGTTGATGTTCTATATTCTGTTGTATTGACTTGGGTCTAAAACACTGCAAACTGATCTGAGATCGTCAACTGTCAAGTATTTTCATGTAATCTTTTAAGAAAACATCTGCCCGTTGTACATGTCTAAAAGTGTAAAGCGGTACATTATATCACGAAACCAGGGGCAAACTTGGTACTCTTTTACAAAGGAAGGAAACAGGGAAAAAAAAAGTGTGAGGAAAAAGTGGGGTAAAGTAAAGCCAGTCTGAGAAAAAACACTAATCCTCCAACCCCCTGTTCCCAGTTTCCTCTGAGGCTGGGGCCTTCCAGGGCTCATTCAGCAACAACTATACAATGTTTTCCTTCCCTTTAACAGATTACATCAGCACACTCGAGTCTATTCCCTCCAACTACAAACAGTTGCCGTATCTAACAAAAGTGTCTTTAACTGTGGCTGCTGCTGTGAGGGGCCCTGCCTTCACACACATGTGGGAAAACTCAAAAAACATAACCTGAGATAGTGCAGGTCACCGCAACGTGCTACTAAAAGATGCATACAGATGCATTGGAAATTCAACAACTGTGAAATGCTGAGTCCACCAATCCAGCAGGACCACATACCAGGCATGCAAACATTTTCATAAACTCCTGAATGTGCGGTAATGAGGGATTAGAAGTTGCTTTCTTAGAGCAAATCAAGGGTGTTTTAGTAGTTCATAGCAGAAAAGAAAAATGGAACAAAGAAAACATATTGTAATCCAAAAACCAATGGGAAACGGGAACTGTGGATTATTGGCAAGTCATGGGATCTCTCAAACGTTGGCTTCACCAGCGTAACTTAAGCTCATTTGATGGGTTAAAGATTCAGATGTCACATGATAGATTCTTTGGGGCAGAAACTGGCTCTGTGTGTAGCAAAACGATAAGCTGATCAACCACTCCTCAAAGGGATTACATCTAATTTCTTCGGGCTAAAGCTAAGAGAGGGGAACTAGTAAAACTCAGTATACCAGCTGCATGGTCAAAATTGAACTCCTATGAACCCTTATGTTGTACATTATTAAAGGGCAACTCCAACAACTTTAAACATTAATGTGTGCTTGCAGGTCTTGGGGAGAGTGGCTGCACATGTGAAAAAAAGGCAGTATAAAGCCTTTTGTGGCTCCAGAGGAAGCTTCATATAATCTGCATGTGAACTGTCTCCAGTGATGTCACTCAGTGGCAATGTTGCATTGTGGGTATTGGATGCACCTGGCTTTGAAAAGCAGGCCCCTGGTGCAGCAGTCCTCTAACACTTTGACACAAAATGTTCCTACTTCAGCATCAGCAAAAGCACAGATAGCGCCTTTCATATTTCACACATTCTTCTTGTTTTTCAAAACCTGGCACCTACTGTACCTTACCCACGATGCATCCTCGCTACTGAGTGATCATTGGAGGCAAATTATGTATCAAATTACATGCACCTTCGTTTGTGTCTACAAAAGGCTTTGAGCTACTTTTTTCACAAACCAAGACCTGTAAACACGCTTTAATGTGCAAAACTGGTGGAGCTATCCTTTTAAGGAGGAAAAATAGGCCTTCTGTTGCTACTCTGATCCGAGACAAATTGGCGGACAAAAAAGAAAGTCACCACCTGCGGCGAAGCGCTATGATTCTGCCCAGCATGATAAAATGGACAGATTTGCTTCATTTACTGTAAAATAATAAAAAATGTTCAGTCATGAAATATTCAGAGAAATTCAGCATCAATCTCTGATGTGTCTTTCTGTGGCTAAAAACCCTCATACCAGCAACGTTTCAATTTTCTTCTAATGCTGATTCTGATGTGGAAAAGTGCAGATGATGACCCAAAAATATCAACTCTGAGCAAAAGCTTCAATCACTGTGATCAATAATTAATGAGCGATGATATCAGCATTCATTTGCAGCATGAGAATTCACCATGCCAACAAGCTGTTTAAGTTATGGTGGGTGATGAGTGCTGCCTTTCCTTCAGCCCCATTAAGCAGTTTTGTGGGGAAGCATTCATTTCTTTGCCAAACACTCGCTCTGGAGATCAAAGCTGCACTTTTAGAGATATTTCACTTTCTGCATGCTGTGTGGCCTTTGGTAAAAGGTTTGAAGTACAACACTGTTGAAAAAACACACTTCACACATTTGAAGTCTTCAGTCGTATTATTATGAGTTGACTTAAGACCTTTTGGCTGACCAGAGAAAGAGTTTTTTTGTAAGCTTCTCTTTGTTTGATATTTCCTTGCCATTTGAGGTGGGTTTTTTTTTCTTTTTCTTTTTTTTGAATGAAGGCCGGATTATTTGTAGACATTCCAGGAAATCTTTCAAGGCAGAATGAAGCTCATTTCTACACACAGTACGGCCTGGTACCTTTAGTGTGGTATCAAGAAAGGACATTTAAGAACTGCTTAGTAATGTTAAAGTTATCAAAAAACAGAGAGTGCAGTGATAACGAAACATACTCCTAAAAAAACTTCCAGAATCTCCTCGACGTTACATTTTTTCCTGCTGCTTTCATCAATCATGGTGTCTTAGATCAGTGTCACTCTAGAGACAATGACGAGACGGTTGAAGGGGTGGCTATAAGCTTTCCCAGACCCGACCTCAGCCGAGGACTGTGTTTATGAGGTGCTTCTGAGATGTGATGATGTCACACACCGGCTGTGAAAACATGTTAGGCGGCCGCTCCATTGACCCTAATGAGAATATTAGCAATGAACACTGAGCAGTGAGGAAATGTGCTGCAGGAGCAGGCGGCGTGGAAATGAGTGTGTGGCCTGTTATCACCCCCCATACAGACGTAGTATCAGAGATGGGTAGTACCAGACGCCACCAGAGCAACTTCAAGACAAACTCTTATCTAGTAAACCAATTAATACTGGACTCAAAACTTAGTAATCCTCGGCTAGATGATGCAAAGCTGTCCTCCAAGTATCACCTTAAATAGATACTGTAAGATCCTTAAATAGATACTGTAAGATATAAGATAAAGCTCTAACCAAGCCTTAAAACTTTACTTCAAATACATCACACTGCTTTGTTTCTCCCATTCAAGTGTACTGCATGGATTGTAAATGTTTCTATAACTCAGACTTTTAAATCATATTTAGGCTTAAAATTATGCATATTTAAGAGCGTGGGTGCTTTAGAGTGGCAGCTTCCACTTCATTCAGTCCGCCTCAGCTCCACCACGCTCCACCTCTTTGCCCATTTTTTGATTAGCCAGAGGTTAGATGGAATCAGGCACTGCCAAGATGGTGACGTCAAGGAGACTACATCCATCTTTTATATAGTCGATATACTGTATAGTCTCTGTGCATGATATGATAATAATTCATGAGAGCTGACCTTTACCTGCACGACTAAAAGCCTTTCATGATCTCTTGACGGAAAGACCGAAAATTATGTCAGCAAGGGAAATAGAGGAAGAAATGTTTAGCCTGATTATGCCTCAGAGGTGGGCTGACAGAATCATTTAATTCTGATTCAAAGTCAGGTTTGTCAAAACATGTTATACAATGAATATTTCATCATGCATAAATGGGGAAACAATTTTTTTTTCTCTTTGAATGGTTGACAAACAGCACATGGGGAATCTGACCCGTAGTCTGCCTTGAAGGAGACTCCTGCACAGAGCGCTGCGTATCTTTCACATCTTACACACAGTACAGTATGGTCTATGTTGGATACCTCAGACACACAGTAGGTACATGTATTTATCTGAGGGTCTTGTAAATCAGACAGTCTCAAGAGGATTATATCAGTATTCGGGTTCTGTAGATAAAAGTTTACATTTAACAGCAATATTTAGGTTTTCTCTATTTAGAATTCAGAGAGGAGGTCACATTAGCGTGACAACTGTTTATCTTGCTGCGACTTTGACACATCAATGAGAAGAAACTGTTTCACATCCACTTTGATCTTTGTCATGCACAGTGTGCAGTCTAAAGCTGTGTTCAGATGTGATTATTTGTATAAAGCGGAGCAGGAGGATAATAGAATCATGGCAGAACATGTATGTGAATTAATCCTGTCCACATCTTCAGTAATGTCCATACACGTGGCTCCAGCAAGAGGAAATCTGGACTTTGTATTGCCTTTGTTATTTTACCTTCTTACAGTGTACAATCCTTAATCTAGCATTGACCTCCACGCTTATTCACGTGGAGATGTACTTTGTGTCTTGTGTTTTGCTTGTTGTTTTATTTTTTTTCTTCAGCCCAAGTCCAACCCAAATATTATTTACTGCTCATTTACATGTTAACATATGTTATTTTAGCATAAGAGGAATACAACTGATCAACAGAAAACAGTTAAAGCAGTTAATAATTTTGTGTCTAATGCACATTTAGACCCATTAACCTGACACGCCAGATGGTTTGTAACACAGAGCCATCTGGGAATACGACACTTAAAACTGTTAGGTAAAGGGAGAGACACCTTCAAAGAATACTTGGCAGGTGATTGGATGAACCATCTGTCTATCTGTCCAGTTCTTACCGAAGCCATTGAAGAGAGGAGCGAAAAACATCATCTCCAGCGGGAAAAGCCTCCAGTGTGGTTTTTGCTCTTCACTCAGTGAAATATACTCTCCGGGTCTGATAGAACTGGCGCCATAGCAGCATCTACTCTAACATCTTTAGGAGCCATCATTGTTGTTTCCAAACAAACAATAAAAAGAAAAAACTTTCTCTGATGTATATATTTCACATATAACAAAATTATCTCAGCTCAGTCCACCTCCGAGTCTTCTTCAGAGCTGGCTCAGGTGTTGGCATTTGACCTTTATTTTGTTTGTAAAGACACATTTTATAAGATTACTATTCAAAACTTGAGTGGCCTAAGACAGATTTTCTTAGCATATATCACACTTGAAGTAGGAAAGTCTATCCTAGGTTTACACAAAACATAACTTTGTGAGGTAAGCCTAAGGTTGTGAACATGTGTTCCACTAAAAACGCAACACCTGCAAACTATTGTTGTCTTTCAAATACTTTCAGCTCATTTAAACATTTTCACCAAACACAGAGTCACACTCATCAGCCTCACACCTGGGTCGGAGCTGTTTTGAAAGCAAACACTCTCCCATCAATGTGTCTCTGTGTGATCACCACAGCTGTTTAGATTACGGAGAGACACTTGCTAGGTTACTATAAGGCAGCTATAGGTTGGGATAGTAGCTATAGGTGTCAAGTACCATGAACTATGAGGCTTCACCCCTACGGATTCTGGACCCATTTGTTTCTAATACGTTTTCCGGTGGGATCATGTGAAATGATAAATGCTTTTTTTCTCTAACTGAAATTTTTATGAAGTACATTTTAAACAGTAGATCGTTGGTGGGTTGTACGTGCTCTTTCCACCCCAAGTGTGGTGTGAGTTAAAAATGACCACCAGGGGAATAAAACCCATGCACTGCTCCCATCTTGATGGCGTTGGACACAGAATGTTGAGTTCCTGTAGTAAAAACTTTTTTCACACCTTGCTGGGAAAACAAAAAAGAGGGTTCAGGCTGAGCTATGATGAGTCATTGTCCACTCTCACTGAAGCCAGTGAACCGCTGAGCTCTTTAGAGCACTTCAGCTTATGATTAAAAGAGCACAACCACACATTGTGCTGCCATGAACTCATTATCCAAAATGTGTAACAAAAGCATATCTCTAGGGGCTCATACAGATACAAAATTACACGATAATTCCCCCATTAGTCATAAGACATTTTCACAACATATTAACATGTATGCAAATGATGATACATGTAAGAAAAGACCATTGTACTCTGGTGATCCTATTAAAAACCGACAGGCGTGACTCAGGATGAACACACTTTGTGACCATATGGAGTTTTGCCCCACAACAGAGCCTTTTACTCCGGGGGATTAGGACTTTTCCTATCACACAAGCCTACTGGAGGGAGACCAAAGAAGAAATAAGAGTTCCCCGCCAATCTTATCAAGGGGGAAATTAAACACCATTCCTGTTTTTATGCTGGCTTATTCGAAAAGTAAGATAAAGAGGACAAAACAATGGAAGCAAGATGTCGATTTTCCCACGTATTGTTAGAATTTTCACTTTCTCAGTATGCATTTGTATAATGTAAAAGCTATGTTTTCTGCGCCTTTGTCCACTAGCACTGTATCACATTTAAGATCCACCACACACACACACACACATATACACACCCAAACATCTTATGAAACGCTCTTGCACCGGAGAACTAGAAATTCTCTTGTATGGGCAAGCTGCCCAGGAACTCTGGTTGTAGCACTATGAAGCGAGTAGATCATTTGTCTTTGAGCTGTTGTTCTCCTCCCTAAAGAGAGGTCCAACTATAAGTAGCCTGGGACTCAACACCATTCCAAAAACGCAGACGGCAGAAGCCCACAAAAAAAAGCAGAAACAAATGGAGATCTAATTCATTTATTACTTCTCCCCTCGCCATTGTTCAAATTGTGCACCTCAGTGACTGTAGAGCAAAGGCTTTGCTCGTTTCCCTTGCTTGTTGTTTTGTTTCTCCTTTCCTTCCTTAAGAATAAAATAAAGCATTCAATTTATAATCATAAAAATTATAATAGAAAAAAAACAAGTTGTAAATACAGGTCCACTGTATTGACCAAACCCAAAAACCAGCACGTGAAGATCGAGTTCCAGATGCAGTTAAAAGCTCAGATATTTCCAGATCCTTGTAAGCCTAGGAGAAACTTGAAACCCACAACGCTTGTGGGGGGAGAAGAAAAACAAAAGGCTTGGGTGGAAAAGCAATAAGAAGAAAGCAGCAGTTTTCATGCTTTACCAAATTTCAGATGAGATTCAGAAACATCAAAGAGGAACTTAGAACACATGCATTCATACTAGGAGGCCCGATAACAGTCAGCCACGGTATATTTGATTATTTTCTTTAGAGTGTCAGTTATCTAAGCTTTACATTTATGAACATTAATGGCTAGAAAAGTTCAATTTGTGTCGAGATTTCTGAGATTTCATGCTGGCCACTCTGTAATCCCTAATATTTCCAGTATTTGCTGTTTTTTTTCTCTTACAAAGTAAATCATATGAGTTAAATACAGACTGTGATAATTGATAATTACTCAGTTAAGCTCGTTACCACAAAAACACACTGTAAGAACTTTCACACTGTCATCCAGTTCACCAGAAATTGCACTACTCAGATTCACAACAACTGCTTGAACCCATGCCTGAGTGTCCCTTTTATAAATAGTATTTATCCTTTTAGATGTCTATTTGGGGTACAAAAGTCAGTCTTTGTCTTCAACCGACTGTAGACACAAAACACACCACTGTGTCTGACACGTCTTCGTCAACATGATGAGCGGGTGGGCCATTGGGAATATTTAGCCAGTGTCAGTGGGCGTTAGCGGTGATTGAAACATGAGGCTGCGGAGAAAGACTGACAGGTGTGGGTCTTTGTAGTCTGCATGTGTGTGTGCAGTTATTGTTGAAAAAAGTTTTCTTAGTGAGAGTATCTGGAACGCAATTATCTTGTTGTATGCGTTTGTTTGAAAAGTAAAAGGACAATACCTGCACTACATATATTTAACAAGATTGATCAATTACTTTGCGAGAATTTCAATTTGGTCGACTAATTCAACAGACACATTTAGGTTGTCAAGGAAACAGGTATGCCGTGTTGTTATTTTAACATCTTAGCTGGCAGTCACTGAGTGGTCTGCTTTGACTGATCCTGCTGAGATAATAGGAAGAAGCCTTTGATTTGAGGTAATTCCAGGTAATAGTTTCCAGAGAGAGCCGTTCAGCACTGAGGAATGCAAACTAATCTGGTCACATTGGTTCTGCTGAACCTCTCAGAAGACCCCGCGGGGTCGTCACCCTCATAATACCAGCCCACATTTACGTCCCTCTTCAATAGAAATTTAAAGGACGAGGAATGAATGGAGGCTGGACAGAGGGAGGGGCTTACACATATTCAAGTGAGCCATGGCTACTGTTCACATGTGCTGTGAATGCAGTGATCTGAGCCATAATCTGCAGGTGTGAGTTGCTGACTGGCTAAATGGAAATGAGGGTTAAATCACTGAACGGCATTTTTTTACAGGGAAAAAAATGGAAAGGCTCGGCTACCAGTTGGCAAAAATAATTCTTAATTATACATTTTTTTAAACCCTGTCGTGGGCTGCGAGTGTTTGAAATTCTGCCACTGCAAAGTGAAAGGCAGACATCATCTCAGCTGCCAGGCCCTTCTGTAGTGTTCTAAGCCAACAAATTAAGAACGCCTGGCATACTTTGTGAAATCCTGTTAAGGATACTGTTGATGGGCAGGGACTTTGTCACTATGCAGACAATGGCTTCACTCTCTGCTCCTGGGTCATTTTCATTAATTAAGCAACGTGGCGCTCAAAAGCTAATCCAATCACACAGCAGTCTTTTCTCACGGTTCCAGGCCTGGCTTCTGGATAACTTTGGTGGACCTGCTGCTTGACACCACAAGCAATACAACAATATGCACTGCCAAACAAAGTCAGGACAGAGGATGTGGATCTGGAAAGCAGGGGGAGGCAACGGAAATAACAAACCACCCATACATAAACCAACAAAGCCAAGGCTCACTGTAGTATGTCGAGATTTTATTTAATGCTTTGAGGACTCTACAAAGGATGAAAGAACAAAATCCTTCTTTCATGTATTTCTTCTTTCTCTGAAGTAACCACTCTATGTTGATAGCAGGTGTTTGGAGGCACTGAGATGCACAGATACTGTGTATTACGATGAAGGAACATCTTTCAAAGGTAAAATCCCTTTTACTATAGCATCTTGACCTTTCTCTCCCCCCTGCTTCTGGTAGAGTCATTGGGACATCCAGGCATCCGTTTGGTTCGGTCAATTCGTTTGCCATCCTCTCTTTCAGCACAGTGACTTCCTCTGCACGGGACAAATGCTGTATGTATGGCCCAAGCCACTGTGATCTATTAAAGCATCCCCAAATGGTCCCAGCTCACAAATAACCTATTTTAAAAGATGTTACTATAGTTTATCACTTGTTTTTCTGTATTTAAGGACAGAATTATATGGCCACCGATCACTGACACTGAACGTCTGATTTAGGGCCTTGAGAAATTCATTTTTTCTTTAGCTGTTCAGAACTAAATGCCAATGCCTCAGTAGCTTTCTCAGTATTCCCTCTTAACATGTAAAAAAAAAAAAAAGAGACATTTTGCCAGGCATTGATCTGCAAATTAATACCATTTGACTTTATTTTTGTTTGAACGTCAAAGTCTAGTCTTCATGGTTATTGGCTTAGGGACTCCGGTCTCTTTGTCTGTCAGCCTTTTAGTGGTTTCTCTTTTGAAGCCCAGGCTTTAATTCTCTGCTGGATGTTATGTGCCAATAGACCATACACTGCTAACAGTTTGACATATCTCTGCAGACAAAGAGCCACAGGCCTCCTCGGACTGATGGTTTTAACAGATCACACTGGACCCCCAGATGAAAAGACGAAAGTCACACTGCAGAGAGCAGTCGAGGTGGAATACTTGAGGAAAAACCCTCTCAGTGTTGAATTTCTTCTAGGAACGTGATTTGATTGAGAATCTTGGAGCAAAGCTTTGAGTGGTGAGTATGTCTTTGATTTACTGCTGTTTCAGGCCATGTAGAGCTGCTGAGCCTACTGTTGGCCTCCTTCTGACCCCTGACCATTGGCCTTACACACACTGTTGATCTAAGTCCAGACAAGAACTGGGAAGTGTAGCTGATTTATATTCTTGCAACTCAAAAGACGATTTCATGCCTAAATATGTATTTTGCCGCTGCCAGAAGTTAATCCTGGCTGCACTACTGCTGTCTTTTCTTGTATCCTAGAAATCTTACGCACCTGGTGTTTCAAAAATCAATTAAAAACAGCTGCCAGTAACATTCTGCTGCACTGACTTCACTTTACTTATCTTACTATAACTAGTACACCATAAGATAAAGGAACAGTGTTCAAAATCATGCTCAAACTACAACCAATCAATTTCACATTTGTCAAAATGGTTTCTGTAGTTTAAGCTGTTCTAAGGAACTCTGGTTACGATGACAGCAGTGATGAAGGATGCATTTGTTTTCAATCAGGGGAACAACTGCAGGATTAAGCTGGGGGACTCCCATAGACCGAGTCAATGAAGGGGGATCTATCATCTAACAGTCATATTTTTACAACTGTCGGCTTCAGATTAGTGCAGCTGACAGGCGACATGTGGGTGTTGATGGAATTCGCGCTAAAGCTGGCAACCCAAGTGTGCCGCTCCTGCCTCGGCCCAGATCATAGATACTCCCACCTGAGCATTGTGCAGTCCTTGTCTGTGACAGCTCTGCTGCCCAGGGAAACCACCTAGCCAGCCCAAATCAGTCAGCCACTGAAGGTGTGTATGATTGTCTGCAACACTTTCTCTATTTCTGCTTAAAATAGGAGGAAGAAAATCAACCATGGGAACTATTGGGTTTCATAGCATGAGTACTGTGGGATTGGGTGGACCTTCACTTCAGAACCAAACAAGTGCTCATTCATGCCAGCTACTAAAATCACATTCTTCAGTTTCACATGCTATAGATTCAATGCCTCGCCAAGGAATGTGGGACGTCCCTAATCTTTTGTTGAGAACAAATTAGGCAGGCTAATTTCCCTCTGGTGAAGCATTGCCTCATGTCCCGTCCAAGAACATGTTTATTTTATTGTTATAAATGGATTCTTAATTTTTTCCAGAAAAGAAAATCTTTGCTTCTACATCTGATGAGCTCAAACAAGCCTGAAAGGTAATTGAGCTTCTGGACAGGGAGGAAAACTCTAGTGTGGCGTAATATGAGATACTGTACAAAGCACAGCTAAAATCCCTTTCAAATGATACAACACAAATTATGTGCTGGAGATATATTACATATCTTACCCACAGTAAATTGCACTACCCTTCAGTATTCCTGCAGTCTGCCTGGTGCATGCTGCAGATAAGGATAACAGTATGCAAACCTCGCTGCAGCTCACAGTAATAAAAGCGAAAAAGTGCGGCTGATAGGCTGGCACAGACAATGTGCAATTGTAAAAATGGAAATGTGCATATTTTAACCTGTTGTACGGATACAATAAAAAGATGGAGGCTCGATCATGCAGAGCAACAAGAGGAATGTGCCGAAGCTTAGACGGCAGCATCCCTTCGTTTTGGCTACTGGCACTCCAGGGCAATCTTGGAAAAATATTGTTCTCCAGTCTAGCCAGACTTCAGCAGACTGCTGGACTAACTCAATGTGACATCTACTTCTAAAGCAAAAAAGCAAAAAACGCCCACCCTCAACACACAAACGTATAGACCACTTTCTTTTCCTGGACAAACACACACAAAAAGCCTAAAGACCAGTAGAGCAAGCCCAGCGCTCAGTGAGCCCCTGGGGACTCTGCAGGAACACAGAGGTGAGGGGGATACAGACCTTCACTTCTCTGTTACGTCCCAGAGGAGTCCTGCACTACTTCCATTTCACAAACAAACTAAGGACTGTCGTGCAGGATGCGGGAAGTGGAGGAGCCACAAAGAGGGCCAGCTTCCAAAACAGAGAAACAGATATAAGCCTGAGCCTGGCAAGAGACCAGGTTTATATCTCAGCGAGTGACCCCTGACAAGAGGAAAAGGGAGAAAAGCTCTCAGCAAGATGGGATCACTGAAAATGGAGATGTCATGTTAAATGGTGGCTGAGTTGTTGCTGTGCAATAGTGGTGAACTTACACAACATAGTTCGCCAACTTGTGTTTCCTTTGGGCTTTAGTTGAGCCCTGGAATTAAATTTGGATTTCATAAACAGTGTTTCTGACATGCAAGACTGAAAGAAGCTCCTGTCCAATACAAGTTTACTGCACTGTTATTATTGCAAATCAGTCAATTAAACAAATACGGAATTTTTGATCACTTGTTGGAAGGCCTTGCATGTATTCACTGTCAGTAACATTCATACACGTCCCCCTGTTCCTTGCGCTTACACAGTGTTTAGCCTACATAAAACAATACGTAGCTGAGACAGATATGCGTTTAAAACACATTCTTCCAAAAGCTATTCTTCAAAATGCAGAGAGCTCTGTGGTGCAATAATAAAACAGGCAGTGCCTATGCAGTCTCAAAGGGCTCAGGAGATTCACGGGGGTTACGTGATACCCAATCAGAGCGGAGCCATAACACACATGCTTGTAGAGAAAGATGAGAAGCAGCTGCTTACTGCTGGCTACTTGCTGGACCTCACTTCACCCTGGTAAACCCACTCACAGTTATGTAAATGAGAAAACAGAGATGACCAAAGGGGGTCGATCAATAACATTAGCATGAAGTGCAAACATAGACATTTCTGGTCATACATATACAAGAAACCAAACTGAAGCAGTCTGCGACGCCTTCAACATTCACATACAGTACATGGCTGTGAAACTGTAGAGCAACAAAAGAAGTCAATTATTTTGTGTTCCTGATCACGTAATGAAGCACAGGCATCGTCTTTGACACGTCTTTATGTTTCTTCCGTGACATGACTATGAAAGCACAAATTAGATTTGATGCTGCATCTCACTGTAGGCTCCCAGGGATTAACGTTAGCCTCCTTAAGAAGGAAGAAGGGATTTAGATGTTACTTGGTGTATGTTTTGCTTTCCAATGTAAACAGAGAATTATATGAAACTACAGATTAAGCATAACCCCTGTGTTTATAGATTTATCAGCATTAGCTAGAAGCAACAAATAAAACAGTAGCACAGATAGCATTTATGATAATCCATAGTCCTCTCTGAGAATCAGCGTAATTTCAAGGGTTTCAAACTTTGGGATATCAGGGTGATGTGATGTGATACAAGTCATCCATCCACCATTTTTCTGATCAGGGTTGCCTGCAGCTGATGGTCAATAGATTTAGCCTGATTCTTGCCTTTTGTCTTCCTCCAGATGCATCAGTAAAACAAAGTTATCGGAATTCAAATAATTAGCCCAGTCACCAGAATAAATGTTGTCACGTAACGTTTGTGCAAACCACTAATACGTTGAGATTTGTACATGTCATAATCCCTTTTAGATGATTTTACAGTTTATGAGCCGACTTTCATGTTTGGAGATGGGGTTGATGATGGTGGCGTGACAGCTGGGGGAAACAGCTAGCGAGCCTGAGACCACTGTCCAAGGCAGCCTTTCAATAATTGTTTAAAAGGAGTGAAACCACTGCCTGTTTTTTTCCTGTGTGCCTTAACCTAACTAGACTCTATGCATATTATTGTCACAACATACAATTAAAAACTGAACCATAAGAAATGTAACGTTTGGACATGAAGAAATATAAAGATTCATCGTATCTGTGAAAATGGATATGCAACATTTATTCTGACTATTGGGCTGAAAGCAGTGGAGAGGGTGAAATCAACAAACACTGAGCACACAGCAAACTCCAGAATTTGTTTATTTTGCTTCGGTGTGGACTCTCATGGTTATCTTGTCTCTGTCAGAAGAACACTCTAACCCCACAGCTCTCATCTCTCCACAGGAGACATTCAATAATGGTGAAAAAACTGTGAGTTGGCTTGTGTTTCCAACAGCTGTGATTTGCAAGGTTGTCTCTGTAGCTTTAATCTTTCACTTTTCTTCTTGCACCCCCCTGTATTATCCTTTTCGGGGTATCACTTCGTCTCATCTCAAACCTCAAGTGAGTGAAGCGAGAGGCTTGGTCACTTTTGTACTGACTCATTTTAACTGGCTTTATTTAGACACCTCTCATTTCCTTTTCTCAGTCTAGTAAGGGCAGACACCCTGCATCCCTTAATCCTACGACGCAGCCCTCCATTGACCTTTGCGAGGGGACGCGCTGCAGCGTTGACTGTGTGCCCGATGCTCGGGGCAGGAGTGAGGAGGCTGCATGCCCTATGACTGCTTTTCATCTGTTTAGACAGACAGTCAATATTACCTTTTATCCCTGGTCTTACTCTTTAAAGTTGAGCGGATATGATTTGTTTTATGTGTGGGGGATAGCTGAAGGCTGTCCTGTCCTTCTTTGACCCGCAGTGCTGCTATCATCTGTCCATCGGCTCAAGACAATTTGAACTGAACAGCATGGAACCAGTTAGCTGGCGTGGGTAAATATGGCTGCACTATGAGATGACTTTGGGAGGAATTCATCAAAAAGGAAATATGGTTTGCTTCTTAAAGGAATACATATGGTGTGTGTAATCTGGCAACAATCACTTACATCCCATGCACATAACACCTAGTTTCACTGTTTGCATTGGAGTTTATGGAATCTGCTGCTCATTTTCTGCATTAAAACCAAACACACTGTGGTGACAGTCTCATAAAACATGAAAGAGGAACCAATTAAACCCAGTCGGTTGTGTATAAATTAAATCAACACATGTAGTTATAATCACACTGTTATTTTAAGAGTAATGAGCAGGCAGCAAGTATAAAAAGACAAAATGTGTGTACAAAATGTAATGCTCCATGTTCATCTTGAAATAAATAAGGAGAATTTTGAATTGATTTCCTTATTTTCCTGCTCTTCCAAAAAGCAATTACACAAGTTTAAACTGGTATTTTCCATTTTAAAAGAGCATTAGGCCTCTCTGCATTTACACTCCCTTTCACATTTCATTGCGGCACATGACAGTGGCTGATGGATTGGGCTTTTGGTGGCTGAAACTGCTCACGGGGAGATTGTTACCAGATGAAAAGGTCTTGGAGTGCAAACTGGGCGGTTTTGAATAAAGCTATAACTCTGCAGTCTTGAGTGTTATCACGGACCACACCAAATAAAAAACCCCAGTGTGACATGGACAGACACGGAACTTAATTTGCTCCAAATGGCTAATGAGAATTTTGAACAAAAAACATTCAATATTGGATAAAAGTCTTCTCCCTAGCTGCCTAAAGAAACATATTTTCTGGTCATAGTTAACTATTTTTCAAAGACAATTGAAAAGTTAAGCTTTACAAAAGTGTTTTTCAGCACAATCTTGTTGCTCTCATTTGGTCTTGGTTTTTGAGTCACTAAGTCAAGGATAACCAGATCCCCGCAAACTCATTATGGGACAAAGAGTATGTCTGTCGGGGAGAATGTTGGAAATGTGACTTTCTGCCTGTTAACTTGAGACATCTCCAGGCTTTGCACTTTGGCTGATTCAGTAGCACAATATGCAGGTTAGCTGTTCGGCCTTGTGCAGGACGCAAAAAAAAAAAAAAAAAAAATTTATTTGAATGTAGCTTACCAACTCCCACACTAAGTTAAGTTTCACAGCCCTGGCGGCCTTGCATAATAGTCTGCTTGGACTCATGTTCTGGCAGGGGTCTTGGTTTAAGTAATTCATCCATAGATTGCATATGTCTTTTAGAGCCACATATTTCTTGTGCTATGTTGCATCACATTGTAAGTCTGGCACATTTTGCAAAAGAATTCTGATAATGACCTTCCACCAGCTTCATACAGCTGTTGGTAATTTCCCAATCTTTACTGTCGCCGCATTTCTTTGAGATAGTTTCCATTATATTCCACCTTAATCTGCATAGCTTGTGACGTTTTGTTGACCTCCAACTTTCTCCGAAGCGTAGGCGGCAAAAATCGTGAAAAGATATCCTGCACCTGACACACAGTTGCACAGTTTGATTGACATCAAATAGCTCCATGATGACAGCCTTTCCTGTGGTCGTCAGAGACACTGGATATAAAAAAATATTCTAACAATGCATCAGTCCTGCACTGGGCTGACTTTTGCAAAGTAGTTAATCACAATATGTGGGAGGTGGGATAAAAAATGCTGTGCAGTCCAAATAAAGTGAGGTCACCCAAACGGAATCTGACAGGAAATGGAAAAACACAAACGTTTTTTAACTGGAAGAAAAAGCTTTTTCATGATAACAGACGTTCACTTGTCTTGGCGAAAAGACAGACATAGAGCTGGAGACCCCAGTGTGGCACTGGAATATGTATGTTCATTAAATGTACTGTAACTTGTTTGGTGTGAAAATGTTTTGATTCATCATGTTTCTCATGTTTTGAGATATTTAAATCTAAAGATCTAAAGTACTACGCACATCTATTCCACCTGTTCAAATACAGCGTTTCAGTATGAACATTGCTCACTTTGCAGAAGTTGAAAAAAGAATCTGACTGTACCATCCGTATCGACTTTAAATAAACTTGAAGAAAATCTCAAAGGTATGAACCTTGCCCTTCAAAAACAGATATTAAAAGAATAATATGTATCCTACTTCAATGCTTTAACATTTCATCTTTGTTCTGTAGCAAAAGGAAGTGAGCAGAGATTCAATCACAATAACATCAGACTGTAATCTTGAAGTTCTTTGGTTACAAAAGGAAGACTCAACTTACAAATTCCTGATATAGAATAACTGAGCAATGCAACCATTCAGCAAATTTCAAACCCCTGTGGCTTTGAAAAATATAGGTTTCAAATCTTAGCCATCTAATTATACTGCATGTACTTCCCTTACGGGGGGGCGATGCAAGGAGGAAGAAAAATAAACAATGAAATACCCTGTCTATTTGTCCATATTTCATGTACACTTCTTTGACTGCAGAAGTGACAAATCAAAAGAAGCACAAAGGCCTTTATAAGAGACAACTAATGCAATCCAGATGTTTCAATTGAAGGAAAACTGTGTGTCCATCCCCTCAATCCGCTTAATATGTAAAATTTAAAACAGTTATGAAAATATTTTTCCTCTGAATATCGTCCAGATGAGCGAGCGTGTCAAGCTGTCTAGTTCTCTTCCCTTCTTTGTCTGTCAATATTTCCCACATGACAATGTAGACTTCCTGATAGATCTGAACTGAAGGGATTTTACTTACAGTGACTCTTAAGCAAAAACATGATTCAAAAATCGGAAATCTCTGGCTTCCTCAGACATCTGATCCTGCCTGTACGAAGATGAAGTGACTTCAACAAATCAGAAGTCTGGATTATTATTTGAGTTTTTTAAACTGATCAGGTGCATCACCTGAATTTTAAATGTTTTTACTACAGACTCACTTTGGCAGCCATACAACTGGAGAGCACTGGATGACAGGAAGTGATGGTAAACCTGTGGAATTTCACTCTCAGGCCACTGACCTCCTGCCAAAATCATGTCTGCTCCGTTGGCCCACAACTTGCCGTGATTGATGCGACCTACACTGCAGCATGCAGGCATATTGCCTTGTCAGTTCAAATGTCAGGCTTCTGACTCAGTAGCAAGCGGCTCCCACGCTGAGTCAACTTTTCTAAACCAACAGAACCGTCCCGGCAGTCACACACATGGTAAAAAAAAACCCTGCAGGTCTGATGTGACACCTGGCTGGGAGCTCTTCACTGCTCCTTCTTTGAAACGTGAGGGGTTGGCGTGGTCATCCAGAGAGGGGAGCCGTGCTTTGTTGCCTTACTCCTAGATGCCTGGCCCCTCCACGACCAGACAGAGAGAGAGAGAGTCGGCCTGGCGCTGGGGCCTTGGCAGTCAGAAAGATCTGTGGTGTGGCCCCTCCTTTTCACTGGGCTGGGATAAGCCATGGAGTGTGGCGCCTCTGAGGTTAGTGGGCTGCCTCATCGAGACACCAGCTCCATCATGAGCCTATTTTTATTCCATTTTCTCGCTTGCATTTTTTTTTCTCCCCTACTCAGACCTCTCTTGCTCTCTTTTTTTTAGCCCTCCACTTTTGCCTTCTCTGTCTATCTCTTTACCGCTGTCCCTTTCTTCCATGGTGTTGAGATGTGTTTCAGCCTGTATGCATGACAGAGGAAAATGAAGAAAAAAAAACTACGCGGCTTGGTTTCTGGTTTGGATCCCAATATTCACTTGCTTTTTTCCCTTTTCTGTCTTTCTGTATTTATTTTGCGCACACACTTGCCAAAATGGCAAGAGCTCCCTGTCACTGGTTTGGCACAATCCATGCAGTATATATATTCAAAGTGCTTTAACCCATATGCACAAAAGTTATTTATCTGTATCAACAACAGAGGCATTGTACACCAGAAACTGCTCAGTTTCTCTTGTTTGTCTCCATGAAACTTTAATTTAATCTCAACATGTAACTTCTTCCATAGAGTCGCACTGAGAAGCATAATTAACATGCAGGTTGCTATCTTCCTCACACTGGGCCAAGAATAAACAAGAAAAGAAAGGCCTGAGAAAGATTGAACAGTCTTTGTTGGTATTCTAACGCCCTAAATGTCAGGATTGTACTTTTGAGGGAAAGGATCACTGTATTTAACCAGCTAATCCAACATGTTGAGTCAATTCACGTACAATGTGGTTGTGCTGGCGAATTAGCAGGGGGTCCTCAGCTTTCAGGCAAGGAGTTTACCATCATAAAGCAGCTGTCCCACATCAACAGTCCGTACGGACACAGACAGTGCCGTGTTTGTGCCATAAGCCATTCTATACAAGCACATTGTGGCAACTCCTTTGGCATTTTTTAACAGCCTGGCAACAGTAAGCTCGCAGAGTGAAAGGGGTCTAGACTGGTCTTCTAAAGGGACCCTCGGTTCACATTAGCACTCCGGGTTAAAAGAAACATTGCAATGAGGATATTGACATACTTGTAAATAAACCCTAATGAGGACAGGTTACCAGAACTCTAGACTAGAACAAACAGTAACTACAGTAAGTGTTATGAGGGTGAAAAACGGAGGCATGACCGCAATTATCAAGGTCTCAAATAAGGTGTGCGACTTTTTATATTCAGACTCAGAAGTTCTTGGCAAGAGATAAAGGAATTATTTGATTTATTTAGAACCAATCTGCTTTCCTCTCAGCATCACCCATCACTCTGCTAACAACCATAGCTAAATGAGCTCTGTATCTCAAAAAAGACGCTTCACACAAAGTATTCTGTGAGCTGTCCTGGCTGAGTTGAATTCATTTGAATAATTTACTTTGCAGAATAGCATGACAATATGGGGAAATGGTTGATCCATCAATCTAGTCTGACACTCCGCTTTTAAAAAAAACAAGGTTTCCGCTCCGTTCTTTGTTTGTGTATATCTAATGAGCAAAGAAATAGAACACAAAGGTAGTAAGTTATATAATAAAGTCTTCTTTGGTGAGCCTGGAAGGGATTTGAAAACCCTGAATTAGTTTGGTGCTGTATGAGCATGCAATTTCCTCTCTCTCATCCACAGAGCACACCACTGCCACGGTGTTCATTTCCACTGGCTTCCTTCAGTGCCCACATCTGAAGATTTCCAAGCTTAAGCAAGGATTGGAAACTAACCTAGTGTCCAGCGTGAACACAGCTATGTGAGCATATCATGCCACTCTTTCCAGTCAGAGCACTCTGACGTCATACCATTAATCCCTTTCACCATACCACCCAAGCCTCGGGGAGACCACACCAAATCCAGCACTCGCCCCTCTGAGGAGAGGACCACTGGGATCGAATTAATGAGGCTTATTACATTACAGCAAACCAGTAATGAACATCACAAAAGACAAAGAGCCAAACTGGTAAAAAGAGAGGTGGTATAAGAACTATCACAGCTGTTTACCAGTTAGGAGAGATCATGAAAGAAAAAGTCTCCTCCTACAAAATCACAAAAAGTTATGACTCATGAGCAAGATATTGCCTTGAGAGAGACATGTTTCCAAGGATAAGTGGACTTTTTACAGAAACCCTGATTCAATCATCCCTTTGAAAATCAAAAAGATGTTTTATGCTCCAGCTCACTTAATACAGTCACATGTAGTCTATATCACAGCACACATGCTTCTGTAAATTTTAACTTTTAGTGTACATTCTCTCATGTTCCCAGCCTCCACTGGCTTCCATTAATTTCCATATATTATGAAAATAAATCCACAGCCTCTTCAAACACGGTTTAGTTGTGTAAGCCATCAACTATGCAACTTTTGTATTAATCCTGTAATGCGGTGCAAAGTTTTCAAATCAATCTGCACTTAAACTCATTGCTATGCAACATTAGTGTGACATTAACAAAGAATTACGTAGACTTGACTGAATTGTATTGGATTACACAACTTACGAGTTGTGCCAATTTATTTTCGTACTCAAATGAATGGAAACCGCTGGCTGCCTAGAATGATGAGGAAAAAACAGCCAAGAACCTGACACAGTATACCTTAGCATATATCAGAAAATGGCCCAAAAAATTGTTGCAAGTTAAGAGGTAGTTAAGAGGCTTAAAGTTGAAAAAATATCGTTAAGGTCATTTAAATCGCTCTATTCATCAAACACAAAGAAGAGATTATGGGAAATGAACCCACTCACTTTAAGGAAAAAGAATGAACCACTTCAGTGTGGTTTATAATAAATCAGCAGAGTATTTAAAAAGTGGCAATTTCAACAAAGTACTAGTGCTCCAGATGGTAGCGCTGCTCCTACAGATGAGAGGAGGCTCTCTAGAAAATAACAAATGACCTAAGTGGTTAAAATGGTCTACAAAGGCCTGGAAGTTGCATTGCCAACTCTGCAGCACTTGCCACAGTTACACAGAACATCCACTGGGACAGTTCTTGTAAATACTTCTTTCCTCATATACTTATTTCCATAATCATGGCCTGTGACCTAAAGAACTTCACTCCTCATTTCCATTCAGACAGAGTCCAAGCCAAACCAGCTCCTCCTGGAGGAGTCCCCCCCATCGTCCAAAGTCACGCAGAACGGAGTTGTTGCACTGGGTGAATGAAAATTCTCTTCACTCACTCTCGGTTAGCCTATCTGCCCCTACCGGCCACATGGAGACATGGCAACATCTACAGATGTTCATTACACTGGATTTAGACGGTTTATTCTTCTCTTTGCAATACTACTCAAGTGTGTAGGTGCTTTGCATCAATGCAATCCAATTTGCTTCAGTAAGCTGCCATCTTTAAGTACTTCTCCTGTCATAAAATATCATTAGCAGACCAATTTTATGACTTCAATCATAAGCACACACAGGAAAAATGAGGTCAATTAAATCATGGATTGCTTTCAGATCCAACCGTTCACTGAGTAGGGATCTGCCGTGATTGAAGCGTTGTCTCTTCGTCCGGGCCAAAACTCTTTTCAGCTTGTGTGCTTTGGCCTCCTCTTGATGCACCCTTCTCCTACTGCACAGACACTGGCCAAATCCTGCAGCTCTGTCCCACCTTTCCAGACTGAGAAAAGAAGACGCTGGCACGCAAACTGCTGCACAGTTCATCTCTCTCATCTCCTTACACAACACATTTCTTTATATTTTACAGTCATTTCTAAATGCACCAGACAGATATTGTTTGGCTTAAGTCTAACTCCAAGGAGAGGGGATATATTTTACAGATATTATTTAGCTGCCTCAGCTACAAGAAGAGACAAAAATCTATATAAGCTGCAAAGAAACTTTGCTCTTTACTCCAAACTCCCAGACAATATAAATGATTACCTTTATACTATATAACCTAAATTCATGAGTGTGACATCTGTAAACGGTACAACTGTAAACCCTTGAAACTACTTAATGGAGGCTGGAAATTACAGCGCTGTCCTTGCTGAATTTTAAGAAAATTTGTAATTTACTAATAACATTTCATTTATTACTTCCTGTCATGTAGTGCAGTGTTCCCGTCAGCAACAAGACCCAATACTCGCACTCAATTATGACTAATAAGGTACTATATTGTCTCCACTAAGCATAAAGCCACACCCCTCTGTTTAGCAAACACGTGACAGACAGGAGTATTTAAAATTTCTATTTCAACAATAATTAGATTTCAGACTTTTTCTCAGACAGACCCTGGTCAGTCCAATGAAAGCTGAACGCTCCTAAACTGTTAACATTGTTGTCCACAGTGCCAACATAGGCTTTGTCCACTCTGAGATAACGGATTTGTGTTTGTTTCTTCACATGGCTCAGTTGTGAGAGATAAAGGCCAAAAGTTTTCGCAACTGGCAGCCCTACTGGGAGAAGTCCGGAAGTGTTTTTTAGACTGATAGCTCTTCCCTTCCAAGTGGAAAAAGGAGGGCAAACTGAATCTAATCATGCTGGCACTTCGTTAGGATGCCCCCGATGTGTTATCAGAACCCAGGAGAGCTGGGAGGGACCGGGCGAAGGGAAGTCCCTGCAGTGAGACAAAAAGCATGAACAAAGACGTCTGAGCAGAGCTGGAGTTTAGGAGAGAGAAGGCCTTGTGAACTCCCCCCCATGTCTGTCCTGCATGACAGATGCAGAGGCCCAGCCACTGACAACATGTGAGAGTGGGGGGGTTGAGAAGGGCTAACATGTTGAATAAACATATTCAGTCCTCTGCTACCCCCCTAATTCCCCCTCCAAATGAAAACCTCAGTTGATATACACTATAGATTCATCGGATAGCTCAGTTTATACTTTGTGTTTATACGCCAGGACAAATGTACCTTCTCCAGCCAAGAGATCATGATGTTCCTATCTCCAAACAAACATCCTCAGGCCCTGCTACATGTTCCCCAGACCTCTCGGATGTGTTGATAATGTTGTATGATAGCCGAGACAGCGAGACAGTCCAAAAAGAAACAGTGATGAACTCTGGAGAAAGGACAGTTTAACTCTTAAGAGGCCAGCACTGTGTTTGCACAAGCTCCAGAGTAGCTTCATATGTTCACCTCTGCACAATTAATTTAAGGACTGTCCTCAGCCTAGCAAGAAACACTCAACTGAAAATACATCAGAGAAACAGGCACTTTGGATGATGACCTGCCCATGAAATCGATGGGGCTTCTTGTTTACCCCTCCCTTATTTCCCAGTATTGCCATGGTAACAAACCACCGCTTGAGCTTCATCTACACGCCTCTTTTACATGCGCACTGCATGAGGTAAATCGCCTCCTTTCCCCTCTCAGCATTTGCTTTCTTTCTCACTCTTCCTCCATCCACATTCCCCATTTGTTTCAATCATTTTCCACCTTCTCCACTCAGCCTCTTCAAAAGAGCGCAGGTCACAGGACTGTCCTTTCTTCTACACAATTTTTCATTCAACGTGGCTTGTTTTTTCTTCATTCCCAATTTTAGAATCTCAAAACTAAAACATAATGCATAATGAATAGCTGCAAGTAATTAGAGAAATTTCTGAAGATAAAGGCCTAAATCACTGTTATTTTAAAGCTTGAAATCATAGACAATTGTTCTAAAACTATATTTTAAACTGGTCTGAGATGAAAAAAGGGAAAGTTTCTTCCTAAATAATTTCTCTCTTATATTTCGATGTGTGTCAAAGCTTGGCCCAGTCCCAAAACAACAGCAGTGCCCTCCCCCCGGCTCCTTAGCAAAAACATTCACCATACTTCTATGTGTATGTGTGCTAGTGTGATGAATAAAAAGCGGAAGCAACAGGGCAAAGGGTGACTTCACACTTAAACAGCCTGTTTACAAGTCATTTACAGAACTGCAGGAGGGAGAGAGGCTCGGACAAGTCTCCCAAATAAAGCCCCCTTTTCAGAAATACACAAGCAAATAAAATCTTCTGGCCGTACCGCCTGAAATGTGGGTTCTTAAAGGACAAAACGTAGCTCCTTGTTAAGTAAGAACAGTTTCTTGAGCAGAAGACTTCTGTGCAGTTCATTTCATATTGATGGGGACGACGTTTCAGATATGACTTCACAGTATGAGGAGAATAAAAATCACTTAGATACCACTGAGCCTGTTAAAGTGTAAAATTAGTATGCTAAAGGTAAAAAAACATGGGAGGGAAGGACCATGAATAAAAAATGGTGCAGCAGCAGCGATGACAGGGATGGTGACAGGAGAAGAGCCCTGACTGAAACTGGCTCAGATTTAAAGCCACAAAAGGAGCCTAATTATTTTCTCATCTTTCCCCTGCTCGGTCATGTTATAGCTACTCCCTACACTACTGTTCGCTGAGAAGATGACTGCCAAAGCATTGTGAACTAAAGCTTAAACACTCACATTACACAGAGTGGTATAAATGAAATGTTTTGTGCTTGCATATGGGTAGAGTTAGGATGTATAAAGTCAAATTTCCTGGCTGTCAGACATTTTCAATTCTTTCTGGCACACTGATGAGTGACATTTGTAATGCAGCAGAGAGAACTACCGTGAACATTACAGGATGCTCACAGTGCTGAGGGTTACATTTTATGCAGCGCTGGAATTATAGTGTACAATTTGAGAATCCTACACGTACTGAAGCAGGTTTTAAATCCACAATCACAACCATGAAATGGACATTTCTGCATGACAGTATTACCTCTCCTGGAGCACAATAAGTATGAGACTCTACAACTTAGCCGTCTTATCAAACAATTCGTTTGATTTGGAGACGACATTGGATGAAGCCCAGGGGATTTTTTGATTGTTGTCAAAATCGACTTAAAACATCACTCGATGGCTTCCCTTGGGTTGAAAACAGTATCCATTATTTATCAAAGCTTTTGATATACTTGGGATGATGAAACCACCTGCCTCCTGTGTTCACAACGTTGTCCAACCTCTCATATGACTATAGTCGACAAGACATTAGACCAGCTGGCCCATCGATGGAAAAGTGTGACAGGGAAAAATGTCAGTGAAAATTTGACTTGCCACTCCCTCAAACCCTTTGTGCCCTTGAGGAAAACCTACTGAGCGATCAGCAGTAGAATACTGCGGTAGTACTTGAACACGGGGGCAGAAAGGAAACAAGGCAATCAAGCAGTGATTTGTTGACTGATTCCTGATTGAAGAGTTAAAAACTAGCCGGACAAAGGCAGATCTTTGAATGAGCTAGTGTTATTTTAGTATGCCGTGACTCCACATACAAAAGGCAAATTGCTACATTAATCATCATATCCGCTGTTTGGGCTAATCAGGTCCTGTAAGCAATAAATTGTTGATAGTAAAAATTGGCAGCAGGTGAATCTGTAGTTCTCCCTAGTGCTGGCATAAAAGCAAAGATCTGAACAGATCTGTAAAACAAGATCACTCACATCTGCACACCCCCACAGACCAGTACATGTCCACATGAGAGTAAGGTTGTACTCGAGCCATTCCACAACTAAAACGTGAAACAAACCCCACCAAACTGCTCTGTAACCCGGGCAGCACTCAGAGAAAAGGAGATTGAAGAGGTTGCTTGGTTGTAAATAGGGGCAGATGGATCTATAGGCGATGATATAGTACACTGAAGCACTGGACAGAAATGCACTTGGGGTTTGATGCTTCTCCTGCGTCAAGGATCTGATGAAACAGATTATGCATAATTTCCAGGGATCCTCAATAAAGACACAGCTAGGTTGGACTGCAGACGGCTTCTGAAACCAGATGTCTGGATGCCTTTAGCATTGGCGATGATGAATTGGCTCGTTGAAAGCATCAACAACTTGTTTCTCCATTATCCCGGCTCCTGCACCGACCGGCTCCTTGTCTGCATTGATTTGAGTGGCGAGCTGACTTTGCAGAGGCCGCTGCAGACAATACACACTTTTCTGGGAACTTAACCATAAAGTATTCTTTCATTCATCCTCTGAGGGTGATTAGCCACGATAGAAAGCCTGAAAGAGAGCCTCTGTACAGTGTGCCTTAGCCACTCAAAAAAACACAAAAACGTTTGGTCAGTGCTTTCACATTCCAACTCCTGCAACTCAATATGATTCTGCCTAGAGTGGATCAGATGGGCTGCATGTCCAGCCTTTAACCTACGCTGGAATGGAAAGATGCTGCAGAGCATTGATGTGAATCATTTTAGTTTGGACATAATCAGCCAAATAATATCTGCTTCATAAATTTCCCTGCTCGAGTCTCATGGGTTGGTGCCCTGGAAGATGCATTTGTGAAACAATCTGGGAGGAACCCAGGGCACTGATTAGAAAATCTTTTCCACCCTAAAACCCTTTCTGCATCAAGTCACGCATTTACACACACCCTACAGTCCCAAGCCTTTTGTTCGTCTTTTCTGATACCACTTCACACATTTTGCACTCCTACATACTAGCTCTGCCTAATTACAGCAGAGAGTCCCTCTGCTCCCAACTCTGCCTCCAGGCCCCTCACAGCACCAAGCCTCATACAACAATCTAAACAAAGATTTGGCCTTTCAACACGCTGGTTAAAAGAAGCAGCACACCACTCTCAACATAAACTCTGCAGCACCAGACCAAATTAGCCTTATGGATGAGGTACGCAACCCTGTGGTAATTAGTTCCCCCGCTAAATCTTTAAAGCACCTCCCAGCACTCAGAGGACATCAGTGTTAAGCTAAGCAGTTGTCTCCTTATTACAACGAATCTGAAGAGTGAATGCATTACCTTAGAATAGATAAGGCATAACAGATGTCCTCCCTTATAACACAAGGGGCGTTTCTGGTAAATGTGGCGAAGGCTTTAAGATACGCAACCAACAGTGTGAGCAAGGACCACCATGGAGCATCAGTACACACAGACTTGGAGTCTGGTTGGGGCACGCCTGGGTGCCTCTCAGTCTGAAGCCAAGACAGACAACGTTGGGTAACCGCAATGTAAAAGTGGAGCTTCTCACCCCACAAACCTCTTTCTCCACCTCTCTCTCTCTATTGCTTTCTTATTCTGTATTAAAATAACAAATAGATAACTCACTCATTATTAAGCCAGGTACCAGAAAATGTTGTTTGGCATTTTTGCTTGATTAATGACTACCATTAATCAATTTTTATAATTAGAGTTGCTCCAATTCCAATGCCAGTATCAGTAATGCATTCAATATTTATTTTATTTCTATTCTATTTGTTTATACTGCCTAAAATGGTAGAACTGTAATAGTTGAGGACACAAGTCTATACAACCAATCCAATACCACATAATCTTTTTATCAGAAACAGAAATCTGGCACTTCCTTGCAGCATCCTGTACAGCTGTATGCAAGTTTTAATGGACAAGCAGCCAATATCCAAAAACAGCAGGCGAAAGACAACATCTTTTTAAGACTATTTTTCTGCTTTAAAACACAACTGTCTGCAGGATGCATGGTGATGAAATAATATCTGAGGTTAAAAAGGGGACGGCAGAGAAACAAAGTTAACTTTGTTTTAGTGCTGTATACCTCCAGACAACAGAGCAGCTTCTTTCCTCAGGAAGTAAGACTCGTCTGACCTGGTGGCATTAAGAATAAGTATAATAACTGTATAAAACATAGCCAATTTTCATATAGTGGTATCAGTGTAAAATGAGACTGCTCATAACCAGTTAAAAGTGTAGCACTTATATAGCTAATGTCTTAGAACATGCAGCCACTGAAGAACTTTGGCTCAATAACATGCCGGCTAAAATAACTATTTGAATATAAAAAGCTGCCTGATCAGAGAATAAATGAAAGGGAATACAAATCTGAGCAGGCATTTTCGATACATAGTGCCTGGTACCATTTCTGTCAGTACTAAAAAAGTATTGAGGTTCAATACCAGCTGTAAGCACTGATTTGGTTCACACAGGAGCTGAGCGCGTTCATAGCATCATTACTGTTAACGAGCATCTGCAAAACACCCTGCTCTAACAGTGTCAGGGTAGGTCCCAGGCTTTCCTGACCACACAGAGAGATAGCCTTGGCTATGCAATCTTTACGTCTGCTCTTGTTTGTATTTCACATGTTTCCCCCTGTTTCACCACTTTGTTCCTGAGACAGAAACCCCTCCATCAACTATTTCTCACACGGGGGGCTGAGATATTGACGTATCTCTATGCTCGGCCACCTTCACAGTCCTAATCAGAGCTTGTCGTAAACCAAAATTGATCTAATTGAGAGCAGAATAGGATGATGTGACCACACGCTCCCCGTAACTGAATGTTCCACTGTTTCCATGAGCTTGTTGGGCCCAGTAACATTCTTTTGAATCGTTATTTCAACTGGCAGTCAGTGCAGCAGCGAGGCTGGACCAAAAGGGGGGGGCTGAGGTTTCTGGCAGACAAAAGCGATGCATTCTTTGTAACAGTCAAGTTCTGGATATGGAGACAATTTGCTTAGTGGTTAAGATATTTCAGGGCTGTGTATATATAGTGCATGCTTTTCTAGAAAGAGGCAGTTCTGTCATGAATATAAAATACAACATGCTGGCGCAGGAGTATTTACCATCTGAATACCTGCACTTCATCATCACACCTAAAAATAATTTGTTGTTTTTTTGTTTTGGATCTAGTTTCCTGGTTACTGATTTTTTGTTACCTGGCAAGCTGTCACTCAGCGTCTGCTTTCCAGTCTGGTGGCTTCTCATGGACAGCAGGAGGACTGGATGGATGATTTAGCACAGATTTGCTTTGGAACAGAATGAATATCACGAGCAGATGATGCTTCCTGATGCCCAGCTTGTTTAGCAGTGCCAACTGCCTTGCACATGTGCAGGGGGGCCACGGGCTGTGAGAACAGAAGGCCTGGCAGGCGTCATCGCAGCAAGCTTTTTAGTCAACCCCCCTTCTCATTCAGTCGTCTCAAAGGAGGAGGGTGGCAAAGTGAATAATTGTCTCTATTTACAAAGGTCAAGCAAAATTGCTCCTCTTGAGCCTGAACGCAACACTGTGACATCATGACTGTGAAGGCACACACACCTGCAGTCTGACTTCACTCTGGTGGTAATTTACACCCATGTCTTTCTTGCATCATCAAATTAGATAAGCCTGGGCCTGGCCTGACTGGGGCCCACAAGGCAGTGTGTTCACATCACTCCAGGGAGGCCTAAGCATCTCCAGACAGGAAGATGTGCTGGTTTCACCTGCTCCGAACTACATGTCACCACTCTGGAGGGAAACAGGGGGAAGTGAAGAGGTGAAATTGGATTACAGATGGGATGCAGCAGTGTGGGAAAAGGAAGTGAGAAGAGATAAGAAGTCTGGACGGACACGGGGGAAAAAGTAAAGAGAGACAAACGGAGACAAAGAGACAGGAAGGGTGAAGGAGATCCCACCCCTCAGAGTCAGAGGATAGATGTTAGAGGAGGGATAAACAGCTGGATCCAGCTGCTGAGTCGGAGCTTTGTCACAGCTGCCTGTCCCTCTGGAGACTTTGAACTGTTTTCTTTCTCCCTCTTTCTCTCTCCTTACACTACACTAACACCCTTTCATAGAAATGTGGAAGCTGAGAGGTCCATCTCACCTGCAGCAGACAGTCTAGCCGACAGACTGGACTAATGAAATTTCTCGTCCCACGAGAGAGCCATATAAGCCCATCTTTCTTCCTTGCCAGATGTGGGCAGGAAACCCCTCCAGCACCCTTTTATCTCTTTCAGTGTTTGCTTCACAGCCAACACTCTGCGTGGCTGCATCACAGCCTGCAATGACCCTTTATATTCACCCTGAGGTATTGAAGACACTGTTTGCTTTACCACTCAGCACTTACATAAGGACAGCTACAAACAATTCTGTTTTTCGAAAGATCCTTGCCTGATGGTTGAACCTGTCGCAGCAACAAGTTTATATTCAAAAAGCATGAGCAGGTTAAGAGATATATAAACCATTGCTGAAACGACTTCATTATCACATCAACAGTAAATTTTGATAAATGATACACACTTTGAGTCTATTATCATCCAAACAGTCCCCAGTTCCACTCTCTGAAACATGAAAAGTTATTGCTTTTCTGTGATTCATATAATTCAAATTTAACATCTTTGGGAAATGTATGTTACCTAGAGTTTGGGGAATATTGTGTTGGCCATACAGAATTCTTGAAAATTGTAAAAATCAACCGAGAGATTAATAATGAATGAAAGCAATGACATAAACACAGCATTTGCACTTACAGTCTAAAAATACAGTGGTCATTCTATGGTGTTTCAGGTTTTGGTGTTCAAACACACACAGCTTTGGTTTTCCGCTAATGAACAGCACTTCCTCCCAGCTTCTGTATTCAACCATATACCATTAAAAGTTTTACCACAACTTTCTCGTCTTCCTGTGCTGTTGGAAAAGTGAGAAGCAGTCGATTTTCTGATGGACGTCTGAGCACAATAAAATGCGCTCAGCTGTCTCAAGCACAGCAACTTTGACCTGAACACCCACACTCTATCCAGATGTACATCAGTGTTTATGTTCGCTTCAGTGCCCCTGCTAGGCCCAGGAGTAAGTGTTCAAGGAAGTATTACATTTGCAAACACATTAAGTAGCACATCCAGTTTCCTGCAATTTTACCATTCCCTGAAAATACTGTTATACCGCAGAGCCACAGCGAAGCTCGGTAGTTAGCAGGAGGAAAAAGAAACAGTGGAGACCAAAAGCAGAGTCAGCTCGCCTCAAGCTAAACCAATCCCTAGGGGAGACAGGCCAGGCTGGTATTAAAACAGACAAGTGAACATTTTGTTTGACACAAACCATTTTCAGAAAAATGTCTGGTAAGAATTGATTACACGCTTTGTGTACCAAAATACTAGTCTGAAACTGGCAATTTAACTCATCTCCTTAGTTAGTCTCATTTGGTTACGGTGGAAAAGCTTGACTGGAGGAGTTAGCAAAGTTTATTAAAGAGAGAAAGTGGCCATGTCCCTATGTGTCAACAAATCATTGCATTTTACATGGCTGTTTTGCAGCAAATCTAGTCTGGGTGCAATAAATAATGAGCTACTTTTATGCACTGAGCTGACAACTACTAGCAATTGTGGTTGACATTTATAACAAGCACCTGAAACACTGAAAAAGGAGTTTTGTGGATGAGCAAAACTTTGTTTTTTTAAGTTAAATTGTCTTTTCAACAGGGACTGCAGGTATTCTTGGACACACAAAAGAAAAAAAGCCATAGACTGTGAAAAGCAAGATGTACTTCAGCAATGCAGGCTTCCCAACGTCCCCTGAGGAAGCTAGTACAAAAGCAATTAAATAGTGAACACCAAATCTTTATATGGACTGTACTGCAGAGAGCACCATGAATGTGTCTGGATTAAGAAAATTATTACCTTATGCCACCACAAGATTCATCCAAGGCAATTCAGTTCAAGCACAACATGGACTCAAGCACCTGTCTGGTGGTCACCAGTGGGTGGTTGCTTTAGTACTAAAAGACTGAAACTAAAACTGCGAGGGACTCATGAAAAAGAAACACATTCTTTCAATCATTCATACTTTCTCTCCGGGGCAATTATGAGTACTCCACTTTCCCCATAGACTGGTTGCTTTTATGTTGGCAGGAATGGAGAAGAGATTCAGAGTGCCACTTCACTGGGGTACCTCTTTCAACTAGGCTGCCTTTAAAGAATTCAGTGAAATAATGAATATGTTTGAGTGGTGTTGTATGTTACACCACTCTGCAAGACTCTGCATCTGTAGTTATCTAAACTAAAAACTATCAGGCTTATAATACTGTTGCACACAAGAAACCCCAGCCAAGGCATAAAAGGGGATGTGATGTGTTTAGTCAAAAAGTTGCCAAGACATCTGCTGAGACAGGAAGCACTTTGGGTGGCGAAGGCACTGATGAATGCAAAAGTTTGTGTTGCAACTTAAAGAAAGAAAAAATGGCAAAATATTTCCTCCTTCTCTCGCAGCAATCAGTGTTTGCCTCATGTTGCTAGGGGGGCTACAGCGATGACAAGCGAACCATTCTGTCATGAACATGGGGGAGGCTGGTTTAAAAATTAGGTCTGGCCTACCCGCACACCCAGCTAATGAGATATGAAGTGTGATCAGATAAGAATTTTGGATAGGGGACAGACCAACAGACAGACGAGGAAGCCCCCCCACTTGTGTCACCTCCGCCGCTCATGCCAGCGCTTGTCAGGGCTCATTTCCCCCTCAGCTGCCTGGAGACCCCCTCTCGCCTTTCTACTGGAGCCAGAACGACCCCCCAAAACAGACAGAGGGACAATTCTTGCAGAGACACACACTCAGAACCAACCCAAAACCACAATGAAATGAGGTGTAAATTATTCCCCAATGTGAGATTCTGACATAACCGACTGGAAAGCGTCATTGCTTCATAAGCGAAATAACACATAGGAGAATTAATGGCAAATATCTCTCAATGCCAAGACAACCAGGGCTGGCTTTACTGAATTTGGGGATATTAGGGCTGGCTGATATGCCTCATTATCCCTAATGACATCTTGTATTGCTCCTCTTCTTCCGAGTCAGGAATCAAAAGCTCTATGCTAAATGAGCTATTTAAATGACCTTGAGGTAATTGTTGCTTCATCCTGTTAACTAAACTATTATTCCAAAGGACCTCACACATGTGATCTAAAATGTACATTGGCTGAATACAGCTAATGCTATCCACAGTGTGTGTGTATATATATATATATATATATATATATATATATATATATATATATATATATATATATATATATATATATATATATATATATATATATATGGATCAAATAGAAGTATGCCATGAGCATAGGAAGTTATGATATTGTGGTTCCTTTATAGCATCAGATCTGCACTGTAACTTTTACATTGTCCAGAAAACTTGTAAAATGTGAGTCAGTTGGAATACTAATAACGGAGAATAGAATTAATAATGGCTCATGAAATACATTCCACAGTGCAGCTTGTGGTTTTTAAGATGTTGTTTTTCATGTCGTATTTGATTTTCACTGACAGGGATGACCCATTTTCTTAGCAGTATATCTGGCATATTGAATTACAAGACTGATTGCTGTTAATAGGCTTAACTCCTTATTTTTAGTTATAGTTTTTTTCCGCACACATCTAATTCTAAAGTCATCCATAAACCAACTGCTATATTGCAGAAAGTGACAAAATATCGCAGGCACAGCACTGTGGAGCCAGACGATATTAGAATAATCATGAACTGCTGTGCTGGTGACCTGCAGAGGAAAAAAAAAATCAAGCCACTTCAAACATTTGAATTAATGATCACAATGTCCTTATTGTAATGGTTTTTTGGATAGGCATTGTGTATGGAAAAAGGGAATTGGGAATTTCATCTGCAAAGGGAAAAAAGGCAGTCATCAGATGTCTTGCTGAGATGTTTGGATGTAGAGCTGGCACCCTGAGTAAGAGCAGTCTGTTCTCACATGGCCCGCCAAATACAAGTCTGAGGCATCCAGGCCGGCTCAAGAGAGGCCAGAGAGCAGCAACTTGACAGACCTACTTCATAGTTGGACCCTGTGAAGCTACTGATCAAAATATGTCATACTCTGAGAGATGTTTGCGAGCAGGTAGAAATGCTTTTGGAAGCGACGAGGAGCACAGTCCACAGTCAGACCATTTTGAAAGAAAACAAAATATGGGGTTTCAGATATTTTCATAGAGCGTGAACTTCAGCCCACATTGGAGTGAGTGATCGTAAAGTTTTACAGATTTCCAAAACATACATTTCTTTAATTATTCTTTGGTTTTGTTTCAAAATTCCATAATCAATTTCAGTGCATTCTCCTTTCTCCTGATCCTTGTGGTCCCTGTGATTTATAATTAGGGGACCTCCCAAAAGAAGCCTTCGTAGCTTCTATTTCTGCAGTCAAGCCAGAAGTCGCAGTGAGGCCTGCGTCTCCCTTCACCCCTCCCTCTCCCAAGGCCAAACCCTGGGCCAAGATCCCGTCTGCGGGGCCCTCTGTCTGGACTGCGCTCCGTATCCAACTCCTTGATCCATGCGATACTACAGCAGACTCTTGTGAAATAGAATTTGTCTGAATGTCTATACTTCACTTGAATCACTTGAATGATTTAACTAACTGATGAGCTGTCTTTTTGTACGTTCTGTCTTTTTAATAAGATTGCCAAAACCGATATGTTTAAATGAAACAGCACTGCAGTCACTGGGGGTGCTGTAATTTGTCTAAACTTTAATTCATCTTGTCGTTGACAGCCATTTTTTCTCACGCTCAACTAGCCTAATTAAGGTGCCTTTTGAGAGTGAAGTGACATCTATGTCTTTAGATAAAGCCCTGAATTTGTCTCTGCCTGTGAATATGTGAAAAACCCCTTTGTGCCTGGGCTGACAGAGGACTTTACACTGCCTCCGTTACCCTGGAAACCTTTTGAGAGGTGAAGGGGAGGACAGCCAAAGAGGAGATCATCTTGGCCTAAAACTGCAGGTAAATCCTCACTCAGGCAGTCCAGTTTAAACAGCTTTAACATTAAAAAATAACTCTTCATTGAGGAATGAAAGGAGTCAGCAAAGTCTGACAAATTTCTCTCCCATTAAACTAATAAATTTCCATTTGTTATTCTCTTCTCAATTGCCCCCAAGTTAAGTTCAGACTCTCACATGAGCTCAACGTTTAAGCGTAGGAGTGTGTTTACAAACTTTCTAATGGAATAAATCTGCAAAAAAAAAAAAAGTCCTACCTCAAGAATGCAGGTCCCGGGAGCTGTGTTCTCCTTGATGGACACGTTATAGAAGTTTCTCTCAAAAACGGGCTCGTTGTCATTTATATCCTGAAGCACAATGTTAACGACAGCCGTGGAGGACAGGGGTGGTTTCCCTCCATCTGTGGCCACCACAGTAATACTGGGATTGGGGTTCTTTTCATAATCCAGTTGTGAGAGAGTGGTGATAATCCCCGTGATGGAGTCCACACTGAACCAGTTGGAGTAAGCACCTTGGTCTTTCAGGATGCTGTAGGTAATGTCCCCATTGGGCCCCTGGTCTTTGTCTCTAGCTGTCACCTGTAGCACAAAGCTCCCTGGAAACACCACTTCAGGAATGACCTGCCTGTATACTGGCTGGTCAAACAGAGGAGGGTTGTCGTTGATGTCCGTCACCTGGATGATGAAGGCGGACTCGGCCCTGAGAGGAGGCGTGCCAGAGTCTGTCGCCATCACCCTCAGCTCGTAGGTGTCTCTCTCCTCCCGGTCCAGAATCTTGTCCACACAGATCAGATAGATGATGCTATCCTTAGTGGTCAGGGCAAATTTTCCATCTCCTCCCTCTAGCGACACATTGACATTGGCATACTCTCCATAGTCTGGGTCAGTGACTGAGATTCTGGCTACATACTGGCCAGGCTGTGCGCCTTCTGAGATTCGGGGAGATCCATCCTCACTGAGAAAGATGATGGTCATGGTGGGCTGGTTGTCATTGTAGTCTCTGACATGGATGGTAACAAAGGCATTGGTCACCTCAGGCTGGGTCGCATTGTCTTGAGCCTGGACCACCAGCTCGTGGACTCTCCTCATCTCAAAGTCCAGCGGCTTGTTTAGTGTGATGACGCCAGTGCGAGAGTCAACAACAAAGTAGCGGTCCGGGTCACTTTGCCTCCTGTTGATTTCATACAGCACCATCCCATTGTCCCCTTCATCTGCATCTGTGGCGAACACCTGCAGGATGTTGCTTCCTGGCTGGAGGTTCTCAGATATTATGGCATGGTAGCGGCTCTGGTTGAAAACAGGAGCGTTGTCATTTATGTCTTGTACAGTAACATCTAATATCATCTGATCAGTCCTTTTAGGGGAACCACCATCAAAAGCTTCCAGAGATAAAGTATAGGTGGATCTTTTCTCTCTGTCTAGAATGGCATTGACAACCAAGTCCAGATAGAGAACCTCGCTGCTTCCCCTCCTGGTCTCCAGGGTGAATGCCTGGCCAACATTTCCATCCTTTATAAGGTAACCCTGTGTTGTAAGTTGCCCTTTATCAGCATCAACAGCTGGCTCAAGAGGAAATCTGGTGCCAATGGCTGTCTGCTCCGGGATTTTAAATGTGGCTCGTTTTCTCGGGAACATCGGGGCATGGTCATTTATGTCGTTCACTTTGATGGTCACCTCCACGGTCACACCTGTCATGGTGACAGCAATGAAGTTGTACCTATCCCGAAGTTCCCTATCTAGAACTTTGGCGGTTTTAATAATGCCCGTGCTCTCATCTATGTCCAAGTCATTACCCACGCCTGTGCCCTCATGGTCTGAGATGAAGTACAGGGATGCTGTGATGCCAGGAGGAAGTCCTGCGCTGATGTCACCTACAATTGTGCCTGCTGGCTGTTCCTCATCTAGCTGTAGCTCAAGGGTGCCCAGGACCAAGGGTGAATGGACTGTTACAAGCTCTAAGGCCACATATACCATTAGCACTATCCTCCTGTTCCACCAACCCTCACGGTGCAAAGGGTCCATTGCAGACTTCCCAAAACCCTTGGCAGCTGTCTTCATTTTGGCTCCTTCTTTTTAAACCTGAAGACACACAAAGAGGAAAAGCTGAGCAATATCAAAAACCTGACAACAGCAGAAACTAAGAAAAGGTGTGTGTTATTTCTGCCTCGAAATACAGAGCAATTTAGTTTAAGAAAAGTAAGTATATGCCTTAAACACTTTCCCGTATGTTTTATTGGCTCTATTCCCAACCACAGCACATACAATAGACCCTGCACAGAACATTTTCCTACACTTCTTAGTTCACTTAATAAGTCAACACCTTGTTCCCCCTACATACCAGAGAGTTCTCCCTTGCTAAAGAAACATCAAACCCACATGCCGCAGCACACTACCTCTGACAGGGTGTTTTTGGCTGTAACTATTCAACTCTAATTAAAAAGGTGCAGGAATTGCTACCCTGTGTGTTCACAATAGCTGTACCTTCTCATGTAAATCTAGGAGGTGAGGTCCTGAATTTTAGTGCCACATTTTGCTCTCATGGACTGACACTTCTCCAAGAACCAATTAAAACATTTAACTCTACCCAAGCAAACATCTTTCAATACTTACGGGAATTAATAGTTTGACTGTTAAATCAAGGGGGAAAACCTTCAAATATTGATATTTAAAAAGGAGAGAGGGTGTCAGAATTCCTTGCATAAACAATAGGCGAGCTCTGGCAGTGCACCCACACCGCAGCAGAGGATCTGTAATTGAGACTGAGAGACACTTTAGAGCAATGTGGAACTTGTTCAACAAGACTGTCACCATCTGCAGAATAATCCAAAAACCACCAAGTGTCTGGCACACAGAAAATGATTGTGTCTTTTTCATTAAATAGGAAGAGCCGCTTCCAGTTGTCTGTGGTTCTCATGTCATTCATTACTACATTGACTTGTCTGCAAAGTAAATTTATTTTAATTTTCTGGAAATTTAAACAGCAGTACATAATGATCTAATAAATTTGGGGGAATTGAGTGTCTAGTGAAATCTCTTCAATGCTCCCCCCAGTGGTTTAACAGATACCTGCAAGGAAACATTCCCATCCCCATCTGTCTGTCTGTCTGTGCACTAAATGCCTCCTATGTGTCCCTGAATGCAGCAAGGCGATCCGTCTCAGCCACAGTGGTGACAGTGTGTTTGAGTGACAGAGCAGTACAGCAGAGTTGAAGGGCTCCATGCAGTCTACCTCTCTCCCCTTTTCTGGCTCTGCAGCATTGTAATTGAGGGCTGCTGGAAGTTGGCCATAAGCATAAGATTCCAGGGCTAATTTCAGTCTGCCGTGATTCAGAGCCGGCAACACTGAAGATGCTAACTTTAACGTCATGAATTGGTTCGAGTTCAAACTATTGTAAGTAGTAAGAAATGTTGGCATATTACTTTCATCCTGTTGTGTAATGAAAACCAGTTCTGTGTTACAAGTTTTGAGATTATTTAGCAGTTTAGAAAACAAAAATGAATCAATCAATTTACTGCATTCATTCCTAATTCATATTAATCTCACTGTGATCTTAATGAGTAGAAGCAAATTCCTGCAAAAAAAGTGAATTCCCGCAATCACTAGCTACCTCTGCAGTGATAGATTAAAAAAGGTTGATGTTTTTCATTCACAAGGACCTTTCTCAAGCACTACAAATTCATAACTACATACCAGACGTTGGGTTGCTTTGCAAGAGCTGTTCTTGGCCAAAACATAAGCGCATCCATGACTGCCTTAAACATTTTTAAAGCACTTGAACTTTAAAGTCTCAGCATTGATTTACTTAACTGCAACACTGGGGATGCCTTATACAAAGCTCTCTCTCTCTCTCTCTCTCTGAAGCACAAAGGATAGTTTTCCAAGGCCAGGATCTTTGTCCAAATGCCACAACTGAAATAATGCATTCTCTGGTTGAGCTACAGTGGAGGACCTCTGCAGAGCGGAGTAGCCTAATGGATATAGCAGACACAGTCGGGTAGTCTAATTGCACAATACCAGGTTAAGGAGGACATCTGGTTTTGAAAGATTCAGTACAAAGTTAAAGAGAAATTTCAGCACTTTAAAGTTACGTCCTTATGTAAAGTCAGAACCTTGGTGTCTGTTACCTCTCTATTGTTCACCTAATATATAACAAATACTGTCACCAATCCACCCAGCCAAGCCTCCATTGCTGAGTGTTCATATCTGAACATTACCGGCCACTTAGCATTCAGGATAAAAAAGGTAACAAGCTATTCTTGCTCAGGGCTTCAGGGAAAGCAATCCAGAAAAAAAAACTGTTCAGAACAGCTGCTGATAATTGAAAGCTGTTGCATTTAGAATGCCAATCCCATTGTGGCTTGGATTCAGATGTTTGCCTTGCATCATTGTCCTTGATCACGGTGAGTGCCTATTGCTTGTAGTTGGTGAAGAGTTTCGTTTTAGATGATGTAACTGTTGGAGGATTAACATCCGTGTAAACACAGCAGAGACACAAAAATATTTCACTTGCACGTTGGAAAAGCTTCCTTGAGGTTATTTTTTCCAAAAAACCAGCATGTGTGAAACACATCATGAACATCTCATTGTGAGCAGTAACTATAGCAGTGACCCACTTTCTTCTGAATTTCCTAAACCAAGTCAACCGACCAAATCCAAGGTTTCTAGGATTTACATGCAGAATGAAACCTCTGTTTGAATACAGTGGAGATCACTCTGAGCTCTCTGCTAGCATGACTGGAATCAGCATCAAAATCCCTGGCAGCAGTGAATGCTGGGAACATCAGGACTGCATTTCTACCTCTCATGTTTGGTAAAATGTGTCAGACATTCATTTTTCATGATAGCTGAAAATATATTTGCTCATTCATGCTTCACTTTTCAATGTTCTGTGATGTGCTTTTTGTAGTTCTCTCACAACAGGATCAAGACATCCAGGCCTTTGGTTTGGCAAAACATAGAGCTGACGATCCATCTGGACAAACACGGTTACCTCATTCCATGAGCCAATACCTACATTACAGAGACGAATGCCAAACCTCTCATGAAATTAAATTATTTCAACCATGTAGAGTAAAAGATACCTTTAAACATCTTAATACAGTGGATTTGCCACATATCAAACTGGCCTTAGTCAAGTCATATAATTTTGTCAGTGAAGATATATCTTAGGGATACTGACTAATCCTCATATACCTTTCATAAGCTAATTTCTACAATCACACCAAATATTTGAGATGCCTTGTGAATTAGACTTGATGCTTTTCTGATCCAACCTGAGTATTTGATCTGCAAGGATACATCCCAAATGCTGTTGAAAATCTCTCCCAATCCATCAAAAACATGATCCCAAATGCTGCTCTATTTTAATTAACAGAACCACTATTTTCACCACCGATGGGCCAAGAGGGACAGCTATAGTGACAGACTCGTAAAATGAGCTTCTAATTCCATGCCATGATTCCAGTTAACTCAAACAAAACTTCTGTGGTTTCGTGAACATGCCAGGCTGCCTCAGGCTCAATGGAGCCATAATGGAAACCACAGACAGAACTGCAGATTGACTGGACATGAGGATGACAGGCTTAGCACAAAGCAAACTAAGAACTTTGAATGTTTGCCAGGCTACTGCCTCCCACAAATGCCGCGTTTCTGTGCCCCGCATTCGTTTTTGAATCGTAAGGCCGTCAGCATGTAAAAAAGGCCAGGAAAAGCCATCACAGGCCTCAGATACACATTGCCTTCCTGGTCATAATAAACAGGGTATTGGGAAAACACACCGGCTCCTCTCTCACAATGAACTTAAGGTTTCTGAGGGTCCGTGACCAGAAAACTCATCTCTTTCCCACAGCAAGAGCAGCATGGGTCGGTTCAGCTGTTTGTGTAAGATGTTCCGGATAAAAAAAACACACACCTTATGTCTTTGAAGATGACACCATCTGATAATGCCTTGGCTGTACTGGTGGTTGCATCATTAACAACACATGTGCATCGAGTTACAGTAGCTGGGTAGCAAGCAGTGTTTGGACAACATTACTACAAGCTAAGGTCAAAGTTCACCTTATATGTAAACAGTAACATACATGTTTGTAAAAGCGACACAACTGTATTAAAAAAAAATCTGTGGGTGTTCACAAAAGCTTCCTGCTTCCAGCATTGACGTAGAATATTTATTTATGGTGACAGAGTCTGGTCACAAATGAGAAAACAAACTCTCGAGTTGACAGCCTCCTGGCACGACATCCTCGAAGGCCATGATTGACGACAGTTGACTTGTTTTACCGATGACGACACTGCGAGGAGACGAGTTAAGACCGAAGTGACTACAGCCAGACTTTTCAGAAATGTAAGGCTGCGAGAAACTTTCTGGGTGGCGTTGGTGTGGCCGTCCTGGGAGAAACATATCTTGTGTTTTTCATTCCTTTATTAGGAGTCTGGAAAACTAGCTTCATCAACAGCATATGTAAGCTACAAAGACAAGAAATGAAATGATTACTTCATGCACTGTGCTGAGGGTTTATGACATAATCCTTGGATTCTTTCAAGAGCTGTGGAGGTCCACATTGTGCTTTTATCCATCATTGGCTGCTTTTTTGTTTGTTTTCTCTGAGGGTTCAACATTACAACTACTCCAAAAGTGGCACATTAGAATAATGCTCTAGGATGGGGGTGCTGATGGCAATTATCACATAGAGTTAAAATGGATGCATGGATAGACATATGGGCAGAAAATTGGTTTGATAGGTGGATGGATGAAACACTCACCTCTTACCTCTAGCGCTATTTATTCATCCAGATTTTTTTGGTGTGGGTTGCCAAGTTTTGGAGGCTGTGAATGTCTGCCTTTTCTCAAATAGGCTTTAATAGAACTAGATGTCACTCGGCAACAAAAAAATACTTTGGAAGGTCTCAACAGTAATGTCTCTTTCCAGAAATAATGATCCAGTTACACAAGATTATCCACAGACCACCATGCGGGCAGTTTCATGAAGAAGCTATTTTCTGTCTACCTAATTACAACCTTAACAGGGCGCTGAAGCGTGGAGAGACTCGCGGTCGAGACTCCACCGGATGTAAACACCGACAGCATCCTCCTCAGCTGAGCTGTAGCGTTAGCTCATCTATGAGCAGACATTAGCCAATGTTTCCATAAAATGTCAAGCAAAGTTTAAGTGAACTTTTGAAAGTTCGCATAAGACCAAAATGCGAATCTGGTGCATTTCCATAAACTGTTTTTAGTGAATGAACTGGGAACGTTGAGCGAAATTTCCTCAGAGGATGACATGATGTAGTACGGGTGTAGGTGCACAGATGTGAAAGTAAACCGAGGCTAGAGGTGAACAAACCAGGAGACAAAGTGGAGAGAGGTCTTCAAGTTGTAATTGTTCTTGGATGTCAGCTAGCATAGGCCATGTTGGATGCTATCCAGAGACGATGAAGAATGCAATGATGACAATGCACGCAGCAGACAGCGGAAACAGCTGATCAAACATCTCAAGCGAGCGTGCCATTTTTGTGAGTTTTTAGACGGTTTTGCAGTTTCCATAACATTCCTTATGCAATATTCTTCCAAATGTGCATCAACATGCTTTATGGAAACACGGCTATTGCTGTCAAACTGTTATTCCACTACATCAAGGAGAAGGCAGACATCTCTGCGGCTCATCGGCAACTCACACCTAAACAATGTAGTTGGACAAAGTGCACGACAAGTAAGAGGGAAAATTAGGGGAAAATATTTTTTGATTTTGTGCTGAACTGTTCCTTTATAAATCTTAAAGGTGGCACTCAAATTAAACCAAACACAGGACTCTGTTCCTCTCCTCAAACTGATGAGTGGTTGTAAGAAAAAAAAAAAAAAAAAAGAAGGGAGGAGCCTGCAGTCCTTGTTGTGTCTAAAGTCAAAAAAAAGGGGGCTGCATCATTACTCAGCTGCACCATGGCAACCATCACTCTCACAACTTAAGTGCGCGGTGATGGAACCCAGCGGAGACTTAATTAATTTATTAATTGAGGGAAAGGAACACCTATTCACGGTCAATGAACACAAGTCTGCCACCACAATAACTGTGCCGACATGTGGATAATCATTTGGTATGTGCTCGACTGGAGTGAGAGGGAGGCACAAAGGCTCAGCGGCGGCGGCAGCAGCACTCTCTGGACAATAAAATAACTCCATAGGTTGACCAATTTGAAAGGAATGTCTCAGAGTGGTTTAAAAAAAAAAAGAAAGAAAGAAAGAAAAAAAAAGAGCGACATGACAAACAGATTAAATATGTGGCTCCATCAAAGTGTGCGCGCGAGCTCAGCGTGCGCCTCACAAATCACCGCAGTCAAACAAATTAAAGAAAATTTCTTTATGGAAGGATCATAATAGTCTGATCATAATATCCTTCAGGGGCATTTTCACATCAAAAGACTGAGGATGAAAGCTGTAAACACACAACGTATGTCCCTGAACACTGCAGAGTCTGAAGTTTGTGACAGACTCCAACCCTGAAGGCAGATCTGCGCATGAAGGAAACCGGTCTGCACTCACACACACACAAAAAGAAAAAAGAAAAATAGCCGATGTCTTCAGTCATGTATGAGCTTTTACACGTCCTTCCACTAGGAATGAACTGCGCCAGAGTAATCTGCAAAGTGCGTTAGACATGAAACAAGTATTCTGGAGGATGAAGTGTGATGATGGATTAACTACACGGATGGATAACTTCATCGCACCAGGTTCCTTGAGGAGTGAGGAGGTCCGTGACATGCTGTGATGGATACTCACATTCATCTGTTGCTCTGCTGGGTTTTTAGAGAAGCCGAGTTCCTAGATTATCCAAAGTCCGCTCAGTATTCCCTTCTGAAGTCCAAAGTGAAAGTTACATCCATCTCAGGACTGACACACGTCCGCGTACTCTGCCAGTGGTTGAAGTGATTTTTCGCCCTCCCCGATTCTCCTTCTTGGTTCTTTTTGGATGTTCTGGTCAGACGAAAACAAATACCAGAAGTAAAACTGCAACTTGTGTCTTGTAAAACTTTCCCTGCGTCCTCCTCAAGTAGACGTTATCAACTCATCTGCACCCGCTGTCCGTCGGTCTGTCTGGTCTCAGACACACTGCAGCAGCACGCTGACTGAAGCCCAGCAGTGTGGGGCCGAGCGGTGGACGTCCCTCTCCAAATCTAATTTATTCAACACGTGACGGAGCGCAACCTCCTGCTCCTCTCTTCTCCAGAGCTGCTGCTGCTGCTGCTGCTGCCACAAGGAGCCACACCACACCGACTGCGGAGAGGCAGGCCAGGTTATTGCTGAACTTTGGTGCCACCATCCTATGTGAAAGGGAAGTGTACATCACTATTATACTTCACCGTGCTCCATGTGGCTTATGACAGAGTGCATTTAATGAACTGTATTTAAATGCAGTGTTAAGTACTTTGTTGTTTAGCTGAATAATTCCATTTTATGTGACTTTACGCATCTTCTCCACCACATTCACAGGGAAATATTGTGCTTTCTACTCCTTTATTTTTATTACAAAGCTTTGATTTATTATTTTAGACCACACTACCCAGCAGCGACTGCAACATTAAAGCCATGCCATCGATAATTATTATCCACTCATATCAGATATTTCACTTTGAAATGGAGAATTCTGCACCACAGATAGTTTTACTTTTGGTACTTTAAGTCAATTTTGATGATAATACTTCTTTACTTTTTTGACTTGTAACAGATTATTTCTACAGTGTGTTATCACTAGATGCACTCCTTCCTCCACTGGCTGCTACATGGGTTTAAATGATCTGGAATAATGGAATAATAAGATTTGAAATGTCTCGGTATTGTCTGGATGAGTGTGCTGTCAAATGTGCATATGGAAACACATTTCTGTGGTTTTTTAAACTGGGTGGAGTGAAGCTCCAAAATGTTAACCCTCATATTTTATCTGACAAAAAAGTTACAGTCTCTACATTTCTTTTTTTATGAATTCTATCCCCATAAGGTTTTGTTGGCACAACACTATGAACACACTATGATTCTGACATAAATAGGAGATCAAAGGTGAATTTCAAGATCACAGTTTGGGAAACTTTTACTGTATTTTAGGGGAAAACCATAGTTGATATTTTTAAGACACTCTGTCTATCGTAATAAGTTGCTTACTCTCTGGCTCTAACCTTCAGGTATGGTGTGTAGGATCCACCTACACACCATACCTTGAGTAAACATCCTCAAAACAACCACAGCGCAGTCCAGGGAGACCCCGCTATCATACAGACACTGTTTTTCTTCAGATGTTGGAAGACAAGAAATCTCTGAGGGGTATTTTTCATCTTAGTCTCAAAAAGGAGTCAGTGCCCCTAACTTTTCCTCACATCTCGTGACTCCTTAAAGGAGCACAGCCTACACCACCAGCCAGATCCCAAGAGGAGCTCCACTTTTATCTCTAATAGTGCTGGAGCCATAACCCTGCTTCACTTTATGTCCATCACTTAGCTCTCTGAAAGTTATTAAACCCTTGTCACGTTGTATTTGGATCTTATAAACAAGACAACAACAGAGGGGCCTCGCCGTGTCACCAGTCATATTTATTGTTGAGAAACAGTTGACATAAATGGGGGGGGAGGGGGTGGTGGGTGCATGCAACAGCTCATCTTGCTTTCATTCACTGTTTTTTATGTTTATACATGCTGTTTTCATGTGATGTGTCTTTACACAACAACTGACTCACCCTCAGAGAAACGTCATATAGTCCTAATGATTTATGATAACATCGTATTAGCGACAGATAAATCTCCCCGACAGATCTGTTTGTTATATTTCTTCCGATTAAAGAAATATCCAACTTTTGTGAAAAGTTTGGTCAGTGTAATTTTTCTACTAAAGTTCAACATTTTTGCTGGCGTAACCCTTTTTCCCCCCGAAGCAACCCAGTTATGTCTCCCAACTCTCACTCTCTGAGCTGAGCTGCTATATCACTAAGTGAAATGAGTTCCAGAGCTGGCAGCAGCTCATTATTACTGTGACAGCAAGGAAGAGTAGGCAAACTCACACTCATACGCTCCGATCCACGCGTACATTCACATCGACACACTCACACAAAAATCAGATGACACTTATTTTTTGCTAAGTTAGAACAGCCTACAGCTTTACTTCAGGGACCGGCACGTCATCCATGTCCACCTCTGTCCCTGCGTTTAAATGCCACTTATTCTGACGAAACAGGGAGACAGACAAATTGAAATGGGGATTGTGCTTGTTTATGTTCTTTATCCCTGGTGTGATTCAGAGGGCGAAGAAACCATAGAGTGATAACAGGAAGTTAAATTGTACACAAAACAATGTTTACAGATTGCACGAGATGAAGTAAGAAGAGAGAGCTGCAGAGTCATTAAGGTATCTAGTAAATGTCAGTGCAGTAAGATGTATGGCAGAGTTGTAAAAAAAACAAAGGACTGTTTATGTTTTTATTTCCTTTCTTTGAGAACATGTTTCATATTATGAATGTTATGAATTTGACTCACTATCTGTGTAGTCTGTCACCATGTGTTTATTTATCACAGATAATGATGAATTGCTTGTCTTATCAAGTGTCTTTATAGTAAACATCTTTTGGTTATTAGTTTTCTGCATTATGTAAAATGAATGCCATAAACACTGCCTGTTGACAAGACAATGGATCGTCAAATATCCTGTTGACAGCATAGTAATCAGACAAAATGTTCACTAGACAGAGTTTCCTGTTCTGACTCTGGGAAATGATGAAAGATAAAAAGATGTAAAAGCTAAATGCCAGCCTGATGCATATGTCTGTGTTTTATATATATAAAAATTAAAAAAAAATTAAAAAAAAAACTAGCAGATTAGGGTTTGTACTGTGGATTAATGGCATCAAAACATCAGAGGAGCATCTTTACTTTTCTTTTACACTTTCGTTCAACTTTGTGTTCAACTTCAGATTTTGCTCTCTACATCGTAATATTTAATTCACACTAATTTAAGCCAAGATATGTTTTCATTTTCAGTTCATTTTTTTCACGTCTATTTTTCCAAGCACATGATCATCCTGTGAGTAAAATCCACTTCAGTTCAGTGCTGACTGTTGCTATGAGTCATAGGAGACCCTGAATTAAAAAAAAAAAAAAAAAAAAAACCCTAGGTGCTGTAATGGTGGATAAATCTGCAATTCTACTTTGAGGTTACATGCTGTCCACATCACAAGGTTGTGGTCTTGGTCGTTTTTCTGTGATGGCTATTTTAGTGACATTTGACCATGGATTAGAGGGGAAACCACAGAGCTTGGCTCCTTTAGCCGTGCTGAAAGTCCATGGAAGAAATAATAAACAGATCGAATTTAATCAAGATTAAAGTTAAGTGTGTGACAGGCTGCTTTGCTAGAGGAATTCATTTCAACTACAACGGAAGTGCATCAAACCTGATACACAAAATGTAATAAAAATTCGATTAAGCAGGTTATTATTGAGCTGCCCCCGTGAAATATAACTTCAGTGAGTGAATATTGTAGGATTCAGATTCTTCTACATCGTTCTACCTTAGTGTAATGACATGATAAAAATGATTTCTGTGAGATGTTTTTCCCGTCATCAAATTGTATTGCTTATGTTCAGCAGCTGACCCTCAGATCGCTGAGGACTGTGTTGTGTTTTTCACACTCACAAGGTTTTTATTGTTTGCATTTGCAAGTGTGCCTTAGGTAACAAGAAAAGGGTTTTAAATGTCAGAAATCTGAATTGCCTCAGGACATAAGGTTATTGAGACAGGTCGTGATCTTATTCCAGTGGGCTGAGAGTGAAAATTTGATTGAGAAATCTATGAATATTTATGAAGCAATAAAAAGATAACAAGGGTGAATGAAGTTCTGTTATTTTCATTACTGCTGATATTTAACCGTTCACGAAACAGTACAGCATTTTTAAATGAAATCAACCAGAAAAAAATATTTTTCTGTTTTTTTCTCAACATACTAGTTCATAGACATTCTCTAAGCCAGACCTCAGTACAAAGACTTACTCATCTTTCTGTTCTACCACTGCATCTGAAAATACATGGGATGTTATGCATTGAAGGCCTTAATTAGCCATGTTTTTTTGTTGTTTCTTACAGTGGATTGTGTAGAATACTTGATAGTGAAACCATAATGGTGTTCTGGGGGGTTGGGCATGTGTTTAAGCAGAGTTCTAATGTAGACTTTTATTGAGACGGAACACTAACCAGAAGCACTATTGGACCATTTCCTCCAGGTTGCTGTGCATTTAGAGAAATATGAGCTTTGGGGGGTTTTAATGTCACTTTGAAAAGAATGTGCTTGGTGAATGAGAAGACCTGAGATCAGTTCTTGATCATGTTAAAGGGCATTTTCAGTTGCACAGCGTTAAAGCAAACTCGAATAACTATTTGCAACGTGTGTTTGCTTTGTACTCTATATAGACATACGCTGCACAATCCCTTCCAAAGCACATACAGTATATCGAGCACACAGGTGGTTTTCATTTGGTCAAGAAAAATTCAGGGAGTACCAGCTCTTTGTCATCTTCTGGTTAATCATGATGTAAAAGATCTCTTATAGATTTCTGTTTAGTGTTACCACTGCTTCCTGGCTCCAGAAATTGCAGCAATAAATCTTTCATGTAAAGAAAAAAAAAGTCTAAATTCTTCATTATGTGGCCCAACAATTCATTATATGTCACATCCACAATCTAAATTTACTCTGGGTAGAAGAAAAAGCAGCCTCCAGTCAAACTTGGTGGTATGTAAGTGAGGTAGTATATAAGAGTCAACAACAAGTAGATTAAATTTATACCATGTCCACATCTCTTTCATACCACAGATGCACGCATGTATTTGAAAGATGCGTCTTCTTTCCAAGCGCCTGCAGAGGTGGTCCTGCTGTCACTGCTGTTGCTGGGTCAAACCTCCTTGTGACGCCAGCTTGAAAATTGTATTATTCTCTTGTCTGAGCTACTGGGAAAAAAAAAGACACATCTGTTTCCTTTGCTCTCACAACTGGTCACTCAACTTCTCTTTACATCTACCACGGATATGTCTTAGTTCTTTCTTTGTTATAAATTGTGGTCTCATGGTTGACATAGTAACAGGAGGCAGAGGACTTTAGAGAGTATTTTCATTTCAACACAGAACAGAAGGTTAAAAAAAAATCTCACAGGCTAAGCATAATTCTGGGAGGCTTTTTTTCTCTTCCTCGACAGATAGTGCTGGGGACGGTTGAAGAAGGCTGTGGTTGTGCTCAGTGAGTCACAGGTGTGAATCAATGTGGCCGTACAAATCCCAAACAGGGCTCTCCTGACAAGTATCTGCTCTGCAAGTGATTGTTAGGATTAAACAGGCTAAAAAACCGTCTGACTCACGATAACAATATTGTGTTTCTCATGCCTTCTCTGACGACAAAGCCAGTAAGTTGCATGTGGCTCTTTTGTTTTTTGCTCACATATTGAACAGGTCAAATCAATCCATCTGCTGAGCACACAGGGAAAAAATCCACCTTTAAACAGTTTAATGCTGCTGCAAAAACAACTATGGGCTGTGCACCCATTATTTAAGAGTCAATTTGTTGTTCGTTGTAGTATCTTTTATAATACCTCCCTTTAGCTTAGGACACGTCACATCTTGTTTTGGCACATCAGTACAAATTAAAAAGGCATTTTGAGGACAAGTAGGTGCACTTCAAAATGAAACAAACCAACGGTAACATAAAAAATAAGAGGAAAATGAAGGAAATGTTTCTTTAATGCTTCTGCAGGCTGGAGGCAGACACAGCTCCAAAATGTAAAGGTTCTGATATTAGAGGATTCAATTCAAGATTAGCAGATGGAGCTGTGAGATGAGATGAGATGAGATGAGATGAGATGAGATGAGATGAGATGAGATGAGATGAGATGAGATGAGATGAGAGATTACTGGGACGCTAATGACTGAATAAACAAGCTGAAATAACTGTATTTTAATCAGATGACTTTACGTGTTATTAAAAGTGATACGTATTCAAACAGGAAGCGTCTTTGTTCTCCTGGTTCTCAACCTAAAATTCTCTCATTGGATGGTCAATTAAGATAGTATGAACTGCAAGCATTAATGAAAACTAATCCACATATCAAAAAGCAAAAAATATAGAAAGAAAAAAGAAAAAGAAAATCAATACATCTGCCATTTTTCCAGGAGCAATGTAGTTCTCCTTGTAAGGAGAAGTGGAACTGAACTCTGCTACAAAATCCACCAAGCGTGAGAATAATTCAGCTTGTCAGCAGATGTATTTGTTTTGCTGGAAGATGCAGCTCTAATGGGATTTTGAAATTAAAATTAAACCTTGGGTGGTTGTGCCATTCAACATGAAGATTAATTGATCCATTCACTTCAACCCAAAGTATTAGTGTTCACAGTAAACAGCCAAATGAATTAATATTTAATATACATTATCCTTCAAATCTCATTGCACCGATCAGATCTGCCTCTTGCTCTGGCCCACTTAACAGCAGTCTGCCTTATAACAATGACACCCACTTCAGAAAAACCAGATCTTTTGGGCTGTCCGCTGTGAATGCTCTCTAATTAATACACTATCAATCACACAGTGCAGAATGTCGTTCTCCTGCAGAACGAAATTCCTCAGACATTGTAGGGAGTCTAACTAATTCTGATGGAGATCACTTTTATTCCCCAGGAATGCATTCTGTTGTGCAGGAAAGGAATGCACAGCATTGAGCGGGATGCCCTGGAATTCCCAAAACAATTAAATTGTTCAAGCAAACGTTTCTTTGAGAAAAGAAAAAAAAAAAGCCTCTAATCCCATTACTCCACACTTCACAATGCTGTCACTTGAGAAAGTTTAGAAACAGTTGACTCTGCTCAGCCCGTCATTTTGAAGCACACCATAGCAATGAGCCTTGGCATTGATGTGAACAATCACTATCAGGGTCAGCACAGAGCAACCTGTGTGAATTCCTTCATCTCTTCACCAAGGCGGCCTCACTGAACTCTTACTCTGCTACAACTGCATGTCCTGGCCACACTTGCAGATGACAACCGGCAAGACTTAAAAAGGGAGCTCATTCAAAGCATCATGCAGATGGAGGGACAGAATAAAGTGAAATGATATACAACCGTGGAAACTATTTTCCTCTGCCATGAGTCAGTTGCTGTGATAATTTTCTTTGGCAGATGTGAAGCTTTCAGTCGGTTCCACAGGAAACATAAATGACCCACACCCTCCTATCACCGATAAATTATATCCCTGTAGTTAAAGCAGGGAGACCAAAAGTCATCTGATTTCACTTTTTCCTCTGAGCATGTCAATCAGCACCAACACATCATTGAAACGATACGAAGTACAGTAAATAAAGATTTGTAGCAAGTAGTCATTAACCCTGTTCGACTTAACAGGGGGGAAAAAAACACAGAATTATAAATGTCCACGATGTTAAACTCTTTAAATCAGGTCCATATGGAGAACCAGACCTAATGCATACAGAGGCCAGAGGAAGTGTCAGTATCATTATGTTCCACATGAGCAAGCAGTTGCCAGGGTTCCTCTAGGCAATGCCATCACACTGAGTGTCCAAGCGCATATTCTCTTGTTAAAGATATCAGATTTGATGTTAGACTGTAGTTATGTTGTGCTTAAAGAAAACACTATACAGTATAGGCAAAGATCGTTGTTTTACCAGTTATGCATTTGGAGGTTAAGGCATGGGCCCTCAAGGCTGCTGAGTTCACCTACAATTTGTCCAAGAGTCACATGATCCATCAGGTCACGCTTATGAAAACCATTTACATAACAAGAAACAGGAATGCATAGTTAGAAATGGTAAACCGTTCCTCATAGAGACGCAAAATGGCTTTTTAAATTCCATATCACATACATAAAACGTAGCACTTTTTCCTATTTCTATGTCACTCAAAATTTTAAAAAACTAAAAGATTTGGGCTGCTATTTAGAAAACAAAGTTGTCTTACTGACATGTTTTTGAGAACGGTTGTCCACTTTCAGCATCCCTTTAAATGTATAAGTGATTAAGTAGCAGGCAACCTTTGATAGTTTCTTCATATAGTCCCACAGTTTCACTGCAGGGCTTAATACTCATGGTCAGTTTATTTATTTTTGTCAAAATGCACAAGTAAACATGAAGCCTATGTATATTGGTGAATCCCCAACTGGGTTGTGTATCCAAAAAACATGCAGATTCTGGCATCAGCATGCTCTCTACCAGGTGCAAGGCTCAGGGTTTTCTAAATTATCTACAGCCTGGAGGGGTCAACGTCCTACTCTACGGTCCGATAAACTTACTTTATGTCCGTTCATCCTCTGGCCTTTCTACATTTTCCAGTAATTTAAATTCTGCACGTCTCAAATGCACATATGCTCACATGTTTCTATTTGAAATAAATACACAAAGCATGAATTCAATAAAAAGACTGCAATAAAAGAATCATAGAATCACATTTTTATATCTATTGGCTATTTATATGTTTTACATGATTTTAGCTGTGGACAGGGAAAAAATGTCCTTTGTTCAAAAATATTTCTGGCGAGTAAAAAACCCTAAAACACATGATGAAATGTTTTCTGGATAAACATGCAGATACCACAGCCTATTTGGCAAAATCATATCAGGATCCCTCAAGGAGCTTCAATACTATTCAGATTACCCTTGATAATAAATCTCTGAGCATTAGAAAAGTAACATAGGCAAATATAAGTATTTACTGAGCACTAACATTTACTTATGTGATGAAAAAAACGTCAGGCTGGTATCTTATCTTCCTCCTTAATGCTCTTGAGTGATGAATATAACTGGATAAATACCATGAAAACGACTCTCTGTGGGCTTCAATGTCTCTGCTGTATTTGTCCTTGGGGCAATGCCTTCAAATTATAAAGACTTATATTTCGCATTGGGCTGGCTCAGCTGCTGAATCTAGGAATCTTACCTCATATTCATGCTGTGAGAATCTCAAGAATATAGTGACATCAAAGGGCAGTAACACACAGCTGGGGCCATGTACATCAATTTTCTGAAGTCTGGACAGCTGGTCAGTTATGATCTATGACTTTAAATCACCCAAGTGAAAACTACTAAAGCATGCAACATGGTCTGTTGTGTAAAATAAGCCCATCCTGGGAAACATAAGAAATACTTGTCAGGAGTTTAAGAACAAAGCAGGTAGCCCCATAGAAATCCAAAGCACACTGGAGAAGAGGGATGGAGTATAAAAGTGATGGGGAGTAAATCTAAGATACGGCCCACTGGAAGATCCTACATCAGTATGTCATGTTTCAGTGTTAGTCACGCACAGATGTTTGAGAGGCGAGCTGCAATGATACTGTCAAAGCCATATGTGACTTTGGTTTGCACAAACACTATAATCAGTAGCTCTCTATAAACCAGCTGCTGATCCCACAGCTAAAAATACACAGCCAAGGTTTCATATTAGAAATTACAGTTAAATATACCGGTATAATCATTTTAATGGTGAAAGAAATTATTTTATAACCTCAGATATAGTAAATAACCACATCCCGTTTGTACCCTTTGATGATTTGCTGAGGTTTTGAACCCAAATCCTCTGCCTGGAGCATATGGAGTCATTTTATTCTCTGACTCATCAGTTCAGGGTCCTAGAGCCAACGCCTGCAGCCAAATAATTAACGAATGGCAAGGCTGTCACAAGTGATAAAATAGTATGATCAAAGAAGGGTGGGAGACGCTCAGGATGCGAGATGGGAGGCAGCCCATGGCTTCTGCTTGTCAGTAAGGCCATAGACCCGCTGCCAGTGCAAAATCAGTGTAGAGTGTTTTTTCCAATTCAACTGAAAGTATGAACAAGGACAAGGCAAGTTTATTTATATAGCAACGTTCAGACACAAAGCAACTCAAAGTGCTTTGCTAGGGCATAGAAATATATAAAAATAAGACACAAAGAGAACATTAAAATTGCATTATTAGACAGTATAAACAACCCAAAAGCAAGGAAATAGACTAAAGAGAAAGAAAATAACTTTAAAAGAGAAAATAAAAGCAAGCACTACTTTTTGAGCAAATGTTTAATGTTTAATTAGGTTCAATTTAGCTACTCTTTTAACAAACAAAATACAACTTAGAAAGAGAACTTTCACTGGCCCATTGGTAAGAAAGACTGATGGCTGAAAGAGAAAAAAAGCCTCCCCTGATCAGAATTGATTAGGTACTCGCCACAAGTTTAAAGAGTTTCTTCCCGCCTGGCTCCTGAACACATTGAAGGGTAACGTCTAATTATTCCAAAAGAACACTATAAACAAACAAGACAGCTGAACTAAACCAACATTTCGTTATTACTAATAAGCGTTTGTAATCCATTTGTCCACTCGACTTCATATCATGGTCAGGATTACAGTGAAAATATCAATTTTTGCTGCCGACTTCCTCCATGTCCTCGTTTTAGATCTCAAACTGCCAAAAGAAAGATCTGCGAGATCACTTCTTCTCACTGATATGCAAGAAAACATATGAACTCTGTCCTACACCATTCTGCTTCTTATATGAGTAATGAGGGCAGGATTCAGTCAACAGTGACATATTCTAACAGGTGAACTTTCCCTGAGATGTAAAGGCCTTTGGGTGAAGGCATGGTTCCATTTTAAAGCCCACCAGGCAGCTGGAGGACAAACTGATGACAGAGCGACAGAAAAAGTAGTGCAGAATTCAACAATGGGGGATCATCTAAATTGAGGACTGAAAACAATTCCATGTCGGGGGGCGCTGATGTTATCATGGCCAACAGGTCTTATGAGAAGTCTCTCATGCTTCCACTGCAGGGGATCTACAGAAAGTAAAAGCCAGTGTAAACAGAAAACCTCCCTTTGATGTACAGAACAAAACCAATTCATTCATGAGAATGAGGAGGATGGGGTCGCAATGAGGGTACTCCACTAAACTTCACTTCCGATGTCATGCTCGGTGAGCCTGGGCCAAAGATGTTGTTTTAATGGTGTGCAGAGAGAGGGAACAGGCAGAGACAGCAGAGGGATAGAATAACAGGGTGTAATATCCACCATAGTGTTTTTCTAATCACCACGGGGAGTCTGCAGGAGCAGAAGACTCTCTCCAGACCATCTCCGGTCTGGTTTTAACATTATATCCAGTGCATTAATATGTCAACTATGCAATCACTTATAGGTGTCTTCATATCTATGTATCATTAACTTTACATCTCCACAATGGATCCTAATGCATCATGTAGAAGACCGGACACTGAGAGAAGTCCACTTGCACTTTTAGGTCTATGTAATGTATCATTAGATTTTGTACTGCGTCTGAAAAATTCCTTAGGTTTATTAAGTGTAACAGTAGAGTAACTTTTATATGATGCTGAAATATTAATATTGAATACTGTGAAAGGTTCCATAGAGAGATGTGCATAGCCTGTACTCAGAAACTGCCCTCAGAAGAGCCATTGGGATTTCCATAAGGTTGTGATGTCACAACTATACAGTCACTGCCCTCAGCATGGCCATGGCTGCAAAAGCCCCTGCAGTGCCTGGGCAGAAATAAGATGGGCAGTCCACTCAAGGCCATGAGAGATAACCTCTTTTTCACATTAATGCATGTAAATACTTTCTAGTAGACACCCCCAAAAAGGCATAAACCTAAAAATAATATGGGACCTTTAATGCATCACAATGTAACATACAGAAATATGCAGGTCTTCATGATGAGTACTTTCAATATTTACAGTTTTCTTTTACCCATCTCTTCTTTGGACTTTCACTTCGGTGTTTTTTTTTTTGTTTTGGTTTAGAGGCTTTTGCTTGAATTCATGATCTAAATATCTAAGGGTAAGAGCGATAATCTAGTGGAAGCTTGGATTTGACATTGAGTGTTTATGGGATGTTATGAAGTGCCCTGTGGTAAACATAAAATTACTCCATAGAGCACCAAATTTAGGAGCAATATTTCTAGAACTGCAAAATAACTGCTAATTATGTACAATGTATGAAAAGTTCTGCAACGTTCGCACCTCTATATCATCAGTAGGGTCAGACAAGGTGATATTTAGTGGTTCACAGTCACGCATTTGGAAAAAACAACATACTCTTGCGATGTTTTCCAAAAACATTTAGCAAGCAGGACTGTTTTCAATCAACTTGTTGAATAGTGACAATCCGCAAGCCAGTGGCATATCCCACGACACTGAACCCAAGCTGGGTGCAGCACAAACAGTTTAAATTTAATAGAACTTCAGAAAGCATCCTACTTCTCCTTGCGGTGAGTGATTCTGAGCAACAGGAACATCTGTACCTTACGTGAGATGATCTGTCCACATCTGGCCTGAGCCCTGATTGTTTCAGGGGTGTGGGCATGCACCAACAGCTGCACCCAACCACTCCCAGATGTTTCTGATAGGCCAAGTGTCTAGCTGTTTGTTAGGCGTGGGGTGATCTTTGATCCTTCGACAGCGTTGGCTGTAGTGTTATCGTGAGGAGGGCCTGAGAGGCTCTGAGAGGCACACAACGGAAGCATAGCAACCTCACAGAAGGGCCTGTGGTGCGCTGTGGTGAAAACAGGCATGGTAAAGTGGCTTCAGCTGTGGAAAAGAACTCTTTGGAAACCACCCAGCACCTCTATCCAGACCCAGTCGCGCTACTGGCATCGTAATAGAGGAAGTAAACACATAAGTATAGTACATAACCTTGTGATTTACAGTTGCACTGAAAGGAAAGAGAAAAGTGTATAATCTTTGAGTGCGTTTTTTTGTACGAAAGAAATATAAATCTCAGAAACTTTGTAATAAAAACTTAAAAAATTATAAGTCATAAACACATCTATGTTAATGTATTCAGCAAAAGCTTTGAGCTTTGCTCGATTTCTGCACTGAAATGCTTTTTCCGTCATATATCACTGCTGAGTGGTGTAGCACATTGTTTCATGGTGGACAGCGATGTCTTAAATAACCCTTTTTCTTTTCCACTGTAAAAGAAAGAAGTTTGCCCTTCTGCTGACATGATCACTCTGCCTGAGCTACACGTGGCTACAAGCTCTTTGAACTGATGAGCATCCTGCTCCTACATCCCAAAGCTATAAAGGTCTAACCATCCCTGTCATCGTTATGACAGGCTTTATACACCCACCATTTTGTTTAAAAGAGAAGTGGTGTACACCAGGCCAGAACTTCAAAAATAAACATGGCATTTATGGACCGGAAAAGGTTTCGCATAGCTGTGCCACTCCTGCTTCCTCTCTTATCCGGCATAGCTTGGTCCCACTGCACTTCAGCAACAGGTCCTAAAGAGGCAGCACAGCAGATTTTTTTCTCATTCATACATACACATGCCTTGAGGTTTGGAGCATGTATCCAAGAGCCTTAGCACGCTTGAGAGACCACAATCTCATCGGGCTGGACATGCCCATATAGGAATACAACACACAAGAAAGGGTAACATATTGGCAGTAAACAGGTTATATGTTCTCCAATAATCTGGATTCAGTCAGTCGTTGTTGTCCTTTTACAGACAGTAACAGCTCCTGACCGGGCCTCAACTCTAAGGAAACAAGGAAAAAGTTGTAAGATAAACAAAAATCCTTCTAAACAATGTAACCTGCATCAGAGTATTAGTACCTTATGAAAGCATGGAACTAGGCTGTACCCTGAATAGAAGCAGGAATTAGATTTGCCAAAATGAAAAAAATAATTAATGTGTTCAACCTAGAAAACAGGAACAAACCCCTTCTTATAAACATCAAGCAATTAAGATTCATTCTTGCAACCCAAGATTGAATGAGCAAACACCTCAATGTTAGTTAATTAATTTGGACATCTATAATTTAGCTGCATTTTTTCTAAATCATTGGGCTTTGCGATTCCATACTCAGACATTAGCCAAATATGGTGAATTATAAATGTCTCATTGTACAACAACAGGGACAGTTTTAGCAGGAATTAGGACACCAGTTGGAACTAAATTTGTTGTCTATTTTTACGCCTGCAGGATTGATTTCAGATTTTTCCGGGAATGTTATTGTCAGTTTCACGGTTTGCTCATTTTTCATTTCACTTCTCTCTATATCATCTAGCCTGTTTTCAAGTTTTACAATCTCAACATCATGATTAAAGATACATTTTAATCTGTTTTGCCATGCCTTCCAGGCATGTATTCTCTAAATATTCTGCTCAGTCAGTCGCTGTGAACAAGCGACTAAATCGCCTCATAACATCTTAGGCTAAAAAGTTTGAGCACTCAATTTAAAAATGAAAAATAAAAGTTTGGACATAATTTCATTAGGTGGACCTTCAGGAATACCATGAAACTTGAGAGAAGGCAGGAGTGGGTCTCCGTCTTTCCCATAAATAGAAAATTAATCATTAAAGCATCACAACACTGGGGAGTTTGGGATTTAATAAATGGGCTGCAACCTTTTTGTACTTTATGTCCCTAGACACAATGTGGTCAACAGCATATCAGCAGGAGCTGTGTAATTAAATTTTGAAAACTGCAGGATGAACTCAATGTTTTACAATGCTACACCCTGTAATACTGCAGATAGTTTAGAATGTATTGTATCACAGGCGGAGACATATTTGCCCAAATTAGGACCTTTATTCTAAAAATGCCGGTAAGTAGTTTTTGGTGGTTTCTGCACCACAGGCAGATGTGTTTTATAGCGTGCACACAGCAGCGAGCTGTAATCAAATCACCAGAATCCCAACTAACATCCCAGACAATAGTAGCGTGCCTGCAAGCCCAGCCTCACAGGGGATCTTTAATTATCTCTTGACACGCTAAATCTGGAGGCTCCTCGCAATAAACTACTCTGCAACAAACAACATATTGCATCATGTTTCTTATTTGAGCCTCTTGGATAATCTGGACAGTCGCTGTGTGCCAATCCACCTGCAAGGCGTTTTCAGTGCAAAGTTTTGGCTCCAAGCATCTCAAACCACCCAAAGGTGACCCCTGGTGGCCATACAGCTGAACGACAACTAAAAGGCTAAATGTCTTCATTAGAATACAAACAGCATCCTTACTGAGTGAAAAAGATGTCTGTGTCATTCAAGTTCAATCCACTAAAAAAATCCTATTTGTCATTCTCAGTAATCTCTGAAATCTGATGTGTGATTACAAAAAGCAATCTTTGTGCGTTGTGTCAGCCTAACAACAGCCCACTGCTATGAAGATATCAAACTTTCTGACTGATTATTAAGTGAATTCACAAGATGAGCTGCTTTTTTTTTCTGTTTCACGTCGATCTAATGAAAAAAATATTACATATATTATTATCACTAAAACACTGCAACACCAGATTGCACAGATCGTCCCAACTTGACAAAAATAGGTTTTAGTTTTCAGAAAACACTGATCAAATACTTGTTCTGCAACTTATTTTAAGTTGACAACAGCTTTGGGATCTGGCTAGGCAATAACTGTGAAAGTTTGTCGAAAGAATATCTGAGAAGAGGCTGCACTTTGGCTGTAAACCACACACTCTTCAAATAGGCTACAAAGCTAAACCACAGCTATGTCTACATGGTCTCAGCAAAATGTGTGTTTTCCCAAAATCCTGCTGTAATTGAATGAAACCAAAATAAGACATGTTGAAAACTGAAGCATATAAAACATAACTGCACTGAGGCCACAATCTGTTTGGTCAAAGAATGTATGACTAAATTACAGTTTGTTATTAAATAGTTAGAATATTCCAAAATACAAAGAAAAAGACATGAGGACTCATTCATCATGACACTCAAGCATAATATATGATACATATATAATACAAAAATATAAATATCTTCTTGTGAGAAAGAATCAGCTACCAAACTCATGTAAAAAATGAAACATATGGGTCGAGAGCTTTGAAGACTAATATTAAACACAATGCAAACATAGCTCCTCCTCTGTCATTCTGCAAATATTTAAATAGATACCGGGTTTGTAAAGAAATATAGCTGTGGGAGCAAATTAAAATGACCAAAGATGTGTGTACTTTTGACAGTGTAATACCTGCAGACTCAAAGTAGATATTAACAGCTTTATAACTCTAAGGATGAGGCAGGAGGTGCAGAGGTAAACAATGCGGAACTAAAGTTCTGCTCCACACGTTTCCGACCGGGTGATAATTTCCGTTGGACAGTTTTCTGTTTACGCCTCAACGTGGGACACTGACAGAACTTGTGTGGCAGGGAAATGATAAAAACTTAAAGCCAGTCTTTTTCTGTTTGTACGCATATTAAAATGGGTACAAAGCGCCTCAGCGAAGACTCGCCGGAGTCAAACACTCCGGTGAAGAAAGAGAAGGTTCCGGAGTTCAATGGGACTGAGTTTAAAGCCATGCTGAAGGAACCCAGGACAGCCATGAAGGGTGAGTGGATATGTACAGTTTGTTACACACAGTCAGTTTTTGGGTTGTCTCTGCAGTGCTCTCCCGTCTTTCTTTGGTCAATTATTTCCTTTCATCGCCTCCAGGACTGCAGACATTTATATCAACCGCGAAGAAGCTGCCGTGCCCTGACCTGTACGATGTGGTCGAAGGTTACATTAAAATCTCCATGGAGTGTGCAGAAATATTCAAACTGTTAGAGGGAGAAAGACATGCAGAGACTGAGGTAAACCGAAGCCCCTCTCTCGGTGGATTGAACCGACCTGTTCCTCGCCAGGTAAAGTTCTGATGACTTTCTTTTCTTCTGGCCAGATGTTGCTGATCTTTGAGAGCCTGGAGGTGATCCTCCTGAGGACTGCCAGTGACCTGTCGCATTTCAACATGGTTGGCAATACGATTGTGAAAAAGACTCTCTCTGGCTACATGAAACTTCTGCAGGCCTCCTTCCATTCAGAGAATCACAGGTTGGTTGGATTACTTTAAGTGTCACTTCTCACTCACTCTCACAGTTTATCCGCTCATGGCCTTAATGTTGTGTTTTCATGTTGTACACAGGTTTGTCCGTCAGTGCCTCAGTTTGCTGTCGGCCCTGGTGTCTCAGGGTCCAGAAGCTGCCAGAGAGGTCCTAAGTCACATTCATGTCAATAAAACTCTGTCTGGACTGGCAAGGAGGAAGGACAAGAGGGTGTAATGTAGCATATGACTTGCATAACTCTCAGCTTTGAAAGTAGTTGTCTGTATGTTTACATTCTTCCCTGTACATTCTTCAGGGGAGACCTGATGTCCGCATGGCTTATATCCAGTTCGTGCTGTCCTTCTTGGTGTCGGGAGATAACGCTACTGTTGGACAAATATTAGAAATTAAAGGTAATAATTCGATTTAGATTTACAGAATGTACATCTCAATGTACAATGTAAACCATCTGTTGATGACGTGTTCTTTTGCTTTTGTCAGAACTCCTGCCAGAGATCAGTTTGGATCTGAAGGAAGACAGAATGTCCATAATCAATCTGATTCTGTCCACACTGAAGAGCAGAGTAAGTGCTCAGCAGCTCACACTTTCAATCTAAAAAAATGAATGAATGGATGAACTAACTGTTGTTGTTTGTTTGGCTGCAGGTTTTACTAAACAAAGGCATCAGTAAGACACAGAAGGTGCGTTTTTTCACAGCTGCTGTATTGGCCAACATTGCGTCTCTGTATAAGTGGAACGGGATTGTGGATGCGACCACTGATGATAACAGAGTGAGTTGATTCTCTTGTTTTTGTTGAAATCTGTTTCTCTTATCCAAGTGTGCTCCTCAACCTGTAAGTCTAAATTTAATTTCTTGTTTAAGATGGAAGAGGACTCGGAGCGTGCTGCGATATCTGTCATCCGGGAACTTGTTCACAGCTTCCTTCTTGACCTGTGTTGCTCTCGTAAGCATGGTATCAGCTTTCATGACGCCAGCTTTGGCACCGCTGGCAGGTAAGTAATTAATATGTCAAGTTTGCTTTACTCTCTTTTGAAGGGTCCCAGTGCTGATCAGAGGATTTCTGCTGTTTTACAGAGCTGGCAACATCGTCTTGCTTCAGTTCTTGGTGGGGCTGAAGCAGGCCACAGAGGATGAACTGGTGGCAGATCTGGTGGTGAATGTGCTGAAAGGTAGCCCTGACATACTGGCCAGATACTTTCAGGAGACTCAGTATTCATACACCCCCCGCATCAAAAGTGCTTGGCAGGACAATGTCAAGTTACTGAAAAAGGTAACGCTTCCTGTGGTATTTGATTTTTAAGAGACTCTAGCTGGTCTTTTTTCCAGAAATAATTAATTTCCTGTGATTTTATATGTCAGATCTATGAAGCCCAGCCAGACGTGTCCACAGTCTTCCAAGCTTCTGAGGTCATCCCTGTCCCTCGCTTGCTTTCCATGATTATGGTGATATCTCTTCCTCCGGTCTGTAACAAGGCCTTCTTCACACAGGGCCTCAGTGTAAGTGACAGAGCCTCATAAAGAGGTTCATCAGAGCTGTAGCTGCAGTACCACGAAGCACTGAAAATGTGCTTTTTCATGTGAAACAAATATCTCCTCTTGTATCCAACAGCTTGCCAACACAACAGTGCAGCTCACAACTCTGTCCATGATAAATTTCCTCTTGAAAAGAGCCAGTAAGAACATGGAGTACCTTTTGGATAAGTCTGAGTGGCACCACTCAGATGTTTACACTCTCAACATGATGGACGAATTAGTGCAGCAGTACAGGGAGACACTGAGCAAGGTAAGCTCAGAAAAGAGCTGTATTAACTCACACAAACAGTAACGATGCACCATTAAACAACTGAAGTCTTCATTTTTCATCCTCTGTCTTAGATTTTGCCCGATATGACGAACATCGTTTCAAAGTGGCAGTCACTTAGTAAGAAGGAAAAGACAGATGCGGAAGAAAAAAAGACAAAAGCTGAAGGGAGTGCTGCACAGACGGATAATAAAAAGGAAACGCCTGGTAATAACATCTACAGAAGGCGTGTAACGCTTGTATTAATAAGTCCTGTGAAACAACAGGGATGGCCTGCAATGACATCTGATTGACTATGTTTTTTTTCGTGGAACAGTTGCTGAGACCGCTGAGGTGATCCTGCTGAAGGCTCTGATTCTTCAGGTCATTTGCCTTTACCAGAAAGTAGTGCCACATCTGGTGAGCCAGTGCAAATTTGACTTCAGCAAGCTCTTTAAAGGTAATTTTCATCACTGACTTCATATTTAAGTTATATGTTTTGATTATGATGCTTGTAGTTCTTCAGCAAAGCCTTCAATGTTTATTATTTTCCCCTATCAAGGGATTGTGTCAGAGAAAGGAATGAGGGAAGAGGTTCCCCCAGTTCTGCAGTATCAGATGCTGCAGTTGGCCTTAGATCTCCCTGCGAGCAAGTTCTCCTGGTTCCGCATACAGGTGAAGATTATTACTATTATTACTGTTTCAACCTGCATTCTCAGTCATTGTTGGTTTAAAGGCATTGCTTTGTAATCAGCAATGTTTCTAATGTGTTACGCTTTTCTTCCCAGGATGTTGCAGATACAGAATCCTCATCAGGAGAGAAGTCGGTGCTTTACCTGTTTCTCAAGATGTTTGTCAGCAGCAGCAGCAGCCATCTGAAAACCTCCACACGGATGCTGGTTCTAAAGGTGGGAAACACTTTTTCTTTTGCATGCATACATTTACTTTTAGCTTGCTTTCCAAGTGAGACATTGATGTATAGATACTTGAAGTAGCTTTAAATCTTCCAATCAGGCAGAAATGAGAATTCTCACCACATAGTTTACTTTGGAAAACAAACTATAAGTGGGGTTTTTCTTTATACGTTGGAAATACTTGTCATCCATAAAAATAAGATAAAAGTAAAACTCTAATACACTTTTTGAATACATCAGCAGAGCTCCCAGTAGTTTCCAAAAATAAAAGTACATCTTGGAGAATGAATTATTCCATCTGAGGGCACAGCATCATTTCAATAAGTTATGTTAGCAGTTCTTCAGCTGCATCAGGGAACCGTTCAGTCCTTGCAGTTAAGAAAAATAGTTTCCATGTAACTTTAAAGAGCCTCATACATACTGATTATGTGATAAAACTACATATTTATGAAGTTGCTGTAATAAAGTGAGAACAGCATATGCAAATGCATTTTAGTTAATATTTTACTGCAAAAGTTTTTTATAAGCTTTAAAAATTCTACCAATAGTATTGCTAAAACTCAGTGTTAGCACAAAAAAAAAAAAAAAGTGACGGCTTTATTTCCTGCCTTTTGTTCAGGTGCTTAAGGACAGTGGAGTGTTTGAATACACCTGGACTGAGCTTGAGCTCTGGCTCGACCAGCTGGCCAGAGTAGAGCCAAACCAACAAGAGACAGTCATTCTGTTCCTGGAGAGGGTGAGCCCATCTACGAAATATCATTATTGTATCATTATTATTGTAACAGACATTTTTGTCTATTACGTATGATATTACAGTTTGAATCATTACCTAGTTACAATGGATAATGAACTCATGGTCTCTTACTCTAGGTGTTGGTGAAGCTGGTGTGTAATTCTTACACATACACGGATAAAGTTGCCAGCCTGGTCCAGGAGGCAGCTTTTCTGCAAGCTAACCTCAGTAACCAGGAGGGCGATGCTGCCAGTATCCCAGTCTCACACATAGATGGTGAGCATTTTGAGATCAGAGAGTCAAAGTTAAATAATCTTACCACAATTACCATGTCTGTGAAACCTACATTTCTGATCATGTCTTCCAGATGTGTTAGACATGCTGGATGTCATAATGGATGGCAATGACGGTGAGATGGAGGAGTTCGGGCCATCTCTGAGTGAAGACCTTATTATTCAAACCTTCCCCTTCAGTGTGGTGGTACCTGCTGCTCTGGAAGCCCGAAACAAACTGCCAGCAGACAAGGGTAAAGCACCTCTGCCTCAACTGGGACTAATATATAATATTACGAGTTGAACCACTGGGATGAAAGTAAACGTCGTTCTTTTGAAAATGCATACTTCTAGCGGTGTGATGTTCTGTTAACCACTTTTCTTCTCTTTCTTAGGGGTGGTACATGAGTACTTGTCTGCGGTGCTTTCTGATGTGCTGCACTGTCAGAGAGAGCCGCTCCCTCTCTGTCTGGCTCTGCTGCAGTACGATAAAGAGCTTGTGTCTTCCGAACTCTCTGCCCCTCCTCATCCCTCCATCATACATCTTCATCAGTATTACTCCAAATGGCTACCAGAGCAGTGCCGGGAGGAGCTGGTCAGTTCCTGATGAAGCCAAAAGCTTCTTTAACTTAAAGGGTCTCATACCTTTTTTTCCTTTTATGTAGAAAATAACGGTTCTCTCTCTTCACAGTTCAAGTCCTCTGAATGCCAGTCAGTGGGATTGTCAGCACCCACTTCATTCACTGCCCTGATAAAAGCTGCGTATATACAAGGACCGAGCGCTTTGCTTGAGGAAGCCTTCAGGAAGAATGTGGAAGGAACCCTAGCTTCCATGTTGATGGCTGAGTTTCCAGTAGCAATCAAGCAGGTTTTACTCTACATAAAGTCAACAGTGGAAAACCTTGGCATGGTAAGAGCACAAAAAAAGCTTGTAGCTACTACTTTAATTACTAAGTTAAAAATATATACATGTTTATCATACATCATATCCTTCTGCACAGTTCTCCAAAAACATTGGAACTGCTCCTCTGGGGACCTTAATGGCAATACTCCAGGATTTGGTGATCAAGCTGCAGGGCTTTCAGGAGACCACAGACTCTGAGCCAGCAGCAGAGAACTCCCAAGAGGGATCAGACCTCTTCCTGGAAATCAACCAGTCATCCACAGTAGAAGCAAATAAAGAGCAGGTTCGGGGAATAGTTCAGTTTTTACAGTGACTTTTACTTGATGGGCTTTCTTTTTCTTAAAACTACGACAGATGTTTTCAAGTTTAATTCTACTATTTTTAGTATAACTGATTCTAATATGGCACCCTCTGTGTTTAGATCCTTCTTTCTTCACTTGGCTCCATCTTCAAGCATCCATGTTTGGAGCAGTGGTTTCTGGCTCTGGAGATGGGTGCTTTGCCTCCTCACACGCTGAACCCCGTCAGACTGAAGCATCTGTGTGCTCAGCTGAATGATGACATTCTGGCCTTGCTGAAGACCAGCACCCCCACTCTCCATGATCTGGGTCACCTGGAACTTATTAGTAGCTACATGGAGTCTATAGAGAAAGCTGTGCTCAAGGAACTGATGGAGAAGGTCTCCCAGGCTACAAAGAATAAATCCAAAGCTTTCCAGGCCCTCCTGTCTATGCACAGCTACATGGACTCCTGTAATCTGAGGGAGGTGGTCTCCAAGTTGCTACTCCTCCCTCAGGAGAGCCTAATGTCCCCCAGCAGTAAGGGCACACAGGCCGAGCTTAGCGTCTATGGTTATGCAGCAGTGCAGATCCTCACAGAGGCTAAAGCTAGCTCTTCTCAGGACCACAGCATCTTTCTGTCTCAGGCACACCTCCATGGCCTGGGGACCCTACTGCTGTCTTGCTCCAGTCCTGTATTGGAAGCCTTTATGCTGCAGACTCTGTCCAGTCAGCCAGGCAGTGCCAAGCTCCTCCACACAGATGTGCTGCTGCACTGTCTCCAGTCGCCTCTCCCAGACACTCAGGCCATCAGCTCTCTGCTGCTGCAGAACTGCTCCACGCACCGCCTCTGCTTTGAGTTGTGGTGCTTGGAGCCAGCAAACATGGAGAAGCTCTCAGACCAGACAGAAATATTCCTTCCAGTCATCAACACCTACCTACAGGTGGCAAGCAGAGAGGATCCGGCCAGGCCCAAAGATGGTTTGTGCTAAAACAAGATCTCTATTGTCTGAAAGCATACAGTGCCATGATTTGTGTCACTGTTTTTTTCTGTCATTGCCACTTGTCCATTAATTCTAATATGCTGCATGTGCTGTGTTTTTATAGTTCAAAAAGAAGTTTTAAAAGCCTTGAAGCAAACACTGCTCGCAGGATTATCTGAGTGTGTTCTGGGAACGCTGACAGAAGACTCCGGGGCCCAGCTCACTGAAACACTCTCCAGTCTGATCCGACTCTCTGCAAACATGAAGGACACCAGGGACTTGATTAACAATCTGCCCAATGCTCTCCAAAAAGTGGACAGTTTTGAAAGGTTTGATCTAACTCTTGACACGTAAATAAATTATCAGTATCTTAAGTTATTAGCTAAATGTTGCTTTGTCTTCAAGGTGGAGTTTAGTGGATGTTATCACTGAGAAACTGGCTGATTGCCCTGAAGAACAAGAAACCTGGAGGAAGTCTGTCACCACTGCTGCCCTCAAGTGTCTCATCGCTGCTTACAGTCACTCTAAAGATCAGGCTGCCTCCTCGTCAGAGCAGGAGAAGAGCATCCTGGAAAGACTGCAACAACTCCTCGTGGGTTAATGTTCCTCACACATGCTGCACACGTTTTGTTTTTACTTGATTCGTTTTACAATTTGTCTTGTTTGTACAGACATCAGCCGAAGACATCACTGCATCTGAATGGAACAGTTTTGTCAAGAATGGACTGAAGTAAGATATTTGTCTTAATTCATTCTGCTAGATTTTGGTTCAGGAGCGTCACATCAGATTATTTTTTTTAATCAATGACCTAAAAGATATTCTTCCTCTGTAGATATCGCTACAGAGATCACCACTTTCTGAACACTTTGAGCAACCTGTTGGAACTGATGTATGGTGGCAGTGAAGTCCAGAAGGATCTGATACCTTTGTCCACCCTACACATGATGACCAGCAGCCATTCTCTGTTCCTGCCCACCATGTTAGACTCTAACGAAGAGTCTAGCAGTTGTCAGGCTAAAGGTACATTATGAAGTAGAGTATAATGGAGAAAAACATACAATTACAAACATGAAGCTTTATTACGTAGTTCTTTATTTTCATACTGAACACATTTTTGTCATCCTTTCAGAATCGTTAGTCTCCCTACTTCTCTGTTTGGTGAAGAAATGCCCAGCAGTCTGTAACACCAGTGACTTTGTTGTACTTTTGGGAGCATATGGAGCTACGCTGAGTGCTTCAGGTAAAACAGGGAATCTAAGTGCTTTTGGGTGTGTGTGTTTGTTGTCTTTCATTCCTCTCACATATCTTGCTTTGTTTTGCAGATCAGAAGCTGTTACTGCTTCTTCAGGAATACGAAAGAAACAATGTCAGTCTGCTGAAATTCCAGTAAGTCATGTTCATGTTTGTAAGTTGTACATGCAAAAAGTACACTTGTTATTTGCAAAGACTGAATATGTGTTTTTGATTGCAGATCCTTCTTGTGGGGCCCGGCAGCTGTGGAGCATCACAAGACCAGGAAAAGCCTGGGAGCTTCCCTGTGGAAGCAGGAGAGCTCAGATGACGTGTTGGCCCTGCTAAAAAATGACAGGATGCTCCAGACTATTTCACACTTTCCTCAGCAACGCAGAATCTTCCTCCAGGTTGTTATTTTTCCAGAAGAACATTTTTATTAAAAAATGTACCTTTAGGGGAGACACTATAGGGGAAATGGGTAAAATATTACAATGATATAGTAGATGTCACCGTAAAGCAAAAAACATTAAGACAATTGTTTTATCACAAGTTTTCTGATGTTTTACTTATAAAAAGTTGAGTAACGTCATCTAATATAATGATGAATACTAGTCTGAAAGAAGAAATATTATATTGTTGTAGAAAATAGCCAAAAATCTCAAAATTGACCAGTGTATCAAAGAAAACAATTTTTCCATCTGTAGTTTCCTGCCTTTAAGGGTTTTTTCTGGTGATGTCAGTCCATGCTGATTATGTTTTAAGCACAGAGAGGAAATAGTTTCACTTCATCACAAATGAAATCCCATCCATCTTCATTGTGATCGAGTGGCTGCATAATAAGTTGGGCATCTAAGAAGGAATGACAGAGAAAATGTGTTTTTTGTTATTTTTTTCTCTCATAGGATGGTAAGGAGCTGCTGTACAGTAACGATGCCATAAAGGACCTTGGGAATTTGTATGATCCTTGTTTTCTTTTGCCTCTATTCAGCTCGATACTGCAGCCAGGTGACTATAATATAATATAATATATTTAATGCTTTTGCCGTCACTCCTAATCAGTCAAGGTTATCACTGCTTTCATAGTCTGACATTTCTCCTCTTTTCTACGTGACAGAATGTGTGATTGATTGCCTCAAGTTCATATCCACTCATGCCCTTGGAGTAACTGTAATGGCTCTAAGTAGCTACGACTCAAAAGTGAGGGCAGCAGCGTATCATGTGCTGAGCTGCTTCTACCAGCATCTGGAGGGAGCTCGAATCAGGGAGAAGAGACAGGTAAAGTGTCAGTGGGAGATGGTGTGTGAAATTTTAAATATATGTGTGTGCAAGTCACCTTCCACTGACGGCTTGTTTTTATCAAATAGCTGCTGTATTTGCTGGATACAGTGAAGAATGGAATCCGACAGCCGAATCAAAGACTTCCATTTGTCCTGACCACTTACGTCACCAAAGTGGCTCAGCAGATGCTCAGACCTGGTGTGTAACCCTGAAAAAGTCCCTGACCAGAGCAGTGTGATTCATAGTGTTTACATAAGGACATAGGATTTCTTTCCGAGCTAATTAGAAACTTTGGATGATTACATTTGAATCTTTTTGTATGCCCTACTTGATGCAAGTCTATATACAGTTTATGTTTTACTATTGCCTGCTGCTAACTGACTTTAACCCTCCAATCATTGCCCTTTTATCCTTGTTCTTCCTGATTTCCCAGAGGACCACATGTACTTGGTGTTGAACAGGTTTATGCTGTCCCATCAGAGTTTGGACTTCAGGAGAGTCCCTGAGTTCTTCAAGCTCTTCTACGGCTTTGACTGGGAGGTAAAGGATTATACAATTATAATAATAACGATAAACAGACCAACGTTTATTTTGTTTTGTCTACTGCAAGTGATTATGAATGGCTGGTAAATTCCACCCTGCTAAGAATAAATGACATTCCAAATAAACTCGGCCTATGTCAACAACATTTAACCTTCATCTGTTTGTTTTTCTCTGCTCAGGCCTTTTTATAGAATGATGTCATCTGTCTCTGTGACGGACAGTTAACTGGAAGTTTGACTGACCCGTCTGTTTTTTCTGCAGCATAAAATGGAACGCGAGTGGATCCTGAGTGTGCTGGAGGAAGGGATAAGTGATGGACACTGTTTTGAGTTGTGTGACCAACAAGGCATCTTTCAGACCCTTTTAGGCTTCAGTGGCAGCCCCTTGTGTGATGAACATTCCCAGGTATACACTGTGGGATTCATGATGTTACACATCAGCAGATAAATCTTAAACTATGTGACCAAAGAAATGAATAACAGTGCTAAATTAAGTATGAAAACTAAAGACTAAATGAGAAGATTGATGCTCTGAAGTGCACTTCAAAGTGCAAATAAATAGGATATTTATGTGCATTTATAATGTGCATTAATTTCTCATGTATATGTCTCTAGGCACAGATTATAAGAGTGTTGTGCCAGGTCGCTCGTGTAAACAGAGCAGCTTATAACCTCACCAAGAGCTGTGGGCTCCTCACCTGGATAATACAGATGCTTGAAAGAAGGTACACTTGACATGAACATTCATATTACTGCAATGGTTTCTTCAGTCAGTTTTTTATTTTCTAAACAACCCTTTACTAATTATCCTCCTCAGGAATCTAGACCAGCAGCTGCTCAGTGCCATGATAGATCTGCTCCATGTGCTGTGGTTTACTAACCTCGGGCAGAAAGACAAGCAGGCAGATGAAACCAAGACTTCCGCCTCCTCTACAGAGGAGAAATCTCAGAGCCCTGTGAAGTGTCTCCCACTGCCACTCATCAGTGAATTCCTGTGTGTGACATCAACTATCAGCCGACACCTCAGGTAAAAACTCAAGTTTCAAGTCAATCTTCAGTCACCTACATTAATCATGAGATTTACTGTTGACAAAAATTGAGATGTCAGCCAGAATCTACACTTAATTAATGTTAGCTGTCTTTTAGTCAAGGATGTCATTGTTTTTTTAATCTCCTCTTGGCAGGTTGTGTGTGAAGGCCACTCAGCTCAGTCAGTTTCTGGAGACTCTTTGCTCAATACTGAAGCATCGTGAGACAGCTCTCAATGTAAACAAACAGGCTGACAGGCTAATGCTCCACCCGCAGCCTCTCTCCTGCACCGAAGCCCTCGCTCTGCTTCTCTGCTGGGCCTCCCTGTCCCGCAATACAGCGCTCCTCACACAAATACAGGCCTTGTCTGAAAAGCACAAAATAAAGGAATTGCTGGGTGAGTGCTATTAAGTGTATTGTTAATTCTACCATACGGAGGAGATTGTACAAATGTTGTCAAGGTTGTATTTCTGCCAAAGGGGTGGACTAAATAATATAAAGGAAATAGTGACTAGCTTTGTTAATTACATAACTCGTAACTTTTTTAAAGGGCAGGTCCATCATTTTTTGTGTTTTTGAGACTTTTATATCATTCTGTAGCTTCTCAGTAGTGTTTCTTATGTCTTCATATGTAGGAATTCAAATTCTAGTTCAAGTCTGTATGTTTGAGCATGTTAGGGCGTCAGTGCTTGACAGAATAGAATGCAGATAGTCACTCTTTAAATTTTAGGAGTTATCTGAGCAATTTAAAATTAAATGTAGAGCCAAAAGGCCAATTTGTGATGTTCAGGACCAACAGTGAAACCCTCATTAGAAAGTTTTCATCATCCTGGTCTGTAACACTGAGAGCAGCTCCGGTCAATAACTGCTCCAGGTTGGCTGCACTTCTACTGACCCCTGTGTTCTCATCTCTGTAGGGGAATGAATAGAAATGAGGCTTAAAAAGAATCATGTTGTTATATGTGATGATGTTACATACTGGAATCTGCGATAGTTTTTCCATTACAAACACTGGAGGATTTAGATCTTTGTTCTGTTTCACAGTATCTAAATCATTCTTTTTATCTTTCATGGCATAAACACAGTTTTGTTCATCCTCTTCCTCAGGGACAGGGAAGGATAAAGCCCGAGGTAAAGGCTCCTTTTCCAAGGTCCGCACCAGAAAAGACAACCTGGCAGAGGATGCCGACACAGAGAAACAAGACGAGAGTCTCCTGATGGAGTGTAAATCTTACCTCAGCAGAATCTTTGTTCACTGGGAACCTGTGTTTCCCCTCTCTGAACTCCAGCTGGCTCAAACAGGAGACAAAATGGAGCCCAGTCAGTTGGCTAGTGATACTGCGCACCTGCTCACCAAGTGGTCCCTGTGGTGTTTGGTGGAGGACTCGTATGATGAAAACAGGACAAAAGAATTCTTGCACTGGGTCAAAAAGGCTGTGATAAAACACAAGGAAACTGTGGATGTTGTGTTACTCGACCCTGGCTTAAAGGCAGACCTCCTTCGACTCCACCATCAGGCCTTTGAAGCTCAGTGTCACTCCAGCATGTCAGCAAGAGTGGAAACCTTCCAGCTTTTTACCAACATCATGATACACTTACTGGAGACCCAAGGCCACCTTCCAGAGCTGCATCAGACAGTCATCTCTGCCTGCCTGCCAGAGGCCACTCTTGATCAGTCTAGACGTGGTAAGAGCCTGCCACTGCTTTCACAGACTATCTGTGACTGCATAGTGCATTATAAACAATACTTCATCAATAACGTCATAACACTGTCAGAACACTGTGCCTCTCTTAGAAACTAAATGTTCCACTCTGTACTTTGAAAAGATCTCTGTTGTCCTGACACAATGGAGTTTCAGAGAAAGCCATTTTTAAATATATTTGCTATTTTTAATGACACAAATGTGTCCCATGACTGTTTAACACTGTTTTTCTTTTAATACAAATACAGGCTGACTTTCTTTCATATATTGAAATAACATTACAAAAACATTTACGTTGTCCAATCAGGAAGACTATTAAAGTGGATAAAGACATTGTTACATTTTGCAGAATTTATTAAAATTCCCATCGAATAATCAAAATGTTAATGCACCAACCCATGACAACTGGCAAATTATTCAAAACTGCTTCTGTGGTAGTTTCCGCTACAACAGTGTCTCTAGGACAATATTTTCCTACAACACATACAGACACACACACACAGACTCACAAGGTAAAAACAACATGAGCTCATGCTGTCGTGGCTTTTTAATGAGCACAAGCATGTTTATTTTTTCTGTCCAAAAAGCCAGATAATGACATCCTGCAGGAGTGTCCTTCAGGAAAATAACTCAGTTGTAATAGGTGGAGTGTAAATTAATGAGTGTAAATTAATCAAGCTTCTCATTTTCTCTTCTCCAGAAGCTGGGCTGTTCCTGTTGTCACTGTACATCAGTGAGTTGTGGAGCGGAGCCACTTCAGCGGAGCTGTTCCTGTCTCATGTCACTCTGGTGACCAGAGCCAAATGTAAAAGACAGAAAGCCTCTAAATCATCACCGATTCAAACAGCCGTCAGAGCCATCTGTGATGACATCATCAGTATGAAGAGTTAGATTTGACATCTGACCACGACTTTGTTCTTTGTAAGAAGAAACCTTATAGTCTCTCATTTTGCTGCTTTGTTTGGTTCTTGTAAAACATCTGAAGGTATTTTGTAAAACCTTTTGTAATAAAATGTCGATTTATGAACATATTACACATTTTTGAATGTTTTCAACATACTCTTAAAATGTTTAATTGCATGTGAATTTGGGGTATTTAGAATACCAGAGGTATTATCGACTTAATTGGAGATATTGGATTCAGTCAGGTACAGTATTTTTTCCCAAAAGACTTTATTGATTTTTCAATAAATATTAAACAAGTACAACATCATATAGCACACCATAAATGAACAGAAAACATTTTTAAAACCTTACATACAAGGGAAGTAAGCAATATAGAACAACAAAAAGGCAATGACAAAAAAACACCCTGTTTATTTAAAAAAAACATTATGTAGTTCGGGTCCATCCACCATGTCACCTTTGATCTAGCCTTTGTCCAAGTTGAGTGAATCTAGTACAAGTACTGTGTCATGAAGGTTTCAGGTCAAGAAAGAAAATCCCTTTGCCAATAAATGAACAATCTACATCTCATATGGTAAGGCATTAAATGTGTCTTTGTACAACAAAGTGACAGCAGGAGGGGTATTCTGCATCTGTTTTAAAAGAATGACTTTTCTAGCCAAAAGCAATAAATTGTCCAGCAAGTTAAATATGAGAGATAAAAGTGACATATGTTTAGACGCTGTTGGATGTTTTCAAGATTGAGAATATAGATTAATCTTGATCTTCCATTACCTTAATGCCTGTCCTCTGAGGAAGCACAGTCTGCTCCTCTTGTGCTTTTAACATCTGGAGCAGAGTTCACATGTGCGTACACTGCCAGCTGAAGCAACGAGTAATAGTTGCATAACAATTTGTTTAATGATAATGATGGCCTTGCACTTCGTAGCTTTTCGGTGAAATGGAAAGAAAGCTGAATTGTTCTTACTTTTTACAGATTGCCTTAAAACCTCAAATCTCTGTTTCCCCAGCATCTTTTCCACAGTTGTGTTTTCAATATCCTGATTTTAAATTTGTGTCTGTACTAATCCATAACATTGGTCCCATTCAGATTCAGCTTCAGGTCAAGTAGTTGAGGTCTCTGACTTCCTTTGATTTAGGATCTGTGACTCCTGCAATAAAAAGTAGAAAGTGTTTCGAGTTTGTGGCTTTAGTTTAATTAAACTTAAGTATATGTGAATATACATGTGCGTGTGCTTGTAGAGCACACACACAAACACATGATAAATTAGGCTAAAGACATAAATGTGTATGTATAAATCAGTGTCTCAGTTAGTACCAGTACCAGTTATCTCTACCTCCATCTGTGGCAGTAAGATTATTTTATTCATTTATTATTATCATACATAACTCTTACCTTGGTAAGTTTCCACTGCGACACATAAGGGTCAAACTGAGAAAGAGGAATCCCACAAAAGCAACCAGAATTATCCAAAATATTATTACAATTAAGTCTGGAAGGGAAGAGGAGAATCACTGTTATTTTCTTGTAACACAAAAACACAAAAACTCTATAAAGCAGACTTACATTTATTGTATTTCAGCTTGCTCTCATCAACTATCACTGGATCAAGGTAATCATAATAGTATTCCCATACATCGTTCACAGCAGTGGAAGAGTTTTCAGTGACAGCCATGATCTCGTTTCCCAGAAGTTGGTACAGAACTATAAAAGCCATGAATAAAAACAAACAGTTGTTTCTAAGACGTGTAGAAAGTTGTTCCTGTGAGAGAAATCCCTGAAATCCTCACCCACACTAGTTTCTTTCTCTTGCCTGCTCTGATTGAAGAGTTCAGGAGATGCATGCAATGTGCAGGTTTGGCCACAAGACTGCATGATAGAGCCATTCAACAGGGTGCAAAGAAAATACCTGTTCTGTCTTAGTTTGAGTGGGTCTGTTGAGCCTATTTACGCCAATGCACTGCTGTGAGTTATTTTTGCTTTATGCGATACGATGGATCCTTAGCAAAGAAACATTGATATTCTGTGGTGGCAGGCAACTGTCAATGGGCGCGGTACTACATGCTAGGGGGCGTCAGCGTGCGCAAGCGCAAAGTTGAGGGTTGAATCTGCAGGCTTCGGTCTTTAGCTGCCATTAAAAAGTCACAGAAAATAAAGAACATTATGGAAGCAGAATAAATGTGTACAGGTTTATTCACCTCTGTTATCACCGGTGCACAGAGCGAGAGAATTAAAGACAACCAAACCGAGGAGGCAAAGGCATAAGGAGGTAATAAGGACAGAAACGTCCTCCTACAAAAACCAACGAAGAAGAAGGGGACGTCAGACGCTGACGGACGCGTACCACGTACGGGGTGGAACCGCGAAGCAGGCAGCAATTCCTAGCATAGCGGAGCTTTGGCTAGCTATGTGAGCGCATCAGAGTAACGCTGAGCCTCATAGTGTCGCTGGTTATCAGTTTTGTTAGCTACATAACAAGAGATGGTTACGATTTCGTAGATAAGATAAGTTCGTCAACCAGTTTTCAGTACAAAGAACCGTCATGGATGCAGTCAACGCGTTCAACATGGAGGTAAAGTTTACTGTTTTACTACAGTCCAAAGAGCAAAGCCCGAAGGCTAATGCTAACTAACGTTAATGGCAATTGGTTTGATTAAACTCCAGCTGACATGTAAGATAGCTAAGCTCATAGCTAAGTTATAATACTTAACTTCGACATGGTGAATTTGTTCAGTTTGAGGGGTAAACATTTGTTCGGTAAACGTTGTCTTTTCAAACGTAAACATAGCTTGATTGGATTTGTTAGCCACTAGCTTGTACGTTAATCTCGCAAGGCCTGCGTTTTCAGTGTCGAGCAAATTGGTACGTTAACGTAAACCGCCGAGACCACGATGTGCTGGCAGTAGAAAATATGCATATGATAAAATTGATAGCCTGTGTAACTTTATGCCCTCTTCATGTTATGTGTCCTATTATTACAAATAAAGCTAACGTGAAACCGTCGCTTTGGGTCACGAGTTAACGTCAGCGGTGCCACCCACCACCATTGTTACGAGGATCCTTTTTATGTAACTTAAAAGGTCGATCTCTCTTAATCCTCGCCACACCTTGCGTCGTTAGGCATAACATAACAAAATGCGTGTTGTTTTGTTGTTGCCACCGTAGGACAGCAGACGGTCATTCGAGCCTTGCTGTATGTTTTGATTATGAGTCTGTGATGGTGGGTAGTAAAATTGAGGGGTGTATTTCAAGTGTCAGATTCTAGTTAGGTGGTCCAATGACCTGAATGCTATTCTCATAGTCATTATGATTATTTTAATGACAAACCCCATGCATGAATGAAAGAGTGGACTCGTCGGATTTATATTTCTTTCTTGTATAAGTTGATTGATATATTTTAAATCAACGGTCGAAATTGGCTTGCATATAAGCATGATGTGAGCCTGAGCTCATCAATAAACATCGTTTATGGATTACTCTCTAATGCATAGATCCACTCCACAATCACAAATGCCTGATTATGGTTATAGAGTGTAAGTTGCTCACTTAAAACAAGCTACATCAATGACAAATCCTGTCTCGTTGAACTGTAGACATTTTTAAAATTATTTGTGAGAATGGGAATCTCGATTTACCCATGTCAATTAGGCTGTGGTTATGTGTTTATGAAGAATAACAATAATGCGTGATAGTTAAGGTGGAAAAGGCTTTTTTTTAAACCATCTGTTTCCTTAATTATATTCCAAATATTGTACATTTTCCATTAGAAACCATAACGTGATGGCTGTATGTTGCTGTAGTAAAGTGATGTTGGTTTCTATGTTTTATCTAAAGCAATGCATACTTCCTATTGTAATTGTACACTATATTTTTTTTTTTTCGTTTTGAAATGAACTGACATACATTTCTTCTGAAAACCATTCAGTTGTTCTCCATGATTGATATGAAGCCTCCAATATCCCGTGCTAAGATGATGTCTGTTACAAAATCAGCCATCAAAGCCATCAAGGTAATGTGAATACTGTGTCATTTTATTAATGTTTTTGTGATATTAAGGGATGTAACGCCCAGGCTTAATGACTTTGTTGTTTTAAATTATTTTGGAATAAACTCTGTATATATGTGGGTATAATTGCTCATCCTTATTTGTCTTTGATATTGCCATTTCTATTACTGTGAATTTGTAAACAATACTTGAAGATGTACTATACCCTTTTTTACTATCTTGTAAACACAATCCTTATTTTGGTATGTGATCCTAACAAAGGCTTCAATAACTTGAACTCAGTCTGGTGAAATGTGATGTTTGCATATTTAATTGGTGCTTGGACATTTTCTCAGAACTAGGTACACTGGTGTAAGCTTAAAAACCTAACAATTTTCATTTGATGCCAGACAATGTAATCCCTATTTAAATGAGTCATGTAGTAAATAATATTTTATCATGATACTTTTTCATTGCTGTTCCCCACTTGTATGGTTATATTTCATTCACCTTAAAAGTATCATGTAGTATGTGATGACTGATGTTACCTTTCTTTGTGTTTATATCAGCTTTACAAACACGTTGTCCAGATTGTTGAAAAGTTCATCAAGAAGGTATGTACCGTAAAGCCTCTTACTATGCATTACATTAGACATTTGAGGTCCTAGTGCCTACTTTACACATGCAAGTTGTCACGACACAATATTGATTACATGTATTTTTTTATTTCAGTGCAAGCCAGAATTAAAAGTCCCTGGTTTGTATGTGGTTGACTCGATTGTTCGACAGTCACGGCATCAGTTTGGTGTTGACAAGGATGTATTTGGGCCCAGATTCTTGAAGAACTTCACAGATACCTTTCAAAACCTTTACCGTTGCCCAGAGGATGATAAGGTACTCCAAGTTTGTGCTTTTGGTATTTACTATTATTACAGTTGATTATAATTTAGAAATAACTAAAAGCTGTAACTGGCTTTTGTTTTCTTCTTTCAGAGCAAAATTATCCGTGTGTTGAACCTGTGGCAGAAGAATGGTGTGTTTGACATGGACATCATTCAGCCTCTGATGGATATGGCAAATGGCACCATTGTACCTGCCTTTGGACTGGAAGGTAGAGAAATTAATAACCTTCTCTATGTTTGCATGTCTGTAATGGTGTATCAGAGTGCTACCTTTAGAGTAAAAGAAAAGTGAGGTTGTAATTTGTCCATTATTGGATAAACTGAATGCTATTACATAAAAATAAGTTAATTTTCTCTTGTTTCTGAACAGTTCCCCCTGACCCCCAACCAGAGCCACAGCCTCCTGTCACTAGTGCCCCAGTAATGCCCCCTGTGCCCCAGCTACCCACTCCTGATGCCTTAGCTGCTGTGGCACAGCTGTTTCAGTCCCCGCATGGTCAGGAGGTAAGCAATAATGTTGTGCTCCAGCAGCTCTGTATCATGTCAGGTTAAGAATTGTTGACATTCTGAATGTCTCCTCCCTCTCAACCCTCTAGCTGCAGAGGATGCTCCAGAACTTCCAGCAGGCAGATAAGACTCTGACAGCCACCATCGCAAACAATGTACCAAACCCACCCGAGATGCCTGTGGCACAGCCCAACCCATACAGTGCACACACAGAAAAGAAAAGCTCCTTAGCTGAGGTAATTGCATAACTAAGTCTCATAACATTACCTGCTTTGAACATATGCAAATTACTTTTCTAACTTACTTTATTATGTATTATATATTTCCTCAGAAACTCCTTGACAGATTCGATTATGATGATGAACCTGATGATCTAATGGCTAAAGAAGGCAGTGCACAGTCACAGTGAGTTCTACGAAATGTGTATAGATACATTTGTATTGGTTCTGTATGGAAATGCAGGGACAACGGCACAGCATATTTTTTTTAGTTTGAGACTTGAAAGTGTGTTGCATACATCACACCATTTTATTTCACCAGTGATAACTGAAAAGAAGTGTCTTGTTCGCAGTAAGTGCAGCTCAAATGTAGTAATACATCAACTGATGTTTTCAATCTGCCATTAGAGGGCAGTATGTCTGCTGTTGATGTTTTGACTCCTGTATAGACAGAGATTAACTTACAAAAAGGAAATGAGATCAGTGCGTGTTTTCTATTGAAAAGGTAGATATTTTTTGTTTGCCGTTTTCATTTTTTACGGCTTACTGAGGGGTCAAGTCCCCCTCCACTCAAAAATGTGTTTTGCTTATTGTTACTACAGTTCTGTGTTTAACCATCCCGCGCAAAATGATTTATGTCTCATTATAAGGCTTATTTCCTTTGCTTTGAATCATTTAAATGAAAAATATTTGCATAATCACAGATTGTGGAATCTTCAGTAAGAGGGAGAAGGACAGATATAATTTTAAGTACTTTTTAGAATGTGATTACCGTAATTTCCGGACTATAAGGCGCACCTGAATATAAGCCGCACCAGCCAATTTTAGGGAAAAACACAAATGTGTACATATACAAGCTGCACCCGATTATAAGCCGCAGGTGTTTTAGCGTTTAATTACCATATGTAAAGGCTCGTGCACAGAGGAGATTGTCGGGAAAGAGACTGCTGTTTGGGGAAGCTTCCATTTTATTAACATTTCAACAAACAAGTTGCATATTTGCATAACCTATGACCACGCAAACGTCAACACGCAAGAGTCAGAGACGCACAAACAGACGCACAAAGCTGCGGACTGGTTCGCACGGACAGTTAAAGACAACATGAATGTCATTTAATTCAACTAACAGCGAAGTAAAGTGAGAAACTTCTCGGTCAGACTGACAGACAGCTGTTAGCTCCGTTAGCACCGCCACCTGTCTGACTATGTGTTGTTAGCATAACAAACCTGAATCACTGACGTTGATGACGTCCACCGACAGAACAACGCGTTCCCTGCTCAATGACGGTGTAGGGTCGACGACGTAGCTACGCTGTTGCCGCGACGCAGAAGCATAATAATAAACCAGGCGTTAAAGGTGAGGGACGTAACCTGTACAATCCATAGATTGAGGAGGCCCCCTAGTGGCCGTTAGCTGTAAAAATCCATAAATTAGCCGCACCGTTGTATAGGCCGCAGGGTTCAAAGCATGGGGAAAAAGTAGCGGCTTATAGTCCGGAAAGTACGGTAAATGTTTTGTGTAAAGACCATATCAGAGACAATTGCTATTCCAATATCTTATGTTTTTAAACATGTCTGGAAGGGACCTTTTTATAAGAGGGGGACGAATAAGCAAAATGGCTCCCACAGTGTCATAACTTGCATATTTTGTGCCTGGTTTTATATTGCACGGAATCATTAAGTACTTTTATAAAACATATTTTATACGTTATATTAACATGCCCTAGTAAGCTATACCACTAAGCTTGTGAGCACAAACGCCATAATTGTGGAGTTCGAATCCCAAATTACCTTATTAGTTTTGTTAAACACATCTGGGCTTTTCTTGCTATGAAATGTCAAAATAACTGCTGTGACCACAATCATATATTATATTTGTTTTTGTTATATTTTGTATATTTCTGGGTTTGTAAAACTCAGACTCACTATCTGTATATTTTGTCATGACAGGGGCATTCCTGAAAATGTGTTTAACCCGTTTCCTGGTCAGATGCCCAATTCGGAGAATGTTCATCCACATATGATGGGACAGACTGGTGGTATAGAGGTATCAAATAATTCCTGAATTATGTCATAGCGTAGCTTTCTCTCAAATAAAGCAATTCTAGTACAATACTAAAATCATTTCCACAAGTTGTTTTTGAGCAAATTAAGTTTCTCTTTTTAGTCTGTATCATCAGAGATGTCAAGCCGAAAGTACAAAAACAATGCTTCAACTGTTTGTGTTCAGGTTATGTAGAATATAAACTGTGTGGAGCTGCAAGCTTTAGTTGAAATGTACTATGGTGTCTGTTTTATAACTGTTACCGGTGTCTGTCTTTTTGTCATTCTTCAGCACGGTGGAGGAATGAGTCACATTGAACATCATAGGTTGCCAGAAGGATACCCTTCCATAAATGAGGCTTATTCACAATCGCGGGTAAATCTTCAGTACTTCTTCTTTCTTTATTAAAGCAGTTGTAGCAAACTGGTGCTGTCACTCCCTCAAATGACCGAGTACGCAATGTGAACTCTTCACATTGTCTTCACTGTTTGCCCATTCATTTTGAAGAACTAACATTGCCATGTCATCATTGTCTGACAGGGAGATTCAAGAGAAGACTCAACTGTGAGGCGAGAGGGCAGACACAGAGGATATGGCAGGAGGTCAAGATCCAGATCTGGTTCAAGGTACGCTGCTGTGTTCATCACAGATAACTGTAGTGCTGTGAATTATAATCATTTATCTGTTTTTCAAAGTTTTTATCTGGTGCAATAGTCAATGCATCTTGAAGGGTAATTTACATGTTAGAAAGTGCGTAGCAATTAGTGCAGTGCAGCACTGACACTCTGAGCTGCTGCTGTGGAGTCCAAGAAATCTGTTCATTTTGCCATTTTCGGCTCAGCTAATGGTGAAAAAGATTGTTGCTTAGGAAATGTATTTTTGAGTGACATCATGTTAAGCTCATTCAATCTTTTGTGTTCCAGATCTCCCAGAAGAAGAAGATCAAGATCTTCATCCCGCTCAAAAAGGTCTAGGCATCGGCGATCTCGCTCCAGAGAATGGCGGTGGAGATCGCGCTCACGTTCACAGGACAGGAGTGAAAGGGAAAAGGACAGAGAACGCAGACAGAAAGGTCTTCCCAGTTTAAAGAGCCAGACTCTCAGTGGTATGTGCTACAACAGAAACAAACCTGTTAATATGTGGGTTATGATACTTATTGTACACATACAGATGCTGGAACCACTACTACATACAAGTCACAGCATCATATCCACCTTGTCTGACCCTGTGGACTCGAGCCCCTTTGATGTGTACTTTGGTGTCGGATTACCACTGTTTCATCTGCATATAACCTGTTCATGCTAAACGTGGAGATATATTTGACAAAAGACAAAAGAGATGATGTTCAAGGCTCCTTAGCAACATTTAGAAATGTATTCCAGGCAATTGAAAAATTCAGTGTAATAAACGGCACTAGCACATAATCTCAGTCAGATGTAAGTGCAATCAAAATATACAATATTTAGCTGGGTAAATTGGTGTTGATATGGTAGTTCTCATTCATGTAGGCACAAGGTTGAAGGCATGGATTGTATTCTAAATTAGTTATTTTTTTAATACAGGGCAGTTGGTTGCCAACAGGAGCAACAAGATTACCTAGATTTTCCTCGGCAAGACTATTTTAACCATTTTATGCTTTCTGTTTGCCCAGGAAATCTGAGTAACCATTACAATTATGCTGTAAATTCAAGGTCAGCTCTATCCCTGACTGCATAAAGCAGTACATAAAAAATAAATAGTATAAACATTTAAACAGATTGTAAAGTTAGACAACTTACATTTTGTACACCCTCCCAAAAGTTGCTAATGTCATTTTTCTTTTAGTTTGCAGCACTACACTTTGGGTTGGACAACTAGACAAGAAAACTCAGCAATCTGACGTGATGTCCCTTTTAGAAGAGTTCGGCCAAATAGATTCTATTAATGTAAGTTTGGACAATTGATGTCAAACTTTCTGATAATAAGATAATGCTATGAAGTATTTTCAGTTTTACCTTCTGCTTTCTCTCTGTCCAGATGATTCCTCCAAGAGGTTGTGCTTATATTGTTATGGTTCACCGACAAGATGCCAATACAGCCTTGAACAAACTTAGTAGGGGGTCATACAAAGTCAATCAGAAACCTGTTAAGGTACATAAACTCTTACAGACATTGCTTTTATTTCCAAGTTTATTTTTCTTTTGTATAACCTGTTTTAGTGATGACTGTGAATTAAATCATAATAGCTAATGTCATTCTTGCCTAGATTGCTTGGGCTTTGAACAAAGGCATAAAGTCCACGCACAAAAAGTTCTGGGATGTGGAGCGGGGAGTTACCTACATTCCCTGGAGCAAAGTCAAAGTTGAGGAGTTGGAGAGTTATCGGGAAGGGGGTATGCTGGATGCAGAGACACTAAATCCAGGTAAACACTAAACTATTCCTTGCCTAAGATTCACCTGCTACAGTCTATTAGAGACAGTTTCCCTTATGTTGTCATTTCGTTTTACATTGTGCACAGAGTGGAATCATGCCATGGACCTCAATAAGCTGCCAGCTGTAAATGGAGCTCATGAAAATGTACCAGCAGATGGAGCCATCACTGCTCACATTCAGGTAATGATGATACAGTCTATAGACACCTTCTTTTTCATATTAAAAGTTATTTCATTGTATTGGTTTAATGGCCTTGGTGTTAAAGGCTTGCTTCACAATTTTTCTTTGTTGCATATTAGTAGTGGAGCTTATCTGAACCATCCTTTCATCTCATCTTTATAAAACTCAAGTCGCTGCAATTGTATTTAAGGATATTAATGAGGTGAATGACTTAAATTTCTAAAATCAGAAATATTGTGCAGCGCAGTGTTAAAAATATTGTGTCTTAAGACAATCCCATTCCGTTAGAAATACTCTTCAAGTCAGGTGCAATGTACAAAAATCTGGAAGGATGCTGTAATGGCACATGGTCAATGTGTCTTTTTTTATCCCCTGCTGATGAGAGATTGTGGACAACAAATCTGTGTTGTAATCATAAAAATTAACACAAAAAAAGCCTTTGCTGTCCAAAAAATTTCCACTGGTCACCATTTTCTACTGTCTGCACGTCTACCTTGTGCAGACGTTATCCTGTGTTCATAGCCTCAATCATCACAGCATGCTACCTATGCAGCACCAAGGCCCCAAAGAGTTTTGCGCAGTCGCCTACTGCTAAATGCTTTCAAGTGCCTTTTTAATAAAAGTCATAAAACGCACTCACAGTAGTTGTCTGAGTTTTTGAAAGAACCAAACCTGACATGGTGTCAGAAGCGGAGCTACTGTGGGCGCTTGGTTAAGATAAGTTTTAATAAACATTGGACATGAATTGAACAGTGTCAGCTGACTAAACTTAGCATCATCTGTATCAGCATTACCACACAAGAGAAGTTGTTTTTCCATAAGCACTTGCAATTAAAATCTAACTCGGACTGTTTACTTTATGCTTCTGTCTTTTGATGTCTATATTATATATTCAAATGAATGTTATCTATAGATATCCCTGTGAACATACCTAAAAACATCAAACACAAATCAACCAGTGACATACAGCTGACAAAGATACTCACCATGTCAGCCAACTAGAGATCAGAAAAAGGGTTTGATGCTTTTCAGTGTCGGCACTGGTATCGAAGTGGTGTTGAGGTATTTGGCAAGTCCAGTCAAAGAACACAATTAACCTTTACTACTTGTCACACTCCATATCAAGACTGTATTTAACATTGGCTAAGGCAAAGGTTCAAGGTCAGTAGTTATGCAGTCACCCTCTTACTTGGTCAGTACTGATTGCATCTGAACTTTTTCACCATAAGGGATTTACCCTTTCTGGTCTGGTTAACACGAAGGCAATCATGAAATTGGCTGCTGATCTTGAGGCCAACAGAGGTAGCTTTTTGACTGTCTTGGCGAGTATTTGGGTTGATGTGCATGTGAACTTTGTGGACTTGTGAGCTCCATGTGTCACCACTACACGACTGAGTATACCTGTGGATGACAAGTGCTTGAAATGGAACATTTATTTTGGGGGTTCATTCTTTGTGTCATTTTCAATGCCTTTGATGCTGTTGAGGCTGAACTGTCATTGGATAGATTCATCCAATTACCGATGTCTTAACTCTTTCCCTCAATCCTGCAGAAAAACTTGTAAAAAAAATACTTAGAATTGTCACACTTAGATGCAACCTTAAACCATGTTGATGTTTTGAGTGTCTCAACTTTCTCAGCAACTTTGGGTTCACTTAATTCTTACTCGGTAGTCTTGACCTCACATTGAACACTGAGCCCATGATGTTATGAAAGTTTGCCAAAGAGTTCAGATAAACTGTAGTGGTTATATTTCACAGATTTCTGCTCAAGACTTGTGCATTTAGAAAACATTTATTAGCTGAATTAATCTTTTTAATTAAAAAGGGAATTCTTGATTCTGTCGTACATATAGATAATTTATTTTATCCTTTAAGAAGGGTTGTCAACATGTAACTCAACTTTCTTTGAATCATAATGTTTTTTTTCACCAAATAAGCAGACAAATCTAATTTGGTGATTTTCTCCAATTACTACAATTCAGATAAGCTCCTCTGCTGACAGGCATACAATTTAGCAATGCTTACTCATCAGTCTCTCTTTTTTCTTTGCAAAATATATTTGCATCTCACTCAGTAACCTTGTATTGTGCAGTCAAAGTTATTCAAATAAAGTGTGGGATTTCCAAAAACTACTGTGGTATGTGTAGAGGGAAGAATTTCTGTTATCCTTTCTCTGTTTTCAGTAACTAAGCTTATTATCCAGAACGGTTGGATTCGGCAGAGTTATCCTAACTGCCAAACAGTGGTTGACTGACAACACAAATGTTTAAATCGGAGAATACATAAACCAGCTTCTTGGTGAGGAAATTGTATGTGTTTTGGTTGCAATCGGTGTGACCACTGAACAAATGAATATCCACAATAATTTTGAGCTAACGGTGACTCAATCGAACAATACATGTGAAACTTAGTTTTTTAACAGTTATGACGTGATCCTCAATGTGACCTCTAAGTCTTATCAAAACTTTAAGCAATTTTTTTAGAAAAGGCGTCATATGACCATATTCCTAATAAATGGTAAAACAAACTAGCTTCAACAAAACATGATCCAGCCACACTGTTTGCAGTACTACAGTACAGCACTGTACTTAGTACTAAGTAGACCTGATAAAATGCGCCACCTCACTGTGAAGAACAGTTGTTCACAAGTTTTGAGGTCGAGAATATCTGACTGTCGGCTGCTGGTGGAAAATAAAGGCCCGATTGAGCGGAAGAGTGTCCAAGTGGGAGTTAAGGTAAGCTGACAACATCGTTAGCAATGTAAATTCGTGGAAGAGATATTCGGCTTCTTGAATAAAAGTATTAATATCCAAACCTTACTTAAGGAAAGGTATTGAAGTATTATCAGCGAAATATACTAGTGTCAAATGTAAAAAAGTACATATACCCTGTCAGGCCTAAATGTATTTTTTTGATTAATATTACTGCAGCTTTATTGTGTATGCAGTGTGTTACCACTGTAGATGTTTAAGATTGGGCTAATTTAAACTCCTTTTTATATACTCCTGGGTAGTTAAATCTACAGCAATGCACTATATTCTGTAAGATTATATTTCTGCAGCATCGCTGTCCTGTGAGATCCACATATCTACTAAAAGAATCTACTTTTCGTGGTGTCAGAACAACAGCCCCGTTGTTAGCTTTGTTACAAGCAGATTTTTAAATTGTTTATTAAGCATAAGAAATAATAGAATTTTCTCAACCCCTAAAGGAACACTTGATCCCCCAATTTATCAAATTCACCAAATTTAGAGATGCATGGTTTTCACTGCACAGGAACAATATGAAGTATTATAATCTGAAAAGGAATTAAAGTGGTCAGACAAATGAAGTGGAGTTAAAAGTAAAATAATTTCCTCAGATAGTGCAGTATTGGTATACAGTTGCATAAATGGAAATACTAAGTAAGGTACAGGTACCTTGAACTTGTACTTTGCTGCATTCAACCACTGGAAACTTAATCTAAATATTGCGCCCAAACTGCCAAGTGGTGATGAAAACTGCACGGATACATTTTTGAATTTAGTTGGTAATGTTAATTTTGAATCAAGTCATACTGTCAACCCTTAAAGTTTTCTGTAAGAAGTAGATCAGGATTTAAATCGGTTACACCCACTGTCCATGTACTTAAGTACATACAGCAGGTTTAAGTTATCATTTTTTCTTTGTACTGGAACTGGAACTTGAGCGCGTGCCATTGATGGAGTTATTACCGAAAAGCTCCACAATCCTTAACAACAAAACTACTCTAACACCAAACACCTGGAACACAATGTACTTGAGCAGCACATGCGCTTCTCAGAACCTCCTGCTTTTCGTTTTGGCACCCTTGTTAACAGGTAAGAGCAGGCACGAGCCTGGTTGAGCAGCGCTTCTCGTGGTGTTTTTATAGATTTGACGAATTGCGGTTCTCAGCAAAAAATAGCACAATTAAAATCTTTCAGGTTTATAATTGTGACATTTCGTGGAAAGGAGCTGCCAAATTTAAGCTATACTGGAAGTTTCATGTCAGCTCTTGAAATTACTAAAGATCTTTGTGATAATAAAATAAACTTACTCGGCCACAAAGGGATATGTGTCCAAATGTAAATATTATCATCTGCGTCATTAGTCATATCACATGATGTAAGACATGTTTGCATGTTGTGTGTTTTTTCGCTTTAAATGTCTGCAAAAAATAACATACATCATGACATCAGTAGACTGCACACTTTGACCTTACATATAGCTGGCCATTTTATGGCCACTTTATACTTAAGACTGTTAAATTTGCATTAAGTAAAGAATAATGGTTTAAGATTCATCTCAGTGAAGCACTTGCAAATTGCTGTTTTGAAGATGAAAACTGAAAACTTTGAGTTGTCTACTGTATGTGAAGGCCACATCTGGCCATCCACCATATATGTGAAGTTCATCAGGGCACATTCAAGGAATGTCGCTTCAGGAGGATAAGGAGCTTTCTCTCTTCGTGATGTTTGTGTGATGATGGGGGAGATCATAGAAAATTGAGTTGAAGATTGGTACTTAAGTCTTGACGTGTTAAGCTTACCTGTTTTTCTTAATTGCTCCAAATCTATCATGTCTGCACCTATCAGCCTTACACTGTGTAATTTTAGCTGTACCATTTTTTTTTTTTATCATCTCTGCCAATCAGTACAAGTTCGGTGGTAGGCATCTTACTCATTTTATTTTTTAAAATGCTCCTGTTAGCTTTTTGAAAGGTTGCACTAATCAAGCTGACCACTTTCAATACCTGCAAACTCATCGACCTTTGGTTATCCGTCTTTTTTGGCTTTGGCATAGATATGAGTCGTGTTGATCTAACAATTCATTTTACTTTAGGAATTACCTCTGCATTATCATTGTTTGGCCATCTGCCAAATACTTGCCCACACACTCTGATACTCGATTGATAGTCATGTAAACTAAGGTATGCCCTTTTGTTTTCTCTAATATTCCTATCTTTAACATTATCCTTCTAACTGAAGCTTTGTATGGTTCAGTGATGGAAACGTATGGTCTGTCTTTACTGTAAGATTTGATGTATTTATCTAGGAAATTGCGTGATGACACGCTGCTTTCCTTTTTCCAAAATCAGTGCACGGCAAATGGTGCAGTTTCACCACCTTTGCTCTGGATCCCAGCCACTGTACCTTGACTGGCTCTTCTGTCTATGCGGCATGTTTGGTTTGTGATACAGGGGTCAAATGAAGCATATCAACAAATGTGATGTGGGTGGTATGTTGCCCTCAAAAGATGGATTTTCACTGTTCACCTTCTGAAAGTGCACCAGAGAGGAGGAGAGAAGTGATTGAGGAAGAATAAGTGGCAAGAACGAGGCATGAATAAGCAGAGACAGGTAGAAATTAAGGCAATTATTGAGGGTGTTGTTAAACTGTTCCATTTTTTGAATTGTTCAGGCCTCATCAGGATGCCCAATTTACAAGTTTCAATTCTGAAAAGTCTCTTAAGTATTTCCCTCTATCCCTACAGTGGTTCAGTTTCACAATTGTCACTTTTTTTTTAGCCCCCTTAGTTTGTAAGGCTGAGCAGGCATGTAAGCATAAAACAGGTACAGCAGAAAATGTCATAGCAATTTAATTACAGTGAGCTGTGTTCAGTTTACACAGGAAACTAAACATTTCGGTGTTGAATCCAATCTTTAGAAAAATGTTATTCCTTTAAGGGCTTCTTTTCTACAATGTGTTTATAGTTAACAAACTGTATAAGTTTACATGAAGCAGATGCGGTCTGCAAACAAAATGGGCAATAGTCATCATCATCCTATCTAGCTTTTTCACACTTGATTTGTAAAATCAAATTTAAAATCTTGAAGAATATAATGAAGAATATAATGCTATTTCTCATGATCCGCTTTTCAGTATTTAAGGGATAAACTGTTCACACTAATGTTAATCTAATTTTTTACAATTCTTTTTTATAAAAATAAAAAAAACATTTCAACCATCTTTCTGCGCAACAGCTATGGAATTGAAATGATAAATTGCGGTACCTGTCAAGTTAGATGGATGACAGTTAAGAGGGCTTTTATAGAATTTTTTGAAAAAAAATGTAAGATATTCTAAATTTACACTGGGAGCAATGCTTCATTCCAACTAGAGCAGTGCTTGAAATGGGGGGAAATAAGTGCCAGTTTTTCCCTCAGTCACATGTTGGCTCCCAATGGCCTGTCTGACTGTAGGCATGTGTGCGTTCTTGCAAATACTCTTCTCTTAGTGTGCCACACAAACGAACCACTTCCAGCACTGGCAGAAGAGCAGGCAGGCAAGAATCGAAAGGTAAGCATCATAGTGCCCCCCGTAATGCAGTTTGTTTAGGGCATTATGATTTGCACAGAGAACCTAGTATGGCCCACTCCAAGCACTGAACTAAAGACCATTTTTAAATGGAGTTACACCAGCTGTGACACCCATCAATATGTTGATGTTCCAACCCATGAGCACTCAGTAGTCATTAGTAGTAGTCATTATCATGAGTACTCGATCAAGTTCTCTGACAACAAACCCCCCCCACTGCCCAACTGCTCACAAAAATTCTGTGACTGTGTCTTGCACAATTGTGAAGCTATAGTGTTAACAAAATTTGCCATAGATGGACTGAAATATAAACACCTGGCAAAGTACTCTCATTCTGTTGTAGTACCAGCCACAATAGGTGTTTGGAGGACCACATATTGTTTTGACATACACACACGGACTCACATGGTGAAAACAATAGCAGCCTGGCTATTGCAGCATAAACTAAAAATAGTCATAGTTGCATGTTGGCTTCATTTGGATGTAGGTTTTCACAAATGTGTTTCATATTTAATATCCTTGAGCCTGCACTTGTGATAGAATTTTATTTTGTGACTGAGTGAGAGGCAGCAAATGTCATGTGGAAAAACCTCATACTGGTCTCTATCCTTGATTTCTTTTTTTAAGTTTTGACATCACAGGTTTGACAGGTCTGCATCATTCTCATGTCTAAAAACATTCAGCTAGCTCAGTCATTAAAAATGATTATAAAGTAAAATCTGAGCAATCTTCTCCTTTCAGTCATTTTCAAGTGAAGTGACATTTCAAAGGAGGAGAATTCTTCAATTGCATCAAATATTACAACGGGTCTAGATCCATGTGTGGAGAACTTCAGATTCACATGAGGCCTCACAAAGGTGAGTGTTATAGAAATGATCTTTGGATACTGGGATTCCCACTCATGGATGAACCTGTGGACTGGTTGGAAGGTAAATGACGGGTTCATTCATAATAAAATGGACTTTTGAATTTTTCCATTTGTTTTTACTCATATATTATGTGATACTGATGCAAGTTATTGCCTCTTTATTATCATTTCAAATGTCTGATTAGTAGAAAATATGAACAAAGAACCAAGGAACTATATTGACAAGTGTGAAAGCACTGGGACAATACCTGTCAGGGGCATGAGTCTTGATCAAAGATGCAGTGCCCAGCTGTCGAGCTGGTGGGATTTCCTAAGTGGAATAAACCCACAGGAAATATGGAGCAGCAGAGATCCTGTTATTTCTTCCGCTGGAGTGAAACACCAGGGTAAGAACAGACCCCTCTGTTGTTACACCCATAGTGCTGACTGCATCACGGCTGTTGGACTTGTGAACTGCTTTTTCTTTACTGCGATAGTATTTGAGTAATTGTTAAACAGCGTGAAAGATAGTGCCCATATAAGGCATGATGGACTCGTTTGAGATCTGTCATTATGTAGTCTGTTTTACTTCATTCTTATTGGAAACATACATATAAGAGTATATTTTTCTAAGTAATGATTTAGAATAACTTGGTGTGTTTTGTTTGCCATAAGATAAGTATATTAAAACTTAAGTAGCTTTATGTCTCATCCATCAAGCTTTACAAATCTATTGCAAAAAAAAAGTAGTTTAAAGCAGCAGTATGCAACTTCCCCCTCCCTCAGTGCTTCCTCCCTTCAAATGAGGTTCAGGCATATGCAAGTGACAGCTTGCCCAGAATTCAAAGACGGTTTCCTCCTCTTACCTGCAGTGCTAGTTATCCATCTAGATTGTTTAAGTGTGAGTTGCCATGTTTAGGAGATATCGGCCAAAAAGATCTCCGGCCAAAAGAGATCGCCAGTGGACTGAGCTTTGGGGTCTGAAAAGTGAAGCCAATGCAGAAGTGCCTTAAACCTTCATTTTTTTTCTAATTACCAGCAGGGGGGTGACTCCACTGGTTTCAAAAATAAGTCCAATGGTCTGTAAACTTATGAGAAAGTAACCCTATCACCCACTTGATTTATTACCCTGGTGAACAGTTTTATAAAGATTGTATGGTCTCAGTTGCTAGTTTCAGTTTCTTCTTTCATACAGCATATAAATGATATCCGCGTTTAGAGTAACATAGATGATAAAGCAATTAATGCTTTAGGGTGTGGCAACCTTATGATAGTCATTACTGCAGTGAGTCCTCGGGTTGTTAGTTCCAATCAGGAGATCCACCACAGCTCCACCCTCTTGTCCAAATATGGTTGCATCAGCTCCAAAAAACAAGATGGCAACAGCTGTAATACCAAACTCAAGGCTTCAAAATTATAGTCCACAAACCAATGGGTAACAACATGGTGGACTTACACAAAAAAACCTTTCATTAAACCCAAAATACTTCTCAAAAGTAGCATTTTGTGAGTAGTTTCATGCAGGAACTATTTTCTATCTACCAAACTACACCTGCCAACGGTATCACCAAGCAAATGTAACAGTACATCTACTCATGAACAAGAGCCTTGTGCTCAAAGTGGCGCAGGATGGAAACGTTCATTACGCCATCCTCAGCTTAGCTGTTATGTCCATGCTCTCGTCCATGAGTAAGTGAATGATAATTGGCATAACAAGATCTTTGGATTATCTTGAGTAACCAGGTAATTATTTGGGTCATTGTTGAGTTTCTCTAGTGTTTTTTGGGGCTTTGAGCACCACAAACCAAGTGCCATATAGTTCCATTAAATCTAAGAGAAGGCCAGCATCTCGACGGCCGATTTTCCAAAACCGTGAAACTCACACCAAAACAACCTACATGGATAAATAGCACTCCAGGTAAGAGGGAAAATATGTATTTTTGATGTGGGGGTTAACTTTTCCTTTAAAGCCACTACGCAGAGAGTTTGAAAACGTCCAACTTTATTGCCCCCCGATGGCAGTGTTAATATTAACATTGTGGGAGGCATAAATGCTCACCACTCCTCATCACCTACTAAGCATTTCAGCAAAGGTAGACTAATTATTGAAATGAGAATAAGGTGATGGAGCATCACTATATTACGGTAGTAAACTTCAATCTTTAGGTGCAATGTGCAACTATGTTTTTTCAGGCTACTTTTTATCGTTGCAGTCACAGAGCTATTAGAACTAGTTGACTTAATGACCTATGTTGGGTTCCTGGTGTATCAAACAGTTGCCACCTCAGTCAAATTCTGAATTCAGCACTTTACATGTTTTTCATGTAAATGCACTTGTTTTAGTAATGGCCAATAGAGCCAAGAAAAATGAATCCTCTTTCAAGTTAGATTTACAGCATAAATCTTGGTGTTTTTATTTCACTTTTTTATATATACATAACACATCAGAGGATACGGCCAAAGTAAGCATTTTCTAACATCTTCTAACATTATACATAATACCTTTAAATGTTGTTCCTGTCCTATATCTGTTTGTGTATGTGTCTGTTTTTTGTTGTTTTTTTTCCACTTAAATTTGAGTTTATATTTAAACTAGAGACCTTTTTGCAATGTCATCACACCAGTCATGATGCTAAATAGATACTTCTGGTGCTATAGAACATATTGCATGTGAGAAGTGAGTTTGACAAAGTTGTTTCCATCGATGCTTTTTACTTAAATATTCCCTTTTTTGATATAAGGGAATGCACAACATTAACATGGTAAAGTTCACCTGTGCTGGCATTCCCACTTCTCTCATGTTATGTGTTCCATTGCACCATGTACACTGATTTGGCTGCGTGGATGGTGTGATCCCTTTGCAAGATCGTCTCTTGTTTTACCTAAAGTCTTCAAGTGAAAGGGAATGATTGAAGCTGGGAATGATTGAAGCTGGGAATACAGTGATCAGTGGTTTAAAATGAATGTGGGCTAGGGGGTGCAATGGCCCCTTCCTTACCTCCTACCCCTCTACTCCCGGCGCCCCTGCTCGGACCACACACCTCCTTCTTTTTGATCTGAACTACGCACCTGTTAAGTTGAGTGACTGCATCTTGCAAGGTTGTGACACTAATCACACTTTAACAAAATCTGTCCACAGACAGACATAAACACCTGGAAATGTACTCAAAACTGCTTCTGTTAGTTCCGGCTAAAATAGTTGTCTACAGCCATTAGTCATATACTCTCAAGTTGAAAACAATACCAACCGTGCTGTCTGGATGTTAATGACTTCAAACAAATATTTTTGCAGGTTAGAAAATTAGATGTGTGTACATGCTTGTATGACAGGCAGTTGGCCCCTCATGAAGAGAACAGTCCTGACAGTGACAAAAAGGCGATGATATTTCAAAATTGCTTATTATAAATATTTGGACTGTTTCAGTCACCAGAATTTTTCTCAGAGCATTTGATTTATTTAAACAGTGAAGATCAAAATTGATCACCAGACAGTACAAAAACAATGTTGCATCCAGTGACTTTGAATGTGCATAGGTATTTCCGAATGGTCTGACAGGGAAACCTCACCAGAACTTTAAGGATAGTGAAAAGCATTTGACATGTGGTTAATGATTAATAAGTGCAGTGATGGCATTTATCATCTCCTCCCACTATATGTCATGTAGTGTAGTTGAAACAGAAATACACTGACACTATCCATCCAAAGATTAGTTTTACCTGCAAACATGAGACACACCTGTTGCTGCAGTTTGATTTTGTATTTTTTGTCCTGGTGTTTTACACTGGGAGGTCAGGCAGTCACATTTTGAAAGTTGACAGCATATTGCTTTCTGTATCAGAAACAAGATTTATAGGTAGACTTGCTCTGTAGGATGTGAGCCCTTAGCCAGCTTTGGCACCAAGGAGAGAATCGTTGATCACCTTGCAGCATCTGGTAGGCTATGAGTTTTTACTTGATGTGACTCTATGACCAGCAGTTAGTCATGCATTCATAGGGTGAAATGTAATTTGCGTTAATGATAGATTAAGGGTTGGATGCTGAATGCATGACTCATGACCTCAAAATGGGGGAAAAAAATTCACTTTGAATTAAATCAGCAAAGTTCTTGGATAAAGGTTTAATTTTTAAATGTCTAACTAATTAAACCTCTTATCAAATTGAATTACCAGAATAATTGAGTGCAGCCATAAAGTAACTGCTCAACACATGTATCGTGATGAATATTTTTCTTGTTAGAACTTAATCCACTTCATATTTAAAATGTTTGGTATCATTTTTGTAATTTCAGCACTAATTTATGTCATGCTGACTAAATTTGATATAACTACAGTATAACCTTTATTTGTCAAACAGTTAACTGGTCACTTACAAATTATATAATTTATAATACAATGTAAAAGTCTGATACTCTTACATATACCCAGAACATATTCTTACACATGAATATCCGTCATTATGTGATTGTCAGACATAAGCAGAAATCTTGAGTTCTCTGTTTTAGAATAATTAATAGCTCAGCAACGAGGCATGGCAAGACGACGACTACATTGATCGATCCTTATCTATATTTTTGATAGTAGATGTTTGTGTTCCTCTCCTGGTCAAAGAATGTCTGAACACTATCCTCACAGGCACTAAAACACATCCCTGCTCAGGTCTCCACCTTCTAACTTGGACCTCAAACAAAGCCATTGTGAAAATACGAGACTTGTTCAGTCTTGTTAGGGTGGTGGTTTGCCCCCTCAGAATGCCTTTTTGGTTAAACAATTACCTGAGGTGTGAACTTCCTCTGCAGTCACCAACATCACTAATTAACAAAAAAAACAACTCCCTCAACTTTATGGTCTGTTCTTTTTCATACATTCATTTATTGACAATAATGCACTATATTGTGTTCTTGAGTACATGGTGTATACAAATCAATGAAATTTGATGCTCTGGTGTGAATAGATCCTATGGGCATTGTTTTCTTCAGAAATGAGGACAGCAGTGAACTCAATATCATGTATTTATTGATTACTTTATGTATGTATAGCACTATTATGAGACTGATGTTGGCTCGGAATTTATTTTAAGGGGTAGGAAACAAATTAATAACCCATTTTCGGTACCAAGACTCGAATGCTATGTAATTATCTACATACCAAATGTCTTACATCTAAAATCCTCATTTAACACAGCCTTATTTCACAATGGACCCTCTTCATCATTAAGTGTATTTATACAATTTGTCATGTCCTGAGCGGACGTACTTTGCGTTTGCGTGCTTCCTAATCTGACTGGATGACAGTTTTTCATTTTTAATCAAGGACGGGTGCATTTAGTGACACATACATCACCTCATTATAGTATATTGCTCCATAAACTAGGCAGACTAGGCAATTTCAGAAGATTGGCACCATGTTCCATTTCCCCTGTGTGTTTAAAGCCGTAATACAGTCAGAAGTAATTGTCATGTTTTACTGTTACGGACGACATCTTATTGCAGATTATATCAAATGAATAAAGGCAGTTTTACAATACAAATATTTCAGTTACTCTTCTTAAGAGTCTCTTCAGAGTCTTTGCCTCCTTTTTTTGATCCGTGCACTTCTTCTATCACACACTTGTGTATATTTTTACATTGCTTAATGCTTGACATGATGTATGCCTTTTTTGCGATTACAGTTACAATTGGGCTTTGGGGTATGGTAACATTACCACAATATTGTGCTCTGAGGATGGAAAAGAAATAAAATACTAATCAAGGGATTTTTTTTTTTTCAGCAGAGATCATTTCAATACAAATGGGATGCAGTTGAGCAACACCGTCATTCTTTTTATCATCCTTTAATCCGAATCTGGTGACGCACTTTCTTCTTTCAGATCACCGCCTCAAGAGGGATTATGTGCTCATTTTACAGCAATCTTTATAGTAATGCCATTGTGTTTCTTTGCCTTCCAGGTGCCATCAGTTGAACAGGCAGCACCCATCGGAAGTCCACTTGCTTTTCCTGGCCCCATCATGCTGTCCCCTACATCCATGCCTCCAGGAGGAGCTCCTTTCATCCCCCCAGAGTTTGACCATACAAAGCTGGCACCAGGTGAGACATTTATACTGAGTGAAACAGTGGGAGGACGATGAGCATGCAGAAATGTTGGTTAAGAGTAACTTCGGACTTGATAATATGAACAGATCTCTGCTGTAGTTTTTTCACTGTTCTTGGCTGGATGTTACTCAGAAGTTTCTCGCCGATTTGTTCATTTCCCACTAATCTTATCGTATGCTCTTTTGCAGCAGGAAGCTTAAAACCTCTAGAAGACACTAAAGATTCTGCAGCAGACAATGGCACACCCTCTGATGCATGTACCGACAACCAGCTGGGGTCTCCTACAGCACCAGGGATGCTGCCAGGCCCGGGAGTCATGCAGGGCCCCAGACCAGGCATGCCTCCTCTGCAGCATCCTCCTGGTATGCCAAATCCTCATCTACCTCCATTCCTCCCACCTCCAAACATGCCACACATGCCCCCACAGATGATGCCTGGAGGACCCATGTTTCCACCAGATAGGTTCAGAATGCCACTGCCTTTTCCTCCTCGTGGCCCTCCTTTCCATCGACCTCCTATGAGACCAGAGGGCATGGATGACAGAGATGGGAGGCATTTCCGAAACGGGAGGCCAGGATTTGCGTGCCCACCCTTCCCCGGAGGCAGGTGGTAGATGTTGGCTGATTGTGGAACCTGAGGGGAGATGAAGCAGAACCTCTGTGATACACTAATAAATATCAGGACATCTGGTTCACCACGGACTGCTATGAATAATTTGGGATGCAGAAATGTGTGCTAAGACTTTATTTTATACCACCAGAACTATTTCCTAGTGTCAAATGAGCAGGACACTTTGTTCTGAATGTGATCAGTGCTCCTTCAAGTTCACCAGGGAAGAAGCTCCTGGCTGTAAATACTCTACATGCTTGTAGCTGTTGGCTATCTTTTTGTATATTTGAAGTGTGTAGTTTATGCTGATGTCTGTAATCCTGGTAGTTGAAGGTAAAAACAAAGGCAAAGTCTGTATTTTTGAGCTTAGTTTTTGTGGAAGGAAGAAGACTGTAAAAATATATGATTCATACCCTTTGGGTATTTTGTTTTTAGTATAAAGCCTTTGTACCACACAGATGTTTAATTCTTCACCAGTGAGGTTGGAATTGATTTGAAGCAGAGGTGGATTTCATGTCCTGCCAGTAGAGGGTAGTCTCTGTTACCGTCGCCAACCTCTGTTGTACATTAAGGTCATACCTTGTAGGATCATGTGCAGTGAATATTAAAAAAGAGGTACTACCATTTGATCAGGTGGTTTTCTTTATGTTGATCAAACTGATGTTTTTAACTTCTTTCTCAGAAAACTGAAACAGGGTAGGTTGCTTTCATTTTTCACTCAGCAAACTGTCACCGTGCACTTTCATTGGAACACACAGTAATGTGCAGGTTGTCTACCTGTCTCATATTAAAGATGTTGATCTAAAGATATAGATTTTAGTTATATGGGATCTAGATGATGATATATACTATTATAGAAACACATAAATAGACTTACATTTACATTCCTCGTTGCATTAATCTGCAAAAGCATATGTAGTCAGTGAGACGAGATCCACAATCATACTGCATCAGCACGGTTGTTTTTATTAAACAAAAAAAAAAGGTTATTTCTCTGTTTGCTCACATGATTTTAAAGCCAAACACTTAAGCCACTAGTGTGTGTTTCAGTTTCACACCGTCACTGAATGCCGATTCGAGGTGAGCCGCAGCTGATTGGCTCTGACGGTAAATAAGTGGCATTCTCATGATCCACTTGCACGCCGTCTCCAAGGAAGGTGGGCTCCGCCCCTCTCAGCGGTGTGGAAACAACACGCATGGTCCGTGGACAGGCGGGCAGACCTTGGAGAGGAAGCAGGAGTCGGGGACGTGGATGGGCATCACCGGCATGTGAAACATGAAGATCTCAGTGTCAGGACGGGAGCAGCCACATCCGGACGGTGGCGGCGACAGGTACGTGAGGAGACCGGGAGGCGCGCGGTGCTGATCACGATAAGGAGAATACATACTCGATGTTCAATCATGCTTCCGCTTGGTCCTAGCGCCGTCGACACGCATGACCGCGTCACTCAATCATACAAGTTTATCAGAGATGACGGACGGTGCCGCACTGAGGCGGTCGGTGAGGTCCAGTGGACAGGGCCGACAGGCTGTGTCTCTGCGCATCTGGTGGTGATTCAGTCAGTCAGACATCAGTGATTTGGTGGTAAAAACCTCCCATGTAGCGCGACTGACGGCAGACATACAGCGGGGTTAGTGTGCATGTGCGCAAATTTCAATTCCCATCCCAGTATGCAAACGCTCATCCTTCACAGCAGCGCTGCAAATGTCGCGTTCCGCCAGGATGTTGGTTTAATGAGACACGTAGGAGAACAGGCGCGGTGACCTGTCCGCTGTTTGAATCTCTGTGGTCATTTATACTGTTGTGGAAGGCGAAGCTGCGTACGGCCTCAGTGCGGTAAATTGTTGCATGATCAGTCGTCTGATCCCACTGGTTGTTGTACAGAGCTGTTGCTGCTGTATTTACACCTTGCATTAGGAAGCAGATCATGTGCAGGTGACTCGACTGGAAGGCGATATCTCATTCGTGCAGCCACACCGGTGACCTTATGGTGTCAAGTTTTGTTGCAGCGTCACCGCCATAGGCTGTTGCAGAAAGTGGTGTCTTCCTGTCCTGTTACTGTGGCTGTGATGATCATCCTATACTGCTCGGTGCACTGGTGACTATAAACTCATGGGAATAGGCAGTGCTGCATCAGATTTTACTTTAATTCATTTGTATAACATAACATTGTGATGTATTTAGTCATTTATTGTCTCTTCATCCATTCACTTAAGTGTAAGACTGACTTCAGGCCTGACTTAATGTTTCGTTTTTTGGTAGAGATGCGTTTGCTTTCAGAGAAATATTGTTTTCCAAGATATAAATCTCACCAAGGTGCATTTTCTCTCAGTCCATTATTACCGGACTTGTACATAAACAAGTCAGGTAATCCCCTCCGTCAATGATGCATTGATAGAGGGGATTTGGACACCAGAGTGAAGATAATATCTTGATTGTGACAGCATAGATGATTAATAACTCCGGCAGTTTTTAGTGACAGAAGTTACAATAATGTTTCACCTGCACTGACATGTAACATAGCAGTGAATCGTTAAAAACTGTAGTTGTTGCAACACTTCAAGGCATAATATCCCAGTGGCCTTGAAAGGTGGCTGTGAGAAAGTTGTAGTTTGCTTCTTCACACAGATCATTGGTTTGAAGTCATGTTAGTCATGATGGATTCTTACAGCTAAGATTGTTCACACAAGTGTTATAAACGCCCTTAAAATCTCTCACTCCTGCAACATATTCCACTTCTCTGTCTGTCCTTGTGCTCCAGTCATATCATTTGGCAGGTTTATAAATGCACTGCTCCTGTCTCATTCTCCGTCTTCTACTCAAATCTCCTGACCTCTACCAAGTCAAACCATTCTCCCTGATTGACATAGTTCTACATTTTAGCTTTTAAAGCTGAAAAGATGATGAGGATGATGATGATGACTTTCCTGAGATTTAAAATCTTGTCCCTAAATGTGTTGTGCTGTTTTTTGGCATCTGATAAGTCTTCAGACTCATGGATGACCTAAACCTAACCTCTATCCTCAAAACCCTGATTCTTTTAATGCACCCTTTTTGGTTTGAAAGCCTAGTAAAAGTCAGTGTTTGATACTCAAATTATGCTGCATATCTTGAGTGGATTGATAATGGTTTCATTTGTTACATTGGACACTGGTTGGGTCAGTGGATGATGTAAAGGTTATGCAAGGCGGGGGTTAGCTGGGCAGAGACAGTAATCAGAATGTGGATGTTTTAGATAACCTAGAACCTATGCATGACCCAAACAGCGGCTTGAATACTTCGTCTGGTGGAGAACCATGGAAAGAAAACATCAGTGATCATTGATCATCCAGCAGAGTGACGTGTCCTCGGGGTGGTAACCTGAGCCCACCTGTGTGACCTCCTCGCCCTCTCTGACTGTCTCTCTGTGTTTGTGGGGTTGAGTCGTAACTAGTTCTGCTCCCCTCTGTCTTGTGTCCACACACTTTAACTCCCCATCTCAAATGTTAGACCAACATGAGCCAGTGTTGCGACTGGCCACACATGAAAGAATGTCCTCGCATTCATATGGTGATTTGTTGGCTTTTTGTACAATTCGTGACTTTGTTCTTCATGCATGTACAGCAGTGAACTACCAAACACAGTTGATTTCTTGAAATGCGCATAATTTAACCCTCACAAGTGTTCTTCGTGAATTATTCATTTCCGTCCCACTTGCACATAACTCTTCATTCCTTTGCAAAGTAAATACAGAAGACAGTCTAGTGTTTTGGTTACTATCAAGTGAAGAACATACTGAGCCTAGTGTGATAACACTAACACGGGCCATTCATTCTAATGTCATTAACTACTGTTTCACTTACTGTGGTTTTGAACTTTTTTAAATCTAAGGTTTTATTCTGAGTGCCATTTTTTTACACAATGACTTGCATCCCAGATGCTGATTAAATAGAATCAGCAAATAAGAAGAGGAGTTGTGCTGTGGAAATATTAAGTTGGGCCACAACCGCAAAGCTGGAAATCTTTCCCACCAGGAAACTTCTGTCATTCTGCTAAATGGCTGATTGTAGGAGTACTGAGCTGAGCGAAACCCTCAGCAGCATGCACACACATCTCCACATGTGGTAGGAAAATACCATCTTAAAAGTCATTATTCAGCCCACCAGCTTTTTAATAATGAAATGACCACATCTGTACTGACTACAGTTTACTTAACACCACTGACAAAGTTGTTTAAATATTTGAATAAGCTCTGAACTCCAGTGGTGTTGGTGAGGATTTCTGAATGTTTGATTAAACGCTCTGTTCAGTGAAAGGAGATTCAGATTCAGTGCTTCAGGATTTTAGTTTAATAGATTAGGTGATCGACAGATCAACAGACTAATTTATGTTGTGGATTAAGCGTCATAGATTTTATGTGACCGGCTTCGCAAATATACAGATTTGCTTCTCTTCTGTTTTATATCATTGAAAGTAAAGTGATTTAGGGTTTTGGACTGTTGATCAGATAAAGCAGGAAATTTGAAGCGGTCATCTTGGCCTGTCGGAAATTATGACATAAAATTTGACACGTTTATAATTTTATATACAAATGATAAGGTGTATCCTCCTACATGTAAACAGACAGCAATATTTGCAGCCCTAAAAGGTTTTTCAGTTGTAATTTATAGGACAGACGATTCACTTTCCCTCTGTATTACAGTTGAAAAATGACAACTTAAAAATGCACTCTGTTAAACACTTTTAATTCCGAAGTGGCCTTCTCCCACACAAATCATGTAATGGAGCAGCTACATTGTGTAACAGTGTTGATGTTGCAGCTGTGACTGATCTTCTGTCCAGACTCTCATGTTGAATGCAGTCTGCACAGGCCGATTGCCAAATTTGTCTTGTGAGAATTATCTGCTCCATTTCTGCACAGAACAACAGGCTCCTTATATGAGAGCAAGATAGACTTCATGTTGCAGCCATATATAATCCTCCTCCTTTTTTTTTTTTTTGCAACATGTATATCAGATAATCACATTAGGCGGTAATTGGATTGTTTTTTTTCTACATCAGGCAGCTTTGTTCCCTTTCCAGCCTAAGTTGATGAATGAAGGTCAACCATACTTTCCTTCCACCTCTGTTTACATCCATGTTGTATTGAGTTTCAGACAAGAGCTCGGCTGTCCCTTGTTCCTCCTGACAGGACATCTGTCTCCATTAGACAGTACTATTGATGTCCTGCTGTATCAGTCTGTCTTCCACCATCTTTGGGCAGTTGAAAAGAGCAATCCCATTGTCCTTCGCAGTCAGCCACATTGTACACGTCTGAGTGTAAAACCATTTTGTTCTGGACCCTGTGAACTAAGCAGGTGATTCACTGAATATCTGAACCCTAAGTCAATGTTTCAGATGCATAACAGCCGCAATGATCAGTTGATTGAAAATTGGTTAACAACTATTATAAAAATCGATTAGTCGTGGAAGTACTTTTTAAGCAAACATGTCAAATTTGTCGTTTTCAGCTTTTTAAATATAAACTTGTCTTTCTTATTCATGATAGTAAATGAAGAGTTTGGGGATTTTTAACTCTTGGTTGGACAGAAGAAGCAAGATGAAGATGTCACTTTGGGCTCTGAGAAATTGTGATGAGCTTTTCTTTTTTTGTGATTAATCGTGAAAGTACTCACCAGATAAATCAGTATTTAAAATAATCTGTAGTTGCAGCCCTACATTGAATATTGTTTTTATTCATGATCAGTTGTAGAAGATGGAAGTTGCCTGATATTCCCGCATTTGACAAAGTGAGGTCATGTATGATGAATTCATGATGTGCTGACAATCAGCATATTCCGGAAAAGCACCTCGATGACTTGCCAAGATCTGATCCCTGATGCTTTCCAGAGGACAGCCCCTCTTAGTGCTACGACATGCTCCATATAATGTGAGCAAGGGTTGAGTTGTGTTCCACTAACCTTAAAAAAGCAAAACTCAAAGTCAGTTTTCAGTCAGAGTTTTTTTTCACATTTTAATTTGAAGCTTGTAGCAGAAAACCACTGCAGACACATTTTATATAGTTCTCAGCTTGACATCCAAGCATAATGAAGATGTGGTGTTGCTCATGAATTATAACAAACTCAAATGAATATTCTCATCAAAGTCAAAATGAATAAGCCCTGTGCTGCGTGCACCTTTTTTAGAATCAAGCAAACAAGTGCTCCCCACAAATTAAGTCGACTCGCCTGCGCCGTTGAGTATTGACTTGATCTTCAAAGCCTCCTTTGAGGTTGTGGTAGAATCTGAAAAGTGATTTCTGAAAAGATTCTGTTCCACTTACAGTAGGCTACTGTTCCAAAGTGAGAGGCCACTGTGTGTATATTCAAACCAGTGGATGGTCTTCAGTAGCACTCTGGTACTTCTCTCCACAATGGTCACAGGGTTTGGAAAGACATGACAGATGAACATTAAAAGGCCTCATCAAAGCTCTGTTCCTCCTCCTATTTCTGAGCTGTGAGCGGGAGCGTATGACCGGCTGTCAGAAATACACATGGTGATGATCATCATCAGCTTCACGTGGCCAATAGAGCCGTGTGGTTTGGGATGAATAATAGATACTAAGTGCACTAAACTGCTCAGGCTATGAGTCACTTTGGGGAGGCTGGATTTGGGCTAACTTTACCACTCTGTCATTCATAAACAAGAACTTCTCAGGGCCTTTTTTTGTTTGCTGGAGGTTGACTGGAGTGGGATGTGTTTTTGAAGTGGCATATGATGATGCTTGGTTATCCCCGGGTGTGCATTTGAACATCTCCGTGAGTATGTATGTGATGATATGCAGGTCAAAAGATGTCTAGACTTCAAGGCTAAAGTTGGGCTACATTGAGTTAAAAAGTGAGAAGTTTGTAAGTCACTGAGGTTACATAAAAATAACTAATGTTTTATTAAATTACAATTTAAGTGCAAGACAGGTCCTGATTGCATGTTGAAATATACAAATCAATGCTGAAAGTGAAATGGCTGACTAGAAGAAAAAAATGCAGGAACATTTCCAAACATTTACAGGATTCAGTCTCTAAAATGTGAGGAATTGCTGCTTTTTTCAGTGTATCATATCATAATTCGAATATCTTCTGGTTTTTGGCGTGTTGGTCAGACAAAGGAAGCGTTTAAAGATGTAAATGTTCCCAGAAATTGTGACGCATATTTTGCACGATTTTCTGATGCCTGAACCAATAATAGAAAATACGAAACAACCGATTAATTGACGAGAGTGTTTATTGCAGCCTTAATTGAAACACTGTTGAAACAAATTCATGTGATAATCCTCTCATCCTCCCACATTGACTCCGGTATTATTCTTTGAAGTCTTTTGGCCTGGAAATCCGTGCTTACCTGGGGGTGAAGTTATGGTCAGTGTGCTTTTTGGCTCAGTATAGAGTTGACCCTACGCAGCAGCTCAGTATGTGCAGACTATTGCCTTTTAATATGCACCAAGCATCTTTTAATAACTGGTATTGGAGAGCTACCTATGCTGTATAGGTTCAGTCCCAACCAATCAATCCCAGGTTTTCCTCCGCATTCTAAATTATTTCCCTCTCTATACCGGAGTCTTTGATGTCGACTCTGGAGAGGCAACTCACTGCTGGAGACCACTGGATCCTCCGCTAATGATCTCTACCCGGGCTAGGGTTACTGCTTTCATGTCTTGCATAACAGTTGCATTTTTCTCTGATAGATTTCACTCGTACATGGTGTTCTTTTTTGGTACAATGGATCATCTGTTTTCTCAGAGGGACACCGGGTGCACGTGCGTTGTTTTGATTGAGGAGACCACTAAGAAAATAAACACTTGAACCCTTGTGCTGATGGATGTTCTGTAACAGCCTTCTACCGAACCGAATGCTGCACACAGTTGACTCCTTGTTTAATAGTAAAATTAGCTTCAGCGTGATGTATGCATGCTGTGTATTTATAGACCAGTAGCTTTGTATACAGTTTTGAGAATAAAGTTAGAATCAACAGACGGATGCTGTCGAATCTACATCTTGATGCATAGTTGTGGGTAATACTCATCCCTTGTATGTTAATTGAGAATTGAATTGGTGTGAGACAAGGAAGCTTTGGTAGTTCAGAGTTGTTACTGTTGCTGACAGTATATGACGCAGTTTCTGTTTCATAACATTTTCATATTGTGGTGCAGTTTGTGGAACACCAGGCATTACATTTACATACTCGTCCTAGTCATGCAACTACACTGTATTATAATTTTACTGCTCAGCAGACTAACATAGGCCTACCTGCTTACCTCCTATATTGAAACTAGCATTTTATGTCTCTATGAATGTCCTTCAAATTAATACATTTCAGAATGGACAGTGTAACATCAAAGCTACATCATGATGAATGTTGTGTCGTCTTGTGGTCTATTCACAATTGCTGTAATAAAACATAGTCAATTATTAACTGACCTTTATCTAAAGCTATTCTGGGGCGCAGCGCTGTGATTTAGCATGTTGGGCGTAACATATTAGGCTCCAGCGCCTTGAGAAAATGTCAAGCCCTGTAGACATTTTTTCGACATCTTGTGATGTTAACGGCCTCTATGCAGAACTAAGAAGTATGAATTTATCCGACAGATATATGAAGTAACTTTATTTGCACATTAAGAGCAAATAAACAGAAATGAATTGAAATAAATAAATAAATAAATGTTTGTCGTCACATATTCAGTGATATTCAGAGTTAATTTTGTTGTTGATCTCCTTTTTTTATTTAACCATTTCCTGTTAAAGACAAAGCACAGCTGATTACTCATCTAATACCGTCCTGCTGTGAGGCATGGTGGGAGCATCAGCTGTTTTACTGGTATGAGCTCAGACACATGCAAAAATAAAGTGGGAATGCGTGAACCAAGACATATCGGAAAAAACTGTGGTTCAGGGTTCTGACTAATTTAAGCCAATGTAAAAAAAATCTTGACTGTCAAAAAAAAAGCCTGAAGTTATGCAACTATATATCCCAGTAAGTTATTTATAAAATATCTAAAACATCATTTTTTTGTATGATCTTATGCAAACTTTCTTCTGCAATCAAGCATTTCTTTTAGCAACAGCATTTTAGATAAAACCAGATCATTGTAGCATTTGTGATGAATCACATTTAGTGAACTTATTGCATATCCTGCTGAATGGATTTGTCATTCTACTGCCTTCAGCTGTTTTTTTTTTTCTTCTGTTCACTACAGCTGAAGGTGATTGGCAGTGATTGCAGTTGGTTGTGACACCTGGACAGCATCAGCAGTCTGAAGTGTTGCTGTGGATCTGTAACCATAGCCTCACCTGCCAAATTGCACCAGCGGTATTGAAAGCCTGTCGATGTATTGGATGTCCAATTCAATCAGCTCCTAAATTGAGTGCGGATAGCACTGGGTTTAATAGCCCTGTCCCAGTAATGAGAAAGCAGAGTATTTTGTTTAGCTGAGCTCCATGCAAGCAATCTGCATTTCCTAAATGCCTGTGGTGAGAGCAGACGTGGATTCAGCATTAGCCCACATTTCACTGATAGGCACATTTATTGCTCTGCTGCCAGATCCAGGATTTTATGGCAGAGGAGACAAGCAGATAAGATGGTCTCATCTCATGCACATAAACTTGTATTTATTTAACTGAAAAAAAATCATGTGAATAAGAGAGAAGTCCCTTTTAGGTTGATATTTTGTTGTTATTATCAAAACACACCCTCGGTGAAGAGCATATGTTTTTTTCTAAACTTTTAATTGGATTGTCAGACTAAATAATAATCTCGAACATCATGTTTTATCATGTGCTTCCAAGTCTTTTGTTTTCATTGGATCAAGTCCCAACAAATTGTTCCACTAATTGAAAAGAAGAAATTGGCTCACGGTGAGCTTTGTGTGTGTGGAAAAAGAAAAATCTCCTATCCTGACAGATATCAAGGAAAATCAGGCTCAGAGGGTTGATAAGAACACAGGTTATTATGTCTGGTTGCCTCTGCAGACCAGACATTCCTGTCTTCACTATGAAACCCTGGTGGTTTAGTTTAATATCAGGGTCACAACCTTGGCAGGACATCAAGATGCGCTGAGAGGAAGCCTGTCTGACCACACCACTGCTGAGTGCCTTTTTATTTTGGTCATAGTCATTGCAAAGTCTAGACATGGCAATTCACCCCCCAATTTCTGGACTCCTCTCAGACAGACTGAGCTCAGCGCTCTCTCTGCCTGCCTCTCCTTTGCGTGGTTGTCGGGGTGTCTACACCCTCGACTAGCTCAGGGCATGTTTCACTTTCAGTGTGCATGCAAAGCTGCTGCTGGAGCACATGATGCAGGTTGCAGCTGAGTAGACGTCGGCTGTGCCCTCTCTCCTCTCTCCTCCGTCCTCCCCTTTTCCCTCTCCCCTGCTCCCTCTGCTGCTTCCATCATCTCAAAATGATTCCGGCTCCACTGTCGCCGCTGACGATGACGATAGCCACACGACATCACTGGCGCTATGACAACAGCAAGTCCAGCCTCTCTCTCATTCACAGATCCCATTTTGGGCTGTCGCTGAATGTTCCAAATTATGCACCACAACACATTAAGAGTGCGACCTCTCAGCCTCGGAGGCGAAGAGGACATTTGTTTCATTTTGCGTCCTGTTATCACATTTTTTTCTTGTTAACCTCAGAGAAAAGAGATTAAAGCAAGATTTTTCTTCTGTCTTGGCCAAAAGGGAGTTAGAAGCTGCTACTGATCCAGACAGAGAAATGTAGGTCTGTATCTGACAGTTGTTGATCCTATCGGTTTTTGCACAATTAAGAGGCTGCAACATTTAGTGTAAACATGCTTCTCATAGGGGAGTGAAGGGGCAATTAGAGAGGAGACGAGGGAGGGAACACACATTCCTGCTTGCAGTAGGTTTGTAGTTTAGGGGGGTGGAATTATAGAAGGAGGGAGGGAGCAAGAGGAGAGGGAGGGAGTGAAGAGTGTGAAAGAGTCAGCAGCAGGAGGAGGAGGGGGGTTTACACACAGTCACTCCCCCTCCTTCCCTCAGTTCTTCAACTCATCCTTGCATTTAGGAGTCAGTCTGCTGTGGACTTGCAGCAGGAGTATCAATAATCCCCTCATGTTAAGCTTTAAATTCCCCCCTCAGTGATGATCTGTGGGATTTCTCTTGGCTGCAGTGGGGAGACAAAGTGACACTTCCTGGTTGTACACAGTAAGGTAAGTGATTGCATTTGCTGCTGTGTATTTTGTTTTTTTTGCAACACTGTGTGTTTGGTTGTGTTAGTAGATACAGAGGACAAATGGCTGGCCGGCCTCAAACCTCCCACTTTCCAGAAGAGGTGCTAAATAACACCACCAATGACACACTGAGTCAATGTGTGGCCTGTTAGCATAGGTTCCAGTACATTTCATAGTGTAGTTAAATTTGTCAGATGCAACTAAAGCTCTCGTGAATCATGTTGTGCCTTGAGGGTTTGTACTTTCAGGATTTATCTATTCTGGATGCCGTATTCTCATTAGTTTCCATTAGTGCTTCCATTTTAACACTTTCCTCCTATGATTTTGTGTGTGTGTGTGTGTGTGTGTGTGTGTGTGTGTGTGTCTTGTAACCATACCCTGGGGGTCTTCACAGCCTGTGTTTAGGGTGGGGTTTCCACCTCATGTTTGTACCTGTAGCACTCCTGTGTAAGGCACAACTTTACCCACAACTGCAGGCAGCGGGCCATTGTATTGCTTCCCATTCACTGCCAGATGCAAACAATACAGCTTGTGTCTGTGTCGTTGTAATGACAAAGCAGTGCCGGCTGTGGTGGTGGTGGTGGTTTTGTGATGCTGAGAAAGGGAGATGATGAATTGCAAATGCGAGAGATGGTCAAAGTCAAGGAGAATTCCCAGATCGCACCCTGGAGGGGGGTGGAGGACTATGATGTGTGAGTTCATTTAAAATCGGGGCTTTGTGTTTGAAAGCCCCGTTGTGTGACTCCTGCGGTGGGGAGAGGGGCGAGAAACGGTCATCTGGTGTCATAGTTATGGAAATGTATTGACCGTTCGAGGCTTAGCAGGACAGGAGGTCAGGCTGCGGCTTTCAGGCTTGTAAATCTTGACAGTGCTCCTGTTATGACTGTAGAAAATCAAGCTTTTAAAAACACACAAACTCTGGGTTCTCTTTAAAGCTTTATATAAAAATCACATGCAATGGGTGACGGTTTCTTCAGTCCACCTAACCTCAACCGAAAAACAGTATTCTCCTAAGAGAGAAATAAATGTAAGCACTGATTGGTTTGCATGGTCTTGTGTCATAAGCTTTACTTAATTGGAAGGCACAGTGTACTGGCTGGTAAATCTACAATATAACCTTTGTTCTACTGCAGAGTTCATCTGAGATCAGGTGGTCTCCCAGATATTTAGCTTTTGCTAAGTTAGTCTTCATAGCAGAATTTGGCATGATGTCACATGCAGCCCTACGATGAGGTTTTTCAAGTCACAGTTTGTTCCTCCGCAACTCAACCAACTGCACTTAACTGCAGTTTGTTTATACTTTTGGTCACATATGTTTTCACCCTTAGCATACTCTGCATAGCCCTCTGCTGCAGTTATTCTACATGGTGAAGAGCTAAAGAAACACTCAGGACAAGACTGTGATATATGAGTGGAACTGTTATTTCTACCGCCCAGGATATTGTAGCTTTTTAAAACGGGATCATTTGTGTTTGCTAAGTGCAAAAGCCAGTGGTACTAGGTGCACTTAATGCTCTGTATTTGCTTCACAAATTACATATACATACCCAAGTTCTAGGTAAAGGTTTGCTTTAGGCGCCTTCAAGTTTGTTTGCATTCGAGTGCACATTACCCCAGTCCCAACATGTGGAGCTGCGTGCGCTGAAGCTGCTGACAGTTACTAAACTAAGATTTTTATCACTGGTCACCTGATGGATCTGGTCTGCCATTTAATTTACCATCACAAGCTGTGCGTAATGTAAGACTAAGCCATACATTTGGAATTTATGTGTATTTGACAGGAAATTCTTCAGAACATTTTCAAAGAAAGGAGCATGAACAGCTGGTAATCGGTGAAAGCTGCTGTCAGCGTATGTGTATTTTACAGGTATTTTCCTTACTTTAAAAGAAGAGAGTGCCAGGAAATATAGAGAAATACAGACAAGTATTATCATAAACCATGTGGAAAGGGGAATGTGTTGCAGACCGCTGAGCTACCAGCAGCCCCTTGACTCGCTAGTTTGACTTCATTTTTACATCCCAATAAGCTCTGTGGAGGTAATGTAACTTCAACTGCAGTAAAATTATCTTTCTCATCTACACAGTCATTGGTCTCAGAAAGCAAGCTGTACATCGTTAACAAGTTATCATATGGGATATTTTTTCCTACTGGCCATAATTTTTTTTATTTTTATCTTTCATTTAATTAGGCTGTCTCATTGAGATTAAGATCTCTCTTCAGAGAGAGACCTGAGAGCATGACGGATTCACAAGAACTCTGACAGTAAACAGAAACACAACAAGGACTGAGCTGAAATAAAACCATGTTAACTTGACAAAACTTAAGAAAGAACCACTCCCTGTAATAGTAATAGTATAGTTCATACTTCAGTGATATGTTTTGCAGCTGAAATTGTTACATTTAACTTAATTGAATGGTCCAGCACCACATTAGTAGGGAGTGCCTCTTCTAAATACAAGTACCGTCCTGCTTAGACGCCTCTGCTTTTGACCTACTGTTTACTACTCTGGTTTCAAATTCTAGTAAATGAATGAAGATATTGGTCTCCAGCCGAAATGTGACTTTTTCTAAGTGACATTTTACTACAGGATATTAAAGGAGGCCTGTACTGGGAACTGTGATCAGGACTGCTTGGAGGAAGTGGACACATTTTCTTCCCAGCTTTGTGTAGCCATGTGTATCAGGATCCACCTCAGCTCTGCCTCAGTGCACATTGCAACATAGTAGGGAGCTGAGAGCTCCAGGGGTGTTTATGGTTGAGGATGTGTTCATGGATGACTTCTCCACAGGCTCTGTACATAGATATGATTTAAGATAAAATCTACTCTGTGCAGGTAAACGTGGGAAATGCAGCTGATGAAACAAAAGGAGTGTTGTTTTTTGAGAGTGTTTTTGTTCAAAAGAAATTACATTTAGAATGAGTTTAAAAACACACAGATGGAGTCTCATCTCATCATCTAGTCTACCAAGATTATTTATACTCCCCTTTCTTCAGTCTCTGTTTGCAACCTAAAAGGTTCCCTGGTCATTAATATTGGAATCAAAAAGACAAAAATGGGCCTTGACATGAGCCCAAATGGGATTTTGAGTGGAGTCTGGGTTGTGTGCCTGCACTTGTGATGCTATACAAAAGGAACACACTCAAACTGAAGCCATGCTTGGCATTCCCACTCACTGACCTGAAAGCAAATCATTGCCTCTGTGGAAGAAAATCTTGAGTGATCCAGATTTAGAAAACACATTTCCAATGCAGGATTGCTTCTCCTCTGTGTCCTTTTGGCATTGTGTTTATTCTGCTGCCAGCAGAGGGACATTCATGCAGAGACAAGTCAGTTGCCATACTGAGATTGGTAGGTGAATGGCTCACCCAGCAGTGGACTGGCTTCTGGTCCGAAGACATCAACAGCCATTCATTGGTGTTTTGTGGTGTTCTTGGCTTATTGAATGTGAGCAGAACAATCAATTAGATTTGAACTTATGTAATGCATAGATCACAAAGCCAGCTGGGCTCATCGGAAGTGTGCTGACCAAGACTGATCAGTTCACTCCATATTAAAAAATAGAGACCCGATCCCGATGACATCCAGTGACTGTCATTTCCCACATTGCGGAGACAGATATCAACAAACTTTTTACCTCAAATCTAAGGTTGGTAAAAGTGAAATGAGATATTGAAGCATCAACTTTGATATACCATCATGAAAAAAGAAAGTGTATGTAAGCTAGTATTTGATGTAGGGGGTTTCTATCTGGGGAAAATACATATTTTGATTGGTTCTATACATGAGAGGAAAGTTGTTTTTTTTTATTCTCCTGCTTATATAAAGTTTCTGTACTGCAAAATATTGGCACAAAGTTTCAACTGCCCATATTTTCACATGGTTGCAGTGCCAGTTTTTCCAGAGGACATCCTTAAAGTTGCATCTACTTAACTTTTACAAGCGTTTTTCTACTTATCTACACCAACAATCTGAGTCGACCCTACCTCACCATTGAGCTGAAAATGGTGAGAAAGTCAGAGAAGATGAGGCAGTTGTAGCAGAAGATACATTACCAAGTTTTTATTGTGTATCTCTCTGAATTGTTTTCACAAATATCTTATTTCAGCTTACAGCTGTTTCTTATATAAATCATCCTGCCCTCTGCTCAGCAGATGATATTCCCTGGTGCATGCATCAATATGCCATTGCGACAGAAATGCTGTGTTTTGGTAACCAGTGTGTCCCAGCATTGATACTGTTGGTCACAAATCTATAATCATAAAACTGTCAAGCACATTTGCTCCTTCTGTGGGGAAAATTGCTGGGTGTGTTTGGAGTCGGGCTGCAGGAGCGAATAGTAAAAGCCTGGAATGTGAAGCATGTAAAAGAAGACTAGTGTTGATGCCCTGTGTAGCCAGGGGAGACCTTTTCACTGACAGTGACAGTAACGGGCTATGAGAAGGTCAACTCATGAAAGTCTCTAGTGATTGTGGTTGTGATATTTTGTCACAGGGACTGCAGCCTTTTTTATTACATGAGGCATTTTCTATGTACGTCCTCCCAGATGAATACTTCCATCACAAACTGTTAAGTACTGATCTTGAAGTTTTGTGTAATCCTGCTGTCACAATCACAGTGGGAACATTTGAGAACATTTTCCATCATTGAGAGTTAAGTTTGAAAGACTTTCAAAGGATTTCCTTTTAGCAATTTTGCTCGTATCAAATTCAGTTTGAATTATTGCGGAGTGTCGTTTTTTTTATTTTTTTTCCAGACATCATTTACAGATCTAAAAGCAACTTCTACCAGAATGAGAGAAATTGATCATTGATGCTCTTGACACAGTGTCTTATGTAATAAACACTTGGGCTATGATTCAGAGAAGGGAAACTTAAGTAACATGACAGAAGAATGAGGTTTATTCACTATGGTTTTTTAGTTAACTTCTGTTATTCAACAACATTACTTTTGTTCTGCAAAATCCAAATCAAGGGTGACACATTAATCTGTCTGGCAGACTAATGGGGATGGATTTGTGACTAAACCTGAAAGTCTCTAACAGTGTTGTGAGTTGTCCTTTTAATCTGAGCAAGTGATACTTGGTGGAGCATTCCCCTTTTTGATGGAGTAGTCTAATTCAAAAAAAAAAAAGTACAGACTCATTTTAAATGCTCTAATACTTCTAAGTAGCAGACAGTTGTAACAGAAATCCCCTCACTCTTGATACCTGATTTAAAAACACAGATCCCTTCCCCCATTGAAGCATTAAAGCATTATCAGAGGGATCAACACAACTTCCATCCACTCCCCTTTGTCTTAGCAGTGGTCTGTGGCCCGCGTACAGTATAGCTCCAATTAACAGCTGTTTAAGGACTTCAAAGGCTGTCAATGAGGAGCTAAAGAGCAGTAAGCAGGATGTGGTCTGATAACACCTCGGCTGTGACCCTCTGGACAAGCAACTTGCTTGATGATAAGGATGAAAGAACTCTGGCTCAGTATTCAAGATCTTTGCAATGTAATTTCGTGTCAGTGTGGGAAAGGAAAAAGATGGAAACAGCTGTCCTGCAGCATTTCATTTAACTGCATCAGTTTATAGCGTGAGCCTTTACATCATCTGGGTCTTTTATATTATGATACGTTATCTTATTGCTAATTTCACACATCTACTGGCACAGCCAGTTTATAATCACTAGGATCCTAGAATAAAAGGAAAAATATTAAGTTAGTTATCATTTTGCCAGACAATGTAGGCAAGAATATGATGAAACATATGTATTTTTTAACCTAAAGCTCATTAAAATACATTTTCCATAGAAACTAATAGAGCATTCTTAAACCTATAAAGTGGACAAAAGAGTTGTTGACCCAATGAAAACCTGCAGCATCTGCTGAACACACACCCCATAGTGCTTAAACACCCACAGAAGCAGTGACCTCTGCAAACAGTGGTGCCCTAGAGAAAACACTGGCAGGGACAAAGGTGCCACCAGGCTAAACAACACCAGCTGCTGCTCAGCAACAGGCTCCAAAATCAGTGCATGCAGATTTATTGCAAAGTATGTAACTCTTTGTACTATATGTAATTAAAATTGCACATCTGTGGCATTGATATATGCATCTTTTGCAGTTGCAGTCACATAGACCCATGTTAAGTAAACCCCGTTGAACATGCAAAAAGTTGTTTTTGACTAACGTAATTGTAGCCACAATATATCAAAAAACCTTGGGAGCAAATGGAGCAAATTTCTCTACGTCAAACTCCTGACTCTGTATACCCATGTCAGTCTAAACTAATGTAAGCTGGAGTACCAACTCACTAAACTCTTCCACCACATTAGCTGTAACAGAAATGCATGTTCTGGTTAGCTCAGTGTGCAACACGCAAGAAGACGAGGATCAATGTGCGTAACAGTTTGGCTCCTGACTCAAAATTCAAAATCATGCCTACAGCATCTACATTACCTTCACCAGTGGTTCCTGCTGTCTTGACAGGTCTCTCACCAGCTGTACTGTCAGCAGCCATTATTCTGCTTGATATGTGCTGGCATTCTCCTGCGTTAACAATGTCCCTCAACATACGAACACCTGAGCCTCTCAAGACAGGGTCACATAGGCTACACGCAGCAGCAGCATTGGCCACCATAAAAAAAACATGAAATCCATTCTGCAGCTAATGGAAGTGTCTGTCTTTGTTGTTGCTGCTCAAATATTTTGTGTAATGTTACATCACCTGCTTCTATGTCAGTGTAATTGTTAAGGCCAGCTGAAAATGGCCAGTGTTAGCACTGGCAGTAGACTTTCTTGAATCAATATTACTTTACCTGTTCAGTTTGTCCAGTTGTTGTAGTTTCTACAGATAAATAGTGAGTAAAGCTGTATAAATCTTGGCGAGAGGAGACAAATGCTGGCTAGCCCATCTCTTCATGGTTCATACTTGGCACAAAGCTATTCCAAGACCAGTTTGTGGCTTTCATTATCACTGAAAGCCCCCTTTTTCTGTCTGTCTGCAATTCAGGGTTTCTAGGGCTACAGATCCAAGTGAGAATAATACTCTTTGGCTACATGATGATGGCCTATAGTTTCTCAGCTGAGCTATCAAATGAAGACTGGAGGAAGTAGTTATTTTGTTCAATATCACAAATAAGTACTACTCTGGTGCGGATGTTTCTCACCAATGTGAAACATTAGAAAGAGGATGCAAGCTTTTGTTGATGCTAAATTTCCCTCTGGCCAAATAGAATGTTAAATACAGTTGAGCAGAATATGAGTCATGAGAACAGGAGATTGCTGTGTGGTACTTCCATTCCACAGAAGCATATGACTTCATATCAGCGGGAATATGTGAGCTGTCTTGAGAGCAGTCTTTCAGAGGTAAACCCCCTCCACACAACTACCTGTGTTATTATCTCTAGAGGCGGGAGTGTTCAGATTACAGGGTTTTGTGTTGGAGCTTGTAACTAGTCAGCTCAGTGCATTCTTGCCTTTCACCAGTGTAGTTGAGTGTAAATGGCAGGAATGTGTTTGGAAGAGTCACAGCGACACTTATAATCAAAATCAGAACGCGTCTAAATGCGCGTTTATATCATCTGTCGCAGTATTTCAGCTGGTCATGCAGCCAGGTCATTTGTTATCTTCTGATCTGTCTGGTGTATTACTGTATTGTGTTTCTGTTTCTACATGGAGCTCATGAATATAGGAATGTGTGACCAGGTGTTTCACACTGTCAGAAGGCCCCTGTCATTATTTTAAAGTCCATATGTCATGTTCTGGCCATGGGTCAAGAATTATCATCGTTTTTCTCAAAAGATACAAGCAACTTGACATTTTTGTCCTTGGGGATCTAAAGGAGACAAAGAACAGGTGGGGGTTAAGACAGTATTTTCCTGTTCCTGTTCAAACAGGCCTGAGTATTTGTCAAATATAAGCAAGGCTTTTAAGTGCTCTTGAATAACAAAAGGACCTTAAATCTACTTGTCACATATTTCAGAGATGACAAATTCACACAGCACATGGAATGGAAATATGATCACGACTTTCCCAAAACAGTTTCACATACCATCAACATCGTTGTGAAATGGAATGGCTTTGGCATTAATCAGACGCTTATGATCCAATACTGTCATGGAGATATTAAATATAGATAGTACAACCCAGATTCCCAAAAAGTTGTGACATTGTATAAACCGTAAAAACACCCAGAATGCAATCATTTTTTAATTAGCTGTGTTTACCGACAACAGCTTTGCGACGTGTTCCTGAGCCCATGTAGCAATATTCTTTACAGTCATTTTTTTACAAAGTACTGAGTCTCACCCCATCCTTGCTCGTGAATGACTAAGACTTTCAAGAATGCCCCTTTTATACCCAATCATGATACTCTCACCTGTTATCAATGAAAAGGTTTACCAGTGAAATGTTCCAAACAAGGTTTTTTTGGATCACTTCCCAGTTTTGTTGCCCCTGTCGCATCCTGTTTGAACATGCTGCTGGCCTCAAATTCAGAGTAAGCATATAATTACAAACATCAATTAAGTTTATAACGTAAAACATTTAAATATATTTTGTTCGTACTGTTTCTAATTGCGTAAATATCATAAAGGATTGGCAACTTATCACAATCTGTTGTATTTACGTTTTACACGTCATCCAAACTTTTTTGGAAATTGGTTTTGTACTTTGTGACTTTCTTACAATAAATCCAAATTAAAAAAACTTAATACCTCTTCATGCTTAAATAACATTTTTCTGCTCCTGTTTGTATGTATGAAAACAAAAGAAATATTAGTCTGGCTAATATAATTTGATAAACCTACAGTTGATGGGCTTAAAGAAATCTGCAGAATCTCATTTAAAACATGTCACTTTGAGCAAAGAAGTATATGCTGGTGGAAGAAGAGAAAACATAACACAAATATTTTTAGACATTTAGTATTTTATATTGTAACACACACGGGATGGGGACATCAAAATTGTCCTGACAGGAGAACTGGATTTTATGAATTGGAAGCACATCAGCTGCTCTTTTAGAAGCAGCTTGATGCTTTTCATGTGCTGACTGTTTACAACTTCCTAAAGCGGTGTTAGTTGTGGTGAATTCCTGTGCTGTTCCCTGAAGCCTTTGTGTTGCTAATCTTGAGTCACAATAAAACTATTCTTCTTTGTGATCTGTGGGTGGCTGGAATCTCCTATGGTTATGTATTTCATAAAAAACCTTATCACAGATTAATCTTCCGAGACTTCTGCTGTCTTGTGCTCGTAGGCAGCCTGCAGATAATGACCCATTTACTTTGTTGATTTCCATTGATATATTTAGTTGTCTATGAATGACCCTTGTGGAGATACAAGATGGAGACAGAGGCATTAACTTGTGTGTTAGTGGGTATTTCTAGAAGACACTGCTGGCTGTACCTGGGGATTTGGTGCTCTACAACATCTCATCCAACTCTGGCATTTCTTCCTCATGTATTAATAAAGAGCTGATGATGGATTTTGTGCACCAGCAGCTTTGCAGCTTTAGAGAATACAGTGTCGGGGAATTGAGGCAATTTTAACCTTGTATTCAGATATTCTGGTAACCCAAATGCAATAAAACTGTACATTCCTAAATTTTTAAATTTGGAACATGCACGCTTATCCATTTTTACATTTTCATGTTAAGAGCGTCTCCGAGTCAGCCTCCTATAAATCTGTGTTCTTAAATCTTGAAACCTTTTTGTTCAGACAGAATCGGTGTTCTTTTATCTCTTCGAAAGAGGCAAAAATAGTGTGCCGATTCATTGTAGATCGTACTGCAAAAATGATTTTACTACAAGGAAAGTTGTTCTCTGTTTTTGGTAAGCTCCAACAGCGATGTTGTGGCAGATTAAACAGGGAGCTGTTTGCACTTACATCTATTGTCTCCATGAATGTGCTGATTTGACAGTGGCTTAGTCCCCATATTGGACAACAAATTTGATTTCCCTCTCTTGTGAGTTTGAGTAAAATCTGACTTTGTACAGTTTACTTTTTATAAATTTGTAAATTTTATTCTCGTTTTTTAAACCCTTGTTTAAGAAATGAGAATACATTTACCTTGTAAAATTGTCAACTGTATAGAGTCCTTGAGTCCTGCTAAATCTATTTTATGGAAAGTTGGGTGTTTTTGTTGAGGATGAGCCTCATAGCCTTTTTAATCTAATGGTGGCTCCCCATGTGAGAAAAAAGGGCACAGAATGTACAGTCACAGTAATGGGAGGCGTTGGATCACTAATAGTGCTGCAGTATGATTCAGCTATTTTCATTTATTAAATATTTAGATGTTTTTGGCATTTTCAATGATCAGCTGTTACATTCGTCCTGAAGAAATTAGGTTGTCCTGTGAATTCCAAGGGCATTGCACAGTGGGTTGCTTTAACTGTACTGACTGAGGAAACCACTGTGTCTGCTCTTTAAGCCTCTCATCTCAGCTTGAAACAGCGTAATTAATTTCTGGCCAATTTCACATCATTTAACATTGAAACCACAGAGAACATTAGCAAATCCAGCCCATCAACATATTAAAGCGCCTCCAATAAATATCCATAAATACTGACTGTGAGACCTGTCAAAGAGATTGTTGCAGGGCTGTATTTTATTGCGTTTTCAGTTTTATGAAGCCCTGTAGGCCTCACAGAGCTGCAATAAGGGTTAAAACACACTGTTCATTTTTTATTTCTCTCCAAGGATGACATCTGCAGAGCCATTAAACTTTCACCTTACACACATGGAAAATAAAGAGTACTGTGTGGAAAAAGGTACAAACAAGCCTAGAGCAGGCCTTGGTGTCACATCTCTCGCATTTTGAAAGCATGCTTGTGTCCCTCCAGTAAAACTCGTTTCCTGTTATGAGTACAGTGTCATCATCGTTCTGTTCCTTTTGTCTTCTTTTCTTTTCCTCTACCAAAGAGGTAGAAATTAAATGCGCAATATCTTGAAGGGTTAATTGAAGGAAACTATAATGGACTTCCAAACATTGTGCACTGCAGTACCAGTGTAGGGTGATGAGTGAGTGGAATGGAGAGGGGAAAAGGGGGAAAACATGAGGTAGAAAAATGGGGTCAGATCCAGTTTACGTAACGTCCCTCTTCACAGCCCGAGTGCATGCAGCAGCAGAGGGTTGGTCTCCCACTCATCTGTTACACACGAAAACACTGCACCCCCCACAAAGGGTCTGTCCTAAAAGGAGGGGAACGTACATCAGGGGAAACAACAGCCGCATCGTGGGTAGTTAATCTTCTGTCCATCTGTTGACGGTCCCATGCATGGAATGGGACCTTTTCGGAGCAGGCTGTCCAGCCTAAAGGCAGGTAGACGGGAGTCACAATGTGCATTTGCTCCCAGCACTCTCTAATTCAGGAGGTAGTGCTTGAGAACAGACAACAACGCAGTACATAGATGGCTCACTTCAGCTCGGAATAACTCGTGTTCACTCAGGCTGTCGCAGTGCTCATATTGTCATTATGTCCCCTCCACTTCACACAACCCCTGCACACGTTGAAAGGAACTGAGTGGATCCATTCCTTGTTCCTTCCTCGTTTCTCAGAAGGAGAGTGGTGTTTATCTCACTGACCTGACCAAAACTGGCTTTTCTTTTTGTAAAGTGAATGATGAAGAAGCGACAACATAAGCCAGGATCGAGTCAACATGGCTCCAGTGTTCTGACTTATTTTTGTGTTTTTATGGGCCCCATCCATGTCACCAGCAATTTACAAATTGCCTATTGGAATGAGAGGCATATGATGTGGTACATCATACATGTTTGGGCCAGTGGTCATCCAGTGATCTTTTTTCCTCAGTATAAGGGCAATAGTTTTTAAAATCCTCGACTTGGTTCCAGTTGATAAATGCTCATACCGTCCTAGATTTAACCGACCATCTCTGTATCTTTGGTCTATATTATTATTCAAGCGGTCTGGATAATGTTGTCACATGGATTATGCTTTGTAAATCTATGCCGGGTTCTGAAAAACTCAAGAAACCTATCCAGGCCACATAAAAAAACATAGTTTACATATCCGTCTTTAGTTACAGATTTATGCCATTATTTAATTGAAACGGCATACATAATGGGAGGCACACATGGCACACAATTAATGTGATTTCTCATCTGGATGTTTGTTTTCAGAGCTTTGTGGATTGTACCAGCAGCTGAAGGACCAAACTGTCTGAAGATCCAGTGACAAACAAAATGGCTAAAAAATAATTAAGATCCTGCAGGTAAGCTACTCTTCAGACAGAATTCTGTCATTTTATGTCTGATACATTATGTTCCTCTACTGATTTACTGAAGCTGTATGTCTTCTTCTGTTCAGCCTCCGAGTCATGGGAAATGTCGAGAGCCAGAACGGGGACCATGCCCTCTACGGTAATGAACATGGCTATTTGTCACGTAAGCACATGTCTAGGTCTCTTCGCATCTCCAACAAGCAGTCCAGACGCTCTCGACATGCCTCATCAGGGAAAATAGAGCACAGAAACTCTGAGACGAGCACCCGCTCAAGTAGCACCCCCAGTATCCCCCAATCACTGGCTGACAATGGCCTGGAGCCCTTCAATGAGACCAATATACTCCCAGACTTTGGAAGCCCCATTTGGGTGGACCGTGTGGCCATGAACCTGCGGCCGGTGTCCTTTCACATTGACTTGGCCAATCCCTCGGTGCACATGAATGCGATGCACATAACCCTACCTGGCCCGACTGCAGAGGAGGTGCAGGATGAGGATGTGTACACAGGTGAGGTAACGTACCTCAAGAAAAGTCAGGACGGCTCCAAGGAGACCGTCAGCTTCAAGAAGAAGAGGTCTAAGTCTGCAGACATGTGGCGAGATGACAGCCTGGAGTTTTCTCTGTCTGACCTCAGCCAAGAGCACCTGACCAGCACAGAGGAAATCATAGACCCAGCCAATGAGAGGGACTTTACTGACTGCGAAGGCCACCTGCAGTCCAGCCCCACAGACTCCGCTGACAGGACAAACTCGCTTGATGAGCTGTACAGCCAAAAGAACCCTGCCCGCCAGCAAGTCCAACGGCGCTATGCTAAGTGGCACGACAGCAGCAGGGCTATCAGGGAGGGAGGGGACGATAAGATGCTCTCCCCATCAGAGGAGGATGGAAACACCTATGGTGCATACACCCTCCCCTGCCGGCGTTCCCACTGCCTGTCAGAGGGCCTGAGCACTCACCAAGCCACCGTGTGTGCCAGTATGCAGGGCAGGAGGGCGCAGACTATACAGGTAAGATGCAGAGCAGTTTCACATTGTGCTGATCTTTTACACCACTAATGTGTCTCACATAATCTAATTTTTTAAAATGGAAAAAATCATTTCCTGCATCCATGAAAATGTAAATTGTGTATTCATGTCTGTCTGATACTCTTCTTGCATACATTAGTGAAATGTCAGTGCCCTGAAGTGTTGAAGCTGTGTCATGGTTCCTTTTCTGCTTCTTGGACAGAGTATGAAAGGCTGTGCAGAATCTTAATGTAGTCTGGTGGCATCACCAATAAAGACAGCTCCCCTCATTCATTTTTTCCCCTCATTGTGTCTCAGCATTTCCTCTCCTGCATTCACCTCACAGATAATAAGCTGCTAAAACAGATAAAGTGAAGACAGAATGTTTGTGCCAGGGAAGCGATGTGTCGTTTCCTGATGAATCTGTTGTTTTTTTTGGAGAAGAGGCTGCGGGGGGGGCACAGCTTAAAGTCACTCCCCGTTTGAAATGCCTCAGTCTTTTGTTATTATAATGAGGGGAGGCCTGTGGAAGAGTGTAACAGTAAAACGTGTATGGTGGCCCTGTCACTGCGGGGCACCGTCAGCCCTAGTGAATGGAGCTCTGGAGCGCATGATTGGGTCATGTGACCAGATGGAGATACTGAGTTCGGTGTAACTCCCTTCATCTCCCAGGAGCCTTTGGCCATGTGGGTAGGAGAGGGCAGACCCTGGGGTGCCACAGGGAGGGCAGGCTGTACTCACAGAACAGCAGACGCTTTGCTGTGTTATTAATTTTGAGCAGAAACTCAGAATTAGGAATTCTGTGGACTCTCGTTAGGCATCTGTGGCCACAGTTTTTGTAACCTGTTTACTTTAGAAAAATGACTCTATCCAGTATCTGCAGAGACTGTGTAGTCATCAGTCAGAGTAGGAGTTGTTGACTGGCTTCCTTCTTAGTGATGAAGAAAACGTGGGTGCCATGCCTTCTCACCTGTCTTGTGCTTCTGCCACGACGCAGGATGTCACAGCCGGGGAGGGCAGCGAGTACGAGGACAGCGGTATCGACGGGGTGACGGCGGAGGCAGAGCACCAGACGAGACGCTACAAGACCATGTCAGCCTCCTTCTCCGTGTGTTCGGCGGCCGGCAGGAGCATGTTCGCTGGCAGCGACAGTGGCAGCAGCAGCGGCGGCGGTGCCAGCGAGTGTGTGCAGGGCGTGTATGAGAACTTTCGTCAAGAACTGGAAATGAGCTCCTGCCAGACAGAGAGTTTGGAGGAGGCGGGGTCGGCCCTGAGTGACGAGCAGAGCACTATGAGCTCCGCCTACCAGTCTGACCCGTTGCTAAGTGTCGCCCAGGGGATGGTGCGCAAAGCTGGTAGGCTTGCTGTCAAGAACTTCCTCGTGCATAAGAAGAACAAGAAAGTGGAGTCGGCCACAAGGCGCAAGTGGAAGAGTTACTGGGTTTCCCTCAAAGGTTTGTCATGCCCTCAATGCACCCATAACATTTACACTTTAGTCCATAATCTCTGTATCCATACAGCTCAGTCAACACGCATGCTTTTGATGATGCTGATGTTTTGGCTGACATAATGTATCTTAGGCAGAAATACTTCATCAAATCTAACTTGAACTAAAACTCAGTAAACCCTGCTTTAAATCAAGCATGACACAGACCTCATTATCATATTTTATGCAACTTGACAGGGCTTGAAATTAAAACAGTGCTGTTACGATCATGATGCCTTCCTCACTGAGAAGTCAGCCATGCTGCACTTCTTAATGTTGGCCACTGGAGAGCAGAGTTTAATTGCTTGAGCAAATCTGGCTTTTTAACAAAATCCTTAGAATCACTGTTATTCTTTCCTAGAGAATGGGCCCTGCAAGTGTCTGTGCTGATAAGTAATAAATAGATGTGTTTGTTTTTACAGGTTGCACGTTGTTCTTCTATGAGACTGATGGGCGTTCAGGGATCGACAACAACAGTATTCCCAAGCATGCCATCTGGGTAGAGAACAGCATTGTGCAGGCTGTTCCAGAGCATCCTAAAAAGGACTTTGTGTTCTGTCTCAGCAACTCCCTGGGAGATGCTTTTCTGTTTCAGGTAAGAGAATGCTTAAATGTCATGTGGTCTGTAAATAATAGCAAACTCTCCCACAGGCATGTATTATCTTGACCTATATGTACTCTGTTTTCATTCCTTTCATGCTCTTTTAAAAGTCTGATTTGCTTTCATAATTATCACTGAATCAACACAGGAACCACAAGGTTTTTGAATGTCAGAGGCTGGTTTGTTGTTTAACCTCTGACCTTTGTCCGTCCCCACGCAGACCTGCAGCCAGACAGAGCTGGAGAACTGGATCACAGCCATCCATTCAGCATGTGCCACTGCCGTCGCCCGCCAGCACCACAGAGAAGACACGGTGCGCCTGCTTCGCGCCGAAATCAAGAAACTGGAGCAGAAGATAGACATGGACGAGAAGATGAAGAAAATGGGGGACATGCAGCTTTCTGCTGTTACTGATACCAAGAAGAGGAAGACGATCCTAGATCAAGTAGGTTTTATTCTCCTTTCTGACTGCAGCTTGTGTCTCTCTGAGTTGTCAAGCAGTTGTGTGAGATTTGGGGAAGTGTTATCCTGACTGGAAGAGTCTGGAAATGTGATGGACTGTCTGAGGAAGTCGGGGAAGTGATTTTCTGAGCTGCTCTCTGCTTGATATTCTCTGAGTATAATCCTTATTCTTATTTTCAGAACACCGGACACATTAATTGCTACTGCATTTTATATTATTGTTGCTTGTTAAAGCAGCCTTTTTTTCAATTGTTCCTGTTTCTGTGACCCACTTAACCTTTTATAAAAACAAGTTATTCTGAGGAGAAAAAGGCCAAACATTGACGGGGTAATAAACACAGTCTGTCAACAACTTAAGCACAGCCTCAATTTAAAATACTGAAAGAAAATATAAGATAGAAACAAAATAGTCAGCACAGATTATTTTTTTTTAATAGGACATAAACATCAGCAGCTAGCAGGCATTAAAGTAGGTTTGGAGTCTCCTAATGGGGCAGAATATTTAATTATCATTTAATTCAGAATTAAAGTACCTCTTGCAATTGAACAATTTTCCTCCACAGCAGTTTAAGTGGAAACCAACCGATTTATCCATTTAAAAGTTTTATGAGCAAGCCAGGAGGCACTGATAAAAGGTCACAGACATGCTTCGTCTTGATTTAATAAAGCAGCAGAAAAATGCAGTATTTCATCAACACAAGGGCCCTTGGCATCAACCTCCTGCTGCTGCTCTTTCTAACAGATAACTGTCAGAAAGAGCAGCTCCAGGATGAACTTTACCAGAGCGCTTGAGGTGTTTTTTCATTCATACTGTTACACAGCTATGGTGACAATTACCATTATTATTTCAAAACACATTCAACTTATGTATTGTTTACTTAATTACAGGTATCATATGTGTGTAGGTTTTTCAATATCAGTATCCCCTATTTTTCTGATGCAAGAAACTGCAGATAGAGAGAGAAGTAGGGAGAAGTATGAGGGAATTAAGTAACAGATCTCAGAGTGATCATCTGGTGTCATCTGGCTGCTGATGCTAGACACCTATCAGAACCAGATTGCTTATTGTTTTTTAACACTGTATGCATTTGGCACAAGTTGATTCCCTGCCATTCGCTCAATTAATCACAAAGCTCATATTGTTTTTAATAGATCTGTTTACAGAGATGGGTGATCAAATGGCCTTTGTTCTGTCAGTTAGGTAGTGACTGGTTGGAGCGGTTCTGTTTGGCAGTGTCAGGTTTCACATTGTGCAGAACTGAATGGATATAGGCCCGCTCCTTAGAAAGCTGAAACGCTCCCAGCCTCTATCTGCCAGTGGAATGTGCAGTATTGTTTCTTTCTCGTCTCTGGGCTACTTGGCAGTGATACAGAGCCCCTCCACCATGGCGCTGGCCGCCTCTTCCAAACACCAGTGCAGGACCGTGACTGGGAGGGGATGGCCCAGTGAATAATCACAATGTCCTGCTCTACTGCCCCAGTAAACATCTAACCATTGGGAACAGAGAGTGCAGGTTGGCAACACTTTGAGCAAAGTGGTAACAGAGCTTCCGGGGGGGGGGGATGAGATGCTCCATTTTGGTCTGAAGTTGACAAACAAGTGTCTCGATGAACAAGTAACTGGATGTGTTGTTGTGTCCTTCTCTCTCTGCAGATCTTCCTGTGGGAGCAGAACCTGGAGCAGTTTCACATGGATCTATTCCGGTTCAGGTGCTACCTGGCCAGTCTGCAGGGAGGAGAGCTGCCCAACCCCAAACGCCTCCTGGCCTTCGCATCTCGCCCCACCAAGCTCGCAATGGGCCGGCTGGGTATATTCTCAGTCTCTTCCTTCCATGCACTGGTAAATATAACGTCTTTGTTTCTTCATGTTTTATTAAATGCTTTTATTTTATTTGGTTTTATGAAGAATTGTCATTACATGGTTTATGTAATGTTAGTTTTACACATGTTCTTTTAGCTGTTGCCCTACCTGCCTCCTCCTGAAAATGTGACTTTGACATTGTGTCTAGCATTCCAGTGACTTTTAAGGAATGAAAAAAAATGATACATTCTTTAAATTCTCAAAAAATATGCAGATTAATTCTCCTTTCTGGCGTGAACTTGTGTGAACCCTCTCAATGGTGGTTGACATTGATGTGAAACCATAGATTGACAGAAAAAACAATGCACCAGATCTTTACAAAATGCATACACCGTTCCTTTTAAACTGTCTGTAAGAAATGCTACTTCTTCCTTCCGGATATGTCTGGTATTTGCTTTGGTATTACTTTCACTTCTCCATTTCTGTGTTCTCAAGTACACTTCAGCAACTTAGTTATTACAGCTAACCTTCAGCTATGGGATGATCTCTCTAAACACGATTCTCTCCATATATATAGATGTTCCTTGGATTGTAAGCATAGTGCAATATTGTACCTTCCTCAAAATACACATTGTCATCACTGAATACACCTGGTGACTCTTCTGGCAGGGCAATTGATTCAGAAACTAAAATGAGTAGTGTCAAACCATGTTCTTCCACAATGACTGCTATTTTGGAGCCTGGGTCTCATGCAGGGCATCTGTTGGGGCGGTTTGGTTCAGTTTTGGCCTCCCACTGCTGTACTACTCCACAGCTAAAAGCACTGCTAGTACATGAAAACATCTATTAGATTTTTAGATACAGATAAGTGTGAAATCTTTTTTTTTTTCCCCGCTCCTCACCACCAACGCAGTGCCGTGGTGCAGGTGGGTGTTTGAGCTGAGAGATAGCAGGTTTGGACGCGTAACAAAAGAGACAATCTAACAGCTTTCTCCTCTTTTTTTTAATCTTTTCCTACTGCCTCACTGCACTCCACTTTGCTCATCTCTACTTCCATGAATACTTGTATCAGCAATATGTCCAAAAAGGACTGAGGAAAGTTGACAGAACAAAAAATGACAGAATGAGTGTCTAGGTTAAGTTGAGAGCATGCATGCTCCCACATGCAGTGCTTTTTAATGCCTCATTCAGCATATTTTGTAAGTTCTAGGCTAGTAGAGTAGCCTAGAAATGCCAGTTTGTGTAAAAATCTACATGTGCCTGGTGCTCATGTGGGATATATCCACAAATAAATAATTAAAAAGTATATAAAATAAAAATTACAAAGAATAAGATGTACTTTTTTCTGTCCATCCCCCTTTAGCAGATCAATAAGGGATAAACTTATTAACAATTTAGCATAGAGAGGCCAAGAACATGATGCTTCTTGATCAACATGTTTTAATCAAACTGCTGTTTTATACCAATTTCTGTCTCATGTGCTAATGATTAATACATTTTTAAAGATCACCGTCTTGTTCTTGTCTCTCTCAAGATGTCTTTTTTTTATTGCCGCTTATTTTTCAAGCATCCCATTGCTTTGTTTTTATGTTTTGTCTGTATATCATTTATATGCTACACATTGGAGTATGCTCCACACATTTTTGCAAATCGTGATGTTACGTGAGGTCAAAAAGATTGTTGTCTCTGGCTCATTTGGTATGTTTGAGGCCTGACTGAGTCCTTGTGTTTTTGCAGGTGGCCGCTCGCACAGAGACTGGAGTGAGACGGCGAACACAGGCCATGTCTCGTTCCTGCAGCAAGCGCAAGAGCAGGTTCTCCTCTCTCTGGGGTCTCGACACTACCTCAAAGAAAAAAACTAAAGCCCATCCCAGCATCAACCAGGTCCCTGGGGTTTTACAGTTATTTTTCAAGTTTCAAGATTATCAATAAAGCTGCCTTAGCTACACAAAGATCTATCTTATTTTCCCTTAACCCCTTTTTGTCCCAACAGGTCTTTGCTGATGGTGAAGAGCCAGTGAAAAAGCCTACAGATGGCATATATGTCGATCCTGCCAAGGAACACACAGTAAGAAGCAATCATTCTGTTTGCACTGATTTGACATTGAGGTGTAAGTCAAACATGAGGTCAATTACATATTAGCCTTCTATATATCCTGAGTAAGCAGCAGGGCAGAGGCCCAGAGGTGACAACTGTCACATCTACTCAACCACGCTGGAGGTTGTCACTTTCCTTTCATTCCTTTTAAGCAGGTGTACAGTAATGTACTACAGTCTTCAATAGAAAAATCTTTTGCAACCACTCTGTGGGCGTAATGGCAGTAGCTATTTAGATTGGAAGCAGAGGTGAGAGAGGCTGACAAAGTAAAATTAAATCTGTACAAACGTAACAGACTGTGAATCTTTTAATGTCTCTGTTTAAAGAAAAGTGAGGATGGAACTGTGAAAAGCCTTCCACGGCCCAGCACAGAAAGTGACATCTGGGTTCCCGACCACCTCACCCCCTCGTGGGTGTGTCTACCAAATGACCAGCCAGTGCTAACCATCATCCAGCCAGGGGAGTCGGCGCTGTGCGTTCTGGAAACCATCTGCAAGGTACCAGCTCTCAACCACAGATTTCACTCCAGTGATGTCTACATGACAACGTCACTTGCAAACACGAGCACTTATAAAAAGAAAGCAACTGTCGGCTTCTTAAATCATCATTTAACTAGACAAATAAAATCTGACATCCAGCATCAGAAAGAGGGGAAAACTAATGTCACATCTCATTGTAAGACTGTTGCTGCGTTAAAATACTGAATAGCTTTGTGAATCTGTATTTGTATCAACCAAAAAATGAGTCACTGATAAGCTGCTGTCAATTTAATGGTATCAAACAACCAATCCTCTCTCTGTATTCTCCTCCCCCTCCTACAGGCTCACCAGCTCGATCCCACTAAGCACTACCTGCGTCTCAAATTCCTTATCGAAAACCAAGTGCAGTTCTACATTCCCAAACCAGAAGAGGATGTGTGCGACTTGGTATGTAACCACCTGCTCCTTCTCCGCCAGACTTTTCAAGTTTTATAAAGGTCAAAAGCATGATTTGAGAAAAGCTAGTGTTTGCATCAGAACGTGTACGGAATCACAATATGGAGGAAATCAGACCATAGGAGCATCCTTTGTTGTGAATTATTAATAGGTTTTTTACTTTTATCCTTTCGATTTCTGGAGAAATTCTTCCCTTGCAACAAAACATGAATCCATTCACGGGAGCCTTAATAAACATATCTGTAGTGCAATTGTATTTACATGTAATCATGACATGTCATCGACCATCTTTCATGAAGACTCTGTTAGATTCTTTGTCTAAGTATAGAGAAAATTAGCAGTGTCTCTTCACACCGTCAGTTGCCCACCCACCAGAATGTGAATAAAGTAGGCCGTTCTCTCATCATTTATATAATGACTTCTTTTTGTTCTTCACAGCTTTACAAAGAAATTGAGCTCTGCTCCAAAATAACAAAAGTAATCCAGTTTGACAGAGACGAGTCCTGCATGATCGGTTACGGTAAGAATCATTTAAATAATCCTGTGTAGATTCTTTTAAATTGACGATTGTAATATGACTTTGTTTTTTCAGTAAAGATGCTATAATGAAGCCAAAGATTTCATATGTGGTGCTGTTGTTTTGAGCATAATTGCTTTTCTCTGACCTGTACACAACCTGCTTTTTTCAGACTATTCCCATTTGTACTGCACAAATCCTCTGATGTGTTTTATGTAAGAGTCCCTTTTTTTCTCTCCTCCTCTTCTCGCCTCTCTGCCTCTCCTTTTCCTCCTCCAGGTTTCTCCATTTCAGTGGTGGAGGAGGACGGAGAACAGCAGCTCTACATCACTGATGTGAAAGCCGGCGGATTAGCCTTCGCCAAAGGTTCATTACCCTTCATTTCCAACAAATAAACTCCCTTCAAAGACAGTCAATCTGTGACTGTTACCTGTTGAGTTACAGCAAAACAAAAGAGAGTCTGGGGAGCATTAGCAGTTTTTACATTCTTTTACATATTTTAAAAACAGCAGTTCTCTCACATTGAAGTCAGTAGACATCTATTCTCTCTCTTTAGAAATGCATTAGCACATGTTTTTCAATAGGCAGGGAAGGTTTCAGAGATCACTGCAGTTCTCAAGGGCGTTGATTACTATAATCATAACCACGCTGCCTCTCACTGGCCTTCGTAGCAGGGCTTACAATGTGAAGCAGCTGTAGTGAGGTGTCGTTTCAGCATCGTCCTTCACACAAAGTTAGATTGCAGGGTTGAGTGATGTCAAAACATCATGCTGGAGTCAGTCCTAGTGCAGGTAGAGTGCATGCAGTGATGCGGTGCTGCAAAGAAATCCGAGACCTGCAGTGTCTCTGCAGCTGACACTTCACAGGGCATAGAGAAGTAGGTCATGATTGTTGGTCTGAAAGGCAAAGAAAATCTAACAATTCTGCAATGGTCTAGAGAATAATGGTCTCTAAAGTGGTATTTTTACTTTGTTTTGGTTTTCTTGCAATAATGTCATCTCATCTTTATTGGGAGTTTAATGGTCAGTTAATCAATGGTGGCAGGGAGATAGACTGTTGTTGTCAGAGTCTCTTAGTTTGGGATGTTTACTGTTTACTTTGTGCATGGATGCGTGACAGGAAGTAAATTGAATCAAAGCTGATGGTGTTCCCACTTTGCAGGTCTAAATGCAGGGGATGAAATTCTTCAGCTGAATGGAAAAGACTCCCACAGTCTGAACTTCTCAGACATGAAGGCGGCATTTTCTCAAGCCTCGCTGGCTCTAACGGTCAACACGCTGCCTTCTGTGGAGCGCCGTCAGCTCTGCTACCTGCCGCCGCGCCGCTCAGATGCAGAGGAAGATCTCTACACCGACATCTTCTCCCAGAGTCAAGGTAAGGAGCGCTGTCAAATACAGCCTTACATGCAAATATTTTTCTTCACTCATTTAAAGCTGCATCAGGCAGAACATTCACAGTTCCGACTGGCAGACTGACCGTGGTCATGTTTACCAACCCAGCTGGCACTTTATACCCAAGAATACCTCATGGATCAGAAAGGTTTTATGTGAAAAAAAGTTTCTTGCCAGCGTCCTTTAATGACAACGGTTCATTTATGCAAACATGGTAAATCCACAGGGTCTCAATTAGGAGGATAGGAGGCTCTCAGCAGTGTGCTGCAGCCCCACGTTGTGGATAGTTTGACAAGGTCAGAGTGTTTTGCATAAAGTTCTTCAATCTGAATAAGAAATTACAAGGCAAGGACAATAATACTCATGTCATTTACCATAATTGTGAGATCGCCTTAATCTCATTTAAAAAGGTCCAATCGGTAGGATGTAGGTGCAGAACTGGAACATAATATTCATATTTATGTTTTCATTAGCGTCCGATCACTTTAATCTAAGAATTGTTGCATTTGTTACCTTAGTAGGAGCTGTTAATATCTACAGAGGAAGCAGGTCCTCTTCCACAGAGTCTGGTTTGTATGTTCAGGCCTCCTGTGGTGCAACAGGACAAACACTGGCACAAGAGAGGGCCTTTTGCGTTTTTAGTGGTGATCGTAGAGCAGGGTGAGGAGAGGGGTGTTCAGTTGGCTGCAATCTGCAACTGCACCCCTAGATGCCACTAAATCCGACATACTTAAAGATGCATATAACATACAGCATTAACGAAGCTCATACATGACTGTTTTGCTTGCAGAGGAGATCCTGGACGATGGGGTTGGACTGTTGCTCGAGAGCTCAGGAGACAGTCTGGATGACGACTCCGAGAACTTCAGTGAGTTCGATGAGTGCAGAAAGGTAAGAGCCCCAGATCATTATGTGTTTGTGGAATGTGATGGAGTACAACATGCTCTTTATGTGATGTGCTGGCTCCTGCGTTTCATTCCTGTCCTTGTCCTTCCAGCATCCCCCTCAGCTCTGCGTTATCATGAAAAAAAAAAAAGCTCTTAAGAGCCGCTTGCTTCAACACAGTTGGATGTACCATCTGTTACTGGCTCATTTTATGTTGTTTAGGAAAGCAGAGTAGCGTTCATATTTATATAACACCATGCTTCATGATACAAATCTGCAGCAGGTTCTCTGACACACAGCTGTTTTAACTGTATTAAGTGACTTCTGATGAAATAAAAATCAGCAGGATTTGAATATTAATGCACGCCTACATGAAGCTGAATTAAATGTTTCTTGTGCATTTGAGATTCGAAGCAGGTGAAGTGAAGTTTTCACTTTTAATGATTATGGCGAAGTGATGGATGAGACTTTGATTAAGCTTGCCCTGTAATTGCTTAATTATGTGCGGTGATTTGTATCAGGTAATGGATGGAGGCGTATTCATTGTAACTCTAAATGAACATCCAGGTACAATTTACAGAAGAAATCTCGGAGCAGGGTTGGCAAAACAAGCAAAAGGACAAAAAATCCCAAAGTCTTGACTCTAAACTATTGAAGCACTTTGGCTTACAAGATGAGTCATTGTTCTGGTGCTGAGTAAAAAGTAAGCCTCAGGGTGGAAAAACTAAAAAAAAATATTAGATTAAAGCAGCGGTATCTTCTCTCTGCAGCTGACTTCAAAGGACAACTGGGTTTCTGGTTATGAAATGATGAATGAAAATATTTCTTCTTGCAGATTAGTTTATCTCTTATCATAACACTGGATTACGACACCAGTCCTCATTGCAACTCCAAGGATCACTGTGAGATCCTCAGTCAACCCACTTGCCCTTCAAATTGTGGAGCTGCTCATTACTGCTCATTTATCTGTTCTGTCTTTAATGAAATGAGCAGCAATTAATCATATAGTGTACATATTCTAGTTAATTGCCTGTGTGATAATTAATTAGAATGCTATGGAAGTGAGCAAAGTAAAGGCAAAAAATGTCAGTGATTCATACTATCACTGGTGGTGTAGGTGTTGTTTTGTCCTGTTAAATTGTACCTCTTTGAAGCTGGATGTGAGTTTTCAAAGACAAAGGAAGCGTGTAACTTCCTGATTTATCTCCCAAAAGTTTCAGTACTACACAGAGTGCAGCCTACACGGATTCATCAAGGTGCAGAGATGACTAAAGGGTTAAGTTTTTGTTCCTGAAATGTGGTAATGATGGCTGGAAATGCACCACAAGCTAATAACAGAACAAAATCATACAAGTGTTTGTGCGTTTCGTCTGTGCTCGACAAGAAATAAACAGTCATGGTGTGTAGGAACAGAGGGCTCTTGTATACACCATTTATATATTTAATTTCCTCTGACAACAACTGTTCATACAATCAGTGAAAACCTGCCGCAGCAACCATAATCTAGGAGTTGTGTTTCCAAAAATAATGAAGTAGCAGTAAAGTGAAGCCATTTCTAAGTTTTACTTCAACACTACTTTGATCTGGTTCCCTTTTCACTTGTTCTGGGGTGTATTTAGGTGGTCACATTGGTTGGTTGTCAGGCTTTTGTGCCAGAAATTCAGACCAGGACTTCTTCTTCCAAGACTCACCATTTGTTAGTGACTGGTACTGATTTCCGCAGTTGTTACACAAGTCTTCAAATCTACTCAGAGATGGATGACATCTTCATGAGATATTACTTGCAGGTGTATTTTCCTTATTTTTTCCAGTTACTGATCTAAACAAGGGCATTTTCAGGGCTTCTGAACTTATCACAGGAAATGGTGCCTCATTTGATTCGTCACTTATCATTAAATACACTTTGGCATGCCTGAACCTTTCCCCCTCTTCATAGTCTTACTGCAAACCCTCCCACACCTCCTGTATTCACCTTCCTCTGCAGCCTGCTCCTTTGCAGCTCCCCTCTCCCCATCACTCTCTCCCCTATTCCTGAAATACTGCATTTATATTCTACTGCGGTGTGGCTCACCCAGCCAATCCTGCTCCACCGCAACCTTGAGGAGGAGACTCTTTCCTTCCTTCCTGCTCCTTTTCGTCTCTCCCCAGTCTGGAGGATTATCAAGATTCATTTACAATGCTGCTAGAGTTGGACAGATCTTCACACTCACACTGTGTGCCTGAGTTCACCCAGCCTGTAGAGAAGCGAGGAAGGGAGGGAGAGAGAGAAAACGGCAGCATATCAGTGACAGAACTACAGCAGACTCTGAAGGCGAAAAGAAGGGGAGTTGGAAGACAGTAAGCACTGGTGGGCGGAGAGGAGGAGGCTGAGCAGCTTCACTCATCCGTCATCACAAGCACCACAGCACCTTCTCCTTTTTTTTTTGAAAACGGAAGGAATACAAAAGGGCTGAGAAATGTGTTGGAGAGGCACAGTGTAGACTTGACTCTTTCTAAAGCCTGGAGACTCTTCGCTCTGGCACTTGAACCGTCCACCTGCACCTGGCTATGTCCGTCCTGAAGTGGACCAAGCACCGCAAGCGCTCTTCAGACTCCATTTATGACATGCTTCATCTGGTGAGATTCCTTCCTTGTACTCCCTTTCTTTATCCAGCTCTTGTTGCTGCTGTGATAACATGTTGAGCTGTTGTGATCTTATTCCAGTGAGAATAAAACACCTTTCTTTTGCATTTGTGTCACACCTCCTCTCGGCTGCTAAAGACTGGCAACAAGAGGCTGTGAGTCACCGTTGTGTCGCAGAGTTACCCCATAATCACTGGAGGGCTCCACAGTATGAAAAAATAAAAGCACTGCATGTAGGAGCTGAGTATCTACAGATCTGACTCCAGACGACTTGGACTTAACATGACTTTGACAAACTACCCTGAGCGTTGTTGCAGTGACTCTGTGACTGTTTTCTCTCTTGGTATGTCTAACTGTGATCTCAGGCTCATCTCAGTTTCAGAGGGCAGACGCGCAATCTTCTCCCCACTCTATCATCAGTGCTTTCATGCTCTGAAACTGTTTTTAATCTATATTTCATTCGCTGGGGGACATACTCATCTCCTGCTTCTCGCAGTCTTACCCATCACATCACCTCTTATCTGCATATTGTTCCTTTTCGTGTGATATTGAAGGTTTTAGACCCCTCCTTCCCCCTCTGTTCCTTCTCTTCTCTCTGCCATTTCATGACTGTCCATGCATCCAAAGCTGCCATGGTGTTAATTAGCTGAGATTGTGATTGTGAAGGCGATGACTGGGCTGTCTTGTTAGGCTCAGCAAAATCGCTTGTGCTCAGTTGACAAATTAGGCGAATTCCCTTCTTTACTTTGCCATACAATCTCTTCTTTTGGATTTGAAATTTGAATGTGTGCTGCTGTTGAGTGTTTTTTTTCTTAACTTATTTGCTGTCATACTGCATTTTAACTTCCATGTAATATGGGTTGAACATACAGCGTCTCATCATATCACTAAAGTACTGTTGGAATGAATACCGACATGATGTGCTGAGAAATTGTTATTGCAATTTAATGTTTTTTTAAGTGATATAGATTACATCCAGACACAAGCTGTGTTTACTCATCAACAAACATATCAAAGTTCACAAAATGCCTATTTAACTGCAGATTAAGCTGAAATGGCACCAGTGTAATTGGTTTAAATTGGATTTGCAACATTACGTTTTCAGACATTATAGCACTACCCAATTCATCTGTTGATCTGGGAGCTGCCTGATTATTTTTGGAAATTGTCAAGAGGGCCGTCGTGCCACACATATAGTTGTGTCTGATTAGATAACAATGCTGACAACCGTAATCATGTGCAAAGCTCCATGAGAAGCTGTCTGACTGTCGCTACAAAAGTGTTTTTCCTTAATAATTGCTTTTGTATTTCTTTTTATAATTTTGAGTGTACCATCTATCATCTAACCTTTGCAGATGTGATTATAAACTAGTAGCTCAAATCTTCGGAGGCTGTGTTTTCATTACTTCCCAGGGGAGCTTATATGTGTGACAGGATAAATCGCTTCAGTCTGGCCTGTAAAAATCTTTATATTACCAACTCGAGACTTCTCGGCTCTCTGTTATGCACTCAGTGTCATCAATGCCTGCTCGTGGTTCCTGTTAAGTGGCCATAACTGTTCGCTCTCTGCAACTTTCATCATATGATCTTTTTCTAATTGAGTCTCGTAGAGTGTTCTATTCTTCCATCCTAAAATGAAATTCAGTTGGTATGAATAGAGTTCTCTCGCCTTTGTGTTTATATTGATGTCAAAATGACATTTGGAAGTTGCTGCTTGTTGAGGCTGCAGCCTGTTGTGAACAAAGTAGCTGTATTATTTCAGCTATGTAGCCTATCGTCAAGTGGGGTTTATTTTTGTCCAAAATGATAGTCTAATGCACACCAAGGCTGGTCTCCACGGCAACCCCTACTGTATCTGGACAGACACCGTTGTGTGTATATTTTGATTTCTTGAAAAGGGATGAATCATCATACATCACCGATCCATCAGTAGGAGGAAAACACCAGGGAAAAGAGCGATGTGAGTGAAAGAGAGAGAGGCGGAGAGTCATTGTTATGACAGACTGAAAATAGACCAAATTAGTGCAAATGATTTTTTTAGAGCTGCCTCTCTGCCTCTTTCCAGGCTCACTCTCTGCATAGTCATGAATCCGTGCACATCAGTAGGTGGAAAGTAACACCTGCGTGTTCACATTTGAGGTGCTGCTCCTGTGCTGGTTGATCGATATTGTGGATTTGACTTATTTTGCCTTCAAGTTGGAATTGCATAATTTATCATACCATACTGTTCTGTCCCTCTTGGATTTGCAGAGTACAGAGCAAGTCGCTGCTTTCTGCCGCAGTCTCCATGACATGAATCCCTCGGAGTGTGTGTCCTCTTCGCCTAGCCCGGACTCGCCCTTCCCGCCTCCTGCAACTCCTCGACAGCTCTCCGATGCCGACAAGCTCCGCAAAGTCATTTGTGAACTCGTGGAGACCGAACGCACCTATGTCAAAGTCAGTATCACTCATCCTATTTTTAAGGTCCAGATGGTGTTTGTGTGTGTGTTCCTCCTGTCGATCGATCTGTGTTTCCGTGTGCCTCGGGTTGTGTTAGTCTTACACATTACCTATTCCACATGACCAATCCATATTTATCTCTGTGTCCCAGGAGGTACGAGGGGGACACAGCTGTGCCCTTGCCTGGATATTGCCTAATCTTTTTCTGCCCAGTATAGATGTGGTTCAGTGGAATAACTGGGTTAGCGAGAGCATATAATGGGATAATGTCATGGCTATCTAAAATGTTATGCCTCATTACAGGTGGCACCTGTATAAGGAGAGATTCTTATTATAGAAATCACATTACGCATGATAGATGGTGTACTGTGGAACCTTCAGAGGAGATTGTTTTTGATTTAGGTGAGCTTGGGCTGTTATTCCTAATTTCCCCATGTGTGTCTGTGCGCACAGTTTGGGACAAGGCAAATTAATGTAAACAATAAATAAAGAAGGACTTGGTTTGGCATATTAAGTTAGCTAGTTAGCAGTATTTGCCAAATACTATAGGCTACATCATAGTCTAGTTTCAGCTTGTGACTGATGTTGATGATGCGGTTTGTGTTTACAACATCTTGTCATGATTTCCAAGATGAATACTTGAGACATCTTGAATGTTTTTCCTATTTTCAGTCACAGATTTTTAAAGCACCTGACATTTCTTTGACAATGGTTAAGATTTTCAGAAGTAAACATTAACTTGTCTTTTCCGTGTAGATGTCTTCTCACAAAGATTTAACATATTTCTTAATAAAGAAGTAAATAGGAGGTTGATTGAGCTGGTTATTTAATAATTTGACTGATGAGAAATATGTAAATTACAGTGTAGTGTTTTGTTTGGCTAGCCATCTTTCTTTGGACAATTTAGATTAGCAGAGCTACTAATTAATCTCTTGGGCTTTTACAGTTCATTCTAGGTAACCATTGCCATCGTTATTTATTTAATTTAATTTCCATATAGCTTCCTTCCCTTTAAAGAAAGGCATCCTACAGCACCCCTCTCTTTGATCTTTGAGGGACTCTCTTGTACCTTAATCACTGTTTTGTTGTGAAGAATATTTAAGCTTTATGTAAAGCTACATATTTGTCCTGTCTGTAGTGTATGTAATGAATTAGACAACACTGACACAAACATAATTCAATCTTGTCTTCCAGGATCTCAATTGCCTCATCGGGAGGTATTTAACCCCACTGCAGAAAGAGACCTTCCTCACGCAGGATGAGGTATGTCAAATGTTCCCTGTGAGTCTTTGAGGAGTAGTTGGCTTTTAAATGCCAACAGTGTTGTAATGTTTCGAAGAAAAGTGGGTTACATAATCATGAGAAGAGTAGTTGTTTACGAGGACAAGAGGAGTTGATGATGAGAGAAAGAGGGTGAGGTTTGCAAAGTAAAGAGATGTTTTCATGCATTTGCAATAATGACATTAATTTGGTTGTATGACATTGTGGGCACTTCGATGCTCTACAATAGCAATGGACAAGTATTGGATGAGCCACAAAAAGAGAAATATATCAGAATTCTGTAAAATGCAGAGAAGTCGTGTGTGTATCACACTTATCGATTTTTTTTCCTCCAGCTGGATGTACTGTTTGGGAACTTGCCAGAAATGGTGGAGTTTCAGGTGGAATTTCTCAAGACCCTGGAAGATGGGACGAGACTGGTTCCAGATCTAGAGAAGCTGGAGCGAGTTGATCAGTTTAAGGTATAGCCCTGTTTTTGTGAAACATGCACCAAAATATATGACGAGCAACAAACATTTAAAACACCCATAAACTGTTGTATAACCACTGGTTGGTTGAAGTTGGTTGGTTCCCTTTTTCACAGAAAATCCTCTTCTCTCTGGGAGGCTCTTTCCTGTACTACGCTGACCGCTTCAAAATCTACAGTGCTTTCTGCGCCAGCCACACCAAAGTCCCTAAGGTCCTCGTAAAGGGTGAGTAAATGTGCTCTTCAGTCCACATTCCTCCTTGGCTCAAAGGAGAAGGATGTATTTATCTGTCAACCATCTGCCATATCCTGCAAGGCTCCATAAATCTGGTCTGCAGAGTTGTCAGCCAGACGGTTGTCCATTTGACCTCTACATACTTTCAAGCTGGTGGCTCCCAGGGCTAAAAAGCCCTGCAACATTATGTGCTATATAATGAGCAGTTTCGAACAGTCTGTTCTCTTGCTTATACACCCACTCCCTTTAACACTCAAGTGGATGGCTTTGTTTTTGGCATTAACATTCAATGCGTTAACTACTAATTGGCCATACTAACTTTGGTAAGCTATCTGGATAAAGCAGTAAACAGATTATTCATGCCCAGTTGTAGCTGCCTCTTAAGTTATTTTATCTTTTATATTTTTGTCTACAAAAAAGGTGACAGTGACATTCTTTCAACTTTGCTGAAGGCTGTGTCTTATGCAAGACAAAGTAAAACAATAGCTGGGTCTGAGTTTGCACGAGATCAAGATGTTTAACTCCCAAAGGTTGCCAAAGTCAGTGCCATTTGCAACTTTTTATCACATGTAGTGATGATTAGCAATTACTATATTAGCAAAAGTGGCGAGGAAATGAAAGGCAAACACTGCTTTACCTTAATGGTTTGTATATTCAAAGTGCTGAGTCTTCCCGTTTCCCTTTTTGAGTGACATATATGCACTACTGCCCCCTAGTGGCAGTAGTAACTTTCTATCATGCAGGCGCAGAACGTACAGGGTAGTTAGCCATCAGATGTCTTCTTTGCGGATGTTGTGCAATAAGTGTTTTTTATTATTCATTCCAGCCAAAACGGATACCGATTTTAAGGCCTTCCTGGATGAACGCAACCCCAAGCAGCAGCACTCTTCAACCCTAGAGTCATACCTGATCAAACCCATCCAGAGGGTGCTGAAGTATCCCCTCCTGCTAAAGGAGCTCTACTCGCTCACAGACCCAGACAGTGAGGAACACTACCATCTAGATGGTAAGTCCCGGTCACAAGGCTGACTAGCGAGATTAAATCATTTTGAATGTGGGTAAATGCATACATTTCCAACAATTCAACTCTAACCGTGTTTTCTGCTCATCTGAAGTCGCCATGAAAGCCATGAATAAAGTTGCCAGCCACATCAACGAGATGCAGAAGATCCACGAGGAGTTTGGAGCAGTGTTTGATCAGCTCATCACTGAGCAGAGTGGTGAAAAGAAAGAGGTAGGTTGGACAAAAGTTGACTCTATTCTGTCAAATAAAGAGCTCAAGTGGACTGACAGCTGATATTGTTACCTTTCACCAGGTTGCTGATCTGTCCATGGGTGACCTGCTGCTCCATACCAGTGTGACCTGGATCAACCCCCCTGCCTCCTTAGGAAAATGGAAAAAAGAGCCCCAGATGGCTACATTTGGTATGTTCAGGATGACTTTCCACCGTGATGTTATGAGTATGATATATATTACGTAAGTTGCCTTTCCATGATAACTAATGTTTTCCCCATTGCTTTTTAGTCTTTAAAACAGCAGTGGTCTTTGTATGCAAGGACGGATCCAAGCAGAAAAAGAAAATGGTAGGTTTTCACACAATCAAGATGTTATCAACAACACCAAAGCCCAGTTAAATTATGATGATTTGTTACAGCATCGTTACATCACATTGCAAATGTGCTACTTTCAGAATCAGCCCAGTGGGTCACCTGAAAAAGATTTGAACTGGATGCAGCTCATTTCACAAACAGTTTCATAGGAAAAATGACAAAAATAACTCAACTTCTTTCTCTTTCATGATTTTAGGGTGGCTCCCATCGAGTAGCTGTATCTTCAGAAGAAAAAGACCCTTTCAGATTCCGTCACATGATCCCAACTGATGCCCTTCAAGTCAGGTCCTTGGCCAATGCAGGTAGATTACTCAGTGCATTGCATAATGAACAAAAGTGTATTGAAATAATTTTTTTCTAGAACCAGAAATGATTACTTCAGAAACCTTACAAGATTGGTCTGTACATAAGGTCACAAGTGTTGATTTCTTCCTCAGATGGTGAGGGCTCAGCTGTGTGTGAGATTGTCCACACAAAGTCGGAGTCAGAGGGAAGGCCAGAGAGGGCCTTTCAGCTGTGCTGTAGGTGAGGATATCTTCTAATGGAGGTTGAATTCCCCTGCAGATTGAAGCTTGGACTGATAAAGTCCTGTCTGCTGTTATCTACAGAGTGACAAATTGATAACATGCCCTTCTATCTCCCTCAGCTCTCCCGAGAGTAGAAAAGACTTTTTAAAGACAGTCCATTCTATCTTGAGGGAGAAGCACCGCCGGCAGCTCCTGAAGACAGAGAGTTTACCCCTCAACCAGCAGTATGTACCCTTTGGAGGAAAGCGCCTTTGTGCCCTGAAGGGAGCCCGTCCCGCCATAAATAGAGCAGGTAAATGCCAGTCTGTGGCTGCATTCATTCTCAGCTCCAAGTGCCCCAATTATGAATTCCCTCTTACCCGATACAGATAGTATAGTATAGTTGGTGTAGTGTGAACAAAAAATATATTTTGAGATGTTCATTATGAGTTCAACCACACCATTAATTTATATTATGGGGAGAGTAATTGAGACAAACAATAGCTAATGTTATTTATTTAAGAGAATATTCTTTCAAGTTTGCTTTCAACATCTTTTTTATGCTATTTTTTTTTCTCCAATTAGTAGTTTTTAGCTATTACCAAGATTTATTATTCGGAACAGCTCTTTTTGGTATTTTTCAGCTAAGTTAGGATATTTTAATTCACAACCCTGCCCAGACAACGCATGTAAAAGTTGTTATTATACCATGACATACACCGGATGGCTCATTGTTGTCAAACTGACTGCATATTTATTCATTTAGTCCTCAAAATATAAACAATGACCAAAACTAATCTTATGTCACTCAGCCACAACAAACAATATTCATTGCCAAGTAATCTATCGATTACCTTCTTGATTAACTGAAGAGTTGTTTGCGTTTGTTTCCTACAGCCCAAAATCACGTCCTCTAATGTTGTTTTGTCCACAATCCAAAGACATACAATTTACTGTCATGCAGCTTTATGAGTTACCAAGATCCAAAGTAATGGCCTGTAAATTTTAATTAAATATTTTCCATTATTCACGTGTTACATAATCTCTTGTTTTTTGCAGCTTCTGCCCCAACCAGGACTCTAGGCCGGAGGAAGTTGGTTCGCAACCGTTTCACCATAGACACAGACATTGTTTTTGATGGCGAGCCTGAACAGGACCTCCCCTCACCACAGGAGCCCGACTCAAATCGGCTGCAGCAGGATGACAAACCAGATCAACAGCAGCAGCCTGAGTTGGCAGGTGACACAGACCGCTGGGTGGAAGAACAGTTCGACCTAGAGGAATACGAGGACCAAGAGGAGGTGAAGGAGACGGACATACTCAGTGATGACGATGACGAGTTCTGCAAGACACCCAGAGCGTCATCTGCTGAGGTCGACCTGGAGACCCCCGTCATGGCTTTGTCCCTGGCAAGTGAGGAAACTGAGGAGAGCGAGAGCCTCAAGTCCCCGTCGGTCAGTGAGACACCTGATGATATGAAGCGGATCGATGAAAACGTGGAGCAAACTGAGCATGATGAGATTTGGGTACGAAGGAAGCAGTCCGGTTCGTCCCCAGACTGTGCAACATAAAAGCTGAAGAAGGCGGGTGGACAGGGAGTGTCTTAAACAGCTTGACACAGGCTTCATAAAGATCACTCATCAGTCTTCACAAACAATGCATGGGCATTGACGTATATCGCACAGCTAGTAGAAGATATATCCTTCCTTACCTTACTTTTGCTGAATGCTTTTTGTACAGGTAAGATCACCAGTGGAGCAATACAGGAATCCGGAATGAGGGAGCTTTATCCCAAATCAAATGCTGTCACACAGAAGTCAAGTGTAAGCTTTGAGAGATGAACTAATGGTACAATCATGGAATCTAAATCAGTTGCTTTGATTGGCATGGTTTGCACATTTGGGCAGCATTCTATAGTCCTGCCTGCTGTTGCCAAAATTGGGTATTGTGAGAACATTAATATTTGTTTTGTCTGTGTGACTCAGAGATATTATCATAGTTAAGGGCTGTATATTATTTGTCCTTAAAGAAGTAGAATAAATAATTGCAAAGGACAGTCTTGTCTTGCATAGTTTACTGTACTTGTACATTTTCACATGAATATACACTGACATGTTTTGGGAACAGACTTCCTGGTTATGTATTATATAAGTTTTTGATCTCTTGTTTCACAGACTCAAAGCTATCTTTTTAGCCTGGAAAATATTTTGGTTGTACTCTTGTTACATTTAATAGCAGAAATATGAAATAGTCCCTGTGTCACAGAGGCTAGGGGATTTTAATTTGTTTTAACTTAACATAATCCTGTTTTACTTGAATTTGCTGTTTCATGTTTTGTTTACTGTGAAACTATTTTCTTGTATTTTTTTTCCTTCTTGCTCTTCAGTATTGCCATTTAGTAATGCTCGATGTTACATTTCATTCTTAACACTTTGTGTGCACACTCTGTGTTCTGGAGAATTTGCACATCAGCTATTTTCAAAAAGGTCATGTGTTCAAAAAAGATTGTTCACTGGTAATGGATTACAAAGCAATGTTTTTTTAATTTATTCATGTGTAAATTAATTTGTTAGCAGAATACATAAGTAATCATTTTTTCACAAAGAAAGTCCAAATTTGCTCAAGCAATCAAGGGAAAAGACTTGCAGTATGCCTGAACAGCGAAAGAAGTCATACTTGTAAACAATTCATTGTGCTACTAAGACTGCATTTTTATTACTGTGTGTATATAGAAAAATGTATTGATATCATAATAAATACAGTTGTTTCCTACTTATAATTCAAAGCATCTCTCTGTAGTGATTTATTGTTTCATGTGATTTCACTCAAAAGCCTAACTCACCCGCTGCAGCTTAGCAAAACATTTTGTGATGTAAGAAAAACACAGATGCCCGATGTGCTCAGTCATGACTGAGAACTACAGAACTAAACAGCTAATCGATGCTCTACTGCCTCAAAGCAATTCACAAAGCCAGACTACTATTCCAGAGCAAAAGGGGGAAAAAAGACAACTGAACCTTTAGAGGACATGAAGAGCCACTCTGTGTGTTTGCAAGCCACGGCTGATTAGCTGTCTGAATGATAGTGAAGGAGCTAAAGCCCCAATTATCACAGAGAGGATAAAAGAACATCTGTAGTTTCACTTGTTATTAAGCATATATGACACAGCTAAGAAATTGGTACAGAAACACAAAAAATGTCATATCATCTTAATTTTTTTTTTCAGTGAAAATGTAAACAGATGTAAAAATGATCATGCCCACTCATCATGACTCATATCACAAGCAGAATATCTGTAAGTGTAATGTCAGTATGATTTTCTTTTTTTAAACTGCATCACATAGGCCTACTAAATTCTATATGTGAACAGACCATAAAATACAAATACCTGCATCAAATAGTGGAGAAATGTAGCCAAGCTCATGGATTTCGTCTCCATATACAGATATTTTTTAATACTACCATTGTTGAGCCCACTCTGATCATTCCTGAGGACAACTCTTTGTGTTAAGCAGCTACTGTCTCGTCAAGGGTATTTCAGTGAGCGTTGCTTGTGATCTCCTCTTTTATAAAAGCTCTTTGTCTCGCAAATGTCATCACAATTTTTGAGAGATGAAAAGCAGGTGCGTCGGTTACAAACACTGCAGAATACTGTGACTGGGGGGAACGGCATAAAAAAGCTATCATGCCAATCACAGAAAAGCTGAATTAGGTAGGATGATGAACAGTGTTAATAAGTAGACCCTAATCACCACTTACTGAAAGACACTTGGATATACGCTTGACTTGAAAGTCATAAAAGCTGACAGGTCAACTTAAATCAAGATCCTTGTCAGTTTAAACAGGAACCAAACATTATTGGCCTAAATACTATATACTATATCAAACTGGTATTTACTCGAGGGCTATTGTGATGTAAAGTGCTGTTTTATATAATGGTACTGGACAAATGAGTAGGTGATGAGAAAAGGAGATACCATGTTCCCACGGGTGGCAAAATAATAAAAACAATGCATCTCATCACATGCACTTCGAATTAAAAGGGTGTTTTGAGGATCCCTAGAAGTAGTGATGAGACAATTTGCTGAACATTTTATTTGTTTGCTCCAGAAAATCCCATCCCTTCTTTCATGTTAGTAGTACAAACCATAAGCAGGAAAAAAGATGACCTAGTTTCCTATCTAGCAAGAGGCACAGTCTATAATGTCCTACAGTGGTAACTATACAGAGGATAAAGACTCTGGTGCAGCTCACAGTCCAAACTTCACATTTTTTGCCTCAGATGTAGTGCTGCTATAGAAGATTGAGAGTCTGCTATGAGTTGTAGATACTTGTCTTCCTTATCATTTCAGCTGTTGTTGAATTTTCAATCCCCTTCAAAGACCAATTTCATCAGCAGTTTAAAGCTACACATGGTTGCAGATGCCCTAGGCACTATAATCTATGGTTCTCACAGCCACATCCCCTCTTTTTTGTCTCTGAGTTCTGTGGACGTCCTGCCTGCCAGGTACATTCCCGTCAGGAGGGTCAATCACCACCCCACGATAAAAGCTCTAGTGCTCCTTCAGATAAAGGGAGAAGATCACTTCAGATTTCATTATGCTGTAGATCTGCAGCAACAGTATCTACTGAAGTGCTGAGATGAGACAGGGTTGCTTTGCCAATGCCCATTGCTTTGATGGAACAGATGCATATCTTAGCTAAGATAAAGTGGCACAAGCTTGATTTATGGGCTTCTCTTTCCATTTGTCTAAACAGACAATTTCTAAACCTTAAACCTAAATATATAAGTTATAGTAGGCAGGGGAAGTAAATAGGAATAGCGGGCTATTAAATTCACTTAATGTTATATGAATCTTATTGTGGCCCCAGAATGTGTAGTCACATTTACATACAGTAGGTGGCACACATAATCTGTAGATACACATTACTTCCTGTACCACTACACCAGCCCCGCCCACCTTACTCTGTTTTCAGTTACTTCTGTTTGCATCATATTTTAAAATTGTTATCAAATTTGTCTCACAACAATATCCAAAGCCTCAATACAAGCGACAAAAAGGTCACACAAATACAGAAAATACAACCGTTTGACTTAGTTAAGTTCACAGCTATGAGTTTGTCAACGTGAGCAAATGTGTTTACATTTAAAGCAGCTGAGCGTGAGACAATAGTATCACTCAGCAAACCTGTTCCACAGGCTTTCCAGTTTCTGTTCCTGTTTTATGAGCTCCTCTGCGACATCTCTCTCTCTCTCTATCTCTCCTTCCTTTGCTGTCTCTTCTACTTCTCAGAAACCAGCTGACCAACAGGGTGAGACCAACTGACGTTAGAACAAAGCTCCTGTTAAGATCTATGAAATCCCCTGTTGTTTTGAAACATTTCCGCCTTATCAGGCCATCTACCTGGTCACGTTTGAAGAATTTTAGTTTCAATTAACACAAGTCAGAACTGTCACACACAAAGTTAAAACAAACTGTTGAAAGGAAAAAACACTCATTAAGCAGACAGGCTGACTGATGATTGGTTTTTACTCATGTCTTGTCTCTAATGAGTGTGGCCAAGGTCGGATTTTTGTACTTTTTTTAATGAGGAACACAATGCCAATTTTTTCTGAGAGTTAATGAGCCTCACAGTGAAGCGATGTAGAAGTTAAGTTGACAGATGTATCACTAACTCCCTTCTGAAAAAAAAAAAAAAACCCCACATCATTTCAAATCAATGTTACTTTAGTGCAATACACACAGACACTGTAGCACTGTGTTGATTTAACTGATGTCTATAGCACATTCACAAAGACAGAAAGAAGAACGGGTTACTGTAGTGCAGCGAGCATTTGATAATTGAAGAAGCAAACTGGATAAACTGCTTTTCTGAAGAGCTGACATGTGTTGACATACAGAAAACATTGGGTGTGTGTGTTGCTCCTTAGGGTGATCACACCCAAAGGAACAAGTTTTGTTTCCAAATTCACATATTTTTCAAGGAAAAAATGAAATTTCAGCTTCTTAATTGTAATTATAAGCCACTTTCTTTGTCACTTATGATGGTAAATGAGGAGTCTTTGGGTTTACAACAGTTGACTGGACAAAAAGAAGCAATTTAAAGATTTCACTTTTGGCTTTGAGACCTTTGACAAGCATTTAAAAAAGTTGGGGGACATTTTATAGATGAACTGGTCAATTATGAAATATAATCGATACTTGCTGCCGTAATGTAACAAGCTGAATTACATGACACATATACTCTCAGAGTAAATTGCTTAAAGTGGGGCACATTATAGTAGAGGCAAGTGAAAACTTACCACCAAAATGTCAACATTTTGTTTAATGAATGAAAAAAACAAACAGTTTGAAGCGTTTTGATTTTTATTCAAATGATTTTTAAGAGGTTTTACAAGCCACACTTTTATGGTGCTACTGGTTTTATGGTGATGACACACACTCTGTTCTCATCAAAAATATACCTGAAAACGACCTGTTGACAGTCATATTGACGTCATACTAGTGTTTTCCTACAGCTTTATGTCCGTATCTCCAGAATATGTCACGGACATTAAGAGAATACACACAATAGGTGAAGGGCAGTTTTTTTTTTTCCCGTGCACTCTTTTTCATTTACTCCCTAGGTTAATCCTACTCTTTTCATTGGTACTTGTCATGCAGGTCGAGCTATGATGAAAAATGTGTGACGGTCATTGAAAGTCAGAAACCGTAGCAAAGTATGTTATCTGAGTTGTATCCGAAACTCTGGTAAGGATAGAGGTCAAGTAAACACAAACCAGAATGATGGCATTTCAGGCATAGTGATACAATAACAGATTAAAAGCTCTGCAAAACAAATAGGATGAGCAGTCTTTACTTGTACACGGATGAGAGACGAGACCATATTTTCTCTTTGAGCCATGAGAGCAAAATTGGAGGTCTTGGCCCTGGTCCTGGGCTTCATCGGCTTGTTTGGGACCATAGCCATCACTGCGCTGCCCATGTGGAGGGTCAGTGCCTTCATTGGCGCCAATATCATTGTCATGGAAGAACTCTGGGAGGGCTTGTGGATGGACTGCTACATACAGGCTAACATCAAGATGCAGTGCAAGGCATATGAATCAGTTCTGATTCTCCCACCAGAGCTGCAGGCAGCCAGGGCGCTCATGTGTGTCTCCATAATCCTGGTTGTCATCGCCTTGTGCATCGCAGCGTGTGGGACAAAGAAGAGCAAATGCTGCGACGACAATATAAGAAGCAAGAACATCACCCTGGCCTTGGGGGGTAGTTTGTATCTGCTTGCCTTTGTGACCACGCTCATCCCTGTCAGCTGGGTGGGCCACACCGTCATCAGCAACTTTTACAACCCAACAGTGGTGGATTCTCGGAAACGGGAGCTGGGGGGGGCCCTCTACATTGGCTGGGCAACTTCTGGTATTCTGCTGATCACTGGCATCATCCTCCTGTTCAGCTTCTGCAAACGTAGATCGGAGGAGGAAGAACCCTACGCTGACGCCTACCTTATGGGATCAAGGGGCATAAAGAAAGAGAGGAGCGTGCAGCTCGAGAGGACACCTTCCAGCGTTCATAGGCATCAAGAATATGTGTAAAGAACTGTGCTGCCCGCGATTAATCTGTATTCCCTCTTTACATGACTCATTTGAAAGATGCTGCCTGAAGAAATGTGACAAGATGAAGTCTAGAGTGTGCAAAGTTTGTATGAAAGCATTTGTTCTCGCTACCTACTTTACAAATTTGAATCACCCTTACTGCTTAAATGACTAATGCACTGTGTTAAATTTGCTCGATAAAAGTTTCTCATCTCCATTGTTTGTATCGTCTATTCAAATTCTCTACAGCTGCACTAAAATATTTCTACATATTCATACCTTGATATACTTATTTGCTTTTAATGCGATTGCTTTTACATGCTCAGGTGTTCTTAATCCTTTTGATCTGGTAATAATTCAAAGCTAACCAATCACATCAACCTGGTCACAGAGAGGTTTCAAATAAAGGTTTGATTCCATGTTTGCTGTTGTCATTGAATTCTTGTACATTTCTAGCATGCACATATTATCTACATCCACATCCATTTTCTTATGTTTGAGGGCAGGAAGACTTCAGCGTGGCAGTGACGAGGTGAGAACTGCTGGAAAACGGACAATACTGTGTTACAATGAAACCAATCCTACTCAAGTTTCTGTGCTCAACACCTTTTTCATCAGCTCAGTTTATAAATAAAGGAGGAGACAGCTTGACATCTGCGATCATCCTATCAGCTTTCGGTCTAAGAGTGACACAGATTCAGCAACAACATAACCTGCGCACATTACAGCAGCCAGCACCTACAAACATTTAGAGACATAAAAATGTAAACTGATCATCCAAAATGAATTCTTTAATTATTTAATTTTACTTTTTGATTAGAAAGTCCAGCTGCAATTATTAATCAATCCGTTTTCATTAATCACCATCTATTTTGATAATTGATAAACGAAAAAAGGCAACATTCTCTTATTTTAGCTTCTTAAATGAGAATATTTTCAGGTTTCTTACCTCATCTATAACAGTAAACCAAATATCTTTGTATTGTGGACAAATGAAAGACATTTGAGGATGTCATCTTGGGCATATTAGGAAACACTGATCAACACTTTTTATGGACCAAACAACTAATCAATTAATCGAGAAAATTCTTGACAGATTAACAAACAATGAAAAACTAGTTACAGCTTTATAAGAAAGACCATAGATTTAACTGGATAATTTTCAGCTCAAACGGCAATGAGATCTTAGTTTTTGCCTTTTCTCTCTCCAAGTCTTTGAAAATACTTTGACGAATGTCTCCTGGCTTAACTTTGAAACAGAGGAAACATACTTCGATCGGCTGTGACTTAATACAGTGATTTAATTTTATTTTGATTAAGTGACTTAATCACAAGACCAAACAGTTGATTGTCAGTAGTGGCAGTTGCATTTGCATTCAAAACAAGCATCACTCTTTGGTGTGGCCTTGCATATCTGGCTGTAAAGCAGCTCAACCAGTAAGATTGCTTTGCATCGCTAGCATTTCTTTCGTGGGTGTATAAGTCCCCTGACTTCCTCTTCTCCTCAGATTTGATTCCTGTGCCGTGAGTGTGCAGCCAAAGGTCCATCTTTGGCTCACTGAGTGATAGCCACAATGGCCTCTTACACTGCTTACAGTGGCTACAGCAAGCCACCACCAACCTATGCGCCCTCTTACTACGATGAGAAGCAGGCGAAGGCCTATACAGATTATCAAGACTCTGTATATGAGGAAAAACAGAGAATTGCGAAGAAGGACCGTCGGGATGCCGTCTGTTGTGAAGTAGTGGCCCTCGTCATTGGTTTCATTGGACTAATTGGAGTGGCAGCCGTGACAGGCCTGCCGATGTGGAAGGTAACAGCCTTCATCGAGGAGAACATAATTGTCATGGAGACCCGCTGGGAGGGTTTGTGGATGAACTGCTACAGACAAGCCAACATCAGGATGCAGTGCAAGGTGTATGATTCCCTACTGTTTCTGCCCCCGGACCTCCAGGCTGCCAGGGGTCTGATGTGCAGCTCAGTGGCTCTGACTTGCTTCGCCCTCATTGTTGCAGCAGTGGGGATGAAGTGTACCAAAGTGGTGGACCATCGGGCTCGCACCAAGCATATTGTTCTCGTGGCTGGGGGCTGTCTGTTCCTGTTGGCCTGTCTTACTACCCTGATCCCTGTGTCTTGGACCGGCCATGTCATCATCAGGGATTTCTACAACCCTCTGCTGATCGATGCCCAACGTCGGGAGCTTGGGGAGGCTCTTTACATTGGCTGGGTGACCTCAGCTTTGCTTTTCACGGCTGGAGTGATCCTGCTGTGCCGTCATGCTCCCCGCACCCAGGACCAAGATGAGAGGATCATATACAACCCTGGGGGAAGTATCTACCAACCAGCATACCAACCTGGATACCAACCTGGATACCAACCGTACACCTACCAGCCACCTTATACCTACCAGCCTGCCTACTCTGCACCCCCACCAGGATCTGTGGCATATACACCAAGTCAGTACTAGAGAGGAAATTCAGAGATAACTTTGGACTCTTTAAAATAGAGAAAATAAAACAAGCCAAGATCTGGCACATTCGAATGACGTTTATCAATTAAATAATGACCAAACGCTGTTATTGAAAATGGCTAAATCTTTCATTATTTTTTCAGAGGGCAAAGTGTGTAGCAGAGAAATTTATAATGGAACCGATTGTTGTTGTGTTTTTTACCATGATGAACTGTGTTGATTTACTGTATGCTTTGTGTGTTTCCATACACTTAATTCAGACTAAATCATATCTGTCACTGAGGCAGTATTTGTTAATTCGTAACAATACAGAGGTAACAGTTGATATCTTTTTCTTTACAGCCTCTGCCGACATGCTCTTTGAGAACAAATTATGCACTAGGCCTTTTTCAGATAATATACCTCCAAATGATTTGTGTTGACTGCTGAGTTTTTGTTGTAAATGTACATATGTTTTTCAAAATGCTGGCCTAAATACAAGGTCACTTGTGGTTTCCAATAAAGGGATAAAGTTGAGAAAAATAGAGAATTTCATTGTCTTTCCTGGTGTGGGTAAGGGTAAGTTTTTGCTTCCTGCCAAATGCTCTCAAGTTTGCGTGGGATTCAAAACTTTGTACTGAAACTGCTCCCGCCATTGTGTAATTGGAAAGTCACATTGTTTAGTTCTGGTGCCTAGATTGTTATCTGTGGAAATGTGCCTAAACTGGTAAAACCAGACTGTTCACGCAGGTCCGCCCACAATGCAAACCTGCCAAGAGATTTCATTTCAACCAAGCCAGAGCTGCAACTGCCAGCCTCTTACAGAGCACATATAGACACAAGAGACCCAGACAAGAAATCCAATACTGACAGTGAAACATGGGTACACAAGCATTAGCCCATCCCATGACACACACACGCACACACACACACATACGCAAAGGGTTTCTAAAGGGTCTTTTGTTACTATATATATATATATATATATATATATATATATATATATATATATATATATATATATATATATATATATATATATATATATATATATACATATATATATATATATACACATACATATATATTACTATCCCATTTCATTTATACATTTTTAAATACCGTAAATAAAATGGACCCCAAAATGATGAACAAATATGAGTTTCAATAAAACAAATACTAGGTTCAGCTCATGGATGTCTACAATATCTGTGGTTTGAACTAGTAATTCATTAACAAAAGATCTATTGCTTTTGTATGTGCTCACTGCTAATAACAAGCTGCTCAAAAATAAAACTTCCCTCCTTGTTAATAAATACCCTTAAAAAAAAAACGGAAAAAAGCTTCCTCTTCCAAGGTGTGATCTCAGAATGTAAATTGAGACTTCTGAATAAACCAAGTGGCAGTTTACAGGAGCTCCTGTGAAAGGCATACAAAAAAAAAACACCTGGGGGATTCTGTTTCCTAGCAGCAGGTCGCAATTCCCACCCCTTCCATTCTGGCGTCCTGTCCACAGGGAGGAGGCAGCACAGGTGATCATCAACCTGCTCCTCCTCCTCCACTGGGATGCAAAGCCACTCTATAGTGTGGATCCACTGCTTCCTACTATAGTAGCACCGTGTCCGCAGATTATTTTACGTATGAGCTTGGAGGAATAGGAGGGGGACAGGATGGCCAACTCAGCACTGGAGATAGTGGGTCTGCTATTGACCCTTATTGGGCTGATTGGGGCAGCAGCAAGCACTGGAATGCCAATGTGGAGAGTCACAGCCTTCATCGGGGAGAACATAATTGTGTTTGAGACCCGCTACGAGGGTTTATGGATGAATTGCTTTCGGCAGGCCGACATCAGAATGCAGTGTAAGGTGTACGACTCTCTCCTGGCCCTGCCCCCTGACCTGCAGGCAGCTCGGGGTCTCATGTGCTGCGCTTTGGCCCTGGGTGGTCTCGGCCTGTTGATCGGTTTGGTGGGGATGCAGTGCACATCATGTATCCAAAACAATGATCGGGCCAAGCGGATGGTCCTCATCATTGCAGGAAGCATGATCATAATGGCATGCATCTGCGTCATTATCCCTGTGTCTTGGACGGGTCATGTCATCATAAGGGACTTCTACAACCCCTTGCTGATCGATGCCCAGCGCAGGGAGCTCGGAGAGGCTCTGTACATCGGCTGGGTGGCGGCCGCCTTCTTGTTCGCCGGAGGATGCATGTTTGTTTGTTGCAATCTGCAGTCTGAAGGCAAGGAATCACGGAGGTATATATACTCAAGGAACTCCGACTACATGGCCTATCCTCCTCCACAGCCTCTGCAGCCTCAGCAGCTGGTCCTACTTCCCCAACCCCAGCCTCAGCCAGTGCTGTCAAGACACCCATCAACCAACTACAGCTACCACTCCAGATACCCCTCTGTCCGGAGCGGGGTGGCCTATCTCTGAACATTTAAACAGACTGAGGTAATGATTATCACAGCTAAGGTCACTATATGCAAGGGGGTTTCTTTTTAATATGGGAGTTGCAGTATGTCCAGTTCAATCTATGACACATTTAAATGTAAATAATCAATATCAGGTAAAAAAAAATCCCCACACATTTCAATAAATACATTTACTGTGAATGCAAATGGATGGATGGATTTACATCACTCCAAACAAACTGTATCATTAGTTTAACCTCGTCTGTGTTTAAGGAAATTAGAGCTGCAACAAATGGTAAATGAAAAGAAACCTGCCAAATGTTTTCATTCAGCTTTTTAAATGGAATGTAAGGACCTGCTGCTTGTCTTTGTCCTTTATGATAGTAAATGACATTTTGAAAACATCACGTTTGGCTCTGGGAAATTGTGATGAGCATTTTTTCTTTTTTTTCACACATTTAATAAACTAAGTGATTAATCGAGTAATCGTCAGTGGATAATTGATAACAAAAATCATTGATTACAGCCCTACAGGCAATTCATTATTTTCATTACTTTTATATGTTGTAAAATGAAATTTTATACTGACAGCCTTATTTTTTTGTTTATTAGGTCATAACTTTTGTACGTGTAAGCTGTATATAACAATGTATGCAATCTTTAACCACTTAGTAATGTGACACAAGTGTATTTGTGCTTTCTAAAATGCTATTTGTTGTTGACACATGAGCTATGTATATAGTTATGCGGACAGGTAATACTTATATTTAAGTATTATATTTCAACCCATTTTCCTTCAACCTTAGCGGGGCCTGAGCTATGTTTTCAAAATTACACCCATTAACAAAACAAACATGCAAGAAAAATCTTATTGTCACACATCTGTATAGCATAAATAACCTCTCAGGCAAATCACCCCAAAACAAATGGTCCTTGTATGTTTCTGCTCGGTCTTTACTAGTTGTATCCTGTTTTAACCAGAATAAGACACATGGTCCACAAATGGAAAACAAGGCATACACAATACAGGGACTACCCTGAGGATAGTAAATACTATCTTGGTGACTGCTAGTGTAAAAACTATGTGTTTCAGACTCAAAACATTATGTGTCTGTCTATTTAATGAAAAACAACTGTGAGCCTTTGTTTAAGTTTGGTATGATGTCCTGGAGCTCTTGGAAACTGATGGAACTGAACAAATGGCTGAGTAAACATGAGATTCAGGTTTGAGACTGCTTGTTAAAGGTGTGGAAACTTAACCTGACCTAGTGTTTGGCGAAGAAGCCGCACAGACACAACGTGACAGCATGATCATGTGATAAGAATTTGCAAGTCACTTTGAATGGAGCTGAAGAGAGATTTATACCAAAACTTGTCTATTTCATTTCCGGGTCAACTCCAGCATTGTATGTTTGAGCAGTGAGGGAATATTTCTATCTCTGTTCAGTCAAGTATATTAGCTCTTGAACCATCATTTCACCCTCACTTTCAGTTACTTTAAAATGTGAGTTTCTATTAAGATTTTAACTCGAGAACTCCAAATACACTGGAGGTAAATACAATGTCAAACAGGAAAAGACAATCTGAAGAGTGTATCAGATTGCATGTGTTGAATACTGACAATATTTACTTATGTGATGGCAATGTTGTGTTTTTCTGTCCAATGTGTAGGATTCCCGTGGATCTATAGACAGAAATTGAATATAATATGTTTTCATTGCTGTAAAATAGCCTGAAACTATAAATCATTGTGTTTTTATTACCTTGGAAAGAGCCTTTTAACTGGCTCAGTCAGTCAATCCTACACACAGGACTTTTAAGGTGACACCAAAATGAACAACAATCAGTAACTGTATTTAGGCTTTGTGATGAGAGATTTCTCTCTGTTCCATCTCTTTAAAAGTCTTTTATGCTCTCCTGTGGACAACAGAAGTACTGCAGAATCTTCTCTGCTACACTGTATATTTGTTTGATTCTGAATTTGTTTCACATATTATTATGGAGAATAAAAACTTGGCAAGTGACAAACACTTCTGAAGTTGTGAGCAGTTTCTGGTATTTCTGGTTTGTTGGTGTTTGTTGCTAGAGACACTGATGGCACAGATATACCACTATAGCCAGAGGAACCATAAACACAAAATAAGCAGAGGTCCACTTTACCCCCATTGCTCTGAGCCAACCAGGTGACTGCAAGATATCTTTCCCATAACAAACCTTCTCCTGCAGCATTCACGCTGCATCAGATGAAAGGATCATTGCTGCCTCGGATACGTCTCTGACTTCTGACTGAATTTGAATCTGGACATAGCTAACCTACACTGCATAATGGTTCAAGGTGTTACAGAAATAGCCGCACTGTGTGTCGGCCTGGTCGGACTGATTGGGGCGGCGGCTACTACGGGGTTGCCGATGTGGAAGGTGACAGCTTTCATCGGGGAGAACATAATTGTGATGGAAACCCGTTGGGAGGGCCTGTGGATGAACTGCTTCAGACAAGCCAACATCAGGATGCAGTGTAAGGTGTACGACTCCCTGCTCTTCCTGCCCCCGGACTTACAGGCAGCCAGGGGTCTGATGTGCTGTTCCCTGGCCTTGTCGGGGCTGGGTCTCCTTGTTGCTCTGGCAGGAATGCGATGTGTTTCCTGTTTTCAGGGTAATGATTATGCCAAGACCATTATCCTGATGGTTGCAGGTGGTATGCAGTTCATGGCATGTGTCTGTGTGTTTATCCCAGTTTCATGGACAGGTCATGTCATCATTACGGATTTTTACAATCCTTTGCTAATTGATGCCCAGAGGAGGGAGCTGGGAGAGGCTCTCTACATCGGTTGGGTGACCGGCGCCTTCCTTTTCGCCTCAGCCATGTTGTTCCTATGTCGCCGTATGCCCTCAGACAAAGGCTCATTTGATGTGTATCACCCAGCAAACTTGCTCAGTTTCAAGCCAAGACCCAGTAAGCAACCTCTAATGAATTATCATCCTATCTCGACTCTTTCCAGCCTAGGATCCAATGCACAGCAGCCTTCTCTGCAGAACAACAGCTTTGTTGGACCACGACTTTCAACACCAATGCAAAATGTCCCCACAAATAATGCGGCACTGATCAACCCTCATGTTGTCTATAACCCGGGTCTACCTGAAAATGCCTTATTGTATCATCAAGGCAGCATGGCTCATCATTCCTCTATGCGAAGCTCTAACCATGCTGGAAGTCTGTACACGCCAGGCAACTCCCTGTACATCAGCCAAACCAACACGCCATATTCTCTGTCCGGTACCGGCATTCCCACTGCATCCTACCAGTCCAGTTTTCATCCGGTTCCACACACTCCTGTATTCATAGGATATACAGCATCAAAACTTCATCCAGTGTCTCACAATGGGAGCGGTGCTGGTGTATATATATAAAGAAAAATCATGAGTGAGTTCAACTTCATCGACACAAAGCAAGCACTATTATTTTAAACTGTCACCACATTTAAACTGCTGCACATTAGAGGCAAGATGAAGGTAATTTGTGTTATCTCTGCTTGTATGCCCACTCTTAATAACCTTTTAAATGTTTTTCTAATACACTTTTTTTTTACAATTTCTATTGTGTAAAAAAATGTCTAATCCAGTTGAACAACAGCTGTTGTTTTTAGCATAAATAAGAGTGGCATCATGTTTTCATGAAGCTCTGCTACGGGCATACTTTCCCGAAATAGAGAGATTTATGAGAAATCGTCTGTCTGGAACATCATTGCCATATGTTTTTGTATCTTTGTAAGCGACTGTTCAGCATATTTTTTAATTTGTTGTGGGTATCATTGTTCATGGTTTCAACCTGTTTTTCTGCTTTTTGCCCACGTTTGCTGCTAGGATAGGCTGTTTGTGTAGCAGCAGTATAGAAACAGTAAAATAAGTTAATATCAGAGGTTAAAATGTGTTGTAAATACAAAATAAAAGAATAAATCTTACTAAATATCTTGTGGTAGCAGTAAAGGTGTTGTTTTAAAGCCTATTGTCAATGTGGCAAAGTACTGAACTCATAATCTTTTTTCTGATAAACTATATATGTTAATGTAAATGTATATGGGGATTTCCTGGCTGGGCAAGTTTTTGGATTTGTGGCAACTGCTGGCAGTACAATGTCCTGTCAATGCTACCACCACTGTGGCCTGAACCATTCACGGACACTGTCATTATTCACCACTAGATGACGCCAGAGGACGTGATGAGTTTGTTAAACCTTGGACAGCCAGTGCCATCTTCCCAACACACACTGCAGGTGTCAGGAGTAATGACCAGAGGAATAATTAGAAAATATGAGGACCTGGTTCGAGCTACAGGCCACCTAGAAAAATAATAAACATGTTGGAGTGAGTGCATCATATTATACTGCATTCTTACATTCTTAATTTTTCAACATTAGGGAATGTGACTTTTTGATAACATCGTCAGTGAATTAAAATTGGGTTTCGACCAACAAATAAGTTGGCGATATCATGTGGGCTGATTGATTTGTATCCATCTTTTTATCACCAGGACAATCATCATATTGCAGAGCACCTTTTGATAAATATATTTTATCTCAGCAAAATCCAGTTAAGGATATTCTAGCTGTTAGTGAGCATGCAAAGAAATAATTTTGAGCATCAGTGTCTAATTTTGCCAATTTCTGGGGAATTGAATCATAGTGAGATTACACTAATCCCAAAAAACCCATTGAACAACCCAGACGCTTCTCCCTTACGTGGGGAGATGTGGTTTGCATCATCATCACCAGTTGCTGTTCGGTGCAACTGAGCAGCCAGCAACCATTCTAACTTTTTAACTGTCACCCCAAAACACTCTTCTTCAAGGAAAAAAAGGCAAAGTGGGTTAGGGTAATGTGAACACATTTTATTTTACTATGAGATTGTGTCAGATAAACAGTTTGAGGTAGTTAATCTTCAAGGGAGCGTCACAGACCAGTTTGAAGATTAGATTTGCGTTTCCATCAGGACTGGAGCAAAGATTTAATCATTCCTCGGTGTACCAAAGCAAAGACGTTGTCGAGGTCGAATGTTGCCAGATTTGAAGTTAATCTTCAGGACGTATCCATGTTTGTGGATTAGTGGCTCGGCTGTGCCCTCAATTGAGCGCCGGCACGGGAGGGACACTCAGCTGTGTTTAGCCGGCTGAAGACAGTAAGTGTGAGACAGGAAAAGAGACAAGCTTGATTTCATAATAAAAGCACTCTATAATATGTACATTAACACATCAAATTAAATACATTCTCATTATTGATTAATTTGCAGACTGTTTTCATGATTAAGCATTTAAGTGTTTAGTCTATGAAATGTCAAGAAAAATTGTGAATAATCTTCAAATTAGTTATTTTGTCCAACCGACAGTCCAAAACCACTTCATTTACTACTTACTAATTTACATTTAAGGACCTGAAACCAGCAATGAATTTTCTCTTGATGAAGTTAATTAATTGACTAGCCTCATCGTTGCAACTCGAATTTTAAGTAACACAAGTTGAATGTGAAAAAAGCTGGATGTAGGCAATAGTATGAATAATGGAAGATGAGATAAAAAAGGCTAACTAAGATAACTACAATAATGTATAAGAAATACATAATAATATGTAATGGGAAATCATCTCTAAAAATATATGAAGCCTGTTCCTCTAAAAAAGTGTCTATTGTTGCCACATGATCACAAATTATTCTTTTATTTTGAAAGTTGTGACCAGAAATGCCCTTTTCTATCAGTGCACGCTTGACTGCAGGACCACAGCGCACAGCCCTCCTCCTCAATTGCAGCCTACTATTCAAGTGTGCATCAGAAAAAAAAAAAAACATGATAAGAAGGATGTCTGGACAGTGAATATGGGAAGCAAAACCTTACTGGCACATTAAGGATTTTAGAATGGGAAAACTGGAGTTATTTTTTAATCAGTGACAGCTGCAAGTGGAGTGTGTGTTTTTTTGTTGTCTTTTTTCTCATCACAATGTGTGAGGGATGGATGTGGGTCGGATGCCAGTTTATTTTCGTTACGGATACGAGGACTGGCAAGTTATCAGCATGAATTACCGAGGACAGAAAAACTGATATCGATGTTAAATTCGACTCTGGAGGGAGGACCATGGCGAAAAGGAAGGGACTGTTATTTCCACTGCTGTACTTTATGGCAGAGTTTTGGCTCACTTCGCAGCAAGTCCTGAGAATTGGTAAGAATGTAATATTGTTTTTTTTTTATGTTATTCTTATCAACTATTTATGTACAGACTGCTATTAAACACTCATCAGCTTTTTTTATATATATATTCAATCATATAATTAAAATCTTTCTTTGCATATATAAGAAAAAAAGAAAAAAAAGAACAGTCACATTAAGATAATTTAATGTAATGATATCGTTAATCTCTCATAATTCCTGAGTAATCCAATGTATAGTTGCTTCTTTAGCGAATAAATATTTTATTTAATTGAATCCTGCCAGGATAATATGACATGCAAGGACTCTCCACTTATAGCAATTGTGCTCAGATGATGTAGGTCAAGTCAAAAGGTGCAGGACAACCTTTAACTCCAGGCAACATCAACAAAAATGTACAAAATTAAGTAAGTTTAGATATTATATCTGTTGCCGTGTCACTGTAACACTCTTGTTACTTTTCCATGCAGTTATATTATCAGCACCCTGTAGTATACAGCAGTCAGCTCAGTAGTGAGCTCATGTGAGTGCCACTAGAGCAAATGTTTTTTTATCCCGTGGACACTCTCCATGTTGTGATGTCTGGACAGTGTCCTTAAAAAGGTCAATTATTGGATCCTACTTTCTTTTTTCATGAGGGAGGCATACTGAGGACAAAGTGCTGCGTTGTCCTCGTGAAACAACTCTATTGGTTTTCATCAAAATCATGCTAATCCACTTTGGTTGGCTAATACCAGAGTTATTCTTTCTGCCCGTGTTCCTCCATATCGACAGCGCGGGTCAGAGGCAGATGAGTGATTAAGTTGGCCTACTGCTGCATGTGACAGCGTTCACTGTTGGCATGAAGATCCTTTGGCACAGAGGAATGTGAAATGGATACAGAGCTGTATAATAAAGGGTGGGCAGGCTCAGTGAGACTTTGTCATATTTGGTTTATCGTCTACCTAACAAACTCAGAAGTTATTTAGTCTTGGTCCATACGAATGCTGATTGCCAGTGACAAATGTGAATGTGGATCTGAGTCCAAAGTTGTCTGTTAAGCCTTTGAGAGTTGACAAAGAACTCCGCTTCCAACTTCACTCTGCACTTGTAATTGGACAAACAGAGATCTTGCTCCGACTATCCCCCTTTGATTTCTGATGTAACGTAGTAACAATGAGACGGTGTTTGCTAGCAAATTAATGCCGTCGGCTCCTCTCCCGTTGCTTATCCACTGTTCCTCTAATGGGTTAGAAGATTGCATCACAAAAGTGACTTTTTTAATTTAGACCCCAGGACTCATTGCTCCGCTCAATGCCTAGGGCGACTCTGAATTTTTCCTCTACATCTGAAGAACTTAACAATCAGACTTGTGGCATTGCATAACTTTGAAGGCTAATAGGCCAGCGCCACCTCCCCATTAAGAGTCCCGATCTGTGCTCTATATTGTTAATCTCTCTAAATCATCTATCACTCTCCGAGGCCACCTAATCTTTGTCATTCTCTTCATGACCCCCACACATCATAATCTCTCCCATATGGTGTGTGGCTTGGTTCAATTAACATTTCTCTGTCTTGGCAAGTGTTAGTATCAGATGGCGACTGGCTTCCACTCTTTTCACTGGGGTTGGTAATAATGGTAAATCTTCTCCCACAAGCCCTTAAACAACTAACACTAATCTTCTTTATGCAGAAAGTCTCTTCCCCAAATATGGTACTTAGGCTGCGACCAAATCTCATCATTGGGGAGAGCGCAGAAGCAGCAGCTTGTGGCTTGGCCTGCACTCTGTTTTTTCTGTTTGTTAAATTCCTGTTTCCTCCTGCTTGCACGCTTTATGTATTAGTGATATCTGATTTGTTTATTTATGAGTCGACCCATATGATGTGAAAGGTGCGACAAGCTACTATCGGCCAGAGAAACATCATTTGATGTAATAATCATCTTGTTGTCGAATAGTTTTACATTCAGAGGATTTAAAACAGATTATAATCCTGATTTTTATTCTTGCGGTCGAAATATTTTGGTGTTGGGTCGCAAGCAGCTATCTTATAAACAGAGAAACCTCAGTGCTCCACATCAAACGAAGATAGTAGACTGGTTAGGACCTCCTCATTCATTCACAGTCTGGCACGGGCCCAGCTTGGAGTGGTGCTGGTGGTGTTGTTGAGGTGGGGGTGGGGGGGTCTCACTGGGAACTGGCCCAGGATGGGGAGAGGGGCGAAAGCAAAACACTACGTCATTGTGTTGCTCTGCCTTAAAAGACTCCCCTTCATGTGATAATCGCCCAGAATCACAGGTTACAATCAGGATCTAAATATCCGTTTAATTCAACATCAACCTCTGAATTTTGTTTTCTGGATTTAAAAAAAGGTCCAGCCAGCTTCCTTAACCTGATCTTTTATTTCTTGCTCTCTGCACTGAAGGGAGGAACAGAAGCCTATAAAAAGCACGGCCTAAGGGTTTTACTGCATTTGCCTGTGGCACAAACAGAATCTTTTGTTTTTGTGACCTCCTCGCATGCATCACCCCATAGCATTGTCTGGCCTATTAACGATGAGATGGAAGCTCAGTGATCCTGAAAATTACACTAGAAAAAGTAGTTAATGCTAACCATAGCAATACTTTTCAATCTTCCTTTCTTTAGAAATTGCATTAATCATAAAGAGCTGACAGAAAATAGTGAACTCTCATTTTTATTCTATTAGAATTATGATTTATTTTTGAGGGATGATTACATTCTTGAGCCTTCGTTGACAATAAAGTGTCCCATAAGATAAGTTTGTCTAGTAACTTCTGCTCCAACTTTATAGTTTTAGCTGCGTCTCTAAGCTCAAACTTGTAATTACTAAAGTATAAATGATCCTAGACAGCTCCAACTTTTTTGCCCATTTGTTCATTTGCTTGCTAATAGCCTATTGAGTGAGTGCACTGATCCATGTGTCAAACAGAAAGTGTGGAGTCTTATTCCCTATTTATCAGCATCAGTATTGGAAACAAATCCAATTTACAGAAGAAGTGCAGAATAGAAATATGCTCTGAGCTGTGATCTCATGACCCATTTTAGGAGTAACACTAAAAAAAGCGATCAGACAGCGCTGCTTAAAAGCTTGTGTTCAGGCAGGGTTCGTTACAGGACAGCGTCATGGCACAAAAGCCATACACGATGCACTTTTCATCAAAGATATCATTTTATTTACAATAAATTGAAATAAGTGAGGTGATGAAGGATCTGAAACATTGGTTCTGACAACTGCATTAATTTTATTAAACTCAAATTTTGGTATTAGCATTAGCTTGGAGCCAGCGTGAAACAATGATTGTGCTGTGATAGCTGTCGTGAAGGTTTTCCACCAGCCAATGAGATGGACTTGCAATATTGTATTGAGCTGTGATCAAAGCTGGTTGAATTCCTGGTGTCGTAGACATTTCCACGTTTTTGCCAGAAGCTGCTCAATTTAAAAAATGACTGCCTTAAAGAAATCATCAAATGCTGCTCTGGACAACAATGTTAACTCAATCTCATTGGACCACAGTTGTCGTAGCCGGGGGTAGAAACAAACTTAATTATTTCTCTGGTGACAGGCGCGTAGTGTTTTGTGCCATCTTTTAATTGAAAACTGATGCAGAGACATGCATTTCAAACAAGAATATATGAGCTCATTTGAAAACAATTTTCCAAAAATTAAGTGGAGTATGGTTTCTGTTTCACTCCAGGGGCAGAATGCATAAACAATGTGTATACTTACTGATTTCCCACACCAAAACTGATATTTATAAAAGGAAGAATCTGCGCTGAGAAAATGTCACCTCACGCATACAAACAGCAAACATTTTTTAAATATAACTGCAGGTGAGATGATGAGGTGGACATGAAATATAAGGGGGAGGGAAGTAACCTCAGAGTCAAACACTTTAAGTCTAGGATGTTGACCAAATTCACTCAGAGACACGTTTATAAACTGATTCTGAAATTATAAGAGAGATTAACTTTATCATTCTTTATTACATTGGGGCCATAACTTCATTCTCAACTACATCTACATCTTTTCATTTGATCCCTAATTGTGAAGCACTTTGTAAAGTCTGTTTCAATATGAGCTCTATTGATTAACCATTGATCCGTCTTCTGACTGAGATAGCACCCCGATGACGGTTTGCAGGTAGAAACGGGGGCCACAAATAACAAGAGCCGTGCAAAAGAGTTCTGATGCTGATTAAAAAACTGGTTATTTTTGCACTTTTTCTTTTTTGCAGTTCTCATCAATGACAGGTCTAATAAGTGGTGGAGTGGGCACGCATACCGATATGAAGACAGACATTTAAGAGCGCTAATATTGATGGATAACTGCGGGAGTGGAAATGAAGAAAAAACTGAATGAGGTGTAGACCAACTCTATAAATCTGACATAAAGAGTGCATATCCAACCATTTTTTTTTTTTGTCTTTGTGTGTACATGTAGTTTTAGCAGTAAAGCTTTAAGCATGTGACCTCAACCATCTGGATGGTTGATGGGGGTCATGAGTGTGATAATAAGTTGAGTGATTACAGCCGAGCTTTAGTACTCTATATTCTATTTTAGTTCTCTACAATAACCAAGCTAACAGACGGATCAGTCACTTCTTGCACAGTTTATAACCACCTCAGGTATATGAATGACGTATGTTATCCAAAGACATTTTAAACAAAGATCTGAGCTACTTTAAACAGTAAAACTTATTTTCCAGTGATGTTCTGCTGATGAGGACCAGCACTGATTGTATAGACCTACGCTCATCAAGCTGAACTGCAGAAAAACTGCCTTCACACTGAACCCCCCTCACACACTCCAGGTTGCTTTTTGAAAATCAAGAAACTCATTATACTTTGAACAGAAACCTGAAATCTTATCTCAGGTGGAAATGAGACGAAAGAAATGCATTTTCACTGTGTGATAAGCCATTCCGACAAGCTCCAAAGAGAAATGTGAAAAATGTGAAAAATCAAATGAAATAGATAAATTTGTGTTTTTCTGACAATAAAAGATATGCGTGTAAATAGTTTATGAAGCAAATTCATTTTCAAAATACAAAACCTTCCAACCAAGAACATGTCTGTTTGTACACAGTGGTCTACCAGGACGGGAGCGGATGCTGCTGCTGTCTGTTCATATTCATGTCTTGAGCTTGAAGACCTACTGTAGGACTGCCAATGAGGCTATTTCTCACTGGACGACACAGTAAATGAAATAAGATCAGGCCGTAATGTCCCATAAATATATATTATTTAAGGCAACAATAAATTATACATTCATAAGACATTTTTTTTTAACTGAAATGGTGCTTTTGTCAGTACTCACTGTTTGTTGCATGCAGCAGTACATGTTTTGGCAGCATATTGAGCAGCGTAATGGATGCACGTTATTATGCGTGTGATTAGAGGTCAGCTGCAACAAAATGCAAATCTGAGAATCTAAATAGCAGCAGCTATTTTTGCCTTTCGCACAAACTGGACCATCATTTTTCACGACCCTGTTTAAGTATGAGGGAAACAAACCACTGATTGGAAACGATGCTGTGATGCCGCCACTTGGATAGTCTTAAATTATAAATAGGGCCCATGATATTGGCTGCAGCCTGTGCTATTGAAGCAAACAAACATCAAGACCAGCTGGTGAAAACTCATGTTTATTTCCCCATTTTATATTGAAAACACCTTGAAGGCGGGCGGGGGGGGGGGGGGGGAGGGGGGGGGGAATCACATCAAAGGCTCTGAGATGGATGCATTTTCTTGGCAAATTTGGCAGAAGGATATTGTATTTTTTTGTCACCTGAATTTCATATTCCAGACGATAGAATTAAGAACTTTAACAGGTCCCAGCAGCTGCTCACTGAAGCTTGGTAACCATAATTAGGATTGGCACTTTCAAGCATGCTCTTAGTGACCAGGGAGTGCAGACAAGGCTCTCTCAGTTTGGGGTTTGAGGCTATGCTACACCAAAGAAAAAGGTCATTCACAATCAAGGTCTCGGGGGGAGCTTTTTAAAGGCCCTTTCTCCTTCCAAATCAATCACAATTTCACAGGCAATTCTTCAAAGACTGTTAGAGAGTGCAATGACCTATTGCCATCTGTAGCCTCAGTGTTGAAGCGAGGTCATTTGCAAACCACTGCAGAATTGAAATGGCATGTTTATGATTTCTATTCAGGCCTAATGTAATTATTGATTACGATGTCTGAAAATGGCATTTAAAATACATTTAGTCCACGTTTTGTTCGAAGGAAAAAAAAAGTGAATGTGGCGAAACCTGAAAACTGTTTATTTCACACGTGTTTAAGAATAAAGGATGTGGCTTACTGTTCAGAGCTGGCCTCGTTTCTGTCTGCACTTGTGAATATTAATGCGGTGAGAACAAACATTTAACCCTGAATGTATTATTTCAGAAATCCTATCACTGAACGCCCAGATGTTTTACATGATTTACATTCGCTCGGGTGAAGTCGACGTGCAGGGGCATTTTCAGTGGGGATAAGGACACTGAATCTCACACGAGCCTGCCTGTTCTACATGTAGGTGGAGACAATCCTGTTTTTTTTCTTCTAGCCATAATCCTAATGTTTTTCCATGTTGCTCTTTATGTAACCAACATGTAAAACATTGCACGTAGCGCTTGTGTCTGGCTGGAGTAATATACATCCATACTGCCATGGCATGCTAGTCCCATCATCCTTCTGGAGCAGCCTGATGGATTAAGAGTTGGATGGTTTTCAGAATGATCTCCTCAAGTCCCCCCTCCCCATTGGTCCTGGCACATATGACGGGCTGACAAGGGATTGTGTTTTAAAGAGAAATGTATCTTGAAATTACATTTTGACAGTCTTGGTGTCAGCTCATTTTTAAACATTAGTCAGTGTTAAGGGAGAAATTAGAAATGGGACTTTGGGTGGGAATGTCTGCGCTCCTCACGATCTTAATTCCCATCCAGAGGGCTTTGACGTGATGCTAAAGGGATTAACAATGCATCTTAATGCATTAAGATTTCTACGAGTGATTTATCTTTCGCCACTTTTAAATGTATGAATGTAAATGTATAAAATAAAGATAAATGTACTAATTTCAGACCTGCTTTTTCAAAAATAGAAGTAGCCCAGTTTAGAAAGTAAACATGACATGGCACATGTCTACTTGCAGAGCATAGCATAAATTATGCTCTAAACAGAGGCAGAAAAGGCAGCAGACAAGTAGTTTGACATACTTGTGTGTATTATGAAAATCCATCATATTAATAAAAATTGGTACTTTTTAGATTACGGTTTGGGTCCTTTTCAACACTGTGAGTCCCCATGATTCAACACAAACACTGTATAATTGAGATATTTTGATAATCTGACTGGAACTAGAACTTATTAAGAAAAAATGAAGAACATAGCTGGAGACGTTACCTCGCGCTCTGGGAAATTGTCGTACTCAGGTGTTTCAAAAACTGACTGTGAATGAACTGATCATGAAAGTTATTATCAGTTTCCCCCCTCAGTATCAGGTGTTGATACTGACGTCATCAATCCACGTACCGATCGAGACTCCAGTGTCTGATTGAAATCTGCTTACTCGTAGCTGAAAGCTCATTGCTGTGCATTTGATTTGTTCTAAGTTTTGTCTTAGCAACTTAACCTGTAGTTCAAATAAATTGTTTTGGAATGCATTTAAATTCAATGCATGTGTTTTGCTCTTTTGATAAGCTGTGTGATTTCATACAGTCTAACGTCTTATGCTACACTTAGAATAATTACAGCAGAGAGAGACACGAAAAGGAAATCCTTTTTGCACGGATGATTTCGTTTTAATAAATGAAAAATGTTAAGTCCTACGATATATGATACGGAGTTTCTAAATGCAAAGAGTGGACGATGTTAATCCACCTCGGCCTCTGAGTGTCCCTTCTCCTCCAGTGCAATATGAGAGGACACTGAAGCAGCTGCTCTATAAACACAGTGACACCTCAGAGGTTAGTTTTCACTGTCGTTTTAATGGGTCTTAAAAAGGTGCTGAGATTTTTATATGCGGCCGTTTACACTTCAATCAATGTTGAATTAGAAAAGCAGCAAATATTCCAGTAAAACTGCTCTGTGGTCGTATCAAGTCGCAGAGATGCACTTCATAGCTCTTCACAGATGTTGATATGGGATGAATGAATCCTTCACGGCTTCTATTACCGAACTGGCTTCATAAACATCTCAGCGGCAGAAAAAGTCAGCCCGAAATAAAGAGACCAACTCATCAGCCTAAAAGAAAACAAGAGCAGCAGAGTGTTTTGGCAGACTGAGCAGAAACACTTAGCTTTTAACCTCCTTCAGTAAACTACACTCTCTGTTTTGAGGCTCGACTATGTGAAACTATAAATCACAAGCTGGAGGGTGAATTGAATATCGATGGAATTATGACTGTGTGATAAGAAGAATGGGTGCTTCTGTTACAAAGGAAAGCAAAAAGATGATACGGGATGCTTTTAAATGTCTGTACAGCTGTGACGGTCAATCGACTGAAAAAAACGAATTGTCAGCTTTTATAATGGACAATTTTAGCGATATGAACGTCAAGCACTTGCTGGTTCAACCACCTTGAATGAATCTGCGATCCTCATTTTTTAATTTGGGTTTTGGATTGTTGGTCGGACAAAAGAAGCGATGTGAAGGCGTCTCTTTGGGCTCTGGGACTTTATGATCACAGTGTTTTGATGGTTTATAGACTAATAGAGAAAAATAAATCTGCAGATTAATTTTAATCCTATACTGCTATAGTAACGCATCAGTGGATATGCCAACTCACTGTGAAGCCGGCCTATAATGAACTGAATATGTCCTCCGAACCAAATTATCCCACTTTGCTATTGTGTCAGCTTGTGAAATTGAAGCTGTGTCAATGGGGTGAAGTCGGTAAGCTTTTCTCTGAATGAGATTAAATCCCATCATCTCAACCAGGTCACTTTAGTAGCATTATGGGACAGAAGTGCAGAGAAAATTGGGCCACGTTATGCAACGGTCAGTTCAGTCGTGGCAACCTTCGAACCAAATAGATAAAATGTTATGGAGGTGAAAAACTTCTCTCACCTATTTCGTCTCTTCCTGCAGGGGGCATCTTCGAGACTCTTGAGAATGAGCCGATTAGTGTTGAAGAACTGGCCTTTAAATTTGCTGTAACCAACATAAACAGGAACAGGACCTTAATGCCAAACACCACATTGACCTACGACATCCAGAGAATAAACCTGTTTGACAGTTTCGAGGCCTCGAGAAGAGGTAAGGATGATCTCATTTCATTCTGAAAGCTTTCCGTGTTGAAGAATCAATAAACGAAGAAACAAGTGTGTCACATGTTTGGTTCTCTCTCCGCTTTCTGTCTCCTCACTTCAGCCTGTGACCAGTTGGCTTTGGGTGTCGGGGCCGTATTCGGCCCGTCTCACAGCTCATCTGTCAGCGCTGTGCAGTCCATTTGTAACGCCCTGGAAGTCCCTCACATCCAGACACGCTGGAAACACCCGTCAGTGGACAACAAAGACAGCTTCTACATTAACCTCTATCCTGAATACACCTCTATAAGCCGGGCCGTGCTGGACATAGTGCAGTTCTACAAGTGGAAGACCGTCACTGTCGTCTACGAGGACGCAACCGGTGAGTCCAGATGACATTAGAGGACAACAGGAGACATATGGTGATAATCCCCGAGGAAAAATAAATTATCAAAGCAGTTAAGCATAAGATTCACCAGCAGCATCTCAGCAGTGATTCAAACACACAAACTCTAGTGTCTAATGAGATCATATCTATTTATAAAGTCTGTGTGATTACTGCACAGTACTGCAGTTTGACTGATTGATTATCGACCACTTATTGGATTTGGTATCCAGCATTTTTCTAATTTTTTTGTTGTTTTTTGTCATATTGCTGGTGCAATAAATTGGTTTAAAAATGAGCTACTTTGTCTCTGATAATAAAACATTACAATTTGAATGTGCAGAGTTATGAGCAACTAAAGTTATCAGAAAATGTTGTGCAGAAAAAAGTACAATATTTGCCTCCATATGTTGTTGAGTGGGATTATAAAAGTAGCAGAAAATAGAAATACGCAATGCAAGTACCTCTGAAAACTACACTTAGATAACTTCATCACTGGTTATTATAACTTTCAAAACTAAGATTTGAATTTATACTTTAAATGTTTATCACTTCCAGATATTGGGTATTGGTCTACTTGATTATTAACAACCTTCATCAGCCCTGAATAAACATTTCTGTTGACTAAACGCAGGAAGGACCTCCATTTTGTTTGAGTTAAAGTGTTGAGATGTGATGTGGAAGTTGTATTTTTTTCCTCCAAACAAAATAATGATAATTTTGTCTAGGCTATGATAACAAGGAACCCAAATTTTACAAACCAGTTTTGCTCATATATCTTGATCTTATGACAAATTAGATTATCATGAAGATGGGAAAATAACCCACAACAGGACCATTTTAAGTTTAGACTAGTGGAAGAAGAGCCCAGCGTGGAACAAGGACGAGACTTTGGCAATGCTGAAGTTTTTAAGTCTTTTCAAAATGCTCCTGCCCCGCTTTAAAACAGAAAGACAAACTACTCCTGGAAAGTTATCGACGTCCAGTTGGCAACAATGGTCTTCTTGAACTCTCAGTTAGTGTTTCTGTGTTTTTGTTTGTTTTGATGGGGATGATGATTAAAGTTGTGGCACAATTAAAACAGTCAACATAATAAGGATCATTGATTCATCATTTAAGCAAAAAGTGCCATTAAAGTCTGTTTTCCGTGTTTCAAATACAAGGATTTTCCACTTTAGTGAATCAAATCCTTGTAAACTGAGTGTCTTTGTGCTTTGGACCATGGCTCAGACTAAACAAACAGTTCTGAGAAGTTGTAGGAGGCATTTTTGTCTTTTCTCCATACAACTCTGCACATGAATGAATGCTGCAGTGTGAATGCAATCAACTCAAATTGTGCAACAAGGCCGAAGCTGGATGAGCAGCCACTCTCCAGTCTGTAGCACATTATAGAGGAGTAACATGTGTCCTACCTGTGAGGAGAAGCTTCTTCTTTGACATGGTCTGATGTTCTGATGTTCTCCTATCCAGTTATATTAATAATCTTAATAATAATAATCTTTCACAGTCTGGTTGTGGGCGCAGTGCAACAGGGAGATTAAATACTCTCATTTTGCTGATAAAATAATTAATAGTTTGACTGCTGTGGCCATTGCTGCTGTCTGCATGGAGCTAACCCACAAGCTTTACCGACACAGTTTAGCTAACTCAATTAAGGAAGACCAGGATGATGTTCTCACATCGCTTGGCATGATATATCGATGCGTTCAACACGCCTAAATCACGTCCCAAGCACGAACGAGCCCATTTTGAAGCGCCTACATTAGCTAACGAGCGTGACTCCACATAATCTAATTTGACTTTTATTTTGAAAGCGGAAGTGTGTGTATGCTAGCATGTCCAGAATAATGGCACTTGACTGATTTAATGAACTGCAGTTCGCTATTAAAACCGCTAGGTGTCAGTGAAGACTCGTGATTTTTTTAAATTATAGAAGTAAAAAAAAAGTTCAGACTTTCATGAGTGCACAGGCAGGATCTCAATGGAAAAACAATACGTTGTAACACTGATTAAATATATTGATATTTTTGAGTGTGGAGACGGTGACTGACCTGAGTACATTTAAAAATTAGCCGTCCAGTGAAAAGTCGCCCTCTGGTGGTCACAAAGAGGAACTGCGACAAACAAATTCGTCAAGCTAGCATCAGTACAGTTTATGCTAGCACTTCTGTTAAAGAAACTAAAGCAGCCGGACACGAACAAAGATAAATGTTCTTTCGATCGAAACACCACATTAATGTTTAGTTAATGTTACTAATGCTGCGAGTAAGGCTCTCAAGGGCGGTCAGAGCATTTATTTATGTGTGTTTACTGCCCCCTTGTGGTCAAATTGAAGAACTGCAGCATTAAATTAGTCAATTGACGTCAATGAAGACTAAAAAGCAGGCTCACTTCCGGTAAACACTTTCAAAATAAATGGACTAAACTGAAGTTATCAAAAATAAAACTAACCAAAAATATTGCGAAATAATCATGATGATTGTTGTGGCCACAATAAAATCCTTGAACATTGTTTACCAGACGGACATTGGCGTGGTGTTCTTTAAGTAAGGAAGTTCCCAGCAGTGCTAGCCAAGTAAAGGAGGCAACATTAGCTCACTGAAGATGGTTGACAGTGTATAATTTAATCCATGGAGCTAACAATTATAACCACGCGCTCACTGCCCTCTAGTGGTCACGCCGGAGAACTGCAGCGCTTACATGCGCACTTCCGGTATAAACTTTCAAAATACAGTGACCAAACTAGAAAATCAAAAATGAATTAATTTTGGAAAGGGTAATGTTGATTGTTGGTGTCACAGTTAGACACTTAACTCTCTTGCCTGATATAGTTTAGCAGCTAAATTCGTTTTTTTTTGTTTTTTTTTATACCCAGCCAACATTTGATACTACATACTGATAATACAAACCCAGCGGAGGCCAGGTGAGCTAGCTAGCAACAGTTCCAGTCCTTAAAGGTTTTCATTGATTGTTGTGTAAACTAACATTAAGTGACATTATTCATTACAGAATAACTGTAAACTTCCATGCTTAAAACATGTTGGTGAGCAAGAAAATGATTTTAATGGTGGGACGCCTTTCATCATTGATGAGCTCAAGAATGTTTGCGACAATGTTTTTTTTTTTTCTCAAATTCCTTAAAATGTGTATTTTGAGTGTAGCTAAAGCTATGTAGAAGTATTCTTTGCTAAATTAAGAGGGCAACGTTAGCTTACTGAGGATGATTGACAGTGTATTAAATTATTTTGTTACTATGTTGACATTTTTATGTTGATTGTTGTGGTCAAAGTTAGAAACTTAGGCTAGCCCTTACTTGTCTTATTTGCTACAGAGATCATGTTTATACCAGGTGATCATTTGGAATACAAACCCATGGGAGGGCAGGTGAAGCTTCCTGGCAACTGTTCCAGTAGTTTCCATTTAAATACAGCAGGTTTTCTTATGGAGGTGGGTTAGGGTTACGTAAGGGTTGTGCTAGTGTTAGGGTTGGGTTGGTATAGGGATATTCATGCATCACAGAATAATGATCTAAACTCTCTCACATTTAAAGCATGTTGGGCAAGGCACAGACTGATTTCACTGGTTGGATTTAACTTGCCCACAAGTGGAATCACTATTTATTCGCACTAACAGGGTACAGTCTGCCTCTCATCATTAATAAACCCAGTATCAACAGTAAAGTCCTTATAAAGTTTTCAGATTCCGAATAAAATCCTTAATTTTACGTTTTCAAAAAGCACTTAATTAAATATTTCTCTATGTCTGTGTGCACGAGGTCAAGCAGGTTAGACTGAACGTTTAATCGTTTGATGGATACTGACAGGAGCATTGAAAGCTGCAGCTTTTTATATAAATGCAAGCAGAATAAGATGACTTGAAAATGAACCTAATACTCATTTTGAAGTATATTTGTCTGAAAATAAATTGAACTCTGGATGCATGGCGAGAATGCAATTGTAAGGCTCTTTTATTATGTAGCAGTCTCAATTTAGATGTTTCTTTTACAAATACGCTTTACAATTTTGAGTGGGGGCAGAATATTGAAGGATACAGGCAAATCCAAAGATGGAGAACCTTTCAGCCTCAGCACTTATTGTCTGGAGTTAGACTTGTGATCAGAATTTTCACATTGCAGGGGAAATAAATTGCTCTGTTAGAAATGTTCCCATCTATACCAAGAATGGAAAGAAAAAACAAACAAACATCATTACTGCTGCCAGACTGAATGGAAATACTGAATAATCAGATGATAGATGCACAAAACTTCCTCCTAAGATGTTATGACAGTAGTAAAATGTTGACACAGTCACTGGATGTTAGAGGACTTTTGTAATTAAGATCATTATATGTTGAGACTAGATCTTAGAGACCAAAACAAAACTATGCAGACTGGAATCCTTTGAACATCTGGAGGTTTGTTGTTTGTGATTGTTGAGTCTTCTTGTCTTTTTTTAATTGAAGGACTGATTCGTTTGCAAGAGTTGATCAAAGCTCCATCCAGATACAGCATTAAGATCAAGATCCGCCAGCTGCCAACAGGAAGTAAAGATGCTCGCCCTCTGTTGAAAGAGATGAAGAAGGGGAAGGAGTTCTATGTCATCTTTGACTGCTCCTACCAGACGTCAGCTGACGTTCTCAAGCAGGTGAATCAAACAAATGTCTCCCAGCGTGAAGTCGACACCATCAGAGATCATTGTCCTCAGTGTTCGGTTCAAAACTAAGCTAAAATGTTCTGTGAGAAAATCCAATTTGAGTTCTGCAGTGGAGAATAGTGTCTGTGTTATTATGTTTCTGTGTTGCTTTTGGTTTAGTGCTCACTATGTGCAAGATTAGTCAAATTCTATCCCCTTCAGAAATCCTTGTATGTTCACTTCCAAATCCAAGTGGAGCCTATTTTCGAGCCAGACGAACACATTTAGAAGCAAAAAAAAAAAAAAAATAGCTGCCCGGAAGATTCATTGGAAACATTACGCTAACATGAGCAAATTGTGACACACACTCACTCGGTTACTTCTTTATGTAAACAATACAAAATGAGGTAATTCCAAAAATGGATTGGAATGTGTAGTTTCCCTGTGTGTAGATACGGTTGGATGGCGTTCGGAGAAGAAAAGAGTATTTACCCTGGCTGCAGCAAAACTCTCCTTTGAGTCACTAACACTCCCCCAACTCTCATCCTATTTAGATCTTGTCCATGGGGATGATGACTGAATATTACCACTTCTTCTTCACCACACTGGTAAGAAAACTTAGAAGAGTACATTTATGACATTTCTACATCCAAAGAACCCATTAAGGTTGTTTTATCTGCCTCGATTCTTTAGGTTTGTCTTTGAAACTTGATTGAAAAAACCTGATGGATATGTTCTGTTTGGTAACGTGCCACCTAATTACACACCGTTCCATTGTCTTAATTAAGTGTCCTTCCATCCAATGCAGGCTTCGATGTGTGTATTCACCTCGAGATTCTGTTATGCAAAGATTATGCAGATGAACTCAAACATCTGTGGTTTGTTTTATAATAAGATTGCTGGATGTTTTTCAGTGCCCTTGGCATAATTCCATGGTATTACACTGTATATCGTTCCACTGTTTTAATCAAGTGTCCCTTTACCCTTGCTGAGTAAGTCAAGTCTACTTTTTTAAGTAGAGTCACATTAATTCTGCGCTGATGATGTTGTCGCACTTCGACAGGACCTGTTCGCCCTCGACCTTGAGCCGTACCGCTACAGTGGGGTCAACATGACGGGCTTCAGGCTGCTCAACATAGACAGTCCTCAGGTGGCCTCGGTGGTGGAGAGGTGGGCCATGGAGCGGCTGCAGGCTCCGTCCAAGGCTGAGACTGGAATGATGGAGGGGATGATGACGGTGAGTTTACCTTCGTCATGTTAGACGTCTACCAAGTGCCAGAGCTGTGTCTCTCAGGTAAGGATATAAGAATAAACCAGACAAACCCAATAAACATAGATTTTGTTGATGAGCTGTGTACTTGCGTTATTCCAAACATTTCCAACAATGTGCAAAACCCAGAGTTCATTTGGTCGCTTGTTGCTATGACTTCACAGGGAAGCTGGCGTACCTGATCAAATGTAACAAAATCAACTTACCTAATAGGTCAAAGCCCATTCATTCTATATAAAGCGAGATCATAGGTAGGAAATTAATCTGCGAGGTCATCATCAGGTCCTTTGTTATAAGTCAAGTTAACTTCCACACTTTGTTTCCTATTTATTTGGTTTTCCACATATGTGTGAGAATTTGATACAGTACAAACTTTTTGTTGAGTCGTTAAAGCATCCCAGGGTTTTTTCCTTTTTCGGAAAACTTGATGATGTTAACGTTATTTCCCAAATTTTCAGAGGGAGAATTGGGTCAAACTGAACTCAAATGTCACATTTTATTTACATATTGCTGACTTTGCTTGTCAAATTTAGACAAAGACTACACGTTGATATCAGATAAGACCACTCTAGAAATCCAGACACAATCACAGAGAGATTATATGTAAATGTATCAACACGAAGCGCATTTTGGGAAGCTGTGCAAGACAGCTACACAGAGTTAATCGGAGCCCCTCATGCCTGCACTTGAGTCTGAATATGGCCTTGTTGCCTTCTGATTCTGTGTACAATCAGAAGGTGCTTTGAATAAAATTGCTCAGTGTGGCTGCCTGTTTGATTGGCCTCCACATAGTTTGTAAAAGTAGCACTGCACTGCTTTTGGGTGTGCTTTTAGAAACCATGTGGTGCTGTTGGTGTACGTCAACAGTCCTGATGTGATAAGTGCACGATGTGATTTGTGATCCCCGCTGATGGATGATGACGGCCCGTGTTTCTCTTTCAGACCGAAGCAGCTCTGATGTACGACGCTGTCTACATGGTGGCTGCCGCCTCGCAACGCGCCTCCCAGATCACTGTCAGCTCCCTTCAGTGCCACAGACACAAGCCCTGGCGCTTTGGATCACGCTTCATGAACATGCTCAAAGACGTGAGTTTGGTTTATGAATGTGCAGCGCCCGCCCCTCTTCCTGCCTCCCTCCCGCCCTCCATCAATCCATCCGTTTCACAGCCTGCTGCCTCGGTCTCATTTCCTCAGGTGCAGGAGCAGAAACAATAGAGTTACGAGATCAGATGTGATGAACGAGCAACACGTGTGTGACAATTATATTAACAGCAGTTTCTCTCAGGAGGCAGGGATTGACGTCATGTGCTGCATGTTGGAGGTGTCTCAGAATAGTGGGCTGTCAGGTGGCGACTGAAGAGGTGTCCATTGATAGCTGCAGCTTTTTATATGAACATTTAATGCAAACAGGATGAGACGATTAAGGAACTTGATAGTCAATTGAAAATATACTTGTCGATATCTCAAAATGTAATTTCAGATCCTCGTTGTTTGATGGATGTGCCGAGTAGGTCTTAGGTAATTAAAAATGAAAAAAGGATGACAGTCCGCCTGAACTATTGATCTGACAGCTAGACCCAACAGGAAGACAATGAGACAGATGCACATTTAATAAAACCAAACACTGACAGTTTGGCAAACACGCAGTCCGGTCAGTGGAAATGATCCCTGTTTAATTGTCAAGGCAGACTTTCTCAGCTCCTCTCAGAAACATTCATTTGAATTTGTCGTTATATTGCAGTCTGTAATTAGACGGTTCTTAGACAAACACGTTTTTCAGCTACAAGTGGAGACAGAATATTGAAGGATACAGGCAATCCACGGAGCCCAGAGAGCAGAGTGAATAAATGAGGAACATTTCAGCTCTAGAGCCTCAGCACTTGTTGTTTGGAATTAGACTTGTGATCAGCGTTTCTACATGAACACACTGAGGTATAAAATATGAGCTTTTTGTCTATTGGTGATTACAGCTTGTTGTTCTGCATTCTGCCTTCTGCTAGATAAACCTGACGCCCCCCTAACCCTGCGCAAGCATTGTTATATTGCATACGATGAATTGAAATTGATTTAAAAGGACCAAACTGGTGGTTTATACAAATCACATCTGCTATACGATGTCAGCCAGTATTTCCCAAAGCTTGCCATGTAGTTTTTCGATCAGGCATTTGTGTAAAAGCTCAGAAAAAGGCAATCAGAAAAAAATGGCCAGTATGTACACTGTGGAGGCTGATTTGGTGAATGAGGGGCAGGTGTGTGGGCAGGTGGAGAGAGGTGGGAAGAGCTGAGCACAGCAGCTGGAGGGTGAAGGAATAGCAGCGTCTGAGGTTACAGGAGAGTTTACTGACAGGCAACAAATGAAAAAGTGATATAAGAAACTGGTGGAAACTTCATTCATTGTAATACTGTTTCCGAGTCAACTTGCAACAACTTAAGTCTGTCACACTGGACATCTGTATGCCTATTTTTTGTTATTTAAGTTATTATTATATGCTTATCCTGCTGTCAGTGGAGGAATTTCCTCCTCCTCCCTCTTTCTGTTACCGTCTGTCTGACAGGTGTGAAAGATTTGCATTCACATGGTAATAATGTAACTCTGACAACAATCTAATCAGAGAAGATGTTCACTGTGGTGGATCGCTCTGCAGTCTCTGCAGTGTGAATTTGATACTGTAAACAGACAAAGTGGCTGCCTGTCGAACAGACACACACAAAAACCTCACTGTGGTAAGATTAAAACATTTTCAGCAGTCAGAATTTAAGTTTAATTTGTTAAAACAGAGGAAATAGTGACATGATTCTAAAAGACTGTATTTGATAACTGTATTATCTAAAATGGCCCTCAGGAAGACACTGTGTCTGGGAGTGCTGCTCTGCAGGTCAGCTGGTACTCAGCTCTCGTGGGGGCGAAAAACACATTTTCCCCCTGCAGGAATCAGTGCTGTGCGACATATTCAATACTAAAAGTTAAGCAGGCAAAGTTTCATTAGGAACTCAAGAACATTAGGTTCAGCTTTGTGCACCTTGAGGAGGTTTGTTAGTTAGGGTGGTGTTTCAAGGCCTGAGGGAGGAGTTGATAAAGGAAGTACGTTTCTCTCACTGTGATGCTGATACTCTGTCCAGTGTGTTGATGGATGTTCGGTGGTGTGTTTCACTCTCATTCTTATCCTTTGCATCATCTGGATGCTCCAATCCGAGGAGATCCATGTCATCACTACATGTACAGTAATGACACCGACACATGGCTGAGACGGAGGCACTTTTGATTGGTGAGGATTTGAAAAGAGACTTAATGACAGGAATAAATCTGGACTTAGGGGTCAAGCAGGCTTCAGAGATGTGTGCAACATGACTGTGTGAAGCAGTCTAATGAAAGAGCAACTCCATTTGGTATCACCAAATGATATCCTGTCGACTATAGATGCGTAAGATCTTTACATTGGAAACTGATGTCAGAAGCTTTACGACAATTGTAACGTTGCTCGAGTTTAATCTTCAATCAGTCAGTAAAATCGTTTTCACTTACAAGCTGACTGACGTAAGTTTCTGTTTAAAGGCTGTAAGAACATGATGATGAAACACAAAGGTTCAGCGTGTTTGGCATTTCTTACTACACCTGTAATTCATTTCTGACACAAAGTCCCCAGAAGCCTTTTATTCATGCAGAGAGCTTGAGTATTCTGCGTGGTGGTTTTGGAGCTTTACTGGTGTTTGTGTCACTCTGAGTGCCTAGACATGTCTTTTACAAATAAACAAGTGACAGAGCTCCTCTCCCATTTATTTCCCAAATGTATTCAGCTGTTACTTTCCATTTGTTCTTCCTGGAAAAAACAAACAGCTAATGTCCTTTTTTGTAAACGTAGTAACAGTTTATTACTTGTATGCTTACTCACTCTCATCAACAGGCCTTGTAATGATTCCCATTAAGAACTACTGTACTGCCTTGTGTTTGTGCAGAAGGATGAAACTGTTTTCAACAAGTTGCGTATAGATTATCACAAGTAACCCCGTTCTTCATTGATGTGTAAATGAGGAAGCAGCAACATGCTTTTGTTTCCACAGCTGAGGCCTTTTCATCAGTGTGATTAGATTATTTTTCTTTTAGGACAGATGCAGTGTTGTGGAAGCTACTGTGTAAGCAAAACACTATTCATTTGAAAGTACAAGGAATGTCAGCTTTGGTTTTGTACATCAAGTCCATCACTCAAACATCCGCCTCCCGAAAAACAGGTGGGAGTGTTGCACCAAGCTGGATCATTCAGTTAGCCAGGTAACATCATTGAACACTTGTTAATAAATGTCAAAAATCAATACTCACAAATTCAGAGTCAAAACATTAGAAACTATTTTAAGAGGTGAGCCGACAATTCAGCTTTCCTGTCATGTGTTTTCTTAAGTATGGCAATGGTGATTCTTCCTCAGCCTGAGTGTCAGGAGGTTCATCCATGACGATGCTGTCACTGCGTGAGCCACCCCGATGCCTTCACAGTGGTCGGGATGAAAGAAAAAGGGGGCGGGCTGAGTCTGGTCTAAAGCTATTATTATTATCTATAGATTAGATAGATGCAACAGTCTAAAGTAGGACTACGTTTTGCTCCAGTCTCCACATTTCTGTGGTTTGATGCGTGAATACATTGTGTTGTGGACTGCCCCTTTAATTGCGTTTTCAGTACTATTTGATTTACAGCCAGAAACATTTTGAAATCATGAAATGCCATGGGGCGAACATTGGCACATTCACAGTCTATGTATTGATTTGTAGATACGCCATCTGCCCATAACAAAACTGGCTTCTGAGCTTCATCTGTCAGCGCAGAATTGAGATGCAGCTCATTTCTCTGAGCCCTCTGTGATAGAGATTTAACCTGACTGGTATTCAGTTGTTCTCACTTCATTATCAACTGCATTCAAATATCTCTGAGCTCCTCTGCCCACCCGCTGCTCCCTGCTCAGACTGAGGCTATGCCTGCCTGCTCCGTTTACGTCACCGTCCAGCATGTTCAGTCACTTCATATTTCCGTTGAGGATGCAACTGATGTAAAAATGCCCATTAAGATGCAGTTAGCCTTTGTCAGTGTTCTTTGCTTAATGTAGCGCTCATCAATTATTAATTTTTTACAGATTTGTTTTTCAATTTTCCAGGCCTCTGCTTGACTTTGCGTGTGTATGACAATGAAGACTGAGGCATTCACTGGTTTTGGTTTTGTTTCTACTCTCTCTTTGCCACAGGCACAATGGAACGGCTTGACGGGACAAATAATTATAAACAAGACGGACGGCCTGCGCAAAGATTTTGATTTAGATGTCATCAGCCTGAAGGAAGATGGCTTGGAGAAGGTGAACTATCTCACCCGTGTCCATGCTGTCAGTACAGGCTGTTGCTGTTGACATTCAAGACATTCGAGTAGAACAGAGCAGAAAAAATACAGACAAAAGGCCGCTAATGTACACTGAAACCTCTTTTTTCTAAAGTTACAGAATGATTGCTTGCTCCTAGAACAATATACAGTATCTTGAAGTCTTGGGTCATGATTATGCCTCTAACTGTATTCAGACAGATCCTGCAAATACTTGTAGCTGTCATTTCAAGCTCAAAAGTTGTGGATACTCCTTTAATCACGTTGACACTGCTGCTCTCTGATTCGTCATTAACAGGCCTTTTATCAGTTAGTGAGATATCTCTTTACTGCAAAGAGGTTACATTTTATTTAAAACATTTAGAAGTTAGGTTATTTTTTCACATTTGTCTTGAAGCCAAAATTCATCATCACTGTTTATTGTTTGTTTTTTTTTCTTTAAGTTCAGGACCTTGTGATTAAAATGCTTTCTCTTTATTATTTCTGCAAGACAATCGCGGGCAACAACCGCCTGAATAAAGTGTGGAAAAAGGTCTGTGCTTTAGCTGCCCTGGCAGACTAAAGGAATATATATTACTAGTTTTACTAGTTTTGCCCTTTGTGATGTTTCCCCTTAAAATAAATATGTTTTAGGTACTGGTGGAAATAAATGTTCAGCATTTCTGTAATGGACCTTCCTTATTTCCCTCCCCAACATCTCTGGTTCTTCTTCCATTGTAATTTTTTATGCCTCCTGGTACGTGTTTCTTTTCCCTTCTTTGTTTTAACTGATCATGTGAGGTTGACTAAGGTTTTTCTGGATCTTTGATGTGATGTCCAGTCAGTGGGGTTAATTTGGATTTTTTCTTTCTTTATAGATTGGTGTGTGGAACTCCCAAACAGGCCTTAATTTAACAGAAAACAACAAGGACTCATCTACAAATGTGACTGACTCCATGGCCAACAGGACCCTCATTGTCACAACTATTCTGGTATGAATATAAGTAAAAAGCCTGTTAGACAGCATTTAATCAGGAATATCAGGAATAAAACTAAGGAATTCTATGATGTGCCTTGTTCCAGGAAAATCCTTACGTCATGTATAAGAAATCTGATAAGCCACTGTATGGAAATGATCGCTTTGAAGGCTACTGCTTGGACCTGCTCAAGGAGCTCTCCAACATTTTGGGGTTCTCGTATGAAGTAAAACTGGTGTCCGATGGCAAATATGGAGCCCAGAATGACAAGGGGGAGTGGAATGGCATGGTGCGAGAACTCATAGACCACGTGAGTACAAATCCATATTATAAAAGAAAGAATATCCAAGGAATCAGCAGTATCGTCTGTCTTAATCAATGATTCTGCTTGATGTTTTTATTCTGTACTAGGTGGCCGACCTGGCTGTGGCCCCTCTCACCATCACCTATGTGAGGGAGAAAGTCATAGACTTCTCCAAGCCTTTTATGACATTGGGCATCAGCATCCTCTACCACAAACCCAACGGCACCAATCCAGGAGTATTCTCCTTCCTCAACCCACTGTCTCCTGATATCTGGATGTATGTGCTGCTGGCATGCCTTGGTGTCAGCTGTGTGCTGTTTGTTATTGCCAGGTAAACTGCCACTTGAAGAAAAAGGTGAAACAATTTGATTTGGTTTGTAGAAGTTGTGCTGAAAACCCTCTTAACAAGCTTTACTAAATAGGTTGCTTAGCAGCACGAATTCAGCAGGAACTTTTAACGTGTTCCCTGGTTTAGGTTGAGCAGAGTCACTTGGTTTAAAAATGCACAATCTGATATCGCTGTGTTGTTACGAATAGGCGATCATTCAATGTCATATAGCTTCACTGCCTACTGCTGTAGTAACTGACCACAGCAATGTTTCTGTGTCCTTGGTCACAGTCTTATCTTGTTATCATCATGTCATTGTTTACATTATTAATTGTGACTGTTTAATTCTTCACCCTTAGGTTCACTCCCTATGAGTGGTACAATCCTCACCCCTGCAATCCAGACTCAGATGTGGTTGAAAACAACTTCACTCTAATAAATAGTGTCTGGTTTGGAGTTGGAGCACTTATGCAGCAAGGTACTGCAATTACAATGGTGTAACGTGTGTGCTGTGTTCATACTTGGCATGAAATGTCATACCTGAAGTTCCCCTTTGGTAGAGCACCTGATGTGGATAAAACAAACTAGTCGCCCTCAGTGTTGTTTTTTGTTACACACTTAAGTCGTCATTGTTTCATGACTTATTGTTTATAGAATTCATGACATACCTTGTGTTGGTATCTTACAGGATCTGAACTGATGCCTAAGGCCCTCTCTACAAGGATAGTTGGTGGAATATGGTGGTTTTTTACCTTGATCATAATCTCCTCATACACTGCCAACTTGGCTGCCTTCCTCACTGTGGAGAGAATGGACTCACCAATCGACTCTGCAGACGACTTGGCCAAACAAACCAAAATAGAGTACGGTGCTGTGAGAGATGGCTCTACCATGACTTTTTTTAAGGTAACCTTCTTTCCACTGTACGATAAATGGGAACAGTAGCAGTACACTAGTGAGGGAAGGGATGGAAACAAGAACACCACTTTTGATTTTATTAGCATGACAAGTTATACCCTAGAAACATCAGTCCCCAGTCATTTTAGTAATATTGCATGTACTGTCTGATGGGTTGGCAGAAAATGGAGTTGGCAAAACAGGTTAAGCATCAAAGGTTAGTTTCTGAGAAATTTGCTCATAAATGCAGCTTTACAAGAAAGACCAGGGGCAATTTTTCCATTAAGATCAGGATTTATTGTTTTGCCTGGAGCACAGCAACAAGTTTATCTGAATGTACGGAGAAAATGGAATGAACTCGGGCAGACTTGTACACACTTCACGTCCCATCTCCTGACATGCATCAGGATGATTGCTCCAGTCAGCAGATCTTGAAATACTGTTTCTTTTGAGACATTACAAACAAGCATCAGCAGTCTTATCAAACACATAAAACCATGTATCAACATTATCTGCTTTGTGTAGAACTCAGTATTGTTTTTCCTGTGTTGACCATCCACACACAATGTTTTAAACCTCATAAATCTCCATTCTGATTTAACAGAAATCGAAGATCTCAACTTATGAGAAAATGTGGGCATTCATGAGCAGCAGGAAAAACACAGCTTTGGTTAAAAACAACCGGGAGGGGATCCAGAGGGTTCTTACCACGGACTACGCTCTTCTGATGGAGTCGACCAGCATCGAGTACATCAGCCAGCGTAACTGCAACCTCACACAGATTGGTGGCTTGATAGATTCAAAGGGCTATGGAGTGGGAACCCCGATTGGTAAGAGCGACACACAGTAATTAAGGGTGGGCAATCTGACAATTCTACATCGTGATCTTCTACGTTTCCAAACTTCACATAAGCTGATTGGCTGAAAAAAAACTATAAAGTGATAGAGTGCTTATTGGACTAATTAAGTGGCTCTTCATTGATTACGGACTTTACTAAATGCAACAGGAGTTATAACTAGCAACATGGCGTATTAGAAACTTAGTTTTAATGGTGCAAATGGAGACATTCGTAGGTTATATCACTGGTAATGTCAGTATTGATGGATTTTATCCTGCTGCTGTTTCCCTGCTGTAGGCTCCCCTTACAGAGACAAGGTCACCATTGCCATCTTGCAGCTTCAGGAGGAAGGGAAGCTGCACATGATGAAGGAGAAATGGTGGAGAGGGAATGGCTGCCCAGAGGAGGACAGCAAGGAGGCCAGCGCTCTGGGTGTGGAGAACATAGGGGGAATTTTTATTGTGCTGGCAGCCGGACTTGTCCTCTCAGTTTTTGTAGCAATTGGAGAATTTATTTACAAATCAAGGAAGAACCTGGACATTGAGGAGGTGAGTGTTGGACAGTGCGAATGGCACAACAAATATTAACACACTAAGGGACTTGATCATTCAAAGACCGTTATGAACCCTCTACACATTAGCGTTGTCATTGTTGTCTTGAGAGGACTGCAGTAATCACTGGGCCAACGAAAATTTGAAGTCTGAATGTGTTGAACTGCATTGTTACAATCAAAACAGAAAAAACTTTATAAGGCAGAGTTTAGTGTTTTCCGTAGTTTTGATGTAGAGCACATGAACATTTTAGTCCTAATTGGAAGAATACATTTGAACCCCTTTTTATGACGACGTATGCTTGTTAACTTCTGACATCATGACACTTGACCATCTTGGCCTTGCTGTTTTTGTTTTTTTTTTTGCAAAAAACTGTAACATTGTAAACTTGTTTTGTGTGAAAACAAATGTCATTGTCATGCCATGATATTGTTGGTAAGTTGTATCTTTTGAGGCATGTTTGTTAGATTTATTTTAACAACTGCAGTAAGTTTGAGAGTATTCTGTCATAAAATGTTTGCATTTTTCATATTTATAGCGCACACTTTGACATAACAACACTACTTCTTACCACTTTTATATGTACTCTTGTATTTAAAAAAAAATATATGGTTGTTTCCAATTTGTATATGAGTGAGTGCTCCCTCCAGATTTTATTCAAGTTGCTTGACACTCAGGCCATCAGTTGCTCACGGTGTACACTTTTTTCTTTCTTTTCTTTTTTTTTTCTTTTCTTTTCTTTTCTTTTCTTTTCTTTTCTTTTCTTTTGCCTTTTGTATCATATGAAGTTCATAAACAATGCATGTATAGGTTTCGTCATGTTGGAATTGTTTCAGAATGACTAAAGTTATGTGAGAACATTACATCCCTTTAATCTTTTATTTTTTGAATGTTTTGGTTCTGATTGCTCACTCTCTCATCAGTGCAACATTTACCTTAACTGGACGGAGATGTTATCACAAGCTTTTTAATATCGGGTTACATCAAGAAGATCTGAGGTCATGTGGTATATCTTGGAAATTGTGGCTGTACCATTTTACATATTTGATTATTGTGGTACTTTTCATACTCTCTTTTCATCATTTGTTTCTGGTCAGTTCTGTGGAACAATTTCCATGAGACACTCCTCTTAGGTTGTCAGAGAGCAGGGGTTATTAGTTAAGCAACCTCAGGGTTGCTTGTCATTGTTGTTGGCCTGCACTATAGAAAATCTACTTTATAATATTAAAACATACTATTTTTGTATGCTTACATATTACACTATATCTCACCAAGGTCTTATTTTTGGCATACATACAGTAGATGTCCTTCAGATGAACCAACTGTTATTGCAAATCCCGTCACCCGTAATAATTCACAACCGTGTGAAACAGTGCATCCAGTCAAGCATTAAAATGGTTTACCAATGCACATAATGTATAGCAACCGATCCTAGAGCAGTTAGGATATAGAGTGATAGCTGCTGGATTCAGTGTTATAACTGGTGGTCACTTCAGTCATCATTTTGGCTGATGACGCATGCTGTTAGCTCAACAGTAGCTCCTAGTGTCCCTGAAACACCTTTTCTCTACGCCGGCTCCGATCAGGCCCATATTCACTTCACTCAGGCTTAGGCTTGTAAATAACATCCTCATTAGGTAGTGGATTACAAAAAACATATTAAACACTCCTGGTTCAAAAGTGTACAGGCGCTGTCTCACAGATTAGAAAATCCTGCAGATGTAATGAAATTCTTCTCCCCCCTCAAAATCTGACAAGTAATACTGAGCCTTGCTTGTTTTGTCTCTGCATTATAGGATTTGTGTCACATTAAAGATGATGTGACAGAACTTAAGGTTTGAAATAATTCTATGGACAGTTGAGTGGGATTGGTAAATTTTATTCATTACTTCAATTTGTAACGCCTATGTTTTTGAAAGATGTGTGTTTTGCATTCCTACACTGAGTCAATTAGCAATTCGAAAAGGTGATTTTTTAGATATTTTTTGCATCATACAGATACTGTTGCTTCAAAACTCAAAAGGTTAATGAGAATCCAATGATAGCAAAACATCACCAGTAAGCACATTATAACATTGCAGTCTTTATCCGCTCATTTGTGTTACTGGAGAACAGATTTTAATATTCATAAGTTCGGGTTAAAGTGTTCCGGCCACAATTGAGTGTAAGATTTAAAATGACTATGAGGAACTTTCAAGTGTTCATGAAAACCTCTCTTGATACCTCTAATGATTATAAATGACCTGTTACCACAAATAAGACCATCAGTGAAGAGACTTTTATCTTTATATAGTTATTTCTAATGCCTGGGCTCGGTTCCGATCACATATATCACATATAAATTGACCACGAACAACAAAAGCAGACACATGCACCTATCAAGGGAATTGAAATTTGAATTCATTTGATTTTAATGTTGCTCTATTCACTAATATAGATTTATTAAAAAATATAAATCCTGTATCCTTGTTAACAATGTTTTGAACTATTCCTAGTGCAGCACTTTCAACCACCAGCACAAGTGTCTCAACTGAATTGAAGTTATCTGGTCAAATTTTGACTATGTTTGACACTGACCACATTTTGTTGCTGATCTCGTTGGTTTTGCACTAAACAGAATCAGTAACTTCGAGGGATATTCTTGCCGTCCAGCTGCCAGTTATAATATGGACAAACACTGGAAGATTCTTGCATTTGTGCTCTCTCAACACCAGCTCACAGCAAATTCGTGATTAACCTACAGGCCGTGACTTTGTTCGAATGATGATGGCTTTCTTCAAACTTTGGGGATTTTTTTCTGCACTGCTAAGCTGCATAAAAAAAGAGACTCTGCTGACTCTGACTCGCACAACTCTAACAGCAAAGTTAATTAAAAACCAATGTACTTGGCAGGATTGCAAACATCATTCTTGCTTTTCCAGTCGGCTGTTGACACTGATAAATTCTGACAATTTCCCCATAACTGGTTATGTAGTTGTTCTCTGATACTGTATGACTTCTTCGACAGATCAAGTTCTGAAAAGCACTTCACTGCTTCTAGCGTTACAAATGCAACACAGTGAGGACTAATAGGACAAGAAAACAAGTGTGAATGTAATCTGTCACTGTACAACCAGCTGTTTGTCAATCTGACGGTTGTAGTCCAGGGTGCTAGCTAGCTGGGGTCGTCATGTCCCCTGGCTTCTCTCATTTCTCTGGGAGATTACAGTATTATGGTCCTCATTTATATAATCCTGTCAATGGGATACAGCCCCCTTCGCCGTGCTACCCCCAAAATGAAGTTCATAGCGACTGCAGCGTGTAATCAGTTAGGATACAGTAGCTCAACAGCTTATAAGATGATTATGTTGTGTTGCAAGAAGGTCATGGACCTTATGCCGTGATTGATTACACAAGTATTGTGTCTAAGTTGGTCTTTCTCTAAGATTTTGACCCCTGCTAAAGAAAAGCTCTAAATTATATGAATTTTCATTCCTTAATTGCACATTCAGGGGTCAATGACTGGAGTCACTGCAGTGCCACTGTTGTTATTAATGTAACATATGATGTTATACAGAAAACAAGACGGAATTTGAAAGGTAATTCACATATCAGTCTATCATTTGGCTTTTACTGAGGTGAAGACCAATATTATCATATCAAGGATTTCTGGTTTACATTGATCTGATGTTCTAACCATTGGATTGTGTGCTTCTCTGAACAACTTGTGTTTGTCTTAAATTGAAAGTGGATATTGAAAAGTTAACTCAGGAACCACAATCTTGTAACCGTTGCTGCTTGACCTACTAGATAACATTTGTATCTGTGGCATCCACTTGAAGAATAGTGGTAGTCTGCAGGAAAAGTCCATTCAGCTAGTCCAGTCAATAACATTTGTCAGTTTTATTAGCATATATATTCTCTGCCAGATGTTTTAATTTCTAATCCTTGTTTTCCCCCTGGCCTCCTGTTTCTTAATCCTTGCTACCTAAGTACTGTGGAGTCTGTCTGTCAGGGGATAATGACTGGAATCAATGTGAGAAAGGAGGTAACAGGGTCATAAACCTTTTGAAAAAAATAAAACCATGTGTTATGTTACAAAAGATAACAGGAAAAAAATTAATAAAGGGTTATTTCATTGACAATTCATACTGCCATTGTTTCATTATGATTACAAAAATAAGAATTTCAGTGTAAGAAAGAAACCCAAGAAGGGGAGACAGAGTGAAATGACACACGAAGTGAGAGATCATTCAGATTTTTGGTAAAAAAAGGAAATATAGGCTCTGACACAGAAGATATATCAAGACAGAGACAGAGTTCAAGGGGGCTTTGCATTAATCTCACGTTGTAATGACAGTTTAAGGTTTTGGTATTCTGATGAATTCCAGGATTGGGCTTAAACTGCTTTCATTTTGTTTGCTGGTCTTTAATCTTCTAACCCTGCGTTCTTAATCAGAACTCAGAGCAGGTTTTTAATCTCGCATGAATGAGGCCGCGGATTACGGGCCTCTGACCTTGCCATGCTGCACAGCTGCTTCCTTCTCAAATCAAGTTTCTCTTCCTGTGTAGCTAGCAAAAGAGGATAATCTTAGTTTTCTGCGCTACAATGCTCCAAAGTCCAAACTGTGAATAAAAGACTGGGGAAGAATCCTAATTTTTGAGAAGGAACTTTAGAAATGGGTCCAACTGATATAATGCTTTGGTATTTGTCGGTGATGCCAGCTTTGACAAACATCAACTTGAGGATTTTCTACATATGTGTCATGGTAGCACAGGGAGATGATATCTTATCTCTGTGGCATTATCATCTAATCCTTTTGACTTTTAGATGCAACACCACTTGTTGAGTTTAGATTTGCAGCTTTCTGTGTCACTGTGAACTAACATCGACAGTGTTCGTTCACTTCTCAAAGATAGGTATGACTTTTATTAGTTGCTTCAGGGTTTCTGATGTTATTACCCCTTTAACCTTGAGGATTGTTCTCAAGAAAACACGACGAGATTGCTTTTTCTTTCATTGTCCCCAAGTGATGCAGTAGCTATTTGGAAGAACACAAGACAATAAGGCCAGTCTGCCACTGAGGGATGTAACAATTCATATCAGAAGACAAACAACACCATTCTCAAAATAGCTTCTTCATTTTCAAAGGGCCTCCCTTGAATGGCTGTTCTGTTTAATACTGTTTTGTTTGACCGAGTACAATACAAGATCCTCACCGCTCTGAAATAAGTTGGAGTAGTCAGACCAGTGGCAGTTCACATTATGGCTCTGTGAACCCTAACAAATCCTTATCCTAGTTTGCTGACACAGCCCATCCAACGGATGATCAAAGCCCATAGATTTTACCACGTTTCGGTGCTATCCATTACAGACAAAATTTAACTGTGTACAAAAACTCTTTTTGTTTTTCTTGTTTGTAATTAACTTGGTCCATCTTATGCTTTGACCTGAGATGACATGTGCACCAATATACTTAAAACAATGCAAAGTCCGTATAAGAACTAGGTTGCACTGATGCAAGAGTTAGGGTCAAAATGATATTAGGAAACACCAAACAGAATGACTCCTTTGACTCCTTGACTCCGATGAGGATGATACAGATTGTTTCACAACAGTTGTCATTAAAACATCTTTGGAGAGCAGCCCAACACGTGCCATGTTAGTAGCTAAAGCAGTGTCTTCTTTGTCAGAAGGGAGCATCAGTAGCTTGTTTCTTGTATCTGTGATTTATTTTAAAGTTCTTTGTGTTACATTTTCCTATGAATGACAACCAGCCAGCGTAACTTGCCCCACCTGTCGGTATCTGCAACATCTAATTTTTCAAGTGAGGAATATCTGCTGCCTTTAGTCAAAATAAAAGCAATGAATGTTACAACAGCAATTACATTATGTTTTATATCCTTTGTTTGTTTGGGCAATACACAGTTAAGTTTGTTTAAATGACAAATACAATGATTTACAATTTAAGAAATGCAAAGCATTACATTTTGTATTCTATAAGTCTGGAACATGACATATGTGATTTCACTGAGAGAGCCTCAGTCCTACAGCTACTTTGCACAGCAGGGCTACAGGGATGGCTATCACATACACCTTACTTTTTCTAATTTCCTGTCTGCAGAGCCTCTGGGTACCTACACTCTTTACATAGCTTAGGTCATTTATCAGCCTCATCTTACTCTGCCTTTAATTTCAACCCCAATTAATTCCAATCTTAAGAAGATCTTTTAAATCCATAGACAGCTGTTCAGGTTCAACAGTTAAATACTAACAGTAGTAATAGCATATACTTGTACTATCAGTTGTCTCAATCCATACTTCCTCTTCCTCATTCAAGAACTCAGTACCTATTTTCTTTCTAAATGTCATTTTAGTTGGATTGTGTCTATCAATGTTGACTGAACACTCCAGGCTGTTTCAAGTTCGTCTTTACTGGAGTTTATGGCTCAATTCTGCAACTTTAAGCGTTGATGTCCAAGGAAAAATGTATACTATATTATGGTGTTCTTGATGGTCAATTAAGGGTCAGCATAGCTTACAAGGTAAATAGAGTTGTGCTTCCATCTACTGGCCAAACTGTGGCACTGTGTGGCGTCAATTGGAGGTGATATTCCTGCTTCTTGCTAGTTGAAGTAAAACACTGAATTGGTAACAAAAAGTTGTTTATTTAAATCTGTAATCGATGAAAGCATTTAATAAAAAAACACTCAACATGAAGACAGACCTAAATGTAAGAGAGAATGCCATCAAAATGGGCTCTGGGTTAATGTGCAACAGTGCATGAGACAAGAATATACAAAAATTGCCTTTATCTGTCTCTATTCATACTAGACGACTGCATAAGGCACGTTTTGCAGCAAATAACATAACTTCTTATGTTCCCCTGTAACACTTTCAGACATGCTGGAACCATTCCAGTCTGTCTCAAACATTGATTCCAACTATCCACTGGCCTTCAAATTATGCTGTTGAGAACTTGTGTTAGCTGTAATAATACCTCATTATCTACTGTTAAAGTTAAAAGTTATGTTAGTGCTGTGCATATTTAATCAAAGAAACAGCATAATGGAATAATACAGTATGTGTAAAGAATATAATGAGAGACAAATAAGCCTAAAATGAAAGGAAAACCTTATTGTGGGGGCGGGTGTGCAGTGAGAATTATTTTGGCCATCAAAACACAGTCGGGTTATGAGTTTCCCTGAGAAAAACAAACTCAATTTTAAGAAGCGTCCTCATAATTAACAAATGGAAACATTTTGAGAATTACCTGAAAATTGTCTGCACCTTTAAAATGATGAATCCTGGATTCTGTGTTTACTACAGTGAAATGCATATTAGAAATACAGCGAAGGAAATCTGACATACGTCTATGTCACTTTAACATACAGGTATCAGCCAGAAAGTCATTCAGTGAAATACACAGGAAAGCATATTTATCCCAAAAGGGGGTTACAGTACATTGTTCATGTCCAGACAGGCATTGAGCAGAGATGCAGAATCAGGGCAACTCTGTGGAGAACCAGCCTCCTCTGTTTGTGTACCGGCCTCTGGCATAGCAGTTTGAACCGAGCCTGTATGTGACTTGTTTGGGTCACACTCTGAAGAAGAACTTACCATTTCAATAGAAATCTGGGCCTCCTCATCTTTACCCACTAAGCTAGCGGAAGAGAAGGACAAGTCTGATGAGGAGAGCTTGGCAAGAAGTTGCAAGTGGTCCTGATCAGAGCCTGACTCGATGTTGACACTCTTACATAACCCGCCCAGACTCTGCCGTGTCTCCTCCAGGTTATGCTCCAGCTCAGTTTGCTCCTGCAGCAGCCGTTCTTTCTCGGTTTTCTGTTCAGAGAAAGACAGTACAGAGAAAGACAGCTTGCTTTGGCAATATGTACAGTGTTACCTCATGCCAATAAAGCCAATTGAATTGAAAAAAAAATGAAAATTGACAGTAGGGACTCCCTTTTCAGGGTATATGCCTTTTTTGGACAAAAAACTTTACTGTAGAAAGGATTAAAATGTCACTTAGTGAAGCTCTGTAAATATTTAGTCATAAATCCTCAGTTTTTTCTCTGTTAAAAAGCTTCCTTTTCATACCAAAAGCTTGTATTCAAATTCCTACTTAAGTAAAAGTAAAGTAGTATAATCAGCTTAATGCAGTTATGGTGCAGTTGTATTGTCAGCTTAATGTAATATACCTAGCATAATGACCTTTGGTACAAAACACTTTTGTTTTCTTATGTCAAATGGACAAGAGGTGAAGGGACAGGAGAGGGCTGTGCTGAGAACTTGTTCAGGAGAACAAAAGTACTTATCTGCATTGCTGCAGTGCATATTGGTCACCACTAGATGACAGTAAAGGTAAATATGCATTTATAGCTCAGGAAAGACACTAAATTTAATCTTGTGTTTTGACAGCATGTTAAGAATACCAGATAGTAAAGACAACTTACTAATCTTTTGATTTCACATTCTAGTTGCTGTATGCTGTCTAGTTTCCTCTTTCGGCAGCGCTGTGCAGCGTCACGGTTTTTACTTCGTCGGCGGACATCATGGACAAACTCCAGCTGATCTTGAGTCAGGTGATGGTGTCTCAGGAGCTGCTGGAAGGCACTCCGGCTCAGCGTGGAGATCTGGTCCACTGGGAATGGGAGCTGAATCTGTAGAATATACAGTTGAGGAGTAGATTTATTTTACTGAACATCTTAAACTGTCAATAACCAAACATCAGCTGTGAATTACAATTACCTCTGCGGCCCTTTTGTTGTTGGCCTCAGTGTCTCCATCTGTGTCCAGATCTGAGTCGTCCCCAGAGTTGAGCGAGGAAGACATGTAGGGGCTCTTCTCTGACTGGGACAGGTTGTCAGTGCGTGGTGCCGGGTCATCACCTGCATCAAGGTCCTTGAGGAAGGGACAGTCTCCTACACTGGAACTCAGGTCCAGCTGCTTCAGCCAATGAAAGTCTGATGCTTTTGCCAGATTGTTTTGGTCCATGGGATCCAGGGGGAGGGGTCGAGCCTGAGACGGACATAGATCAGGCCAAAATCCCTTTGCCAGATGTTCAGCCACCTCTCTCTCCACGCTGCTCCTCTCCCCAAATCCCTCTTCGTGGCTTAGGGCAGTTAGTGTAGGGTCTGAGAGATCACCTGCCATCCTCTGTTCAAGGCCAACCTCAGTCTCATTTAATAACTCATTGCAGTCTCCAGCCCCTGATGTGATGAGTGGACACGAACGGGGGTGACAGTTTGTTTCAGCACCAAGTGTCTCTACAGTCTGTTTAACATCGCCACTGGCTGGATCAATGAGTTCTGGCGGATTCACATCCCCTGGGGTTGACAGCTCACAGGGTAAGCCACAGTCTGCCAAACTCAACTCACTCTGATTACACACATTGCCCATCTCTAAAATGTCTCTTTCGCAGAACTGCGAGGGATCATCTGCTTTGTCGGAGTCTGGGCATGACAAAGACAACATGGGACACACACCATTTGCGGATAACTCCAGAGATAAGGGGGCCATTTGTGGGCCACAGTTCTCCAAACAGAAGTGTTCTTCCCTGCTGTCTGTCTGACCCTGTGAGGTCTGAGGACACTGTGATGGGAAGTCTCTATGTTCATCACCTCTTGAAAGCACTGGGCTGTGTGGCTCAAATGATTTTGGTTGGCTGCTCTCTACACTGGAGCCAAAGCTGGCACTGGCATCCCGGCTCCGACAACAGGCTCTGCGCCTGACCTCCTGTGAGGTTCTTTTGCCCTCAGAAAACTTTGGGAGGAGAAAATCAAAGCAAGCTGACTCCAAGTTATGAAATCCTAAAAACTCAGCACTGCTGTGAATGGCATGAATGTTTTCTTTGGTGAAGGGCAGCTTTGATGTGTAGGCAAATTGAAGCAAAGGTTCAAAACCCTCAGCGGTCACCTGTAGGGAAAAGAAATGTTTAAAATTGTTATGGTACAACAAAAATCACACTGCTTTAAATCACTACAACGTAACCATAATAGAAAAGTGACGAGCTAATAAAGGAACAAGGTCAGATCTACAGGACATTTTCATACCTGATTTACAGCTTCATAAAACTGCTATTGAAATATATGATAAACTAAAATATAAACTGAGTGTGTACTAAAAAATAAAGACATCAATGATAAGTTTCTTTCTTTTAAGAAGCCCAAAGTGAATTATTAATAATGTTATAATGCTTATTAAGGATTTCTGAGTGTAAATGTATTGGTATCATGATAACAGTGATCAAGTACATATGTGCCATATTTCCAACTTTGATCACTCATATATTTGAAATAGAGCAACTGAATTCAACAGAGGCATATATTGGTAACTAACAATACATTAACAAATCAAATAATATGCAGTGTCCATTTTTCCTTTCAAACCCCTTCAGTTGAACAGCAGGACACTGACCTCATCAGACAGGGTGATGATGGGATTCTGTGTGGTGACATTGGTAACCCGGCTGTGAAAGTAGTCGCTGCAGGAAGCCAAGACCGAGCAATGTGCCCGAAAACTCCTGTTCCCAACCACCACCGTCACATCACACAAGATGTCTTGCTGCCTCTGCTCATTTAGACACTGGAGAACATGAGCACTGTGCACTGCAGACTGAAAGGTGAACACTGACGAGCGAGGAGTGAGGTGCGACATGGTTATTACAAGCTCAGCCTGCGAGATGGAGGGAGAAATAAAGATAATAAAAAAAAAACCCTTCACAATCACAGCGCAGTTTGTCAGAATAGACCACTTTGATTAGTCAACTAACTGAAAATTAACTGGTAACAAGCCTGATAATTCATTATTTTTTTCTTAAAGCAAGCATGTCAAACATGCATGGGTACCTGCTTCTCAAATGTGAGTACTCTCTGGTTATCTTTACTCTATAATAGTAAACTAAATATCTTCAGGTTTTAGATTGTTGGTAGGCTGACACGGGACATTTGCGCTATTGGCATTTTGAATAATGATTAACTGACAGTGTTGTCTTGTTATCAATGATATGTGGCCACCAAGGACTTTTTAACACTGATACTCTAAATGAACATCTCAAATATGCCATATGACATCTTCTTGGCATTGGTGAAATACTCAAAACACAAAAAGGGAGCGTCATGATTTTATGAAACCACTGAGTGACCTCGTTTTACTGTCTTTTCACCTCAACTATTGTACTGGGCTGCGGATAAGGTCACCGGACAGTCAAATGACCTGTCCTTATGCAAGAAACTTGAGTGTGCCTTTTCACGACACATGCAATAAATGACAACGTAAGAGTTAGCTAAGCGCACACAATACAATTTAATCATTTAAATACATTATAACATTAGAATAACTGATTATTATTACAGGTCATTTCTTGTGGGGTCTCCACTTTAGGGAAACGTCCACTTGCCTCTAACTTTAGCAGAAGAGAAATACCGATGGTGTAGCTGACATATGTCACCACTGATGACCACGATAAAGGATTAGCTTGACAGCTAACCGTTATGATCGGTATCGTACTAATATAGCTACAGCGAGGACATATTTAGCTGGTTACTTAATGTTTATACTCTAACTTGGGCAAGTTTAAAATGCTGATTCATGATTAGCCGAGTTAACGTTACCCAGCTGGGCCTGACGGAGGCGTAACGAAACACATCGAAAACAAGGACAAGAACATTACAATACCAATGACTGACAACGTTTTAATCAACATATTACATAATGGTCAATAATAATAAAACGGAAGCTTTAAGCTAGGCCAGACCGCTAGCCGTTACTACACACCGAGCGACCGTTTCTTCCTGTTTTTGCCTTAAAACTCCAACCTTCAACAACAATGACTTGACTCTCTTTAAAAGTCATTTTAAACGGCCTAATGTTCACCGACCTGCCATGTCAGCTTGATAACTCTGCCATTGGTAAATTTTGAGGAGAGAGAAGACGTTTCTGGCCATCCGGAGCCAGACTTTCCCCTCGTCATGTGACAAGTTGGAGCAGAAGCCGTGTTAGCACTTACTGCGCATGCGCATTGAAAGAGAAGTCCAGCACACAAGAAGACAGCAGAAACTTTTTTTCCATTGTGAAGCATTTCATTACACGACATGATAAAAAATAAACATATAAATATTTCTTTTACAAATTTTGATTTCCCCAACTTTGATTTTTTTATCCTGATTATTTTTTTTTGTTATGTGTACAAATTTAATAACACAATCTGTTCAGTGACCTAACACAGCTGTTCTGTTGAAACACTGTGTGACACCAATGTAATGAATATGTCGACACTCTCAAATGTCCTTTCTGTATAATCATATCATATCATTATCATATCATTTCAATATAGGCCAGTTTGAGTGTCAGTGTCAAAACGAGCCAAGTTTGGTCAACTCTTTGAGATCCCATATATACTGTGGCGCTGAAGCAGCAGCAGGTTGGTTTGTTTGGGTTTCCTGAGTAGTGAGTCCTGGTTTGATTAGAGGATTCTTTCATAGAAGAGGAGGTAGGCTTGGCAACTCTGGACTTTACTCTCGCTGACGGGCTGAACGCTTGTGTCGCTGATGTGGAACCAGGATCCTCTGGGTGGCTCTGCATCTCCTGAGAGACATCGATGAGTTACTGGAGATACTTAAAAAATAAGGACCAAATTATTATTTCTATTGACTGGCATGCCTGGGTACACCTACCTTGTGCTGCAATTCCGTTGGATGAGGGTTTAGGGCCCTCACGTCGCACTTTCACATAGGCTGTGTAATGACCCGATCTCATTGTTCCGCTGTGCTCCACCATACCGTACAAGCTGTACAAAATCTGAGTATCTCCTGCCTCGTTCTGTTTGGAAACAACTTCTGGTTAGTACTCAGACTATAATTTATCAATGACATATGTACAAGTGAGCCTATGATATTTAATAAATGCTGTTAATCCCAATGTTTACCTTGCATTTAACCCCACAAAAGGGAGCCAGATCCAGTATCAAGGGGAATTGGACATGTCTGTTCACCTTACAAATGCTGTATCCATTCTAGAGGGAAAATAATCAAAAGTGATGTCACTGAAATGATTTACAAGGAAATGCTTCAATGCATTACAAAAGACAAAAAATGATCAAAACAGAATGTGTCTTGGTCTTTAAATAGCTGGTTCACAGCTGCGTGAATAAAAACTGCTTGGCTGACTGTCAACTGGATCAAAAGTGTAAAAATGCTGAAATTCTCTTGAACTGACTTACCTGTTGAAATCTCTTCAAATGAAGTGTAAGCACCGGTGGGGGAGACGAGATCAGCATTTGCTTCAAGGCATCAGTGTAGACATTCTTCTTGGACCCTAAACAAAGCATGAAAAGACACATTTAATTGAGCCCCTAAGCGAAAAAAGCTTGGACCAAAAGGCACAGCATATGAGGAAAAAGACCAATTATACACAATGTTATTGGCTTCCTGCCCTGTTAGAATTACTGGATTGATGAGACTGTTTTGTACAACATCCCCAAACATGTTTGATTAGTACAATATCAACAACAATAGGTCAAATATGATTACGTAGAGAAATTCCTCATACCTCCAGCTTTGTCTTTTGGCTGCCGTTTAGTACATGTGACACAGAGCAGGCTGTTGTTCTGCGTAAGGGTTTCCACTTCTGTGAACTGGAAAAGGCATGACTGCACTGAACACTCTTGTTTCTCAGGGGCTATCCTGGTTGCCATTGTGTGGAAGGCCAGCTCTGGATCCTGATTTACTACAGTGTACTCTTTAGCCTCCAGGGGCTCATCTTCACTCTCCATGACTTGTTCTGTGGCATCAGAGTCTTCTATGAAGGCGTCATCCAGGGTTACTTTCTCCATGTCACTCACCAGCTGCGTGTCTTCCTCTTCTTCCTGATCCATGTCAGACGTTTTCTCATCGTCTACGGCGCTGTCCTTTGAGTGCTGCTCCTCCGATAAGACAGTGAAACGGTTGCTGACCGGTGATGTCGCTGATGCGTCGCAGTCAGTGATTGAATCGTCGTCCTCCTCTTTTTCGTTCTCATCCTGGATTGTGTCTGGGTTCTTCTGGTCCTGCTCAGACACATCGGTTGGCGCAGGATTTCCTTCACTCGGTGAAGCTTCCTCCTGCATGTCATTGTCAGCATTTTCCCCATCATTTGCATCTGCAGTAGATTCTGTCTGCTTGCTCTCTGTCTGGTTTGGAGATGTGAGACTGTCCAAAGTGACTCTGCCCTCAAACTTCTGCTGCCTCTTTTGATGCTATAGGCCAAGAAAGGAAACAATGCACACCAGTAATTCAACACACATCCATCAAAAGATAAATTCATGGAAAAATCTAAATGTAATTAAATTCCACTATATAAATTCAGTTTGGTACCTTTGCCTGCTTCTTTGCCTGCTTCTTTGCCTTCTTCTGCTGGTACTTGCTGCCACCTGCAGTGGGAATGTCATCATTTCCATTTGTCAAAGCGGGGCTGATTCTGCCAACCGGACTCAACTCAGAGGTGGTCTGAATTGCTTTTTTCTGGTTCTTCTTTCTGTATGCCTGTATGATGTGGTCACAAGACGGCACATGCATGTGAGACAAATGAGCACTTAACGTTCTAACTCATTGTCCAAAAAAAACATTAATAGGGGTTTTACCTCATCAGCAACAGGAAGGGAAAGATCCAAAAACATCTCGGTGACTACAGACACCTGTAAGCAAAGTAGAGGCCATTTAGCTCGACAACACAACATCATAAGGCGTCTTCAATGTTTGCCAACAATACATACCGTTTTACACTGCTGACACATTATAGTGCTGGTCATTTCCCCACCAAAAACGTAGTCGACAAAGTTTTTCGGGAATCCATTTTTCTCATACTCTGAAATCAGAACTTCATTGTCAGATGGCCACATTTAACTTATAGGTGTGCTTAGATTGTAAACTATAATAAGAGCCAACATGTTTTAGCTTGCTCACATGACAATGACCACAAGATGTATCGAAATTCCTTACCTTTAACTAGTGTTTTCAGCTGCTCTCCATCTGCGCCTTTTCCAGATTCTTTCAATGCCTCAGTGATCCCTGAGCTTACTCTCTGTAGAGACAAACACAATCTTGAGATGATGATGAAAATAACCTTTTGTGAACCATACGCGGGATATCTTATATAATATAATCATTTTATATCAGATATAAGATGTACGACCCTTTCACAGAATCTCAGTAATTTCAGCCTCTTCACACTCCGATTGCATTCTTGTAAAACCTCCGCTCTGTGAAAATTGGCAAACCTATCAGAGTAGCTTTCTGGGAAAGCAATATCTCAGAGGTCATTAAAAAAGAGCTATTTTGCCACAATTCTTTGCATTTCACACATAACATGTTCCTCAATCTGCAAATAAATTTAGAAGCTGACTTGGTGCCAGTGGGCTGGAAACTAGAAGAATCTAAGTGCACAGTTCAGTGCGTATCAGCTGGCTGCCCTGGTGTCAATAAAATACTGTGCCATGCAACATTAGCCACTTGTAGAACTGCAGTTTCCATTTCAAGTGCAAAAACTTTCACCAATGTGTATACAGACATTTATTCAAACTGAACACGTACTTTGATCTCCTCAGCTCGCATCCCATCCAGAAGATAGCGCAGCAGCTCCTGACTATCTTGCTGCTGAAATCCTTTGAACCTGGCAGCTCTGCAGAAAGGAGACAAGACAATGAAATATGCTCGGGAGTATACTTGAAGCACATATTAATGGTTAGTTGAACTTGAACTCCTGGTTCTCACTTTTTACAAACTTGTGTGAACAGCTCCCGCGGTGTTACCACACCCTTCTTGGCTTCCTGGATCTCATTCAGTAGTTGACACATAGCCAAAGTCAGGGATCCAGGCTGGTCCAACTGTACTTTGATAGGCTCCTGAAATCATGATAAAAACAAGTCTTTAAGTAATAAACAGTGTGTTTTTGGTAGGAAAAACCATAGCATTTTTACAGCTTAAAGAAAATATCTAAGAAACAATGGCAACACACCAGTTCTGAGGAGGCAACAGGTTGAACGTCCAGACTCATTTTCTCTTCTGTCACTTTGTTGAGAGTCTGTCTTAAGAGCTGTGTTTGGGAGAGATTCTGGAAAAGACAATGAAAGCAGTTAATATTAACTCAACGATTTAGGAAATCTTTCATCTTAATGCTACGACCCCTATTACGCACAATCTTACCTGAATAACTGCATTAAAGAAACACGTGTTTCCTAGGTTGCTCAGCCCCTTCACTAAAACGCCACCGCTGTCTTCAGATGTGCCGTTTTTTTGTGATTTCCCAACCGCCTCTTTCTTGACATTTTTCTTTGGACGGTCCTTTTGGACGTTTTCTTTGTTCTCCTTGTCTTCACTTTCCTCTGCTTTTAAGGGCTCTGTCTTTTGCTCAACTTCCACCAAGATGTCTTCCTCTTTCACTCCTGAACAGCCAAACAGAACATGGTTATAAAGACATGTAATTCCAACAAACCTTATTAAAAAAAAACCCACAGTGAGCCTGAACCTACTTTTCTGCGGCCTGTTTATGGGACCTGCAGAGGTTTGTTTTTGCAGGTTGGTCACCAGCTGAGCCAGCTGTCCTGTTCTCGAGTACTGGACTTCATCATCACATAAGTAACACCTGGAGGTTGGGCAACACATGGAAAAAAGGAACAATCAAAACACTGTTATTAACACACCGCAGTGAAATCAACACACTATAACAACACACTCGTACTCACCACACACTCCAGTTGTCCAAACTGATCACCAGGCAATGTGGATCTGACCGCGGAGTCTCGTAATGTTTGATGGCATGCTGATTCTCAGAGGTTCGTCCACATCCCTGGTAGAAATAAGACACACCTGCTCATTTAGCATGAAGTCATGTCATACACTTTCACAATCTAAATGATCAATAGGTTGAATAGACTCACTCTATGGCCGCATTTCAAGCACATCCAAACAGCTGCTGTTTCTTGATCCTCTTCAGACTCCTGTTGCAGGGTAGTGCTGGTATTTTCTTTATTTTCTTCATGCTTACAGTCCTGGCAACGCGTCAGATCAGAATTCACAGAGAGTTTCTTCAGTAGAGTTTGGTCTGTTCCCTTCTTAATATGTCTGCAGGATGGACCTGTGAAGAAGAAAAGGTGGAAGTAAAACAAACAGTGAGAATCTCTCTCTAGGCCTTCCACAGGTTATCACACAGGCCATGAAGATGATGATACATTCTTTACCTGTCAGGTCAATGTCATCTTCCTCTCTGGAGCTCTTATCCTTCCCCCGTTTCCTCCCCATTTTTACCTGATGTTCAGCACAGGAGATGAATGAAAATCAGACAGAAGTTCTCTGAAGTGTCGTTAGCTTTGGCTAATGGCTACATGAGATTATAATTCTGCTACACACGATTAAGTGCCAGTCAGTGTTAGAAGCAAACATCAATGAATGTAGGGTTTAAATTCACGACCATCCTCATGGTCCAGTCAACTTACTGTATTAAACGGAGCCTGAACCCTTCACAGTTTTCAGTTTCGTTTACTTTGAGTGGATGACTTCACGAATCCGCACATAGTTCACTTTGTTTACGAATTACAGCCGTTAAATAAAATACTTAATGTAAGAAATTTGTCCCACAAAGTTTCCAGTTCTGCCAAAAAAAAAAAAAATCACTCCGCTGATTTGGCAGAAAAATCCCAGCTGACACATGCAGACAACAGAGGAACAAAATGTGATGGTGTCGCTGTTTCTGCTGGTCGGTACGTGTGTTTCCTGTGTGCGTCGATTGAAAGAGTCCGAGTGGAAACAAGGCTCGATGACTAGCTGTGTGCTACTTCCATAGACACTCGGTTGTTGAACTAGCCTGCTTGCTCTATATAGGCTTTATATCTAATTTAAACAGATTAAATTAATGTTACACGTTTGACAACAAGCGAGTTAAATTTAGCTCCTGGTAAACACGCATGTAATTTGTTAGCAGAGTTGTGAATAATGACATGTGGCACAACGTTAACTTAAAGCGACAGTGTCATTGAATCTGGAGACAGAAAGCTGTTTGAAAACAAGGATATATATTTTTTATTTTTTTATGTAGAACAGTATTGTAGGTCTTTCGCCTTTATCAGCATGTCTTACTTGGAGTGGGCAGAGTCTCAGCTTGCAGAAATGGAGCTGCTGTCCAGCATGTTTCCCACCCAGGAGGAGCTGGAGATGACAGACCAGCTGGCACTAGCTGAGCTCAGGGAGTATGTGGAGAGCTCAGACTCAGCAGACAGCCCTCCGGCCTTCAGACCTCAGTTTCTCATCAAACAGAAGCTGGACACTGCAAGCATGGACATGGTACCCGAATAACCGACTGTCCTAGTATGTCAATGTGATTTAAATGTGTCCACAAACATAACATTTTTGTTTTTTCCTGTCTTCTCTTATTTTTGTCGCTCCACTCAGACAGATGTCATTCTATCCTGTGCCTTTCCATCTGAGTATCCCAGTGTGTTACCAGAAGTAACAGTCCGGTAAGCCATTGTCCACTTCTGATGTGTGGTAAAGGTGATAAGAGACAAGAATTTGAATAACCAGATTACTTGCTGTAAAATAATTATAATCTCTTCACATAATTGTGAAGATTGTTGAAAACAGAACATCGCAAATGGGCTGCAACTATTGATTGTTTTCGCTATTTAGCAAATAATCGTTTGTCAATGTCATAAAAGCTGTGAAAAATGTTCGTCACTATTTCCCAGAGCTGAAAGTGACACCTTCAAATGACTTCTTTTTCCCAACCAGCAGTCCAAAACCCAGAGAAAAGCAGCAAATCCTTACATTGGAGAAGCTGGAAACAGCAAATGTTTGACATTTTTGCTTTAAAAAGGAGTTAAAAGATTAATTGGTCATCAGAGCAGTTGGCGACTACTTTTCTTTTGATCAGCTAATCGATTAGCCTAATCATCTAATTGTTGGAGCTCAACATCAACATGTTCATATGACCCAATGTTATGATGTTATGATGGTTCAACTCATCTGTGTTGTGTGTGCAGGCTTCACCAAAAGTTTTCCATTTGGAGGTCATGTGTTGATAGGAGCCTGTAATGAAACGTCAAATCACGTCCAGCAATTTGACAGTTTCCAATACAAGCGACAGACTCATTACACAGATTAAATCGAGTTATGTGACTGTGGCAGGAAGTAAGAGGATATATTCTGCAGTTGTGGCCTTATTTTAAGTGAAGAAATCTGCATGGTTGAATGCGGCTGGCATATAATTTGCTATAAGTCTGTTGATGAGTAGTGGGAATCACAGCTAAAAGCTCATTTTCATTATAAAGCTGAGTAAACTTAAAGAAGCAATTGTGGATAGAAAAATATTATTGAAAAATATTATGTATACATGATAAAGCAAAATACTTTAGCAGCAATTAAGGACAAACACCTTGTAATTTGCTTTCAGAAAACATTGTCTCGGGAGTAGTCATTCATATAAATAATCCTATCAACCTCCTTAAGATCTGTTCTGGTTATTTTATGCAATGTCACAGTGCAAATAAGCCTCTTGAAGATTTCCTTTAGAAGTTTTTGTTCCCAAGGGTTGATACTTCTAGGTCCAAAGGCCTTGAGTCTGCTCTGAATCCTTCTTACAGCATGTTTTATTTGTGCCGTAGGTGTGCTGGTCTCAGCAGGGCCCAGCAGACACAGCTCCACTCAGATCTCAATGCATATCTCACGAAAAACTGCCAGGGGGAAGTGTGTGTGCTCTCTGCTGTGGACTGGGTGAAAGACAACCTGCAGCTCTTCATTAATACGAGCTTATCAGCAACACCGGCTTCTAAGAAAGAGTCTGCTACTCCACAGCCACAGGAAGTCTTCAGCCGACTGTGGATTTACAGTCACCACATATACAACAAGGTGAAAAGGAAAAACATCTTGGAGTGGTCCAAGGAGCTGGGCCTGTCAGGATTTAGCATGCCTGGGAAGCCTGGTATTGTGTGCGTGGAAGGTCCTCAGTCCGCCTGCGAGGAGTTCTGGTCCAGGTATCTTGAGCGTTGTTATTTTTAGCAGCTGATGTCACAGCCAGAAGCCTGCTGAGGTGCCAGGTTTATTATTTTCCAAACTTTTTTCCCATTTCACAGAGTGAAGGTTCTGACATGGAAGAAGATCATGATTCGACATAGAGAGGATATTCCCCTTGATCGTCAGGGCGAGGACAGCGGGACCGTTGAAAGTATAGACTCCCTGCGCAAATTCACAGGCTTTGAAGAGGCTATGTTTGACCCCCATGGGAACAGAGGTAATCACATGGACCTTGGGCAGCTCTACCAGTTTTTAAATGAGAAAGGCTGTTGTGACATCTTTCAGATATATTTTGGCATTGAAGGGAGGTAGTGGTAGGACCACGAGAATAGATATACATGGCTGCTTGACTAGTGACTTGTCATTGACATCAATTCTCCTGAAAATAAGTGCCAACTTAGAAATGGAAATGCATTCAGTCGTGTGAAAGCTGTTCTTTGTCTTACAACCAAGCACATGGACTGAGCATATCGTCTCATGCTGATAAACTGATAAATGAACCACTTTTTATGGATGTTGCACAGCCGTCACACTCGGGACCTCATTGGAATAAAAGGCAGACAAAAAACATTTATGCACTATGAGAAACAGAGTTATCACTCTTTTAGCTAATAGGCATATTTTTCCAAAAGGAGTATTAAAACTGTGTTTTTCTGAGAGTTTTCTCAAGGACCCCCATGTTATATTTGCAAGTTTAATACTCCTGCATGTGCCACAGATCACACCTTGCCCTAGGTGTTTCTTTCCTCAAATGGCACCACTGTGAATTACCACCAGGCTATTATAGGATTTTCAGGTCTGATATCACATTAATAATTGGACAACATAGTCAACAATACGCTAGATATTTGTTTATGAAATCTGTTGATTTTCCTCTTATGAATTATAGATACCACAACCCCAGAAAGTCTCTCTACAATTTTCTTTGAATGATTAGCGCTTAGATAAATTGTGCATAATTGTGGATCACACTCTTGCAATTAAAACATACTCCGATTGAACATGAATCGCATTTTTAGAAGCTAGCAAGACTGATATGGAAATTAAAAGAAAAAACATTCATATAGATTTTTATATGGATTTTGTGCCTTTTGGGTTCACTGTCGAGGCGATCACTACAGATGCATTTTTTTTTTTTCATAAATATTTCATAAATGATTTCATTAGCACAGTGCACTCCATACGTACAATTTATCTATGGAAGTCTGTAATCAGTTCATACCATTACACAATGTACTTTATGTATTCTAATGCTGTAGAAATGCCACTGGAGATTTAAGGAGTTTGAACCCTGAATGAGCATTTCAGTGTTCAGGCTTTGTTAAACATTAACTGATGGAACAAATGAAAATCAACATATTGTACCTAATGAACTCCAAATCAACATAGAGTTATTTGATGAAGAGAAATTGCAAGTACACACAACGTTAAGAACAAGCCAAAGCCAAATGTTCAGTGGTTACAGGCACCAGAGTGAAGTTACTTGCGAATTTGCTCTGTCTACAGTGCCCAGCAGATGGCAGCATTATATAATCCACATTCACAAAGACAGCATGGCATCCTCAAATGTAACCTGTTATTTCTGGATGTTAAAATATTTAGACCTAATAGAATACATAACCTGGATCCCAGAAGAGCTGCCGAAGAAAATAATGAAGCAATTGTATAATAATGATTTGGCCCAGAACAATTTAAACTGCTATTTGGATCAAATATGAATAATGTGCTTTGTCGAAAAATATGTAACTTTCATGAATCAACCATGCAGATCAAAGTATTATAATAAGTTTATGAGGTTAAAAGGTTTTTACTGTGGCCTTGTGCCTTCCCCAAGAGCAAGACACAAGCAGCGTTGTGGACTCTCTTTGTAAAAGCTGTAAAATAAACCACAGTTTTGTCTAATTTCTGCTTCTTTTTAACGATGATTTGGCCTTTTAAGACATGTTTCCTAGAATTACCAACAGATACTAGATCAAGATTTGAATCCCAGTCCCTCTTTTGTCCCGGGGGATCTTGGTCAGCTGGTGGTCCTGGTGTTGCTTCTGCTCTGTCCTGTTCTTCCTGATTTTACGGGTCCTTGCTTTGCCCTCACAGAGTAGACATTAACTCCGGTCAGAGTACCAGCTTGCCTCTTCAGAAGAGGGAAGAGAAGAGAGTCTTATGTCTGTTTGTTTATCGAGGAGAGCTCGACTCCCAGGTGCATCCGCAACTCCAGCTTCTCTCGCAGGAACTGATGCTCTAAATTAGGATGAGCAACCTCTTCCACCCCCTCACCCTGTGTTTCTGGGTCTAATATCCCTTTTTCAGTCAGCATTTCTACAGTAAGTAGAAGCTGAATGAGCCAGTTAATCCTCTCATCCTAACAGTACTGTATATGGACCTGACTTAACAGTTGTCCCTGCTCTAAATAACCAGGATTTATGCAACTTAAACTAGCTTCATTTCATGCTTACTTTATGTATCTGGCTCTTAGCTGTGATCCATCACGGATGTAAGGCTGCAGAACATCCAATCAATATTTCAAGGGATTTCTAAAATATTAAAAGATTAAACTGATGTATGCCAAATACAAACAATTAAGGTTTATAAAGCAACTCCAAAGGTGGCAAATGCTCTCTATCAATCAGTATTTTTGCTGTGGAGTTTGAATTAGCTGACATGAATACTGGCCCTTTTCTAAATTTTGATATCATCTGCCATAATTGAATGTAATGATTTACATTATTTCATAGCAGCTTTGATAAAGCAATGACCAATGGAGTATGAACAGCCAACTTTTCTAAGAATTCAGTGCTAAAAGTTCTTTCAATAAAGAAATTCGTTTTTTACTCCACGCCTTTAATTTGTTTCATTCCATGCACAGATGACTTTCAAGATGCTTCATTGATTTTCTTCCATTCTTTCTGGTCTGTCTCTTCAGTCCTCTATAGCCATAACTATACAGCAATAGACACGCAGAAAAGCAGACTACATGCCCAACGTGCTAATTCAAAGGAAATGTGTCGAGGAATGTTTGTCTTACAGTGTTCCTCTGCTCACTTGTTTCACACTGTGAATCTCCTCTTTCTTCATTCATTAGGTAAGTGCACTGATGAGTGGCATGAACAATGTTCCGGCATATGATCCCGACATCGCCAAAAATGACTGCAAAGCCTAAACTAAAGCCATAATGAATTTGTTCATTGTGATATGGAATAGAGAAAAATGGCAACTGGCTCCCTACGCCAGAGGTTCATTGCTGATATCTACCTGCCAGATGTGCAAAAAGTAAACGTGTTGTTTCTTGTAGTAGTCAATCTCATCTGTTTCAGCAGTGTTATTGACCTGTATTGCAGCTACGGCCATAGTGCAAGTCATTAACGCTACCTCCGGTCAATACAGGCCAGTAACATCTTAACAGGTCAAGAGTAGACTGCTCCTTAGCAGCTAAATTAGATTCTATGTTGCTGAAACTGACCTTCAATTGCTATATTCTCCATCCTTTACTGATAGATAAACAGTTCAGTCCATAAGAGGTATAACCGAGACAAATTTTTGTTCTACTGCCTCTGAACTCGAGTGCTTTGTATTTTAAATGAAACCATGAATTCAGCAGATATCTTCCCCTTTGATGCTCTGACAGGCTTGTTGTCATCATTTCGTATTGATTGTTTCTGGGAATTAGTGTTCAGAGGAGGAAAACATGTGACCAGGTGACCGGCTGACTGGCCAGTCAAGAATGTTTATTAGCTATTCACATGTTTGGATTGTGGATTTGAATTGTCCTTCTGCGTTGTACTAAAATTGGGGGGCGGTGTGTTAAAAGACAGGATTTACAGCGCTACAGCTAAAATCTTAAATGAAGAGCACCAATAAAATTACAGAAATTAATACAATCTAGGAAATAAATAATGTCATGAATAAATTTGCCCTTGAGCAAAAGAGAGAGAGAGAGACATAATTTTAAACAGTGAGTGTCATATAAATGCAACTTTTCTATCAGCCATTTCTCAGACTCGTCCTGTGACGCATCAGGATATATACTATATGATTTTCTTGGTTTTCTGAGTTCAACATTGATTGCTCAGTATAGATGTTAACTCTTAGAGGTGAGAGTCAGCACTGTAACCTGAGTCATTTTCCTTATAATTTCCATAGTACAGAACTGAAACAACAGAGGATATCACTGTCTTTCAACTCAGACTGCACTATAGCTACACTGATAGAGGCCACTAATTGTATGATGATCATCCCATCTACCTGAACACTAGTTTGGACTCCATGTAAATGAAACGGCTCGGCAGATCAAGGTTCTGCTCAGGGTATCTGGAAATCTCTGGGGTGCTTTCTTGTTTCATCTGATCAGGGGTCTCTGCGACTCTAACATCATTATCACAAAACTGCAGAGACAAGGTTGCTCAGGTGGTGAAGGTTGGGGCAATGGTGATGTTCATTTTTTCCCACTTACCTGCCTCACAGCGTTTCATTGCTCCGTGACATATTAATATTTTGACATCAGATGAAAGCTGGGGAAACAGGACCTTCCCTAAATGGCTTTTTAGTCATTGTTGGTGAGACCATTGCATATTTGTACTCCACTGGGGTTACATGGTGGAGCTGAATAAAGGAGTGAGTGGAACAAACATTTCAGCTTCTGAAACAATCAAGAGACTTTTGCCCACTAACAACATTTCTTGGATCTTCTCGTCCTCATCATCCATATTGACTTTCCACCGATGCATTCACATCCCATGTTTGATGCAATGAGCTATCGATCAAAACTCAAACATGTAGCCTTGATCTAGCCAGCCTATACAGTATATAAAAAAAATACTGTACATTTTTGGAATTTCACTTCCTCAGGAGCAGTGCATGATGCATGGTGATTTTGTTTTGACTGACAGCAGCCATAGACGAAGTCTGCATGAGTCAGACTCAAAGTTTCCGATGTTCTGTTTGTAACCTTATTAGTTGTTGGCCCTGCTTGACTTGACAGCAAATCGATAAAACTTATTTAAAAAATGCACTGTGTAAAACTTCAGCCGCTAGGGGTCTCTCAATCAAAATAATACAAAAGAAGTTAGTTGCAAGAGATCATGGGAGTTTCTGTCTAACTTCTTAAACAACCGCTGCTAATGAAAATCTATCTACAACATGTTCACAGATGAGGCGATGTTTTAAAGTTTTAGTCACGACTTTCATCCTCACTTTCTAATTCTCTCCAGGAAGTTATAGCTGGCCAAATAGAACGCAACATTACCTTGAATAAAGTTCACAACTCAACAAAATATATGACAAAGGTCTACAGAAATATGACGTTATGTCTTCAAGTCCAAATATTTAGCATTTATAAGCAGTGCTCAATCATTAAATAAGTGGTTTAGATCACAGTATAATGAAGGCCTAAAAGTTAGCAGATGTAATTCTATAATAATGTATTTATTAAAAACTACAACTCCTCCTGTGGACAACCAGAAGTCGTATAAACAGATAACGCATGACAAATAGTGAAATATAGTTGTAATGATATAAAATGTCTTCAGGGGAGCAGTAAGAAATATTGAACATTAATAAATTCTTTACACATCTTTATATTTGCTTAGAACTAGTGTTTAATGATTGTATACTGCTTCTAAACCCTTAAACAGGGAGTCATAAAGTAAAGATATCCCACAATATTATCTCCCCACTATAGGCATACATCTGAAGATGCATAGTAAATGTGTTCTGTAGTTGATTCAGAGTAAATAGCTTGAAAAATGACTGCAGAAATTATATCCTTCATTCTTATGCCCATTTTGGCAACTCTTTGTGAAAATAATTTTTACATTAAACTTCATTCACACATGATTTACTGGTATTTTTCTTTTTTTCATCTTTTCAGACAATAACCCAATTCTGTAGGTCTATTGAACTGATGATGCATATAATTGAATTAGTTTTGAACGTCACAGTGAGGTATTTCAACACAGGGATTTCATCATGTCTCTATAGCTGGCACTCTCTCACAGAGCCAAGCTAATATGAATAGTATTGTTTTGAATTTCTTGAAGCTGCAAACACTGAACAGAAGGGTTTGAGAGTATTAGGACAAAGAATTTTTTAAACTTGTGCTTTTTTAAACTTCAAAGTCCTCACACAGATGTGAACCACAGGGCCATAATGCCACATTGTTCAGTATCTAACGTGAGCCAAATGTGTTGTGCTTTGCAATTGTTGCAAATAATCGAAAAATAACAGAACAGACTGTTTCTAGATAAGCATTAATCTTACCGTGTATTCTCAAATGTAGCACGGCATAGAACGACTCTGCAAGTTATTTGGTTGCATAAGTTGTACTGTGATATATTAAATGTGGCATCATAAGCAGTTAATTATTGTAAAATATAATCTAACCTCATAATCATATGCACATTTTTTTCTCTTTATTTTTGTAAAATAATCCATAATACCTTAAATAATAATGCTTAGAGTTGACCATGATGAGAATTGCATTAATGAGGAACGTATTAATTTGTACCCACCACTATAAGTTTAGTATCGATTGTGTTGGTAAATCCATCATGATGCCACGAGAGCTGCACAACAGAGCCCCCTCTCACAGCATATCAGTCTGTTAATTCGCTATGTGTTGCATTACCATTTCCAATTCAGCCAAAGTAAACTCCATAATCAAAGCAATTAAAAACACAATCAGTTGTGTTTCCAAGTGCTATGTGAAAACTTGGCCTAGCAGCTCTTTGGGATTCTGGACTTTCTCTCCTGATGACCCCTCAAGGTGAACTTTTGTATGGCTGTCCATCCTATGAATACTAAATATGGCTGAATTAAACATTTTCCCTCTTCTCACTACTATTTAATCAGTTGTCTTACTGAGCTGTCTGTCTGGAGTAATCCCTGAGGCTCACCATCACACTGACTGGCATCATAAAGACGACTGGCACGCTGCTCTGGAAGTATTCAAGCCTTAGCAATCCCACTGGTCCTTCCCCTCTTTTTGTATGCGCTCTCTAACAGCTCCAACCCCATAAATCTTGAGCAGGTCTTTGATACTTGCTTGCCATGTGCTGTGTCGTCCTTTGACCAAATCTCAAGAATGATTTATCTTTGCAAAGCGCTTTAATATAGATATAGATTTATTTATTTAATCAGATCAGAGCAGATTTATTTTCAATGTGATTAGGGACAAGAGAGAATGTCAGGCATACTTTTTACCGTGTGTAAGTGTTTTTTTTTTCTGAATATCTTTAAGTGGAACATATTTCAATGAAACGTGTCAAACTAACTGTTGGAGTCAATAAGTCTGCCAGAAACTCAGCTGCACAGATATTCTATAACAAACTATAGGTGTATTTTCAATTAAAATCATCTCTGCTTAGAACCACCTATGCATACAATAAAAACAAAAAAATGTGATATGCAAGGCGAGCTTCACTTGCAACAGAATTCATTGATGTGATTTGATTATTTATGCTATAGATAAAAGTACAGTGCAAACAGCAGCGCACTGTGCTGAAGCATATGTTGTGTTACTGATGCTATTTTAAACCACAGGCGATTAAACCTGATGTTGTCCTATAGAACGACTGTACATAATGAATTCAAAGAAAAACAACTAGAGGAGGACGAAGAGGACCTTGATGATAATGAGGCCAACATGAGACGTCAACATGTGATATTCACTCACATCCAGAAAGCTGTTTGTCAGAACCTTTTCAATACAATGTTTACACATGAATATTCTGTTTGCTTTGGAGAGTCTTTCTTATCTGAAAAGGAGGAAATTGCTATCACAGAATACACAGGAGCAAAAAATGTTATGTTCATTAAAAATGTGGCCGTAATCATTTTATTTTTAAATTCCTTAAATTCTTTTCCCCCGTCCTTCTTCTTACCTTTTAGAAACATGACAACTAAAGTTCACAAAAGTTTGTCAATGCTGCTCTTGGTGAAACGTGATAATGAGCTAGTGGCACATCCCCTTTCTAAAAAATGTCGGCTTGTTGTCCATTTATTAATTGGCTAATTATCCATGCAGTCACTAACACGTCTCTCCCACTTTTTAACATGATATTTCCAGTATGAACATACATCATTTCCTGTGTTTTCACATTGGCAGGATATAACAGGATCCTGCCAGGATAGATGTAAATGAGCCATTAAATCAGGTTACAGAAGTTTAGATCTAACAGATACAGTAACAGCACCGCAAAAACCATTAAAATGATATGTTATGAAAATGTCGAAAGCTGAACACTTCAATAAAAGGTGCAGCACTGTCTTTTGACTGTGAAGAAAAAATTAATCTCTGGTATCAAACTAATGCTAAGATTTCCTATAGCTGTCATTTTATTGGAGGAACATCAGTCTCCCACTCACTAATATTCCAACTTTAATTAAGTCTCTGGTGAGTTCTTTGGAAGAATCTCAAGTGCTCAAATCCAAACAGATGGCACACTATTTATTGCATACCTTATGCCACAGGTACAAGCCTTTTCTTCCCCCAAAAGACTAACCGAGACATGGCTTCCCTTTATGTGCTCTCCTGGGTCTGCACATTTCAAAATTCAGCCAAACAATACAGGGAAAGTTGGTTTTAATTAGATCTAAAAATACAATATAGAATAAATCAAGTGGCAGACAGACAATCCCAGGGCAGGCTATTTAAAGATGCACCACAGAGAACTTGAGTCTGTGTGGATGAATGAGTTTAAAATACAGTGGGTAGCCCTGTTTCAATCATCAATCCACGGGCCTGCATGTGGCCTGTTTCGAACAGCGGAGCCGCTGCCTCACAAAGTGGAAGCCCTCATGCAGCAAACAAGGGAATTGTATCTGACTGTACACATTCATCTAGACTAATGGCATGGTGATGCATCCAGGGGGATACACAAGCTCATGTTCTTTGTTCCAGATCATTTGACTCCTTCTAACTTCAACTCGCCCCTGTCACAAGTGGAAGTGTGAGTGATCTGTTTAATCTCATCAAATATGATTAGGCAAAACACATCTCAAGATAATATCCTACAGTCGTCTGATTCAGCAGCGATACAGATGAGGCGTGAATGTTGCAGCTATCAGTCAAAACGCTGGCTACGGAAGAATCAGCTAGGCTCCACCTACATGAGCTTTACATGAAAATGTGCTTTTTTTTTTACAATTCCCTGAGTGCACCTGTAGTTGCCATCATCATGATTTTTTTTCTTGACTGCAATGACTCCTTTTTCAAGGTAGCAAAGTAGGTGTTGTAAACATGCTGGTATTATTCTACCCAATTCTCCATTAGAATGAGCTGTCAATCAAAAGACAAAACCCATTTACACAAACAATGCAACCCTGGGCTTCGAAGGGCGATGATAACAGACTCTGAACACAAAAGTTCAGAAATTGAAAAAGAGGATCTTGAAAAATGATGAATTTCATCTTAACTGTCTGCTCTTTGCACCTCGTGTTTGTTTGCAGAGCAATGATTACAAGTAAACTCTTCCAAAATATTTGTTCTGCCTGGCAGGCAATATGACAGATGACACAGTATTAATAAAATAAAATAAAAACTGTTAATTTTTCCTGTTGGGAATGTTATGGATGTTGTTATCAGTTAATACAGTACTGACTCATGGTTAGGTTGAATCACTGGGTTACTTCACAGTGTCACCGTCACCTGTTAAATCTGTAATTTAAAAGAAGTTTTAGAGGACAAACATTTCCTCATCAGCTCTGTTTAGCACACCGCATTCGTTTTGCAATCCCACTCCATCTTTGAAATCCTTTTATCCATTTACGTCCTCGGCAAATCGCCCAGTGAATTACACAAGGCAATTTACATGCTCGGATAGTGAAAACAAGTGGAATTACTGTTATTTCTGTATAAAACGCTGTGCTGTTAATCCAAAAGAAGGACCACTATTTGTGTCAGGGTTGGAGGGCTTTTTCGCAAAGTGTTGCTAAGGCTCCTCCAGTTGTCACTAATCTACAGCAGAACTGTGGGATGAAAAAGAAAAAGAAAATCCAAAGTGTGTTGATTTCAGACTGGGCCAAGTTACTGTAAGAAAACTTTTCTACCGGAGTCTTGTAGATGCCAGAAAGAAGGCAAATATTTTTAATTGTACAGGACTGAAAACACAACTGCAAGGACTATTACCTCAGGAATTCATGTTCAAGATTGCAGAATCAGAATAATGCTGCAGACCTCATATGTTTAAGCGTAATAATGTTTTTATTTTATTTATTTTTTTAAAGATATCAGTTCGTCCCTGAAGGATTTTTGTCAGAGACTTCTGTTCTGCTATGATAAGAGCTTATTGTGAGCTGGAGGACTGATATGGACCCTGCCTACAGGGTACAGTGGGGATCAGTTTCCTCAGTTTAGTAAGACTTACAAGGCCTCCTCAGAGGTCATGCTGTGATTGTTACATTGCCCACGGTATGGTTCTCACATTTCAAGGGTAAAAAGAAAAATCCATTTTCCAACTCACTATTTACGATTGCACATGAGTGTTTCTCCCTCTCGATATCCAATTACTAAATTATGATGAATTCTTCGCATTATTTTCTGCCAGGCATTATTCAAGACAGTCTATCTCAATTTACATAGCTTAACGAAGCACTGAGCTTTTAATAACGCGAAGGAGTGTGATAGTGGGAGCTGATGTTTATTTGAACTGGCTGGGCTTTTGGTAGTAATGATTATGAAGTGAGCATTGGGAACCGTCTCTGCGAGAGGAGAGGGGGGGAGCGAGGCGTTGTGCGAAGCCGGCAGATGGTTGGCCCGGACAGTGTGTTGATAATGGCAACATTAGTCTGCTGGGAAGCAACATTATGCTCAAGGTCAATGGGAGCTGAAGAATGGAGGATCATAATGACTCGGGCCCCGTGTCCTGGAACGAGATCTCCCTTTAAGGATGTCGAGATATTTGATATGAGCTCAGTAATCTGCACAAGGCCATTATATCCATCCTCAAATTTCAGAAAGTTCATTGGTGTCACTGAAGCAGCAATAATGGGTTATAAAAGGTGCTTTCTTTTCTTTTTCTAAATTGGCAGGGTTAGTATCCAGATTACTTTTAAATGTAAGATTTGCTTTAGTCAAATGTAAGTTTGAAAAGGTGTAGTTTTATAATGCTCGTCTACAGACCATTACACTTCATGTCCATACATATGGCCTTGTTAAGATAATGTGGCTGCAGTGTACAGGTGCACACAATGTTCTTGGAATACTCTTCAAATTTTCCCATATGTTCCTAATATATCCTTGGTATTTTCATAAGCACACTAGAAGTTCATTTTGCATAGACTGCATTTTAATGCATACTAATCTTCACCTAGAGCACATATTTATCCAGCAGTAATCCTTATTTACACTAATTAAGAATACATGAACACTAGTAATACCTGTACCAATTTATAAGTCAGTGATCCATACTGCTCCTCCATTTTACAGAGGCAAGATTTCTACATATTTTAACTCAACAGTCGTTTCCACTTGATTGCTGCTTCAATGTCTTTCCCGCATTTTGCCATCTATTAGTGCATTTATTCCAGTGGTCTTTTTCCTATTAGATGCTTTTAATATTTACTTTTTCAATAATCCCACAGGGTTCAATAAAGTTTCATCTTAAGTGTTATTACTTCACTTCCAGTTAAAACGAGCTGCATCCCAACATCCTTGACCATAATGTCAAATCACAAAGTGTCTCGCCTCAGCCAGCCTACTTCCTCTCTCAAGTTTGTAAAAACAAGGGCAACAGCAGCACGCTGCGTTGACATCTGCGGGTAGTTTCATAAAGCCACTTCAAGCATATCGAGCTCAGCTCCAGTGAGACGAGGAGGAATTCGGGGGGACTCGAGTCTTCCTTTTGTCACCCTGTATTAATGCACAAATCATGAGCAGAGCCGAGAGCCTCGGGCAATCTTCCTGAGGAGCTTCATGGTTTTTTAATCCCCCAACACTTTGCATATATTATTAATACTAAAGGCTGAGAAATACTCAACAGTTGCTTGGAATAACAATTACAGTGCAACTTTGGTCACAGCACTGCCCATCAACATATTCTCCCTTTTATAGAACTGTAGTTGTGCAGACTGATATTGTGACCGTTGTAATTCACGATTTCAAAGCGTGACTCTCGAGTGCATAAAGTACAAGCCTAGTCACAACAAAAAGACAGTTTTCAAGTTGTTCATATTTTAATCCGCACTTTGTCTCTCTTTTTTCTTTTCTTTCTTTTTTTTTACAGTGGCATAGTTGAAAAATGAATATCAATACTGAGAAAAAAGCAAACCTCACACATCCCCCATAAAAAGCAAATTAATTACAGCGATTAAAACTTTGTACAAAATGAGTTATTTATAGCATCATATCGAACTAACAAAATAACATGTATGAGCATTGGCAATGTGGTTCAATGTCTTTGATACAGTGACTATATACAGTGAGGGGATGTCTGATTCACCAATGCCTCAACATGTCATTAGTACTGTTTGCAGCAAACTCAAAGGCCATAACGGTGATCCTTGTATTGTTTTGTCATGATAAGGTACAGAATTAAAAAATGGAAAAGTTAATGTCAGACAACTACTTTAGTAACAGCAATAATATCAATCAATATAGTATTATATAATAAATGTCAACCAATCAATCATAATGATAAATACATATATTTTGACCAGAATCTTTTTTTTTTCCTTTTAATTTTTTATTTTTTTTTACATTATAAGCAATTCATTAGAATCCCTGTTTGAAAAAATCTTCATAAGTATGAAAACAATCTCATCAAAGTGATGAGAAATGATATGACCAGAAATTAAAAGCTATAACTAGTGTTCTATCATTTACTAAAATTGAATAATTACACATTATTTACATGCCGTCTGGCAAAACAACTGCTTTTTAGATAAATGGGCAAAAATTAAGACTCATGGAATAATTTAAATACTGTATATGCTAATATACAAATTGCAATATGTCAGGGATCCCAAGATTCAACAATATTGTTCACCAATATTCACGTTAGCAAAGTATGTTACAGCAATATCCACACATTGAGCATAGTTGTTCAATCAAATTCAACATAAATAATGAACCCACACAAGGTTCCACACATTCAGTTTGGATTAAACATCAAATCGCCAACCAAAATTAAAATTCCTCATCCATGACGATATCTGCAAGAGTACTCAAATCTTCATCATGTGTCTGACACCATCTCTCCATCTAGACTCAAATTGAATCCTGAGACAAGAAACTGTTCATGTGTTTTCCCTCCTTGTTAGTCCTCAGACTTTGTGCTTTAATTTTTCGAACTGGTTCTCTGTTGGTACAAATCAACAGCATGAGCGGAAACTGAAAGTAAATCAATGCAGAAATATACAGACAGTGCTAAGAGGGAGTTGATTTCATCTCGAGACAATTACAGAGATTGTGCTGCTATGTTTTGTTTTGGCAAATTGTCTGGTCTGTTTTGCGATTTTTTGAACAAATGCAGTACGGCCATGGTGGGGCAAACCCCGGGCAACATACAAAACCACTGTTTCATCCCTCAAAAGAGTCTACTGATGTTGATGTTTGATACATTTATGCATTTAACACATTTTGATCTTAAAGCAAAACACTTTTAAAAGCTACGACTTGACTCCTAAGGTGAGTTGAAACACATTTCCTGTTGCTTCTGAATTTTAAAAAATCTGCAAAAAAGTTATGTAACACGTAAAGTAAGAGAGTAGAGAGAAAAAGTCAATGCAAGAAAATGCGGAAAAATATACAGCTTGTAGGCACCCTAAAACTGAAACAGCAATAATCCAGTTGTACATGGTTTACATTGATTACAAAAGGAGAAGGCTATATTGTCAGCGAGTGCTTTCAAAACAAGCTATCCAAGCATGAGCTTTCTGGAGAAGACAAAAGAATACTAAGTAAAGCAAAACAGGCCGTGTAGTAACGCTGAGGCAGCTTAAAATTGCATGTCTGCTGTCAAAAGTTGTCATGAAACGAAGGAAAAGAGGAACAGAGGTCTAAATGAAATACTCTTTCTTTTCCTCTGCATGCACATGGTTTCCCTCAGCATTGATGATGGCTGTGTCTGCGTCGGGGGCGTCCTCTGCTCCTTTGGCCTCATGTGTTAGATACGTCCCTGAAGACATACAAAGCCACAGCAAGTTATCCCTCTGCTGAGAAGTGCTAGACATATAAATGAGCAAGAAAATTGTTATTCAAGGCAGCTCAAATGACCTCTTTTACCTTTATGTCTGGCCAGATATCGTCCGAGAACTATTATCAGACACAAGGTGATGAAGACCACGACTGCAACGACACCGCCGATTAAAGCGTGGTCAGGTCCGTGTTGTCCTAAAGCATTGGGATCTGAGACAAGACAGAGACGGAGAGGGAAAAGCGGAGATATGTTGTTAACACCTGCAAGATGTTTCGTTGCTGTCTAAAGCAGCTGTAGAGAATTATACAACAGCAGCGACAACATTATACTCCTACAATTATCTTGGAAAAATACAGATGTAGCTCTAACACACAAAGCACAACAGTCCCAAATGAGCTTCTGTCATATTCAGAGCAACCTGACATCGCTGCTTTGAAGTGCTTGAAAAGAGGCATAAAAGAAGTAATCATAAGAAAATACCACAAATCTCTGCACAATTCAAAATATGGCATGAGCAACAGCAATGTGCTGCAAGAAAGTCTCGGCCTGAGTGATGTTTTAGTTTATTTTTGCCAAAGCCTCTACACATGCTGTCTTTTGTGTTTTCCCTGTGCTCACGGCCAGATTCTGCTGCTGAGGCTCAGGTTTTTTAAATAAGCGTTATTTAACATGAGGCCTCCTCCGGGCAGAGAGCGAGCTGAAGGTTTCCCAAGCAGGAGCATGCCTTTGTGTCTGTCCTGTAATAAACTGTAAGTGGCTGTGTCTTTACTGTGCACCTCGTGTGCTCTCATTATCTCAAGCTGATGAATGGCTATGGCTTGTGCTCAGTTTTGCAAAGTGACCCTGGGAAATGACGGCGGGGATGTTACAACAAACCTCGTTATATTCCTCTGTTAACGGAATGCAACCCTCATTTTCAGCAACCCAAAGTGTGGGAAGTTAAAAATAAAAAAAGATGAAGTTGTGAAACATGCAGTTTATTTGGAACCATGCAGGATAGAATCACCACAACTGCTTTATCAGGGACTCACAAGCAGGCGCTTCAGACTCTGAGGCAATAACTGTTTTGGAACAACAGTTTGGTTGCATGTCGATGGACATAATGATCTGTACAGGTGATTTCACTGTCAGCGAGGGGCATAAGCAATTTTCATGTCACACTAATCTGGGGCACACTGCTCATAGGAACAAGACAAGCAGGAATGCTCTCGCTGAACAGCATCTGAACTTGTCATCTCAACACAACTTGCTACTAATGCTTTCACCATAAAGTGTGAGTAAATGACCATCATGTTTTTAAACTTGTCCAAATATTTTTTTGAGATTCAATTCACATGTAAGTACACAGATTATTCTTATGTCAATCCTGGGACAAACTGACACCTAAGAACCTAACTACACACACTGTCACACAAGGAAAACTACAGACACTTCAGCAGATAAGAGACATCAGTTCTGTTTCCACCCAGGCTCGCATCGACACAAACCCAAGCATTTGAAACCGCTTGAAAATATAAACAGTGTATTTATCTAAAAAAAGTAAATACTATATCAAACTAAACTGAAGCAACCGCATGATTTGCACATAGATTAAATAATAAACATAAAACCTAGAAAAATATGGTAAACAGAAACATTTTTCAAGAACTATGTGATCAGAGTTCCCACAAATAAATTTTAGACTTGCCCCTCCGTTTCTGCTGCAATCAGATGGCCATAAATCAAATATTTACACACCAGCACAGATACAATCTCCAGCCCAGCTCCATTCAGATAGAGCCACTCATTTCACTGTGCAAAGACAAACCAAACCAGAAACATATTGTGTGATAACTTATGCAGCCTGTGACATGGCTGGAGAGAAAGCAGCTGGCGTCAGCAGAGTGAGCATCCATGCATGGTGATGGTTTGGCTCATGCTGTGTGGAGGTCGTGATGTGTCCTGACCCAGATCCAGATCCAGCATCACACACTGTAAATCTGGCTTGCAATGATTGTCTAGTGGGATATTTACCTGTTGTAGGCCCTGGAAAGTCTTTGGCTGTTGCCATGGTTGCAGATAGTGACAGCAATAGGGGGAGACGAGGGGAACAACACCGTGATAAAAAAGGTGACCACAAAGTTCAAAGGAAACATGAGAAATTAGCATGGTCTGTTTTTTTCTCTGATTTTTTTTACTTTGACAGCGTGCAGAAGTGACGCAATGCGAAGCTTGCTGTCAGAGCCAAATGCATGCTTAACTGGAGTCACTGGAAACGGTCACTGAGAGAGCAGCACAAGATACATCGACTTGGACAAGATGTGGGACAAAGGCTTTTTGGGGCGAACATCCTTAATGGGTCAGTACACCAAAAACTATGAATACATTTTTTCACGTATTTCTTTGGTGGCATATAGCCATGCATATAGTTTTAGTATGTCTTAGAAACAAGTCACTGACATCACCACTGCCATTGATTAAAGTTGTTAGCTTAGAGGCACTGGAAACATTAAAGAAAAACATCTCAGAACCAGGGAAAATACTTTAAATAATCTCAGAATCAGGTATCATTCACCTCTACCTTAGTATTCAACAAATATTGGGCAGTCTATGATTAAAGATAGGAAGCAGTATGAAAATACGGCTGAATGGCAAAGTTGCTTGGAAAACTAAAATCACAGTTTTAGTTACAATCAATCAAGAGATTACGAACAGAAGCCAAGCCCTTACAGTTTAGGGGTACCCTGTGAAATGTGCTTTTACCACTTGTAATGCTATGAAGCAGTATTTTTATACCGTCAATGGATGCCTGTTTACTTTATATTGTGCATGTGCACAAGGACCCACATGAATACGGTCTAGGCGTTACACATTCCTGCCAGCTCTTCTGCGGAAAGGCAGTCAAAAAGGCTGCAAGCTAGTAAACATGAACGTAAACATGCTCAATTTATAACAAAACGATTATGCAAATATTTCATCAGGGAGCGAGGCATTCAACATGTTCTCCAGACCTCAAGGATACATTTTGTTGATGTAACACACAACATAACCTTTGTTTGTTTACAGAAAAAATTCCCCAGGCCAACTTTGAGGTTAATGGGCCGATTATCAAAATGAAGATCATCTCAGATCTAAGTAACATTTGTGTTTTCTCCATCGCTACACAAAAGCTATTTTGACTGTTAAGGCAACCATTCAGCATTTTCTACAGCAGAGTGCTCTTGTGGCTCAATATGGCAACGTGGTACACAAACACTACAGCAGTAATTCCATCAGGAGAGACGACCTGAAGCAAACACATGGAGCATGTGATTTTGATCATCATTATTCAAATGTAATTGCATGTGTTCTTATTGTTTGGGTGTAATGGTTGAAACCATTCATCCTAAGAACCAAAGTATAAACACTCATGTTTTCTATTTTCTGCTTCTGCAAAGATGTAAATGTGTGCAGTGGGTTTACAAACAGCATCCACCTGATGTGGTTACTTACTCCTACGACGTCGGCATATCGTCAGCTCCCAATAATAAAACTAATCAGGAACTGTAATAAAAATGCTGGTGAGGTAACAGTGCTGTGTATAAAAAATGAAGCAGAGAGGAAAGAAAAAAAATAGACAGCATGGAATTCATCCAGTAAAACAATGCTATTTTCTAGCTCAAAGACTGTTGTTAGCTCATCAATCATCAACTGTGTGTTCAGTGTCAGTGTTGTGAGTGCATTGAGCGTTGAGGTGGGGCCATAGAGGGCTTACAAGCGTACCTGCAAATGCAGCTGTGACTGCCTATGCCCGACGTGGGAATGTCGGCATTAGCAGATTGGAAGAACAGAAGCTAGAGAGGGAGGCAGAGACGCTGAGGATGGAGGCACTAAGGTGATGACGTCCGCTAAATGAAAACAGGAACGACGGGGAGAAAAACAAACCTCTCCGCAGGGAACAGGCTCAACATGAGAAAACTTGCAGGGAAATCAAACGGCACAAATCAATTACTGTGCGAGGCTGGTGGAGTGGGTTAATTCTGGTCGTTCACCTTACTGAATACTGGCAAAATAATGAAGAGAAGGCACAGATTATTAAATAATGACTCAAGCTCTGACGGGCTAAATTCTTCTGGCAATATCGTTGGGTCTAGAGGATTGACGGCTCTGCACATTGCGATTACTCAGCATCAACTGATGGATAATACTAAAGTTCAGTCCCCCTGGACCTTTCTCAAACATTAGTATTATAAATAAATGCAAGAGCAGTGTGCAGGATCTTCTTTTCTCAAGAGTGAATTGATTCCTTCTTATGCACCTGCATCTGAGACATTTGGATGTGTGAATGGCCTTTGAAAGCATTATCATTTGGAAAGGATGAGTCATGCATGTGCGACTCATGTTTCTTACATCTATTAAATTTCCAAGCAACTGATGATTGGTTGGTAAATAGGCACACACAGAGAATGTAAAACTCATCAGGTGTCATGCTAGTTTAGGTGAAAATGCTTAATGAAAGAGGAAAATATGAGGGTAAGAGGTTAATAAGCGGTGCTGCTGCTTCACAAATAGCAGCCATTTCTCAACTGTACTTAACCAAACTATCTGTTACCACCGCTCTAACATCTCACTCAGAGTAATTATCATATACACTGTTTCCTTGCTTTATTTAATACAGTGTATTAAGGAGCGTAATTGCAGAAGGTGATAAATTGCGGCAGAGCGATGACATTTATTGCTTCTCAGCTCTCCTGTCATTAGCAAATTAGGCTTAGAGGCTGAGATGATCCGAAGAGACCCGGTAAGTATTCAGCCAGACACGGTGTAGCTCTGAAGAATGACTGTCATCATCAGTGGAAATGAACCCGTCTCACACATCTTTTACCTACTCGGCTCCGTTTTTCATCCTTCCCTAGTATCCACAGACTTTGTATAAAGTGTGAGAGGGTTATAAGCTTTGCCAGTTCCTCTATTAAGCTGCAAAAAGTGAAAAACAGCTCCCTGTCACATGAATATCTCAAAAAAATTGTTTCTTTTTGAATAAAAAGTAATTGGAATAAAAAGAAATTTCTTTCTGACTTTGAAATGTGAGCATTGAAATTTTGATCCATCATAGATTCCCACATATGACAGGATGGTATGAACTACCGTGACACTGATGCCTCTTCCCGTTCAATGAGCATGCTGAAAAAAAGAGACTGAGATAACAAAAAATGAAAGGATGAATGTGTCATCCTCCTTTTCCTACTGAAGGGTTTTTCTCTCACCAAAAAAACTGCCTTTAAAATCGAACAAAGAAGCTGCTGTGCATCCACTAACTGCTTGTGAGCTTGAATAAGTCCAGCGTCTGAGCTGTGATAAGTCGCTCCCAAACAAACTGCACTCTCGTGTGGGACTGTTTAATTGGCAAAAATGGAAACAAATAAATCCATGTTGAATTTTAATATTCTGTCCTTGTTTTTGTATTTTATTACTTGGCTGTATTTGATAAACGTTATAAACATGTGCTTGCAGAGGCCTTAATGATCCGTTTCCTGCACCATGCTGTCTTTATTCTCTCTGCCGCTCCACTGTCTCGGGATTAACTTATCTCTCCTCCAGGCGGTACTCGGAAGCTAAATTCTGCATCCTTAACACTTTCTTCCTGTTTCCTCATAGGAAGAGTCCAAAAGCTAAACCTGTGCAGCGATATGTACAGTACGGTGAGGTAAACTGGGTTATCCTGCACATTGCCAAGGCAAGATTTGGAATTTAATTTTTGAGGAAATAGTTTCCAAACTGGTGACCTGCAAGACTACAGATTTTTTTTTAAACTATCAGTGCTGGTCCAAAAATGGAATTATCCATAACTTTCATATACGTGAACCAAAAAATGACACAAATTTAGTAACACTTGAAAATAAACTTATTATTCTCATCCCCATATTTGTGCTCGGTTGTTGGAAGCCTTTTTATTGTAATTAATTATATCCTGCAATACCACCTGGCAGAAAATGCAACGTAATTCATTAGGTTTAAATTAACGTACCATAAGGTTTTATCCTGTTTACTATAAATTACATACATTTCACATCACAGCTGCCTCATTTTGCAAACTCAAATGGGGCAGCTGTTAGAGCAGGTCGTCCATTAATGGAAGAGTTGGTAGTTGTTGTTCTACCTACATGTTTGGTGTGATCCAAATGGGCCGCTGCCATCAGTGTGTGAGTGAGCAAACTGTAAGGTACTGGAAAGTGTTGGATAATTTCTGTCCATTTATGATGTTACAACATTTTAAAGAATTGCATTTTTTTTTTCATTGGCTTCCATTCATTTCTCTGCTGTATATAAAAACCAATCAGCTGATTATTTTAACGTGCTTGAACTGAAAGAATGTATGCATATGGTGATGAATGTTTCTGCGTCAATGAAAATGTGAAAAAAGTCAAAATTTCTGTAGTTCCAGGAGATGCTGACCTTGATCTTCTATTGTAAATTTCTCATGTTTAAAGTAGCTATCATTGCTCTGTTATTGTACTGTTTTATTTGTCTTTTGGGTTAAAGTGCCAGGCTGACAAACCCCCTGCTAGATGTGTGTGTTTATAAGGAACACCACCCATCTTTGAGTTACAGGAAAGCCTTGAATAAGAAGCAACATCAAAACTGATCATCCAAAACAACAAGACTAGCCATGGCAGTACCCACCATATACAAACAGTATATATTCGGCACTGCTGGTCCCCAGGTGGTTGCTGGCCTCGCAGCGGTATGTGCCATTGTCTGTTTTGTTTAGTGTGGTGATGGTTAGTTCCCTTCCCTCCACAATCATACGCTCGATGTCTGGCAGCTCTCCTCCATCTTTGGACCACAGCACCGGTTCAGGTCTGGGAAAGAAAATAACAACAATATTTTCTTTTTATCTTTCTGCTAATGATTTCCTGAAAATATAGAAATGATGAATAAACTGAAGAACTATTTTTGTAATGAATGAAGCACATTTCAAGACCAATTTCATGCAAGTAACTGCCACCAAATTTGAATTGTGATTAAATGCCAACTTACATTGGGTTGCCTATGGAAACACACTCCAGTTTTAGGTATTGTCCTTCTTGTGGAATAATCAATGAATGCGTAATCTCCAGATGGGGAGCATCTGTGAAGAAGAAACCAGAGATTCCAACACTTTGACAGCACTGTGTGTTACAGGCTTTAACTCTAGCACTGACAAAGTACAACAGTAGTTAGTTCTTTACCCATTGGGCAGCTCTTAGCTTTAGCCCATATCCCTGTTCTGCTTTGGTACTAATCCCTTACCTGCAAACTAATCCTACACTAATCCTGAACAAATGCAAAGCTAAACCTGGAGACATAAATGTAATCTCAATCCTTGTATTTCTTCTCAATGCTAATCTTGCACCTAATCCAGCTTTGCACAAGGTGTGTATGATTGCACTCACAGTGGACCTCCAGGACTTCAGTTGTCATGTAGGGGTTGGTAAGAGACACGTGCTCCACACTGCAAGTGTAAGCGACGCCATCGTCCTGTCTGTCCACCTGAAACTGGAGGCTACTTCTCACTGTGAAGGATTTTCCTGTGGCATTCACCTTCGTAGAGCCTGCAAAGACAGAAAATGAACAGGGATCCAATGTACTTGTGAATTAATAATATTATTGGGGAACAGTTTGGGATTTTGTTGAAACCCTTCATGCAAAAAAACAATTTTGGAAAAAAAGAAACCAGCTTGTACGTTTACTAAAAAGCGAGAAAGATGAAATTTTATTTTGAGGATGTATCTTTTCTGACATAGACTGCAGTGTTGTTGTTGTTGTTGTTGTTGTTGTTGTTTTCACTGCCTCTCTTTTGAGGGAGAGAATCCTTGGCCTTTGAAAGTCAAGTCAAAATAGAGTGAATAGTGAAGGGAGAGCAGTGCGAGCGTTGACTCGGTTGGTTGGGTGTGTTTGCTCCACAAGGACCATCTCTCAAACATCCCAGTCAACACAAACAGGCACACGCTCCCCCGGCAGCGCGGGGTAGATTTCCATAGTTGTAGTCACACCTTCACTTTCATTCCTTCTCCTTTGTCTTAGTTTCATACCCAGACATTCACCCTTTACACAGCTTCAGATCTAGATTTGCGTATGTTGTTTCCTTGCCTTGTGATGCTGTCTTCATTTAGGGATGCATCTTAGCTTATAATTGGAAGCATTGCTTTGTTTTTTGCTGCTGCTGTTCTGTCAACACTTCGTGTGGTAGTGTCACTTTTCTGAAGCTCTACAAAGCTAATGCACCTAAACAGGGCAAAAAAGACAAATATGACAGCCTCAGAAGGACTTTTCAACTGGAACTGCTATCCTCCTCACCCCCTTAGATCCTCCCCACACTATATCCTCCCCCCTCCACTTCTTCCTCTCTCTGGACTTTCTACCATCCAGTGCAAATCTGGACCGATCAATACATACACGTATGTATTCACACCACTCCTTCACTCACAAATACTCACACATACACAGCAAACAAATTGTTCAATCCCTGGGTCTATTAAATGCTAACAGCCCCTTGCAATGAAACCCCGATCACCCATATGATCATCATTTTGGGCTGATCTGTCCCATTTGTTCCACTCCGATGATTCTCTTTGATTTTGTCATGTGCGAAGGGGATTAATTTTTTATTGGACTTTCCACTGAAACCTCGACTACTTCTAAGACCGTTACAACTACTGCTGCTACCTGTATAGTTTCTGTTGCTTTGAGGCTGACAGATTCAATAATAATTCTTCTTCATCTTTAATACAGCAGTTACTTAAGTGATAACTCTGTTGTGTTGAAAAAGATGAGAAAAGAAGGCGAGATGAACCAACTATTTAGTCTCTAATTTAACTTCTCCACACTGACAAGAACGTAACTATTTTTTTTGTAGACTTATCAGTTTGAAAATCTAATTGACATCTGGTATTTTTGCTATTTGATAGCATGTCCTTCTTTCTGAATCAGATTTATATGAATTACTGATGAATTTTGAATAAAATTTTAAAACTTGACATAATAATAGCAAAAGTAAGGCTGCCCAAACTCTTTCGCTTGGAATTCCAAAACTGAAACTTAACAGTGGGCCATTGACATCACATTTGTATTGATTAATGCATCACAAATTCGATTAATTTGAGACCTGATTACATATCATTTGAGCAGACAGAAAAGTCAATGGCCTTGTATTTGAGAGCCAAAGGCCTTGCATCTTGCCCTCAAGTACAGAGGGTGGATAGCAGGTACTGTAGTTTGTGGCGTCAAACACGAATCTCTCCAGCTTTTCCTCTCATTCATCAAGACGCCTGCAGCATCAGAGCTGCCACAGAGAAGCTGTCAGTCTGTTCAAGGCGGTTGCTAGCATCGCCAGAGAGCACGCAGAGCAGCTTTCATACCAATGTGAATGCGCCCAGGTGCACTTGCTTTGAACCAGAACCACAAGAGGCAAGCAGATCTACATTCGGGCCACTGGGGGCGCTCCCATCATCAGGACGTCGGCGTCTCTTTTTAACAAACGAGAACTTCAGTGGTAGAATTCGATTTGATTTTTGTGTAGGCCTGTTATTATAGTTTAATAAGAGTAAAATCAGGTTAGGTCAGGTGGAGTTTGGAAGACTTAAATTTGGGTTCCCTTCAGATTATTACTGTTTCATTTTCATTGGTTCAAGCTGTCCTCAGCCTTGAAGAAATAACAGCATAACAATTTGAGCCTTTGATTAATTCATGAGAGCATCAGCGGCATACCCTAGTAGCACATCCATTTTTTTTTCAAACTTTCAAACTATTTCAAAACATGTTCCTTTTTATGCCTGAAGCTCAGTACAATTTGCAACCTGCTGCCTGCTGACCAGTTATTATTGGTGAAATCTCATTTAATTCTGTGACCTGATTCCTAAATTAATTTACTGTTGAAAAGCCCCTTAAAATATAAACTCACATTCACGAGAAACAAATACCTCATGTAGCGATCAGTAGGCTCTTTAATTTGACCCTGGAACTGGTTTATCCTTAATGAAGCACCTTGCACATTTAGTATTTTGTAGTTGGGGGGTGAAGAGGCTTAAGGAACAAGCTAACAAATATTTTGCCAGTGAATCTGTGGTTAGGTTCCTGTGTGAGACAGCATAGATGATTTTACTACCGGTACCATCATTGTGGTCTTGGGTAGTAGAATGCTTAAATATGTCCACACAGTGTTTGTTTAATCCACTCATTAGCACTTCTGTCTATGATACTGTATTTTTCGAGGTCAGTTTTTGTTTACATGTCTGAATCTGTTCTATGAAAGAACTTAGTGGAGCACGCTAAGAGCCATAAATATAGTCACGCTTGTTTAGGAAAAATGAATTAGGAAATACCTTTTATCATTTTTATCTTTCTATTCTAAATGACTTTATCATACAAATGAATTCCTTTTTATGCATCGATTTTTGCAAAAGTTTGATCTTACATTTGACCAACACATATAAATCCATATCCTTCTACAACGTTCTCCCCAGCTTCCAAGCCCTTTAAACTTTATTAGTTTATGGATGTTTTTTTTTAACAAACTCCTAAAGGGATAAACAGATTAGTTTGCACTAAAGTTGGACTTGCTGGGGAAAAGCGAGTGTACATTGTCTAAAAATAGCTCAAAACCATCTACGGCAATAGATGTGAGGAAGCACTTTGAGGTTCTACAACATATGCTGGTATATTCATGTAATGTGGCTCATTTGTAAAATCCTCAGATGTTCCTCCGACAATTCCCCCTATCTTTAAATGTAGAGAGTGGGTAAACAGAGGTTTCAAAGGTAGGTCAACAGATGTTAGACTCATAATTAATAATGTCATGGTTTAAACCATGTGTTAGTAACTGCGGTAACACAGATAACTTCTGCTGTTGACGGCTGCAGGTACTGAATAGAATGGACATGTCATTCTCCTGTGTTAATGAGACTCTTGATCTAATTTTGGATTATGGCTTCAATGTGGAGGGAAATATCAAACCTGGAGAAGTGAGTCAAAAGAATCAAATCTTCTCAGAAATGGAAAATAACCAAATAAATAACCAGACCAAAAAACTAAAAGTGATGATTTCTGAAATATCACCAGATGGTGAAGAGAGCTTGTTAAAATAAGTTGGATTGAAGATGCTACAGCGATTCAAAGCAAAGTTATGATGACATCAAGTTATCACTTCTGTGTGGTGACACAAAGATCCAGGCCAGAAGTTGTCTGGTGACATGGAGCGATTTTAATATTAATATTCTCACTGCCCCAACTCTTCACAATAGCAGATACAGTGTGTGGGAGACACTGGAAGACAATGCAATCCTCAGACCTCTTAGATTTGTCATCAAATGGACCGATTTTATTGTTCGGTAGCAAACTTGTCTTGACAGATTTTCCCACTGATTGGAGAAAGTTTTAGCTACTTTTGTTGCTGTTCACATTTGACAATTAAAAGTTGCAACAAAACATGTTGTGAACACTTAAGTCAGCAATCAGCATAAAAATGAAAGTTTGTGATATTTCATCTTTGCTCAGCTTGATTTTATAGAACAGGATGTGAGGCCAATTCTTAATGAAGGAGCACACATATTTATTGATTACGTACATACAGAAAAACAATAAATTGTATATGTATGTATGTGTGTGTGTGTGTGTGTGTGTGTGTGTGTGTGTGTGTATAATTCATTGTCTACTGCCTCATCTTGTCTTGATATCTTGCCTAGCTGAATAAAAAATGAGTCACTATGATGGAGCTGTTGTGTATTGTACGGTGCCTTTGTGTCACTGTGAAATAAAATATATAGGCCACTTTATGTATGCAAAGAGAGTGACAGTGGGTGGATTTTTTCCTCAATAGATCACAATTTGAAGCCGAGCTGTCATTCAGCGACACAAGTAATTTGTATGGCTCTATACTCTGCAAACAAATTATTTGACACTGGATGACAGTTGCATTTTTGAGGTTTGTAATGCTGTGTGCTTCTAATATAAATTGTTGAAAAACAAATCATCAGAGCATGAAATAAATATGACATGTTTTTGCTATTACACCTGCTGTCATCTTGGAGCTTTGTAGACTGGGCCCCCAGTGGGGATAGATTTGACTGACAGCAGACACTGGCGGCAATGATCTACCGCAGAAGAACCAATGGCAAAACATGCTGCTCCCAGCACATACTCGCTAAAGAAAGCTTTAAAGCGCAACCTATAAAAGACTTGGTTCTGGAGCACTGATTGACATTCCTCCTCTTTGACACTTTGACATGGAAATGAAGTTTTTATGTCGAGCCCTCCAGTCTCTGCTTTGTGTTTTATCTCTCTTTGACTTGGAGATGCATCACACCGGGTCTGTTTGCCCAAGCGGCTTAATAAAACCCACCGTATGCAGGTAAAACTAATAAAAGAACATTTGTATACCAGACACCAGGTCGAGGCAGACATGGCGCTCATGATGTTTTTTAGAGATATGCAATTCACACGTAACACATCAATGTAATTTCGTACATCAAATTCAAATGTATGGAATTAATCTCTGGTTTGATTTTCCCACACAACTTCTGTGCTGTCTGCTGGGAATGGTATGACGGCACTGCATTTTTATTCTTAGCCACAAAGAAATCAGAGCTATGAGTGAACTGTAGCACCTCTTGAACCACGTTAAATTACTTTTTGACATTTACTTTATGCGCATATGTCCACATATGTTAAGAATATTAAGCTTTGAGCTATGAATATTTTTTAAAGTATACCCCACGACTTGAACCAGAAAAGAGATCATCCTCAGTCCCTCTTGAGATGGACAGCAAGTCTGGTTGTGATGCTGTGTGCCAGCTCTCCACTGGCCTTTCAGGAATCTACGTGCACGTCATTTCAACAAGAAAACTTCATATCCCAGCCCTTCTCCCATCAATCATCATGCCATGTTGGGCAGACACAGACAGAACCACCAAGAAAAAGCTCTCTAGTGCAAATCTTCAATAAAGAGCAACTGTCACACAGAGTCTCTGCAGCAGGCTCCATTACATTAAAGAGCTCCACACAGCTTACCTCTGCCATCAAATTGAGGAAAAACATTCCATTCGTATTCTTTAACGTTTTTTGTCTTTTTTGTGCTTTTTTTTTTTAAGCCAAAATAATATGGTGATAAAAGCTCTAACATTACAAAGTGCAGAGCTTCAGACGGTTTGGAAAGAGGTACACAAGAAAGTGAAAGCTTGTACGGAGCACAGTGTGAAACCACAGAAAACTTCTGCCGGTTTAGTGTGATCAGCACACATTACACTGCACCATCTGCTGCCTAATGCATTGTCTCTGTTGCTGTTTTTTTCAGTCTGGGTAATGCTAGTTATGTGGCTGTTCTAAGATTGCATTCCTCGTATGCTCGCTTGACTATACTCGAGCACCACCTGAGGATCAACTCCTCACATGTTCTATAGAGAATTTGAAACCATGGGATAAATTCATATTTTGCGTTCACCTAAAAATGTCTTTGTGGGTGAACACAAAACACGAAGCACACAGCTGCTAACAATCTTCCTCTCTAAGACAGTTTTGGAAGAATAGTCTTCACTAAAACATGATCCTTCACTATGCTACGTTCGACCAACAGGAAAATAATCTGGCAATAAATCAATTGCTTGATTGAAAACATTACTGAGAAACACTTGCCTGTTGCCTAGCTATTAAAATGTGAGGCTTCGCTGCTTCACTGTTCTACATCAGTTTAAATTGAAAATAAGCAAGAGCCTGTGAGCAAACTCAAACATTGGCGTTTTCATTTTTGATAACCGCCTTTAGTATCGTGTGATTGATTTATGTTTCTATTAATCATACAGCTGAGTACATTATTACTTTAGTGCCACTAACAGGGAAAACAAAATGCTGTACACGACTTCTAGTTGATGTACACTTGGCTTTATAATTAGAATCAATAAGAGGCACGACTATATGTCTTCACCTTGGCCAGGTAGTGAAATGTGGACAGCTACGCCACAGTCCAGCAGCATTTGGACAGGTTCCAATGACAGCAGCAATGCTGGCTATGAGCCAGGCAAATCATGGCACTGCTAAACCCCCCGGCCAGTGGAACAATGCATGAATATGAGCACAAAGGGATGCTGAATGACTTGACAGTAATGATGTCTCCAAGAGGGTATAAGTGGTAACAGAGGATACAATGCTCTGTGAAATCCACACCACATGCTTACCTTGGACTTCCTTGTCATTTCGGAACCACCGGATGTTGGCGGCTGGTTTGCTTCCCGATGTGGTGCACGTCAGGGTGATTACGTCCCCCTCCATTGCAGGCTTGGTGAATCCTGTGATCTCCGGTCGCCCTGGCACTCCTGTCGTGCATGGAAATAAACATATAAATAGCACACTGAATACATACACAGCATATGATGAGCTGGGTAATTAAACATGCATTTAGGCTTTATTCCTCTGACAATAGGAAATGATTTACTGACTGATTTACTGAGAATCTTTTAAAATGTTTATGTTTTTAAGGTGAAGCAAAAAGTAATGAGAAGCAAAAATTGAGTATAACGCAACAATGGAAAACAACCAAAAACAAAACAATAAGAATTCTTATTGAGATGATGGTTGAAAAGAAATGGGAAACTTAATATATGAAGTTAAAAATACATTTCCTGAAATCTCTGAACAAGATAACAGCACGTACTTTCCTCTTGTCCGGCTTTTAGAGGACAAAAGGTCATCTTACAAAACATAAGACTAAATACATGCATTGTAAGCATGAACAGTGCGTGGGTGTTGACTTTTACTTTCCTATATGTCAACATATTCTTTTACACACCTGTCAGGCTTATACATGTGAAAAGGTTGAGTTTTCTGTGGCCTGCGGAGAATTCAATATAGAATCACTGCGTGCATGCAAGCCGAACTGTCATCTTTATTCTCGCAGACAAGACTATAAAATGTAAAGCAGAAATCTTATTTTCCTACAAAGCAGTGCGTGGTGAAGAGTGAACAGAGGAATTCAATTTAAAATGTGCTGGTATTCATGCTGTCAGAACATGAAGAATTAGCCAAAAGCAGAGAATTATCCAAAGCATGCTCACCCAGAACAGTGAGAAAGGCCTTGGTGGTCTTGACAGGCATGGTGAAGAGCGAGCAAGTGTACTGGCCCTCATCTGACAGGCTGACGTCACTGATTCTGATGGTGAGCTCCTGCCACGAGGCTCGCACCAGCTCGATTCTGTGGTCCCTCAGAGCTGTGTGACACAGGACGACACGCACACAAAGAAATGCTGAATTCAGTGATTGCAATTAACTTGTAGAGGTGTCATTTGTAAGTCAGATGACCTTTAGCAGTACAAAGGCTAATGCATTGCACTACCAGGTATTTCAAATAGTTGTCAAATGCTGCAAACAAATACTGTGGCCAATGGCTTGAAACCTTTTCTTTACATTTGCATTCTAGGCTGACAGACCGATTCACAGTCAGTGAGAATACAGAATGCATCAGCGGGATGCACTGAAGCGTGGCAGCAGAGAAAGCTTATAGCTCTAGATTACAATATCTATTTGGGTAATCACTTACATTCCAGGTATTGATTTACACTCACTTTAATACTTTTAGCAACTGGCTCTCTGTGACATTTCTCTATTTGTACATTGATACAAAAACCTTAGCCTGGCCTAATACAGAACCACTTAGCCAAGAAAAAAAATAATAGAATAAAGTCAAGTAATTTAATATAGCGTTTATTAACTATCAGTGGTTTTGTCTCGTTGTTTTATTGTTTCGCTGATGTTGAAATTAATTATTTTAATCAAATTCTTTTAGTTTTATTCTTCTTTGTTTTGAAAAACTAAGAAATTAAATATGTTATGCATAACAGTGGAACAGACTTTATTATAACGGACATCCAAATAATCTTTATAGATGAACTACATAGTATTTGTTTACCCATTAAGCAGATTTTAAACATCGTTTGTATCTGGACAGTAAGCAATTGATCAATAAATGGTTTATCATGCATTTATATAGTGAAAAGAAACATTAGCTAATGTTTAATTAACTATAAATGTACCACTTATTCATGGTTGTTATTCTAAAGTTCAACCCAATAAACATTACAATGAGCATTCTTGAAAACACAGCTTGAAATAAAACCTTTCAGTGTTTTTTTAAGATACCAGAAACCTTCACCGCTGCTCCTTTAGATGTGAATGCACCCTCGTAAAGAAAACCACGCAACTGAGCTGAAAAAGGTCATCTTGCACCTGTCATCTCTTATACAATTTCAAATTCAGATTCACCTGCTCCTACAAACGACCAACCACAGAGGGCAGGAGGGAAAGTGCTCTTCATTGAATACATTACACATTCTTAATCCTCGCTCCCTTTGGGCCTGGCTAGCTCTCTCCCCGGACACTCTTTCATCTGAGGTAATTTGAACTCTATTGGATTGCACTACACAGGGGCAAATCTGGCAAAATGCAGCATAAGAAGGTGTTGATTAGGATTTAATCAACGTAGCCAATGTAACATGGTGCCAGATAAAGAAGATGTCTCTTTGGAAATCATTAATCAACTGCTCCGTTCCCATTTGTTTGATTTAAGCGATACGCATACACAGCAGACATGTGATACACAGTTAAATTAGATTGGCTGAAGTGATTATTAGATTTTCAGTGATGTAGGTCATTATCAACAACCGTGTTCTTCAGCTTCAATTACATGCCGTCGTTTGATGATCATTATCTTATAATCACACACAGACTAAAAAGAGAAATATAAAGATTGGCTGTAAAGATACTGATGGCTCTCAGAAGTTTCTTATTAGAAACTCTTTGTTAACCAAGAATAAAGAGTAGCATAAATAAAACAATCTTCAAGCCAGAATTAAATTTTAATAACAAGCTGTGCCATCAGAGAGCAAGCTTATTATGTGCTACGGGGCTTAATACAAACATTTGATAGTCTTACTGTGGCAAACTGCATCCTGAAACAAAGCTGCCTGATGTTCTTTGTAGTTAAGCATCCTCACTACAGAGCTTGAAAATGCCCAGAGGCTCTGGCAGAAAACAGCAAACCCTTTGGTGGATTGATGCATTGGAGAGGTGATGGGGTCTAAGCAAAGACTGTACAGGAACTCAAAAGCCATGGAAGTACAGGCTGAGAGGATCAAAGCTTTGGACAAGATGACATACTGTACTTCCCCTGGCCCATATCCTCCTATCTCTGAAACGCACAGAGGAAAGACAGGGAGAAAACAGACTGGATTCTCTTCTTTTTAACCCAATGTTTCTGAAAGCACAAACACCTCTGAGATGCTGATAAATGCTCTGGCTCCTTTCTAAGAGGATTTGTTAAAGAAAACAGACATCTTTCGGTTAAAGTGATATTCCACCCAAACTCTGTAGGCGTAACAAAAAGAACATTGTTGTTTGCTCCTGCATCTGCGATCAGCTTGAATTTATGTCCATTATGACAGATTGAATGTTGAAAAGAATTCTGAGAAACAGAGGAATAATCAAAATACCCATATAAACTTCTCAGGTTCACTTCTTCGCATTACATCTACATGGCCCACGCCAGCCACATCTGGCAAAATGTGGCTGCAGTGGGCCCCATTGCCATCTCGATCCATAGTTCCATATTTAGCCATTGTACACCAGAAATTATGACCATCTGAAACACACTGAACATATGGTTAGACAACAGAAAAATATTGTCGAGCTGTTTGGAAGTGCTGTATCATGAGCTGATGAGCCGGTCAGCACCTTGCATGGAAGCCTCTGCCAGCAGTGTGTGACTGAATAGGTACATTTTGCATGTGTTGTAAAGCACTTTTAGTAGCTGGTGCTTTAAAAAATGCAAGTCCATTTAGCATTTGGGTTGTGCTGCGTAGTGCTTCTAGAAGTTTCTTTGTCTCTGCAGTCCATTGGCGCTAATATGAACTGAAGTGGACACCAACTGCTGTTCTCTGAAATAATGAACTTTAAAATGCATTTGAACATTGCCTCTCATACTAAAGATGGAAATTATCTCTTTTAATGCCAGAACAGTGACCAAACACTACCAGCTTCTGATTATTTCAAGTGACATTTAAAGTACGGAGAAGGCTAAACCTCATTTTTTTGTATCTACTGAATAATATCACATTACCATCAAAACAGAACTAAATCTAAATGCCAGCAACCGCAGTACTGATTCAGAGAGTTTGAGCCCAAGCAGTGGCTGGGAAACAACTTATAGTTAAACAAAGATGGACTTGACTGATGCGTTTTTGTTGTCAACCACTGGCACTAGACGCAGCATGTGAGTCAATGACATATTGATAGAATGAGATGTACAAAGGTTTGAATAACCCAAAGACAAGTGTTATCTATTACTCAAACAGCATATGGCCAGGAAAACCATACTACTAGAATCCAATCCAGGCTAGAGGCCCAGATTGTGTGCAGATCCGTCACAATCAGACCCAAATGCCAGCGGCTGACAAAGCTTTTTTCCAGGTGCTTTAGGAAATCAATGTGATGAAAAGGTTCATTTCCCCCAAACCCTAGATAGCTCCTGTGCTGTTCATTCTGCTTAGGAGGAAGCATAAATCTGCACCCTGACCTTGTGTATGCTACAGCCTTGCAGCATGGCAGCTTAATGCGCAGTACATCTCCTGTGATGGAGGCCTTACCAAGGCTGTCTCATATCAGTAAAACTGACATCCCGGTTCCCCCTCAGGACAAGGCACACTGTTGCTATGGCCCTTTAATGCAAAGTACTATTTGCCTTGTTTCCTTGACAGTCCTTCACACCAGCGAACATGTCAACAAAGGACCTTTCTGAGACTGTCGTTTGACAGACTGAGTTTCATAAACTTTGGCGAATTTTGCTAAAAGTCACAGTATCTGAATTCATCATGTCCAAGAACCTTTTTTTAACCCGGCTGGCAAAAAAAAAAAAAATGTTGACATTGAACGTTTAATCAAACCAGGGATGGGCCTAGCCAATGGATCTGTACATTTCATATGTATCATATAAACATTTCAACAATATGTGACATACCACGTTAATATCACTTCTTTATGAGCTGACAGTCATGTCAGGAACAAGTGATGGTGGTGTCATGAATGCAAGGTGAGACGGCTGCCAAGCAAGAGACCACTTTTCAAGTTCAAGGTTTCTAGGGAAAAACGCTCTTTTTATCTTCTGTAGGGACCTTTTCCATGTTAGTAGCATCAAAACCTTACATTTTTTGAGGAGTTGTTTTTTAAGCCAAACTAAGCCAAAATATGATTATTTTTCTTAAGGTTAACCAAGTGTTTTTTTGTAACAAACATTTGTAATGGCAATTTTTGTGGGTTTATCATGTAAAACAGCTGATAAAATTTTATCACAAAATGATTCACTGTTTGGATTTGTGAGAGAAGAGTCTGGTTGGTAGCTATAGTAGTTCTGTCCTCATATAAAACTGAAAGCAGTGGAACTGAAAGTGCACTTATCACATGGCATTTACTTCTGCACTCCACTGACAGATGTTAACCAATGTTTCTAATCCAAAATGATGAAGTATCTCCTAACAGTCCAGATAGAAAAGGACATTTTACATCTATCCATTAGTCTTGGAAATGAGCCGATGCCTCTTGGGTTCATCCAAAATATGTTACATTCGCAATGCTGACTGTCCCCATTTGGCCGTTTTTGCATGGCCCATAACCACTTTGAGCCAGTCCTGGAATGTGAAAGCACTAGCTGTCCTTCAGCGAGAACACAGGGTCCTGGCACACCCCCCCGCTCTCCAGCCAGGGGCTCCACTCTTTGCAATTAGAGTGTGTTTGCTGCTGGCTGTGCTCACTCACTGACTGTGTGGGCGATTCTGGACGTATTCCAGGGCTAGTGGTGCAGGCAGGAGGCTCTTTCCCACCACACATGTGGCTGCAATTAAGAGAAGGAAAGGGCCTTGTTCCAGAGGGCCATTGTTACTGCCCGCACTCTCAGAGATCCCACAGAGCAGATGCTACTCAAATTGGACTCATTTTCAGCCCTTGAAGGAGAGAAGGAAAGGAGGAATTCTCTCAGCAGCTACGCCACGTCCCCTCTTCAAGTGGTGAATAATGAGACTGAATACATTTTTGTACGTCCATTTTTCAGCCCGCGAACATTGATTGTACACTGCGGGATTTATTTTTTTTATTGTGCCCTTTTTTCATATGAACTCTCTAAATCTAATTTTCATTAAAACAAGTGCCACTGGGGTTACATAATTCTCTTTGGATATCAATACAGTTTAATTTCAGGGTTTGCAAAGCTATATTACAGTACAACACATAACAATGCTTTAGCCCTTGTTAAAAGGATACAAACATTTTTCGAGTGGGGCTCAAATTTTGAAAGGAATTTAAATACAACATATTCTTCATTATTCTACAGAGCTAACATACATTATATATAAGTGCTTAACATACAAAGCCACATACAGAACCAGCTCTCCACATCAGTGATAATAGCAGAGTGTACTGTATAGTGCCACAATGGAAGGTTCACATTTCAGTGAAGCTGAAGGTAACCCAGCACACTTAAAAGCCCATTAGTCCCCGAAGAAAGGCATTACTGTAGCTGTGGCCATGAGACCCTTTCTACATTTTGTCACCAGTAAAAACAGACACTGCAAGGTAAACAAAACACTCGTGATGCTTTCCTCAGAATCACTTCAGTGTGAGGTTCTTTTCCCATTAAACTCTTACGAACTTAACTTTATGTTTTCTTGTGCACGTTTATGTATGTATATGACTTCCTTCCTCTTTTACACTTCTCTGTTGCTTTCCAAGTGTGTCAATAAAACAATAATGACACGACAAATGCCAGATAAATAATAACAATAATAACAATAACAATAATAAACAATAAATAATAACAAATAATAACAATAACAATATTAATAAAAACCTGCATTTGGTAGTCCATGTCAATTCTAATCTGAGAATTAGATTTACACACAGACATCTGAGCCCGAGCTGAGGTTAGTGCCCACTGTACTCTCTCACAACAGACCCACCATCAAATGTGTGTTTACTAGAATGGACGTTTAAATGTGCTTTCATTGGTGCTCACTCTAGTAATTGCATCCTTGGTAATTATCCTTCATTCTCTCAAGCTAATGAATGTTTTAATGCTCACATTAGAGCATTCATTTAGCACATAACAGCATTTTGATTACTACAAGCCAATTAAGATCAATTTTGCTTTGTGACCTTTATGATCCAGGCTGAATGCCCCAATTAAATGTCATGAATGATGAACCATAAACATCTGAGAGATGGAATTGAGATGAGGGAAGAATGATGTACAATTTTGCCACAGCATGTGTTATATGTATATGCTGTATACATCTCCATATCTCTGCTATAAACACATTCTGAGGATCAAATGAGCAATTTGTTATCTGCCTTTGACATGCAACCTGCAGTAGCTTCTCATTAATTGCATTATTCATATTCACAGCATCTGACAAAAGATTCGACTTCCATCCTGTATGCCTCCAGGAACATCATTACCATTCTCTACAGCATTGCTACTTAGGTTTTATCCTTTTCCCACAGAAGCCAAAAGTGAAGTAAATCATAATGAAGACAGCAAAGGACAGCTCTGCTCTCATTTGTCCTGCTCGGTAATAATAAATCATAACCCCGGCAACACATAAAACGGGATAATTCTACAAAAGACATATGGTCCAAATCGATTTCTTCATCGCGGCAGCCCACCACAGAGCCATTTCCTTCAACAGTCCCTGCTAATTGGCCTAATGTATGAATGATGTGTTCGCCCAGCTATTAAGGCCATCTATCTGTTGTCTCAGGTCTGTGGCGGTGGTGCGTAGGAATCTGTATGCTGCTTGCCATAGTGTAGTCTGAACCCTCTGAGGTGGCAACAATCAACCAAGACTCAGATATACATAATGTATGAGGAGGGGTATGCCAAGGAACCAGCTGGCATGATATAAGAGGAGGGCTGTGTTCAGCTTTAGAAAAAATGTGCAGAGACAGTCCAACCCATATGGATCGACTTTGGGAATCCAGCAAGGTTAACCCTCTCTTGGAGCTCCGTGAGCTTTGTCTGAGCCTCTTATGGAAGAGGATGAGATAGAGGTACTTCTCGTTTACACTCTCACCAAAGATACATTAAGCTTCTTAGCCGTCTTCCCGCTATTTCCTTCACACCTGCAACCAAATCTCTGATCCTCCTTCCAGGTCTGTAATGAAACGTGACATTGCTGTGTAGACAAATTGTAGGTCACAACTTCTATAATGCACAGCTAGGATTATGTTCCACCTACGTACCTTTGTACTCCCAATGGGTTTATAAACTAATAATGCGCCATTGTGATTAGTTCTCTGTTGCATTCTGCAATTACATTAACAAAAGGTTAATTGGAGTAGTCTTGTTATTAATGGAGACGGTCTTCACTAAAAAAAGGCTGTGTCTGTCATTTTTGTTGTCATTATTGTAGTCACGTTTTTTGTGTGATATTGCTGACAATGACATTTGTGTTATTGAAAATATCAAATCGCATGCAAAAATGTATGAAAATGAGAAATTCACAAAAGAAAATGTAATGTGATTTCATGTGCCATGTTTTGTTTCCACATCTGGAAATTCTAATCCACGTGTAAAAAGCCAATCACATAGGAAATTATTTAAATCACAAGTGAAAATGTAAATTTCACAATTTTTTTAATTTAAATTTGAAACAGTGATTTTACAAGTGAAAAGACACATTTCCCACATGACATTCTCGTAAGGTACAGTGCAGCAAAATCCCTTATGGCAGATGCTGGGGTAAAGAGTTCATTCATATCACTAACTGTCAAGGTTTGTTTGGGTTTGTAACCCATCATGACTAACATGTTTTTCAAACCATATCCAGGTGACCTAAACCTAACCAAACCTTTTTTCCCAGAGAGATGAACAATATTATAAATATACGTATTAGGATATTACTGCATTACTGGGACTCATGAATAATGTTTGATGCAAAACATTTATTGCTTTTCCCAATGTTGCACTGGTGTAGACTTATGGTATTCAGGGTATTTCAAATTCTGGATAGACACAGACATCCATTTTCTCTTTGGCTATAAAAGCTACTCTTTGGGGCTTTTTTTTTATTATCATATTCTCATTTGTCAGACCTGAATTAAAATGGAACAAATTATAGTCAGGGCAAAGATCAGATTTTGTCTTACTTTACCCAGCAGCTGTCTAACCCAATTGATATAATATGGAACCTCAGCTTCATTACAGATGTTTCTCTTTACTCCACTATAGCCCCTCAAAAGGATTTAAAAGGTCATTTTAATAGTCCTTTTTTTTCTGCATCACTATTTTATATCTAACTCTAAACAGATCCAGACAAATGCCCTTATCTTTAATACAGAGCTTGAGGGAAACAGAATAGAAAAAAACAGAGAATAGATTAAAAAAAAAGAAAATGCCTCACCGAGTGTTTTGTCTAATTTAAGACAGAACAGCAGATGTATTTTTATCATCATATCTTGGATGTGTTGCGCATCCGGAATCACACATAAAAGCTGTGAAAGCTAAATTTTTTTGGATAACATATGCACAACGACAGGCCACCTTTGTGAAGAGGGAGTGGGAGAAACGTGAACGTGCATCAAACAGTAACATATGGCCGCGCTGTCATGGACACCCAGGGGGATTGTAGTAGGCAGAGAGGTGGACAAGAGAGGCAATGGACAGAGACAACACGCACAGGGAAAAGGAACGATTTATCTAAACAGGCAAAAAGATACCAAAACATCTAAACATTGGAAGGAAGAAAATGCAACACAGCTGCATTGATCTAAAGTACTCATTGACGGCAGTCTATGACCAGTTGTTTATCAGAGGGAGAGAACAGCCTGCCTCGAGCTCAGCCAGTCTGCAGTTAGTTGTTGGACTGAAAGGTAGCATAAGGTTGAATCTAACATTTTTCATTGGCTCCTAGAAGGAGGCACAACAAACGGGAGAAGAAGGACAGTTGCAGCCTTCTGCCAAGCAATTAACTGGTGATTTGGCACAGCAGAGATTTCTTCCCAGGTGTCCCACCCTCTTCCTCACATGAAGCCTGTGTTGTTCCACGCCTCCCGTTTCTCCTGATGGCCTCACAGGCATCGTATTAGTTGTGCCAATAAAGCTTTTCATTTGGCTGTTTAGAAGGAGATGGAGAGGAAGTGTTCCCACACTTAGCCCTGGCAACCTCTGCTGAGTGGACTACATTCATTTTGTCATCCGTATTGCTCTGGAAAAGGACTCTGTCATGCAATATAAATGGCTGCCCAAGAAGGGCAAAGTGTTTCATACATATTGTTCTCGCCGAGCTCTCCATACATGCTTATAACGGCAGCATTGTGCTTTGTATTCAGAGATAAGAAGTGTGAACAAAACACAGTTTTTTCTAACTGGCTTCAGTTAGGCCAAATTAAATAAAAAAATATAAGATTTTAAATGGTTCATCAGGTGTTACATCTCTTCAGAGAACATAGAAGGTTTTTGTTTTTTTTCTGATATAATTTGGTGCTTTTCAGATCTGGCTCTGCAGAGTAAAGTATTAAAATGCTACATCTATTATACAACTGAGAATACAGACAAAATAACAATAAAAAGAATGGTTTTGGTTCAGTGACTTTTGCTTGAATTCAAATCCTTTGGGCACATTCACACAATTCACACAAGAGTATCTATTTAAGATTCAGTTAACTTTCGTTTAATTGTATTTGGAAGTAATTTCATCTAATAAAACACCTTAGACCTCATTACCAAATCCAATCACTTGCTAGGGAGAAAGTATTTCTTCAAACCAGACTGTGACTCTCATTCTGCTGGTTCACTCTGGCGTCGATCAATTGTTATTCAAAGAGGAAGTTAATCTTCAATCATCGAACCAGTGATATTGTATTAGCAGCTACAGCATAAATGAAATGGGTAATATGCTGTGAGAAACACTGAAAGATGAACACCCCAACCCTTACAAGACCAGTCCACTGTTATACTCCCTTTCACCCCAATTCCAATTTATCAACTCCGGACTTTTGTCACCTTTAAATTGGATTTGGCTGGTGAGAGCACATTATAATTCATTCTGGCCCGGGCCTTGTTTCACAAGGTTGCAACAGTGTGCTTCCTTTTCAGCGACATCCAAACAGCTATACAAATGTAGGGCAGCTAAAATGCTAATTAGGCCCAATCATCTTACAATCCACAGGCGTCCCTGTGTTGTAAACAACGCTGTCAGTGTTGCATGATTACAAAATTTCAATTCAAAAACAGTCTATTTCTGTTTAGTTTGTGCCCAGGGACATCGATGGAGACATAACTTCATTAAAAGTCTGCTTTGACATTACAAGGAATACATTTCCCACATATTCTTTTTCTTGTGTTCAGTAGAAATTGTGTGCTCGCAGGCAGGTAGGGACAATTTAGTGCATTCCAGAGTTGAAACATTGATGAAGAAGACTCCTGTAGTAATATAATCTGGCTGAGACATCTTTATCATATCGTGTCATTTCATTATCATAGCCATTATCCCCGGGAATATTACTCACCTTTCTTGTCCCCAAAGAATAGGGTCTGTTGTGCAGGGTTTGACCACTGGAGGGAAGTGTTATCATTGTAATCCACACGACAGGTCATGTTGGCTGTGGCCCCCTCCACCACCGTCACATTCTGAGTTATGGGGAACTGACCTTGGCTACCTGTGGGATTATGAAACAGAGTTTGAGGTCATGGCCGTGACATGAATAGATTGCTGTTTTTGACTGGTTGTTACTGTCTTTTCATCGAATCACATGAATGTACCATTCAGATTTGACACCTTTTAAAGTTAATGTTCTGTCATCACATCACCCAATTACATTAATTTATTACATCACAATAAACCAAAGATGGCTTAATGGAAACCCACTTGACATGGACTCCAGCCTTCGACAGCAGCTGGAGCTAGAAAACGGTGGGGTTCTTTTGTTTTTTTTTTACGGTGGAACAATGGTAGGTTTTACTCTCCCAGAGCGCCTTCCTCGCTGCCTTATTGCAGGGCCCTAATTGGTAGCATGGCCTAATTAGAGGTAGTCATGTTCTGCTGTAGAGTCTAGAGCTGCAGCTGGGTGGTAAATTGACACATAATCCTAGACACTGTGGGCCTTCGATCCGAGCGACTGCCTTGCCCTGAAACAGCCGCTCGTCACAGTGTGCAGAAGACATCCAAATGAGGCCTAATCACCCAGCCTTGCTGGATTTTACCTTCTTATTCCACATTTGTACTTGTCGTCTCAGCAAAGTCCCCTAATTACATTGCAAAAGCATTTCTATCCAGTCTGTGTTTTATTGAACTCTGCCAAGCTTCTGAAACAGATGTCTAAAACCAATGTTCTTTTTGCTGGGAATTGTGAGAAGACAAACTGTACACTAATAAGAGCCTGACCAGACTAGCCCCTTTATGGATGACAACAGCAAACAACAACAAACACTGTGTTAGAGCTCTTGAGTTTATGCATGAAGCTGTATTTGCCTAGGAGCACTTTGCTGTTTGCAAGCTTATCTTTTTTTATTATTATTTGTGCTTTTATTTCTGCTTTATTTAGACAGTGACAGCTGGAGAGAGACGGGGGAGGCAGGGAAAAGAAAGAGGAGAGTGGAGGGCTGGAATCAAACTCAGGCCGCTGTGGTAAGAGCTCAGCTTCAATACATGGTACCTGAGCTTCCAGGTGGGCACCCCTGCAAGCTAATCTTTGTGCATGTTTTCTCTTGATTTCATACGTCTGGTTTGTTTTCCTCTTGTAATATGCCTGAATATGAAGGTGACATTGTCTCTGCCTCTCCCAGGTACAGTTCACCACAGGGACACTTCAACTAAGGGAGCAGCTGTCTGCCTCATTAGTCCAGCTGAAATGGGGAAGCGGAGAAGACTGGGACAGCCAAAGGTCCATGGACCCTCCTTGACCTCGATTGTCCTGATGGAGACTGTTGTGAGCTAGAGGTGAAGGTGAGGCTGACTATAAATAGTAATGGGAAAAGGATTCCGACAGTGCACATTACTTATCTGCTCATTACACCCAATCACATCAACAAACACGTCACCATTGCAATTATTCATATGCAGTTTGCTGGGTGTCTGTCAGGTAGCCCAACATAACCAGCAACACACGTCATGTTTTAAAGGGCAATGGATGCAGCTTCATTGTGAGGGGGGTATCATGTGGAGGTGTTATCTCTTCCTTCATAACTTTAGAATGTTTTGTCATATCATCTACCCCACCATTTCTCCAGTATCTTTGCTACAGTATCTGTCTGCAGCATACACTGCTGACTAGCTACAGAAATGTAATGAAAACAGTTAAATTCAAACTGTAATGAATATAACTTTCATCCCTCAGGTTTTATTGGGGTAGCAATTGCTTTAGCAAAAACCTGTTGCAGAGGTACCTTTTTTAATTATGTGTGCAAGGTTGATAAAGGCTGTCCACATAATCAGAAGTATAGCCATGTAGTGAACATTGTGTTAATATACGTGTCAGTACAGGTTAGTGTGCACTGCAGCTAACTGCAGGGGCTTCACGTAATACATTTATGAAATTCCACTGTCTTGACATTCTGTAGCCATCTGGAGAGTGGCAAACGCTGTCCTTTTTGTGGAAACATAATCCCTAGCGCCAACTACAGAGTGTATTTCATTTTTTTTCAGTGATGATTGGACGGTGGTCAGCCTTACCTCTACAGTTCAGTGCCAAACAATATTCCAGAAAGTCACTGAACCACAAACTGCTCCAAGGACATAACACTCTATAGTGTACACCTATACACCGACCTCACTTTAAAGAAGCATATGTTTATGTGTGTGACAAGGAGGGATATTCCACAACATGTTGAATCAACTTGTGGCGTAAGTTTTCACTGATTGGGCCTCATTAGACTTCATTAAAAATTGTGTGGGCATGTGCATACTGTTTGAATGACATCCCTCTCAACCTCCTACAGGCATTTCTCACTGAAGACTATTTGAAATGTCTAATCTTACTTAAAGTACATTCCCTCCTATAGCAAGTCAAAATGTTTGCTGTGAAAATGGCCTATTAGTTTAATTGCACCTGTTGAAGTTATAATTGTGTCATTCTTTTGTTTTTTTATTAGTGAAGCAAGACATCAGATGAAACAAGATGGAACAGAAGACAATTCTTTCAACAAAGTCAAGTGGTGGTTCGATCCCCAGCTCTGGGTGCATTTTGATGTGTGTTCGGGCAAAATACTGAACCCCAAATTGGTCTGGATGGCTGTTCCATCAGTGTGTGAGTTTGTTTGAATGGATGAGCATTGAAATATTGTGTTGTGCTTTGGATCCAAAACCCTGTATCACATGGCACCTCGGCCAGCAGTGTATGAACTTATGTGTGAAAGTGGCATGGGCTTGTAAAGCACTTCAAGTATTCGGTGAACTAGAAAATTTGTCAAAGTCCATAAAACGTGCATTATTTTACATACATAATATTTGGTGACTTAGTAATTCAGACATAGCTCTGCCAGACTTGAGTGTGGGGTCTTTAACAATTGGCTGATCTTTTGTTATTACCTTGTTAGAAATAAGCTGAAGTATAAAACGGCTACAGGTGGCAAAGATGCAAGACGATGTGCCTCACAAATGACAGAAAATGGGTTCAAAAACAAACATATTTGTGTTGAATGAAGGCCACAACATGTTTGAGCATTTCTGAATAAGACTGTTCTCATTTATTTAGAAAGAAAATTACTGTATGGCATCAGACAAAAAAAGAAGAAGAAAGAAACAGCACATTGCGGCTCTAACAGTAAATGGACAATAAATACTGTAGGTAAGGAAAGATACAATAAAAGCTTCTAGATGAAAGAACAGATTATGTTGAGCCATGACTGTATCCCAGTGAGAGGGAACAAACAGTTCTGAGAGAAATAATGGAGGTATGAAGGTTGTCTGCTCCACTGATGATCCAAGACGACTCAGTGAAGTGCAGTGATGGAATGAAGAATAAAACTACACCTTTGCAATATGCTTTTGGGGAGGATAGGCTATCCCTTTAAACACAAAGCACATCACCTCTACAGGCGAAAAGGCTTCATTACTGGGCACTGCTGTATTCCTTTTACTGTGCTCATACTGAATGATAGGGAACTTCTTATTTACAGTCAAGGCCAGCTGCAGATTAAGAGCTTGCACATATTTACAGTAGACAGCAGGCAACCTGCCTACCATGGCAGCAAACAGTTGAGGTGAGGATTGTGTAACCTGAGATATCTTGATGAAAGTAGCTGGCGCCCTGTGAAACATGAATACCATTAGTGTTTGCCTTTTTTCAGGCTGGCAACTCTACCTCCTAAAATCCATGAATATCATGAAGTGCAATAGTAAAGAAAAAAATCAATATATGATAAGTCACATCAGTGTTTTTCTCCCTCTCCATTTCCATTTCAGCCTCCCCACTGCTTCTCAGAAAGGGAGGTTGAGATTAAAAGCATAGAGTGATGAACCCTGAACTGAAGATGAACTCATTTCTATTAAAATTTAAGTTAATCAATTAAAATTCAAGCTTTTTATCATTTTGTTTGTGTGTGTGTGCGTGTGCTTTTAATGAAAACATTTCCAACATCAGCCTGCTTATGGGCCTAACTCTTAAAGCTATAATTGGTCCCTTGGCAGCGCTTTCCCCTATCCACAATGTTTTTTTATGACAGTCACATGGATCTGAGAGCTGCTGTAATTTTTTTTTTTTAGTGCTAAAGCAAAGAGCCCACTCCACTGAAAGCTGAAACTGGCAATATCACCCTGAGCTGGGAGATTATGGTCCACATTCAGGTGGGCTACCAGCACACTGATCATCAGTCACAATGTCAGCACACACGAGATTAGTCAAGTTGTTTGCTCTGCTTCACACAGTCAGAATGCTGCTGACACATCTCTCCGCTGTGACTTAACTTTCGTACAGAATCAAGTGACACCGCCTCATGAATCAAATATTTACCTGCACAGCTGAAATTAGGTAGAAATGTAAATGCTGGGCAGCGAGGATAGCATCTTCATTGCAAACACAAATATTTGACGATTAGATTTTAAAGAGGAACCGCAGAAACAGATGTCTGCTTAAACACAGAGCAGGCGAGGGGTTTCTGCTCTTCATCTCTGTACATTTTTAGCAAGAGATGAGGTCTCTGCAGCATCTGTAGAGTATTAATATGAATACAGATGTTCAGATTGGCTGGCTCTTGAGTGTGCATTAACGACAAACTATTGCATTTCATCTCAACCAGCCCCTCTTCATGCCGTTATCAGAATGCAGCATAGACCGTAGCCTGATGGAATCTGAGTCTGACGATATTAGAAGCCAGGAATATGATACTAAGGTTATTGATTTTGTGAGTCTTGTGGTCTGGGTGGTTATCTAGAAAATGTGAATATGAGGAAGATAGAAATCTGTATGCCTGTACTTAAGAGAAGGGATTAATAGAGTTAGATGATGAATGCAAATGGAGAGCTTTATCATTATTGATGATGTGGAAATCTTTTGGCTCTGTTTTGATATGATACTCGTGGAAAATCAACGCAGGCTAGGAAACCATTTTCTGAAAACTGGATTGTTTGGCAACCGTGTTGCATATATAATTTCACTGACTCGTCTAATGACTACTGATCCAGGGCGTTAAGGTGAAAAATAACAGGAACATCTCTGTTGGAGAGAACAGAGAGTTAGTGGAGGAAGAATGAGCCATACCACCCCAAAAGCCTTTCTCAGTTTCAGCTGACTGCACCAAATAATGGAAAGCAGTGCCTTGATGAATGGCTGGAGAGCAGTCAAGCACACCACTGCAGAATAAACTGTAAACTGCAGGCAGGATAAAAAGAAAACAAATAACTCAGTAAATAGTTCAAGAAATAGCCGATGCCTCCATTTATTACGGAATAATAACGAATATTAATTTTCATATGAAATGAATTCCAGGCAGTTTATCAAACCACAAGTTCACCTATGCAGCTTGATTTTACAAGGGCTTCTGTGCAAATAGAGATGTTGGGGGTGCTGAGCGCCACTCTGCATGCTAATGAGTCATGGTAACTTCGTACAGTGCCCGCCAGTGACAACGTGCGATAAAATAACATGTCTCTGAATTAAGTGAACGTTTTTGTTGGTGTTGCATTGCAAAGGCTGCCTCGTCTTTAAAATCTTAATTTCATATGATCAAGAATAAATTGTTGACACGACAATTCAGACAATGTCTATGAAAATAATTTTAAGAATGCTTTTTTGAATAATGCCACTAAAACACAATGTATGAATGAAACTATGATGACAGATTTCCCTTGTTTTTCTTTCCCAAGTAGTCTGTGTAAATGAAAGTTATTTTATGTTTGTAAATCACAGATGACTTCTTTATTTGCAGGCAAACTGATCAATTTTCAATCTTTGAAAGAATTACAATTGACCTTGAGTCTCCTGAATATGTTATTATTTTCAACGCTGTCTTTGATTGATTGTCAAATCTAAAACAAAATGAACAAAAACAATTATTTAACGCAGAAAATTAATCCTCAGTTCGAGTAAACAGCAAGTGCTGCGAAGCTGAAAACTGAAAGTTTGCCAAAGAAAATCAAACGTCTTGCATTAATACTCATAAGGTATTTAAACAGACAATATACTCTTGAGAACACAGTAATTAATCACTGAAATTGCTGTGACTTGACAAAATTGTAATTAATTGGCTAACTCTAAACTGTGTGGCCTATTTGCCAGCATGTTGAGAGAGAAGGAAGTTGAACATCCGCAGTGTATAAATATTCCATTTAATTAAAATTTGAGGCCTCTTGTGGTGTGCATTCCTTGGTGGAGAGAACAAGAAATAATAGAGCTTGCTGTCTCCCATGTGAGATGAATACAGACAACTCTCTGTTCCAACTCAGTGTGAAGTTTTGAAAAAGAAGTGGCTCACATTCTGCTCTTAACATCCTGTTGGATTCTCAGTGTTACTCCTCTTTTTCTTGTGTTGTAATAACTTGTCCTTGCTTGGCTCTGTCACTTTCTCAAGAACTAATAGACACTTTATCACAGATGACACATCCACCAGTACACCAGACATTATACCTACTAAATTCTGCAAAGGTTATAGGACCAACTACATTCTTTGTTGTAAATAACTCCAGGACTAATGGGTGTGTCCCATATTTTACAATCCAATATAGCCTCCTCTGAAGAAACCCAACCTTGATTCAACCTTCCTTACTAACTTTAAAGACCTTCGCACTCATAGTTTTTTTTTTTTCATCATCTCAAAGATTCTGGAGAAAATAACTTTAAGCTAGAATAGTGACATTAAAATTTGGCACTGAAAACTAAACCTGAACTGAAAAAGGGAAACACTGACAAAGACAAAAAAGTTATTTGATATCATTTTGATATACTCTTTTTGTATTTTGATGTGATATTCAGTGATAATCTTCTGACTTTTTTCTAGTTTCAGGTTTGTTTTCAATGCACACTTATAAATCCCAGGGGAACAGGGGAGACACTATCTCCCGTTCTAGGCAAAACATGATCAACCCCCGCAATATATTACTGTAAACACAACTATGTAAATTCCATAATATCAGTAACATGCAATAAAAGCACTGGTGCACATGATGCCGTTATACTACATGTGTGAGAATCTAAGTCTGTAGTTGATAGTTTAACTCCAGTTAGTAGTCAAACAAAGGATGTGTTGCACATTTCTTTATGTCTCTCACTGGATACAATAGAAAAACATCCATAATATTCTCTTGTCTTCAGTTTTTCTTCACTGAATTATGAATTACGCTCTTTACCTTTGCAAGAGGTTAGTTAATGTTTGCCATCAAACCAAAATAACATTAACCAGTGTTTGCATTGACCAATCAGAACTGAGGAAGAAACTGAAAAAAGTCCAGTTGTCTACGATACGGCATTTACCATGATTGAGATCCTTCATCAACATGTAAGAATGTAGTTTTTTAATAGAGTGACAAAGTGTTCTTCAGCCGAGCTAAAGAACTACTTTTGGTGTCCCCCTCAGGAACGGCCCTTGTGAGAATTACATTTAGCTGTCCCTCAACTGTCCCTCCCCATTTTCGCTAGTCTTCCCATTTTTAACCCTTTCTCCCGCTGTGCTCCCAACTCCGCCTGATGTTTGTCATCGTCCCTGCACTCCCTCAAGACCTCCGCTCCAATCCACTTGTCGGATGAAACGGGTCCCAGGAAGAAGAACTACGCTTCAAAATTTCACTCCACTTGGTACGAGACCTTCCCCTTTATTGACATTTACCCCCTGTCTCATCTGCTCGTCCACTTGCCTCAACAGTGCAGACTGTAGTGCTGCATCATTTTATCCTCCCTCTTGTTTTATTTGAAGGTCTACCTGGCAATGATGACTCCTCTCTCTCTCTCAAAATGTTTTTATTTATAAAAACATAAAAATATCCCTCTTTTTTATAGCCTGATGTTGGCAGTTATGACAAGTTAGCTCTTGTCCCTGTTTTAATGCCAAATATTATTTTCGATGCCAAAATGTTATGTTATTGTTTGGCCCCATAAACCCTGGTCTGCATGCTCTTCAATACACAAGGAAATAAAAGATTCCAAATTTAAATGTGTTAAGAGACAAGAGTTTCTCCGGCTCTGAAGACAGGTATGAATCATGAGTTACAGATGAGGTGTCTCCTAGTAGCAAAAATGAGTTGCTTTTTTTTTTTTTGTCAGTAATGCTGATTCCTCCACCTCTTTAGTTAAATGTGGCGTACACTGTGGCTCGATTCTGGGACCAGCTTTATTCTCATTACATAATCAGCTACAGCGATTTGCTTGCAGTACTCCATAGTGACAGGCAGTTACTGTTTGAGACTATAACATACAGTAGCTGTTTTGTTTCGTGTTTTGCACTTTTTAAGATTAGATGGTGTACCTATCTCAGAATATCAAACTCTGTCTTGTCATATCAACTGTTGCACTGTTCATGACCTTTAATACAAGACAAAATACTATCGTTCTACTAATGCAGCGTCATACATGCTTTCATATCTTCTTTACTTTCAACTGTCATGTCTTCTGTCTAGGGTCCATGGGAAGAGAGCACTGTATTCCGTACATACAGTTGGTAGCGCCTTTATCTGCTTTAGCAAACAAGCGGACAATCAGCGCACCATCCAGTTAGGCTTTTAAACCAAGACTAAGTGAGACAGGCATATAACAGCTACTCTGGCGGTAATTCATTTTTTCCAAAACTGTCGTCAAGATTTTATTGATAACTTCAATGGATTGTCAAAGCCTTGCCCTCAGCTATGCATCTGACCTTTTGGCCCCTCATGAGTCAGAGTGCAGCTTTAACACCACAGGCAGGGCTCTTGGCAGTTGCTAAGTCTAGGCTCAAGATGAAAGATGACTGGATTTCATCGTCAGGACACCTAGGCTGTGAAATGTCCTGCCAGACCAGCTCAGACTGCTAAATCAGTGCCACCCTGTAAAATCACCTCAAAATATCCTATCTTAACAAAGAGGCATTTAAAAATTCAGATTGAGCTTGTTTCTATTGATTCTTTGGCAGACACTTTAACTTATGTTTATAAATAATGAGGAAAATTTGAATATTTGTTAATACATTTCTTTTTCAAATGCTGTCGCACAATTAATACAGAGTTACACAAATTATTAAGTGTGGTAAAAGCAATAGTGTGAGTTAGGTCATGCAGATGTGTCAAGGGAAATAATTGCTGCTTAATATATTAATTCATTTTTTATTTTATTTTGCAATACAGTTATTGCAGAGGGACATGAGTGAGCAGAGGGAACAATGAGAGTTTAACACGAGACAAATTCAAATCCATAGAGCCAGTGTATAAATGGCTTCTGAATTATGCTCAGTTGTCCATTTATAACCAACAAACCGGCACATTTCAATATGTTTTCAATCTATTATATCATCGCATTGCTGAGAACAACAGTATACTCAAGTCATAATGAAATCCAGGAGAATCTGCTTCACTCAGACTGGACTTGGTGATAAAAACCTTTTTTATGGCAACCTGGGAGCTATAACAGTGCAAATGTGCTGGGTTTCACAGAAAAACATGGAGGTTTCTTTCTAACCATTCCAAATTTAACAGATTCAATTTCAACTTTAATTTAAGAGGAACAAAACTTTGGTACTGTCTACCCACCCAAAATGCAACAAAACTTATAAAAAATAATGACTGAAAGAGAAACAACATAGTTCTCTCACCTAATACAACGTGTCTGCACTGACATGACTTTCTATTTTTGTACATCTGTATTGCATGTATTTATAACTGTATTGTATTTTACTCTTCTTGTTTTTTTGTTTTTTTGTTTTTTAATCTTATCGTTTCTTCTTTCTATCTTTGACTTTTAAAAAGCCAGCCGTGGACAGGTGTTGTGAATTAGCATTTGGCAATAAACAATAGGTGCAGTGCATCGGTGCTTTGAATGCGGCAGCACCAATTTTACTCTGTCCATATCAAATAACTAAACTAAAGTAAACTAAAAACAGGGCAAAAACAAATTCACAACAATAGAATTTTTTACAGCACAATGCATCTCATTGACCATCTTCATCATTTCATAACGGCTTTATGCATCAAATGAAAGCAAACTTATTGTATCATCATGCTTGCAGTGCAGCCTGGTTGATAATCAAATCTTTATTTCAGTGGTGCCACTGTGGTTTCAGTATTCGCCTGGACTGAAGAGCTGATGTTTCCAACTGTACAAGTACTGCAGCTCTATTTGTATGCATGTTTAGGTACTGCATGTTCTTGTAAATTAAATGTTTATTTTTTTGGTATGAAATTATTGCCAATATTACCTTTGTACACATACAGTTGATACTGTGTGTAAGGAAGTGTAGTTAATTATAGCTACTGCATTGTTTCCATGTGTTTCGTCATCGTTTAAATAAATACAGCCAGCACTTCCAAGGATTCTGTTGCTATTATCACCGGCTCACCTGAAAATTAGGTTAAGATAATCACTTGATAGGTCAAGCATACTGTAGGTGTACTTTGCTCTACAGCACACTTTTGTTCCTTTGAACTTTACAACTACTCACTGAAATTAAATTAAAAAGTGAACAAATCTACAGCTGATCCCCTGAGTCCTACACTTTGACTCTGCATCATTAATAGGGCACTGTCAGATATGTGTTACCACAGAGCCAGACTGGATATAACAGTAATAATCTCAGGGTGTTTCCTACAATATTTTAAACTCATTCATTGGAGAATCATAGAAAGTAAGGATAACCAGCATAAATGTGATCAAAAATGGATCAAAGCTGAGTAGTTCTCGACCATAAACTTGATGCAGCAGCCCAGAAAGACCCGTAATCAGCCCCGAGTGTGTCTGTCAGGCTGTCCAGATAATGGCCCCCTGCCACATGATTCCACAGTAGTATTGATATTATCGCCGAGTATACCATTTGTGTGGTCTTCCAGCTAACACTAACAACACAGTTCCCTCAAATGGATTGAAGTGGATTAGATTAATGCTGACCCTTCCATGGAAGACTAGTGTAAATGAATAAATGCAACCCTACAAAAACTCTTAAACCAGTTCATATAATGTGTAAAGAAAACTACTAACCATTTCCATCACAAATATGTCCACTTTGAAGCCTATTCTTATCACATTCTGTGTAAATTACTGTAATAATGAGATATAATGAATACATTTGTTAAGAGGTTCCAGACAAAAGCAGCATCCACTGTTGATGGCAGCCCTGCGTCTTGCTTTGGAAACAGCAAAACTATGAATTTCTCAGCACATTAATATTCCATACTGTGTGGTCCTGGAGTGCACCAACACTCTTTGAAGGATATCATGTCAACAACATGTTCCATTCACTAGAGTCCAAATAAGACCACTTCAGAAAATTCGGGGCTAGATGTTGCCTGTATACAGAATACCAATGCATGCAATCCCCTTCTGTGGTTACTGTCTGCCGCATTTTTAGAACCAACAGCTTTGTAAGTAGCTGGTACCAATTGCTTCTTTATTTAGCACATATGATAGAACTTGTAAGCTCATGCGAGTAGGGGAAGTGAAGTTATATGTGACAATGACGAAACATATCTGTTTATCTCAACAGAACAAAAAAAGAAGAAACAAAGAACTTCAGATTTCAACTAAACTATTTAAAAGCCAAGCGCACTACAAAATATATATTCATGCACACAAGCACATCGAAAAATGATTATACAGAGGTGATGCAAATACCATGATGAATGTGACCACACCTGTCATTTAAATAATATCTGAATATAATAAGCTCGCTGACACACTCATTAACTACCTTATAGTGTAAGTGTTGATAAAGGAAATGGTTTGAAAGGGAAGGGTTATGAGGGTAGATAACACAGGCTGCTTTTATCAACTGGTCCGTGAAGTAACCCCCATCATATCTGATTGTTTTCACCTAGAATGACCTTTTCTGAGCAGTCGTAAGAGGAAAAACATATTTCATGTAATTTATTTCTATAATGACTCAAAGGTCAAATCTGTCACCAAAAACAATCATTTACGCTGACAGTCTAATTTAAGCAGGAATGCCTCTTATGTTTACGGCAAACCTGCTGATCTGAGGCACTCAATAAGCAGTGCCATTTTAAAAGCCATCAGCCCAGTTGATTGGAGAGATTTAAGCAACTATTTAAGGGCAGCGGCTAATTAGCACTACATCCGATCCATTAACTGAAGCTAATCTGTAAATTACCTGTCCAAAGTGATCCATGTTCAAAAAACTGTACAACTACTGCTCTGAACTTTGCCAGCTTTAGATAATGTCACCACTTAAAATCAACAGGGGACATTTGAAATCTGACTATCCGGGGCGTCCAATACGCAATTCATTCAGTCATAGAAAATCCATATGCAATTATGGTAAAAGCAAAGGCTGTGATTACTTTTGCTCAGATTAGTAATGCACTCCATGTCACTCTCTTCTGCACCCCACTATCATCTGGCATTAAGGCACAAAGAGGCTAAAGGAGACAAAATATGTTGAGGTCAATCCTGAACAAAAATTGATTCAATACAGCTGCTGTTTCTCTACTGCCGTTTTAATTCCAGGTGCAAATAGCTTCTGGATGCTTTTTGCAAAATCAAATGTGAATCTTTTTCGCATTAAATGTGCCCGTCTGTGTTGAGCCTTATCGAGACACATTCGACTGCATGCACTGGGATGATTGTGGTTTTCTACCATGCTTCTGTCTGCTGTAAACAAGAACATTTCACAACAGATTAGACAGGCACAATGTACATATTTTGATGACCCCATCGCCATAGGACAACTATGTGTCGGCTCTGTATTGTATTCATTGTCAGCACCGACAGTGTGATCTTAAATGATGCAGTCAGTTGATTGAGCTGTTACAGAGCTCGATGAAGCCTGTTAGAAAGGAAATAACCAAGACGGAGTGAGCTGTCTGTCAGCTTTACCCTCCGTCAAAAAGGACATTTGGTGCCTGTTACTGAGTAGCACCTGAGCAAAAGTGAACCTCCCTTGGCTCAGAGGTGGTACTGAGCGCCGTCCTCCCCTGTGATTTGCCACAGTGGGGGAGCTAGGGGGAAGGTGGGGGGGGATGGACAATCAACAGAACTGGCAATAAATTTCCCAGCCGGGGGAAACTCTTAGCAGTGTTTTTTTCTACTGTGCAGAAAAAAAAGGAAAGAGGAAAGTGGCAATACATCAGCTTCAGAAAGTGGGTCAGAAATACTGTACTGTCTCCAGGTGAAACAGGAAATTACATGTTCAACTGGTGTTACTTACTGGTGCCTCAAATGAACTTTGGGATTTTTTTTTTTACTCTTTCTTTTTTTTTTTTTGTCAAATCCTGGCGCTTGGTGCATTCTGCTGCAAACAGACAAATAACACCAATAAACGGCACAGAGTCAACAGCGTCACGAACAAATGGCAGCAATGAGACAACAATAAGAAAATGCTCCAAACAGTGATCTACCCAACTCCAGAGACTGCTAACAGACTGATGAATGCTTTAATTAATGGGAATACAGTGGAACACAGGCCTAGTTGTGATTCATGCGGCATATTTTCGCAATAACCACAGGTATGGATTTCCTTTAAGATGTTGTGGAGACAAGAGGTGGGGATGAATGAGACTAGTTACAACATGCTCTTCAAATATTGCATGCAAGGACTGTTGTGTTAAATAAATATGCTGCTCAATAGCATATTTCTCAATAGCATTTGCTGCTGATGTTCAATAAAACCTTATCACTTTGAAAATCCTTGCCTTGTCCGATTTATATGCAACATCCCCTCTATCAGGAACACTTTATATGAAATGCTGTGAAATTCACAACCTGCCTGAACGTGACCTTCATCATGGATACGAAACAGATTGCACAAACAACCTCTATTATTTCAGGTTAATGTTTTACCTCTGCCATGTGGTTCATTGGTGGGAGAGTTGCTTCATTTTGGTCCCATTTGCTTTCCAAAAATAATCACTATAACATGTCGCCTCGCCGCTTCTAGCTGAAAAACACGAGTTGGTGTCTCATGAAGCAGTTTACCCACACTTTACTCTCTTTACGCAGCGTCTACACTCTCTATGCTCTGTGTCTACACAAATGACTCTGCTTTTGGTCAGAGCACATGCTCAGATCTAATCTATTCAGAAGTTAAATAAATCCAGTGGTATGCTGTCAATATAATGACAACTGCCAGGATGATTATTATCCTGGCTTGTAGGCCTAACATTTTTCTCAACAGTTACTCAACAAATTACACTGTAATTATTAGCATGCACTAGGAAAGCTGACAAAATCCATTAATCAATATTCAAGACTGATACATGTGGTTATATTCATTATCTCCATTGTTATTAATACAAGTTATTAACTGTAATTAGAGTGCTGAAAGTGCTGTTGAAAAAGGCTTCCCTATTTTGAACTAGATTCCAGAGGTGTGAATGCTGAATGTGTATCTTCTGTTAATTAAAAACTAGCCCCCTAATTACTTCTGTAATTAGAAAACACTGCATTTTCAAAAAGGGGGAAAAAAGGAAAAACCCTTGGCGTTCATTTGTGAACATTAACATTAATCAGCGGGTTTGGTTGAAGTCGTGTCGGAAAAACAAACAAGGGAAACAAAAAAAACGCTGTCCTAAATAATGCGTAACTGTACGATATTGGTAAAGCTTTTAGAATGTTTGCTTTCATTTCACTGTAACACAGGAAACACAAAAGTAAGCTCCTTAAATTTTAACATGGTAAAGCAAACAGGCCAAACCAACTAGCAAGCCATACAGTATAACCATACAGGTAGAGTCACTGAGATACTGTGGTATCCAGCGTGAGCAATAACAGAAAATGTATATCCAATATGAAAGGAAGAGAACCAGTCTGCAAATCATCAAATATACTGCAGGAGGACTTTTTTTTTCTCAATAGGTGAAGGTAATTTGTGGGTGTGCAGTAAGAAAGAAAAAAAAATCCCCACAAGTGCTGTATTTCTCTACTCAGTGCATAATAAATCTGAAAATGATCATTTATTAGGCAATAGATCAGGTTCAATGGCAATTGAATGAATATCTATGCCAGCAAATATCGGGACAAAGCATTAACTACTGAAGGGCAGCAGTAAAATAAAAAGAATGAGAAGCAGGCTGGTCACCAGAAGGTCTCCAGTTTGCCTGCACAGTATGTCTGAGAAAATCTGGGTTGGGAGACAAATGAGAAACAGTCTCCTCCCTCATCTACCGCTGAGGTGTCCTTGAACCGGGAACAACCCCCCAGCAGCTCCAGTGGAGCTGCACAGTGGCCAAATAGAGGAGAAGCATGACTGGGTGAGGCAGGCAGCTCCCTGGTGTGAACATGTGAATCTATACATATGTGACGCAGGTTGTATCTGAGAGGGAGACACAGATTCAGATAGGCCTTCATTTAATGACTGGCCACAGACGGATTCACAAGTGTATTTCACAATTTATATGTAAATTACCTTCTTCACACAAATATTTTCCAGTGCACATACAAATGTTTTGTTGTATCAATGTAAAAAAAAAACACATTTGGAGAAAGAAGGCTTTAAAAACTGTATTTCTGATGCACATAAATATTTCTTCGTTGGGTCGACATTTACAAACTGCTTGTCACATGTGAACTTCACTGCATGAGTGAGTTTTTTTGTGTGACTTCCCTGTAATGGCTTGATTCACAAATGTATTTTGGTTTTTTTTAAAGGGAACTTGTAGTCTATCAAATCGCTCCTTCAGTTTCACTCAACCACACAAGTATAGATTCGAGGGTATGATTTAATGTGATAACATAGTGATAAATCTGTGCAGTTTGCACATTTGAACACAAGGATGGACATCAAACAGCTGCCCAGAGGTCAACATCTACACGGTGTCTAGTGGCTGCTCCAAGACCCTGAGAAGTGTGCCAGGCTTTGATGCCAATTTGACATAGTGGTCAACTCTTTAATTTAAATGTCATGTGATCCACACTGGCCCAGAAAAACTTTTTCCCGTAAGCTTTCATTGTGAAAGACAGATCATTTTAGGGTTTGGGTGATAACATTTGGGAAGTCTGGAAAAGTTGCACAACTCAATTATTTTATCCTCATTTCGGTTTGTCGAGGGCTGAACTGGAAGTCAACCAGCTTACCCAGCTAGGCCTCTGAATTGCTGTGATGTATGAATACATCACAGCAATTTCTTCACACTGGGAAGTGCCTTTTTTGACTTCATGCGTCACTGAGCAGCTCTCATAGGAATGGACAGGGTCATCTCTGACAGTGTATCTAGTTGGCCTCAAAACAACCATGCGATGCTCCCCACAGGAAGAGATAACTCTCGTCATTTTTGATTTAATATGTTTGAGTTATAAATGTTTGCTAGCCGGCAAATGTTGTCAGTTATCTTTATATAGATAACTGGTTAGCTAACATCACTAACTTATCAGCAGCTGTCTGATGTCCTCTCTCTCTTTTGTTCTAATACATACTTGCAGACTGTGTAGATGTCATTAAATATGATCACATTAATTCAGACCCCCGAATCAAGACTTACACAGAAGAAGATATCTGATGATTGATTTACAAATACATTTTCTCCAATATCAGCAGGAGATCTCGAAACACCCGCCACATGTTCACACATGTCAAGCAGTTCATGAATGCAGGTTCTACCATCTGTTTATAAATGTAACAACATCCAGATCTGTCTGTGGACTTCTATTCTAAATTATTTAAAGGGAGAAATATTTCCGTGTGCTATAGAACTACACTTGTATTCAGAACCTCCTTTTTTGAAATATAAAAAAAAAATTGATTGAGGTTTCTGCGTGCATTGAAAAATATTCTCGTGGAGAGAATCATTTCTATATAAATAACAAAACACTGTGTGCATTCATTAACATCAACATCCATCTGCTTCTGTAAAGAGCAACATGTTCAGTACATTTTTCCTGGAAAAATAAGGGTAGTGAATGTTAATGCTTCCCAGGCTGTTGGTGGGAGATAAAAGGGCGATCCAAACATTGTTTATTGGGAACTGTGTGCAACATAAATCATGTAGCAAGAAAATGGAGGCAATAACTCACCTTTCGCTTTGCTTTTTGTCCCAGCCACTGATAGCATGAAGGGGTAAAGCAAGGAAACAGCAGGTTAGATAGGTAGTATGACGGAGTAACATTGATGGCATGATGATTATTTACTTCACCCGTAGTGACAGAAAATGTTAGTACTGTAGTCGGTATAAATTCTATCACACCCTGCATGATATATCAAATATTAAAAGAGACAGAAAAACATGATTCATTCATTAAAACCTATAACAAGCTGAATCATATCATTAATTCTTGATCATCTACAAAACAGGCATCTGTTGCTGGAAGTCTACAGTATATAACACAGTCATTAAGAATTATAGTAATTTTCACATATAGACAAACTAAACAATTAGGGTTCATTTGGTCAGTTAAACTGAGACTGACATACATTTTTCATCTTTTACATTTTACATCTTTTCATAAAATTGCATATGATATATACAATCATGCTCATCTGTTACGATAACACACATTTATTGTGAAACTTTACAATACTACAAAGCTTTTTTGCAGCATTTACTGAGACCATGGAACAGACAAATTAAACCCTAAATGTCATAATTTAAATGAATATGGATACAATATCATCTTTTAAGGATGTTGAGCTGCATTGAACCAGGACGTTCCTTCTTTGAGATATCAGTGTGTAACTAGTTACATTTCAAAAACACAAAACCCACGTGCAGCTTGTTTTATAATGCCAAACGAAAACATTTCCCTTATCAGCTTCACTGCAGAATGGAAATGGAACCAAAATAGAAAAAAATGGCCAAAGTAGTAAATAATGAGTGTAAAATACAATTTCCTCACGTGTACTATTGCAGCTGCAAGTTTATCTTATATGATTTAAGAGCTAAAGTATCATAGAATATAGCAAATAATTCAAACAATTAAGCGCTGTAAAATTACTAATCGCACCAAAATTTTCTCCTTACGGCCTAATCTCTCTGACGGTGCCTGGGAAGAATTCTGCTCAATAACTTTCAATTTTCACCTTCTCTACAAATTACATGCTACTTAGGACGACTTGGCAGATTGGTAAACAATTTCCTTTCATCATTGCTCGAGAGACAGCTGCTTTGTTTGTCCCCAGTGGCTACATAAAGGAAGGTGCTTAGCTGTCTTTCAGGTAAAGACACTTAGTTGGGTGTAATGAGGACAGAACATTGTTACCAAAGGCTTCAGACTAGAAGAGATTAACAGTACATTTCCCAGTAAGCCTTTAGATTTTGAAAAGGACTCATTGCGTAAACTGCAAAATCAGCACTGAATGCTAATCATAAGTAGAACTGTGTGCCCAACATAAGACAAAAGCAGCACCCGCCACATAAACAGCCCAGTTCCCAGAACGTTGCCACCCTCCAACCTAAAATACAACACCATGTCTGTGGTGGTAAACACACTGTTCAGCTTTTTAATGTTCAAAAACCTGAAAAGAGCTGAGGTACACTGAGAGTTTTGGCTTCTGTTCACAAGAGGGAATGGCTCACATGCTTCCTCAGAGGGATATGATTCTAGTATTGCTTGTTTTTTAATGAGAATATATCACTAACTGCCTGTTTACATCAGGTCATTGTCACTGCTTAGTAATTTTATGGGTATCTTTGATTTCATGGGTAGTCAAACACATAGAAGGAGGAGAGTGGTATCACAGACAAATCAAGAGAAAACACACAAAGCAATCAAAATTCAACATTCATATTTGGATTTCCCGGGTCATGAGATGGCAGGGGGAGGATCAAACCGACCACAAAGATCGGCTGGAGCAGCAAAGTTTGGATTTCTGTCTTTGTACTCACACAAATGTAATTCTAGGAAATACTGTAGACTTTGTGGGAAACCTCCTGAGGAAATATTCTCAGCGGACAACATTTGCCCCAGATGTTATATATTTACAGCAGACATCAGCGAAACAGAAAATCTTGCATGAACAGGACCCCGAAGGTAAACCCACTGCTGGTCCTCTTGCATATTACAGTGCAGGAGGGTATACTAATTTGCAGCTCACATCTGATTTCTCAGGGAGTGTCAGTGCAATATTGCTTGTCGGAGCTGGAGTTAAAGTGCTTCTGAAACTAAGTATTATTTTTTGTGTTTCCATGCAAACATGCAAATTGTACTTCTACTTGTATTAATTATTCTATTTCATAAAATTTGTTATGTCTTGCTTTTCAGTAATACAAATTTCTGGCAATGTGGCAAATTGGACATTTTTCATGTAAAAAAAATGGTCTGTCATTTAGCCGTTTCTTTTGTTCACCCTGAGTGAAGCTTCTGACAGCGCTGCAGGTGAAGCAGGACCAGAGGTTTTCCTTGAAAAGCCTCGACCAAATCTGCACCGACTGGAGGTCACACAGTGTGCTGTTTCTTGTGGATGTGCTGGTTGACTGACAAGAGCACTTCTTAGCTCCTTGAGAAATAAGCTCCTCGTGTAGTATTTACCTCTCCTCCACCTCTGGTCTACAAAAGCATTGTGTGCTGACACATCCTGTCTATTACAGGCCACTGTTCCTCTTCCAGCTGGAGGTGGTGGTGACATTGTTCACACTATGTACACCTCCTTTGTTTCTGTTGTTGTCAAGGATAATTTTTGGCTACTTATCATCTTTCTGCTGCTCAAAGTTGCCTCTGTATTCAATATGCTCATCAATGCTGGATTCATGTGTTCCCCTGCTGCTGATATTTGAGAACTGCTGGGCATCCATCATAACAGTAATGACATGTTTGCAGAGAAGGCTATTTGAAAGGGTGTTCGTTGGTACCTTCAGTATTGGGTAGGCTGAGGCTGAAAAACCGTCCTACGATCTGCATTTATTTCCCCTCACAAAGCCTATTTAACATGTTTCTTTGCATTTCTTTTCCAAGGCCAGGCCAGACATTCAATAAAAGTAGTGATCATTTTGCTCATTACAATACCTAAAGCTGAGGGTGGAATGAAGCATTGTGAACAATTTCTGCCTTAAAAATAGGTCAGTTATAAACCTAAAGTCTGCAGAAAGGACACAATGTTTATCTATAAAAACAGGTCATTTCTTGGTGATCCTTGAACAAGCTTTTATCTGATGAGGAAACTGGGAAGACCAAACAAGTAACCTATGCCACTCCACTATCTAATGGAAAATTCATTGTTTTTGACACTCATTAATCTTTCTGTATGCTCCCAAGCCTGCGCCTCTTCCTATTTTCTCCTTACGTGGAAGTTATTAATCTCTGACTCCCTCTAAATTTAATAGTGTTGACAAAGTCAGACACCATGATAAGATTCTCCTTGCTGTGAACTGGAAATGTTTGCACGCACATGGCAAGCATATCAATGTATTCTATCTGAAAAGTATAACGCTTTGACATTCCTAAGAGGACTTTCACGGAAAATCAATAACGGGGCACATAACAACACACTTCTCTGTAAGAATGTCAATGTGTTTAACACATTTATCGCGTGGTTTAATGCTTGAGTGCATTTACTAAACACTTCATAGAGATATTGCAACCCCTACCTGGTTTTGCTCAGTACGGTAAGTTACAGCCTATCTTTTTTTTTTTTATATATATATAATAAAATGAAAAAAAGCCTACAGTTTTTAATTTATGGTTAAAATTCTAATGAGCCTTATCGGCTTTCTCAGAAACACAATTAGAAGAAAATGAAATAGAAGCTCTGGAGCTGCCCTGATGTAAACAAATGAAGTATCACCTGGAGTTTTGCACCCCTTTTTGTTGGTAACATTTCAGGATCTCATACTGTACCATCTTCTTCATTATGATGACAAAGTGACTCTCAGAAAGCAATAACATTAACATAAAATTACATAGAAGCAGAGCCATTGTCACAGTTCACAGGTTTTCAGTTTTTTTTGTACCATATTCAGCAACCTTTCACTATATTTGTGACTCTGAGGCAGTGTAAAGGTAAAATCAGTCGCAATAATTTAATTATATTAGTTTGGAAAGGCAACAAGTGGAGAGCAGTCGTTAATTAAGACTCCTGAACACTGTGAAAACCTCCTACAGATTTATGTACAGTACAGGGAAGTACATTGGACAATTAATGCAAAATGGTAAATACATTCTCATTAGAGGATTCATGACTAAGTTCAAGGAAGGATAAAACAATGTGTTACTGCACGTGAGAAGTCAAGTCATAGTTATTAACTGAGTATATTTCAAATGTTTTCTGTAATGATAATGACTACCTACAAAGTTTTCATGCCCACCTCTGAAATTAAGAACAGTAAAAAGCAAAACATCGTTATTTGCCTTAGTTTGATAACACTTGTTAATTTGTTTCCTGGGAAACAGCGCATCATTACTGAATTCCTAAGTTGGCATGAATAATATGCTCCAATAAACTAAGTTTTGTAACAGAACTGCTTTACTGCCTGACCACTGGGATTTCAAATTCCACTTGTCGTTTTGACCTGAGTAGGAAAATGCTAACACAGTGTTGGTTCAGAAAATAACTGCACAGGGAACAACAGCTTACATAGCATTACCAAACAACCTCAGTGAAGACAAGCACACCTTGAGAGAAAAATGACATTGACAAAACCACAGGGATCCCACACGAGACGGATGACTGCAATATGTACCGGGAAAAAAAAAACAATAAAATGGATAATAGCATATCAATGACAATGAGATAAGAACTTAATAAGAGGAAGAGAAAAACAACAAGGCAGAAAGATGGGACTTTGGCCAGCATGGCCACCAGAGGCCAGTCTGCTTGTTTGCTGCATTTGCATCATGAGAGGCTCAAAGGGCAACAGAATGAAGTCCATTCATTTATGTGTCAGACTTATTTCTGAAGTGGGGATGCGGGTCTGTAACGAAGCAATATTGGCTGGTCCCTGTGGTGATTAGTTTAACCGACCACTGAGAGGTTTGTCCTCTAACACAGTGAGAGTTGGCCTCTGTCCCTCAGCTGGCCATCACTGGGGTCACTGCTCTCCCTCTGCCAGTGTCACACGACACACACTCCTGGGACAACACGGCTGTAAGTAACCCTTTGACAGCGAAGCACTTCATCATATTCAGCTCACACACACACATACTCAAGTGGAATCATAAGTTTAATAGCAGCTCTGGGCTGCTGTGCATGTTGGTGGCCGTTAAACAGCAGCAGCAGGTAAGTGAAATTTTTGGGCTTCAAAACACAGAAATCTTGTACTCAAAGTTTTGTATTTTAATCTAATGGTTTAGGGCTGCATAACAATTATTTATATTATCATTCAATCTGTCAATTATCTTTTTATTCATTTTTTAGTTTATATGAATTTAGAAAAATGAACATCACAATTTCTAAAACATTTCAATCAATAGTTCAATCAATTGCTAATTAATTAGGACATAAATAGAAAATGTAAAAGATAATCGTTCAGTGTAAGGTTGATGCTTCCCTTCTTATATAACCACTGACCAAGATTTCTGTTGACTGTGCATAGCAAACACTAGAGACTTTTATTAGAGCAAATACAGAGGATTTCAAGCATCTCATTTAAAGCAATTTGGTTTTCTTTCAGCCAATCACAATAGATCAACACAAAGCTGTGAGTGGTAACAGACAAGTGGAAACTTTGGAAGTGCAATCTTTTAGACATGAGGCGATGCAGCAAGTAAAGTTCAACAGCTGTAATATCCTCTCACCTGTGTCCTGTGAATAATTTAGTGTTTGGTGGATTATTGATGAGGCTGAGCTGTAAGAAATGTTCAATGCCTCCAGCTTTTTTACAGGGATAACACCGAATGAGTTGCCAGATTAAAAGGGCCAGCCCCTCCACAAACAGCAGCGACTCCCTTCAGATCAACACGAGCATGCTCTCCTTTCTCCAGGCAGCACACGCTGCTTCAGAGGCTTGTCTCTCTACTGTTGGTCCAATGAAAACCCCACAGTTTTAAAAACACCTCTAAAGCTCTGTGAAGGTAGCATTACGGGCACATATATTGTACTTCTCGAAGAAGCCCCAAACCAATTCCTTCTTCAATTTTCTCATCTTGTCTCTACTGCGTTTCCATCGGAGCACTACATGTTACGAAAGCCTGAGAGTGCCCCTCCACTTAGAGCAACACAAGCATGAGAAAGGCAAACCAGAGTAATTGAGAAAACGTGTTTTCACACAGCAATGTCATGCTGTCACACTGGTATTGTTAAAAAAAAAAAAAAAAAAATTCAACATGCAATCCTTGTTCACAGTAATGGAGGCTGTCAGTAAAACCTGAACTGCCCTTAAATCCAGACAGTCACACAGAGGTTCATTTTACTTGTGGTCCTTTAGCGATTCCTGGTATCAAAACAGTGCAATTGTTTAACCACTCGCAGACAACACACACATTAGTCTGATATCAATGTACTGTATGATAATGTTTTCTGCAATGTAAAGAAAATTAACGAAAAGTTGAAAAAAGGTTCATGAGTTAAAGCAGAGCTGCCAAATGGCCCAACACAGTTTGAGTCACACCACTTAATATTTTTTTCGGACACCTGGGGACATTTTCAGCCGTTTTGTGGTGTTGGAACCAGGCTTTTTTTCTTAGGACACCTGCAGACATTTTAGCCATTTTTCCTGGTGACCAAAAACCTGGTATTATTCGAACCATTTCCATTTGTGATCGTGGCAACCAAAAGAGGTATTTTAAGTCAAACCATGATTTTTTTTCCTAACCAGGTTGTTTCTGTGCCTAAACCTACGCACAGCATAAGCACAGCATGGTAACAAAAATCGGAAAATTCAACCCGTCCAGTTCTAACTTATCTGTTGTTTTGCAGAAACATACTTAACTCGCTATAATTCTGGCGATTGGGTTGCTGCATAACAATCTCTGTAAGAAAGGTCCAGTCGTATTCAGACATTTTAATGTGAAAATGTTAAATATTATACCTATAAGACCATTATCTAATAGCCTATGTTCTCGAAATTGGCTTTTATCATTAATCTTCTAAGACACAATAGGGCGTCTTAACTGACAGCACCACCATTTTAATGCGCTCATGGGTTAAGTTAAGTCTAACTGCCAGTATAAATGCCACGTTAAACAAGGTGCCCCCTGACACACATTGCCCACATTCCTAAAGAAGTTGTTTAAACCCTATGGTAGAAAACCTGCCCTTTGTTTAATTCATGAGCATGAGTTTTGAAGTGGTTGCTTGTAAGCAGCCATTAATCATCCTGGCAACAACAGGAGTCAAACTGGAGACAGATTGATGCTAAGATAAAACTCATGCCTTTGTGACAACATGGTGGACTGTGATGGTTATAACTTCACTTATTTTTATTTTCTTCTCCACCAGTCTGGCCAGAGCAGCCTTGAACTTTACCATGACACTTAAATCAAATCTTTGTTTTTGCTTCAGGCGCACTGTAAGGTTTACCATTTCAGTAGCCCATTAGACACAAAATTGCTTTTTCCAACAGACATTGTAATACGATGTTTTCAATACAGCAACATGAAAGATTCAGAGCTGCAATTTAATATGAAAAGACACGCTTTTACTTCTGTCTGGTAGTTGTACTGCCTTCACCCTCCAAACAAATCGGGTGTGTAGCAGACATCTCATAATGGACCAAAATATTGAGTTTAACTGTAGAGGTAAACCTGTTTCTATAGCAGCCATGATAAGGCAAACACACCACAACAAAGACAACCAGTGCTCCTGCAGTTCCTCTATCACTCCGCATTACCTGCAAGATAGTTTATGGTGTGCACACCACAGGGTGCATGACACTCTGCCATGAGAATACGCTTCAGTCCAGCTGAGCTGTGTTTGATATAAACTGAGATTTTTCAAAGTGATTCTGGAGTGTCCAGCTCTACTCCACACTCTACTAGAAATCAAATATCTTTGCGTTACAGAAAATTGTTTGACATTATGTGGCTGCACCAATGCCTTGCAGAAGCCCCTTGCATGCAGATGAGGGTCCACGCTTCAGGCAATCCAGGACTCAAACCTCCTAAGTCTTTATCTGCCAAGCCCCGGGATAATGGCAGGCCTGCACACACACACCACTCCTCTCCTTGGAGCCTAGCATGATGGTGACAATGTCAGACTTCATATAGCACACGAGGGAAATGCCTGATTCCACACCCCAATTTTTACAATCAATGTGGAACAATAATGTCGGGAGCGAGGTTCATCACAAGTTTAAATGAGAAACTCCTGCGCATTATGCTGACATTTTCTCAGTTGATTTGATAAAACAATAATATTCAAATCATTTCCGAAGTGAGAATTTGCATCTTTTTTCACTCTACGCTAGGCACCCGATTTATACCTTGACTGAAGCACTGCACAGTTGGGATGCACAGGGCTGTGCAAGTTAATGCAATCTGAATTGGGCTCTAAGATGGTAATACGCGGGGTGCTTTACAGAATTTGCTGGATGACTACAAGTACAAGACTTTAATGTTGCAGAAATGACTCTCCATGGGCGTATTTAGGTAAAAGGTGTGCAGTGTCAGGAATTGGTTCCACAGGAGACCATTTATGTTCAAAATGTAACCTAATATTTAGGAAAGCAATTTTAAGAGAAATGTGATAAACAGCAGGTGGGAGTGACACATGCAAAGAATCCTGCTGTATACTGTATACTTTGCTGTATTATGTCTTCTTATCACTTCATGCTGTACAGGGAAAAAAAAAAGAAAAAAAATCTGACAAAAAACGATGCAGTGTTTACAGTTGTCTTATGAGTTGAAGTCAGTTTGGGATTTGTTTGTGAGTGTTTACATGAAGTTAAAACCCAGCGTGACGCCTGGCAGCTATCTTGGGCCCAGTTCCAAGTTTTTGAGATATTTTGCCCTGTAATGTGTTGTCATGGAAAATGTTTTAAGGTAAAAACAGACTCTCTGCCCTTGTTTTCTGCAAAGAGGATTTCAAGCTGTGAAACACTGATAATGCCGTTCACTTGCAGCAAATACATGTCGTATCTTATTGAATGAAGTGTTTCTCGCCAAGTAAAAATGAGTTTTGACACTATTTATGGAAATCATGTTGGGTGAAGTTAAATGAATAATTGAATGAACTATTAGGTCAAGCTTTTTTACTTTGATACGACACCGGTCTGTCACGTGCGATCACCTCTCCAGCTCCATGTTCTGTGGCAAAACTGTGCTGTGTTGTACGTAACCGCATGTGAGATGCAGTTGCACACATGCTCACTTCATCACCCTCCTGGCATATCAGTCCCTTATCTTTCAAAACACACTCACAGTTGTGTTCCATGTCCCAGTGATGGAATTCCAAAGAAGGTCAACCTCTAGAGAGTACTTTCAGCTGCAAAGATAATCCACTTTGATGAATCTGTTCACATTCTCAAAGTGTCATCCTTAAAGCTTTTTAGAGGCTTCAACTTTTACCTTGATATGAAATAGATGCTTCATAAATCACCGCAGCTCGCAAACACTGATGGTGCTTTATGACGTATCAGCCTGGATTGAAAAGTTGTTGAGAATGACAACATGTGTTGTTACTATGAGGGGGCACTTATCACTCTCAGGAGGGTAAGAACAAAAAATCTAACCAACACTGCAGCCAAAATAGTGACTTGGTTATTTGGAATTGACAATACATTTGTTATGAAACAACAAAACAGTAGCATTGAAACGTAAAGACTAGCACAGTGTCAGTGATTAGCACTCTCGCCTTAGAGCAAGATGGTCCTGGATTCGATTCTGAGCTCTCTGTATGGAGCTTGTATGTCTTTCCCATGCTTGCGTGGGTTGCCTCCAGGTACACTCACCTGGTTTCCCCCACCATCAAAAACATGTGTATTCAGTTAATTCTCCTGCCAGTGCCCTTGCCTAGAGCTGAATTTGGTCTTCTTATCTAAAGTTTTAAAAAAAAAGCAAACATTAGCATTGAAAGACCTTTTTGAAAAGTTTTACTTGCTTCAAACGCCAGTACTTGATGAACGCTTAGTTTTTTCACTATGCATTTCCAATGGTGTTGTATTTTGATATTTTTAAATGACAGCCTCCTGATTAATCATTTTGTCCTCTCAGTGTTTTCCCTTTCATGTTTTTTTTTTTTTTTTGAGGGGGGTGTTTTTCAGCAACAATCCTCTGTCACTCTTGGCATTATGAGGAGGAGTTTGAGGGCAAGGGTAAGGGAAGTGATTTCCATATACTCTATATAATGAGGAAGAAACATCAGTGTGGTTGACCTCCATTTACACCTTGTACATGTTGACTTTTTCATAGAGGAAAAACAAATAATCACCACCTCCATATTCCGCCTTCTCCAGAACCAATCACAATGTTTGTTAACAATAACTTTGGGTAGAAACCCCTGCATCACACACAATTTGTCTCTTCTTACATATAATTCCTCGAAAATGCATGATTGATGTCATTGTCATTGTCATTGATCATGTCTCATTCGTAACGACACATTCACTAACATTACTCACACCTAATTCACCTGTTGGACCACAGAATGCCAAAAATGTCATCTTGAGTTTCACCCAAACTAGCAGTAAGTCTGAGATGTTCGGTGTTGTTCGAATATGCTAGCAGAGTAACACAGTACATGAAACAAACACAGCAGAATCGTCAGATTAGTCAGACCATCATTTTTAACTATATATCTTTAAACCTTACAGTTTGGGCCTTAAATGACAACCATTTGTCTACCTTGAAGTGAACGTTGTTGTTAGTACGACGTCACAGTAATTTGGTCTTTACGGTTGAAAGTTGTATTAAAAATAAGGTTCCCAGGTGAGTTTGCATATAACTTTTTCCTTTGGAACACTGCTAAGATTTGCTAGTGAAGTAGTGAAGTAGCTGATTTCTTTCATGCCCCCACCTAAAGCAAAAACATTCCCAAACATTCCCAAACTATCATTGCTGAGCCAATGCAGAAATGAAGGTTTTCATGCTGTGTTGGCTCAACTGACTGACAGTCAACTCAGGCTCCACCATACTCAATGTCACAGTGCTCTTGTTCAAGTGCAAAGCTAGCTTTTACATACTGCTCCTGGCTGATGCTCATGCAAACTACTGCTTCCAAGTCACTGATGTTGGGGCGCCTGTGGCACGGGGAGTGATTCAGGTACACTCTGTGAATCTGACTCCAGCAGGGCTACCTGGGATTTTAACCACCCACTTATATTCTTGTAGCATGAGAGCTTGGGTCCATTCATCAGTGATGTGGCCTTTCTCTTGAGAGTTAATAGACTCAGTCCCTCTCACCAAATTTGCACTTTCAGATACAACTTATCCAGGGCACCAGTGAATCAACCGTTTGGAATTTTGGCATCTAAATGGAGCATCTTTTCAAAAAGTGATTGTTCACAACCCTACACCTGCATTTCTGTATGACGTGACAACATGTCATCCTTAACTACTACGGGCAGGATGATAGCCCAGAGTCTCCTCAAAAGAATTAAGCTAAGCAGGTGGTTCCCTTCCTAATGCAGGTGCCAACAGTACCACGAGGTATGTGCCCAAGGCGAGCTGACCAGCTGACCAGGAGTAGTCGCTCTGCAAAGTGGAATGAAATCCCCCACAGATGCATAAGTCAAAACTTCTTACTCCCCAATGGTCCCTTTATTGCCCAGGCACCATTGTAACAGAGCAATTCAATTTTTTGTTATTATTATCATATTTTCTCTATTTGTTTTATTTCATAGTAATGGTTACAAAACTCAAGCAGCGGAAAATATTTATCCGGCTACATTAATCTCTCTTTCATATCCCTAACCTGTACTCTGAGTTCTCTGCTCTCCAGGTCCAAAGGAGTGCGTGTGCATAAAGCCAAGAAGAAAGTTGCGAGATAACAGATCATAACAATCTCTCTCCACGGATACCTCAAAAGGTAATATACAATCACTACCTATCATCTTAAATGACATAACTAAAATATTCAAATACAAAACATTAAAAATGTGTTTGATTAATGGATGGACTCAGTGACAGATATTTAACATGTTAACTGAATAAACACACACACGCACACACACACACACACACACACACACACACACACACACACACACACTCACATTTCATACATGAAATGTACCTGGCAGGACATTCATTCCATTTCACATCACTCTCTGGTGAACAAACTAAGGTATTATGATGTTTATTCAATACATCTTTTGACATTCACAGAGCTTAAAATTCCCGTTTCACACATACAGCCGAGAAAACAGCTGAGGGATATTTTTTATACTGGTGCGGGAAATTCCCTTAACTGGTTTAAAGATGTTTGCTACACTCCTGTTAGCAATGTTTAATAGGCTAATGTCATGCATTTCTCACGTGAAACTCACCTGGGAATTCTACCACAACTTTTCTCACAAAAGATTTTGACATCTAAAATGACTTTTATTTTGTCCTCTATAAAATAAAATGTCTCTGAGTGAAAACCAGACCTTTCCTTTCATCATTACCAGATAACTCACTGAAAGAAAGAAAAAATGTAAGTGGATGCTGAAAAGTCTGAGAAAGTATTCCAAGGTCATATTTCTTATGCCGGTGTCTTGACTTTAAATACAACTTTCTGAAGTATATGTGTTTCATCGTTCCTCCAGTCAGTGTTTTGATTTCAATGCCAACGTCCTGTTGTTTAATGCCATTACATTTTCAAAGCTGACTCACTGTACTCTACTTCACATTATCAATGGTGTTCGGTGTTGATGAATTATTCAAGCATAGAGGTTATTGTAAAGTTTTTTATAAAGTGAAGTCTACTGCATTTATATGTTGGTACAGTCCTTTTTGTTAGAATCTAGTGCTACAATGAAGTGACCTACAAGTATGTGATTTTGTCATCCCTGACCAAAGGCTTTCCTGTAATGAAAAAAATTTAAACCAACACCAATAAGTCAATGAAAGTTTTCTGGATGTTGGTTAAAAAGTAATTTTGGAAGACATAAAATGATGATTTTATAAGGGGGGAGACTCCAAGGCTACTGAAACCTGGTGTGAAACTGACCCAGGGGCCAAATACTTAAATACTGTAGTATGATAAGCTCAGGCATTAACATTTCTCTCAACAGTAACACTAACGTTTTTTGTGCTTATCGATACTCGTAAAAGAAAATGTTAAAGAACTGACAGATAAGGTGCATCAATAGGAGTATTAGTGTTGATAAAACCATAATGATACCAATCTCTACAAGGAAGTGCATGTTTTTATGGCAGTCGTGGACTCAATTTATCTCATATTTTGTTGACAGCCTGAAGTGTAATTTTGTGTTCATGTCTGAATATTTCCTGCTGAGTGCTGTTAGGGATATGTAATCGTGCACTGATAAAAGTGAATCAGCATGACCAAACAAAGCTTCTATGTTTTTTTGGCTCATGGCAAGACTCAGTCACTGCTCAGTGCCAGCTGGTCAGAATCTCTCTGTGCACTGACAAAACATTCATATTATTTGGGCATTCGGCAGCCTTCTCTTGTCTTTAATGGGAATGTAAAAATCAATTTCAGCCAGTTAGAGAAAATCCCTTTCATTATTATTGTGGTCAGGGGTTGAATTTTTTTTTTCCTTTTGGTTTCCATCCTTTTTTTCTTTGTCTTTGTTGGCTTTCTTGCACTCTTCCCTTTATGTCACAGACAATAAGCAGGTTGTGAAGGAATAACTATTATTTAAAATTTGTGAATGAGAAAAGGCAATTTAATCATGAAATACAAACTAATATCCAGTATTTACCACACACACAATGATCCGGTTGAGGGAATACAATTTATAATATTTGAAGCAGTTACAGAGTTAGACTGACAAAAAAGCAATTTGTGTAAGAAATAAAATCCTTTCACTTTTTTAAATTTTTATTGACAGTATCACTGTCACTGGAACTGAGGAATCAGATATCTTCAGAACTAGCTCTTATTGTTGTGACACTCACTGGCACATTATCCAGCAGTGTGATCAATACTGGTGTGGGATGATGATATAATGCCACTGTTTTGATAACATACTGGGCAAAAGTTTCCCCCCAAGCTCTTTTTAGAGTAACATCCACACAAGTACTGTCAAGAGCGAGCCAGACCTCGGTGAAGTCAGCTCAGGGATGAGAAGGGAAGGGAAGCAATGACCACCGTGACCAGAGACACGCCCTGCTGTGGGTGAGACGATGTGTCTGCTGGAATTGATCCAAAAGGCACACTGAGTGCAGTGCCCAGACTCGTTCTTAGGCAGGGTATGTGGGAATTCACTTTCCTTTGACACCAGGCACACCGCGGGTTCTGGCAACACAGCAACCACTTGGCTGACAGTGGAAAATCCAAGGAAACTGCTCGGCTCGCAAACATCCCCGTCGACAGGGTCATTCCCAGTAGCTCAGTTCCCAGTGCCTTAATTTACTCTTAATCCCTAAAAGACTCTCGCTTTCACTTCTAAAACAATGCATAATATCTAAGCAGAGACAAAACACAAGCCTCATGTTTAGCAGCCCTACTATATTTATTGCTGGATTTACTGCAATAAAGGACGCTGTTTGAGAGAGAAAGAGAGAGGCTGAGTAGAGAAAGGGAGAGGAGAGCATGGCATAAAAAAACAAGACGGTGCAAAGAGACTGTTTGCGTTCAAACAAGGCAATACTTATCCACATTCATCCCTATGGATACAGTGGGTTATTCATGACACGTCCACTGTGTAATTGTCAAAGCAGATTTTCAGAGAGACAAAAACCGGACCGCAGAGCATGAACATGCACCAAGATATGCAAAATCTCCCACCATGACCTTCACACGCCACTCTGCATCCTCCCAGGTTTATACATCAGTTAAGGACAGCATTTTAAGTTTAATTGGAACAGTGTTCCATATATATGGTATATTTGTATTTTTAAATTTTATTTTAAACCGAATTCCAATATGAAACATTCTCCTATATGGTGCCTAATGGTATATAAACATGTAGAGAGTGGAGAGTCTGCTAAAGTTTTGATCGCTGCAGATTTCTGCCTGTCTCAGTGGAAATTAGTGGGATTTGGTTTCTCATGTTTATAGCACTAGTAATTTATATTCATAGAAATTGAATAGCGATGCTACGATCATGATGCCATGTCCTCCTACATTAAACAATCCAATTAACTACCTATAACTGTAAACACTGTTATGTTATCCAAGTAATGCAGAAACTGATACTGGCTAAAAAAACACTAAGAAACTGACTCTGGAAAGAGTTTTTTCTGTGGCATTTAAATGCAATTTATAAAAAAAACATTAATCAAATTGATATGTCCCTTCTATGTCCCTTTGTAATTTTGGCTGACCTGATCCTCTAAGAAGAGGAAAATGTGTTTGAGAAGAAGGACTTCCTGTTTTATTAACTGTTTTTAAGGAGTTCTTATCTCTGGTGTCACTGCATTTCATTGCCTATGAGGCATCTTCCTCTGAGCGCTGCCACATATTCTAATTAGTGAGCACACAGGCTGAATGAGCTCTTTAAAAATAGTTTCCCCGTAGATTACTATGGAGAGGGACAGAGCAAGTACAGTATAGGTAGAAGAAAACTATACGCTCTGTGAAAAGAGATACATCTCGCAGCTCTGTCTTTTCTCTCTTATCTAAATCTTTTTTAGTATTTTTAATTCTTGTACTTATTGTATGTCTGTATGTCTGTCATGCAAATATTATTCAGCTAAAAGATAAAAGATGGCCCATTAAAGTATGCACTTTAAAAAGGTGACTTAAAATGGCTTCAAGAGACAAGAAACCTTGCGATCACACTTCGGAGGAGTAGACGCTTTCTCATCCGCGACAAAACTTGAGTGTGCTGCAATTTAATGGATCAGAGTTCTGTGCATGGCAACAGATGGGGGTCTAGCTGGCATACCCCTCATTATTGAGCCTCCAAGCCCTCCTCTCTCCCACTGCCACCTGTCCAGCAGGTCTAATGTTATTCTCGCACCTGGGCAGGCCATCACAAGCTATCATCAAAGTTGTGCTCTGAGGGCATGCAGTGTTTCTGCAACATGTCACAGCGAATAGAAAGAGAAATGACACACATTCACCTTGACACTGCACCATCCACAGTAACAGAAGTAAAGCATCTTCTCAAAAGATATAGCTTTAAATAACCCATGACTACAGAAAATAATGAACTGAAATTTCCCATCAAGGGCACATCCACACTTATTTTGTCTATTAAAAGAACATGTATTTATTCAAACCACGTCCTCACACACAAGCCTAAACTTCCTCTTATCTCCGAGCGGGAGCAAAACCGTTCCAATCATGGGAAGGAGCAGCTGACAATGATTCAAATGGGCTAGAACAAAGCTCTCAGAAGCAGCTGAGAGATCGATATGTATGAAGATAAGCGTGGCATCAAACAGCTGAGTCCACTTGTTTACTTCTCTATAAACAGCAGACTTATAAGGAGCTAGCCATGTCTGCCATGCTTTCATAATTATTCCCATATTTTGTGTAAGGGACCGTCTTGAAAATGAGTCACCAGCTAGGCTTTCTTTTCTCTTTGAAATATTTTTTTGCTTTTTTTTTTTTGCCCTTGTAGTTGCTTCTTCCTTGATGCATCTGTCCTGTAGTGTTGTGGCATTAGTGTAATAAAGCTGCATTCAACATGTTGAGGTTTTTCATATTACACCCCATGATAAGAGGAGATTCACTGAATCCTTACGAAATTGATGTCAGCATTCGGATTATTAGACTTTTTTGGAGCCTGCACTCAAAGTGGCAGTCAACGCTGTCTATTGATCATGAGTAATCTGTTGTTTTTGCCAAGATCACCACAGATATCTTCAGCGAAGAACCAACAGCTCATCTGTCATCAGGGCTGTGTTGCACCATTTCAATCTGTCCACCTCAGATGATGGCAAGAGGATGAGAGGAGACATAAGTTGTTAGGATGATAGCTTTGCAAACACCTATTGCAATGTGTTAAACCTTAAATCCTGGCCTATGGACGCAGGGTATGTGCTTCTTCATTGCTTTCATTAACAGATCTCTAAAGCTACTCTTCGGCACAAGGTCTGGAAGTTGATTAAAGGCATGTTTGCTTGGAGGCAGGAAGAACAAAAGGTTTCACGGCACTGCACAGTATCTGCACGGCTGCCATTAAAAACTGTAATATCGGTTTAGCCTCCCGGACCCGAGCCATCAATAAGAAGGTCTTCATGACTGACAAAGGCAAACAGGCAAACAGCAAACAGCTCACAGGCACAATCCCACCTGATAAGGCTCATAACCTCATTCACTCTTCACTGGAGGAGTTAATCGAGTCAGGCTGACATCATGAACTGAGATAATGCCAATAAATACCATTTTCTCACACCATGTTCGATAATTATAGCTCTCTAATCCACCAATTGCCAGGGTCTAAGGGTGAAGACACTGCTTTAAGATAAGGCTCGGCATGTTCATTATTGCAGTCACATGAAAACTGTTGATCCATTGTGTATTAATAGCAACTTTCTGCTCTACGCGCATTTCATGTTGCCACCAGTTTCAATTCCTCGCAAAGCCACATTGAAGAGAAAGTGGAATTAGGTTTTTGTTTAGCCCAAGCAGCTCATACTAATGGGTCTTGCAGGAGTTGTTGTTTGTACTGGACTATTTTGCCTTTGTTCAATTATGTATTTGTGGCTTAACTCTTCACTCCAGAGGAAAAGGAAATGTATATCTATTGACAGCTGCTGCCAAGCTTCTCACGTTCTCAATACAGTGACTTCAACATGTTCTGATCTCAGGCCTCTGTCCAAGAAAGCATCTCTTTCACTTGCTATTCTGCCGCCTGTGCAATGTGTAATTTCGCACTGTCATAACTGATATCTATGACAGTCTCACCGATAGTTCCTTCATAGACTAACAATCATCAGATTTGCTCATGGCCCCATGTTGACAGAAAAACAAGAGCTTCAATTTTATCAGCATTGTCAGTTCAGCAGTCATCCCAGTCAAGCCGCACTGAATGCCCTTGACTACAAAACGCTTTTGGGTGCAGGCTATTTTTCATACGTTTGTTTGCTACATGTCACAGGGAAAAGGCATTCTGTGACGTTCACCCTACTTTTATGAACCCACCCTCCAAGCTACATCTCTGCAATTAAAATAAAATTACCTTCCAAGTTACGTGTCTCGATTGCAATGTGTCTGTAGTGATGGATGCTTGGTGTGGGAAGCGGCTGTTCACACACCGTTGCTATAGTATCATTTCAGCCCCTGGAGAGAGGGCAGAGTCGAGGTGGGGTATCGGCTAAGTGATGTCCCCAGCTGAGCCCTCCATCACACTCCTCACAAGATGGACAGAGAGAATACTCTTCCTCCACAGAGATTGATTGCCCACAGTTGGCTGTCGAAGGGGGGGGGATTAACCTTATGAGGTTTTAAATGTAAGGTTCGATCCGTGTCTATATATTTATATCACAAAATGGTCAATCTTGTAATGTAATTAGAATACTGAGGTTATCAAAGCCAACACAATGAACATAATGAAGGCATGAAATTAAACTCCAAGAGGATTCAAAATGTAAATTCATGACTATAAGTCAAACTGGATATGCAAAGTTTAGTTCTATAAATCAAATAATAAAATGATCAAATAAACGTGATGGTATAAACTCAATTGACATAATGTCAGTTTAATTTCATGTAATATAAATAAGAGCTGTGAGGAAGATAGAATTAATTACTATTTGAATAAACAATAAATAGTTTGTCGTTTTTTTAAGTAAAAATGTCAAACATTTACTGTTTCCAGCTCTCAAATATAAGCAGTGTGTGCTTTTCTTTGATTTAGCATAATAAATGATGAGCTGTTTGGTTTTAAAATGTTGGTTGGCCAAATTAAGCAAATTGAAGATGTTACTTTAAGCTCTGAAGTTGTGATGAGCATTTTCACATTTATTTTTACATCTTACAGATTAAACAATCAATTTCAAAATCATTTTCCATTATTTGCAGTTCTAATGTACTTTTTAGGCGTTTTTCTTCTTTCTTTTTTGTTATGACTAATAAGCAACTATATCAAAGTGAATCATCTATGACATACGTATGTGATTAATACAACATATTCTTGAATGATTTTCAGGCAAATTAAATTGATGCTCATCCTTTAAAGAATTGTCCCTTCATGTGAACCCCCTGATGAGTCAACAGAAATTTCCGACAGATTCTGATTATTTGCAGTTGAGCAGACGAAGAGAAGCCGCTATCATTTGACCCCAAACAGAAGCTCGTCCCATATGTGAGTAATTTTTTATTGGTACGATTTAATCAATGATCTCACGTCAATCAAACAAGCTAAACTCTGTCTGCCTGAAATTCATGTAATCTGTATCATATAATTGTACAATTTTTTGACAATGGGCTTCTAACGGATCCAGTCTGTATGGACTCACATCTCCAGCAGAGCAACTGTCACATCCTGAGCATGTGCCATCACAAACATGCAGCAGTTGAGCCTTAGTTTTCTAAATGCCTCCAAGGAATTCACATATTTCCCTTATTTCTAAAGATTATTAATGATACTTATAGCAATTTAGTTCAAATATAAGAGGTACAATTTTAAGTCATTGCAAAATTCACTTGATTAAAGGGCATTTTCAGATCATCTGGACAGGGAGTTTGCTGAAACCCATTAACTTTTTAATTTATAAATGATGATGACAAGAAACTATAATTTTATGCAAATGTGCTGTAAAACCAAAAAGGGAACTAAATGAGATGGAATGGGGATACAGTAACTCGCTGCAGGCTAAACACTAACAGCAGTCCCCTTCACGTAACACAATGTCATTTGATTTCAGTGTTATTATAATATAATTAATTGGGCTTCAACTAACCTAGCCACCCACAAAAGTTAAGGTGCAACATAAACTGCAAGCTAATGTTACTCATCCATCTGTTAATATATCTGTTTGGAAAAATTAAATGGCAACTTTCTCCTTGTTGGTATGAGTAAAACTTTGCGAACACTCAAGATTCAGAACTCAAGACTTATTCAGCAGCACAAACATTTGCCATATGGTGAGCATACACAGCATATCTTTGGGGAAAAAAAGTCAAATTGTATTCTGCTCTTAGCAGCTAATGAGCCTTAAAGACACCTCTGATATACCTCCAAGCTAACGGATGTGAGCAAGTATTTCAGCAAAAAGCCCTACACTTCAAATTCTCAGATTATCTTGAAAACGTTTTGGGTGTTTCTCGCCACTAAAAAAATCAAACAATCAATTCTTTTTTATTTTTGAGGGTAAAACGGGTCTTTAAAATTTATGTCCAGACAAACTCATGACTTTGTGTCCGGTTCAGTGGTAAATCAGAGTTCAATTTCTAAACTGGAACTGAATCATCCCTTGAAGATGGGCTGGTCACAGATGATATCCCTGATGAAGTTGAAGCGTGACTTACAAGGCCTCAGTTTATACCAGCCTATAACACCAACAGCTCCAGTATCTGGGCCACATTACTGGCACATCTGTTGTGAGATGAACATCCCATAACAGAGCCACAAGCAGAGATTGCTCTGGTTTTACAGGCCAGCAGATATTGGACTGCAGATTGCTGCCCAAACAACATTTTACACATGAACTACAGTAAAGGTGAAGGCTGGAACAGCTTCAGAATCATCAAAAGCTGACCACCAGTTTATAATGATTTATTGACACGGGTGACAGAACATCAGTTTATCTGGCCACATGTGGTCACAGCCAAAGTGCTACGATCGAGCAATCAAGCTCAACAAAAAGAGGAGACTGGATTTGTCACAAACATTTCTCAGTCACTGTTTGTGTTGTCTCACATTTAATTCATGAGTCTGTGTTCAGGGTTTAGCTGACAGAATCTGGAATTATGACACTAACCAAGGACAGCAAGTGCAAAGTATTTCCTATTCCACAGCAAAGGGTGAACGTCTATATTTTCAGTCTTCGGGGAATAATATTTAACTTTGATATTCCTTTGGTAAAATTACACCTGTCATTGATGTGAATGTGAGAATAATGTCCAATTAGGTCAGACAAAAATAGCAGAGCAAATAAATCATGTTCTCTGCTACTGAGAAAAGGAATGCACATCACAGACTGTCAGGTGCACAAACGAAATTACACCTCCCATGGGAAACACGGACCATGTACTTCATTATTCCTCTTTCGGAGAGAGAAAGAAAGTGCACTCATCGCACTTTTCTTACCCATACACCTACGGTACCATTATTTCTGACACCAGCAGCTTGGCCTGACAGAACTACTATCACATAGGCATCTGGGCCAGGACCCACGCCGAAAAAGAGAGCTAATGAGTGTTTCAGTAATGCTGTAGGTATGCTACTGGACAGGGGAAGCACCAGATGAGTTCTTCTGTATGTGTCAGGGTGTGTGTGTGTGTGTGTGTGTGTGTGTGTGTGTGTGTGTGTGTGTGTGTGTGTGTGTGTGTGTGTGTGTGTGTGTGTGTGTGTGTGTGTGTGTGTGTGTGTGTGTGTGTGTGTGTGTGCCAGATCTGTTATTTCAAGTTTTAACCAGCCACATTTGGGTAATGACTTGTTGTATTTTCCTTTCCAGTTATATTGTTAAAAGCCGGAAGTTCAGCTACAGTTTCACTTAGACAAACTGATGTTGCTTCATGAATAGTTACAAATCTGTTGCTACAAGCATTCTGTTCATTCAATTTCATCGGCACACAAGAAAGAGGCAGATTGAACAGGTTTAACATCTGTGAAGAGAACCAATGACTCATGACAGAAGGACGGTATCCAATTTTGGCGAGGAAGCACAGGCAGAAGAGCTGCAGTAGACTGTATCATCGGCTCAGCATGAACGTTCACTTTCACTGGAACTATCAAGCCTTGGCTTCCCAGAGATTCACAGCGGTAACTCACTTCAACATCTCCTGCGACTCTCCAGCCAAACACATCACTCAGATGACTTACATGGTAGGGCCAGTATGGCGAAACACCCAGACCTTCTCTCTGCCTATAGCTGGTGGTATTCTATAGGGATTGGTAGTGTTTCCAATGGTGCAACTGCAACTTATTGTCTTATTACCGTCACCACAAGTGGTCAAAGTTAGCCTTTGAATTGGGACCCCCACAGTGGGTTGCATGAAAAATCTGAAGATTGGCAAGATTATCAAAAGAACAGCTCTTCGGGCCTCTAAAACTAGTCAAATGAATGAATCAATAAGGGAACACCACTGTTTGGTTGAAATACAAGTAGATATTGTTTTGCTTTTAAGGGTCCAAACCAAAAACTTTCAACACATTTAAAATAAGTTAAAGCTGAAATTGATGTAATGTTACGCCATTAAAAACATGTGTTCTCTGGACCCTATTTTAAAATGTATAATTATCAGACAATTATGTTATAAGCTGATTATTACAAACAAATTGAATCTTTATTTTAAGAATATTCAAGATTAAACCAATTTGAACTACTCTATTTACTATTGGGTCCTTTGATGAATAGCAATGCATATTTCACAAGGTAATGATGTTTTGTAAGAGCTAATTTGATATGCAAAGACATTTGAATTTTTAGCAGAAAAAGAAGTGTTCTATTTTTTTCTGAAATATAGTGGCATGGTGGAGAACAGGCATCCTAAAATTTTACTTTTGCAGGGTACTAAAATAAATGTAGTCTTGTGGCAGACAGTGGTGAAATGTAATTAAGTAATGATGTCACAATACAAACAAGTCATACCAGACAAAAGTGTAGAAAAACAGGATTAAATAAAATACAATACAGAGATAAACACGACCCGCTACAGGAAGGAGGAACACACATTTTAAAAAGTAAGACCAAAGCAGTAAGGCTTTTGAAGTGGAGTTATAGGATTTGACAAGCCTGAACGCTTCAGCAAGTTGTCCCAAAGCTTGATGGAAAATGTCTCATCACCTTTCACAGACAAATCAGCATCTGGATTGATTGAAACATAATACCACCGAGGCTTTGTAAATCTACAACTGACTTGGGCCTGGTGAACATTTGAAAAAACACAGATTGTACAGTCAATGAACCTTGTGCAGACAGATCAATGTGCATCAGGACGGCTACGGCGTGTGACCCCACCTCAACACCTCCCTATACTCAAATCCTCCAGCTACGTCAAGAATATCCATACGGTCACAGACACCATGCGCCTTCCTATTGTATAAGGGTAGGAAGCCACGGTCTTGAATTAACTGGTCTACTGAAGCAGTCAAGGATAAGCTGACACTCTTTAAGAATTATCATCATTATACTGCTCGGTCAGAAATCAGATTATCAGTGATGAGAGTGAATACTAACAAATCTCCCCACAGCCAAGTAGCTTGAAGAAAGCAGGGTGGCAGCTGTTGCCCTATAAATCTGATCATGTTTCTGCTCCCGGAGGGGCCCAGGAGGCTTCCAGAAAGAGCAACCAGAACTGCCCAATATGTTGGCATCGTGTATCAGTGTTCAGCTGCACCACATTCACAGCTTCCTTTCCTTCTTCTCTTTGACCTTAGAATTAGCTGTCATTCTCGAAGCCAAATGCCTCTGTTAACTAATTATGCGAGGGATGCCATCTCTATAAATGGTAGAACCCTTGAGCTTTTCCAAAGTGTCACATTTTTATTCATAAAAAGTAGTGGCTAGACGAAAGCTAGACAAACAACATTGCAAAAAAAAAAAAAAAAAGAATAGCTCTGGCAACTTTTTTAATGTCACTGGTATTGTTCTTTACATACACACTATCTTACAACATTTGCCTGGTCTCATAAGTGCTTAGCTGAAGTGAGAAGCACCTCTTACACTAACCTCTGTCTAATCCCTCACGGAAAGCTCAGACAGTTCTCTGGAGCTCTCACTGATGCGTCCATCAAACCATTTTCTCTCCTTCTACTCTCTTATGCTAAAGGCGAGGAGTTTGTCCCCAGCCAGGGAAGACAGACTGTAAATAGTACCTGCAAACGACCTAAATACATTTAACATCGTGCATTGAGAAAAAAAAAAGACTTGAAATGTGCTGTGATTCATTTCGCTGTCACCACAATTCTCCAAACACACAATTTGATATCGAAGAATCCGAAAGAGCCCGTGCACTTAAAAAGACATCAGTAAACTAACAGTCTGCACTGTGAGATGCAAAAGGCTATTAAAGAAAGTCACACATTTCCACTCATTTAGAATTATGTACAATACATCACTGACAGACTGACCATAAAAGAAAAATAGCTCTTCTGTCTGTGTGGCACATCCTCAGGGTAAACTCTATATCACATCAGAACCACAGGCCATTCTGTAATAATGTCCACTACCCAGTGGTGGTCGGTGGTGCCATGGGGTCTGCACATTGTGATCTGTGGCTCCATGAAAAAGTGCTAAAAGCCAAGGGCATTATTTCATGCTGTTCCAAAGACTCATACCCTGACTCATCTTTTCTGATATATATCTAGCCCTGGGGATGATGTTCAGTTTAATTATGGATACGCAGGACATCAGTCAAAGTTAATGTTGTTCTTGTTTTACACAGCCATCCATACAAGCTGCCTGTGCCACATCGTGAACATCCCAAAGAGATTTTAGAGCAGTGTCACAGAATCTTAGGGCCAGGAACTGAGCAAAGAAGCCAGGTGAATCTTTGAATAATTGATGTGGTCTAAATTTCAAACCGGAGTGTGTCTCCAGCTGCTGTCATCTAATCATCATTTCACGAGGCAAACATCACAGCGTTGTTGTAACAATGGTTAAAATCATGGGGGGGGCTCCACCAATACTTGGGGAAGCTCTTGGTTGCTGTGGGGATCTCAAAGTGGTTCTTATACCAGAGCCGTGACAAATACGGTGCTCAGCCCTCCTCTCCTGACAGTGGCCTCTGGCAACACTCATCCCTCCCCTGGTAGAGCTGCAGGCGATATGGCCATTACCTTCAGCCCTGTGGACCTTTACTTCCCTGGACAACCTCAGCACTGGTGATGCTCCTTATGAAGGCTCTTCCTTATGGCAAGAAAATTAAAAATGTTCCTGGTGGTGCCCACTTGGGAAGATGTCCATCTTTATTGTGTGGGGATGTGAGCAGACACTCGAGCTAATGCGCAGGTAGTCCTTTCTCCCTGAGCTGACGGGATTAGTCTCACTCTGCAGAGATCACTTAATGTGTTTGTAAAAATGCTGAATTAGCCTGTTTCAATTGTCTACAGTCACATCTAAAAAGTATGCGTTTAATTTATCTCTTCCTCTGTTTCAACAAAGTATGCCGGCCGGCTTATCACGAAGGCTCAGATTTCTTTGTGAAATAACAAGCAGTGTAGATTAATTACAACAGTTCCAGAAACAGAGCAGAAGCGATTTCTCCCAAAATATGCTGCTAATGACTGGGTGTCACCCTCCTCCTCTGTGTCTGTATGTAAGCGCCTATGTGCGCGTGCCAGACTGCAACCAGGCAGTCTGATGTGATAAAAGAACAGGGAGATGCACAGATGGTTTAGGTCATTACTTGATTGATTTGCATTGTGATTGTTCTTAAAGATGGACCATTACACAAAATTTGTAGAACAATGAGGAAAGAAAGCTTCCTCCAAGAAGAGTTAATGACCGCCTTTTTATCTCTGTGCTGACATATTCCCCAATTACCTCTACGATTTCCAAACGGATGATGAAGACTGTCAGGAGCGAAAATGCAAAGTAACTCCAACATCGAGACCAACACATGCTCTCCACTGCTGGAGCCAGAGACTCTTGGCTCCGAGTGAGAGCTTCCCAGCCAGCTCCTCTTGGCACTGCTGGCTCTCTGTCCTGGGCATACTGATTCTCATATCAGGGTTCATTTACATAATCCTGCCTGCGATTGGTCTCAGTTTAATGAAGGGTGGTAATGCATTTCTATAACAGTGTTTCACCCCTCAACATGCCAACATAAACAGAACAGTGTGATGACATCTGCTGAAGCACTCGCTGACTTTATAATCATAAAGAAGAAAAGCGAAAAGTCGGCGTTCAGTGGTGTCATGGCTCCGACATTTTCAGAGACAAAGAAGCTGTCAAACTTTTTTTCTGGATGCGTGCTGCTGGCTTTCAATGTGGCAAATGGTGACAAGTGAGCTGATCCAACCTGCAGTGGTAGCCATCAACAAAAATTCCTTCTCTTTGCCGCATTTCACCTTAAGAATCATCCAAACAGTGCTGTGACTGGCACTGCAGCCGACTCTCTAACCCCCTTAAATATCGTAGATTAGAGAAAAGTAAATTATTTTGTCCGTCAAAACCATACTCTTTCAAAGAACTGCTGCATTTGCCATCTCATTATATGCTGGTGCCCGGACAGGGGACCAAATTTTAATTTTCCAAATTATACCCTTCAGAAGGAGAGCAATAATGCAGCAGTAGAGAGATATTTATAGCAAAAAATGGAAAAACCCATTTGCCTTTGAATTGGTACTTTTGATTGAGAAACTTTGTCCTATTTATTGAGAAACTTCAGAGACAGTTTTGATTAGTTACAGAATTACTAGAAATAGTTTTCACGCTGTCTGTCTATAAAATTTGCAATATTTTCCATTCTTTTTTCAATCATTTTTTGCTATCAATGCTCCAGTAAGTTAAAGATTTTCGAGGTCACTTTACAGATGTACAGTTGCACTAATTTGAGACCCACCAGACAAAGATTAGTACTCATCAGCAATCAAAGACTAAAACCACTTAAACAACTATAACAACAGCACTCAACTCCGACTGAACTGCGGTTTTAACACCTGATCAGATGGCTTCTTGTGTCAACTCTATGAACTCCTGATGGGAAGTTGGGCTTACACCTCCAGCCTCCCAACACAGGGTTTCTCCTCAAACAATGCAGCCATGGTGGGGAGATTAAGTAGGCTGCCACAGGAGTGCACAATGCTTCATTAGGCCTAGCAAGGAGGGATGTCTGTGCCTGAAGCAATCTAGGACCCAGCGAAGTGTCGAAGGACCTCTAATGCAATCCTGCATGCTACTCATTACTGCCCACTGTATTGACTATATTAAAGGGGGCTAGAATGATTATTCAAAGGATCAAATCAATTCTTCACATAATGCCTTCACTCAAGATCTAATCACGGCATGCGTAATGTATTTAATGGTGCTAAGGGCAGCAGTGCATAAAACCATGTATGTGGAGGTGGTGATGTTAATGACTTAAGTAACTTGTGACTCCAAGGAAAGTCCTATAACAAGAGCTTCTGTGCTGAGACAACAGAATCCTATCAGGAAACTTTTCAGAGTGTTAATTATACAGAACAGTTAGTTCTGTCAGTCAAGCTACAGGTCTGCGACCAGCAACTTGTCAGGCGTACATTGAATCAATATTAGACTATGAAATTATATGTGCCCCCTGCCTTTATAATGATCTCGTTAAGCTTTCTGACATCCTCCGGCCTCAAACAAAATAACACTGCCAATAGGGGAAGGGAAGACTTTTTTTCAGTAAATTGTTAGTTTGACCGTTCTTGGGGATATCCCTTTTGACATTTGTGTTAATATTCCTAAAAACATCTGTGTTCCCAAGTTACTTTCCATTAGTAGTGATAGATGACTGAAATGAGCAATCAAAGGTCTAGAAAATGTGTTTGAGGCATTTCCTTCCTCATAAAGGATTTGTAAAGTGGGAATAAGTCACTGTCACAGGCAATGGAAGTCTTTGCACCCAAGTAAAGACAGAAAAACCCAGTCATGAGTCCTGAACTTTGAGTTCTGAGTCCTAAACAAGTCACAAAACCAAATATTGTGCTCTTTTAACACCACAGCCTCGACTTACCATTCATTGTGGAACTTTATATCTCTGACGAAGATGGAAATCGTTGAGTCTGTAATTTTCAGCTTGCACATCTTTCAACTGCAATTTGTTTTCTGTTTACTGCTGCAAAGTTTTTGAGTATGAACAAAATTATCTCTGATTTTTTTTTTTTTTCCCAACCGGAACTCAGTAATGTAATGTTAGTTCTTCATGTTTTTTTCTCCTGCATCTTAATTGGATGCTGTTGGAACGGTTCAAACAAAGTGGAATTCAGGCTGACTTGCTAGGAATGAACAGCATTAACATTACTTGATCCACACCTGAGATCAATAAATATCCCTTTTCCGTGACCAATATCTTAACCAAAAGTCTCATATTTGCATTAAGAAAGGTGCATGTAAATAAATCACGGTTTCAGGGGAAGTTGCTGTATGTGTACATGTAAGCTGTTATTGGCTGTAAATCCAACATCACAAAACAACTTCACAACTCAGTTTATTTAGAAGCTATTGGTAAGACAGTGCCTCACAGGGGACTGCACACTGTTCAACTGTAGTGCCACTGCTATTCATAAAACATCACGCTACAGTACTTGTTGACAAGAACTTTCACAAATGTGGGAAAATCAATTCAACGTTTGAATAGGAAAACCCGCATTGGAACGGATGTACAAGCATTCAGGTGCACTGAAGTTTGTATTTGCTCTACACTTTCACTCTCCGTGTTTTATGGAAAACCTAACTTTTGAAAAGGGAAAACATGGTTCCAGTAAAACTTTCCTTCCTCGATTATGGTGATGTAATTTAAATCCATGTAGCAGCAGCAACAGTGCAGTCTTACCGCAGAAGTGTGTAGTTTTAGAAGCTTTATGTCTCTTGAGAATTGGGGAAAACCCTTTTTATGCAGCTTACAAATAGCAAAATGTATGGTGAAAACTGGAATTCTGTTCCATCTCTGCATGAGTTTATAAGCAAATATACACAACTGTTATTGTAAAGATTTCATGCATTTTTTTACAATGGTAATATATCACATGTTAATATGTTCAACTTTGTTAATCATTAATAATGTAGTCTTTACATAAAATGAGGTGAATATGATATTCTAGAAAAACACAGCATATTAGTTTTGGGATGAATTCCTGGTACAGTTTGAATGAATATAAATGAGGTTGAAATAATATTGGGAGTTCACAGTGTGTCTCCAAAGGATGGCACACACTGAACTGCAGTCCAAAGGGAACAAATTGTTGGCATCTTTAGAGGAACCAGTGGCCGGAGTTTGAATTTGTTTGAGTTTTAACAGCACTCCGTCAGTCATTTTTAAACAGGATCAAGCAAAGCAGATTAGCCTGGCTCTACACTGGTGACACTGTTGACTCATTTGACTCACAGGTGAATACAAAATGATCTCTAATTCGTTCAGAACGAGTAAATTGAGGAAACATCGTTCGGTGTGTTGCTGGATGCAAGGAGTCATTCCAGGATCGCTCAGGTTTTCACCTCGGCTTGTAGGACATGAAGGTCACAGCACATGAGGCTCGGCGTGGGCCAGCTCACGGCGGTGAGGCAGGTTGGAGGGGCTGAGCTCCATCTCCAGGAGGACAACAGAGTGCCACTGTCACGGGGAGTATATACCCTCTCTGCCACCGAGAGCGGTCAAGTGGAAGGGGCCAGCCCTTGAGCAGGCGTGCTTGTGCGAGTGTGTATGTGTGTGTGCGTATGTATGCGGAGGGAGCAATCTGGAGTGTGCTGGAGGCTATGGCCTCTTTGACGTGATAGATTCCCTTTGCAGCCTGCAAAGCCAGGAGGGAGCCAGTCAACATCCTGCCACATGCCCCGCTGTTTATCTTCCAAAATCTGGTGGCGGGTTGCATCCTCTGGGCCTGCCCCAGTCGCACTCTCCTCTCACTGTAATCACCATAACTTATGGTGACATAAATGACCAGGCGCTTTCTAAATGATTTTCTGGATTGAAAGACTACTGCACGACAACTGATTTTTCCCATATGGATTTTCTGCCATTGAGCCGAGAACACGTAACGTTCAAGCGGCTTTTATGTGGGTATGCAAATGTTTGCCATGCTTTAACAGATTCAAGCCGAATCAGGTTTCCCCGGAAAAACAAGGTAGATAGCTCAGAGCTCTGAGATCATAGCCTCTTACTGAGGCGAAAGAGAGAGCTGGGAGGGGAAAAAATTCAATTCCAAATCTGCGGCTTCAAAAGTGGATGGAAGCTGAATGCAAATAAAGTTCTGTTTCTCTCTGTTGTGATTTATCACTGTGCCGAGCAGTAGTGCCGGGGCAGGCGGTGTATTGAACGGAATGACTCTCCTCACATATTGGAAAAGCAACTCAACAACAAAGCACAGGAAAAATAGAGCCAGACAGATGGATGACCTTCAGTCCTCCTTGGTGGGAATAGGTAGATGAATTTGTTTAGAGAGCTAATCGCTCACTCCAGTAAAATTATTGTCTGGAAAGCCCATCTATACTTCAAAAAAAAAAATCATTGGGTCACTTTTGTGAAGTCAAATAAAACAATGAGGGGATGAAAGTAATGAATGATTGACCATACAAAATATAAATGAGGCAGGAAATACGGGTGTATGCCATTTTTTAAATTTTGTCAGTACAGAATGACAATGCTTTTATCTTTCATGAAAAACTGTTATTGAATAAAAGTCGCACAACAAACTCTGTATCCGTCTGAGAATACAAATGCCCTCCTTATCAAGAGCCACATTATGGATGCACCAGAACCAAATATTAACACAGCATTTGACATTTCCGTGTGGCACCATGACATTGCAGCACTCCAACCCATACAATGCGCCGCTAAACAAGCCTGTTGTGGACAGCAACTGTGTACTCAGAATCCTGTTAAAGCTATTTCTCAACTGCAAACTTTCTGCTGAAATGCATCTTTTTAAGCCCCTGTTGCTTGTTTTCCCTCCATGTGAGAACTAGGGTTTTCTATCATCCATCGCTGGGCAAAATAGGGAAATGCATGGGGAATTTGGGCTTTGCTGCTGTTTGTTTAAGTCATTATTTTTGCTGGTTTGTTTGGGAACCACTGGGATGCGGTACTATTCAGCACATCAAGCAACAGTCAGTAATAAAACAAAACCCACTGTTGAACAAACACTGAATAAAAAGCAAAGCAGATCTATGCTTCCTGTTAACTGTACTCTGATCCTCCAGTTTGGTGCTCATTTTGAATTTCCAGTAAACAGGATTGATTGAACAGGGGGCTTGTGTTTTCCGTCTCCCTTCTCTCCATATAATTCTCCGGTGATGAGTCATGTCACCATTGCTCCACCATGGGTGAGCCTCAATCTCCGTGCCCAATGACTGCACCAGAGGGCAATCCTTCAACTCAGCCCTGGCATCAATCTTGCTTGGAAGCAGTTGGCGATGAACCTGGACTGCCTTGAAAAGTTCTCTGGCTGACAGCTTCCATGATCAGCCGTCACAGCTGGCTGTCTGATTCATACCTGAATGCCACATCAAGAGAGAGACAGAGAGAGAGGTCATCCTTCTGCTCTGCTTCTATGTTGAGCGTTCACTAAAGAAAGAAACGGGCGCTCTCAATCCCCCTTCAAAATCCCTCCTAACTCCATAAGTTACAAATTAAATAAAGAAATAGGAAACCTGTCGAGCGAGTCAAAGACTTGGAACAAACACAAGAGAATAATGGGACCTCTAGTTCTATTCACCTGACAATGTGGTTAAGTAATTTCTGCGACGGGCTGCTGGTCACCATTTCATTTCCCTTTCGTTTTAATTTCCAGGTTAACAACCGGACGATTTTGAAAAAAACAAGGCGTGTCAAGTCTTGGCCATTTCATTTCCAACTTTTAACACATTTTTTCACTACCGACTTGTCAAATACTGCAGCTTGGTCAGTGTCTGATTAAGGTTACACTTCAACACTGTGCTTACCCCACCAGCTTTAGACTTTCAAAATAAAGGTTGCTCAGAAACATTAGACATATGAGTTTTGGACTGTTAATGTTATGAAACATCTTTAGGAAAAGATCATTGTACCTTTCTTATTCTTATCTTGCATTCTCTTTGACTATCTTTGAATGTGTCTAAAAATAAAATAAAATCAAAGTTTTCACCACACGCACAATTCATTGCACTAGAGAAGCAACAGAAATGAAAGAAACACGTAATTCAAAATCTTAGATTAAGATTAAACTGTCAATCACTCAGGGTTTGTTTTTTTCTGATTTGCCGAACTGACCCTTTAACATGACAACATTTATGTACAGACTTTGAGAAGGCATACAGAGTTAAAACCAACATCAGTCTGATATGGTTTGCAGTTGAGATATGGTATGTCTACTGTGTATCACTTGTGAGAGGAAATGTACATATCTTGTGCAAATACTGCAGTTACAATGCTGCTGTGCTTCAGAGAGTGTGGGCTAAAAATGAGTTTAGAAAGTGAGGATTCCTGGGCTGTAACAAAAGTCATTGTTAAGTCTTGGCTAACCACCCTGCAGACATATAGTATTAAGGCCATTTTTTCTGCCATGGGACCGTAAAAATAGTGCTTATTTCACCTTTAATATTCTAAAATAGGGCTGGTTGCAGAACAAAACTGATGTCCTTGACTATCTTTTTTATCAAAATGCCAAAAATCAGCTTTATTTTCACACTACTAGATAATGTAAATCACACGGAGATTTTTTTTTTTTCAGCGCCTCAAAAGGTGAATAACATCAGGGTGGTGTCAGAGAGCTTATACATGCTGCCCTGATTCTTGATAAAAGATGTTCTGAAACAGGCTGTTCTCACTACACATCTCCGTATATGAGCTGAGAGATCATTGCTCCTAATCCATCCTGACTAATCTGTGAATAATACTGTCATTCACATTGAAAACTGTCACTGACAGGTATCAACACAAAGTCTTTAACCCAGTAATCAGCCTTTGGTGAGTTCAGCGTTAACTGTTAGATCTGGGGAAATGACTGCAACTACAAAGAGGTGGAAATAGGACAATTTCTGGACTGATTTACACACTAAATCTAGACATAAATAGTTGTTTAATCTGGCAATTAAGTTGTTTAGATAGTTAACAGTTTTATCATTTTACTCTCTGTTATTTGAACTATAATATTAAATATAATGTGTACATTCCTATATTATTATAAGGGCATAGATGTGATGGCTTTGGCAGCTGCATGATAGTGAATTATTCTTTGGCCCGCTGCCATTACTTAGTGCGATGTTTGAGGAGCCAACATTTGGCCAAGATATACGTGACCAACAATTACCCTTCCTTTGTGTTGTCATGCCGCAGACTGTTCCTGGCTCATTCACAGAGGAGAAGAAGAATCAATTGCTTTTGCTCACATTGAACACTGAATTTACATACGAGCCACACAAAGAGACACCACATTTTTTCTAACAAATACTTTGAGTGCCCGAGGTTAACTCGTACTGCATCAGAATCTAAAAGTGAAAAAGGTTATTTAATGTCTCCCATAATGCATGTCTCGCCCTTAACAGAAAGTTATTTAGTTTCCACACCCACCCTCTAGGACAGTAAAGAAATAAAGTAAAGAGTGAAGAAATCAAAACCATGACAAGCTTATAAAGCGGCTTTCTTGTGTCTTCGAGCTATTATGCATTCTTTTGCCAGCACTGCAGAGGGGAGTTGTGCTCTAATTAAACTCACCTCCAAATATCCTTGCCGACACCTCCAGAATACTCAAAAGCTTTTAAAATGTGGCTGAGAAGGGAATTTGTTATGCATGTACGCAGCAGTGCTAATAAATTCCCTGTTTAGACTTCAGCCAAGATTAGCGTTGCAACCTGCAGAACACATCTCCAGCGTGCCACTGAGTCACAGAGGTCACTATTCAAATTCTTTGACACATGAAAGCCTCCTGTGATTGAACCAGTCCTCAGAGGTAGCGCCAGCTGCCGGAGCAGGGCTGTGTGAACTGTTAACTACTGAGTGCTGCTGCAAACATCTGTGTGGATAAAAAGATTTGCTACAATTCCACGTTATCAAAGCTAAGAAAATAAAGCTCAAGCGACGAAGGCAGCGCTCAATCCAGACATGGCGAAAAAGAAAAGGAGACCGCAATGCATTTTCCGGATGTTCTCTGAGGTAACGTTGAATTGTTGTCACGACTGTAAACTGTGGTGGAGATAATCCCCCCGACTAAATAAAGCAGTATTATTCATTGCAGAGAAACAGAGAAAACAATTCATTAATGAGAATTGGTAGTCTAATTTCAAAGCTCAATCAAACTCAGCATCATTGTTGCTCTGTGAAGGAGTTTTTTAGAGCAGGTAGGACCTTTGAATTGGTGTTAAACAGTTGAATAAACACACCCCTGTCAGCACAGAGAGCAGTGTGTTCGTTAACTGCTCCATCCCCACACAAAGAATGGAACAAACCTCCTCTGTGATAAAGGCTTATTAGCTACCTGCGTGGATTAAATCTGATCACTCGAGGCTGTCACAGCAACAGTAAATAGATGTTTTTACACTTTCCTTTTTCCACTTTGTACATCGCATGCATTTTGATTCCATTATAAGCCCACATAAAATCTCTGTCTGGCGCCAATTTTTATGCCCCGTGAAAAATGACATTGCCGTCACCTTTGGAGATATACCTTCAAACATGACTGCTAATCTACTGCGTTTGCTAAGTGCTTGAGGGGAAAGGGTGAGTTATTAAGATTGAAAGTAAAGACATCCTAAATGATTAAACACATAATTAACAGCTACTGCATGAAGGGCATGACTTGTCAAATCTCAAGGGGTTCCTGATCGGCCGGCTTTAAACCTCCCACACGTAATTCTTCTGCTCGAAACACAACATCAGCTCAGACACATAAACTAAAGCAGTGCGCCTGAAGGAAATGAAAACTTCTCCCATCTCTCAAAATATGTCTGCTATTATTCTTGTGATTACGCCATCCAAACATCCCTGGATTCCAACCTCAATTCATCTTTCTGCGGTGTTTTAAAGCAGCACTGCTACTGCATTTTGGGCTTTATATGACTTTGGCCTACTTGTTTGTTTGGCTTTTCCCGATGAAAATCAATGTCCTGCATTCCCCCCTCAACCAAAACAAGTTCAACAATTACATCTCTTTGAGGAGAGATAATTATCCACCAATGTGCCAAATGAACAATTTTGTTTGTCTGACAACAAAGTATAAACCGCAAGTCTTGCGTGACAATCCAGAAAATCAAGCTGAGCCTTGGCCGCTGCCCCAGAACAAGCATCTGTCAAAACAAATGGATCTTGTTCTCAAAATATATAATGAATAAAAAACGTATGATCTGTGGATGAAACGAAAAAAGGAACATTGACAAAGAGCTGTGGAATCTCAACAGACATGAGCGTGACAACCATAGAAATGTTACTTTTTGGGGCAAAAAGAGGAAGAAACATCAATGTCTTTTGGCAGAAGGAGTGATGGCATTATCCCAAACTGCAAGATTACGTAGAAAACAACCTTTATGGATGCTGATGTTCCAGCAACTAAAGCAGCCAAAATAACCTCATATAAAGTCACAATCTAATACATAATTACAAACAAATAGTCTGTATTAACATCTTAAGTTTGTGTGTGTGTTCTTTCACACTAGAGAAGGAAAATACCAAATTAAATGGACCCCAGAAATGACCCTGATCAATGTCAGGGCTGAAACTCTGCTCTGCTTGGTGTGAAAGATCAGCCTCGAGGTCACACCTATACAGCTTGTTTTTTGGCACACAATTGAGATGTTTCATTTCATTCAGAAGCAATTTGGCAGACCATCCAACAGCTGACATATGGCAAAGGATAGACAAAAATCCCAGAAGTTTTTACTTGCCAACCAAGGACGTAACTGACGTGGACTTTGGCTAATGGGAAGTCCCATCACTCACGGCGAAGACGGCACGTCACACCCAAAATATGCTCCAGTCTATACATAGCTGCTTCAATCAGATGGGAAAATGAACAATATATAATAAATAATTCATCCACCCCCTTATTGTTATTCAGGGTCACAGAGACAATCCCAGCACACACTGAGCAAAAGGCGGGGAAACACAACGGACGGCTCAACAGTTAATCATAAGGCTTCAACAGACAATCATTCACACTTACATTTATGCCTAAGGACAATGGATGTGACTTGCATGTGCTTTAAATATATGAGGGAAATACCATGACATGATGTCACTTTGTCCTTAACCAGCAAGCTATTCATGAGAAAGAAAAAACACCATGGAAAAAACCACATTTATTTGATTTACAGACTGCACCGGTACACATGCAGCATTTATAGCTCAAATGCCTTCGCCGAGTGCGCCCAGACCTCGCATGCTCTTTACCACAATCTCTAGATTCTTTCTCTTCTTGACAAAACCTTAAAAAACAGAATACCTGATAGAAACAACCTAAAACCTGACTGGTTATTCAATAATTTCACCTTTTACTGTCCATTCTATTCTTTAGCAACTAAAGGATCTCTCAATTTTTCGCATAATTCTTGGCTGCTGTCCTGATATTGCACGGAAACAGATAGCAAACCACAAAAGCAGCCTCAGTCAGGGACACAATAAAACCATTGCACAATGGCCACTTCAACTGGAAATGACACCTACTCTGTGAACATCCAGGTTGCCTGCAAGGCCCAGTAATGTCTCTTAACAAATGTTCCACAATTGTAGCCGCCATTTCCCCAGTTAAACACAATCCATTCATAACGAACAGCAGGCCGCATGAGGTGATGTCAAACAAGGCTGTGGGTGGTTGTTAGGTGAGTGTAAAGATGTGTAATTCCCACAATCCCCCATGCTCATAAATGGGACAGATAGCCAGTGTCAGTCAGCATTGCAGCCATTGTGTGCTGTGGGATTATTAGCTGCAAACACACATACTCAGTCATGGACACACACAGACTTTCTCTTCCTCACTGCTTATTTTTTTATGGTTATGTGCATTCTGAAGATTTACAGAACAGGTGCATGCTGCAGCACCTCCAGTGTTATAATTGGATAACTGCAGTTGAATTACAGCTGACCTCATTTGGAGGACAGCTGATGGTAAATCACATCTACTCCAATCTGGAAAAAAGTTCACTCCTTCATCTATTTTTGTACAGAAATATTTATTGTTTGAAGATGTTTCCTTCAGATAGCCGTTTCAGCTCAATGTCTGCTACAAATTTTTCGCAAGGGGGCATTAAGACACAGTCTTAAAGTCTCCTCTCCTGTATTCATTTCAATAAAACAAGGGTTATTAAACCAGGTTATTTCAGCTTCCCCAGTTTGCATCCAGTCAGGGACCTGTGTGCATTAACCCCTTTGTCTCTCACCATATTTCCAGTCCACCTCCACCCTATACTATAAAATAAAGGCAATGATGTCCCCAAAAGGACAAAGGTATTATTCTTAAGCCATTCGTCCATGGATTTTCATGTAATGAAGGTTTATGATGCAGTCTATCAAAGTAGAAAACTTCTTACTTTTGATAATTTCCATCTAATACAGACACATCAGCAGTGGTTATATTCTGAGTTTTATACCAAATCAGGCATTGTGATGAAAACCAGCATTGTTGTATTGCACCAGCAAACCATCACATTATTTTTGAGAGTGGGCTGTGTGTTTAGGCTGTGGCAGTGTGGATCTCAGGGGTCCTCCCCTTAAAAAAATCTATCAACAGTATCAACTTTTGGAGAAAGACAACCTTTTATATTTAATACTTATATTGAAGCACTAGTTAACATGACACATTCAGTTTCAGGGTGAAACAGATACTGTCATATAGACCCCAAAAAAGACACATGAACATTCAGAGGTCTGCCAAATTGGTCTGAACAAACATGGTGCTGCCTGGAGACTGCACCAGCAGGGCATGAGGAATACTTGCAAACTTCTCGCGAATGCAATAAGCCTCTCTGGAAGCTGTTACTCCCAAGCTGGGAGCCGGAAATTGGACACTATCCAGGTGGACTTCACGTAAGAAATGATGACACTCTCTCAGTTGTGTCCTCCACCCACTGCCACACAACCAAGCGTTTATCGCAGCAGCACCTAATTTAGTTAAAATGAGACCGAAAAGACTCTTCACAATACAGGGCAATAAAGTTTAATTTATTTTCTAACAGAACCTTGAGTCAAGCACAACCAAAGCTCAATCAACACTGGACCTGCATTCATCGCCAGCTGATTCATCACATGGGGCGGCATATTTCATTGGGCTTTGTCTTTGGTCGCCCACCATGTGTCAAGCCTATTACACTATACTTCCTGTATCAGCGGAGCAGCTTGTCAAAGCAGACTGAATTCCAGTAAATAAAAGCTAATCAGTTGTATCTCAAAACAAACGATCCGTATTACATTGCCAGATGAGCAGAACTCCACAGTGGCACCCACAGGGGATTGAGATGCTTTATGGAGACGGCGCCTTTTCGAAATCACTTAACAGCAAGAAGAGAGGTTAAACTGAGCAGGTTACCAGCTCTTAATCAGCCTGTCTCTATTCAAATCTATGAGACGATTTGATAGGAGAGGTTTATTTTGGAGGCTTTTATCCTCTCCTGTCTCCGAGTTTGTCAAAAAGGTCAAGAGTTGTAAAAAGTAATAATTATCAATCAGAATATTCCTCCAAACTAAAAGAAATTTCATTATATTTTAGAGTATCAGGTTTGACAGTGCGTGTGCCTCTCACAACTTGTCTGCTCAACTGCTGTCACTTAAAACATGCATAATTGCACTTAATAGAAACTACATTTCCATTTCTTCATTTGCGACTCACTGTGTGGTTTGTCCTGTATTATGAAGCTAATTAGGTCATTTGCTCCATTGAAGACATTGTTTGGAGATTAAGTTGCTCTGACCCATCTGGCTAATGGCCTGGTAGGGTCTCAACTCCTATTAAAATATCTGCCACAGAGGACAAAGAAATATATTGAATCCTATTATTGTCCTAATCTAATTATTAAACATCAGTGGACTATCATTTCCACATACCCCTGACAATTCAGCCATAATTGAATCCAAAAAGGCTTTTTTACAACATACATCAGTTAAATGCTGATAATCTGAGCATTTGAGTAGTATTTGAGCTGTGTAATTCCATCCATTTATTGGAATAGTCTCATTTTAAGAAAAATGTAATGTACATCAGCCCATAAAGTGACTTACTTTGACCATGATGGATATTTTTCAAATGGTATGTAAGTGAATAGAGTTGCATTACAGAAAATAATGTTTCACAGCTAAAAGTCATCCAGTCCTAACGATCCCAGAGTGAAAAAGTAATTAGGAAGATAACAGTTATACCACATAGCTAATGAGATGCTTCACAAGTTCCCACCCATCTGCCATTTCATCGACCACTGGTTGGCGTAATCTTCGGCTTATGACTCCATCTGTCTAGTCTAAAAAAGACTGCAGTGGTACTCTGGCCAGCTCTAGTGCCCTAAACTGCCAGCTACTGGCACCAAATCTAAAACAGTACAGGCAGATGCTGTCTCTGGCACATGCTTTAGACACTGGCAATATGAAGATAAAAACAGATAGTAAGACACTTAAAAAAGCAAGAGCCTTACAGTCTGAGCTCACTGCCTTGAAAATGTCATGTTGCCAAAGTGGATGACTTGGATATTTTTGATAAACTCAAAATATAAAGTAATGTTTTTTACTGTGATTTAATCTCAGACCTGTCTGATTCTTCACTCGGCTGCCAGTAAAATGTCCAGCAAATAAAATTAAGAAACCAAACTAATACAAGAAGAAGAGGCTTGTCCTTGAAGTCTTAACAGGATTAATAGGAGAGTCATGCAGCTCCACAATTTGTGGTGTATACATATTTCCATTAATGACCTCAGACTGCAACAAATATGCTGTGTATGTGTCTCGTGTTTGAAGTGTGTGGTCATCCTTCAGCATCCATTAATGCAGTGGTTCTCAAAGTGCAGTGTGGGGAACCCCATGTTTCCTTTAAGTGGTTCCAGGAGGCAAACATTTACTTTCATTAGAATTCCATCTGTGTATGTATGTAGTAACAGGACGCAATACTGCGCTTTCTGAGATAAAACAGGCAAAAGCAAAATTCTTATCAGACAGGGCAACCTGGGACCAAATCTTATCAAACTGTGGCCCGTTGTCTAATTTGTGTCGGTGTAGGAGTCCGTGCCATGAAAAGTTTGAGAACCTCTGCAGTAATGAATAAAAAATGTTATATCGGACAGATTGCATCGAAGCCAGTGAAAATATTTACTGTATTCATCCTTAAGATGTACCCAGATTTATTTGTGTAAATAAATATTTACAGTGCAATTTTTCATTTTTTTTTTTTTTATCAAAATCTTTGTAAAAACACTTAGTCTTATATTTCATGATCTCTGTGTTGTTTCAATTTGTTTTTATTTGATGTCTATTTCTGTAAAGCACTTTGGAATCTTTTAAAAGTGCTATATAAATGTAGTTTATCATATATTATTATAACTGTCCCAGTACATTTAAATTTGAGTACAGGGCATTTAAATACAGAATATTACTTTTCTTCACATAACCTACTGGAAAATGATAATTATTACACCTGAAAAACAACTGACTCAAATTAGATGAACAAGCCCCCTTTTCCCTTTCTCAGCTTTTTGTTTTCACACTTGATTAACTTGTTTAGCAGTAGCACTGAATAAGTTATTCCAGTTAATTTAATAACTGAGGGAATGCTGTGAACAAAGAATATTTTAAAAAAGTAAACAAGAGAAACACCTTTGATTACCAACAGTCTTACAACATGAAGTCACGATCACTTAAGTGTAATAATGTAAAATATGCTGTGTGAGGACAACAACAATACAGATATATAATAATACAATTAATAAGTCTACAGTGATTAAACAAGTGCCAACATCTGTTCCGTTGTTTCCAAAAACACAAGGAGTGTCACTTTGTGGATACTCAGCCAAGGAAATAATGATTACAGTTATTAAACCAATTTATCGAGACATATATTTGTACATTGTTAATTCCCAAACCCAGCATGAAAGGTGCTAACATTATTAGTCACAAATATGACTTATATTTGTCCATCTTGGAAGCTTGTGCAAGCTTCACTGTGCATCTTTAAATGCCACCTGAAGCCTTTTCATGTTTGCTTTATTATAACTGCACCACAAGTGGGCTGAATAAAATGGAGTACAGTGGGCTCTACAGGGCTGTTTGAACATCGTCTCTGCACACGTGAAATTTGTGTCACAGTTTCCATGTGCGTCAAGTTACCATGTGACCACTGCAATGCTACATTGCTCCAATTTCAGTGACTACACAAACAATTCAGCCTGAAAATAATGTACAAAAATATTTTAGGTTCAGTAAAAAGTCAGGTAGCAGTGCTTTGTAGGCCGCAGTGCTCATCAGGGTTACATGTGTCTTAAGCTTTGATGAAAATAAGAACACAGTCTGATTACAGTCATACTGCTTTCAGTTCTGACTGCACCTGAGTTGTAAAGGAGCTGCCTTGCTTAAATTGCATGAGATGTTATCCAGTGTTTCCTGAGAGCCCTCTAAGCATAATTTTTGGTGATTTTCAGGTCAAAATGCACACTTAATTGAGACAGAGCTCCCAACTTCAACACAAATCTAAAGTTTTCTCAGTCTCCCTGATTATAATGGGGTCGTTTATATAAGCCTCCCACAATCAGGTAAGACAGAGATCATCTGTTGTCTGCCACCACTGAATAATGTCACTGTTATACTCTAATCAACGACAATCATTTCTGCGATTAAATGGCCATAGCGGGTCAAAACAGGATATGAGAAACTTGATAATATGAAAATTGTTCAAGATAGTCTTTGTGAGATGAAATAGATCTGTCAGTGTCTATGTTTGCCTAACGACTGATGACACAAACTAATAACAATCCGAATGAGGTTATCTAAATTTAATAGAAGACAAACTGTGAGAAAGTGAAGCAACTGACAAACTCATAGCCTTTTAAATTATGGGACAATTGTCATTTTGCAATAAATTAGTATGTAATGAACTATATTTTTCTGCAAGCTTTTCATATGTATGACAACTTGATTATGTATTTACACGAAGACTGAGAGCTGAGTGCTCATAATGCTCATAAATGCAATCTTACATTCAGAAAATTAACTTAATTTGCTTGGCGGAGAGCTAAGAAATAGCCTTGAAATAGGACATCAAGGCCTGGGTGCCGACTCGCCTGTCTCAATTATAAAGGCTAATATCTTTTCAAGAAAGACAAACATGGCCACAAGCGGTGCTTAAGTCAAGCAACAGGAGGCCTCGCCAAGGGCAATGTGACTGCTGATAAACCCACGAGTCAACAGCAGATTTAATCTCTCCGTCCCACTTGGCACATAATGGGAGAGTTCAGACAGATTTATTTTTGTAAGTCTTTGCACCTACGTGCACTCTATTTTCTATCTCATCAAGTGAATGTGGCATTGAAGAAAGTATGACAAGTTTCATTTCCAGTGGGTGGTCATGACAAGCAAGCCCTAGATCCCAATGCAACAAACAAAACTTAATTAGAAAGGAAGAAAGCGCTGTGGCGTACCGTCTGTAATGCCTGCAGAAACAAATCTTTATTAGAAACTTGCAGTCGAGTTTAGCCTCGTCGTCACCTGTTTTGCCCATATCTTCATTTAGGCAATTTGATTCCCCATCTAATCCCTTTTAATGTGCGCACACCAACACTGATTTGATCTACTTGAAGTACAAAATTGTTTCATTGTCAGTCTCATCTTCTTGATCTACAAAAGGTGAATGATCAACACCAGAATTGCAAAACAACAATGGATGGACTTGCATTTCTATAGTGCACTGATACAACACTTGTCACAATCACACACTGCCGGCTGAGGCTGCCATGTGAGCCAACTGCTCATCAGGAATAATTTAGGGTTCAGTATCTTGCTCAAGGATACTTTGACACGCAGCTGGGGAGAGCTGAGGATTTGGACCAGCAACCTTCTGATAACCAGACGACCTGCTCTAACTCCTAAGCTACAGCCATCCCAAAAAACAACACCATTTGGTGAAGCTGGTGAGCAGTTTTTTAAATCATTGAAAAAAGGTCCAGAAGGACTAATCATTCCCATTCTCTTGTAAATTGCTCTCTTAAGAGCATTTTTAAATATTGGATGGTTATTATTTCATTGTCAGTCTTATTATTTCTGTTATTATATCAAGTGGCTGGCTGAAGAGGTGGAACCAATGTGTGAATTCTTTCAGTTCCAGATTTGGTAATCCCAATTCTTGGCTTTTTTCCTCCTCTTTTCCTCTTTTCCACACACACACACACACACACGCACGCACGCACGCACGCACGCACGCACGCACGCACGCACACACAATCATCAATTCAATCACTACTGGAAATCATTTCCAGAAATATAGGGAGGATATTCTGTGAACCCCGAGATAATGACAGAAACACTACTCACCCAGGCCCAGCAAACCTCTTTTACTCATAATAAATGCCATTAGCAACTCGGCAGAGTACTTGACGTATGCTGCTATCTATGGATACCAGCCCAGCTTGCGACCAGGATAGGCTGACCTACACCATCAATTATAGCTCCTTGTTTCCCAGCCAACCAAATACCAGGAAATCTACTGTGAGGTTGGCTCTGGTGCGGCTGTGTTGACAACTGTTTGAGATAAGCTTGAAATGGATGTTAAGGGATCATAAAGGCAAGATGGTGTCTTTGTCTTTTGCAGTGAAACATTCTATGATCTGTTTAATTTGGATGTAATTGCACACAGTGCTACTTTATATGGAAACTTTACGCCTAACTACCAGTTAGTCATGTTAGTGATGGAGGTCTCTTTTTTTCTTTCAAGCATCCTGCTCCAGTGAGAAACCGGCATTAAAGTGGAAATCCATGACACAGCATGTGCATAATGATATTGAACAAAAATGAGGGTGGCAGTCTGACTGAATAATTAAGCAGTGATCCACTGAAAAGTAAAAGTTAATCAATAAAACAGCTACAATCTGAGTATTTTCCCTTTTTACACACACAAATGAACACACCTTCACAATACATAGATTTAATGAACACCGGCGACATGAACAGGTATGTTCCTGCCCTCTCTACCTACCTACCTCCTCGTTGCTCATCCTCATCATGCTGCCAGTGACCACGCCTGACTCCAGGCTTCTCTGTTTGCTTAACTATGCAGTACTGAGGTGTACACTGAGTGGGCTGGGCTCGCTATGGGAAACACAAACTGATAATATCTAATCCTCTGTGTGAAGGACATATTTGTCTTCCCACCCAGTATCCAACATTTTTAATAAACCCACAGTAGCCTGACTGCAGCACAGCCATTTGACAGGCTATAGAAAACATGCAGTATTTTATTTGCCATTTAAACAAATGATACATTAGAGGTAATTAAACAGTAGAGGATTATTGTATACATTTGTGCCAGAATATAAATAAGAAAATATAAGCATATAAAAGGCTAAAAATTCAGATTTTTTTTTTGCAGTATTAACTCTTAAGACTGATCTAAAACAGATTTGACTCTACGTGTTTGAGCCAGATTCCCCTACCTTCAAGGTCAAATACAATTCTTCATGTCAAAGTGCCAGAGTCTGCAAGTCGATCTCTATATCCTGGTGAGCCAGATAAGACTTCATAAGTTCATCATAGCATGAGCCGTATATGAGGAAGAAGCAAGATATCTCACTCTGGTCCTGTGTTTTGATATCACAGCATCATCACAAGGATGGCAGGAAAAGCGCCAGCTCTACAGTATCCTGGTGCTGAAGGGAAATTAAGGATGATCTAGCTTAACTGTTGAGAGTGCTTCTGGTGTTACTTACTAAAGGTATGCAGAGATTAAAAAACTTTTGCAAGAAGTAGGTTTTGTGCCAGAGCACTTGCTATGTTGGAACTTTTCTGTTCTCATTTTTGTGTTTGCTTGGAAGTGCTCATACAATTGAGTTGACACCCACTTTGAAAAAAGCACATTTGAATCTTTGCATATTCACAGTCCTCTGTGAGACACATCTGGACGCCATCTCCTCTAAAACAATTTCACCCCAGGGAATTGCCACCTTGCAATTCTTGCATTATGCTAAACAGTCAAACCAATCAGGCCGATGCATGTACTGTATGCAAGTACCAGCTGTTGTAACAGAGATCGCTCTTCATTTTTATATTCATATCTTTGTTTACCTGCTGAGGGCACTGGCTGCTGCACTGGTGCCAAGCTTGTATTTAGTACATTTTACTAAAGTATCAATCAAGGACTTTTTGAATTAAAGAATCTGTGCAATCATTGTGTACTATTTATTGATGTGCCAAAAAATAATTCAGCTCCATGTCACTGCCTTTGTTATTTATAACTTGGCTGCTGTGAGATTGCCATACGTATCAATTGAGTAAGCAACAAAAGCACCTGAGAAGAAGATTTGCTTGGATTGAACTGAAAAGCTTTTCAATGGGCCAGCTTCATGCTAAGACTCCAGCTGAACAGGGAGTGCAGACGGGGTCTTGCTCTCATATGAACACACGACAGCTTATTCAGCAAGATTTGTTATTGTTCTGACTATAAGCTACTGCAGCGGCATTACTGCCAAGACGTGTCACCAAGAAAGCTTTCCCCTTGGAGAGTCTGAACACTTGGAATTTTGCTGCATGCAGTGAATCATGAGGAGAGAAGTGTATTTTCCTAACTTTTATTCATTCTTGTCCTTGTCTGCTGTGTGTAATTAAGTCTGTCGAGAAGAGCGTTGCACAGTAAATGCAGAGTAAACAGGCCTTTACATACTGATAACACAAGTACTGTACCTCAATTTGTCCGAGAACAACTGAGTGTCAAAACACAATGTCAGCACGAACAAAGCCTGGGGATGAAATAATGACATGTTCATTTGGTTTATCAAACCGGACCGTGTGCATGAGACACATGACAGTTCTTGTGTCTGATGTCTGTTTTTATGGCAATCCTTCATCACAAAATGTTGAACAGTCAGAAGTGACTCTGTCTTTTGTTTTAATTCACAGCACTGCCAGAACTTCTGTTTATATTTTCACAGTGATGCTCTCTAAATTGTTCAGTATGCATCACAGACCTCTGGCCACACAGCCGTGGCAGAGCAGAGCCTTTACTATGCTCCAGACAACTGTAGTGAAATTATATTAAGCTAACAAGTCAGGCTTGTTTTCAAACTAACTGCCACTTGATAGAAAATAGCTATTCCTAAGACTGTAGTCCGCTACACACTGCTTTAATTTAGAGTCCTTGCGTGCTGAGGGGTGTAGTGGTGTAAATATGTGAATCTACATGCTATTATCATCTTTCTTATTCATGTTTTCCAACTTAAATCACACTATGGTTTTCACATTCAGTGTTTATTACAGGATATGGACTGAATAACATCACCCTGGGGCAGCTAAGAAGGCAGATCACTCATGCAGGCTTTGCGAGCAGTCAGCTCCGCTCACTCTTGGTTCCTGGACAAATGGATACGGAAACGAGGTCTGTTTAGCTTAAACTCTTTAAAGCTGATTGCCAACTCGCAGTGTGACATGACATGACACCCAAGTAATGCTGACGGCACAGATTCTAAATGAGGTGCAGAACACAAGGTGCTCAACCATAAGGTAAGCGATATACAGTACCTGCTCCAGGGAGGTGGAGGAGGGAAAATATTGACAAGCAAGTACCACTGGAGTGTGTCGAAGCAAACTGAGCAGCTCATAATAATAATAATAATAATAATAATAACAACAACAACAATTATCGCTGCTGCCTTGGCTTCATCAAGCAGCTGAGGAAAAAAAAATGTTTTAGGATTGTTTCTGATTGTCACTTGAGACTTGAAGTACTTCACATTCAGCAGCTCAGAATGCAAACCCTCCACACACACACATACACACACACACACACACACACACACACACACACACACACACACACACACACACACACACACACACACACACACACACACACACACACACACGACTGCAGATGTGGAATACACCCCGTCTTATCCGACTTGCTTGAAGGGAGCCCAGCTCAAGTGAAAATATGGGGGTTGCAGCAACTGTGGAGTGCATTTCCACAACGGCCACCAACATAGGAGCTACATTAAAGATAAAATCTGCAACATTTCTGCGTTAAAATGTCTAAAACTGACTAGACCTGTTAATATGTTGTGTTTAGTTACTGACATTATCGCAAATCCCCCCAAAAACCCAAAGAAATCCTTAATTTTACTGAAGATGCCTGCATTTCGTTGCTTATTGCCATAATGTCTGTTGAAATATCAGATGATACACCAGAGAGTAAGGACGGAAGTCTGTGAACATGACCAACTGCAACATGTATAAGCATTTCTGCCTGAGCCACATCAGATAGATCGGTAATAGTAGATGTTTAACAGTAAAGGCAGCAACTCCCCTGATCGCAAGCTCTTATTGTCTTTTTGTTTGTTTTTTTGCAGAAACTGCATAATGTGCATTTAAAAAAATGTGCTGTACTCCTTTTGACCAGATCACCAGAAAACAAATCAACAGCTCAATAAACTCTGATTATTTATCACACAAAAATATCAAATAAGCTAGTATTGGTTCAGGCCTCTCAAAAGGGGAGGATTTGCTTTTCTCTGTTTTCTATTGTTGCAAATTTAATAGTTGCTAAAGGATTAATCAAAAACAAACTGATAATGAAAACACTGTTAATTATGTATGCTGGTGAATTCTGCAAATGGAAAAAGAGGGTCAACAAAGAAATGAAATCCAGCTTGGTAAAAAATAAGTTAACGGATTAGACAAAAAGGGTATGATTAAAAAAATTTCAAAAATATATATATAAAAGGGTGTTTGTTTTTTTTCTACTTTAAAATATTGCTAAATGATAATAAGCACTGACCTTGATCAGTCACATTTGCGTGTTAATGTGCGAAAAATCTACCAAAGAGAAAAGACGGAGTAACATGGTAAAATATCCTCTGGGGCAAGCTGTCTTAATAACTTAATGTGAATACTACTATCACGATCCTAATGTGAGAGGAAGCAGAGCAGCCATCAGACTATCACTCTGGGGTGAAGTGCTAATATCATGTACTGTCTTCAATGTGACTTTATTAACATAACATATACACAGCAGCAGTGTTTAGTGTCGCTAAAGGCTTCAGTGGAGTTAATAAGGATTGAGTGAAATTTGACATGACACAGGTAAAGGACCTGTTGCATGTGAAAATTCACTTAATACTCTTAATTCTGGCGTCTTGCGCTGCATAAGCACATTAAATAAAATACAAGCTGCTGCAGACTACAGTCGCAAAATTATTTCAAGTTGGTTCTGCAAAGCCGTATATAGGCCTACAGTGTAACCTTCCTTATAACCCTAAAGCTCAGTGTTTCAGATCTTGTACACGTTCACCTTAAAACAAATTGGGGTGATGTTTCTTAAAAGGCCAGTATTGCACTTTTGTTGTTTTCTGATTCCTCTACCTGCAATTCAGCAGAGTCTTTGTGAGAAGTAGTGCTCCCATGCTCTTTCCAGGCCATGAGATGTATAGTAATCAATGTTGATGAATGAGTAGGAAGGCTCTCTTGATTCCAGCCCTCGCTGAATAGAAAGTTTCCATTATCTCTCACAATGTATTCACTCTATCAAAGTGACAGGGTTGAGGCAAGCCACACTCCATTGCCCTCACTGTGCCCATACCTACCTTCATCCGTCTACTCAGAAGAACAGGGAAAGCCGGAAGAGACTGCTAAAATAACACTGCACAAACCTACAAAATCTATAAGACTTTAACTCTTGAGGCTCATCCATCAAAGCTGTAAGGATAGAATTACGTGCACACGTTGTGCAAAAATATCCACTGTAAGAGGGAATAATTCAAAGGAGGATGGAGGTGGACATTTCTTTCTTTGAAGCATTTGACAAAAAAGTCACTTTGGTGCATTTTCGAAGAAAAATGGCAGAGGAGAACAATTTACCTGCCTTTTGTTAAAGCAGTATTTCACTTTGCTACAACAGATTTATTTTTCACCACACTTTTGTACCTGGTCTGACTCGGCTAGCCATCAACCTCTGACACTACTAACACAAAGAAATGAATATTCACCTGCAGAAGAAGAAACCAAAATGTTAAGTTGGTTCTTGGTATTCTACTATGTTAAGTGGAAGGTGCTGTCATAAGATAAGGAATATTACAATCCTTCCAAATGACTAAAAGTGGTGCTTGACGCCTCCACAGTTATCATTAATGTTTGCCGTGGCCTTACTAATCTGAGTTTATCATCTATCATCTCATGAAAGTCCAATGGAGATATCTCATATTTAAATTTGGGGTAATTTTCATGTTTTAAACTGTACAATTTGGGCCAATAAAATCCTCTGAGCCCTTAACTTTCTCAAATCCCATCAAAACCCACTGAAATGACTTCAATTAATTGCATTTGGGCACTCATAACATATTTGTTAGCTACTGCAGTGGTACTACACCAATTCTGATGCATTAAGAGAGTCAAACATGCACAATTTGTTTTCAAGAGTGGAAAACCCATTAAGGCCAAAGTGTCTGATACCAGACAGAACCCAAAAACAACATTTTAGGAATGTGACTTCACGCACTTCTGTTCATGATAAACTCAATTTGGGATTAAACTGGTCATCATGCTCTGTTTTAGAGGTGTGGTATTACCAGGGTACCTCATGTGATTTAGAAATTACCACCTCCCTTATGAGTGTTGCGTGATGCATTTACACAGGATAAGCGAAGTCTCTATTTTGCTTGTGTTGTCAACTTCGGTACAGTTGGAATGATATTCACAGATTCGAACCTCCAGGATTAATTGATCGTAAGTAAACCCTGTCAAAACACAAACATTGCCTCATTTGCTCAAATAGACGACGAGCTACAACCTAATTTCATTCAAACGAGCCGTAAAAAATCAGATTTGGTGACACTACACAGGAATTAAGTCATTGCTTTTCAGTGTTTCATTTCATAGACGGTCCTAGCACACTCACTCGACAGCAGGAGGCGCCCTGTTTAAGAGCTGCCATGTCCGAACTATATTTTTGTAAAACACAGCACACTGGTAATACACTGTGGATTGATTGATTTTTTTTTTGTTCGTGTTTATGGAGGCTTACTGAGGTGGGTCACACTGACACTGGTTTTGAAAAGACACAGTTTTAATGTTGTACTTTCATTGTGAGCAGCTCCTGGCAGAGACTCATAAAACCTGCTCAAACATACTCACTGCCAAATCTTTTGGTTCGGCTTTGGATTACCACGATTCAGTTTCTGCTACCCCATTCTAGCGAAAGACTCAGCGTTTCGAGTGCCACTGTGTGCATTAAAATGATCTGTCACAGCTCATAAAGGTTTAAATGTAAGGACACGTGAACTGTTGAAAAGGGCAAACCTAAGATCAGAGTGTGTGTGTTTTTTTATCGTATCTAAAGTTCAGAGTAAAAACTTGACTTGGGAAAACATAAGAAACATAACCCCTCCGTCCCCAGAGGAGATTACAACCATTAGAACAGGGCTGGCATCCTAACATGACACTTTTATCAGCGAATCAGTCATTGCACGTCAAATACAAAAATCAATCCAGTGTGTCAGGTGCAAAATGATCAGATTTCTGTTACAAGATTTGAAGATGTACTTTTAACCAGCTGACCACGTATACCAGAGTCCATGTGTACATTATGAAGTACATTATCATATTACTCTGTGCATCTGCTAATCATTCACGGTTGTTTTAACAGAGAGCTGAAGCAGAAGCAGGGGAGTGACGCGCGCGGCCATAAAGAGCAGCCAGTATGCACACCGCTTCCTGTATCATTATGCTACTCTGCTGCGGTTGCCTTTTTAGAGGCTGAACTCATTATTTTTTCATGTTGTTGATCTTGGGACTTTACAGCCCCCTGAGAATAGGGTCATGCTCTTCTCCATTAGTTCTGTTAAACAGCCCGCGCCTTCTATTGTTGCAACACTACTTCACAAAACCAAAATTAGGTGGTGCAAAGATTAGTGAGACAGAGGAAATGAGTGGGCTATCTGACCAGAAATTAATACAGTGATCCACTGTGATCTTTTTTCCTCAAATTTCAAATGTCCTGTAGACTTCAGCCAGACATGACATTGCATTAGAAATAGCTGTTTTTTTGGCACAAGCTGCTCTTCCACAGAGTTGCTGGCTTTCACTCAGCATTGTTTATAAGAGGAGCCATGATCGGTAATTTGTCCAATCAGTGTAGATACGTATGTAGATGGCTACATCACTCTTTTGGTTTACTGATGTAATTTACTCCCCTCAATAATAAGGTTATTTTAAACAGATGTAAGAGATATACCATACATACATACCGCAATCTGATTCACCTGAAAAGTAGATTATGGACACTTTCAAGATCAATAATGAGCTAGAATTGTCAGATGGCCAACCCCTAATGGAAGGTAATGCCATCTTTATACTGATAGTATTGTAGTGTAACAACAAAGACATGATTCGCTCTTATGACTTTAAGGGGGAGGAACAGAGCATTTTCTCCAGGAAAATATGGAAATGTGACAAACTGATCTGTCGTCTTTGTTTCCCACAACTATCATTCATTTGTTATTGCATTTCTTTACAGTAGCTTGTTCTAAGTGTGGAACATTTGGTGGTCTGGTGCCTGTTTTGAGAGAAATGCACCACTTGTGATATTATTAAACATGACTGCATCAGGGCCCACTAGCTGTAATGATTAATATCAGTGAAAAAGTATTAAAAAAAACCAATCACGATGGCTGGGGAAAAAAAAAAAAACACAATTCAGACACCTTTTTAAGTCAGACAATGAATCTAATTATATCTGATATCTCACCTCTTCTATTAAACTTAGAGTGATCACATGTGTGATCACACCGCTACTCATCTGAGGCGCTCACTTTTAAAGCCACTAAATGCCATCCTCCACTGTGCTACTTTAACTCCTCGCACCGAAACTGAAGTTATTATACGTTTGTAAGGTCATGCAACTCAAATATTGGATTTCAGGATGTAAAAACATTAATTACGTCGGTGTAATTAGGAACAAAACAGAGACTTTTGAAAATAGTCAGCTGTCTGTGAAAACTAATTTCAGAAAGCTGTAATTATTCTCTCCTGGAATCTTCCCCTAGTGCTGAAAAGTAAGCCGGTTAGTGTTTCCACACAAGCAGATGGTCCTGCTCGCAATCGCAATACTGAGAAGCACCGAGGATAAAAACAAGATGAAGAGGCTCGGTCTCAACGCATCTACCAATGTATCAAAGGGATCCTTAAGCTTGATTATAAAAAACTGTCTCTATTGCATAAAGCCTTAAAAAGGTAAAGCAACAATATGCTTTATAATCAGAATAATAAACCCAAAGCACAGAAAACTAAAAGAGAACATCAAGAGCACTTTTCATGCAGCCTGAAATTGCCATCCTGCAGGAGATGGATTTCTAATAAAAGTCTAATAAAAGCTGAAATAAGATGAAGAGGTGCCCTGACATTTTAAATTTTAGTTATTCTTCACCAGGCTTGCATCACATAATGGGGAAAGGTTTTAGCATTTATCCTTAGCCACCATAAAGACTGCTTATTAGCGTTTTCATTTGAGAAATGACCATATTTAAATGCATATTTAATGACGATATCTAGTTTGATAGTCATGTCTGACCAATGTGTACTACGTGAAAAAAAGTCAAAGTTTGGGGCTGCCTCCAAGCACCACATCCAGTTTACAATGGTGGGGATAAGCCTCCATCCAACTTATTGTAAACCCTGAGCACAAAAGCTCTTGGCAATACGTAAAACAGTGGCATGAAAGCACCTTATCTGCGTTGTCTTGTTCCAGATTAACCCCTGAACTTGAATATGAAACAGTGTATGAGCTCATGTTCAGAATACCAAATGCATGTAAATACAAACCGGTTTGTTTTTCCTCCGAGTAGTCGAGTAGCAATTAGCTCCAATAAAAGCAAGCGGGAAGCTTGAAAAGCTGCTCAAACCTGCAATCTGTGTTTAGATCTTATCTACAGAGAGAGACAGATATGAAGGGCATGAAAAGAGACGCGTGTCTGTATCTGACGGAGACCAGTTCCTCATGAACTGCACTTAGGCATTGCAACGGCTTTCATCACTGATCCTCAAGAGGCCAATTTCCATCTGCGTCGAATATTTATGTTACCTAAAACGAACCCGATTGTTTACGCGGCTCCTCATCAAATGAGCTTTTGCTTATCAGTGTCATCGGCTTACTGGGATGTAAACACTCCTCGCTGTGGCCATGGATTGTACCCAGGTGGATGGCTGAGCAAACTGACAATCTGTTATTGTGATGCGACAGCTCTTTGGCATTAAGCATATAAGGCTGCAGGGATCATCACCGCATGTTAATGTACCTGATGGGGACGACCAAGGTGACTGAAAAGCCTTGTGTGATGTCAAATTAAAATGTCATTTGTTGCAGAAAACAGAGATGCATCAACAAGCTAATAATTTACATGCTTTTTTTTGTTCTCTTCTTGGGTACGGCTAGAATGTTTTTCAACTGAATTAACATTCATTCATTCCCTGGTGCAGTTTATCAGTAAGTGCCTTTATGTAACTCATGCAGCGTAACAACAAATAATATAAGCCTGGAAAATGGAATTGCAGGTTTTATCAAACAAAATCTTAGATATTCAGTGCAGCATTCTTGTGCCTCAGATTAAAAAAAAGCACCAGCTCTACCTTTGTTCTCCCTCAAAATGGCTTCATCTTTGTTACTCTGAAAGATATGCTAGAATGCTGAGCTTTAAGGTTAGGAGGCTGTTTTTTTTCTCCTGTGTTTTGCAAACTTGGAAAGCGTCTCTCATCGCAGGCTCCTTGTGCAGGATTTGTCAGATGCAATTCTATCTAATGCAGAAGACAAATGCCATCATCCGTCAGCTACAGGTGAGCTATACCACAAAACAAATAGCGTGCGTGTCAGTAGCTGTCAATTACGATGACTAACCTTTGACAGGTTTGAGAATCTTAAAATTATTGTGTTGTTGATGAGCAAGCACAGCACCTCTGCTGCTGAGAGCCTCTGAAGCCTCCAAAGCTTCAAAAGCCTATGTTAACAGAGACGACAACACTCCCGTATTTGTTTAATTTCACACAGCATTTTCAATCTTGGCTCACATTGTTACCTGCCACCTGTGCTGTGTTTATGCTGAGATCACTGGGTCTGCTGCACAAACTCTTCTACCGTGGGCACTTTCTGTGAGAGCAGACTTTCTCAGAGACTGTTTATCACATTTGTATTATTCTGACAGACTACAGTGCTCACAGTCAGTTGGTCAACTTAGATGATACCAATCTCCCAATCTCACTATCTTTTTACAGCAGGACAGGCCAAACTGGACCTAAGGCTTTATGTCACAAATTTTACACTCCAAATTTCAAGATCATATGCTAATTCCTTAAAAACAAAATTACTGAGAAAAACCGACACTTACAAATCTCCTGCCTAATCACCTCTCACCAGCAACACACGAGAAAGCAAAAACAAACACAAAGTATAATGAAGCGGGCTGAGCACAAAACCCAAAATAATTAGCCAATTAAAGGTGTGAAGCAACAAAGAGGAGGCAGCGTGTGCAAAGTCTCAAGGTCAAACACATTTAAATGCAAATTCAAATAACCGATCAGCGCGGAGGACATGTGGTTTAACGACCACATACAAATGAAACCATCTGCCTGCGTATAGGCGAAGTAGCTGAATAGTTTACAGGAATGCACTTACATTGTGCAGTAAATTAGCAAATTGCCTAGATGAGCTTACAGTGCAATTACCAAACAATGAGAAGGGATACTAAAAGAAACAAAAAAAAACAGCCAGTTGAATAGTGATAAATGCAATTCGGAGTTTGCAAAAAGCAGCCTGCGAGGAGAGGAAAACACAAACTATTGCTGTACTTATTTCACTGTATCCTACATGTTTGTTGATTGATAGCATGCGCCAACACATAGCATTTATTGATAAGTGATTTTTTCGGCCAGGCACCACGCAAGAGCTGGCAGCATAAGACAAAGTGGAGGAAAACCACATTTGAAATGCCGGGGGCGAACAGAATCGATACAACTAAAACCAGGCTACACAATTTCTTTGTGTCAAACTTGTTAAAGGGTTTTTGAGCACAGACCTGTCAAATATGTAGAAGACATATTCCACTGTAGTACACGGGCTGCCTAAGGCAAACTTACACATGTGTGATTGAAATACCCCTAAATTTATGGTAATCACATCAAAATCAGACACTGGTGCTGAACAAAATGATATCACTGTTGCAGCTTCAATCTGCATGTGACATAAACAACATTTACCTTCACTCAAAGTAAACTTGATCCCTGATAATGTGTTTTCACTCAAGTGTATCACCCATTATTTTCTGCCTCCTCTGTGAAGAACTTCTAAATGATTTTCATTGGACGCCAAACACTCACATACACACACAGACGTGTGCACACACAGACACACACACACCGTCTGCACTCAAGTGTGAATTCCTCAGATTTAATTAGAAGCTAATTTTGAGTCATTATACAACTGCAAACAATATGGAAATGAGCTCATAGGTTCCTGACAGTTCAGTTGACTTTGACCAGAAGGAAGCATGACAAATTGAAGAAAAAAAAAATCTTGTTTATTAGCGTCTCGTTTACTAACCAATTATCTGATAGCTGAACAGGAATTATAGAGTCGAGCGACAAGGCTTCAATGTGAAATCTTCGACACTTGTGCATTCAGACAGCAGCTTTTCTTCTTTCTAGCTGTTTACAGTCATATGCACTACAGATTGACCATCAGGAGCTCCTTTAACATTATTTTTCTACGCCTATGTAACCACTGATGCATGTCCCGATTATTACTGACAGGGCTGTATTTTCTTACCGTGAAATATTCAAATAAGTTTGTGCTTATTTTGCGACCCCCTGCTGCTGAGGGACTGTTTCATTTGAAACTGCTGAAAACTCCCAATACCCTCCACTGTTTAATATTAAAGAGCAACGTGGAAAGTTTGCTGACAATTTCCACACAAGCTAAAACTTTGCAGCCAAGAGAGCAGATCTCCAAAAATATTGTATAATCACAAACACATTGGTACACCTTTTTTACTCCACAGCACACAACACAAAGTTCTCCTGGATCCACGAGGCAGGATGTGTGATGTGAATTCAAAAAAATCTTATTTTCTATTGCAAAGGCAGCCACTGCCTCCTCTACTATATTACTGCTTGATATGCATCTAGCTCTAGTCTGTATATCTTTACTTTTGTACACTGTATATACAGAGCGAGCACATAAGATGGATTTGTTGTGGTGGTTTATATAAAGTGAAGCAAGAAAGTGCCTCTGTGAACACTTTCAACACATCTAAAGAATGTGTATAGAGATGCTCAACCCTTAATTATGCATTTTAATCTAGATTTCTATACACTCAGTTCAGAGTCAACCATAAACTATGACTTTGGCAACTTTTGTATCTAACATCACTGACATTATAAATAAAGGAAAACAACTCAAGACTGATTTAATGTGTGTTGCACTGCCACACTGGTGTCTTTAGAAACACTTGAATCAGTGCTGTCAGTCATCATCACCACTGATGTAATATTTATTTTGATTTCATTATCATATGTATGATGCATAGAAAGCTTTAGAAATAATACAGTTTACATCAAATCAAAATGCTAATGAGAGGTAATTGCACAGCAGTGTTATTCTAAGCATAAACATCTCATCTGAGTTTCAACACTAACAGCACTTTATACAAACTATTCTTCACTTCAGAATTTAAATTAAAAACTTTTCATCTGAAATGCAGTTAAACAACTAGAATTAAACTCCAGACACTGATTTTAACATTAAAAAAAAAACATAAATAAGTAACTATTAGAATTTAGGTATACAGTATGTCAGCAGACCAGACATCTGAACCAGGCTTTCACAAAATCTCTTATATTGATTAGACATCAAAGAATGTGAGTTGACTTGGTGTTGCCTACACTTGAGAGCCTGTATCAGGATTTGCTATGGGATTTGCACTCATTGAACACAATATGATGTGATTTATTGTGTAAAGCAAGTGAAATGCTATCTATTTTCAGTGCAGTGTAATTTATACCGATCAGCCAAAACATTAAAAGCCACCTGCCAAATATGCCAAATATAATAATTGTGCCTCCAAAGAATCTCTGACCCATCGAGGCATGGAAACAGGATCTCTGAGCGTTTCATGTGGCGTCTGGTACCGGGGCTTTGGTGGCAGAGCCTTTGAGTTTTATGGGTTGTGAGCTGGGACCTCCATGGATGATTGGGATCTGGGACAATTTTCTCCAGATTAGTGCCTTGTACTCTTTGTGTTTTACTGGGCATTCCTAAGCAGTTTTTGTGGTGTAGAGGGGCCCACTGTCCTACTCCGGGAGGGCTCTACAATCGGGCAGTGCCATTGCAAAGGGGTCTTTGGTGTGCGACAATGTTTGGGTGGTTAGAGTGTATAATGGGGGCATTCAGGACCCAAGATTTTCTACTCAAACATCACATTGTAACGAGATGATCAATGTTATTTGCTTCACCTGTTGTTTTTTTATGTTGTGGCTGATTGGTGTATGTTGACTGTCACTACAGACATTTGATGGGATAACTCCATGATACAGTTTACCACAATATAATTTTCGTCTATGTAAAACAAACAAAGAAAAAAATAATTCTCTTTCATTAAAAAAGTTAATTATTGCACAGAGCAAGACCTTTATTTCCTATGAAGAGAGTGGCTGCGCTGTCTTCGGCAGCTGCGCGGGTGCTGCTCACTACATTGATTTCGCGCCTGATTATGCGACCAAATTTCATTTAAATTGAACTTTACATTTAAGTTTCTGCAGCCATAATTTGAGGTTAGGGTAGAATGGTGCAAATTTTTTATTTTGTGCATCTGTAAATTCCCAGACATTGACTCTCCTGTCCTATCTTTTTGAGTAAAAAAAAAAAAATATGGTAAAAATTTTTTAAAATGATCACGACACCACTGCTTTGTAGGATCATGCGCTGTTCTTCAATCTGCACACTGTCTGAAACTGGCAGGCCAAATGAGTGCTCTGATTTCTGTGAGTATCTGCGTCTCCTTAATGAAATGACAAACAATTTCACCCTGGATGATTTTCAATATTTAAGAAATATTCAAGTCTGATAAAATGGATTTAATTTCATGAACTTTCACTATTTGTAATCAGAAAAGCCTGCGCTACAGCAGCATAAAGAGAGAGATTATGCATGTTCTCTCTGCTAAGTGAGATCCATTAGGCTTCACAGTATCCAGACACTGTGAAGCCTAATCAACACTTAAGAGCCAAGTCAGTCATAGAAAGTCTAAAAATCAATTTGACATAAAGACACATGATTGTTGATGGGAATAATACATAATTACCTGTCTGGTTTAATCAAAAACTGTCCTTCGCCTGAATATAGAAGGGACTGTGCTCAACCTTCAGCAACTCCAGCTCACAGCCGACGCTGCATAATAGAGACAAACTCACAGCTGAGCAAAATAAAAGCAGCGATTTGTCTGAGTTTGAATCCATCAAGCTTTTAACCTTGCAAGGATAAGTATGTTTAGATGAGTGCCAAACTTGTTGAAGACTTGCAAAGAGTAGTTAGTTTCTCAAGTTCTGTGGGTTCTTGAAATACACAACCGTGGCAGGCACAATGAGGAACTAAAGGTGGATTGTTAAATGGGTTATAATGTAATATAATATAATATCATATTACATAATACCAATACTAGGACTCAGCAAAAGCCAATACTAGGACACCCCAGGAATAGGTCCTGACACTGTTCGATACTTGAATGCAAAAGTACTTGTAGTGGTAGAGCAAGCACTGACAAACAAGCACTTTTAACATGGTGTAGGTAGCAATACAAAGGGAAAAGGTTTGGGGGACAATGACTTTGATTGCAACATAACTTTGGTTTTCTGCCTCATTGCTGGACCAAAGGCATCTATGAGCTGAGCAGACTACTTCATCTCCCGTTGCCAAGTCAAACAGCATTTCTATGCGTAAGAATTAAATGTGATGATGATTGTTCCGCTATAAACCTCCAGGTGTTGCCAGGGAAACAGAATTATGGCTGGTGGAAAACCTTCAGCTTTTGATCACACACAAAAAAAAAATATATATATATTAACAATCCTCTTTTTTTTTCTTTGGCAAGTGACCATGGTATAAGTGGGATAATGGCCTCTGAGCTGTCTATAATCAAGAATGAATGGGCTGACCTCCACATCATCCATTAACTCCTGATAATGATATCATCCCTTACATTTGTCTGAATGTATAAATGTGATAACGGTATTTGCTATTCTTTTTTCATTTACTTTATTTATGTGTGTGTGTTTTCTCTGCACTGAGTCAAATTCTCAGCAACAGTGTTGACATGGCAATAATGTAATAGATTGAATTGTTCTTAAATCTTAACGTATAAATGCCACCATCCGTTGTCAGGCCTGCTGTGTCAGACCCGCAGATCCCAGGTTCCCTACAGCAGCTGCAATGCTCCTAATTGCTGAAAATGTCACATTTTACTGGATAATCATCTTTTATAGTAAGAGCCTCTATGCCCAAACTGGCAACGAATGATTATCTTCCTGAATTTAAGTGATTCTTACAAAGCACTGTGCAGGAGGATGCACACGCAACATATTGCTGTAATGACTGAGCGTGGGAGATCAGATTGAACTGATAATCCCTCCTCTTGCCTCCTCTGACACTTCCTTTTATCTGAGTAAGTGCACTTCTTTGCCGAGTTCTTATGCCACATGGGGATTATTTGCAAATTTTGTCGGTTAACTTGTTTAGTACACTTAACAAGCTGCCAGGGCATGCAGAGGTCAGCAAACATAGACATGTGGATGTAAAGTGATTTATGAATCCATAAAGTAAACATCTTCAAAAAGGTCTACCTACTCATATTAAGAATATCCAGCCATGCAGATTGCTTCTACATTATTTGTAAAGGTTTTACAACCCGTCTGTGAAACTTTGGCTGCCACCCAAATACAGTAGAGCTGAAGGTAATATTCTGCTCCTCAAAACTAAAGTTTTCATTAGAACTACCTGTGTTAGACTATAAAGAAACTCCAGTGAAAAATAGGCAAGGTGTGTGGATTATCCAGAATAACCATGATACTGTTGAAAGACACATGGCTGTGGAGTTCCCCACTGCTCACTTCCACTGTCCTGGGCCAGCAACAGGAATGTAAAAGATGCAAAACCTCAGGACAATAAAACCAATTCAAGCACCATTGAGGGATAACTGTAAAAATACATCTTTAGCTATCTAATGTTGGCTAACTGACCCTTTTAAAGCTCTTTGTATTGACTTGGCACAATTGTGACACCCTGGAAAGAGGCTCAGAATTGTGGTCAGTTGTATGTTTAATTACATGAGACAATATAAGCGCAGAATGATCAGATTAGTTTTTATCATGCTAGCCTCTAGTGCCACCGTGAGTTCACCTTTTTGATTTTGTGCACAATTTCTCAGTATCTGTTGCACGTATTGTCATGAAATTTTGTCAGATAAACAAAGTCCTGAGAGGACGAATCCTATTGACTGTGGTTATCCCAGGCTTTTTCTTTAGTGCCATCACAAGATTAATATTTTAGTGGAATGCCACCACAATCGCAGGTTTGAAAATTCATACACATATTCACATCAGCTATCCCCGAACATATTGACCTGATGATGGAACAAGATGAAAAAGTAAATACAAAATTAAAAAAAAAACTTTGTTTGATGATCCTTTTTTTGCAAACTAGTAACCCTCCTGTCAGCCACAACCTGAGGTCTTAAGCAACACAATAAACAATTTGCATGAATGCAATACAGTTCAGAACAAGCATTTTAAATGGAGCACAATTAAATCAAATACACCTTTACATTTTCAGATTCACTGAGCTGCATGAACTTTATCATTCATCATGATGAGTAAAAATAAGTTAAAATACAGTGTAAAAAAAGAAAAAAAAAAAGCCTTTAGGCTTAAACTACCGAGGCAGTAGTTAACTAATACAGACTTCTGAGCAGAGGGTCATTGGTTCAAATCCATGTGTCATTTGGGAAAATCTGCTTGATGATTACCTTAAAACTTCCCTTAAGCAAGGCACTTAACCTTCAGCTGCTCCAGAGAAGCTGCTCAGTGATCAGTACTATAAAACTGTAGATATGCTGGGCAGCTCCCAGGTGTGGTTGTGTTTTGTATCTGAGGTGTGGGGCGACCAGAAGTGAGCAATTGAGCCTTGCCTGAATAAATTTAAATGAGGAAAAACTGGTCTGCTTGAAGCCACCACATCAGCACTACTGTGCCTGAGCTAAATGGCAGTTAAGAGAAGCAAGATGGCTGATGTCAGCACACTGAGACTGCAAGTGGTCAGACGGAGACACTCGCTAGTTCAATATAGGCTCTCAAAGTTAGCAGATACATTTACCACCAGTATGTTCACACAGCTACCTGCAGCACTGGATACTTGTATTATTCTCGAGACTGATGGAATCTGTGTTTGTGTTTTGTTTAGACAAGGATTCACTTGTTTTCACACTCAATGAGGGACTTTAATAGTTTACAGTAATAATCAATAACAGTCACACAGGAATTCATGTCTGTTTTACAACTATCTGAGCTTAAGGAGTCAAAGCTACAGTGAGTCCTCCCATACAGATCAACTCTTTTTACGTTTACGGTTCTGAACACTGTGCTCTGGTAGATTTTACAAGACGTTATAAGTTATATATTCTGGATGTAAACACAGTGACTTGCCTGGGATTATTACAAGATGAGCTGACTCTGTAGGACAAAAACAACAGACACTTTACAGAGAGAGAAAATCAAAAATGTACAGCCGCAAGCAGAAATACTGCAACCAGTCTTCATTAATCATTAAGGGGAAAAACATTGATTTAAAAGTTTTAACATTTGCTCAGAAAGTTTTTTAAAAACCAGTGGCTGTTAGAGCCACCAACAGGAAAATTGTTCTCATAATTCATCCTGCATCATTTTAAGTCTGGACTGAAACATTCGGAGCATTTTTATAAATGGGAGGGAAATTAAGGTAACTGCTCAAATTTGTCATTTATCACACCATTTGCATCGGAAATATGCCTCTAAAATGTATTATTGTTAAAAAATATTTTTGCTACAATTACAACATGCCCTCTGTCTGCCAACTTACTTTCACATAAACTCGGTAAATACTGCCTCAATATTAAACCTCCAGTGTGTCAGATTTAGGGGCACAAATGGAATATAATATTCACAATTATCTTTTTGATTAGTGTATAATCATCCGAAACAAAGAATCCTTGTGTTTTTGTTACCTCAGAATGAGCCTTTTACATCTGCAGAGGGAGCAGGAGCAGGTACTCCGCAATGTTGTACCTCCATCCTTTCTACAGTAGTCCAGAACAAACAAGCAAAACACTGGAGAGGGCCTTTTGAGTTCATGTTTTAAGCAGCCAACAGAGGGGAGAGTGAAACATGGCACATTCTGCAGCTACACAGCTAGATTGTATTATATATTACACATTGTATCTTTAAGAGAAATATAAAAGTAATAGTCTTCATTTTCTGTACACAACAGGCTCAAAAATGAAGGGGGAAATTTTAATGAAAACTAGAAGAAAAAGGTTAACTAGAGTTCTGCTGCGTATGTAAGATTCTCTTGGTTGAGTTGATGATGAAAGTTTTAATCCTCTGCAACTGATTTTTTTAATGAAGGGTTTTAATCCAGAGTTTTTAAGAGACAAATAGAATGGTTCCACCATAAGAGGACCCATATTTGCACTGGACTGGACTTCTTTGCAAAATGTCATGCATTCTTGTTCATGCAACGGTAGGTTTAGAAAGATGATCACCTTCCTCATTCACAGTCATCCAACATAGTTTTGTTCCAACAGATTATTTTCAAAATGTAGGAACATAAATACAATGTTCACAGACAACACTTACATTATTTATGATCACTTATATTGTTTATGATCAAAGCAAAGGCTCAACATCTTTAGTTATCATCCGTTTTTCCCGGCATGCTGGATGATTTCTATTCTGAGCAGTTTGAATAACTGCAGTTGCACCTAAAGTGGGCATCATTTCCTTTTGACTGCAGATGTCTTAGCACCTCACCTTCCTACAGCACATCCGTAACCACAGCACTCACACATGAGGACAATTATCCAATCAGCCCCATGCATTCACAGCTAAGGCTTAGGTGCAAAACCTCCCCCAAAGCACTTCTTACCTGCTGATCAGTAGGTCTTTACATCACTTAAGACCTGCAGTAGGAATCTTTCCGAAGACTGGTGGCCCCAGGTGGCAGCAGGAGATAGCCATTTCAATTTTTGAAAGTTTGAAGGTCTTCATTACCTGTTATCTTACATGACCTCAGTAGACTGCATATTACATATGACCTAGAATATTTCTCTTAGTGGCAGGTGGGAGCAGAGATGGTGAGAGATGAATATTCCAGCTGTAGTGTCCAGCTTTCTTTCAATAGGATGCTGACAAGTGCTGAAGTAAAAGTTGCTCCAACAATTCAATTAGATTTTTTTTTTTGTTTAACTCAAGTTGAGGATTGAGGTGCAGGATGTTCATTCAGTCTTTCAGCTCCAATTTGTAATGGTGACCACTGGGACGAGATTTCGCATGCACATAAGACTGGGGCGATAAAACGATAGAGATAATTATCACAACGTAACTTTTCCTCTATAGAAATATAGGACATGGGCTCATTCCATCTATGTTGGAATAGAGTTACAGCCATGTCAGGTTAGATAAGGAGAAACAGGTGGCAGCACCACACATGTTAATATTTGGGCTACTGCAGTCGTGCACATCAGTACATCAGGAGAGGGAGCGAGATAAAAGAGAAAATGACGACAGAAAATGTTAATTCGAGCGACAGCGTTACCGAAGAAGACGACCCAATGGACAATAGCCCAAGTCTCAAAAAACGAGGGCATCGTTAAAAAGATTAGTCTAAGGAATTCATTAGTGTGGTGATATTCTTTCTATTTAAAGACTTTAAACAGACTAGCATACACTGTAAGTCAGGTAATACCACTAATCTTCTTACCAGTCCCAGACTCAAGCAAATGCTGGTGGCCCCCCTAAAACAACCAGTGTGATACCTGCGCAGCAGACCATCCAGCGCCATGCCTTACGACATAAAGAAAAATGAAGAGACACAGTGATATCACAAATGTAATAGTCTATCAGCCTTTATTCTAAAGTCAGAATTAAGATTTTAGTTTATTATATATACCCATTGACACCAATTTTGACACCAGTATTGAAATTACATATAATGATTGTTGAAATTTCGGGCATTTTCGTTTATGTTACGTATGAGTAGCCAGTAGAAACTTTCAGTTACAAGTCCTGCATAGTATGCCTAGTAAATCACACTACACATAAGAATTACATCAATCTATAATTCAAGTAAATTTCTTATTTCAAGTCTACTTCCTCTTCTAGCACGGGTCTCCTTGACAAACTATAGCGGATTTGTAAATTTAGAGGATGATTTTCTGAGGTGCCCACAACAACATGACAACGCCATGCACGGGTTCAACCTTATTTCCTGACGAGCAGTGAGATCGAACGTAAGCAATGTGGTTCACTGTGAGCTTGTTTTATCTCGGCCGCAGGCTGCCGGGCCTCAGCCAGGCGCTTGTAATTGCATCGAGTGTCAGAGGGGATGGGATGTGGCGTCACAGCGGATGTGTATAGACAGATGGACTGAGGATCTGCATTGACATCCTGGTGGTGACAGGCCATGATACCTCACACTATGCTGGCCTGACAACAAAGGGGCATTCCACAGTGCAATAATCTGACGTTCTGCCCAACAAGCTGTTACTTAGCTGCACAGACAGCAACAGGCTCAGAGTGTGACATTCAGGAGCGAGAAATTAATGTACAGATCTCTTTGACAAACCATGAGGCAGCATGACAAAACTTCTGCCTCTCAGGATAGCTCCACTAAAACCGTGGTCATTAGGGGAGTGTCTTTCACCTTGTGAGTCGGGCCATATTAACATGCAAGGTGTGCCAAGGTCTTGGATGCACAACCTTAAAGGTATGGCAGTTAGTCGATGCAAAAATACTGAATAATTTATGGGAGGACAAATAAATTCCAGGCAACAACACAACGCCGGACTCTGGGGCTGATTGGTTATTAACGTGAAGTTGGTCAGGAAACTTTGGGCTGTTAAAAAGGGCAATGGCTGAATATCTTACTCAGGGAATTAGTGCAGGGTTTGCTGGTGCATACAGAGGCCAGATCAATGTGTGGCAGGCAATACATTTAAGGAAAAGTGAGACATAAAATGCAAATATTATGAATGTGAGGATATAATTTTATAGATCTCTTATGTTATTTGGTATTTCATATATAATAAGCAATGGTCGCCTCTGCATTGGCATACATTAAATCTGACATTTCTTCAAAAGTCCAGAACCTGTGACCTTCACACACTAGCGCTGTTTAACCTCTTCCACCCACTTGATTTCAACAATGCTGAAACGAATTCGAGATAATAAGCTAAACGTTCATGACTCTTGAAGATTTAAGATCATTTTGAGTGTGTTTGAAGTTGACAAATCAACTTAACCGAGAAATGGGTCATACAAAGTCATACAGTGTAAGCTCAGAGACATAGTGCAACTGAATTGTATCTGCAAACTGTAGAATCACACTTGTTCTTTTCTCTATAAATTCAGAGTAATCTGCATTTCCACAGCACTAAGTCCATAAGTACAACATGATAGTTGTGAGAGAGCTATTTGCTTCAACATGTTTGCGGAACAACACAGCCTCCAAGAAGACAGAGGACAGTTTGACGTCAGGGAATACAGAACCAAGGTGGTTTTCTCACCAGGCTTGGCTCCTGGAACCCAGGGCTGAATCAGCAAATAGGAGCGCTTACCTAGCTTCACGGCTTCCCAAGCCAAGTACCTGACGGCAGCTAAACTTAGCAGCAGTCAGCCCTTACTTTAGCTACAGAGCCGCCAGTATCTGTCTATTGGGAACCTCCATAAATCAACTCGATATTGTAAGTGGCCTCCGCCATTTTCTGAGGATGCATACGGCCCCAGACCGGAGGTGTTCATTGTTAGGCTTTGGATTAGCAGTAGTTACCAGTTTCTTCAGCAACAAGTAAAGCTTTCTGTCCACAGTTGAGGCAGAGCTGTCAGAAGACATCAGAGGCAAACCAGGAGATATTTTCTCCATAAGATATGATCCAGTTTTACTCAAATTGGTTTACACTTATGGTTTGGTTTGGCCCTCGCCTCCAGAAAAAAATTCACTCTGCCATATTTCTCTTTGTACATTCATGGCAGCGTGATGGGTCCAAATTTGTGCAATTAGGCATTGGCATTAGTTTGCCAGAAAATCCAGATACTGGCTTATAGGTGAGATATTGGGCCAGATACAGTATATACGTTAAAAGTGCTATTTTATTTTATTTTCACAGGAACTTTAAAGTGAAATGTCCACAGGAAGTTTGAAGTTTCTTTGCCATCTTTGCAATTAAAAGAAAAAAACAATGGATGGAAACCATTAATAAATAAAAAAATATTTCTGTTAAACAAAGAAAATCGGTGATAACATAACTATGATGTTACAGATAAAATTAGTGCTGTGATGAGGTACATTTAACTGAATTTACCATCTGAGCCTTAATCACACTGTGTTACTGTACTGCACGACAGATAATTAACAGACTCTCTCAACCATTCACAACATGTCAACTGTATATTATATCATGATCATGATGTTGTGACTACACATTCAGTCAGGGCCCCTGGGACAAGCACCAAAAATGATTCACAACTTTAATGAGGTTTGACCTTAAAAGCGACAGTCCAAAGCCGCATCAGATACACAGGATACTGGCAACCGCGTATGCTTGATGTTGATCAGACAGTACGGCTGGTCATCTGATACGAAAATGAAATCAAGCTCGGAAAGATGTCACGCTCAGAAACAGCTCCTGCATACAGCGGCAACTCGTGTTCCTCTTCAAAAACAATTAACAGATGCCTTTAAGGGACTTTCACTTGAGGCGTCTCCTTGCCATCTGCTCCATCATGGCTTTGACATTAATGCCTGCTGTGCGAACACTGAACCGCCACATCCAAAGCATTTCACTTGTAGATATGGCATAAAAACACTGAATGTAAAAATGTATGTGAATATTGTAACCTTTGAGAAGTGCCAATTCATAATGGTATAAAATTAGAAAAGCATTCTGCTCTGCGCAGGTCAGCTGACATCATCCATTCATTCATGCTTTAAAACGGGTGTGAGATGAATTTAAAACAGTCTGGTATTCCTATATCAAATGATGGCATGTCTGGTATTTAATATCTCTACAGTATAAAGTTGCATATTAACACTGCCAATTTCATTCTGTAAGAATCTGTATTACGCAGACACATAGAAAAAAAAATCTCAATTCAAATAACTGGTGAAGCAGAAAATGTTCCCTCTGTGATAAGCTCTTTGGAAAATGTGAGTGACAGATATCCGCAGCATGGGCCTTCCCTGCAGGCTCACACACACACACACACACACACACACACACACACACACACACACACACACACACACACACACACACACACACACACACACACACACACACACACACACACACACACACACACACACACACACACACACCATCACTACTCTGACAACTGGAACATAGGACAGCAGTTATCCAATACTGAAGAAACTGGTGCTCCTCAATTACCTCATGCTACAGAGAATGCAATGGTAAAAATGGAAAATAGGTCACACCATGAAATTAACGCTTTTAAAACAAGAAAGTACAAAAGTAATGGGTTTTATGTTCTGGTTCCTGATGTGTCACCACACTCTCATCATAATCTGTTTTTATCTAAAGGGAATATTATCATCAATCAGACTTAGCAGATGGGGAATGCGTTCAATGTGGGTTTTAAGTTCTGATCTATGCGTGGGATCCCTTTTCTGACAACAGATGCATCCTGACAGACAAACAAATATCTAGTTTTATCTTTATGCCATTTACTTCTGAATGTCAGAGTGTCGCATATATATATATATATAAAAGTGTTCGATCACGTCTGTTGGATCTAATAGAGCTGAAAAGTTCTGATTTGAAAGAAGTGGAAGTAGAAGTAGAAGTAGAAGAGAAAGAAGAAGAGGAGTTCACTTTCTGGATGCATTTATAAAAAGATGACAAGCAGAATAAATTCAAATAAAGATGCAAACATATTCAACCACTGAGAAGCCTATTGTGTATAAAACAACAGAAGCCATTGTCAGAGCAGCTTTGTGCTACTTTTTATTTGGTCCCTGCTGCTATCATCTGCTGTTATGCTTAGATATTATTCGAGGATTTTTTTATTGTTACATAATTAACAGCATATACTAATACACAAAGAAAACCTCCCAGTGCGATATTTCTAGCAACCACAAGAATGTGTATTTTAACTGACATGACAATCTTGCCTCAAAGTATGTATTACTATGGGCTCCTGCAATGCAGCATCAAAAAGTCTAAATCAGGGTTGATGCAAAAACAAAGATGGCAGAGTGAGTTTGGCAACAATAACAAGAATGCAACTAATATTCAAAAATTAAAAAGAAAATTTTCCTAAATTTAGTCAAAAGTCTTACACAAGCTGCACTTTTAAACTCAAAACTTCCGAAGCTTTCAGTAATCCTGAAAGGACGAGAAGAAATGCCAAGGTCCACAGATGCCATACTGAGCCTAGAGCGCCAACAACCGTGGCTGAGTGTTGAAATTAATGTGGAAGTGCCTTAAGATGCAGCTCCCTGATGGCTGCTAGATGCTGGCTCTGAATAAAACTGTTTTGAAGTGAATGGGAAAACTTCCAGCTTCTCTCTAGAAATACAAAGTCAACTGTTTTTTTTTTTTTCTTTGCAGAAGCGAGGCTCTGAATAGCTAATGCTACTTCTTCTAATGCGTCTCCTTTTCTGTTCAGAGGATATTAATGTATAAAGAGTGGTATGTTTGTGGTCGTGTTTGCTTGACTGACGGGCGTCTCATAGTATTACGCTCAGCTGTGATGGCTGCTGGCCCAACTCAGTTCCTCTGACCTCTGTTGTACAACTTTTCATTGCTTTTGCTCCCTGATAAATTAAGCTACTGTGTAGTATAAATCTAGTTTGAGGTTTCAAAACATAGACATTTTAATTATTTTTCTCATCAACTGATTAATTAATATGTTATGCTCAACCCTAGTGCAAATCATTATAAAAGCAGTTTATATTAATGTATGATTGTATAAAATTACAACAATAAAAACACTGAATATCCTCATATTTGAAAAGGGGAAACTGTTATATGAAAAGACATTTGAAGCTTTAAAATATCCCTCCAGAAGTCCATGGATCATGCCACATATGTATGTATTTTCTACTGCTGTGCTTCTATGCATCTTGATCAGCATGAATCAAACATACATACATACATACATACATGTTTACAGCAAGCCCAACAACCACTACACATGGAAAATCAGAGTGTAATTTGAATAGATGGTGCCCTGATCACAAAGTGCTCACTCAACTCACCTCTCATTCAGGTTTCTGGTCAAGTGATTTTTCGAGCAACAGTCGCAGACTCGTGGGGCTGTACAGAGGATGAGACATGCGGCCGCCCCACCTCCTCTTGCTCGGCTCTGCGGTAAACATCTCAAGACGTCACAATCACCGGCTTGCTGCTTGCTTTACCAAAGAGTGCCTGGAAACCTGTCTGAGAGCTCACTCGGGTATAGCAGAAGGCCCAGCAGTGCCTCAATGCAAATCACCTCCACACATTGGCAGCCCTTTTGTTGTTATCTCCTGTGATACAGTACGTCAAGTTCATTTAGAGATCTCAGAGAAGCCCGGCCAGAAAGCATTCCAGGATCCTGAAAGTGCCATATTGGCATGGACTGCTCACAGCCAAGCCATCGCCTTTGAGTATTAGCCTATGATTCATCACTTAAACCCGACTGTTGCCCCATTTCATGATCAAATAATGTATTTCAAAATATGCCAGTGTATATCCATTCTCTTTCCTGTGCGATTTTGCAAGCCTTCAACACATTTCAAGGGGATAAGTCATCACCAATACAGCGGGGACAAAATAACAGCAGCTGCATAGCCTGGAGAGATTGTAATTGCTGGAATCTGATGAGCATATACAAAAGGATACCCTCTCCACTATATTAATAAAAGGCAGGAAGGAAAACATAAATCACAACCACCCAGCCCACTTTTAAAACCTTCAGCTAAGTTTCACTTTGAACCCATAATACAAAAGGGTCAATTACAGAGAGATAATCCATAACTAATTTACTTGATTGATGGTCTAATTATGCCTGTTTATGTCATGCTTGATAATTCACTCTTTGATAAGCATAAGCACCCTCTTGAAACTCAGAGCAGTGGCAATAATGAGCATAGGAACATGGATATTGCTTGGAGCTTTTCTACGACCCTCAATACAGCGTTGACTATGTGCCGCTTTAGATCTTAGACTGTCTAAGTCTGGTTATTGACTTTGCTACAGAGTACACACAAAGTACATCTGAAAACAACCAGGGGAGTCTCTCATGTGTAGCTAGATTTGAAAAATGCAGTTTATGTGAGAAAACAATTGGTGTTCACAGGCTTTCAGATTGCACTGCAAAACAAACTGTCCGCCTTAAAACACCAAAGAGGGCTGCAACTAACAACTAGTTTGATAATCAAATAATTTGTATTAAGCGATTATTAATCAGAAACAAAAAGTATGTTTTTTATGCATATATGTATGTATCAAAATGTACTCCTCTTTTTGTATTATACTCTTTCAAATAACTTGGCAAGGCAACTAGAGACAAGGCCACTACAGTACAAATAATACAAATAAATAGATGGAAATTGGGGATGCAGCCACGCACTGAGAATAAGACTCAAATGTATAACGTATTTGATGGGATAGTACTCAAGTTTGTTTTAAAAGAAATAAAGGATTCACTTTAAACTGTCTCTTACTAACAGCATGAACTATTCCAAAAAAACCATAACATCACCTTACACTCCAGTGTCTCCTTAACCTGATTTGAGTTATTTTAGAGTTAGCTATATCTGCAGTCTCTGGCAGGTTTGTGTCCCTTTACACACACACACAAATGCACACTTACAGGTTAATTTACATAAGTAAGAGACAGAAATTCCTTCCAACTTTTTTTCTGTCCTTTTTGTGATGGATCAGTGATCACAGAGGAGATGTTCCTGCATCGACCTTCATTTTACACTGGACAGTTGTTCCTGGAGAGAGAGAGAGAGAGAGAGAGAGAGAGAGAGAGAGAGAGAGAGAGAGAGAGAGAGAGAGAGAGAGAGAGAGAGAGAGAGAGAGAGAGAGAGAGAGAGAGAGAGAGAGAGAGTGTGTGTGTGTGTGTGTGTGTATACAATCTACAGGCCAACAAGCATATCCCTCGACCCAACTAATCAGTGATGAAATTTGCTGCATTTACTATTTTTTACAATCCATTTTAAATCATTTTAGTCATTAGTGGTTGCAGCCCTAATTGCGGAAAGCAAAAAGCTACTGGGCTTTTAAAGCAGATACAGATACTGACAAAGTTCAGTAAAACCAATATGCGTTTTTTTTTAATTCAGGCACATTAAAAATATGTGCTGATACTGGTATGTATGTGATAAGTGTGTATGGGCTGATTATACAGGCTCTGCTGGGTCAAAGCTGGTTAAATCTCCATTCTGTGGCCTCCAGCATCACCTTCACTGTGTTTTATTGGAGTTAGTTATTCTCATTAGTATATTTTCTGTTGCAATTACTGTTCAGATGTTAATCAGGTGCCTGTAACACCAAATCTTCCACATGCAAGCTGCGATTTGAAACATGAGCTAATTTCATTTTGCATCATTTTGACACATTTCTCTAATCAAAACAAACAATACCTGCGACTCTTGCATGATCATACAAGATCCCTGCGGGATGCACCAGTTTATCCTGAATTTACAAGAGACAATTATTGGAGAAGACTGTTTGCAATCTGTGTGTTAGCAGGGCTCTCTTTTGTGAAACAGAACCCGGGTAAACAGTGTTTCTTGAGTTGCTGCATTAAGATGTCATTCAAATCACTATTTTTTGATCAGTGAGTCCTCTGACAAAAGACACACAATGCAGCTTAATGACAATTCCTGTCTTGTGATGGGTTTGGCGTTGACAGAAGTGATCACACAGTGGATCAGAGGAGACTGACAGCTGGTACCTCTGATGAAGATGTTATGTGAAATTTGCCTTTTCACATGTGAAACACAAAATCATGTGGATTGAATATTTTCATAAGTGACAAGATATTTTCACATGTGAACTAATAATCTAACATATGGAAATAAAATAATGTCACATGTGAACTCACAAGTGGTTTCCACATAAGAAATTTGTTACACATGTCAACTGCATACATTCATACTCAATTTGCCTTTACCCACAAGTGTAAATATCTTCAATGAAGCACCACACTACACTGAGGTTGGTGTTTTCAGATTGATCTTTTGCAAAAACAATTTTTTTAAATAAACGTAGGTATGATGAATGTGGGTTAGCTCTCATTATTTTGGCACATACCAAATACAGCAGTTATGATGTCATGAGTACTAATGTTTAGATTGTATACACTTCTCATCAGTCTAGGAAAAAAATAAAGAAAGCATGTAACTTTATTTTGGCTGTTTTAAAAGTATAAACATACTGTATTTCTTTGACCAGAAAGAAGTAATGCGTATTATGAGTATTTTTCACTTAAAATCCCCACATTTAGGCCTAACATACATTTTTTGATAGAGCTCGAATGAAAACGTCAAGCAACAGGCACCCCACTGTAACCTCTTGTGAATGCCGGCCAATTACGTAACTGATGAAAACAAACAGGCCTATAAGGCTGCTAGTGTGCAGCTTTTCAGATGGAGTAAGTCAGAGCGGAGAGCACTTAAGCACCCTGGTTTAAGAAATAATGTAACAATTGTTGAAAGTTCAGCTTTTATGGCCCTCTGTACCACACTTTCTGGGATCTGTTCGCCACCATATATAACAAAGACCGTTTTCATTGCTGCATGTTCAGGCGTTCTCACTAAGCTGTAAGATAGTTCCCCAAACAAACCAATAAGAAACTAAATTTCCCTGCAGCATCATGTGGGTGGCCAGTGTAAAGGTAAGAAAAGTGTCAGGATTGGGAAGTTATTGAAAACTTCACCAAAAGTTTCAGACATCAGCGGCTTTTCTTTTAAGAGTCAAACATCCACTGTATGCAGATATAAGACCAGCTGTGCTCAAAGTTCATTTACATTTGTGCAAATGTCTCAGCTCTCATTTGAGAGGCATTACGCAAGCTGGTATTTCTCTTTTACTCAAGCATCAAAATCCCCTTCACAGTGACAGATGAATGAAACAACAGTCACTGTAGAGTGCATTACTGTAAATTTATTTTAAAAATGTGGGGTTGCTTCTAGTTAAATCAGTTTATCTGTAAGGTTTCTGATGGAGGGGAGATGGAAGGAAAGGTGTAATGTGATCACCTGCCAAGAGAATATGAAAATAAATCCTTCCTGGCACTATACTTAAGGATACAGAAAAGGAAATACATGCTTAATTTGATTATAATGTAACATGAAGAAGAATTTGAGCACCCTACAATAAAGAAATCTACTTGCCTTACAGCATAGGTACTCTTCTGGTACAAGGGGGAAAAAGAGCTATAATGTAACACTTTTTTGTGTTACCTTTCAATGTAATTAAATGCAATTGTTCTTTTCTTATGGTTTTATAAGAAAAAAAAATGGAACACAACCAGTTTCCTAAATAATGGAGGACAAAAGATTGCTGGAAGCTTCTATATGGTGCTACAGTAAGCACACATAATCAGAGGAGATGAAAGCAGCAGAGTTTGCAGCTCATACGGGGGTGTTATTTGGTACAAGGCAGGGGAAATAAGCGTAAATTAAAGGATAATATAACAAAGAGAAACAACAAGTCATAACAAATTTGCTAAGGAAAATGAATGCAATGTCAGAAAATTATTCATTAGCAGTTTAAAAATGCTGCTTGGACTCCCAAAAGTTAGTTACAGTACTTTATCTGAAAAGAGAGGAGACTTGTATTCACTCTTTTTAAGAAGATTAAAATGCTGCATTTTTTCTCAAAGTGTAATCAAAAACATGAAGAAACGCATCACGGATGGTCTGCCCCTGACTAAGCATTGGAGGGATTGTTTTTGAGCTCACAGCCTTTCTTTAAAAAAAAAAAATCAGAAGACATACCCACGAGACATCTGTTAATGCATGTAAAGTCCCTAACTCATTAGTGACTCTCCATTAGTTTGTTCAAAAGTGATGAGCACATGCATTTATAGCAAATAGCAAGGAATGCTACATCACACAAAAATGAAATTAAAAACAAAATGCATACTTCGTCCTTCTCCGGGCAGGAAATGCACTACATTTATACAATATGTTGAACATACAAGACCACATAAGACAACACATTAGAAAAGTACTGATTAATATATACAAAAGTATATAACGAATTGTTTTGACAGCTCGCCTCTAAATTTAGAGAGACATGTTGTGATTAATGTAGTGCTGCATCATTATGTACAACCCAGCACCCAGCAGACCAACTGCTGCTACACTTAGCGTGAATTACACCGATATTAGATACGAATTATGTCAAATTGAAGTGGAGAAAAAAAAAAAAAAAAGGAAATCATCAAGTGTCTTTATGTTTGTGGTTTCATGTCATCTCCAACACTTAAAGACAGCCCCAAGCTGCTGCTTTTCAAGCTGTAAGGTACATTGAATGTTAGCAATGATTAAACAATCTATCAACTTAACTACTTTTGCTTTGATAGTTCTCAGCCCCCAACAATTTTATTAACACTATACGTGTGCAGTAAACAAGCACAGTTATTTTTTCTCATCCTCCCTGTTCTAAATGACCTTTAAGGATTTGCTGCAGCTCTTTGCTTTTTGATATAATCAGCTATGTGCATACCTTTTTCTATATAGCCAAACCTTTCAACCATTAGAGCTTCACTAAAAAGTACATTTCAATGCAAATTAGCAGTCTAACCAGTCCTTTCAACTATACTACTTCAATTACTGAAATACTCAGAGCTCCACATACGAATAATTGGGTCACTGTAACATGAAGGTAAGAAAATCAAAATAATGCGACTGTGAATAATTAAACTAAAGTACAGTATGTTGGTTCAAGCAGAACTGTGCTAGTGGCCGATCTCTGCTCTTTGGAGAGGTCTGTTAGTATCAAGCCAATTATTGGAAACAATTGCACGAGCTCCGCTTCATATTGCTGTTTCTATGGTTTCCGTTGATTTATTGCAATAATGCATCAATTTATTTCCCTCTTAAACAAAGAATCGGACGGCTATACAGCTACTCACGTTGCCTCACTAAATGTCACAGTATTACCGGGTATATGAAACAGCAGGGTGCTTTGTGTACTACTGGGTGAGGTTAATACCATGATGTTGTGATGTCATGAAAGACACTGATCTCAAAAGCATTTCTTATTCATCCTCGTAATAAAGATGACTTAACCTGAAAATAAAAAAAATGGAATTGGTCCGGGGGAATACCTCAGCCGGCAGCCATAACACAGGCTGCAATAACTGCAATGTAGTCCTTTGGGGCAACTTTGAGCCTCCAAATACATCTATTAAAAGTGGCTGACATTGTTGTTCTAAGTGTCTGGCAACATTACAGAAAGGATCCTTGCTGTGATAGACCTTTTTGTTAAAAGAGTAAAATCCTTTTTGTTTAACCAGCTGTGTTCTTGCCAAAACCAACCAGGTTACAGTAGCTTAAATGTGATCATCACACAAATCACATACTTCCTTCAAACTTGACAAAAAACTAAATAAAATTCACTTTCCACAATTCCAAAATTCACTAACTCTGGGTTTGTCGACATAAATTCTTAATTCACAGCCATAGATATAAAAATGTTTTCTTTTCTGATGTCCGCACTCCCCCTCTATTTTTTCTGGATATTTTCGCATTTATGCTTTGAATCGAGGATTTTTTAGGATGACTAAAACTTTAATTAAAACGCAAAAATATATTTTTGCTAGTTTGTTATCGTTCATAAATTCCAATGATTTTAAAAGAAATATCTTTTTATATACGGCTAAAATCTGTTATGCAAGTGCACAATCTATAGAGTAAATGTTGGCAATGTACGTTTCTGCAAACCAAATTTCTTTATGTTGCAACTTTACATTTCTTTAAGTTAAATGTTCTATCTTGTGCTCTGACAATGCTGTGCTTATGATCTGGTTCGATTCAGGTACTACAACTACTTGGTTAGGGTTTGGAAAGATCATATTTAGGCTTAAGATATCTGTTTTGGTTGCCATGAGAACAGCTGTAGATGTCCCAAGGTCTCGTCAAAAACACCAGGTTTTGTCCCTCCAAAAACGATTTGGGATGTTTAAACCTCTCATCAAGTATATCTGGTTATTGTCACTACAGACATGACTGTTAATTGTCTGAGGGTCTCCTTAAAAATATTCAGTTGCTTCATTCCTACAAATGTTGAAAGACAGTGTCCTTCTCGCCTGTGCCTCCATCACCCTCTACTTCTGAATATAACAGTCAGGTTATAAACATGTAATGTGAAAGTGATACAATGTGTTTTATAGAAAGGTCAACATGGTGCTAAGCCAATAAATAACTTTAGGCAAAATGATGCATGCCTCCTCCCTCCTCTCTCTCCTCACCTGTTCCTTGTCTCATCGTTAGTGTCTGTGTACTTAGTCTCTGCTTTCCCTCTTGTCTTTGTCCGTCCATTGCTTCTGTTCCTGCTTCTGCTTTTGCCGGCATCATGTCCTTCCAGAGTTCCTTCTGTCTCCAGTCTCCCTGTGATATGTGTTTTTTTCTGGAATGTTCTGGTTTTCCTATGTTTGAGATGAATTTTGATTGTTGATGTGTACTTTGCCTTTCTCTTTGCTCCTTGTTGAACTGTTTTCTTTGCTACTTTGTTTTTTGGTCTTTGGACTTTGATTCATGCTCCTTGTTTTTTTGTGGCATTCAACCTTCGTTTAAATAAAAGCTTGCCTTTTGTTCCCCCCTCAATCCTGCCTCCTGTCCTGTGAGTAACTTCGGGTCCACCTTCTATCTCCTTAGCTTTCTCCTTTAAACCCCCGTGACACTCTAGTGCAGTAAGAAAAAATGCATCACTTAGCCTGAAGTTATTTATTGGCTTATTTTTGGCTTTACAAACAATAAGATTAGAATAGCGAAAAGTTTGTAATTAGATGCCAAACTACTCTTATTATCATCTGAGTATGTAGAAGAGTTTGAATGTTAAACTTCCATTTCTCAAGGCAGTAGGCAGCTGATCCAATATGGACCAACTTCACACCATTTTCTGTGTTAACTCTGGTCTCATAGCAGAGAAATGGCAGTGGGTTATAGTTTCAGGTTATACTTTCACTAAATGTGAAAATCCCACTGGAGTCTGTCAATCTGGGATAAATTCAACAAAGCCTTTGTGGAGCTAAGAATATCTTGAAAACCCACATTTCCTATTAGTGCTCCTGTGTTGCCATTGGGCAAAAGTGTAAGTAATTCAGGATCAGCCCAGTGTTGGAGGAGAGTATCTTAAAATATCCTGATTGTGTTACACTGATTGTGTTTTGAAACTGAGAAAAGTGGAGCACCGAGAACAGTTTCAAGTCAGACACAATTACAAGTATCATCAGTTATACGTGCACTCTGCACATTATTACTTTTTTTCATGTGATAAATCCCAGTGATGAAATATATAGCTTTCCATTTTGTTTTTGCTCTTTGAGTACCTCTCAGTGTGTGCTACAGTTCCGTCTGTCTTGTGGTCTTTGTTAATATATCAATTATGAGCCGTTTGACTCACAAGGTTTTCATAATTGTCATGATATTCAAAAAGACTAACCAGCAATACTGTGACATTTTCTCGCAGTAATATAATGAAAACAGTTAAAGCTGTTTTCCTGTTCTGTTCCTGCATCTCCCACTTTTAAACACACACACGCACACACACACACAGGGCAGGAAACAGGACATCATCAAGTTTCCAACAACTGACTGATTCTTCGGCAAAAGAAAAGCATATTTCTTTGAGAAAGAGACTTCATCCATCCACAGAAAAAGTTCACTCAGTGTTCTGGGAATACTTTGGATTCTGGGATGAATTTTCTTTGGTGAATGTGAACAAGGATGTGGATCTGCAGTGACGGCAGTGATGGGAAAACACACTTAACCACATACTGCTTCCTCAGCCAAGGAAACAAGTATAGTAACATCACTTTGTAGCAATACCTTGTTTGCACATTGAGAACCGATCAATCAAGATGAGCAAAACACTAACCAAGGGGTGAAATGCAATGACCTGTGATGACATGTCATTATCCAAATAACGTATCCAGACGCAGACGTTAATGCCAGGTGTAAACAAGTTCAGAGAAAGTTCAGTCGTGGCACTGTTACATCCAGTTTGTATTATGTTCAGTTGATCACAAGTTTTCATCAATAATGTAAGCCTGACTAAAACCGCAGTGATGTTTTACAGGTTGCTCACGCATGCACTGACGTAAACAGACAAAGGTAAGCGCTATGAGGACGCTCACATATGGAGACACACAGTCTCCTTTCTCTGTCAGTCTCACGTAATGTCACTTAAATTTTTTTGGCGCTAAAAGTACAAAAAAAAAAAATCATGGAGGAATTTCAAGTTCTCCATTGACTTGGGATTGTGCCTCCTTGTCCTCTCTGTCTGCTTAGCAAACAACAGAAAAATGCCAAAAACCTGTTGTGTGGTGGGATGTTCTACCAAAAGGGCGAAGAACCCAGAACCGCTGAGAATGGGAGAACTTTGGGACCCTAATTCACTCAGTATGCTAAGCATTTTTATGTGCTCCACTAAAATACTAAGCAAGAACCAAATCAGTTCTTTCTGTAGGTGGTGTGTTCAAGAGGGCTGTCAAATTCTAATGTTTTTGTGATAATGGTTTGCTTTGTTGTAGGCTAATTGATTAACTCAGCACGTTAATGGGGACCTCGCTAACTTGACTGCCGGCTAGTTTCATAAGAGTGGTCTAACGACAGTTAGCCAAATTATTTCTTTATGCAATTTCTAGAGCTTAATACCACAAAATTGGCTATGAGAGATCGAATATGAATCTGTTCAGCTCCATATACTGATATTTTTGTTTTTATGTAACATACTGTTACCAGTCTGTTGTATCAAGTCCCTGTGCAATATTTGGAGCTTGATACCATGAAGCTGGCTGTGAGAGATCTAATATGAATCAATGCTGTCAGAATAAACGGCCGAAAAAGTGATGGTTGTGACTAATTCATCACACAATGCAAGAGAGGATTCAACAGCTACAATGCATTTTGTAGGCTACATTTTGACAGGCACTCCGTCAGCATTGTACTCTGTTGCATATTGCAGCATCGACTGTTTTCCCCACAGGTGCGTATGGTGAGTATGATGCATAGCGCTCAGTCTCTGTTGTGGCTTGATACTGTTATTTAATTGTTATCATGACTTATATCCTCCATGAGAATCATGTCCAAAAATGTTAATCCTGACATTGGTAAAATCAGCACTCTCTGCACCCTCAAGACCTTCAGATGGTAGATAGGCAAAGTCAAGACCAGCATCACAGAATTGGTCGGTGTATACCGCAAAAAGCAATTGTGTCCAGAGAGCCTCCTCCAAGCTACCTCCCACAATGAATGTTCAATCAGCACTGAAACTGTACATACAGAAAAATGCCTTTACTGTGCTGCCCTTCAGAAGGAAGAGGATCTGAATGTTAATAGTCTCCGAGCTCTGAAAAATCCTGAGCAGTATTACAGTGATCAATTTGTTATTTCAAAGCAAACATATCATGTCCGAGGCTCAGTGACCTGTGGGCCATGTGGTATTGTGGTGTTGTCTACAAACATCAGTGTGCCGAGTTTGTGTGCGCTCCTAACCGTTACCACATCTTCAGCTTCATAACACCTCTTTTTTTTTGGAGCTAATGTGTTAAAAAATCCAATTAGTTACCATTTTGCTGGGCTCACCTGCTTGTAAAATAGAAATTCAACATTATCTTTTACACAGTGACCCTGGATTTGGCCCGAATGAGGCAGTTTAACACTCTGACGAGCAATTTTTCCACCACTACAGATTTAGACAGTATATCTGGCCATATCGGTTCCTTCAGGTTGACATGACTGAAAGATTGCATTACACTTTTAGAGACATCTGCCATTTGGCCAGTCTAACTGAACTACAGCCTCCACAAAACACAGTCTTCATGAACCTGTGAAAATGCCATCCGAGTCTTTTATTCACAGCACAAAAGCCTCCTACAAGTATACGTCCATTTGAAAAGTGACTGTCTGCAGCTTTCCACCGCGAGTCCATATGGTCCCTGTATTTATGGGGTGATGAGGCCTGCTCCTGGGGTTCAAAGTGGTCATTATCTGGGGGGATGCTACAGCTCCAGTATTTAAGGTCACCTGGTACACACCGGATGTCCTCACACTCCACCAGTTCGGGAGGATACTAAATGTGTAATCATCTCTGAGCCCACAAAAAGGTAAGGTCTGTCCGTACCGGCCATTATAAGAGCTTATTGTAGGGTCCACCCTGGCTTTATATCCTGCTATTTCAGCAGCACAATCCAAAATAGTATATATCTTTCCTGTGGCTTTAGAACAGATAGCAGATATAGCTGACTGTGGTGACTCTTATTGGGCTTAAAGTTCACACTGAGATCAAAACTAGCATCTTCTCTTGTCATTGTTCCCACTGGTTCCAAAGAAACCAATACTTTTCTAAGCAGTTTATCTTATTTTACAGATCAAATAAAGAAACTTTTTTTTTTAAAAAAAAAGATGCTGATTAGAAATGCAAGAAACTGATTATTTCAGCCAATACCGATAAAATAACCGGCTTCTGGCTTCATCTTATTAGCTCCATCTGTCAGTTAGAATTTAGCAGATACCGACAAATAGCCAAGATTGTAAATTTCCCAATATCGCTATCGGTGCCATTGAGTGAAAACAACTAATACTTAGTTGCAATCATTAGTCATTTTTCAAGCATTAGTTGAGCTTGTTTTAGCTTGTAAAGATTTGCTGCTCCACTGCGTTCTATTATTATGTTATTGTAAAACATTTTTCTGACATTTCTTAAACTGTCAATTCATTCATTGATTAAATAATCTGTAGTTTATAGCTGGGGACCATAACATTAATTTATATCATCTTAAATTTTTTGGATATTGTTACATCAAAATATGGCAGAGGGGTTGTCTTTTTCTGGTCTTAAAGTAATATGTTGTAATTATCTCTTTTATGTATTCTAACGCTTTAAGTCATTAAAGCCATATTACTGATTGTTTATCAAAAATCTCAATGTGTTCATATTTAGTTTGCAGACAAAAACATTGATTTTTGATTTTGTCACCCAGTCCTATAATTATCAAGTGCTTCTAAGGAGATTTCAAAACAACAATCGAGATATATATCATGCATCTCCATATAGCCTAGAAAATATTATTGGAAGGCCGTATCATCCTGCCCTAATCTGCAGGATAAACAATAACGAATATAGCTGCAACTGTTAATTGCAGCCAAAGTTTATAAAATTACAACTCTGTGAAACAAAGTCCTTAATGATAGTGTTTTATATAGTAAAACTGACAAAATACAAACAACTATGTCATATAATTAGGGTTTTTCTGTCATTGGTGAATATAAGACAGAGCCCTGGGTGCTACAACATGTAACATTGAAATGTCAAAGGATGATGTGGCTTCTGATGTTAGTCGCACCTCGCTACCTTCTTTGCATGCTGCTTAAATTCAGGGGGGATAGGTGGAGTTAAAGTGGTGTTTACAAACTGCAAACACAATGGCAGAACATCATGACACTTTTGAATTACAGCCAAATGCAACATAAAAACAAAAAAAAAGACAGTCTTGAAACAAATCAGCTTTTCTAGTTCTGCACTGTCTGTGTTGGTACAGGCATCTAGCAAAACTTGTGTTTGCAGGTCTGACCACCTTCTTTCTTCCTTCATCTCCTCTATCAACTTGGCTTTGACACTGTTTTTAATCTTAACTTCAAGCTCTGCTCATAATCACTTTGATAGAATAATTGCAGAAACAGTAATTTGCCATGTTTTAGAGGGATAATGACCCTGCATCAATTGTTTGATTCAGATATTCAGACTACAAGGTCACTGACCCTATTTTAAATGACAGACCTTCTGACATAATGATTATTCTCACCTATTAAAAACAATTATAGCAAAACCCCCTAATGATGCAATTTAATAAATGCACGTACTCAAAGCCTACCATTTGGTGAAACATCAGCAGGTATGCAAACACTCAGAGAATATGCAATTAATTCAATTAACTGTACAGCAAATGGACTACATATACTATTACAATGGCCATCATTAATTTAACTCATCTGCATGTTTTTCTTCATTTCAGTCCATATAGTAAAAATCAATGTATCATTACGTATGTTCTGCTACACAGTGTTCTATCATTTCATGTGCAGTCATATCTGTTACCCTAAATACATGAGTAAGTCTACCCGCTCTTCTCTCTTTTAAGAAACCTCGATCAATAAAAGCTAAACGTTTCCTAAACCTCCCTGTGTGCCCGATCCTCCTTCAGGTTATTTTTACACTGTACAAAAACGGATGCCGTGCTTGCTGTTCGGACACCGGGAACACCAAATGGTGCTTCATTTTGGCATTTTTCATTCACACCCAGGCAAAAACAATGAGTCACTCACAGATTTACACCATTTATGTTTACTTTATGTTTAAACCACTTGATTTATTTAATTTGTGTTAGTCAGACCACATGTTCCCTGAAGATCAAGACTGATGAACACAAGGGTTCAAATCACAACACCACTGCTGACACGAGTGCAGACAGACAAATCAAAGTTCTGCTACAGTGAATTTTATAAGATAAAAAAAAAACACCCTAGATGCTGATATTGTAAACAGACTGAATTCCCAGCTTGAGCTCTGTTGAGGCTTTTAGACTCAACACGGAGCTGCAACATATCTAGTTTTACTCTTGAGCCTGGCATGGCAGAATAGGGCTGCAACTGAAGACTGTTTTCATTATGGTTTCATCTGCTGATTATTTTCATGATTTATTTTTAAACATTTTTAAAAATGTCAAAAATTGTACTGGTCATCTCAATTTCCCACATCTTAAAGTGACGTCTTTAAATCACAGTCAACAGTCTTCATTTACCATCATAAATGACAAATAAAAGAACAAGATTCTGGAAGCAGCAAATGTCAGAATAGAAACCAGTAAATTGTTGCACCTCTCAATTCATTTTCGATTTTGAAGAGGCGCAGTCCACAGACGCAGACCAAAATGCCCCTGGACATAACTGGATAAGCCTACGACCAATCAGAGCAATTCAAAGTGTGTGATGTGGCAGTGAGCGACACCTCCAGGTTGGCTTAGTCTGTGTTAAGGCATAAAAAATAATGGCCTGGTCACAAAAGTACACAAAAACTGTGTTTCTGAAAACATTTGAGGTGGGAAATAAACAATGTATTGACAAAGTCCTAATTTATATTTGATCAGTACCGCCTGGTCTGACAGTCTGCTATGTGTTTGGTGACAGACTGAACATAATTGGATAGATCTACAAAACATTTGACAAGTGACTGACAATTTGGTGATGCTTTGCATCTCCGTCGGTCAGCGTATCAAACTTGCCACATATCAGATAAGCAGTTGTAGATGGAAATCTGTCTGACTGGGAGGTGGATCAGATGCATCTGCCACAGCAAATGAAACATGGCCTCACGGATTCGTCCGTCTCCCAGGCACACTTTTGTTACCTCCTCACATGTTTGTTATGTCACTGCCTTTGTCATAGTATTAACTGTAAATTTGCATTGTCAACATTGTCATTATACAGCTCAATAAAACTTCCTTCCGTCCTCCCAGAACCCAAGTCATGGAGAAGAGAAGCTACGAATTCTGCATTTGGCTTAACACAATTGGCTCCCTACCCCCCTCTAGAACCAATCAAATGAAGCTTATTGATTCATACTCAGTCTTTTTGACTCTACTGAAGACACAAACTGTGCCAAAAGTTAGTCCGTGCATATAATGAAAAGTCATTTTAAAAAGCTCTGTTTGCTCCAGTTTCACATATATGAAAAACTTTTTTTTTTTTTTTGCAAGATTTCATGCTGCATGATGAGTGCACCTTCCTTCTGAGAGCAGTTACTTGACTTGCAGAGTGGAGGCACAGTTCATGCCTGCCAAAATAAACCAAACTGAAATAATAATGCTTCAGGGTTAGAATAAATGGCTCCAAACATGCTCGGTGTGAACACGCCCTCAGAATGTCACGCTCATGCAGCAGTCAGCAGGTGGTGAAACACTTTCCATAAAAGACAAGTCCTGATGTAATGCAGGCTCTTTGAAGGGGAGGTCAACTATCTTTTTAACAACTGTGATGCTCGTCTGAGCACAGGGACTTACTAAAATTATGTTTAATTACAAATCTTAAGCTTTCTTACATCACGGTTTACGTTCTTACATTTTTTTTTTTTTTACAGATCTTTTAAAATCTGTATAAAGAAAATTAAAAAAAAAAGGAAGAAGATTTTTTTTTAAATATATGATGAAAGAAGTGCACTATGTTATCTTACATGTAATGTTTTAACGTTAAGACGGGCATTAATTCCCTTAACACAGTCCGGTCAAAGCAGATGTAGGAAATAGCAGATGTATACAACATTACTCTGTGACACTTCTCTCTGGTTTTTGCAGTTTGTGTGCCTTCCTGCTTCACACCTTCTCTTCCTTTCCCCTTCTTGCTCTCAGCTTAGCGGCTTTAAGGCTTTTTTTTTTTTTCCAGCAAAGCATGCTCTCTGGCTCTGAGCACTGGCATCTCTTGCATCGGTATGCAGCTCCCGTTCATACTGCTGATCCCTCTTTATGAGGACATGAGTTTCAATGCTTTTATCCCCCACCTTCACTTGCAAATATGCCTGCATTCAGTATCTACACTCCAGCTTTAGAGACCCGTGGGAAGCCTTTAAAGAGGAAGTCAATAAAAGGGTATAAACATGCATGAGCTTAAGTTTGCACTTTTTGTGTCTTTATTCCAAAGTTAGATTTTTGGGATGGAGATGGAAAACTAAATAATTTTCCACTTGTTACACTGAAGCAGAGGCAGATTTCTGTTTTTGCATTGCATCTATGAAAACAGACTTTCTTCACTGGTTAGGAGAGAAAACGTTTTTCCAATAAAACTGCTTTTCATTTCCAAATGAAGGACCTTCTGAGTAGTGATATTAGACGGCTGTTGAAATAAATTCAGCGCATTGCCCTTGTGATGAAAATGTAAGTTTAACATTTGTATAAGCATTAGCAGGTCCGGTTAATAGCACACCATCGGAGGGAATATGCAATTAATTGAAAAACTGATCTGCTGAGTGTGTATTATTATATTGGACATTATGCACTGGGCAGACTCATCTGCAACCTTCACTCTCTGAAGCAGTGCATTTTAATACATCATGATATAAATTAAATAAATGCTACACAGCATTACATGGTTGTGTGGATGAAACACAGGCTTATCCATATACAGTAGTATGATACATATGGCTACCAAGAATAGTAGAGAACTATCGTCGGCACAAGCTGGAGTGTGGCTTCATGTGTAGGATGCTTCTCTGTGGCCAACAAGAATTCGAAGCAAAACATTACTCACGGATGCAGCAGTGTTTTTTTTTTTTTTCTTAAAAACAGTCTGGGACTGGCTCTATAATGCAAAGTGAAGATGCAGAGACTGAGTCGCATGTTCTGCTGCCTTCAGAGAGCATATGCAGTGGGAATTAGTCTGCTGATAACTACAAGTAGGTTTGCTCAATAAAACTGTCAAATTTAATTGCTGTAAGGAAATAAACAGGTTGGACTGGCGCAATTCTTTTCGGGATCCTCTAAGGCACATAAACAGTCGCCGTACTTTATTTTTCAGTGATAGCAACACTGAGGATGAGAGAAAAAAAACCAGAAGCACATGGGAAAATGTCATGAAAAACTCTGAAATACTGCCAGACTTGAAGACACTTTTAATTAGCCCCGTCTTTGTTAAGTTTTACAGTGTGTGCTCTTTAAGTTGGCATGTTTTCCCCAAGTTCCTGCTGGTTTCCACACAAATTTAAAGATGTTACTGTCTGAAGTGGACTTGAGACACTGTATTGCCTGACAACATGAATGTTAGTGTCTGTCAGTGGCCTCTGTGCACCTGCCTGCATCCTGAAAAATGTATGCTGGGATAGTCTGCAGCTCCTCACAGCCATGAGAGGGATTAAACGGGCTGAGAATATCAAATGTTTTCATTTTTGTTCCAACAAATGGTTACAAGCCTTTCTTACGAGTCAACAATCTGTCTTCAGCAGGTTTTCCTCTCCACAGTTTTTATTTATTTTCAGGGTCTTTAAATTTGTTTTGTACAAAAAGCATATCCAATCATATAGCCATAAAATGTAAAATAGTACCCTGGAAAAAATCACTACATTTACCTTGATTTGCTGCTTACAAGTCTATGAAAATGCATGACTTATTCCAGCAAGCTATCAAATTTCCAAAGATAGTGCAACAGAGCCTCCTTTATCTGGAGCTCAGACGTCCAGCCTGACTGCTCGACTGAAAGGGCTTTATGAGCACAGCAACCCAGTGATGCAAAATCCTATTGACTGCGTGAGACTGAGGGAAATTCTGAGTTAACACACAAAAGAGACATTTAAAGCCAGTGGCCAGTGAATGTATAAACACATATGACAAATGGGCGGATATCATCGCAACAAACATCTACAGTTTGAAACAAACATCGAGCTCATCAAAATCTTACTTAATGAGGATATTGTTCCTGAAGGTTCCAGACACACCACACTGACAACAAACTACTAATAGAGACAAAGGATGACTGTTGCATTGCCACACAACGCCTTTGTATCGAGTAAAAAGCTGCACTTGAACACACCACAAGGACTAGCCGACAGCCAGTTAGCTCATACCTGCCGCCTACTTGAGAGGAAATAACTGTCCTTACCAACAGGTGGCAGTAGTCTATATTCATCCTCAGAGAGGGAAACTGGAAGACTCAGGGCCGTGGATGTACAAAGTGTTACGACAAAGCAGCATTTGCCTTTCATCTATTATTCTACTTCTAATCGAAAATATGTCTGATAAAAAGTCCCCTTCTTTTTTTTTGCTTCTCTTTTCATGCACTGATTCACTTAGCTGGATGGCCAATCAGAGCGAAAGGCTGCTGACAGAGGCTGACTAGGGCCTACGGTACGGAACACATAGCAAAACCTTGGGCCACAGAGGCTCAGTGATATGCCCGACGGTCGACCATGAGCCTGATGTGTCAGGGCCCTCGTATTGAACACACAGAACCACAGAGAGTAAATGTTGTGTGAACTCAATGTAATATCAATCGCCGTATCAGAATAAAGTGTTTACATACTACACAAAAGGCTCCCCCGGTTTTGTTTGTGCACTGGCAAAAGACCCTGTCATAACTCAGAACAAGCACAGTCACTTCTGGTCAGGCTGCCAGGTGTTTGGTTGCAGTGCGATACCTCTGGTGGTCAATCACTCTTTTTGGAAGCCTCCCAAACACGCACAGCAGAAGCAGACAAGGACGTCTGTTATGGCAGCCACATAATGATGCTCCCCATATTTCATGGTTAACATTCTGCACTCTGCACCTTCATCAATTGCATTCACATACTTTGCATTTTTCTTAGCAGAATGAGGGCTACCTTTGTGAAGATGTCTTCCGCGATAATAATCAGAAAAGCTCACGAACACCCGGCAGAAAAAAGAAGGTGACATAACAAGGGTGTCATAATTGGAAAAAATGACTAAAACAGATTACATGCCCGCTGGGTCATCGAATGGTGTATGGGTGTCATTTCTGGACAAAAACATTAACTTTGTTCATAAAGACTGCAGGAAGAGGAGAAAAGGGAGATCATCACACGGGCTAAATGAGATTCAGAGGCTCATCCACAGTCGGGCACAAAGCCCACTTCAGCAGAGATGAGGGCCAAGAGAGATTGGTAAAGGTCAACACTGCAAACGGGCATAAAATGAAGTATAGGCTTCATTTTGGGCACAGTACTAAAATGTAGGGAATGCATAAGCCCCTCACAGTACAGACGCCTACCACCTTTCCAACAGCACTGCCAAATCTCATTCATCAGAACTTCAATGATAAATGTTCTTTTTTTTCATCCCATTCTCTGCAGATTCTATTCAAATAAGGTTTGAGTCCATTTTTATTTGTGATTTTCTATTATTTATGATTTATTTTCTAGGTCTGTTACATTACATATCCCGGTAGGGTCAAGTCTACTTTCTTCTTTATAGGTTATTGTTTTGAGTCCAAGACCTTTACCCTTTAGAGGTGGACTAAATATCTGCATCATTAAAATAGTGAAAAATGCTGCAGTATTAACACATTTCACCAGCTTCTCTGGCGAACACTGCAAAGCTGTCTTGCTGTTCAGCTCCAGAAATGTCAAACTCTCATTTTTGGGTGCACTGTTCCTTTAATGCAGAAATGATACATATCATATCTTTAAATTAAATACTGTCTAAAACAATGGATATATTTTGTATAACATTATCAAGCTTTGACTCACTCCACTTTTCACTGCGATCACATTGTGTTGTCAACACAATTACAGCTGCAATAACTCAAATTATATTTGTCAGGTTTTTTTTTTTATCCAAATTTTATTATAATAAAATAATAATTTATTTTACATTTAGAAAACAAACTGCTGAGTCCTGATTATGTTTCACTTTAATTAGGTTTTCGCTTTTTTTCTTTTGAGACTCGGTTTATTAAAGATGCAACACAAGCAGTGACAGTGCAGTGTTATGAAATACACATGCATATACACATCATTAAAGGAATCACAATTAGCTGTATAACAAATTTTTAACTATACTTCCCAACAATAATCAGAGTTCATTCACAGGGGTTTGGATCGAAGTGGTTGGTAATGATAACATGAAATCCACTAACACTCTGCAGTCTCACACGGATAAACAACTTAAAATACACAGCAGCTCTCCTCATGTTGTTGTTGAGTATCTGCTGCTTCTTGACGACATGACATATTAAATACTTGGCTCTCTGGGCGTCAGCTTCGGCAGCGAGCTACTCATGTTCAAAAATATTGACTCAGATGTCCGAGATCATAGAAATACATGTAAATTCTGTGTTATGGTAGATTTCCCCTTTAAGACGTGTGAACACAGGTGCCTCTTCAGGAGCCCGAGATTGATGTAAGCACTGCTTTAACCACTTTCCAGCGTGACCAATCGTGGCATTCAACTTATCACGAGTATCTTGAGACAGGCTTCTTGGCAAGCAGAAAAATCTCTTAACCTCTTTCGCTCAAATACGGGTCAGAATAATCTTTAATAGTGTAATTGCCCTTACAGTCTATCATCCTTATTGCTAAGCTTATACCCTCTCAGAGGGGGCATGGCGTGTAAAAGTGCTATGACAAAGAGCATGGCGAAGGGAGACTGACAGCACACGGCGTAGTTGGGGCAGCGAGCGGCTAATCTGTAAGCCCGTTCCCTACTTGTCTGAGCACATTTGCCTCTGGCTTGAGGCTTATCCCTACAGATGTATATCTGTCAACAGAAAGCAGGCAGGGCAGCAGTGACTCTTTTGGAGCACATTTGTCCTTTTTACTGGATTATTCATTTGCAGTGGTATACAGCGCAGCACCAGAGCCAGCACTTGGCAGCTGGGAGACGCTGTGCAGGGATAAGCTAACCCTCGGCAGTGAGGAACGGGTATCCTTGAATGTAAACCACCTTCCTCTGCCATACCTCGCCTTCCTCCAGCTCTGCCAGCTTATTCCTGCTGTCTGATTACTCCGACCCACAGGAGATGAGCCCATGCATACATCTCACAGGCACCTGATGTCTCACAATATGTGGCATTTAGGGGTTCAGCTTCGCTTGGGTGCAAGATGGATTCATTTCAAGAGGTTTTCAATACACCTAGATCGGAGCTGAAACAGAACTCCATTTTCACATAAAAGACCTGAGAAGTGATGCACCAACTGCCATCCTATAGTACACTCAAAGTCGACTCTGCAGGCAGGTCAGTTATTCACATCTACAGTATGTCCGCTGTCCAACTGAAAGCTGCTGCTGGATGGCTACTTGTCACGGCATTTTACATTGAGCCATGTGGATTCTGGCCCCAAAATCTGTCAGAGAGCTAAAATGAGACACTTTTATTTCTTTGATTTTAATCCCGATCCTCTGAACTCTGCTGGCTTTAATTTTGTTTTTATACATAATGAATATTTTACACTATTGCTAGGTTGGCGAAAGATGATTGGATTTTGTGACATAACATGCAGAATCCTAACCATATGCATACAGACCAGATATTTAAATTCATATATATTCAGTTTATTTGGCTTATCTGATGGGAGATTCCATCCTGATGAATGCAAATGAAAACATTTGAACGTTAATTTTATAATATGCATAAATGCATGTACTGTGCATAAAAAGATTCTTGTTTTTGATCAGAACTCCAGTACATCTTTTTTCCATATACCTCCTTCCTGCAAAATAGAAGCCGATGAAACACTGTGATGTTGTATGAAGGTCATTACTGAATCATAAACGACTGAAAATCACCAAAATGCTCTTCCAGACATATTCATGTTATTCTGGGAGCTCTATAAAGTCCAGAGGATCATCAGGGTTCTGGCAAATGTGGTGTTCATGTTTTGATGATTAAGATGGTTTTGTTCTCCCTTAGAGCTGCAATGATTAGCCAATTAATTTTCAGTTGATCTATTCTGATTAGCATTTTTTTTACATTTATTTTTTTTACATTTTATAGACTAAATGATGAATTGAGACAATAATCAGCAGATTAATCATTACTGAAAACAATCGTTACTTCCAGCCTGAATATCCAAACCTTTGTGTGACAATTTACCACACATGAGCTATGATGAATAGCATGACAACCACTTCTACTGTTTACAATATGATCACAAATTCAATTTATTTATCAGAGGGGCCTTAAGCCTCTAAAATTGATTGGTCTTTTCTATGGACAATATTTAAAGGATATATCAAACGTTTTGCAAGACTTTTGCATTTTTAATGACTTGCCTCAGTTCCCTCCCTAATCAGGGAGGGACTTTTTCATTTACATTATAAGGGAATTATTCATTCTCAACTTCCTTGTCTCTTTTTGTCTGTAGTTTTGATGTCTATGGTTTTGATACCAGATTAAATGCTGTAAAAAAGAAAGAGAGCCACTTAAATTTATTCTCCGCTTTGCCCTCCTCATTACTGCCCCCACACGTTATGGTCACACACACACCAACGCTCAAATGTCACCTGCAGGTTGCACTTGCCAAAATGTCTGACGAGATAAGAAATGATGAAAGGCTCCGTACTCAAACAAAAGAAAGTTCCCTTGGCGGAATGGGAGCTTTTTGGACTCTGTAAGAAGGAAAGTGATGAAACACTTGAGTAGAAGGAATGTCAGACCAAACCAGGGAAGCTGTGGCCAACAAAGAAATGCACGGATCATAAAACTCACATCTCTGACATAACTAGCCTGCAGGTCTGCAAAGAGACTAAGTATAGCTGCACCACATGGCTAATTAGCATTACGAGCCTGCCTGCCTCCTAACCTGTTAACTGACTCTGACAAGTCTGTCAGGCCTCTACATTAGCTGCCTTTGGTGAAATATGTTGTGATTACTGTGGTGCAGTGATCACCAACACCTCACAGAGTCACATAAGTTTCCACTGGTGCACATACGGGCACAAAACGACCTCCTGCTCAGAGCAGAAGCACCAGGCAGGACACACAATAGAGAGGAGAGAACAGATATTCAGTAACTGAACATAAGAATAAATCTATTCTACATTACAGCATATTGAACATTTAGGCAGTGTAGCACTCCATAGGCTGCAGCTATAGATAAGAGTCCAGCAATGCATTTAAGCAAAATACTAATAGCGTAGTTGTTCTAAGAAGGATGAGCCTGCATTAAAATGACTCTCGGCATTATGGAGCATGAAGCGAGCTGCTGAGGCTGAAGTCTTGTCTACAGTATCACTGCAGTGTGTGATGCGGCGCACTGCAATTTAACTGTCGATTAAGCTGTGATCGCACAGGAGATGCATGCACCTTATTACCTTTGCAGAGGAGGTTATGTTTTCACTCCCATTTGTTTGTTTGTTTGTCTGTTAGCGAGAGCAATATCTCAAAATCTGTTTACACATTTGAATTAAATTTTGGTGAAAGATTAGGGCCTGGCGCAGAACCACATCGAGCTGCACATCAGCAGTTTATTAAAAAGGACACTGCAAGACAGGGACTTCTTTTAACATTTGCCACTAGTCCTGCTCACAAACTACTGCTCTTACTTGGATGCAAACAGCTGGCATATGAGTCCAATAATTGCCCACCTCTGTGCACTTTGCAGATCCTGATCCCAGTTCAGATCAGAAATATCTGAGCATTTTAATGACACATTTGGAGGTCTGTGCAGTCTTGTTTGAGGTGTGTGCTGACTGACTGCTTCCCACACAGACTTTCGGGGCACTGCCCTGGGCACTCCCAGTTCATGTGTCTAAACTAAAGGCACGCAGCATAAATATTTAAAGTAACCCTTGAAGTGGGCACTATCTTAGCAGAGCTCTTGGACAAGACTAGATGATAAAACTCTCTGTGCCTTATTTTCTCTGCCAGGATATCATGAACCCAAATCTGCTGCAAAATTGACTGGCTTTCTGTTATCACTGTTTTGTTAGCTAATGACATTAATAGGTTTATGGCAACAAAATCGTTTGGTTGTCTTAATGTCCATGTCACAGTGTATATATATAAGTAAAGTCTAAAGTTGAAAAGCATAATCTCTGATGATATCCCTCTGATACAGCCAATTAGAATATAGAACACAATAATTTATAATACCCACTGAAGGAAAAAAAAGAGAGTGAATTGATTAGTTGAACACAGCCGTGTGCTGTCAATTGTACGAGCAAAGCCTGCAATAAGGGGAAACTCTGAGTTGGATTTTTGGTATTTCTCTCTAATTTTAAAGCCAAGATTTGCATCTGACATTTAGACATAAATGTTTTAATATTTTATTCATTGTTCTGGATTTATTCAGATATAACTGAGGTGGAGCTTCCAGGCAGGTCCACACTAACGTCAGAGTGCATACCAACGGCTTCCCAAACAGTCCATTAACTATAACTCCAACTCCATTTCCAAAAGCATACCATCAGTTTCAGCTGTCTGTTTCCATTCACTTCTGCAAGGCTTTACAATCATCCTGCGGGTTTTAACTGTGCTTCAGGACGGTAATCTGGGATACTGACTGATGAGGTCCACATGTCTTGTTCTTTGTGTTATAATGCTCTGCAAGCAAGGACTGTTTGGAAAGCTCTTACTTTTGGGTGTGCTCAAAGTTCCCTTAATACAGATGCTACAAGATTCCATCCATCCTTTTAACATCATTGATGTTTATTTTGTATTGTGTATGACTTACAAGATCTTACAACATAGTTCATGAGTGCAATTCTTACTTGAGGCCCATTCACATGTCCAAGATGACAATGTATCCTTGAATGCACCATCAAAAATATTTTTCAAACTAAGCTCCATGTATCTGCAAATGTATTTTAAAACAATACTGACATGCATGAACTAACATGAATGGCTACCTGGATGGTAGAAAATCATCTACAAACCTATGGTGTTGTTTCTAATAAATATTAAGATGTGTAACATCCACATAATTTGTAGTTGGAGGGACTATTAAACATGCAAAGTCATGCATGGTCATTTAACCCTAACTATGATCCGCTCTGCAGGGAGCACATCTTGAGGGGGCAGGGTGCAAGGTGGATGCAGCCGGATGTGTCATCAGGTCACAGCGTGATATACACCACTTCATGGCATCTCAAGTTGGACGCCGCATCAAGATGAAACGAATGCGTGGGGTGGAAACTTTGCCAAAGGGAAAGACGGCAAGGCTGCCATAAGCAACATACATCAAAAAAAAAAAATGAATGTAATTAATGTAAATTTAAGGAGAAATTTTGGAGTCAGACTCAGAAGTTTTAACACCATTAAGCTGCCCAACATTTGAGTCCCAGCTGTGCATTTTCTTGAACAGTAATGGTCTGACACTTGGACTAAAAATATCTGACACATGCCGAAACAAATCTGACAGTGAGATGGGGCTAATTTCAGAGTTGGTTTTTGATGCGATGATGCAATGTGGAAATTACATCAGCTGCCTATACAGTGTCATAATATAAGTTTCTCACTCGTTTGATCGTTGGTGTTCGTTCCTTGAGGGAAACCTAAACGTAAATGGATTTGTTCAGTAGTTCTCAAAAAGTGGGGTCCCAGGACCCCTGGGGCTCCTTGGAGGGGTTCCAGCAGTTCCCTGGCAAAAAGGGGAGACATTTTTTTTTTTACGAAGATCCCTCTGATAAGTAACACTATGACAGATTGTATGACTATATTGGTCATAGGCTTAGACATAGCAGAGACCCTGGGACACAACAGGGGTCTAATTTATGTCAGTTCAGGTTCTCCACAGGAAAAAGTTTGAGAGCCACTGGTTTGAATTAACTCTAAATCATCAGAATTGCCAGCTTTTGTAAACAGATCACTATTCTCATCTTCTCTCCTAAATCAGAAAAAAAGAAAGTAAGAAAGAATCTTCCTCCTGATGATCATGTGGGACAAAATCTTTGTTTAATTGGGGTCTGTGGGGATTTTTCTCTCTTTGATTTGGGAGTCCCTGACATGAAACCCTTTGACAGCCCCCCTCCTCCTCCGCCTCCTCCTCTTCCTCATCCTCCTCCTCCCGCTGCTGTAGGCGTTATGTATCTGCGCACTGGTCGCCTACAGGGCGGTGGCTGCGCAAGCATGTCCAAGAGCGGGACGGTCTGTGGGGAGTTGAGGGAGTTGTCATGAGGAGACACTGATGCCTGGCTGAGGGGAGGCATCACACACGCAACCCGCACCTGCATCTGATCCCAACAGCCCAACTTTGAATGAGCGACTAGATGGCTCGCCCTGTCAGTAATGCATACGGACACTCCTGGAGGATGCACACAGCCACACACTTGCCCGCACAGTGCGCAAACTGGCCGTGCTGGAGACAAAAGCTCAACTCACATGCGGCCGCTGCCACATCGGGGACTTCTTGTCACAAATGCAAAACGCACTGATTTACAGAGTGAGATGACTTAAAAAGGGGCTAGAAGAGACATGAGTAGAAAATAAATAAAAAATGACCCACTCAATGACACACCGGTCTCACTACAAACAAGACGCACTCCACCAGCTGCTGTAACCTTTCGTGCATCCCTGTGTCAGCTCCAGGGGACATGACTGGATGCACAGACGTACAGGAGGTGGCTGCAGGCGATTCATCTGCAGCCCCGCGTTTTTTTATATATCTGTCAGAGTATCACAGGAAGGACAACATCCAAGTTGTCCCCGACACAAAAAAAAGAAACTTGTGCAGCCGCATTCTGCTTCTCATAGCGCCGCACAATACAACTTCCAGGCATTCCAGCACAGTCGGCTGTGACAGCAGACGACAGCCGTCCTCCGGCCGAAAACTGCTGCGCAAACACGCATCAGCTGAAAGGAAAAAGGCAACTCTCTTTGTACTGAACACTTGAACTCACGTGCGACATGAGCACATATGATCTTTACACTTCACGCAGCCACCCGCCGCCCCGCACACCACGCCCGTCTATTCTACACAGCAGCATCCAGCGCTCACCTTTAAAGACGTGTGCACAGAGGCTGTAGAGGATGAAGATCAAGTGCTGCTTGACGATCATATTCTTCTCTTTTCCTTCACCAGTTCAGCGTCGACACTCCACTCGCGTCTGTCTCTTGCCTCTTTCCTCTCTTTCTGTCTCTTCTCGTCGGGGGAGGACTTATCCAGGTAAACGGCGCAGCTTCGGACTGACCGGAGTTACATTGATGAACTCTGCCTTTTTCCAGAGAAGTCCCCGTGTATTTTTTCGCAGATCCGGGGGCAGTGAACACTGTAGTGTAGCAGGACGGCAGAGATGCTCGTCGACAAAGTGCAGCTCCTGTCTCCCTTTATTGCCTTTCTCTTTGACTCGCTGCAGAGAGCAAGAGTCCCGCCCACGCTTTTTGACTAATGAAGACGCCTCACCAATGGAGAACACCTAGAAATAGTTCTGATGTCTGGTCAGAACACTTACACTGCGTGACACAAGGGCTGTTGTCTTGCACCCATTCCGGGCTGGACATTAGTAATCAGTTGTGGAGGGATGATTTAGCAAATGTCAGAGCAGAGAAAAAGTCCCTGCAGGGTTGTGGTGACAGTCTAAGCCCATCATAAAAATAATAATAAAATATAATAAGGTCATAAGGGGCCAATGTACACCACCACAGACTCTCTAAGGCTCTAAATGGAAGTAATGATGATCCTCTCTCCTCCATGTTTTTGTCATTGCAAGTCTAGTGCAAAAAAATAAAAAAAAAAACACCATGCCAGTGATTTAATGTATTAAAATATGCCCACAGCTAGCAGAGTTAATTTAACACTTTTAGACAGTTTTGAACAGCCGCCCCAGAGTCATAACAGCTTTATGAGCAGACAAACAAGCCTGCAGTCAACACTAGACAACTCAAAATAAGTGTCACTGCCAAAATTGACACTTATTATCTGTTGGAAAATTTTACAATGCAAGCCGAGTATCTTTCTTGGAAAGACAGCGAAGATGAGGACAGCATGCAGGAACCAGAGAGAGGGCAACGTGTGGAAAAAGGCGGTTGCATTCGCAGAGGTTGTGACCCGAGAGTCTGGGTGTGTGTCAGGAACCGGTGCACAGGAGAAGGGTAGGTTAATGGGCTCCTGGACATCCCTCTTCCTTCAAAGGCTCCTATGAGTGGTGCACAGAAATGAGTGTGACCATCCCTAAAGACAGAGGTGGGGGGAAAGCGGCAGCTCCAGCCGGGGATCGTTTTCTAAGCCCATCGCGAGGATTTTACACATGGTTTAACATGCTGCCGGTCGAATTTGGTTCAATTTTGCACAGTGGCCTTCCACGCCACTCCCACTTCAAATCAAACTGCTGACCTGGCCGTACCACCTGAGAAAAAGCTGCGGTGCTAAACTAAAATATATTCCAGGCTTTTAAGTCACTGGCTTTTTCTCTCAGCAGGAATAAATGCAAATGACATGTAAAGCTCTGCCATTCATTATCTAAACAAGCAATCAGCTGGATCACTAATTTTCATTGCCAAACAAGAAATTAATGCAGCATTTTTCACCATGTTCAAATCCATTACGGCTTTTAATCAGACGGGGTCGAACGGGGACCTTTTACTAAGACATGCACTCATTTCATTTCTCTATGCTGATGTTGCGTTTCAGCCTTTTAACTTGGATCCATGCACATCTCAAGTCCCCGTGGAACCATTGTTGCCTTCCTGAACTGTAAACCTTGAAGGACTGAGCGCTCTTGTGTGACACACATTCTCAATACAACTCGCTTATAATTCAGAGCAGAACTATACAAAGCCAATTACCATGAGGATGGTGGTAAAGAATCAATCCCATGTGTCCTGAAGGTCAGTTCCTCGTCATTTCATTAGATCTTTGAGAGTAGGATTCTACTCATGCCCCTTTAAACAGTGAGAATTTATTGACCATGTGGGTTCAGCGGAAAAGCAAAGGGTGCTGACACAGATCTGTAATGCAGAGGAGCATTTATCTCTGGGACTTTGTACTGCATATACACCGCGCTTTGTGTCGTTTAAAAAGCCCAGGTGCATTGGCAGATTTAACAAGGTCAACAGATACACTTGAGAACCTGCCTGCTGGGCTACAATACAATATAAATAGGGCTTTATGTTAGACTGTTTTGATCCATTTGAACATGAGATTCTTTAATTCTGCAAATTCTATAAGGAAGAATCAAAACAAAAGGCAAAACAGAAAAAAATTAAGGCTAAGCTTGACTTACATTAATATGCATTAACCTGTCACTGATAGTGTTTAATCCTCCTCACTGATTGAAAAACAACTCATCCAGACACACTTGGTGCACAATCCATTTCAGGATGGGCCTGAATGACAGCAGTCGTGAAGGCTGAATGCTTTATGTAAATGGACCACTCCGGGTGATGAAGTGCTGCACACAGGATCAGGATGTGGGCTGTGTCAATCTTTTTGTCATTTAAGCAGTAAATACTGTTCTACACATTACACAGTCCAGATACAAGATTTTAAATTTTGGGAAACATTTTTCCTCAGTCTGATTGAGTTAATGTTTAATCTTTCAACACCAAAGCGAGAGTTCCATAACAGCTGTGATTTACAGTATGCCCTTGGTATGTGTTTGGTATATTGGAGACATCCCATGAAACCTACGTAAAAACTGAATCCACATTCACTAATGTAGAGATCAATCTATGACATCAGGCACTGCAAAATCTGGTATGTTATAAATGAGACAGAGCTGGTCCACCACACTGTTTTATCTCAGAAGTTGGTGTATAAGTAGCATACTAAGATACTTATAAAAACACTTCTTGTCACGTAATGCCATTTAAGATTTTCATGTGTCGTTAACGCCGTCCACATTTTATGACCTTTGGACGCGCAAAAGAGGACAAAGCCAGTTGACCTTCGTTGTTCATCATCAAAGTCAGATTTGTCAGACCCGCCCTTCCCCCCAGTCTCCTCTGTGTGCAAACTTTCTCACTCTTTATACTAGCCCCTGACATTTTGCTCTTGATGACATTTGAGCCCAAAATGCTTAGTGCAGAAAGCGTTAACTGACTGGCAAAAAAGCAAGAAATGTGTTGAGATGATGTGAAATTATTTAAGACATACATCATTTAGAGAGACCAGGCTGGCATGGATTGTGAAATGTACTCCCACCTAACAGATAAATCAGTCAAATATTTAAAGGCAATATATTGGTAGCAACGTACATTTTGACCTGTAAGTAGCAAAAAATTACAGCTCAGATGTTTGATGTATGTTTGAACATTTTTAAGGTAATATTAACAGTGTTGTCATTATGAAGTTTGACCATCAGAAAGCATTTACAAGAAACTGTAAGATGTTTTGCTCAGTCACTTCAAAAATGCATACTTGTCTTGTTTGTTTATGTTTAAGTGCACACACCGACTGATCTTACTCATTACATCTCTAAAATAGGTTATTAGGTAATTGGTATTGGCCTCCAGTGTCCATTGAGCTCTAAAATCTACTATTCACTATTATTTCCTCATCAGCTGAAGCCCCGGACAAGCAAAGAACCTCAGTCAGGCCGTGCTATTACAGATTCCCTTTGGAAATGTGGCTTTAATCAGAGAGCAAAAAAACAAAAGGGGTGAACCAATTATACATGGAAAGTTCCTATGAAGTTCAGGTTTACCAGGCTCAGTACTGGAGGAGTTAACCCGACAAAGGTCACTTGAAATCCACCTGCTTTGAACAAGATGCACAACACTACACATTAAGTAATCACAGTCGTGCACAGTGTATTAAGCAATGTCTTCCACTATGCATGTGTGTTGTTATGACTAATAAATATCATGAAAAAGCACTGAGATTAAAATGTTCGTTTTTCAGACTAATGAGCTCCCAAAACACCCTTAATTAATTAATTCATAGGATTCAATTAAAAGTATCACTCACAAAAGCATTGCAGTTTGGTTCTTACCTTGAGGGAGTACTACAGTTGTGTGTTACACATTAGGAATACAAAGAGCATCACTGTGAAAGCCCAGCCAACCTCCAAACCCTTTGTAACAACCTACTAAATGCATAATGCAAATGTTATCAGTCAGATTACACCCTTTAATCCCAGTTTTCATCAGACACATTTTGAAGCTCTTCTGTCTCCCTCTGTTGACAGTTGTAAGATATTTTATTTCGAAATTCTTTCTGGCATATTTGACTGGTTTGGGATGTATTTCAGTTGCAGGGTTTATTTTTTTTAATGATGATGAAAATGAGTCACTTTATTGCAACATTTGAGAAAACTGGAACAAACATATGCATAAAATTCTTGCTGGGAACATACAGTGATGTTAGGATGTCATTTGTGGATCATATGCCTTTAATTTGCTGTTCTTGATCTTGCAAGAAAAATAGCAGCATGCTTAAGAAAGATAGAATATTTTAATTAGCAGTAAGCTACTTTATCACAATGAGATAAGCACTAATATATCTGTCCACACTTAAATCATTGTCATTATCCTGCATCGTGCTTCTGTGTAATGATGTGTTGCAATGCACTATTGAAGACACTGGCGGACAAAGATGAATAGAAGCATTTAGAGTTAATGCTGTTTCTCTGAATGATGAGTATATATATATATCAGAGCTTTCCTGTATCGCTGCCAATTATTATGAAATCCACACTTTAATGCCAATTTAGTTTCAAAATAACGCAGAGTTTTTAGTTGCACTATTTGCAAAAGCTGTATTTGTTCAACTAAAGGTTGTAGAAAGAGTAATACCGCTATCATTTAACCACTGAACTGAGGGTGGACAGCAACAGTAGCACAAGACTTTGTATACTTGCTTTGTATACTATTCTGCATATGAGCCTGTTATAATCAAGCGCATCTGACACACACACACACACACACACACACACACACACACACACGTTCTTTTCCCATCAGTACTCCACTGGGAAATAATATCTGCTCACTTGGGCTTTGTGCAGCTTGAACTTTAAGGCATTATGATGTGAGCTTTATGTTCTCGTGCTTTTCCTTATCCCTGTAAAAATATTTGCTATTGATGGCTGGTGGGAAAACAGTTCTATCTGTTTATTGCCTTATTGATGGAACACTGGGAACAGCTACATTTGATCATAGGTTTTCTGTAGCCAAGATTACACAAGTCAGCATTCTCTGGATGTCATTATATGCGGCAGAATCAGAAGTAATCACTAAAATATATTGTGTGGAGATGACTGCACCTCATGCAATTTTAGCAACAAATATAGACTAATACACACATTGTGCCACGTCCTGATTGTTGTACATGCAGGTTCTGATTACTGTGATTCAATAAAAGTGCAGCCATATGTTTGTCTAATCGACTCAGCTGTCTAACCTAAAAAATGCCTCCTTTATATTAGCCATATGCTGCCAACAAGCTGAGGCATCAGTCAGCTGGACGAGTGACAATCAAGTCAAAAGTGATTCAGCTTTGTGTGGCAATGTCACAGACAGAGATGAAGGGAAATCAAAGCCTCATCACACAAAGAGGCTTCCGATTGGCTTCATCAGAAAATCCGTACATTTTTCCATGATAATGATATAGAATCCCCTCAAGTGAATTTAGATTCTGAAAAGTTATACGAGTTTATGTATTGGTCATAATTCAAATCTCTATTACCACTAAAAGTGTGCAGGTGAAGGTAAAGAGTGACAAATTATCATATACATTTTGCAATTTACAAAACATCACATGTCAGAACAGATTTGAATCAACATCTGTTACTATCAGTAAAAATTCAACGATTTCCATTTTACAAAGATTTGATTTTTTTTTTTTCATGCGGGTTAAAGCTCTATTTGTGATTTCAGAGCTCTGTGTGCTTCTCTGTGATTCAGTCAAAATTGCATTCTTTACATAAGCCTCAGAGGAAAAGTCAAGAACAGGAAAAAACACCCCCCAAAAAAGATATACTGTCCCAAAATCAATTGTTTTTTCTTTACACTGTTATTACCCTCTGTAATTGTAAAGTTAAAGTATTAAAATTCAAAGTACTTTTACCTCCCAAATGTACTCAGCTGAATAACTTTAGTACATTTATTCACACTTAACTTGTTGAGGTGTCACTGTTTAATAATTCATGTTCACCTGAACTGAAACTCTCAGTGCTGCTGTGCATTTAGCTATTAGCTCTATTAGCTCCATAATCTGCAAGCTATTACATGTTTTTGTAGGTCCCATGCTGAGTCGCTAGCCAACGATACAAACTAGGGCTGATACAGTATTGTGGAAATGACTGGCTATGACATAGAGCTGCAACAATCAACTGATTAATCAATAGGTTGTCGACTAATAAATTAATTGTCAGCTAATGTTGTAATTGATTAATCAGTTTGGGTAAGTATCTGATTCCAGCTTCTGAAGTGTAAATATTTTCTGGTTTCTGTATTCTTCTATTACAGTAAACTAAATGTCTTTGTCATCGCCACAGAACCAGACATGGAAGGACATTTCCTTGGGCTTTGGGAAACACTAATTGATATGTTTTACCATTTATCTGAAAAAAGTGTAATACACTTCCAGTTAAAATTTGAAGGAGGCCCGAGTTAGTTGAGTAGTAGCCAATTCAGCCACATGTGGTCAAAACCTGATCGAAGGCCAAAAAAAAGGTAACTCTTTCAAATCTAAAATGCACCTGTTCAGGTTTTTACTGTACTCACCCAAGGACAACATGTTCACCATTCAATTAACCTCTAGTACACTCTGCCGCTCAAGATTATTGAAAATATAATTCAACAAAATACAAGACTAAACCACACACAGTGTTTTAATATATAATGAGGGTAGGGATTTTTCCTAGGAACACACTGGAGTATAAACATTTGCACAATATTCCCTGAAAGCCCTATTATCCAACATTGCCCTCAGTTTTCAAGGAACATAACATATATCACAGCTCTGGCTGCGAGTGTATTTGCGCTTGAGTAAAATATTTCAGCACCATTTAATATAGAAGTGCTTACAAGGATACAGCACAGCACCACAGAGCACTGTTGTATTACTCACATCACAGAATTACTGGGCTGAACTGTAGGTATGCCTCATTAATTGCAAATGAAATGTTAAATAAACATGGTGACACCGCGGACCCCCCCACCTTATTTCTACTGAAACTACTATTGAAAGATGAGTCATCCCTGGGCCAGGAGAGGTGCATGGTAATTACTGTATCCTTACTGCACGGCGCCAGGAGCGTGGAGCTGTAATAATTCAATCAATACTCCTCTTTTGTCTTAACTTTACAAACCAAGCATCTTTTCAAGGGCACAAGCCGCCCCTATGGGACAAGTACACAGGCATTTTCCAGCAGACGCACCTCTCTCTCCACCTCTACATCCTTAGCAATACAAACAAAACCTCATGCCCCGGTTATGCAGAGTGAAGTGCTTTGTGTTAGGGCTACAATAGCCCACAGCAGCTGGTGTTCTCACAGACCACTGCATGGAAAATGGGCTGATTTCAGGATTTAGCTGCCCGTGGTGGGTTTCTCACTTGGTGCTTATTGGGGCCAGAATCACTTTGATATGGACTTGGGCAAGAATTTAAGCCCCCAATCTCAGTTTTGCTATGTGCTGGTCAGTGTTGCTGCTGTTTACCTTCATTATACCTCTATGAAGTAAAGCTGCCTCATTAGCATAGTAGCATGACATATTTGCATCTAAACTGAAGATTCAGACTACAATGTTATGGTAGTTAGGATGTCTGGAAGGAAGTAAAATGTTGCTTCAAACATCAAGGTCATTGCTTTGCATTCCTTTGCTTAAAGAAGATAACAATTAGCAGCTATAGCATAAACCTAAATGATACTATAATTGAGTTATATAATGATATTACATCCAAATGTATGAAAACTAAACAGCATTTATCAAAATGACATGGAAAATAGCACCACATCTGTTCTGTTATCAGCGTTTATTCATTTTACGCTAAATGAGAAACAATAAGCAACAAGTTTCAGCAGCTTTGCACGACTTCTTCAGCAGTTTGACACGGCAAAACTTTTGATACTTGGATAGCTGTGTTATATATGGAATTATGATGCCAGCGTCTCATAGCTCATCAGCACTCCCGGCACCTCCTTTGCTTATCTTTGCATAACTACACATCCTGGTCATGTTTCCTTTCTCCTCCTGACCATCTGTTCCCTGCTGCCAATCTTCTGAGTGTGCCAGCTTCTGCCTCTACATCCTCCCCCTACCGAGTCAATCTTAGTATTGATATCATATTCTCCCCCTCTTCTTTTCTCTCCCTGTTTCTGTCATCCTTCTCTCTTTCGTACACAAACACACAGAAGCCGTGGTACATATGACAGTATAATGTATTTATGTTTTTGTGTCACACATCTTGAACTTTTTGTAAATCAGCATTGTGGCTATATACACTGTAAAACTGTCATTAAAAACAAGTCATACGGATGATAATTCGAACTATACAACTATAATTCATTTGCATTTAAAGCAATAACACCAAACTTTTATTGCTATATTGCTTAATGAGTGAGTTGTCATAATCGTGATTTAGTATGTGATTACATTTTTACTTATTTTGTTTTTGGTGGTTAAACTAAATAAATATGGTAAAACAATGACCAGAACACTTACGCCAGCTAAATGTATTGTATGTGCAATACAAATACACACATTCAAAAATAATTAAATTTATGTTCAAATGTAATAATCTGTGTTCGACTGCAAACCATTCTCTTCATGCATTCCGGAAGTTTTTTTTTTAATTACAATTAGCCTGAAGTCTTATAATTATAGAGATTATGGAATTATGTTAAACATGATATTACATTCTCATTATACGATGTCACTGAAAAGCAGATAAACAATATGAGCGCACGTTCATTCACCATGAATTGTGATACCCTTTAAATGAGCATGTCTGTTGATTACTTTGACAGATACTCCGATTGCGATATGCATCTCAGTTTTAGGGGCAATGGTATTTTTTACATTTCATTTTAACAGACAAAAATGCAAATGATGATGATGTGATTTGGTTCTGGGGGTCTATACATCACCAAAAATGCATTTTCCATTATGCCTGTAGAATATGATTTGGGGGCATCTCGGCTACAACACATTTATAATAGTATGAGGTGACACATTTTACTGTTATCAGGAAAACCTACAGCTCCTGCAATTTGGATATTGCACCTCACCATATCAGATTACGATAACATTTTGATTAACTGTTCAGCTTACAGTCTTTTAACAATTACATTACTGTACTACAGAGCAGTCAAATTCAGGGAAAAGCAAAACCTTAATCAGGTTTCTCATTTAGACCATCAACCATTACCAAGTTCTTCCACAGAGACCTAAAGAACAGACATATCTCTCTGCAGGTAGCAAAAATAATAAATATATCTTCAGCTAGATATTTGTGTGTGTGTCAAAGAAGATTGTATGTTGTCTAATATAAAACGCAATCTTATTTTCTCCCACAGCACATTACTGTACCTGTTCCTTGACAGGCCTCTACACTCACCACTTCTTTTGGCGTCCACTCCAGTGTATTAAGAACTCTACTGCTTGCCTCAGGCTTTTAAAGGAATGACTAATACACTCTTTGCAAACCACTGAAAGACTGCTGTAAAACATCTCTACCTAAACAGAATGATGCATGTGGGTGCAGTAATGCGCTGCAGTCAACGCATTTCACAGACAGGTCTGCTTATTCTCTAACATTCTCATCAGGAGTGTTTGCAGATATCAGTATGGTGTTAGTAAAAAAAGGTTTTCTTTGAGTTTACTAAATACAAGCATCAGATCTGTGGAAGTTATCACCAAGTGGAATTAAAAAATACTTTCATAAGTTTTGTTTGGGAGAAAAAGCAGAATTCCATCAGTGTATTATGCATAACTAATACATAATTTATATACAGATAAAATTTTCATCAAGGAAACATGATGACTGAGGTACACGCAATTACAAGCTTTGCTCACATCAAAGTAAAATAAACTGATATAAATAAGTGATGGTACGTAAGGAAACATGCATTCGGGCTAAGTTGTATAATGATGTTTTTGGTCAAGCGTACTCCCCCTCTGACAAATTAATACAGTACAGACCAGCCTGCTGATGTTTGAATTTTTACACTTAACCAGAATCTGAAAGTGCATCCATCTTTTATCCGGTTCAAACTTTAAGATGTGTCTCTCAAGCAGCTTGTCAGACCACGGCCGGGTGATTAGAGTGTGTTGCTGTGCTGTGTGCTAACCATGGCTCTGTGTGCAGGCCTGACAGGTGCAATGCCAGATCCATTAGGAGGCATTTGCACCTCTCCCCTAAAGAGAGTATTTCGACATGTCCTCTTTGGTCAAAACAAATCTGCCGGGGTGGCAATGCCAGACCCCAGAGGACAAGGTGGCGCTCTGCCATCCGGGCAAAAACCTTACTGAGAAATATCAAGTGAGAGAAAAGACCTGGCTTTCAAATAATACACTTTAATATCATCTCCTAGTTTTATGTCACCTATAAAGATTTAACCTTCATCATATTTTAGTACCAGATGTAGAACATCGACTCAATAGTGGAGTATTTTACAGTGGCTGTTCTCCACAGTTGTACATTTACTTTGGTCCAAAATACATTTTCTCTCAGCACTTCCCTCAGTGTTCCATTTACAATTTCACTTTTTTCACTTTCACAAAGACATCTGGTTTGGAGGTGAATTAGCCTTTTCAGCTAATGGCTAATTCACCTCTAGAGTCTATTAGTAGGGTGCACTACCTGCTGTTTCTCAAACTGTGCTGCTAATTTTAGATGACTCTCCAGTCGCTGTACATGTAAAACAAGGTGAACTACAAAAACAGAAAGCATACTTAACACGAGGTCTGTGTTCCAGTGCTGCAAACACACAGCGGGCAGATTTCTTACGCCACATACTGTTGATCAAAACAGATTTTCCAATTTGTCATTTTTGTACAGTTAAATTTTTTCACGTTAAAGCATCAGAAAACAAAACTAGCCTTGCAGATAATAATAATTTCCCCTGGGTATTACCTCTCACTAACAGTGCACGAAAAAAAAATCTTGATTATTTCTCCTGTGATTTGTGTGGTGCTCTGATCTATCTCATTTACGTGATAAATACACCAAAACCATTCCCCATAAAACTTTTGATTTCAGCAGTTTCATTTGACACATTTCATGCGCCCTTTTTGCTGGTAGATTTTGATGGATTTCTCCAAATGAAATGTCAACATGTCATGGATCAAACCAATTTCCCAATGTTACTATTGTTGCCTGGAAAATTGGGAAGGAATTCACCTGACAAAAAGAATGTACTTTTGTGTGGGGGTGAGGCAATACATCAAAATGCTGTGATTCTTTGCCAGACAGAAAGCAAACACTGATGTTACTTTCCCGTGTGCGCAGCATTTCATTTCGCCAAGGAATTTGTCAATTATCTCAATTCACTCTCTCTGTCTGTGCATGCAGGGTTAGATTCACAGTATCGACTACTATGAGCCAGAAATCTGTTGATTTCTGTGAGTTACATAGCAATGAGCCATTTCCAACTGTGCTTAAGTTTTTTAGATTCAGCCATAGGAAATTAAATGCACCCCTTATCGCCTCTCATCTCATTTGAAATGATGAATACTTCAGGTGCTATAAACTATAATAAATCTAATAGTCTCATGCAGCACTGTGGCGGGGAGGGGAGCTGGTTACAGCAGCTAAATCTGCTTCTCTTCCCCCAATCAATTAGATCTGTGAAATCCATTTCTCTTTGCATGTTTGCTCTTGTTTGCAATAATTACAACCTCCACCCCAAACAGGCATGATAAACACCCCCTGATTTAGAAGTGTTTGTTCAGATCGGAGGGACCTGCTGCTTGTCTTGCTGTTTATAAACCGTGGAAATCTACAGGGATTACACAGGCTCATCACCATCTGTGGCATTACTCCAAAACAGGTCTGCACAGAGAAGAGCCCTATCGGGGCACCGAGAGGAGGAGGCAAAGTCAGACTGACATATAATGGGTTGCTTTCACCTCATCTGCAGCACAATGCCATCGCCATTAATTGGGCTGTTAGCAGAGACTCACACACACACACACACACACAATATATATGTCTATATATAGCTTACATTATTTAGAAAAAACTAAACTGTGCTGTTTTTCAAAAGAATAAACCAAGGCTGTAGCCATGGAGTCAACACCGGGGAGTAAGTATGCTCAGCCAGGTTTATGAAGGCAACTAAACTATATTTCTTGAGCATTTTAAGAATTTCTTATTTTTATTTTTTCATAAATCTGAAAGAACGATGCTATCCATGCTTAAATAACTTGGTGGACAGTCTGCGCTCACTCCACACTCCCATACCTGTACCAGTGAAACAGAGAGAGAGAGACATTCTCCAGTATCAGCCTGGTATGACACCCCTCCGGTAAATGTACGCACTCTCCTGTTTAATGTTGGCCACCTTATGCCATTGTTTTGGAAAGGCTTTTAAATGCATCTGTTTTGGTACCATGTTGGTTTGGATCATTTGAGCGGCTGCATCAATGACAACGAGCCTCTTCCACACACAGCTCACCTGCTTTTGAGAAACTAAATTGCAGGCAAATAAATCCAAACTGTGAGGCGTGGCAACTTTGTTAACACTATGCTGACAAAGAAAATCAAGTTTGTGCGTAAACACTAAAATGAGGTTTGGAATTAAGTTGAATTAAAAGGCAGATATAACCTGCTAGAGTAATGTAGCCTTGTCAATAGCCAGAGATACACTATCAATCTGTGACTGAATGATAGCTAGCTAATCCCCCGACCCCCCGTAAATTGTAATACTTACAGCCGTGGAACAGTATTGAGAAAGGCTGATTGCATTCTGTTCTATCCAGATTATTTGCATGTAAAAGGAGTATCTTGTTTTATTCTTGTGCACTGAGACATTCTATTGTTAGCAGGGCGAAAAAAACAAACAACGTAAATGTTTCAAAACCTTGTTTTCTACTTTTTTAAAACCAATTGTTCTGTTGGAACAACTGTGACCCGCAGCAACTTCACAAAGCAAAAACAACACAGAACAACAAAACTCCAGGACACTTCCTGCATTAAAATGTTTCTTATCAGATCACCTTGTAGTGATTTGTAAGAGATGCTTTTTGAAGCTTACAAAATAACGTGATTGACTTTTGATTGACAGCTGTAACAAATCAAACTCCACTATTGATTGACAACCACTGACAACGCAAATGACAGTGACAATTTTGGTAACATATTAAAGACACTGACAATAATAGAACATTGTTGCAACAACGGTGCCAAACTCAGGTGTAAAATCAACTCATTTTAGGTCTACACATAAATTGGCTCACAGATGTGTGTATATGTATGCATTTGTATACAACCTGCATATTAATGTAATGCAAATGCGCCATTAAAAGCACTATTAATATTCTTCTGATACTCAACTTACACACTGCATGCAACGAGAACCTCTTTCTAAACAGAATATTGGCCAGTCTTTTCATGAAAGCACCTCAGTTAATGTCATGTCTTTGGCAGCAAAGCAGCTAAAAAAAAATATTTTCCTAATGACAAACACTGAACCACAAATGCAAAATCCCAATATTTTAATATTTCTGCACAGCATAATTCTCTTCATATGAATAATTGATTGTCTCATACGTATTCTGACAGAAAAAAGATCTTCCTATTTACTCTAACAATACTTACTACATTTAACCACCAGAAGCATTCTATAGACTTAGTTTAAGAAAAAAATATTTTAATCCTTTGTTTGGTTTCTGATATCCTTCAAGACAACAGATTTTGACTTTATTTGCATTCTTGTTCTGTGAAAGTCTGAATTTATTAATGAATCTGTCAGCAGTACATAACTGTTCACCTGGTGTGTCCATTTGACTAAATAGTACAGAGATATGTTATGCTGCTACTGCCAGATACATCTTGAGCATTATCTCTGACAAATACAAGTAAATTATGACATTTACATGTATCCATGGCCCTGCATTAGTATGAGTTTGAATTAATGTCCAAAACTGGAAAAATAGGATATTGGCTCCCTTTCTGCATGAGCTGTCACCTAAAGCTAAATGCACTGACTCAAACCAGCTACACCAACAAACACTGTCCAGGTGAATTATCTGCATACTACAGTGAAACCTAAGCTGAAAAACCATAGAGGAGGACAGAAGCAAATTCGACTCCTGATATTTATCAAGGTAAAGGCAATGACAGGGACATGAACTAATAATAAACCTGAAGGCTGGTTAATAGGACATTGATAAAGACATCTAGGGCCCTTCTTTATGAATTTCAGCTCCAGTTTTCTTCCGCAGTTCGAGGACACACAAGGAGTGTGTGGCAACTATAACTGTAGTGTAACCTCACACCAGTGATTTTCTCTGCAAACTCTGCAATAATTGTTAAAAATTGGGTCTTTTTTAAAGCAACTGACCCTTTGCCTCATTTCCAAGTCCAAGTTAAGTCAACCTTTTATTCCTTAAATAGACCCATATGATAAAAAAGAGATATTAATCTGACATGTTTTGACATTATCTCCATGTTTTACTTAAGTTCAGGTTTAGACATATTTGTGAATCTAGTGCAAATATCACCCCTGAAATTATGCACCAGCTCTCAGTCATATATTCATTATTTTTAGCTGTACCTAAATTCTAAGAAGTCATTTCTCAGTGCTATCTCTATTGAGAAAAATGGAAATCAAAATGAGGACCCACATAATGGTATCCAGTTTATCTTCTGCCATGTGCAACCTTGTTTCTTTTTTCAAAAAATAAAAAGTCAAGAGTGCAAAGTCTTTTCACTGCAGTTTGAAGGCACTTGGGCATTGAATTCTCCCTCCTGTGACCTTATCAACCATTTGAACATTTTCAAAGAGGCCTTACAAGCAAATCATTGGTTCAGAGGGCAAAAGAGAGAATGACAACTAATTCACCGTCTGCAAACCTGAACTTGACACTTGTGGAGATAATCATATATCACTCTTTGTAATGTACCGCTTTCAAAGCAGCCGAGCAAATTTGAATGGTTGAATGAGGCCACAGAGGGAGGTCTTTAAAGTTGGAGTGCAAAAGCTGAACTTAAATGGAAGGTTATTAAGCCGCCTTTTATTGCATAACGAAAGACTTGTCACAATTCTCTCACAAGTCCTTTGGAGAGAAATAGACCTGATAGTTAACCACTGTGCCATTTAATGCACAGAGGGCTCACTGTTTCTTCAATCAGATGTCAAACACATGAGATTCTGAGTCCTCACCAGAGCGTTTTCTATTTCAGTTATTTTTTGTTTTCGGTTGATTGGGCCAAATCTCAAAGCAGCTTCTAAACTACAGTGCAGATACAGTTTAGAATAAATGGTTGACTTGGACTTGGATCCTATTTTACCCTATTTATTTCTATTTTACCTCTATCTATCATTGATTTTTTTTCTGTAAAGCGCTTTATTGTCCAGTTTTAAACTCTAAACATTGCTAGCTTTTTATTTATTTTTTTAAAAAAGAGACATTTTATACCAGTTAGCACTGAGACAGATATTCTTCAGGTAAAAATGACATTCTCTTAAAAGTGTATGCCGGGGAATGTTCTTAAGCCTTGCTGAGGCTTTTGATACTGTATAGGCTAGATCATACAATTTTAATTGACTGCCTTAAGCACTGGGTTGCTATCCGAGATACAGCACTGTGCTGGCTCAGCTACTACATTTCCCAGAGAACCTTTTTTTTCACTGAAGGCAATTTATCAAACTCCGCACCAGACATAACTTGTGGGGTCCCGCAGGGTTCAATTTTAGGTCCTGTCTTCCTTTTCTTGTATTTTTCCACTTGGCTGTAACTCCTTAAACTATGAACTCTATTGCCAACAAAACATTTGAGGGAATATAAACCATATACTGAGCGCTACTCAGTGTGCAAGTCAACATTTGAGTGCACACAGGCAGGGTCTGAAAAGCAGAACCAGATGTGAGCAAGCAATCCTGATAATGCACACTTGTGTCTGATCACTCTCTCTGAAGGTTTCTTAATTGTATTTCCTGCTTTAAAGCTCTTTGTCTCCCTTCTGTTGTTCTTCAAACAGCTTAAAAGATAAATCATTTATTAAAGCATCTCAGGCTAACAGCTGCATATTTTTTTAAGCAAAATTCTTTTACGATGAATTAGGAAGTTTGATTTGAAAAAAAAAAGCTATTGAGAAATGATGTCTCACAAAAACCTACATTTAGAAAAAGGGTACAGTCATACTTTGTTCTATTTGCTAAAATAAGATGCTGTTAACCTTTGAGACTAGCCCAGTCCCACGCTAAAGCATGTAAAAGACAGGCTGAGCTACGAGATGATTTGCCGGACAGTTTGCCTAGTCTAGGCGGTCTAGTCTAGGAAGGTGCAGCACCAGCAGAGGGCGCTAATGTCTGGAACAAGGGATGAAGTAGTAAAGATCCATGAAAAGAGTCCACGAAGGGAAGTGTTGGGCTATTGAACTTCGAGGTTTAGTGCAATACTGCATTTTTTATCCAGGCTTTCCTTTCAGGATTTGAATGTGATATTCAAAAATTACAAATCATTAGCGCGTCCTTTCATCACCTACAAACCCAACCAAGATTTGCCTATTACTTTTCAAACAGTTATGAGTTAACGTTAGTTTTGAAGAGCACCTTCAAAACCGCTGAAGATGAACTACAGACCTCTCTACAGTTTATGTGTATTATTCTTCTGTATAGACTGGAATGAAAAGTAGTTTGATTCTTGCTATCGCACTCCTTGGCTCCTCAACAACCTGAGAAGGCCAAGGGCTAGAAATGACTCATTATCACTTTTAACTTGCTGTTCAGAACTTCTTCTTGTATTACGTGATGTTTTAGTGAATTTCTTTCATTTTAGTGTTCCTATGTACTATTTTATTCTTAAACTCATGTACTAAAGCCTTAAAAATTCTGCAGATATTTTGGCTCTGACCTCACTGCTCCCCACACCCTTACGCTGAGCTCACCACTGTAGAGACTATAATGAACCGACCATGTAAGCGATACCCTTAAGACTCTACAATCGTTTGGAATTGTGTAGGGAATCAAGATGTATAGAGCCTAAAGCTGTAAACCCATCTGAAGCAGCAGACTTAGAAAATGATTACCTCAACAAATGACTAAAATTATAAAATGGCACAAACAGTGTATTAGTAGCCTGCAGAGTTTTGACAAACAGCAGAGGACCATCTAACCCAAAAACAAGTAGCATGAGGCGGATAATCCCTTCAGGCCATGACAAGCTGAAACGAAGTATTCATATTTCACAACTAGCACGATTATAATACAAGTGCCTTACAACAAAAAAATGCCTACATTTAGACAGCAGCAGCAAATGTCAGACATAGGCAACCACCAACAAGCCCCATTAAACAACCTGCAGTCTTGTTAGCCTCATAGCTTCCTAACGTTTCAACTTCACAGATTCAACACAACACATGCGTTAACAAAAGCAGCACCTACTTTTTAGAAGTGAAGTGAAGCAGGACAGAAAACTCAGGTCTGAAGTTCTTCTTTGGTGCTGATAGATGTCAAAAAACACTTAAGTGGAGGGAGTATCAGCAGCTGGGAGGTCGAGAAAGGGTAATTCTGCCAAAAAGTCCTAAAGCAAAATGGTCAGACTGTCCTGAGGCAAGCTAACTTCAGCTCCCAGGACAAGAGCAGCAGCGGGTGTTTGAAGCATTACAAAAAAGATGGTGGGGTTATTTCGAGTAGTTCTAAAGCTACACCCGGAGTGAAAGCTGAAGTTCTAGGTTGGTTCGCTTTTTTAGCCGACAATAGCCCCTTTTCACAGCAGACAGTTTGAAAAGCACAGGTGTGACCAATGACGTTAACGATGGCTCCATTCTGTTAAATGTCCAGCTAGCATGCACAATACCAGAGACCTGCAACCCGCTCCCCTAAATGGAATGCAGCCATCAGTAATGTTTTAAATTCAACCTTGCTTCGACCACAAGTCAAGATGTCTGCTGTGGAAAAGGGCCTATTCAGCCCTGAATGGGTACAAGCTGCATGCAGTGCTATACAGCGGATTATAGGAATTAGATATATAAAAAATCAAGAAATCAAGGTTTTTTTTGTTAACGTTTGGGTTTGCTTGGATATTATGCACTTCAGTGCTTTCTTAAATTTCAATCACCCTTTAAAAAAAGGCTCAACAAACATTGTAACTAACATTTATAACTCAGCATTTGTGAATATCCTTGGGACAAAATATAGTTGTATATCAATTTCTCTTTCTCTTTTTTTCTACCATCATAACTCCTTCCACTTACATCAACTTTGATGAAATAGCTGAGAGGGAAGTCACTCTAGTGTAAACATAGATAAATAAATAAATAAATAAATAAATAAATAAATAAATACTGCCGCATGTTAATATCAGTTTCACAGAAAATATGGTTGCTGGAATTCAAAGGGGAAAAAAATGAATATATAAAAATAAAGAGCAAGAGCCACAACCAGCAGTCAACACTTGGTACACAGTTGAACATAATGATAGTTGAGTTACAACTGTACAGTATAAGGCTTTATCCGGGTCTCTGTGGATTATTGTTGCAAATAGTTTTCAGTTTCTGGTGTAAAATCAATTTGAAAAAGCACAAATGAGTTCTCCCTTGTTATATGTAAATATATCAGTTACTGAGAAAAATATTATGTTACTGTGAAAAGATTCAGTGCAGATTTGAATTTCATTTATAATGTGCATAAAAATGAGCCTCATTTTCAGCTTACTTCATTATAACTGATGGATAATTCTACAAATAAAAAAATTATCCGGACAGCTTTTCCTTTCAGTAATTGCCTTTAATGATACATCAGAGTCATGCTAATACCAACATTTTCTCCCTCTGTGACAGACGTCAGGAGAAATAAAATATGAACATTTTAAGGTAGCTTTTTAATGGAAGTCATATTTCCTGAGTTGGGAACAGTTTGCCCTGACTGAAAAGGTTATAATGTACCTCGTATATTAATGAACATTTTCAGTAAAATTATGGGCTCTCTGCTGAACTCAATTGAATTCAGATCTTCAAGGCATTCATGCATCTGTTGAGGCTAATGGAGAATGTTGTGTGCTTCTAAAGTTAATTATTTTAATGCACTGGTCTAAATTGACCACTGTTTTGGGCTTAAATACTTATAAAAAAAACAAAAATTAAAAAAGGAGCTTAAAAAGAGAACAGCTTAATGTGAAAATTTTACTTAATTATCACATTTCAGTTAAAACACCAACATTTCCAGACAATATTCAAATAACACGATCAGAGGGCTGCAAATTCTCATGTACCCTGCACCAAGGTTTCTGTAGCTCATGTCCTCTTGGAACAAAAAAGAAATATGTAGCTCTTTTACTTTGGATATTATTATTTTTCATTCAGGTTTTTGAATATTTCGGTTTGCTCTTTGTCTTTCGCATCTCACTCAAATATAAACGGTCTATTATGCCTGCCCGGGTCAGGTGTGGATGTAACACTTGTGTTTCTTGTCCTTGACTCATAAAAATGATGTTTCATCTCTTGATCTTGAAAGGTTGCAGAGACACAAAATGTGAAGAAAAAAAAATAATACAGCACAATTATTCATTGCTTTAAAGCCTTTTACATCTGTGCAACAAATCTGAAACATAAATGATTGTGCACTATTTGAGGGTTAAAGTACAGGGTGTTCAGTAAAAATATGGGTTATGTTGATCTTTTTAGCTTAATTTCAACCAGTATGTTAACAGCAAAATACTCCACCGTCCATTTTATTATTTTAGGATATGGACTGATCATCTAAACCCAAAGCCTTTATTGATTTGCAACATAATCAGACAGCATTTCGAGCTTTAGACACAGTAGGATTGCGATTGACTGGAGCCAAGAGGGAAATAGTCTTCTCATTGTGTGCCATGCAAGCCAGTAATGACCACGGCCTGTACTGAATTAGTCATCAGGATATACATTTTTTTGTTTTAATATTGAGGGGCCAGTGTAATTATTTTCCTCTAACCTTATTCTACAATCGTGTCCTTGTTTCTGTGAAAGAAGACTTGACTCTCCCTCACTGAGGCCCAGCTGAAATTTGGCCTCTTCACCCGCTCTCTTCGTCGCCGTCCCCTGAGCCCTGGCTGCTTGATTTAAACCATTTGGCCTGTTATATTGTGAGGTCAGGTGTTAACAATGCACTTCTTCTGGAGGGGCTGACTGGTCTGAAATTCATAAATTAGTTTTGCTGGAAAACCCTGAGTGTGGCGATACAGGCTCTGCCTACCTCCGCGTGTCCTCAACCTACATGACATCATAGAAAACCACTCTGAATTGTATGTGTTGCATTGGCAACCCAGCCACCAGAATAAATGTGGCCAATGTTTCTGCAGACCATGGTTATATATTGGAGCTCAACGTTTCTTCATGTTGCACATTTACATTTCTTTAGGTTCAGTTTTCAATTGTATGCTGTATAAACGCTGTTGAGTTGGCATAGTTAGGTTTCTGCAAAAAATGAACTCCACTTGGGGCGGCTGTAGCTCAGAAGTAGAGCCAGCGTCTTGTTATGGGAAGGTTGCTGGTTCAACTCCCCTGGTCTGCTTGTCAAAGTGTCCTTTGCCAAGATACTGAACCCCCAAACTGCACCTGATGTGCTGGTAGGTACCTTGCATGGCAGCCACCGCCATCAGTGTATAAATGTACGTTTGAATTACTGTAAGTCGCTTTAGACAAAAGCGTCTGCTAATGTTAGGATTAGAAAAAAAAGATGACGTCTTGGCTTTACCTTGCATGGCAGCTGGATTTGAGAGGTAACGTGATCACGATGACCATTTTGTAGGCTTAAAACAATGCACATGTGGCCGAAACACAGCGCTTTGCTTAAAAATAACACTGGCTGCTCCTCAAGATGTTAGCGTAGATGCTGATAGGTTTGACACATTTGAACACATCCCTGGTTGGCAGAAATGTACAACTCTTTTTTTCTAGCACTTGAGCTGTGCATTCACTGCCAGCACCCACAGTCCTCCTGTGAATTACTCTAATACATCCATGTACCTGGTGGGAACAGCCAGCGCGCGCTTTGTGTTCAGCCTCACGCGTACACACTGTGATATCGCCGCTTCCGCCTTCTCTAATGTCTCTCATTAAAGATCTCTCTCCCTGCGTCAGTCTCGTGGTCCTTCCTGAGATCCCAGCTCCCCCATCCTTGAAATTGAAGGCTGGAGTGAATCTTATCGCCTCTCATTAGCTCCATTCCCATTCTCTCTTGCTCCCTTTATTGCTCAGTGTTAACCTTCTCACTCGGTAGCATTCATGGAGAAGTGGTGTCCTTCTGTCAGAGAAAGTGCACCGTATGAGCTGCATATTTCAACGGACTGATCCCTGACATTTGATCCCCTGCAGACGGGGGGGGGGGGTTTAAATAACAATTAATTAATTCATAAATCCAATTCTTTTATTTTTATTACACTACATTTCTATTTAATGTTACTGAAACCTTAAGTGTGTATGGGCAGTTCAATTCATGTAGCTCCATATTAGAGGGATTGGTACCAACGTAAATGCATTGTGAAGTGCATATTTTTAGGCACCACAACACTGTCTGAACTTAATTGTCTGATGAGGAATTAGGTAATATTCAGTTCCACAGACTCTGAAAGCGGCAATTTGAGACAGAGAAAGTGTACACTAATTATATTGTTGGATGGCTGCAGTTCCAAAAAGCATCGCCGTATGCTTTTGTTTAGTTTGATTGATTTATTTTGCATTGATGCAAATAAATTAGCCTTTTTTTTTTCATTTCACAAACAGAGAAGCTGACTCTGGTCCTGTCTGACAGCTGGAGTTGAGGGATGTCTGCTGTTTTGAAAAACCTGCTCCTCTGAAAATATCTCTCCTCTGTAGACAGCTGTGACACACTGTCCACACACACACACTTGGTTGCATAAAAGCGGTTGTTCCCAAAACAAAAATAGATTTTCTTAATCTCAATCAAGGACTGTACACACAGACTCTGAACTGTTCTTGTGTAGGGGAATCAAATTAACTGAAAACATATGGATTTAAAGAGAGAGACAGAAGTGTCTGCGAGTCATCTGTGCTGACACTGAGCTGTTTTTCCTCCAGCAATTGATTGGGCTCTGTTATATTTATCACTTTTTATCTTGACAAATATCAGGGTGTTACAGTCTAACTTACTGCAGTAACTGTCTCCTTTTTAATTTTCTAAGCTCATTTATTTGCACATTGTACTTTCCTCACGTCACCCTCGGAAACACTGCACAGGATTTTAGCATTTCATTTCCACATCAAACCGTCAGCTCCTCGTTTGCCGTGATATTTTGAGGAGCAGTTTTGCTTCTACTTACATGTAAATAGTGCCGTTGTCTGTGAACGATACATGAATGGCTTTTTTTTTTCTTTTAAAATGAATCAAACATTTCTCTGGCTTACTTTTTCAAACAAAAATATGGAACAAAGGGGCACAGCAACTTTTTGATGCCACAAGTTCAACATTTTCTCAAACCTCTATTGTTCTGCCTCAGAAATGTGTAAAATGATGTTCCTAATACTGTAAAAGATGAAATCCCCCGTCACCCCGATGTCAAATGTTGGAGCAGCCACTGTTAGGACAAAGTGATCTAACTAATGCTACTAAGATATGTGCACCACTTTCTTTCTCATAATTTCTGATTGTTTGAAAATGGCTGCAGCCTCTATACTGATGCTTCCTATGAAAACATTTAGAGTTACGGTTTTAATATTCTCCGTCTTGCCTGCTCAATCTTTGAGCTTCCAGCAGCTATAATCTTTTGCCTCCGAGGTGTCTCATGGAGGTTGAACTCTCTGGGAAGTAATTCTCTCAGCTTGGATGCATTATAATGCTTTGATGAATAATTACAGGTATTGAAAGACTAATTGTATTTTTTCATTACGCATGGTATCAGTGTGGCATGCTTGTATACTCACATCAATTTAGCTGAATGAGAAGCTTGTTTGTGTCAGCTTCCATTAAAATCATGCCCGCAGTCGAAACTGGCATTTCAATTGTGTTTTGCTTCTATCACAGTCTCTCCGGCTAAGATATGATTCTGCGGTGGGACATACAGTTCAGAACCACGGGGAGGGAGTGCTCAAAACTTCATCATCAACATGATCTGAATTCTTCTGAATGAATAAATTACAGTCACACAGGGTTGTAACCATGGTGTCTTGGGAAAAGAAGACAAGATTGTGTTGGGGTGATATGCGGGTGAATGGAAGGAATGAAGCACGTTTTGTTCAGAAATCTGTTACGTGTTCACATGTTGCAATTGTATCATATTTGCATAATGAGAAGAAAGTCTAAATCTACCATATTTTAATTTGATTGTTTCAGGCGTAGAAGAGTTTACCAGCCTACAAGCCAAAGTTCATCATCAGGTGGTAGAGGAAATGGCATAATGAGTCTAACAGGCTGGTTAGCCCCCATGGTTTATCTGATATCACTGTCCTACAATATCAAAATGAATGCTACGCCAGAACTATCACTGCATCTAAGCATAAAACGACCAGAGTCAACGTAGGGAACAGGCTATGTTGGTTGAATGGATAAAACACGAGACTTTCCCCCAGGAGACTGGGACTAGTGTCCCACTTACTGGTATACTGTTGACTTATTATTTTCAAGCTTTTTATAATTTCACTTTTCTGTTGCAGATTTAGTTTCAGGCAACAAAATTGCTTGGTTGGATTAAAGAAAACATCATGTTTTGGGATAAAATAGACCCTTTCACAATGTTAACCTCGTGTTAGGGCGTTTTTAAATGATGTTTACGCATAATTGCTAGCGTGCGCCAATTGGGATCTCCAGCTGTGCATATCCCCAGAAATTAACGTTGTGTGTCTGCAAGATGCAAGATGCACATGAATGGCAGGGGCAGTGTAGGATCAGTATGGGGATGCGACAGGGTCAGGGGTCAATGGCTGAAGGTTTTGATGACAAACTAAGGTGCGTCAGTTAGTGGTAACCTCCAGTAACACCCATAGTATATAGGCAATTATGCAAACAGTACATTCATATACAGCTGGCTGTCACTGAACATGTGGTTCAAAAGCAAATATATCTCAGGCCTTAGAAAAGTAACTTCTCCCATGTGTGTATTTCAAGCTATGACAATACAAAAACATAATTGTCAGTTTCAATGATTGTCCCGGAGCAACATCAGTTAAGATTTTAAAAGAACAACACCAGAGCAGCTATATCAGATCATATGTCAGTCCCGACGATAACCGCACAAGTGAAGCAGACCAACAGCAGCACTACAACAGATTCTCTCACCAGCGGGCTTACAGTATATCAGTCCACAAGAAAAGAAGCATTATTCATCATGTCTCACTTTTATATTCCTGCTGTCTTCTGTGTCTCTATTTCTGAGACTGTTCCTGTTGACATGTTAAATCATTTTGCAGTGTCTTTCCCTTTGGAGCTCTGTTATCTAACTTGTGTTTCAGAACTTAAAGATCAGACTGTCTGACCTCTTTCATAGATGACAAATGTCGCAGCCTTATAAAACCAGTACTACTTGTAAAGGGTGATGGGATGGAACTTTACTGAAGTTGCTGTCATATAGTGGATTCGGCCGGGCTGTCACTCAGTGTTTAAGGATCTGGATCATTACTGAAGTGTTATTTAGCCCCATATTGACTTTGCGCATTACAGTCTATTTTATCAAATGAAAACAAATAGATTGTGGTGTCTGATTTAGCTACTTTTTCTGAGAGTTTTGGGGAGGATATATTTAGCCAAGAGTCTCTTCATGGTGAGTTGAACTTTTAGGGACAGACAGATAATCTACCAAGCAGGTGACTTATGTCTGCTTCTGTGAGCAAAGACAGGCCGTCAGAAATAATGGTTTTGTCTGTGACCTCTGGTGGGAAAACAAATATCTCTCTTTCTATCGCGATTATACATGTCGAACATCTATATCATCCGTTACAGCTGAGAAAATCGTTTAACTGAATCAAACAGATTGCGCAGGTAACACAGATTGTAGTTTCTGCTCATTTTGGCATTTTGTTTACAGATAAAATCAATCAGCATCTTGCTTCTGCTCATCAAGTGAACATCCCTCAGATAAAATCTAATATTTTTTGTCTGTTGTTGTGATTGGGTGCTGTGTCTTTGCACAAACCCCTGTAAATATTTGTTATTTAGCTGTGAATCACAGAGACAACATTTATTGGCATAACCTTCTGGGGTGGACAGTAACGCACTTGTTTCATCTATTACCAACAGATGGCTCTTTAGACTGACACTCCCTCTGTGACCTTTCGCTGGGGCAGTTTTATTTTGTGACAAGGACAACACTTTCAAGAGCCGCACTATTTCTTCAGTCGGCATGCATATTTACAAGCCTTTTCTGAGAGGGAGTTAATCTGAATTATAGCAAGGTTATCCTTCTCGAGTCCATTAGTTCTGCCACTTCTGTAAAGTAGTGTTTGGTAAAACTTATTGAGGCTGCAGACAATGAGATCAAAACAGTGCGAGCATTTAATTTAAGACAGACATGCAGATTAAAAGGAAAGAAGGCAGTTCAGGTGAAGTGAAGCCTGAATTTGTAGAGAAAAACACACATTTGCAGCATTACAATGGATTAGCAGATGAATTTACCGTCTTTACAGACAAGTCCCCTCACCCACCACACACACACACACACTCACACACACGCATACACATACACACACACACTAGGCTCTTGGGTTTGTTTCAGCGCTAGAGGCAGCTCTTTCCAGTTAAATGACGGCAGGCCTTGACACTAAATAAACTTTGTCCCGATTCAACTTTACCCAGATCAACAGCCATTGCTTCATGACGTCTGTTTGTGTTAATGCACTGCACAAAGTAGCTTATATTGAACAGCACGCAACTTGAATCAGTGCAGTTTGTTTCACAATTATGCTTGAACCATTGCGTACAGATGTTTGCGTACAGCATATGCGTCAGTATATGTTCACGTATCCAATAAGAGCTGTTAAATTCTACACTAAGCCCAATTTCGAACAAAGCAACATTTAATTCTCAACTGGCATTGAACAGAATGTCACTGATAAATGACTTTCACAAACATAATGGCAGCAACGCGTTATAGTAACCGAGCACAATAAGACTAAAAGGTCTAAAGCCCCATCAGTGGCCCCGAGAGGCTGCACTGTTCATTACGCCTCACATTATGAACAAGCAGGACAGAACAAACAATAAACTGAGAATCTGTTGTTTTTAGAGTCTTAACAGTAGATTGGGCTTAAAAATGTCCTGAGGGAAACGTGAGATGAACTGCTGAGGGGTCATTCAAGTCAAAAGGGTTCATTGCCTTATAGAGTAGGATGTTGCGGTCAATTTGTTTGCAACCTGCCCAATAGATTGTAAGGAGGGTTGCATGTGTGGCTGATTTTGGCTGGAGGGTAGAATACTATGGAGTGGAGTATGTGGGAGAATGAATGTAGTCAGCCAGTTTAATATAAAATAAATAGTTATATAGTTACATATAACTACATTACATATATATATATATATATATATAGTTATTTAAAGTCTATTTAGAGTATAGTGTCTAAAAAGTATTTGGTTTGTCTGTTTTTACTGCAGAACGAACAACATAGTGAACTTTGTGGAAGAGGATCTGCTCCCTCTGAAGATATGAAGCTCGAAAACATGACAATTCTTATGCTGCGTTCCAGACAACTCCGAACTCATAAAATGTTCGGCCTCCGATTGTAAAATAGTGGCATGCCAATTAGAGTCAGAGTTCATACTCATAAACGCAGGCCACATCCACATGACTTCATGAAAAAGTCTGTCTGACGTCACACAACAATGGAGGGATCCGTGAGGAGGGGGGTGGGACGTATTTGTAGGCGACAGCTTCCAAGAATATAAGTGACATAAAATAAAATGTAAAATGGCGGCTGTTACTTCGCACGTCCTTTTCCTCCAGTGTTTTATTTATTATGTATATATGCAAGGAGGCTGCACAGCTGAGCGTGTTCATTAATGTGTGCACTCTCTAAAGGAACATGAGTTTGTGACAGTCAGCCATGTTTTCTGTTTACATTTGGCGTCATGCACCTGGAACACTCTGAAATAGGAAATTTCAACTTTGAATGTAGCATAACAAAACATGGTTATGAATACTTTATTCCATTTCTGCCAATAGATCAAGGAAAGGGGAAGAAGTGTACCAAATTTCACAGAATCTTTGACCAAAACTCTCAAGGTAGCGTGTCATAGTAGCCCAGGTATCATAGGCCAAGACCACTCATGTCCTGACATTGGACTGCGCCGGCTACAAGATCATAAGTGGCCATTAGCTGCTGATAAATCATATGTTAGTTCGACCTGACAGGGTTATTGGATCTCCAAAATATATTTCCAAATAGTCCTTAAGTAAAAGTCTGAGCGTCTCTGATATTTAATGTATTTATGGATCAGAGGCATAGGATTTACTTAAGTATCAAAAGTACAAATAAAAGTAATAACATTTAAATTAACCTTGTATTTATGAATGGGTCAACCAATTATTGGCCAATTATAAGATACAAAAATCAGGATTTTTCTCATCACCGGAAGTAGTGTCTCCTTTTAAAAATCTTTGCTGATAGAATAAATGTATTCTAAAAACGGCTCTTTTTACATTGTTGCAATATCCAACTAGTTACCACAGTTATCAAACAAATAAGTGGAGTAAAAAGTAAATATATTTGTCTCCAAAATGTAGTGCAGTGAAAGTATAAGGTGGCCAAAAATGGTATAATACAAGTTCCTCAAGAGATATGTCAGTGAAAGTGACAGACAAATCTTCTCTTGACCACTGCTGAGTTCAGATATATCAACATGTGTATGACTGTGATTTTCTAGCAGGTGGGATCCGTGTACAGCCAAACAGACCTCCAGCCTACAGAGAGCCGAGCATCTGCATCCAAATCCCAGTCATCTTCCTCTGACGCGCCTGGTGACTCCTCTGCTGTAATCTTAAAGTTGTACCGTATCCCGGCACTGCACTGCACTGCACTGCACGGCTCGACTCTTTTTTTTTTCTTTTTTTATCTCTGACCTGCTGGAAACACAGCACATCTAAAGGGGACGGACTTGGCAGAGCAGCCTGACTGCTTGTTGTCTCCGGACTGTAAAAGCCCGCACACACTTCATGCCTTTCCTCTGTTCATGACACAGCCACACTGACAGCGCATCCGGTCGGTGCTCGATTGGTTTCGTCTGAGCGAACCATGGCAGAGCCAGAGGATAATGTTACGATTCCTGAGTTCAACAGCCTTCTCCAAATGGATCCCCTGCTCAAAACGTACGAGAAGGACTTCCAGCGGAGGTAAAACACGAACTAAACTGCGGTTTTGTGCACGGCGTGTCGCCCAAAACAGCCCGCGGTGGAGCGAGCAGAAGCTAGCTCCACGGTAGCGGGTGTGTCTTGACACAAAAATACAAAACTAACAGATAAAAACGAGATTTTGGTAACTCATCACAGACTCAGACTCTGTGCTCAGGTTTGACATTTTGAATGAGGGGAGGTCGTACAGAGCTGCGTGCCTCTCCTGCGCACTGCTCCCTCTTCTAACCAGCCGGCTGAATGATAATATGATATTATAATAATTATATTAATAATAATACGCGTTTAGAAGATGTTCAGCTAATGCAAAATTAATGAAGCGCCACCAGGAAGCCTTTTTTTTTTCATGTTATGTGACAAGTCGCAAGAGCAAGGTGAAGCCGTCTCTCACGTCTCCACTTCCGATGTGTGACAGTTTGGGGAGCAGGCACGCGCTCCCCCGTCAGCTGACGTCCACCACGTTACGTCGTGAGGTGGTGTTCTCCAGCTGCTGGAGGAGCATCACAGCACCCCCCCCCCCCCCCTGCTCTCTGCTGGCCCTGGTGCTCAGTATAAGCTGTTTTCTGTAATGGCTTTTCCTTTCAATTGTCTCGTGGTTATCGAGGCATCAGTTTGGACTAAAATGTGTTTTTAAAATTGGATTAAAAATCCAACTCGGAGCACAGAGTCCTCCAGCTGATTGGTTTGGTTCTTGCAATGTGGAAGGCTCTGCAGTACAAAATAACCTCTCAGACATTAATTGACTTTATGCTGCTGTACTCACATGCCGCATGCATTTCCCCTTCAGCCTCGAATTGGCCTCCATACAAATTAATTATTGGGGTGGAAGTCTTAAGTAGCTGACTTTGTCTGTATATAGTGTGTTTGTGTGTGTGTGTGTGTGTGTGTAGTGCATTTATTAGTCTGGGATTATGTCCACCACATATTCCGATCACGGTTTTCCCTGCCAAAGTATGATGGTTGATGGTATCAAAAACACACATACGAGTAGTTTCCAGATCAGAATATGTTCGCCTTATGCTTCGCCTTAATTGAGTCATGCATTTTATGCCAAAAACCAAGTGGGAAGTTCTGATAAATGATATATAGCAGCTGTTCTCACCAGGATATGCTATCTTTGAGATTTTTTTACTGTCAGCGAGAGCCACGCTGGGCCCAAAAGAACCGTGCATATTTGAACGATTCATATACGAATGAGTCCTTAAACGTTTTGGACAAATTGTCCTAGTTCCTTATAACTTGATTATGAGAGTGTTATAGAGACAGAGATATTCACGTGCCAGGATTAGGTTTACTTGTAGGCACCCTGGAGAGACAAAACATACAAAATCCTTTAATACAATCAAGTTTAAGGAACTGAATGTGAAGTTATTCAACACCGGTTTTGTTAATAACTCCATTCCAGCCTGTTTATTCTGTCACTTTTATCACCCAGAGGATGCAAAAATTAAACATTGAATATTTCCAGGAAATTAGAAGTATCTGCTTATTGTGAGCACAGAAACAAAACTGTGTTTAAGGAACAAATGTGCTTAAGTAAGTGCAGCGCCCGAACAGACACCAGAGATGAACCTGTCCTTCGCTGGTGAATGTGCTGACCTTGCGCCTACACTAATCTCCTAGAGTAAATAGACGCTCTCTGTGTGTGTCAATAGACTGTGCAATCTCAGGGTTTTCGTTTTCATCAGACTTCACTTTATAATCATTTGTGTGGTTCTTGTGTCTTTTTAATTGCTGTGAGTTCTGGTTTTAACCTGATAAACAGGCTGGACTTAAATTTAGGGGTGCACTTTTGCAGAATTATGAGTAGCGACAAAATGTTAGTAATGAAAATGTAATTCTGATTTCTCAAAAATATGGAATAGCATCTGGCTCCCAAAATGGCAGCGTCATTCTTCAGCTCAATTCTCCACCTCATTTCAAATTAGCTTTACCTGCTGTATTCCTTTTTAGAGTAAATTACTGTGATGTGTTTTACTTACAAGCAGAAAGTGATAATGATCTACAGCTCACATTGCTGCAGTGATCAATGTCACTGTTGAGTCGTCCCCGAAACTAGGTCTTAAAACTCTGCTTAGGGGCCATATAGTTTAATCCATTTTCATTACCGTGTCAGATCTTGTCTCTAATGTGGCAGGTAAAGGACCCCCTGCTTCGTATTTGAGGCATGCGAGCCGAGCAGTGCTCGAGCCTCGCAGAGAGATGAGCGTGTCAGAGCAATCTCAGACACAGCTTGGGATTGTTAGGCTTCACCAAGCCCTACACCAGTCTCAAACACCTGTCTCGCTGATGAAAGATTCACATAAATTATTTTACATATAGAATCGCTGCTGTGTGAAGGTTAATTTTTAATAAACCCCCTGGTGTTCTAGGCCCACAGTCCAAACACCATATTATGAACACAGGCATAGAAATCAAGAGCTTTCTCAGGCTGCGGTGTCACACTGAGTCCACTGAGGGCTTGCAGAGCTGCACGGTGCTAAGCATTCAGACGGCTCATCAGAAAGAGACCTATGACCACACTGACTGATTCTTTACATTTCAGCACCACGTCATGGCTCAAGGCTGCCCACATCTCGGCTTTGTTGAACTTTGGTTCACACCAGATACAGCCGCTGCATGCACAGACAGTTGGAATGACTCCAGCAGATTTTCAAGCCCCCATTCTAATTAGTTATTCTGTGGTTGCAGGCAGTTCTCATTTTATTTTATCAGGATGAGAGTTTCAGATGGATTTTGAAAACAACCGTTGATGCTGCACGCAGGTTACAGCCCCAGTGAGCAGTGCTCTGTTGACATGCTTCATTATTTACCCTTCCTGTTGCGCAAATCTGCAGGAAGTGCTGCTAGGATTTTGCCGCTCGTGACACCATGAATCTCCTAAATTGGACCAAATGAAAGTGGGGAGCATTGGGACTGCTGCTTATTACGGCAAAGAGTTTTTGCAAAGATTTGATTATGTCATCACAACTCATTTCAAAGTGAAAATACAGCAGTGAGTCTTAAGCTTCTGATGGTGATGCAATATATTTAAGGCAAAAGTGATTATTGACTTTGAAGTGATGACTACCGATGCTTGTGCTCTGACCGACTGAAAAGTAATGAGCTGAAATACGGGATTTAAGACAAGTGGGAGACAGACCACTTACAGTTCCTTCCAGAGATGTCGGCCTTCTCTCGAAATAAAATGGAACTAGATGTCTCTTTCCAGAAATCATGACCTGGTTATTCACGGACCTCGTTTTGAGCATTTCATGTTGAAACTATTTTCTTTACATATCACTGCACAGAAGGAATCAGCATGTAGGCTACTCATAGGCAAGAGGCTCCTCGCCGTCCTCTTTGGCAGAGCTGCAGCGCCCGCTAGTTAGTTGGCCTATTAGCTAGCCTCTCGTCCATGAATGAATACTTACTTACATGAAACCGCTCACAACAGGGTCTGTGAATACCTGTTGTGCCTACCTATTGTATTATAATGAGCAAGCTTCTTATCTGCCTTATTTAAAAGTTGCCTGGGCAGCATTTGTTTTCCCGTCACCTTACGTGTGTGTCAACCAAGGTGCGATGTTACCAGGGAATTCTAGCTTCCATCAATCAGCCTCTCCAAATGTTCAGGTGCCTCTTTAGCCTCATTAATGCACTCAGTCAAATGCGTACTTTAATGACATTATTTGAAAGTCACCTTGCCGCCGGGCAGTATGGAAGCTCTTTAGGTGAGCCGAGATCAGATAGAGAAAAAGCTTTTCCCTACTCTTGTTTCTCCGGGCCGTTGTAGACTGTCCTGACACCTCTGTGCTTCAGCTGTCACCATCAGTCATATACAAAGCAACAGACCTGAACACTCACTCTAAATTTAGATGCCCGATTGTCTAACAGCGAGTGTATGAACAGGTTACAGAGTTCAGCTGCTCCGTGGAGAGAATTTAAAAAAGTGGATTATAATCATGACTCAACTGTGACTGTAATTTAGTCGAGATATGACATCATAATAATAATCACACATCACATGTAGGTGAAGTTGATCCGAACGTTCCATGCGGCGTCATTCAAACACTTTACATGGTCTTACCGTATCTATTACCTGTGTTTAAAAGTTCTAAACTCTGAGTCCACACCCAAAATAGATTAATCAGGTTTTTTCTCCTCCTCCCATCCAGTCCGTCCAATGCAGAACAAATAGCTGTGTTTTTGAGGGGTCAGAACAAATCTTTTAACCGACTGGATTTCTCTGATTAATTTTCCTGTTGTTCAAATCCTTCCATTTGATTGATTGAGTCACTCTAAAACTACAACAACATTTTCAAAAACAGATTTAGCTTTGGCCAGATGAGAAGCATCCAGATATTATTTCTCTACTCTGGAATATTAACCGTGTTCTTGAAAATGTTGTAGGACTCACTTTCTTTGTCTGTTTCTTACCCACTCAGTCATTTGCATATCACAGTCAAATGGTTCGGGGGAATCCAAACAATTATATCCAAAACGTCAGTTAAGAGTTTAGAGATGAAGATTTGATCAACTTTGTAGAAAAGGAAGTGAAAAATTTATTTTTGGCTAAAGTTAGATTGACAGCCAAATTAATTGGCTGAAACTAACCAGACTATATTCAGGAAAGGTTTGTTGATACATAAAGTTTGTTTTTAATGTCTGAACAAGTTTTTACAGTTTCTCTCCATCAGTGTCTCCTTAAAGCCAGTTAATTTTAGACTCATTATGTTAACTGCAGAGAAATACTGCAGGAATTCTGGGTTTTTTGAAAGTATTGAACTTTAAGATAAGACAGAGAAGGTTTGTGGAATATCAAATCAAGTCAGTACTTTTTTATTTTTGTGAGTTTCAAATAAAGCTAGGGCTGGATTTTGTTTACTAAATTGGCATATGACGATGTCCAAAGTGTAGTATTGTGATGGCCGATGATTTTGTTGCTGATGATATTATTGGACGATGCCCAACCCTACATTCAACTTTTAAGTAAAGGATCTCAACCGAGCCCAAGTTTTCTGATAGATCTCACCAACAAACCATAACACATTTAGTAAATGAGACAAACCCTCTGAATACAATACAAATCGAATGTATGGGTGAAATGGTGCTATTGGTATTCCTTTGTTGGAACCACTTCAAAGAAAGAGCTTGGACCTCGGATCATCCTCACTTGACATCATGCTGTGCTGCTTCTTTGTCCGCTCCAGTTCCATGTCCTGCAGGTTTTGTTTGACCTCTTCTTTGTCCCCTGAGGAGGAAGTTCGTCTCCTCTTGTATCTGCAGATGATCGTTCTTCTGCTGCTCCTCACAGTGCTTCAGTTTTGAAGTCAAGTTACTCCAGCTGTTTGTGAGCCTCATTTCTCTTTCTTCAAGAGAGTGACCCCCAGCTGCTCTGCTATCTCGAGCACCCTTTGAGCCTCAGCTGTCTCATCAATGAGATCTTTGCTGGCACACCTTCGCCAGCACCTCCTGAACTCTAGCTTTGATTTCCAGGAGAGCATTCGCCAACTGATTAGCTTTCTCTTGTGCCTTCTGAGCCTTGGTCTTCTCTTGTAGGAGAGCTTTCTACTCATTTCCCACGTTTGCCGTCCTCGTACTTTTAGTCTCACTAAACTTTAACAACCGACGAGTTCTGAGAATTGTTGGTTTGACTTGATAGTTTGAGAAGATTTTGTCCAACATTTAACTTATTCAGTGATTGGACAGGTGGTTGATGTCTTTCACTTACAATGTTGCTGTGAGCAATCATATCTGTAAGAGTAATCTCTCCATTGTGGCATATGATATTTTCTCCTGCATCTTTGTAGATAAAGAACAGTTCCCCAAACCACGAGATAAGAGAGCCAGGACTGTAATCTTTGACTCACATCTATAATCTCTTGCTGCTCCATTACCACCAAATAGGCGACAGGACAAAACTCTTTTTGTAATTTCTGGCTACAGGGATTAGTTGTGTCTCTCGCTGGGCACTACCTGACAATGAGCAGCGGTGTTTCTTAGAGGAACTGTAATAATGCTTTGTTCTATTCAGAAGAGGTAATCAGTCTCTCTTTCATAAAGTTCAGGCATGTATTACGCTGATCTTGTAATGTTTTGTATTTCATAATCAACATTTTTATCACATGACCAGATGTAATAGCAGTTGCTCGTAGTGACGAAGCCAGAGCTAATTTCTTTGTCCAATTGTCCATTTCCCTCTGATCTATGCAGCGTTCTGTGCAGCGAGTCCCATAGCTTATTGTTTTGGCTTCACGGTGCTCGGCCTTTGTATTTTTGGTTTATTCTCACTGCTCTCATCAGTGTCGGTTATAGCCACAGCAGGCAGCTATTTTCAGTCAAAAACTCTGATTAACCCCCCTGTAGGCTTGTTGCCCAATGTGATACGGCTAAGGGACCGGATGTTCCCGTCAGGAGTTGGTAGAGAGTAAAAAAGAGCTAAAATAAAAGTGGATATTGGATTTATATTAGTCAGGTGAAGAGAAATATGACCCAAAATGAATGATAATGGAGCGCCATGTCCGCTGGGAATGGTAGTAAGAATAATGTTTGCTAACAACTTTAGAGTTGTGAGGATTAATTAATTAGTTGTCGACTATTCAATTTATCGGCAACTGTTTTTATGCAGCATTGTGTAATTTAATAAAAGAGGGCTGGGGACAAAACAAAACATTTAAGGACATCATCTTGTATTTTGGAAAAAAAACGTTGTTTTGATCGTTTTCTGACATTTTTTTTTACTAACCGACTATTCAATTATTTCAGAAAATAATCGACAGATAAATCGACATTGTTAATGATCGTTTGTTTAAAAGTTGTTTCTGCTGCCCCCAAGTGGCCAAAAAATCTTAATGCATGTTTATGTATGTTGTAGTATTATTTTAACTCCTGATTATTGTCCAGCACCCTCCATACTGCACCTCTTTATGTTACGTTGTGTCTCATGTTGGTAGTTAATTATCAATCATGGGAAAAAACTATGGTGTCAGAAGGACTGATTTTCACATTGGTTTATAACATTTTCATATTTTACTGACAGACTTGACAGAGTTTCAAAGTTTACAATTTGAGACTTTGGTGACTTCTCTGTGGAGTTTGCATGTTCCCCCATGCTTGTGTAAATTTTCTCCTATCTACTATCAAATTCATGTATAGTAGTCAAGGGCACTGGCAGTAGGTTTAACCTTAGGTCTAGGGCTGGAGTTGGTCCCCAGGTGTTGTATGATGGCTGCCCACTGCTCCTCTGGGATGGGTTTCACTACATTGTGCGGAGTATGATTGTATGTGACTAAAAACGATTTTTCTTCTTCAAAATAGATGTCGTTAGTAACACATTTTCAGTCTTTCTTGTGCTTGTTTGATCTGTTTACCTCATGTTATCGCATACGTCAGTTGTGATTTAGTCTTTTCTCGACAGTTACTCCATCAACTACATGAGTTGGCAAAATAGCAATCGTAGCTTCCATAAGAAATGTGATGGCTTAAACCAAAGAGAGGAAGACAACAGTGAGGCATTGAGCTCCAGTTCTATCCATTCTATCATTGACTGGGGTTTATTAGGAATTCAGGACCAGTGTTGGAGAAAAAAGACTTGCCATATGTGATGGAATGGTCACACTCTGAGGCTCTGCTCTTTGCTGCTTGATGGGAGAGCGTATTACCGACTGTTCCTTATGGATACCGCGCGCGGTGTAGCGCTAGATACCGTAGTAAACTATAGAACTGTAACTTAGAAAAACGGAGGTGAGCTGTAGAGATGTGGCGACAGTGCCAGGATGAAGGAGAGGGAGAGTGACAACTTCATCAAACTAAAATGTGTTGATAAGGGCAGAGAGGACAGCGAGGGTGCTCGCAGACAGCTTCAGTCTGATTATTAATAATAGGAAAATAAATCAGAGTTTTGATTTTGCCTATAGCTTCAACCCTCTTAATGACTCCCTGGAATGAATTGTGGCACAATTCATTTGTGATGTGTGGTCTGATCTCGCCTCCTTGCTGCAATCTCAAGTGGAAACAGACACGAGGGATGTGCAGTGAATACTGCATCAATACAGGATTTTGGCTCCCTTTTCCCACAGGTCCAACCTTCTGGAACTCATTTGTTATAATCATTGGCATGACTTTCATGCCTATTAATATTGTGGCAGTGGAGCTTTGCCCTTATGTGAATTCTGCCTTTGTCCTTCCTTTCAGCATATTCTTGAAATGGTGACAAAGTGGCAAAGGAGGCATGTGGCAGCATTGGTCGGACTTTAAAGGTTTACATTTGGCAAGCACTGCCTGTATCCACTCTGCTCAACACAGGGAGCAGCTGCTGAGAAATCGCGCTGTTACTTCAGCCCATCATGACTAGCCCCAGGGCATTCACAGGCCAGTCTGAGCTTGGCTTCAGGGCTATAGGGGAGAGTGCACTTAACTCAGCTGGCTGAAAGAGGCTTCCTGTACCGGGGGGAATCTGATATGGACACCAGCTGGCTGCAGGAACTTAAGTGAGATAAATTGCAAAGTAGTTAGTCTATCCTTCCCAGTTGAAGGTAACAGACAGAGGTTTATCTCTCAGGATATGCCTTTAGTCACACATTCCTGAGGGGGCGAGGCAGGTTTGCATCCTGAGGTAGGTCCTCAAAGATAACGTTTGCATGGAAACATTAAGAAGTGGCACCGTGCGGTGCGACACAGCATGTGCTGCAGTATTTTTCGAAAAAGCTCATAATATGTGCAAACAAAGGAACATTTTCACACTTTCACATATTTTTAAACAGTTAAATTTGTGTCAAATCCTCCGGCAGGAGTTCACCTATTGGATCTGAGACATTAAATTCAACAGATTCTTCTTTAGAACAACCGTTTAGATAATTTCGAAACATTGTCATTAACGGTACCCTGTGGAGTGTGTTTTCACCACTGGAAGTGCTTCAAAACAATGTTTTTAATGGGTGGGTTGCTATTTTCTCTGTAATGTGCATGATATACACAAGGACACACACATGCCTGCCCGCAGATTTGAGCTATTCTGCTGATAGGCAGTGTGACAGGTTGTAAAGGCAGGAACACATACTGTGTGTGCAGTGTGTGAAGGCTGTGTTGCTGAACTGCTGTGGCTCACCTGTGTGTGTTTGTCCACACAGACAGCTCTGCTGCTTCAGCGCTGCTACTGCCAGCCCAGTGTTTCTACGAGGAGTTTGCCTTTGATAATTATTAATAAAGATGATGACATGATTTTTCTTTTCCCTTATTAAAAGAGAGATAGGGAGGGAAAGAAAAAGAGACAGAAACCCAAAAAATGCTGCTCTTCACCTGTCGTATATTTTCTTTTCATGTCTGCAACATATTCTACAGACATAGATTTTGAAGCTGTCGTCAAACGCTGCTATGATGTCAATATGAGTGTTCACCGATTGTTTTGCAGAGATGCGCACACGGACAGAAACACACAGAAATACATAGGCAAGACTCTGAATGTCTAGATGACGCACCGCTGCAGCCTTGCGTGAGACCCGTGTGACGCAGCATGTGTGTCACATACTGCAAGTTAGTAAACAAGACACAATTCAAATTATCAAAACAGAAAGCGAATATCGTATGAGGAAGCCCTTGTGTATCCTCGTTAAACCGTGAGGAAATACTTAACTTATTTTCTTGAGAAGCTGCAGTTACTGCAGCTTTTGTCTACAGGAGACTCCACAGGGCACTTTGAAAGTGCTTTTTATATTTGTATTACAGCTCAGTTCATTACCTGAATACCTGTCTCCATTCGTCATAATTCATAATGCCAGTCTAAAAGGACTTCACGTTAGGTTTCCAAACTATTCAACAAACTGGTCAGTCCATTAAATTTAAGTCTGTCAATTACACAGAAATGAATAAATGTACTTAGTTACTTAAAAATAGTTTTGTTGTTCTGTTGCAGTGACATTCCACTGAGACCAATTATCTTGAAAATTGCGTTTCGAAACTATACTATAACAATAAGTAATAACAGTGACAGAATACAATAGAGCGGCTGCCTTCTCCGGTAATGGTAGCATTAGTTGTAATTACTGATTTATATCTTCTTCCCCAGTCATTATAATTTGTTGTGTTTGGACATGTGTGTGCATCTTGTGTTGCGATTGTAAGCACTTACCGGCACAAAAAACAAGAATGTGATTATTATTTCCACTGTGTTGTCTTTTCTGTGGAGAGTAGTAGGAATAGAAGCCGTGGTATACCATGTTTTTATACATTATCTATTTATCTACATGAATAGTTCACATTTAACAACAGTTAATCAACAGTTCTACAACAGTTAACATCAGGTGCCGTGTCAATAAGTCTGAATCAAACCCTGGACTCTATATATAGACTCTATATTTACGCTGACATTCAGCAGTCATGCGGACGGAAAGCTGGAGAAACCTTCACACAGTTGTCTCGGTTTCTATTTTTGTTTCGCTGTCCATGCTAACAGTCCTGCAGTTGATGCTCTCAGGAGGATTGTCAAAAAGCATTCTTGGAAATGGAGGAACATGACCACTGAAGTCGAAGCAGATAAACAGATTGATGCAAACAAAAAAAACAGTCACTTATAAATACATTGTATGTATCCAAATGTTTGTGTATCAAGTTGTTTTTCAATTGAATTCATACAGCTCTGTGTTTTCCCTGTGTATTGAAGGCATGAGCTGCTGCAGAAGAAGCTTTTCCAGCTGGAAGAGGCAGAAGGAGGCTTTGACCAGTTCACACGCAGCTACAGGACCTTCGGCGTGCAGCGACAGCCTGACAACAGCCTGTTTTTTAAGGAGTGGGCTCCGGCTGCAGAGGCCCTCTTCCTGACCGGTGACTTCAGTAAGTAGCCTGAGGAAGAGAAGTGTCAGCTCCTGAACAACATGTCAGCAGTCCAGGTTGTTTCCCACAAAGCTTCCACTCAGTTCTTTCGCAGCTCAGTTATTATCCCCAGCATGCATGACACCAGTAGGGATGTGAACACCCTGAAATTAAAGCTGAAAGTTTGTTCGTTGGCAGTGCTCTGACCTCATTGTTAGTTTTTTTTTTTGCTGTCAATTAATTGGTACGCCATAGAGAGCCTTTGTGATTAGAAATCCCCCTTTGTTTTAGAGCTGCAGGTGCCCTTGCATTAAGCAGACCGATGAAAGCATGCTTCATACTTGTTGTATAGTAACAACAATCAATTTGCAATTATGAATCAGATTACTAAAAAGGAAAATGCTGCATTAATATCAAATTACATACACTGTTGGAACCAAAAAGGAAGAGGAGATTTCAGTGCAAACAGAAAGGTTGCATATCTTCACGGTGCATTAAATAAGACATTTGACATTTCTGCACTCGTGAACACAAAAGGGGCAAAAATTAAGAAAAAGCCGAGTGAACTGCGGTTACAAGGGTATGAACCCTTTTGATCAACCGACCTGGGAGTAGGAAATGTGGAAAATATTGATTACACAGGATAAACTTGCATACTGAAGGGGCTTCTTTTGAATGTGGGAGTGTTTGTTAATATTTTAGTAGCTGGTTATTTCATCATCGCCTGCAAAGTTGTCGAGTGAGTGCAACCTCTGTGTTTGCACTGAAATCTCTGTTCCCTGTGGACGCAACTTTGAAAGTAATTTCAGGTTAATAGTCTTTTGAGCGTTATTCTCCACTAATGTGGGCTGTGAAAGTGCAGCAAAATTATTTATTTTTGTCATCATTAACAAGATTAAATGAGACTTGCTTTCATCTATCAAATAGATATGCGAGGTAATACCAGCTCTCAGTGTCATTTGCTGTCTTTTTTTTACTACCTTTTTTCTTGCCTTTATCAACTATATTAATGCACTGAGCTCTAATACATATGCCACTAGTAACATATTTCTTTCCATGGACAAACAAAATATTAAATAATCGAGAAACAACAAGACTATCAAGAGGGATGGTGAAAGAATTCAGACCTGTGCACATAATTCAAATACCATTTGCCGAGCCACACTAAAGCACATACACTTGCCTCGGTGCCACAGCCATTCTGAAGCGACGCCCTGCAGGTGTTGATAAAGAAAAGCAAATGCTAATAGTAATACCCTCAGATTGATACTGTGTGCCAAACCGGAGATTTGTCAATTTGTTTATTGTCCCTACACATTTTTTTGTGCTCGTTAGTTCTGTGGCTGCCGTCCCCTCTTTCCATATTCTGCCTGTTCCTCTTCCTTTTTTAATTATCTTCCCAGGACCTTGGGCAGCAGCTCAATTCCAACATTCAATTCTGTGAGAGATTACATTTTGACACGGCTCAGTCATATTATTTGATTTCAATTTCATAGTAAATGTGGAAACAGCCCAGCAGCCCTAGTCATGAATATGGTGCAGGTTGGATGCATAATGCACTGTTATTTTTATTTTTTTTCCCAAGGAGTTTAAGCAAACGGAGATAAATAAATTGTGGGAAAAAAATGGACTTGGCCTGCCTGTGAAAAGTGCTGGTGTTGTGCCCGGTCACTTCTGGAGCATCTCCTGTGATTCATTTTCTATCCTGCCGTTGTTTTTGCTCATGAATAGCAAAGCAGATATGGATTACTGAATAAAAACAACATCCTAAATTGACATGCCAAGGTGGCTGCTTTGTAATAAATGTTTTGTGTCCTAATATATTCCTGTCACTCAATGACAACTGGTAATGTGGTATCAGCAGGTTATGAATGTAATGTCTCTCTGGTGCTCCCTCACAGATATAATTCAATGGGCACTGAAGTGGTATTTTATCAGTTTTTCTGTTAGATGACTGAGCACTGCTGCTTCACTCACTGTTGTGAAAGTCACAGGATGGAACAGGGCAGACTCGAAAAACAACAAGAAACAATTACGTAAGAGGTTTTAGATGAGAAAGAAAGGGGGACAAACTGTGTGAAGATGGGGAGCAGAAAGTAGACAAATAAAGAGGCCCTGTGACCACAAGGAGGATATTGAAATAGAGTAAAGCCACAGTGGTGAAAATGAGCTCAGACTACTGTTGGTGCAGAGCAAAGTGGCAACACACTGCTGTAACAAGGAAGAATGAAACTGTTAAGTGTTTGATATGCAATCCAATCTAATTAAAGCCCCTGTGGTTGGAGTTAAACATTTCTGACTTTGGCAACCCGCACTGAAAAAGACACTAAAAACTATAAATAAATACTGCAAGATGAATTATAAGAGGCTATTATCACATTTGAATTTCATTTATACGGGCTTTAACGGTGCAAAAAAGAATGACTATCATTCGCAGGTTGTCAGATACCAGCTTTGACTTCAAAGTCAAGGGCTTATTGTAAAAGCAGGATTTTACTATTTTAGTTGAGTGGGAGCTCATTGTGAACAATCTTAAACAGGACTGCAACTATAATGCTGATTTTTATTCTGCATCAACCTGATGAATGTGTCAGAAATTATGTCACAAATTACCCAGAGTTAAAGTGACGCATTCATTTTGTCTAAGCCATAGTCCAAACCTCAAGTCCATTACATAATAAATTCAAAACTATGAAAATAACTTCAAGGAAAAGCAGTAAATCTTCACATTTGTGCAGCTGGAACCATGAAATGTTTTTGTATGAAAAATGACTTCATCTTTAAAGAGAATAGTTACTGATTTATTGTATGCCAGTCATTGATTTGATTAATGGACTAATCGTCGTAAATATAAATCCCAGGTCTGTCACAGTTTGTTAGGTGTACAGTAATGTAGGTGCTAACTACACACACAAGTCATTACATCATACCTAGGGGTGCAGCGGTACACAGAAGCCACAGCTCAGTATGTACCTCGGCTTTGAGGTCACAATTCGATATGAGTTTGGTGCAACGGGAAAAAAAAGCATCAAATCCCAAATGCTAGGTTTCTTTTCATTTATTTTGAACAGACAGTAGTGCAGATTACAGTTTGTTCCACCTAGCAGCATTTAGTTCCCCCCTGAGGTAGTTGGTACAGTACAGCCTCCTGTAGTGTATTAAGCGGTAAACAGAGTGCACTCTTGAATAGGTCATATATGTATATATATATGTATATATATATATATATATATATATATATGTATATATATATATTTATGTATATATGTATATACCAAATACCCTTTTTATTTATATATATATATATATATATATATATATATAATATATATATATATATATATATATATAATATATATATATATATATATATATATATATATATATATATATATATATATACATATATATATATATATATATATAAAAGGGTATTTGGTATATATATATATAAAAAGGGTATTTGGTTACCATCAGCTACAAAACTGAAAAGTACTGAGTGGTAAAATATGTTCCACTTAAATCATATTTAAACATCAAGGCTAAAGCCCAACCCTCCCAGAAAGACAGAAAAACAAACCACCCTTGCTACAAGGGAGCTACTGACGTCGGATACAGCTAATCAGAATTGATGTTTGGCTTTGTGTTGTAAACCAATTAATTTGATGTGTTTGCTTCCCCTATAGATAACTGGGACAAATTCTCCCACCCCTACACCAAGAAAGACTTTGGCAAGTGGGAACTGATTCTCCCGCCCAGGCATGACAAGTCTCCAGCTGTGGATCATAACACCAAACTCAAGGTAGACAACAGAACATCTTCATACCTATTTTCACGCCCTCGGTAGGTGTCGTCTTGCCACGGCGGTGCGAGGACTTGTCGCTGTAATGTTCCGGGGAGATTCCCAGTCATGTGTGGTGTCTTATGAACCAAGTGAAAAGCTGGCATGTTGCCGTCAACAACATGCCATGCTCACAGCGCGCAGACGGGAGATTACTGTATGTACACTCTGCACAGTGGAGAGTAGATACACCTGAAGAGCCCGACTGATGGCTTTTATTCAGGCTCCCGTCTGCAGGTAGGTATCCCTCAGGACATGTGCGGCATTTGTCTGTGCACAACACAGCTTGCGGTGGGTGTAGATGATTGGTTTTTAGCTCTAGTAAATAATTCATCGGGGTTAAATGCAAAAGACGCACCCGCCATTATGCATTGTCTCCCAAGCAAACGCTATGGATGAGAAATAATCCTGAAATGAGATGCCAGACGTGGAATGGATGGCATCGCGGCGCCACTCTCCTTGGGACCGGGTCATTGCTGGCACACTCCTGCGCCCTGGACAGGCTGCCCAGCTCCCATTGTCAGTGGAGGTCAGTCTAAGGACGATAAGAAGCAGATGGAAACGCTGGCACCTGGCCTTTCCTTGTGCACCCCCGCTGCCTGTGAATGGCTGTCTTGCTGTGAGCTCCACTTTAGAATTAGTTCCACAGCACTCCCTCGTGGAAGCTCAAGCCTAGCTCCAATCACTCTCGTGTAGAGCAGCTTGCCCTCCCATCCCCTTTGTTCAAGGCCCAATTTGTCTCCATAAACAAGCAGTGTCCTTTTGTGGCTACAGTGTATGCTTTTAGTGTGGAGAATATGTAAGACTTTATAGAAGTGAACCAAATTGCGATCAAACACCCACTTTTTCATCCACACCTAACTTCTCGCATATTGCTTGGCTCTTAGTTGTTTTTCCTGTCCATGCACCCCCTAAGCCTGCCCAGCAGTCTGATTTTTCTTTAATGTGCCTAATGCTGGCCAATTTGTCTGAAGGACCACCGCTCTGTCAGGCTTTATGCCAGTCCATTTATCCAACTATCTTTTCCTAATCCTATAAACTGTGAAGCATGTCATAAGGGGAGCCAGGCAGCTAACCCCCAGGTGGCCTGGCCATAATGAAAAAACCCCAGAGGGGGGTCTGGCCAACGGCATGCAGGCAGGTGGCATTGGAACAGTCATTACTTCACAACAGTAGCCAGAATTAGTTGGGTTCTAATGCCTGTTTCTGCAGGGGGCAAAACAGGGTGAACACATACTGCGGGTAACACTACAGGATCGATTTCTTAGTGGGTTTGTCCCACTCTCACGCTGGCTTTCTCCTTTCTTATTTGACTGATGGAGGCAAAGTAACTTGTTAGTTAGATTTCCAAACTATACTTATTTGACCCCCTTCCAGTCCCCATTTGCAGACATAATAGAAGAGACTCCAAGGATAATGATTTAGATTTCCTATTTTTCTAAATTGCTCTCCTCTCAAGACGGGCCAGCGAGCGGCTGTGTTAAAACTAACAGAAGAGTCGCTCACAGAAATAAAACACAGGATAATTACCATTGAATCCAGATTCACCACAACACATATTCTGGTCAATACTCGAGCTTTTTGTCCTCCACACCATATTGCGTCTTTAGTGCGTCCGGGGGCCCGCTATTATCGTCTCAAAGCTGAGAGATTTACATTGGAGCGCGGGAAGCAGCTTCTGTGAGATGGGCGGCTTTCCTGTTGACACATTGAAAAATGTTTGGTTTATTGGTCGAACAATCTGCACCATCTTTTTTGTGTAATGGACGAGGAGTAACAGCACAGTTTTACGATGTTAGCATTTCATGGCTGGAAGATGTAAATAAATGCTGACTTTAAAATGGCATACATCCACGGACAGAAACCTGCAGGAGTCACAGAGGACCGTGAAGCCTCCGATGATTTGTGAACAGACCTCATAAACCAGAGGATTGTTTTTTTCTGGCTGATTTTTCTTTCTTCTATTTTGTAATCATGTTTTCACTTTTGAAGCACTTTTCCATTTTTACTTTAAGTCATTTACTGCTCTCCTTTATCACACCTTCCTGTTTAATCAATATTTTCATGTATGCTACAATGTGAATCGTGTTGTCCGTATCCTTTGTCCCTTTATTAGATGCGTAGGGCACGTCCTCTCGGCTTATGTAAAATGCCTCTCGTGTCTTGTGAATGTCCCCTCTGTATGTCATTGTTTAAGTGCCCTTGCTATAACATAACACTCATTTGTCTCATTTTCCCAGGTGGTCGTTCACACCAAAGAGGGTGGGCGGCTGTACCGGATCTCGCCCTGGGCCAAATATGTGACCAGGGAGGAGAAATCTGTCATCTACGACTGGGTTCACTGGGATCCCCCTCTGCCGTACATTGTGAGTTGTTATTGTAATGGGTTTTTATTAGAGCTTTTGATTGTTTTTGTGTATTTATTTAAAGTGAAACTCTCGCCAAAATGCAGCCTAGGGTCTTTTTGTGAATGTACCCAAGTTAAAGGCTCATTTAAAACATAATTACGATGAATGCGCCACTTTTAAGACCGTATTTTTGTTTTCGGGTCAAACTCATTTTCAATGGAGTGCTAGGGGCATTTTATTGAAGAATCAAAATCGCTATTTTTAAAACACTATGAAGGCTCGACACAACATGAAACTTTGCTCGTAGTATCACCAGGGTCTCTACAAATGAACATGAGCATTGAAAACATTGTTTGTGTACACAGAGTTTACTAAAAAGAAAGTTTTTGAACAACTCACGTTAGCAGTTGTTTTTCCGCTCGCCGCCGTCTTGCCAGTTGAGAAGTATCGATCTCAGAATGTGGCGTAACATGGAGGAGAGTTAAGGTGGAACGCTGCTGTCTTCCGGCAGCAACTATCCACGCGAGATCTCAGGTGACTTTTTCGGCTTTTGACTTTAGTATCGTTTGTTATATGAGGCTCCTTTTTCAACTTCAGGGTCAATATTGTGTTTTGCTAACGACAAAACAACAAATTATCCATGCATTTATATGGAACTAAGCTTCAGGAGCGTTCCACCTTAACTGTCCTCCATGTCACGTTACATTCGGAGATCGATACTTCTCAAGGATGGCGGCGAGTGGAAAAACAACGGCTAACGTGAGTTGTTCAAAAACTTTTTTTTAGTAAACTGTGTACATAAACAATGTTCTCAATGCTTGTGCTCATGTGTAGAGGCCCTGGTGATACTATGAGCAAAGTTTCATGTTGTGTCGAGCCTTTATAGTGTTTTAGAAATAGTGATTTTGATGCTATCATAGAAATGCCCATAAGAACTCCACTGAAAATGATTTTGACCCGAAAACGAAAATATGGTCAATCTTAAAAGTGGCGCTTTCACCGTAATTATGCTTTTAAACGAACGTTTGACTCGTGTACATTCACAAAAAGACCCTAGGTTGCATTTTGGCCAGAGTTTCACTTTAAGAATGTAATATGTAACAGCTCTGCAATACCATGTCTAAAAATAACTAGACATTTGTTGTATGTTTTGTTGAGTTGCATACTTACAGCATCCTGCACATTTCCAACAATGTTCAAACAGAAGTCTTTAATTTTGTTCAAGGTAACAGTATGCTTCATTTGGTCGCACTAACTTCTGGGATAGAGTCAGAGAGTAAGGAAAGAATTTGGCAAACGAGACTGTTTGAACATAACTCAACATAACCTGTTCCAGAAAAGACATACTGTGCGCTAAACAACAGGTGGAAGTCTGTACGCTCAAACCTGTGTGAAAACTGGATTTGGAAAACATCAGAGCAGCGTAAGCATTCAGAGACAGTTTATTTTTTATAAGTTTATAATTATAATTATAAGTTTTCTTCCAATTCTGAGTTTTCAATACTGGTGTCCATATTTTAAAAAAAAAATAAACATTGTTTATTTATAAAAATCTGGCTAATCTCTTCTGCTGTGCCACTAGAATGACTGTATGTTGGGTTTGCTCAGTGTCAGCAGCCTCTTACGCTCTGGCCCTGTCTTGATTTCTTGCAGTGAAAAAACATAGTACATCGATTTAAATTCGGCCTGAAATCTCATATCCACAGGTGTTTATGGCCCCTCTTAATGTGGGTGCTCGGCACTGCTGATTTGAGAGGGTCTGAATGTGTCTCAATGCCACTTGACGTCCTTGGCACGAGTGTGCACAAGCAAAACAATAAGAGGCTATTAAAGACCACCTTGCTTTTCTTTATCGCTTGTTATTTGGCACCATTTTAATTAGCGGAGCCCTCTTTACTGGAAGTATATTCGCTTTATTTACAAGTGGCTCAATCAAGTACTTCAAATAGTGGGTTCACAGAGCCTGGTGGGCAGCCGTCAGGAAATGGGTTCTATGTATATAGCAAATCCCTCTCTCCCGTTGTGTAACACAGACACTGTGAATCATGGATCGTTTAATATTTAACAAGTGCAGAACCATTATCAGCCTCTGTGGTAAGATATCGGTGCGCAGAGACCCAGAAAACCCACACTGTGTCCTCATAATTACTCACCTACTGTATTTTTAGCAGTTTTGAGGGAAAGATGATGATTTTCTGTCCAATTCTGGTTTCCTCTCCAGCAAATCCATCCTCGGCCAAAGAAGCCCACGAGTCTGAGAATATACGAGGCCCACGTGGGCATCGCTTCACCTGAGAGTACCATCGCTTCGTACACCAACTTCACAACCAATGTGCTGCCTCGTATCAAAGACCTGGGTAAGACATGAGACCGCATTATCTCCATCAGATTATTCTCTTCCCTTCTGGCCTCAATCTTATTTTGTCAGCTCCTCAGGCCTTTAAGTGGTGCGCAGCAATCATCCGGCTGTGATCCTCTTCATCCAAGTGTCAGTCAGGGCTTTTGTTGACTCAACTCGAGAACATTTTGTATCTTCTCCAGCCAAGAGCAGAGAGGAAATGAAGCATTAAGTTTATGTTTGTACATGCCTCTCTACACACCAAAACAGAGCCAACAAAGTGGGATGGAAAAACAATAATTAAGGGGTTCGTCAGCCATCATTTGATACCTGCCAATGTGCCAATTGTGTGCCATCTCTGTTTACACCGGTCCGTGACCCGGCAGACATGCAACGCTGCTTCGAGTGCGGCTGCTCCTCTAGTAGCTGCATTTTCAGTTAAAGACCGGTCACACTCCCTCTGCACAAAACCACATCAGCAAGTCAACATCCTGTTTACTGGCATGACCTGAAGGGATCACTGACCGTTGGGCAGTGTTTTGTAGAGCAGGCACAGTTCACACACCACACAACAGTTATGGCTCCAAAACTGACAACTTGTTTCCATTTCCATGATCTTGACTCAGGCGGCCAATCATGAGCAAGTCTTCCTGCACGTTGTATCAATCAGTAAAACAAATAACAGTGCAGTAAAAATACATTTAACAGTGGGTATCTTTATACAGAATTATATTTCACTTCCCATCCGTCTTGACTCACCTCTGACTTGTTTGTTCTGATTAATTCAGTCTAACCCTTAGAGATTTTAGGCGTCTTGACTTGACTGCGGGCTGATTGATTGGTTGAACCTCTGGTTATATGTCACTGGCTGTTGCAGCTATTCTCAGTTTAATTACGGAGTATTCGGGCAATTTATTTATTTAACATCGTGACAGGTGTCAACTTGTATTGGTAAAAGATTTATGATATCTGTAAGGCGATAAGTTATTCTTACTGCACAGCCTTAGTTGTATTTAAATATTTATAAACAGAGCTGTGATTTTTCTATATTTGACTTCTGTCTGAAATAAACATTTTCCTTCATATCTAAGAGAGTATTTGTCAGTAAAAAGCAGTTAATTAATGCTTTAGAAGTGGTTTGCACAGAAAAGAAAAAAACAATTCATAACATGAATTAATTATCATATAAAGGAAAACTTGTGGATTACAGTGGAAGCGTATCTTTTAGCTACATTAGCAGCACAACTTTATTGAGGGCAAACGTCAGCCTGCTGTCGGTAAACCACAAAATGTATTTTTAAAATTTTATTTGCCTTAGATTATCATTATTTCATATTTCTAAATGGTCTGTTGCCATGATGGAAACGATCATCTGAAACAACACAGCCTAAATCGTAAGAACCCATTTCCAGATGGTGGTGCTGTCAGAGGTTTTGTGCTCTTAACTCGCTATTGATCACATTTTTGTTTTCGTCAAAAAATTTCAAAATCAATAAAGATAACCCCTTTTTCCCGTCATCACTTAATTTCGCCACTACTGGATGGCATCCACGTTGCTGCTTGATTGAAGTTATGAGTATGATTAGTTATACTCAAAGAATCATCACCATGCTTTCACCTGTGAACAGCATCTTGCATCTTCTGACTACACATGAGACTCATTAGCTCCGATGATTGGTTAATTTTCATTATACCTCACAATAAAGAGCTAGCTTCAAGTTGTGACTTGAACTTCACGGAACAGATCCCCGTGTTGGTTTGTAAATCTGTTCATATGAGACGTGGCATTATTTTGCATTCAAAAACATTCTGCTGCGCTGACATTATAAAAAAGGTACAGATATGATTGGCACAGCAAACCAGGAGCAATCTGATAAATGCTTTTTCCTTGGTTGTGTCATCCTGCATATTGGGAAAGGAAACTGCCAGAGTAAATGCTGTCAAAGAATCTACCTGCAGCAACTGAGGGAATCTGCACAATAGGATTCTCCGGGAGGCTAAACTCCACCGTCTCTAGTGACGGCTGCCTTTGCCTGCCATTTCATTTTCTTGACTGTGGAGAGAGTGTATATATATATATATATATATATATATTTTATTTATATATATATATATATATATATATTTTTTTTTTTTTTTAATAAATGTATAAATATAAAAAGAGAGACTTCCTCTCACCCCAGTGCTTTGTCACAATCCTTCAGAAGCCAACTTTTTTTTTCCCTCTCTCTCCAGTCTGAAAAGAAGCTGTGATATAAATAAATAACTCTCCTCCACACAACAGTGAAAAACCGCAGGGCCTCCCTCTGGAGTGCTCGGTGGCAGTTTAAAAGCCTGTTGTTCTCTTATTCATAGAAGCAGTTCTCGTAGGTCGTTTTGAAATGTTGTACATGACCTCCTGACTCTGATAGCTGGTGTTTCCCTGTAGCCACAACTTGTCTTTATGATACCCGGGCTTGTGTCAGAAAGGAAATGCCTGGAGCTCATATATGCAGCATGACTGACATGGGTCAAATACTATTCAGACGTAATGTTTCCAGATGTTTGTTGAGCTAAATTAATCCGGAACAGCAGAGACTTCTCAGATAATGCTGTCGGTGTTTATAAGAATTCTGAAACAACATGCACTTCCCGTGTGGACTTAATAAGAATTATTATTAGCTTTTTCTTTTTAGCTGCTTTGGAAATCATCTACGCAGCTGGTGTTGTTATAAGAATAATCATAAGAAATGCGAAGACTGTGAGAATAATCCCTTTGAAATACTTACATCAGTTACATATAGTTGGTTCAGATATCTGATCTCTGAACACATGAAACTGAGAAGAAGTTTTTTTTTAAATGGAATAATCTCTCCTCTCCTCTCCTCTCCTCTCCTCTCCTCTCCTCTCCTCTCCTCTCCTCTCCTCTCCTCTCCTCTCCTCTCCTCTCTCTGCCCTCTGTATTCAGGTTACAACTGTATTCAGCTGATGGCTATCATGGAGCATGCCTACTATGCAAGCTTTGGATATCAGGTCACAAGTTTCTTTGCTGCTTCAAGGTAAATGTTTGTTAATCTCAGAGTGAGATGTCTATGTTTTGCACAGGCTAACTTGAAACTTATTTGCTGTTGTTGTGTAAAAAGAAAATGCAAAAGTAATAATGTGTGTGAAGAATTTCATACGTTCAATACTATTTATAATCCCTCGAAAAAATGTTCGCATTAGCCATTCAATTTATTTGCATACTATAATTACCTGCCTGTGTTGTAGTTGTCATTGTTAGTGGCAGTGTCTGCCACTCCTCTGCGTTAATCAAGCGATTTCAAGAAGACGCTTGATTAAAACGAGCCGGTGTGCATGTCGCATTATGTGGGAGGCAAAATTCAATCATCGTGACTTCCGTATTACCGCGCTGAAAGATATTGTCGACTGTTTATTTTAGTTGTCTTTATGCCAACAAAAGTTATACGGTAAATCCTCTCAGCCCACGTTTGTTGCTCCCAGTGGTCAATGCACAATACACATTTCTAATTGAACTCCTTGACCTGTGTTTTTCAAGACCGGACAAAAAAAAAATCCATTATATACTCACCCTCGTGCTGATGGAACAGTCATGTGAAGTTTGGTAGTCCACAAAACATTTCTGGGGCTTCACAGCAAACTTCACGGCAAACTTCACGGCAAAACTGCATTCTCCAGACTGCAGTCTCCTCCTAAAGTAGCTGGGGACGACCAAAAAACCAAACGTGATGTGGCTCCATACAGCTCGTCTAATGTAATCAAAGTCTCCAGAAGCCCTTAGATCATGAATTGATTTGAAAACCCGTTATTTAAACCCTTTCCTAAGTTGAAATCTTTACTGCTCAGCTACAAGTGTTAGTCTGCATCCCATCTTGGTGCTCAGGCTCAACCTTGTGTCAAGGGTGTAAATAATGTCTTAAAATTTTAAAGAACTATAAGATATTGATAGGGATGAAATATTTAGTGGGCTGTCCATCCTGACATATATATACTGTACGTTGTGCTCTATACTATAGCTTTGGGGCGTAACTGACAAGGGCTGCGTCCTCGTTTTCTTTTAGCTGCTGCTGGGAGCCTCCAATAAACCAACAGCAGATGATCACAGTGCTCTTGAAGACAAGTAGTATACAAGGGAGTTAGCAATGTGGCTCGCTTCGAGCACATTAAAGGCTTTTTATATAAGAAATCAATTCTAAATGTTATAAGAAGGCAGTGCAGGCCAGCTCAAACTGGTCCAATGCGCTCTCTCCTCTTGGTCTTGGTTAATAGCTGAGCTGCAGTCTCTTAGTGTTTTTCTTTTTGACCACATAAACTTTATTCTTTGTCTTTCACACAATTTTTCCTGACTTGCAGTATCCGCCCTTTAATACAACTGTAAATAGACTTGGAAAAAAATGTTGTTTACTGGGAGGGTTGACCAGGAAGGAAGGTGAACTCAGTGAGCAACTTCACAGTTTTTAGAAATTGTCACCTCAAATCAAAGGTTAGGAAGTCTTGACACCAGCAATAATCTCTCTGTAAATACATTTGCTATTAATCCATGAGAGTGAAGGAGAGTCATAGATAAAGGTGGACCAGTCTCAGTATTTATCTTCTTTCAGAGTCCTCCTTCTTTGAGTAGAGTATAAATCCAAAGTGTAATGTATACAGTGTAATTTCACCCATGATTGATCTCTCAGTGTCATTTAAAACCTGAGCGATTGAGTAGCGGGAAGCAGGGTAGGACTGTCACTTTGTGTCCTGTTCTGCAAGGAAGTTGATCTAATGATAGCTAGAAGGACAGAAGGGATGTTATTGAACAATATGAGGAGTGTGTGTTTGTATGCATACATAGAGTTACTCTGTGGAGAGTCCTGAGGGTCCCACAGTGTCTTCTTTATGACCCTTTTAAATAGCAGTAAAGGACTGTTGAAGAGTTAAGGTGTCAAATAAAATATATCAAGTAAAAGGAAGTCTTCTTGACAGCGTGGTTGAACTGGATGATCTTTAGACGAGAATGAAATCAAATACTACTCAATATTCTTGTGGTTATTTCAATCACACTAATTAAAAGATATAAATTTAGCGTGTGCTCTTAAACGTGTTCTTAAGGGGAGATGCTACAGGTTGTCTTTCAGACTAGTGGAATGAAAATGTTCTCTTCCTGTGTGTCTTTTAATTGAGATTTCCGTTCTGAACTTTTATGCAAATTGGTGCAAATGTAATTACGTAGTCTCATTTGCACATTTAACATGAAATATGAAAAAACCTGTTAATACGCAAAATAATTGTGTTGATGTAAGTAATCAACTTCGAGCTTTTCGTGGTAATGCATACCTATTGGGTTGGTTTGTTTTCAACCCCTCACCGCTTTTTGTTTGCATGTTTCTTTCAAATACAGAAAGAAAAATACAAAGAAGTTTTGGGGTCCAATCTTCCTTTAAGAATCATTTTGACATTAGGCTATAGATTTGGGTTGAGAACAGGATCAGGTTTATGTTTATTTCGAGTTAACAACATGAATTGGAATCAGTGTAGGGCGGGGTTGGGTTGTGATGAACTAATATTAATCTGTGCGTGTGTGTCTGTAGTCGGTACGGTACCCCAGATGAGCTGAAGCTGCTGATCGACACGGCTCATTTGATGGGCATCGTGGTGTTGCTGGACGTCGTTCACAGCCACGCCTCCAAGAACGTCGAGGACGGCCTGAACAAGTTCGACGGCTCCGACTCGTGTTTCTTTCACTCTCCACCCAGAGGGGATCACAGCCAGTGGGACAGCCGACTCTTCAACTACTCCAGGTATTCTTTCTGGTCTGACACCCCTGTTAACTACTGTACCCTCCCCCGCATGGACAGAGGGTGCAGACTTATTTAGGTACACTCAAAAGCCATTAACAGTGTATTTTCTAAAGAAAGTAATAATCTTCTTTGTATTTGACAAACTGTATCTTAATCGAGATTGAATCATCCCACCTACACTACCTCACATCAAGACACAAGCATCACAAGCTGTTTCTTTTTTCGCATATTTATGCATTAAGTTTATTGGCATCAAAATATGTTGTGCAATGGCATATTTTTAGATGCGCGCTGATTGCGTATGTGTTGAAGCAGGATTTTTAAGTCGGTTTGATGCATTAGTATTGCAAACTGCAATTTACATTTTCAGTTTTAACAAGGTGGAAAATAAGACTCTTACTGTAGGGAACACTAACAACTGGAAGTTGTGAGAGCTGTAAAGAGCATATTTTAAACAAAGAGCTGTGCAATGTAGTTAAATCAGAATGTTATTGCTTAATGATGTGCAGTAGTTGTGAGAAGGCTCTACAGTTTGTGTTATTAGCAGCAGATCTGTAGATTCCAGCACCACTCCACGTTATGCTCTGGATATTTAAAGATGCTTTTGAATGTTACATATGACACTAAGCTGATTTACATCCGGCCATGGCTGCATCGGATAAATGAACGTTTACCTTTGAAAAACAAGGTTAATAAATGAGTCTGAATTCAAAACACAAATCTATGTGCAACATATGAACAGGTTGATAAATGAGTCCCAATGGGAGCTGACACACCACTCTTTCTATTTTCCCAGACTATATGAAGCAGCATGATGTGTTGAAGGTCAAAAGCAAGACATGATCTCAAAGTGACAGATTACATCTCTCACCAAAATGGTCATTCAGTCGGGCTCACCGTTAATCTGATATTCCTAAAGCGTAAAATGGGCTGTGAATGGTGAATTTAAGTTTCCTCAAATGCTCTTGATTTTACCTTTCACACATTTGGCAGACAGGTGTTGAATTTTAATGCATTGTGAGTAATGATTTGATGTTGCAGTGTTGGCAGGCTTTGCTCATGTTCATATTTTAAGCTAATTACAAAAGTGTGGGGGGAAACATAAAAGGCCTTCAGTCGGCAGGCAGCTTCCTGACTCTGCTGGTGCTCAGCGTACACCCAAACTATTGATTGGTGTTGTTGTAGGCCGTGTTAATTAAGTGTCTCCTCTTGCCTCTGTACCCAGAAAATGATCCCAGCGCACATTAAAGAGGAATAGGCACTGTTGGGTCGCTCAAATGAATTTTTTGAACTCGATTTTGTGTGTGTGTCAGTGTGCAGCCATTTCCAATGCATTATACAATGTTTAGTGTCAGGCATGGGGGCTATAATAAGAGAACAAGGTTCTTCTTTCATTAGTTATTGAACTCTGCTCATATCCGAAGCACTCATTAAACACGGTGCAGACATATGCCACGACTGGGAGGCATATGAGGAGTCATTTGTAAAAGCCAAAAGGAGCTCTGCAATGTCACTGCCAGTTCATTTGTCTTCTCTGCCTCTCACAGGTTGTTTTGACGTCGTCGTTCGTGTCAAGCTTTTCTCCTATTCCCCAACGGAAGGAAATGAACCTCAGAGGCTAGCCGTGATGCTAGTGTGAAACACAGCCTGTTTTTAATCAAGCAGCCCTGCTATCAGCCATCACAGTCTGACCATGATGTTCTTATTAGGTTGACAGAGGCTGACTGATACTGGCTATCAGAGCAGAGATATATTTTCCTTGTTGCTGCCTCTTCTGCTCCGCTTCCACTTGTGCATCTTTATCAAAGAGCACCTTTTTTTGTGTGGTTGTGTTTCTCTTCAGTTTTTCCTCATAAAACATTCAACTCACTCTGGAGAAAAATGTTGTTTTAGATGGGTGCTTGCTATCCAGTTCTAACCTTGAGTGCCCTTTGAGTCAAAGTGCGTGCATTTGAGGACGCAAACCAAAGATGCCAGTAAACACACTGACACTCTAGTAGGAACTTATATTTTGTATGCCTATTAATTAGTTGATATATAAGGATAATACATTATTTGCTTTTGAGCTGAAATGTTTCAGATGCCTTGAAAAAGCATGTTTTGTTGGAATATCAGACTTTTTTAACACTAATCAGGATGTGCATTCGATGAGAATGTACAATGTGATGCACCCAGTGGCCAGCTGCTTTTGATGTGATGGGCAGAGGCTAACTATGGGAATAACTGCATTATTCGTCTGCCGCTGTTTCCTTAACAAACCTTTTCGAAGACGCCAAGGTCACCTTGAGACGGTGACCGAGTGCATGGAGCTCATGATTCAGTGTGTAGAGGGCTGGCAGCCAGAGAAGCCGGGCCTTTTTTGCAGATCAGGGCCTTCAGATGTGAGAGCCCTGAGAAGCTTGATGTGGGCTTCTGTAATCCCCCCACCTCTCCCAGGATCATTTGCATCCACTTTTCATCAATCTTTGTGTGAATTCTTAAGATATGAAAAAATAGGCCCAGGGCCAGTCTTTTGAACAGTCTTTTTAACTCTTCTGCGTGTTCTCATGCTGAGAGATTGGCCCCATGTTTGAGGACCAAGGAGCAATACTTCCCTCTTTGACAAGATTATTCTGTGCATGTGATTTTTATTATGGTCAAATATGTGTTAATGATGTGTATGGGCCAATATAAATTGTGCATGTTTATGTCCCTATGGAACTACCATTCAGGACAAAAAATTGCTTATAGGCATTCAGTAAATGAGATGAGCACTGCTTTGAGTGTTTGTTTATTTTACAGTATGAAAGCTCAGTTAAGGCAGAATCAAATAATTTAGGATCGCTGATGTATAGCGCTGAATATATTGATCAAGGTATGTTTTTTAATCCATGCAAACCTGCTATCACTCCCATAAAAAAAACAGCTTATTACACGTAGGTTTCATCACTACAGGCTCCTGCTATGTATAATATTTTAGCATTACAGTAATTTTACACATGCCACGAAGAAACTTTTTATAATGTGAGATCTGTTTGCATCACTGTAGGTTTCCAGCTGTTGTGTCGACAGTGTGTGTCCATTGTTGTGAAATTCTCAAATAACAGAACTGAACACAAGGGATGCCATGCAGGGAAGCAAAGAATCCTCCTGCTGATCAATGACAGGTTTTTATTTTAAAGAAACAGAGCAGAAACCATCACAAAGTAAAAAAATCTATCTCTATCCCCCTTCTGAGCGTTTATGTTTTTACATACTTCTTGGACGAAATCTGGACCATCGCTGGGGCCTGGCTACTGTCTGATCAGTCAATAAACTCACGCTTGAAATGGCAACTCCGTCCAAATTCAGTAATTTCAGTATTTAGTACCCATGAGTTATTTTCCGCTGTCCCATCAAGTCACACAGCAAGGGGAAAAGCTGTTTTTCCCCTCTGGTGAGCTTCGGCTAATGAGTTCAACTTAGCTGTAGGTGTGCATGGCGGCTGGTTGGAGCTGCCTGTAGAGCTTGCAGTAGGTGCTGGATGGAGCCAGTGGGAAGGAACGCAGCAGCTCTGCACCTTCATGCCCCTCAGCCCCTTAAAACTATCTGACGGATAGCAAAAAAAGTGCCATGGCAGTAATACGTATGTGCAAAGAGCTTTCTGTTGTTTTCTATTGATACAAATGAATAATATGCTTCTTAAAAAGCCATATATTAGAAAGTAGACTGTAGAGAAAATACATTTTGAGTCCTTTTCCTCTTACATGGAGTGCTATTTATCCATCTATATTGTTTTGGCATGAGTTGCAGAGATGTAGATATGTTTGGAGATATCGGCTGGAGAGATGTCTGCCTTCTCACGATTATAATTGCACTAGATGGCACTGAGCTTCTGGTGTTTACAGTGCCAAAGAATACAAGAAAAACTCAACAGCAAAGTCTTTTTCCATAAATCAAGATCCAAACACTCAAGATAACACATGGACCTTGTTGTGAGCAGTTTCATGTAGGAACTTTTTTCTTTCCACCGAACCACACCGAATCATGTGCAGACAAGCGGCGTGTGCTTGTGACAGCGACAGTAAATTGAATTATAAGTCAATAATCAGCAGATTTTATGTACTTACTCAGAGTCAGTGTTGCTCTTCCTGATGATACTGAATCATAATTCCTTCCTCGGTATTACAAGATTGCTAAGCTTTGCAGTATTTTGCCAGTCAGCATTTCATTTACAACCACACTGAGCTAGCAAACAGTTTTATAACTGGCCTGGAATACGAGCATGCATCCAAACCGGTTCTAATGAAACGGCGCCTGCTGTGGCTCGTCCCCACTCATCTACTCTCTGAGCCCAGGAGACTGTTATCCCCTCAGTAAAGCTTGTAAGGCTGCACCCTCCCTCAAGACTGGCTGCCAATCTTTGGCCCACCCATTTTTTGTAATTGGTTAATCCCAAGCGGTCAGCACACGGGATGCTGATGTTAGCCAGCCAGCTAGTCGACATTCCTGTATTTCACATTATGTTTTGTTTTTTTTTTTGTTTTTTTTTTTTTGTCAGAATGGTGATAGCATAAACCCCAAAAAATCTACCAAATAATATCAGTGATCTTTCATTAGAAGAGACACCTTCAGAGATATCCTGCCACTGCTAAAATTAGAGAAAGCTCAGATGGATCAGAATTGGACTGCCAGACAAACTATTGAATCCTGAAAGGCAGCAAGTACAAGGTGATACTAATTACAGGTTGCCAAACATACAAACAGTCTCAAAGGGAGCAGAATATCCCTCCCAGGATGACAAGCAAATGCAGCTAGGTGCCAGGCGGCCTAAAGAATGCCAGACAAATGGCAGATATCTGACACAAAGCACAGCAATCCAGGGACAGTCTGTCAGACAGCTAGATGAGAGTTTACCCTGCGTTGCAGCCAGCATCGCCAGACTGCCTGGAGGGCTGCTTAACAGTGTGGTGTGAAGTATAGACATGTATTTCGTCCACATGTCCGGCACAGAGCACACATCTGTCGTCTCTTATTGGACTGAGGCTGATCTGATGAAAGGAGTGACGACAGCTAAACATGATTAACATGTCTATTGTGAGATTTAGAATCAAGTCATATCCTTCAAGAATCTAGGATGCAATTTTGTATTTAAAGTATCCACAAGCTAAATGAATAATTCCATCACTGAATGAATAAATAGATTCAACCAAGAAACAGTGAATTTATTGCGAATGACACTTCTGTCAGTGTCTGTGTCCTCGACGCATTAACGGCTGCAGGGATGGGAGAAAAGTTTGAAATGCGTTAAATGAGCCACCTTATTTGTCCTTTTTGGTCCAACAAACGCACGCCATCCATCAGGTTGTCGAGCATCGTTGTTTGAGCGTCACACTTCTGGTGGAATGACCTGTCAGCTTCTTAAATTTATTTGGTCTTATCTGCAGCTTACCTGTGATGTTGTGAAAACGGGGACTTAAATCTTTCTCTCTGCCATCATGACAAGTTGCCTTGACCCCTTTATGCAAAACTGACTCAGAGAAACACAGCATGTTTGAATATCTGCTCCGCCTGCAACACAACATAAAGACCATAATGTGGGTCACAGTCAGCTGGAGGAGTAAATAAGCTCTGATAAGGAGCCGCTAAGCATGAAGCCGATGTGGGGAAAGTCTGTTGTTTGAATTGACTTGTAGTGACTTTTGTTGCAGTGTGTGCTCGGAGGTAGAACAACAACATATGATAGATTACCTTTATCTGACTCTACAAGCTGCAGTATTAGAGCGTTACTCTATTAGTGCTCTCTAACCAGGTTTCACTGTCATTGCTGAGCTTTAGCATGAGGACAGTGTAATATGCAATTTGCTTTTGTATTAGCACCACAGGCCGAGTGATAACTTCATTGAACTGCATAGATAAGCGGCGTATTGCATCGGGTACAGAGATCTACTTTCCCACTGTAATTGGACTTGATGATGAATGGCATTGTGGGTCCTAATGTGGCAGTATGGTTTCATCTTGGGCCTCTGGCTCTCACTGGCTATTATCTCCATCCCGTGAGGATACATTGTGTCTGAGCCTTTGTTGGCTCTGCGCGGTGGAGTGGAGGACCTAATCTATTTATCACAGGGTCTGCGTGACCACCCAGCCAGGCTGCTATATCGGATCATACCAGGCTCCCTTGTGCTCCTCCTCAAGGGAACGAGGAAGCGCCGATGTAACATGCAGCTTCACACCTGTCAAACAGTGCTGAGGTTGGTCATCCCTGAGGAATGGAGCACAGAAGGCAACGCATTTAAATGCATTTTGTGTCGTGGCTTACTCGGCTCCCCAAAAATCTGGGATTTTGTGTTTTTTGCCTTAGAGGATGTAATCCTGTTGGGGCTCTCTGGGGGATAATCAATGACACGATTGAGAACAAGACTTGTTTACTGTTTGGATAGATTTTTTAACTTTGAGATGTTATTGAAGTTCTGTTGAAGCATGAATCTGAGACTCCTCACTGCTTCACCAGCTTTTTGACAAGACGAAATTGCATCATTCAAGACCAAAATGTCGAACTGCCCCTCTGTGTTGTGTTGCAACTGAAAAACAAATGGAAATTCAGAATCCAACTTTTCTAATTCAGCGTCTGGATCACGTTTGTAAACTGCTGCTGTAGAAGAGGAGAACTGGAGGAAAGTATGACTTCCCAGTTATGTTTCAGAAGGAAGAAAACCTCATTCAATATCACATCTAGAGTTTTTTAATAATTCAAATGTTGATAAGCCTCAAACGGCCTATTTCAGTAGAGGTGGGTGTGAAACTATGGAGGTCAAATCATATTTCGTGAAGCTGTTGGTGGAAAAAAAGTCACGAGTATACTTCATGGATGTACCATAGACACCACATTGCAACAAAAATAGAAAATGAATATGATTAACGGGGATGGTTATTTACAGATACACTCGACACATATCATTAGAACCACTGTTGGAGCTGAGTACAGAGAGGATCCGAGTTGTGAATTCAGCCTCAGCAGAGGCAGCAGTTCACATCTAATCTCTGTCCTGAACACGTCAATCGCCTTACGTCAGCGATGATTTGCTGCTGCTTTCCACCACGGCATCCGTGTGTACAATGTTCTATTTGGTGCTCATTACACACACCACATAAGGACAACCAAATCTTGAGTTTTAACTGACGTTTCCATGGCAACGCGCCGCTCAATGAGAAGAGGTGAGGTGCGTAGTGTACTTTGCCTTGAGTGGCTGTTCAGATCCAGATGACTCTCCCATTGCTCAGTCAGGTACGGGGGACTGGGGCCATTTATGGAATCTGCCTCTTCCAGCCTCCGCCAACACAGTCCAGCCAACAGGCACACAGAGCATTTGTATGCTGTGTAGGACACCAACAAAACACAGACATAAGTTAGGCTTCCATATTCAGAGAGTTTGTACATTTCACCTGTTTTTATGTTCCTGCCTGTGTTGTGGTACAGAAGAACCGGTCATATGTTGAAGATGGAAGCCAGAGCGAGTAGAAGCGTATGGTTTATCTCACTTTGAAGAGAGGAGATTCAATTCCCCTGCATGGTGTTTGTTTACCCAAGTGTAGCATGAAATCCTATCACTTCAAATATGCAGGGATGGGCCTGGCTGTACTAAACGCTTGCCCAGTGGTCATGCAAGTGGTCTGATGGAAATCGGAAAACTTCCCCGTGTACTGTGAGCCACTGATTTCTCATCCTGACAACTGGATACGTGAAAGGCAGCATCCCCTCTACGGTGTAGTTAATGAAAACACCATCTCCTGTCACTGACACTCCATCTCCAGCATAATGGAGCTTTGGTTATCAATATGTGAATGTCCTGTAGCGGTGAAAATTAATCTCTGGTGCCTAAAGTGCATGATGAGATGTGTGAATAATTCACAGCTTCTTGTTTATCTGACCTTGAGTGTGTGTGTGTGTGCGTGTGTGTGTGTGTGTGTGTGTGTCTCTGTACCTGTTGTGTGTTTTGCTAGCTGGGAAGTGATGCGGTTCCTTCTGTCGAACCTGCGCTGGTGGATGGAGGAGTACCGCTTTGACGGCTTCAGATTTGATGGTGTTACCTCGATGCTGTACCATCACCATGGCGTCGGTAAGGCTGCCTTCAGTGCATCTCCTGTTTAAAGACTGGGTAGTGTGTGTAAACCATGTCATCCTCCTCTTCTTTGACACCAAGAGCACAGCGTGCATCTACAGCCAAGGAGTTTTGTTGTTTTTTGATGTTTTATGAATCGATGGAGATGTGTGTGAAATCCATGCTTTGCTTGAATTAAAAATTATGGCCTAGCAGTCACTATACTTGAGCCCGATTGGCTGACAAAACCTATTATTATTCATTGAGGAGAGCCAATTAAATCCAGCAACAATTTCATGCTTTTCAGCGGCTCAAACGTTGTTAGAAAGACACAATAATGCACCAGTAAGCGATGGGACAGTCAATGTGAACTTGGATGTACAACTTTTTCCTCACTAAAACCCATTGTGTGTATCCAGGAGGCCTGAGCTGAGAGCATTGCCTTGCTCATAACACATCAGCAAACCCACATTTTCAATATGTTTACATCAGAGAAAAAAAAAAAAAAATGGCATTGCAAGGAAATGCACTCAGCTCAGCTAGATACACAGGATGCATTTTAGAGGGGTGTCTCTGAAAAATACTTCAGATCTAATTACAAAAACAAAATAGAATTTTAAAATGCTGCGCATCAAAGAATGAGATCACAGAATGTTTACGAAAAAGCAACCCTGTCTCCTAGAAAGAAAGTTTGTATAGGCTACCACTAATTTGATTTCAGAATGACATTGTAGTAAAAAGTAATCGTACCTTTATTTTGTTCAGAGACAACACATCTTTGAGTGAATTATAGAGCTGCAGGGAGGTAGTCGAGGTGACCCTGGTTCCAGAAAAAGTTGGGACGCTGTGTCGATCATAAAAACATAAATGTGATTATTTGCAAACATACTGTGTTTACTGACAAAGATGCGTTCCCGATCCAATGTGGTGATATTCTTTACACCGTCATGTGTTTCACAAAGTGATGAACCTCGCCCCGTCCGTCCTTGTGAACAACATGAGCCTTTCGGGATGCCACTTTTATACCCAATCGCAACACTATCACCTGTTACAAACAAGCATGTTACCTGTGTTTTACGTGCCTTCCACAACTTTCCCAGTCCTTTGTTGCCCCTGTGTCACAAAAATCAGTAAGCTTCGATGTGGTAAAACGTATATAACATATAAATATATCTTCATATCTATCAACTGAGTATCTGTCAAAAATGATTAGCAAATTATCACATTCTTTTTTATTAATGTTTTACAAGTGTATGCTTGTATTTTTATTATTTTTTTAAATTGTATTATGATATTGCTACAGTATGTCATTGCCATTATAATTCTTATTTTATTCTATTTTATTTACTATGTACTCAGCTCTAACTTGTAAATGAAATGTGTTTTCTATGGGACAGGGCTGAATCTATCTAATCTAATCTAAATCTAGGTCAGAATCAAAAACCAAAAAATCTAAACCTAACAAGATAGTACAAGAAAGGATTTGCAGTAGTCACTACCAGTCTATAGTATGTGTATTAAGGTATTATGAATATCTCATAAGAATCTTAAAAGTTCTACAGACATTACAAGTTGATAATGATTCAATGACTTGTTTTTGGCAATAGTTTCTCACCTGAAACATGAGCTACAAAAAACAATCACATTTATGGCTACAGGACTGTTGGAAAATATGTCAAAGAAATAAAGTAAAAACATTTGCAGGACTCACTTGGAAAAAAGAAAAAGTGAGAAATGAAGGATTTTAGACGTTTGGGTGGAAAACATGATGAGTGTTGACTGTGTGGGTGTTTACTCCTCAGGCACCGGCTTCTCAGGGGACTACAGCGAGTACTTTGGCCTACAGGTGGACGAGGACTCTTTGGTTTACCTGATGCTTGCCAATCACATTCTTCATACCCTTTATCCCAGCTGCATCACTGTTGCAGAGGTAAAAACACACTCTACCACGCACACACACCTTCGTCATCCACTTACTTTGCAATGACACTGCCCACAGCTATTATTAATTAAAAGCACTTATTCGTTAGGCATAGCTTACTTAGGTATTCATTGGTGTAATTAAGAAGTAATGCAAAAGGAAATGGGATGTCACTCTTTTTTGGCCCGTGGTATAGGATTTTCAGGCCTTGATATGCGAGTTGTGGGGTGGTATTGATGTGATCTTAGCGGCGTTCTGGGAAATAAACCTGCGCACACATGATATGAAACAATGTGACTTCTCTGCAGGATGTGTCAGGGATGCCTGCTCTCTGCAGAGGAGTGCAGGAGGGAGGACTTGGTTTTGATTACCGTCTGGCTATGGCCATTCCTGACAAGTGGATTCAGGTAAGACAATTAAGTTCTTTTAAATCTACCCTTTTTTTTATTATTGTGCTCTTCTTTTCCCCGGAAACTTTTACGCTCGCACTGTGGGCCCGACACTCACACGGAAACTTCTGCACAAGCCACACGAGAAAACCGAAAGCGTTTGCTTTTAAAACAAGGATGAAAGACAAAGGCAGTGACAGGGCATGTTAGGAGGCATTAAACACTCTTGTGCTATATTACAGCTGAGCCTGTTGCTAAGCCGTTGAGCCTTTTAAGAGGCTTTCAAGTGTAAAACTTGTGTAGCTACATAGTGACACAAGGATCATGCCCTGTGTTTTCCTGGAGGAACCTGCACTCTGCTGTATTTTTCTATAAGAGGAAATTGGAATAGGACGCAGGATATGCAGAAAAAGTCATATTGCAGTTATTTTGACATATATTACAATTGCAGCATCTCTGCAGCACTACAGCGCTTTACCTTTACTTTAACTTACAGTATTTTACCTTGACCAAAAAAAACTGCAGCTTCTTTAATTTGGATATTGTGTTTGGCCATCATGCTTTTTTTATATAATATTTTGATTCATTTTCTTGTCCTTAATCAAACTGATCCTGAAATGTATGAGTTAACCATAGAGGCTTACCATTAGAGGAGTTCTTATTTACACTTGTACAATACACTCAGTGACAAGATAAGCTACAGTGGCCTGCACAATGTATTTAATTGCTATTCATTAGAATAGTCTTGGGTAAAGCTCATCTTCAGGAAGCTTAAAGAATCTAGAGATCTGAAGCCACAGTGACGCGGTTCTTTCAGCTGACGATTGTGATCAAGCGATTTTTTGTTGTTAAGTTGTTTGTCTAGTTTAAAACTGGGGATATAAAATGACATGTTGAATAATGAATTAGAAGTATTAAATGGTTATTCTGCGCTTCTCTGACTTACTCTTTAGTAAGTTAATTCGTAGTGTTTTGTATTAGATTGCATTATATTATATACTTTTCTGGTCACTTTAAAGTCGTCCACATTGGTTGCCGGCTGATCTGTTGTTTTGTTTTTTGTTTTACCACAACACTAAGTTAGAAGAGTTTATTGTGTCTGTAACAAAGTTTTTCCACATTCTGCAGTTTTATAACTGGAAACTCTTAATTTTCTTGCAGCCTTTACACTTAAAACAGCAGCTCGTGGTGTTTTACACAGAATTATACACAAACAATTTAAAATCCAATAAAACGGAGTGGAATTATATCAAGCTTTGTATTGAGACAAATAAAAACAAATGTACTGAAAGGATAGAAGGATTAGTGATGATAAAATGTTTTGTCAAATTAACAGTATTCTCGTTCCATGAAGTGTGTAACCATGAAAATGTTTCTATAGTCATAAAGTCACATTCAAAGTGAGACATAAAAGGTCACATGCATTTCTCTTTGCTCTCATGAATGTGGTCTAAAGTGTTAAGAGTGCACTTGAGTCATGTTTTTTATCACCCGGAGCTGCGAGCAGGTTTTTTTTTTATCAAACTCAAGAACTTCTTTGTGCTTTTTCTGAAGCAGTGCTAATTTATTTTTCTTTTTTTCCTCCTTAATCCTACCTTCTGCGCGAATGGGAAGGTCATTATTTATCCCTTCAAACACAGTTATGAATAAATGATGGAAGAGACATAATTGTTATTGAAAATAAAAGCAATAAAAGCAAAAGAAAGACCGGCTTTAATAATTCTAAAGTGAAGGTCATCTAGTCACTAATCCAAGCAGAAATTTCTTTTGTGGTGTTTTTTTTTTTTTTTCTTCTTAAATGGAGCGTTTGAATAGGCCAACAGTCACCTTTACATTTCACTCTGATTCATTATTCACTGTGAAATGTCTGTCCTTGGGGCAGCTTTTTATGATATCAAAGCAAAGGTTATTTTTTTCCTGCTTGAACTCAGTGCTCTGTTGAATTTTCCTAACCAGTCAGACAATCTGAACAGTTGAAGATCTGAAACACAAAGGCAAATTCTCTCCCCAGCAGGGTCATCGCCTCGCACTCATACACAAGTGCAGAGGTTAATTTCACCCGTAATGAATTACAAGAGAAAAGAAGGTCAATTATTTTCTCTCCCAACACTAGGGACAGTAAGCTGTGAAGAAATAGAAAATATCATTTTTCTTCAATTGAAACGATGGAATTCCCATGAATAAATTTCAGGAAACGTCGACAGAGCGTGACCGTTTATAGTCCTAAAATTCAGACATTCATGAGTCCCTTCACCAGATCTCTGATGTTTCTTTAAGCTCCAATGAATTTTTACATTTTACAGTGTCATTTTTGTGTGAGGTTTAATGTGGTAAAGATGTGTTCAGTTGTGGAGATTATCATACGAAACAAACTAAAGAGTGTGTGTGTGTGTGTGTGTGTGTGTGTGTGTGTGTGTGTGTGTGTGTGTGTGTGTGTGTGTGTGTGTGTGTGTGTGTGTGTGTGTGTGTGTGTGTGTGTGTGTATGTATATAGCCTTTGTTTAGTGTGTGAATTTCTACAAAGTTCTGTGGAAAACGCTTAAAACTTTGAGGGGAGTTTTGTCCTCTTGTCCTTTAAAACGACATAATCGCTCAACTTAAAGATGAAATGTGACTTTGGAAACCAAAGTAGATGAGCTTTCACTGAAAACAGAATATGAAAATGAAAATTATGACTTTAAACGCTTCCATTCTAGGGTTGAATTTATTTCGTTATTTTGAGTTTAAATTGCCTTGCCACCATCTCAACACAGGTATTTTTTTATTTCATTTATACTCAATGAGTAGCAATGGAAAAGTAAGAATTGTTTAACATGTTCACTTCACTTTTGGTCATACTGAGGAACACCTTGTTTGTAAGAGTGAAGTTTTGTGGGTAAATGTCCTGACTACTGAGTTTTTGAGCTCGTTCAATGTTTCCTGAAGGTTACTGTCAGTCATGCCGTACTGCTTTTATCTTCCAGACAAAATATACCTGAAGTATGCAAACTCTAACGCATACGCATACAAGACTCCCACTGAAGTAAAAGACTTTGGGACTTTGGGCTTTGGCAAGACATTTTAGTTGCACAAGAACCTATATATCACACTGAAGGGTCAACAAGACAGACAGTGATGGTTGACCTCAGTTTGATACAGGTGAGAACAAAAACTATTTAAAGGTACACTATGTAGTTTTGGAGAACCGGGAATTTTAAGATTTACAATATCAATGAGGCTCAAATACAAACTCAGAAATATGTATTCACTATTAAACATGCTGTTCTCAGAGGAAAATAAGGTCCCCAGAACACTGTTTGAAGCTAGAAAGGTGGCAGGGTCCGCCACATATAAACAAGGTAAAACTGTATGAAATAGTGTCGTCCTTTAAGGTCAGTTTGTTGAGGCATTAAAAATAAATAAATCTTTTGTGTTCTGGTTAGAATCTCTTCCCTGAAACCACACAGTGCACATTTAATGTTTCCACTGAAAGTGACTGAGTTCTTCCCATCACTAATCATTACTGGCAAACAGAATAACACCATCATTCTGTGATGTGTAACCACCCAGTGCTGCTTCAGACTGGATGGGAAATTCTGGGTGCCAAATATTCTCCGTCCTTCCACAACAACTATTGAAGCACCCTTTAGCTCGCCACTTCAGCCCAAACTGCCACTGACAGAGTACTTAATGGCTCACAATGGGAAAACATTGTTTATAACTGTGCAGCCATCAGGTTTCAAAGTCCACAAGTGTGCGATTTTGAAGCTGAGCAGCACAGGGAAAGTGCATGCATGCCGAGCCATCCATCCAAAGATAAATAAAGGTTATTATATATTTCTTTATCTGGAATGTGTTTTTCTGTCTGTCTGTCTGTTCTGATGGCATCGACATCTCTCCGTTCATGGGCAGACAACATCTCTCAGGAAGCCTTTTTCAGCCTCGTTTTGGAGCGAGGTTGGCCTCTTCGTGGGAATAGACATAACGTGCTTGAGTCATAATTTATTGTCTCGGTGTCCGTGGTGTTTCCTCAAAGCCCATATTAATAAAACTGCCACCATTCATTGTCAGCATGCGACTGAAGCTAGCAAATATTACTTCAGAAAGTACATTTGTAGGGAAGCAGACAGGCAGCAGGTTATCTCAGGGGATGTGTCAGTCTGTTTGGGTTGGCTGGTGGATGAATGTGGATTGTTTGCTGTCCTCTGTGTGTGTGTTAGTGTGTGTGTGTGTGTGTGTGTGTGTGTGTGTGTGTGTGTGTGTGTGTGTGTGTGTGTGTGTGTGTGTGTGTCTGCGTGTTTGTGCATGTTTAGAGCGAGTAGAGGCCTTTTCTTGTTTGATATTTGAGGGAAAATGCTGTTTGTGGAATGCCTAAAGAGGTTATCTGTTGTAAGATTCATGAAACGCTGTGCCTTTTTATCCACAAGCCCACACTCAAACTTACTGTATATTTACTCATATTTTGGCGAAAAAGCGAAGCAGAGTGTGTGACCTCGGCGCCGCATGCGTCCTCTTGCGCTACGGTTTCTTGTGTTTCTCGATGGGGGAAGTCTATGCATCGTTAATCAAGTCTGTCTCTCACAGCGGTGGGTTTTACTCAGCAGCGAGGATGGAGGGAGGAGAGGCAAGGAGCAGAGCGAGGAGAGGAGGGGGAGAGAGATAGTCCCAGACTTGACCTTCCTCGCTGATGCTTGCAATAGCTGTGCGACAGGCAGCGCTGCACCGCTGAGACGCAGCCTGCTCCGCAGTTACCAGAGTTTTCACAGGATTATCCTCGGGACGCCTCTGGAGAGGTTGTTGCTGCCTTTCACTTTTCAAACAATATTGCTTGCAATGCAATTTTCGTTTAGGTATTGGTGCTTTCCCGTGGAGGAGTGATGGCATGTGAATCGTAAAAAGCTGGAGAAGAGCAAGTTGAGCAGTGAATTTCATGTATTACTGTGCAGGGCAGCATTCATATGAACATGCCTTGGTATAGTCAGTGAAGTGCACTCAGGGCTAGCCTTGCCTCTTCTCACAGAGTGTCAATTAGGGAGGGATTTGAATGGACTGAAGTGGAGCCTCCAGTGAGGTGTGTGTTGCAGAGAGGGAGACATGGAGTAGGGAGGGTGGGCAGACAGACAGACAGACACATAGACAGACAGACAGACACACAGACAGACACACAGACAGACAGGAAGAAACAGAAGGAAGGATAGACAAAGAGACGGAACAACGGGGCTCTGAGCTTATTTATAGATTCACATGTGTGCACCAATGAGTCTCTCTCGGTTCCTCCAGCGGGGACTCACACTGTGTTTCGTCCTCAGCATGACTGATTGATATGACTCATTTACTGGCTGCAGAAGGCTGTTAGGACCAACAGGCTGTGAAAAATTAAGATATCCTAATGAGAGGACCAGATAAGACGCAAAGCACAAGTTTGGATGATTCGATCCGATTATAACCATAAAATGCTGTCACTCCTAATGGATAATGTTACAAAAGCCCTCTAATTTAACAAGCACCCTTCCCTCCAGCTACAATAGATTGAGATGTAATTGAAACAATTAGAGGCGGAGGAGGTAGAGGGCTCAGTGGTCGAGGCGAGGATAAGAGAAGGCGATGCAGAGAATTCTCCGGCATCCCTCTGCTTCGCTCAGCTCTTCAGCGTGAATGACCTCCGAGTCAATTGTGCCGACTTTTTTTGTTTCCGTTCCTCCATTTTATTTTAATTGAATGAAAATATCAGTCCGCGCAGCTCTCTCCTCATTAATTTCAGGGGGGAAAATCCATTTCTGGTCCTCGTACTTTGCTCCGTCCATCATAACTGGAAACACTTTCAATTAGCATGACTTAATACGACTTAGGCTGCCGGCCAGCAGTAATGGACTGCAGCTTGTTTATGTAAACATGTCAGCGACTCCTTCGCCAGCATTTAAAGGCCGCCCACTCTGTTTGACCCCCCTGGCCAGTGTCACTAGTTCTTGCCTTTTTTTAACTGCAGCGTTTCAGCTTCATCCTGCTTTATTTAGTTTGCTAATTGCACTCAAAGGCCTCCCTTGTGTGGTGTTAACTGACCGAGACGCTGCAGGTTTCTTCATAAAGGCGTCTTTACATGAAAACTGTGAAGCGAGGTGGGGAGTGTCTTTCCACTGAGCGAAGCCTCTGGCAGAGACAGACATCTGCGTGGGCAAGAAAATTCATTAATTTCCCAAAACTGTGAAAGTATAGGCATTAGCTTGATCCATGGGATTGAGAGTTGCACACCTTCGTTTTCTCTGCTCATCTCCGGGGGCGGCGCTGCATGTGTGAGGAGAGGATGTCCCCATAGCAACGCAAACTCAAACACAGTTCCAGGAGTTGTGTTTGCAAAGACAGTAGAAGCAGGATGCTCGGGCCAGCCAGCGAATGTAAAAACAGAAGCTTTACACCGAACACATCTCTGCCTCCGAGTCCTTCGAGGCACCATGTGAGAGGCTCTTGAATCAGTCACAGCATGTCAGTGACAGCGAGATGACCTCATCCAGCACTGCAAGACTTTTTTTTTTTAATATTATTTTTTTTTTTTATTATTTTATTTCTGGCTCTGCCTAATTAATCTGGGCACTCTGGTTGGCTCCTGACAGCAGGCTTGTAAAGTAAGATTTGTGCACTGCTCATTATCATTGATGAAGTGGAGTGTCAGTGGTGCCAGGAAGCTCGGCTGGTCGGGGCTGATGTGGGTGAGCTGGTGGTAGAGAAGTCGTCAACCCAGTCACTGCTGTCTGCGCTCCGACAGTCCCACTCCCAGATTAATTGCTCCCAGACCACTTTTGCGGTTGAATTGAATTGTAATGATTCATAAGGAAGTGTAAAGTGTCTGATTGTACGTGGATGTGGAGGCGGAAGGGATGATCTCCGGGGTATATCCTGCAGATTCACTTGTTTGGCTTTTGCATCGGAGCTGGTAGGGGATGACAGAAGGCGGCATTTGGAGGATTTATTTATTTTCAGCTTGTCTAACTTTGGCTGCAGGACTGAAATTCATTTTTAAATGTTGTGTTGGTGTATACAGTTTTCTTACATCAGCAAAATACTTTTCATCCAGAAGAAGGTCTTTGAAATAGTAGCCTGGTAACTATGACCCATCTGCCTTGATTATATGGAAATTTAAATTATTAACTAGTTGTAGTGTCAATATTTTTCACACTCTGGATTTTGTGTGTTTGTGTATCTCCCTGATGTTTGTCTAATTTTCGATCAATTATGTTCAATCAATTTTCCAACCTTCCAGCAGCTCTTCAAACGACTCTTTCTGCTGACTTACTTCTCACTACAAGTGTACGGTAACATTAAATATACAGTAAACATATATGTCTTCAAGGTTTGTTTTTTTTAAAAACAACTCGTATATACAATTTGTAAACTTGTATATGCATTATTATATGTTGATATATTAGAGAGGACCTTATGTAAGGCTCCTTTGCTCCCATAAGTCTTGACATATCCTTTTTATTGTACTTCCTTATACATCATACCGAAATGTTTAAACACAGTACAAGATAGGGGGTTGTCTAAAGGGAGAGAGGAAACACAACTCAACAAATACACAAACAGACAAGCTAAATAATATCAGCGTTTTCTTTCAAACAATGTGACATGATGCTTACAAAAACACAATTATGTTAAGACTGTTAAAATCCATTTACACAGAACAAACACAGGTGGACGTGAGATTAAACCTGCCAGCTGGGGGTGGCAAAAAATAATCCTTGTCAAAGCTTTCTTGTTGACTAGTGATTAAAAATGTGATTTAAGAAATGATACTAATGTTGATCGTTTTTTGTTGATGTCGAGTTAAAACCAAAGAAAAAGCCAGCATGGTTCTCAGGATCTGAGGCATCACGCTGAGCTCAGAGGAAGTTAAAAGGTTTCGAGAATTTGTCGTACATGTAGATGATAAGGCCCTTGCTGAGGTTTTCTGGTGGAGTTGGCATCAGTGACTAATATGGCCACACAAGGCTAAGGTGAGACGGAGCGAATGTGAACACATGGTGATATATAGAGCGGGATAGCCTCTATTTAGGTGGACCAGCCAGTTCATCTCAGACGTATTGATCGGCACAATTTACTCTCTTTACTCAGAGGATTATGGCTCTGTAGAGTAATATAAAGGTTTCCTGACATGTCAATCAGCTGTCACAGCCAATTCCAGCGAGCAGACTGCAGCCTGTCACTGAGATGGGCTCGCCAACTCCCCCTGCAATCAGACAGACTGCATGTCCATCACCAAGGGTTTGTGGAGGGCGTAAACTCTCTTTTTTCCCACTTACGAATGATATTGATACCGTGGCTTTCTAGCATCTCTCGTGTTTATTAAATCATCTCTGTGCCCACAAACACCGCCATGGTTATCTTTAGTCTGCCCTTTGCTTTCGTACACTTGTATAACTTTGACTGATTACGACCAGTTCTGATGACCGTATAGAAGTGCTGTGTGGGAAGATGTGCTCGAGATGCATGTGTTGGTGACCCTCTGTTTTCTTTCTGACCTCGGAAAATGACTCCTTTGGCAGAAAGTGTGCATGTAGGCAGGCCAGTGGCAGGGCATTGATTCCAGGGTTGGATTTATTGTTGAATCCCACCGTTAGGATGAGAGTGCTCTGACCTTGCCCATCTCAGGTGGGGAGAGCTGATGCCTTACTACCCATGGGCTGTAGTGAAGTTATTAAAAACTCCATTACCGCCATTCAAAGGCAGACATAACTCACCATGCGGATATAGAGATGTCAAAACAGAGATTGATCTGAGAAGGAAGTGTAACCCAGAGAAAACTTAAGAAAGGTAGAAAGACTGCCAGAGCTGAAATACTGGGCTTTAGACATCAGTCAGAGGCTGGATGGATCTCTCAGTTACACATCTATCATGCCCTTTTTCAATAACCCCTCTCTGTCATTTTGTAGATCCTGAAGGAGTTAAAGGATGAGGACTGGGACATGGGCAATATCATCCACACGCTGACCAACAGGCGCTATGGCGAGAAGTGCATAGCTTATGCAGAAAGTCACGATCAGGTGGGCTATTTTCTCCAAGATCCTCACTTCACACTTCGTGTCAGCAGAGTCTCCATTATCTCTGTGCTGGTGATAAAACGTAACCCATCCTTCCAGGCTCTGGTGGGAGATAAAAGCCTGGCCTTCTGGTTGATGGACAAGGAGATGTACACCAACATGAGCTCCTTGATCCCCATGACACCAATCATCGACCGTGGCTTACAGCTGCATAAGATGATCCGCCTCCTCACTCACTCTATGGGCGGAGAAGGCTACCTCAACTTCATGGGTGAGTCATTGTGGCAACACAACGAGCATCTAGCCATATAGAAATTATAGAGCTCAGCGGTGAACACTGTCTTTTTGATTTGCTCTGTTGGAAGTGAATTCCCCATTCATCCATTGACGTTTGATAAAAAACCTCATATAAAGAGTTTTTATGCTGGAACCGACCCGACCGACTACGAGATGAGTCATGACCATAAAAAAATGTGATTTGGAACTGAAAAAAATGGAGAACAGGGAAAAAAGGCAAAGATACAAGACTGTGTGTGTAATTATTTAAGGAGAAAAGGGCCACTCATCCCAAAAATATTCCAGTGGTAGCAGAACTTGCCAGCTGACATGACTAGCTAGCCAGCTCCGCCAGTCAAAGACATCACTGTTACACTTCAGTATTTTCTGTGGAGGAGTTCTTCTCTATGACATCGCAAATAAAACGTGTTTTTTCTTTGAACAAGTTTCACATCTTATCAGCTTCTACGAGAGCACATTCTGTTTCATCATTTCACAATCTCATTGCTCGTGGATGGTTTCAACATTATGGTTCATAATCAGCGTCCTCGATTCTGAATATTAATTGGATTTTTATTTCCAAAACCTCACTGTTGAGCTGTATATTGTATATTAGAATAAATTATATTGAGCAGTCAGTAAGAAGTATTGCATTACCCCTGTTAAGTGCAGTTCAACAAGTCCTATTGTCTATTTGGGTGCTGGAACAATGAATCTATTGACTTAAAATGAGTCTGCACAATTATGATAATTCATTACTAATTAAAATCACCTAGCAGGCAAAAAACATTTCTTTGTTTCCTTCGGTGTGAGGGTTTACTATTTCTCTCTGTTTTTATGGCTCTAAATTAGGCTAAATATATGTTTTCCAAATCGCTGTCAGACAAAACAAGCAATTTGACATTGTTTTGGCTGTAAGAAATTCTGACATTTTGTTGCATATATACCGTAATTTCCGGACTATAAGGCGCACCTGAATATAAGCCGCACCAGCCAATTTTAGGGAAAAACACAAATGTGTACATATACAAGCCGCACCCGATTATAAGCCGCAGGTGTTTTAGCGTTTAATTACCATATGTAATGGCTCGTGCACAGAGGAGATTGTCGGGAAAGAGACTGCTGTTTGGGGAAGCTTCCATTTTATTAACATTTCAACAAACAAGTTGCATATTTGCATAACCTATGACCACGCAAACGTCAACACGCAAGAGTCAGAGACGCACAAACAGACGCACAAAGCTGCGGACTGGTTCGCACGGACAGTTAAAGACAACATGAATGTCATTTAATTCAACTAACAGCGAAGTAAAGTGAGAAACTTCTCGGTCAGACTGACAGACAGCTGTTAGCTCCGTTAGCACCGCCACCTGTCTGACTATGTGTTGTTAGCATAACAAACCTGAATCACTGACGTTGATGACGTCCACCGACAGAACAACGCGTTCCCTCGACGCAGAACTCCGAATGCTCAATGACGGTGTAGGGTCGACGACGTAGCTACGCTCTCGCCGCGACGCAGAAGCATAATAATAAACCAGGCGTTAAAGGTGAGGGACGTAACCTGTACAATCCATAGATTGAGGAGGTCCCCTAGTGGCCGTTAGCTGTAAAAATCCATAAATTAGCCGCACCGTTGTATAGGCCGCAGGGTTGAAAGCATGGGGAAAAAGTAGCGGCTTATAGTCCGGAAAGTACGGTAACTAAAAGATTAATTGCATTTCCATGTACACTATGTACATATAGTATAATCATGTCTGACATCAGCTCTCACATCACAAACCAAACCCAGTGCCGGAATAAATGTTGACAATGCAGTTTTTGCAAACCACAAGTGATACAAGTGATATGTAGTGATTAGACCACAGAGGTGATTTATGTTCAGTTTTCAATTTTATGTTTTGACAAAACTGTGCTTATGGTCCACTTAGTTAGAGTTTGGATCAAGATCATGTTGTGGCTTTTTCTGGTTCTTTTACAACAGACATGGCTGGAAAAAGTCCCAACGTCTCTGTAAAGATATCCAGTGGTTTGGTGCTTTCAAATGTTGGAACGCCACTTTGAACAGTGGTCATGAAAGTCAGACTTGTAAAATGCCAGCATTCTATTCTGGCTCATCATCATGCATCACATTCCTTGTCACATGAACAAACATATGTATTAAAATCATATGACCAGGTCATATTGATATAATCAAACCAGATGACATTGAATCAAGGTCATGATTTTGAGGCAGCGTTTGTCTGGTTTTTTTTTTTAAATGTTTTATTAAAAGCAGCAAGAGTAGTCAGTCCAGATCCATCTCATGTCTTCCTCCCGAATTTGAACCTCTCCCCTCAGGCTGACACAACAATCCCGGAGTGTTCAACAAACAGATAAAATACACATTTATTCTCCTGTCCATCCAAGTCATCCGCAGGCAGAAAGCCGAAACAGCCTTTACTATAAATATTTAATTGATGAGCCAACTCGACTCTGTTCATTTGCACTACTGTTAAGGGTATTCTGTGCTGCGGTGTCATTTATTTTTCTGCATATCATTTATCATTGTGTGTGTTTCAGCCGCAGGGTCTCAGAAACAGATTTTAGGTAAAGATGATTCATAAAGGTGTGAAATGGCTGGCAGTAGTCCTTATGTTACTTGTTTTCCATTTGGGTTAAAGTTCTCAGTTATTGGATTTGTTACATTCCTTTCATGGATTTATCTCTGGAGTAGCTTGCCATCAACGAATCACGGCTGATGATAAGCATCAAAGGAACCTTTTCAAGTGGGGTTGACATTAATACTCACTTTCCAGAGCTGATGGTGAAATGCAGGACAAAAGCTGTCTAAGATCAGATAGGTTCCTTTTCTTTTCTTTTTTTTCAAACACATCTAATTCTCAGTCACTGGTGAGATTCTCCTCATTTTCAACACATCATCTTGGCTATGACATGGTTTTATCGAGGCCTGCTGGTTAAGATAATAAAGTGATAATTAAGGATGTTGGAGGTTGACCTTGGCTGAAGGGAATGTATTTCCTTGCGGCTCTACTGGCTCAATGTGGAGACAGCCTACCCTTGTGATTCTACAGCATTTTAGCTCCACCTGGTGACTAGGTGATCCGGTCAAGCTCTGAGTCCAAACGAAGTCTGTCTACAATGCCTCTGCTGCCTCTTCACATTCACTGTAAACTCAGTATTCACAATGTTATTCATCCCTCCTCGAGGAAAAAGAGTGAAACACCCTGTGAATTTCTGCTAAGTGGATTGATTTGTGGAGGGAAAAGAAGCGCAATCAAAGCAGCTGTTCTCGATGGACAATCATAACAGGGCAGCTCATAATGAACAGGATGTCAGAGAACTGATCCAATGTGGGCAGTTGAAGGATGGTTGATGGTAATTATATCTGATTCTCTGGCTGGACTGCAGCTAAAAGGCTCACTCTGCTGTTCTCTCTGTGCTTTGTCTCTCACGGGTGTTTGGTGCCACCTTTACTCTCATCCAATCAGTGCATCATCAGAATCATGATGAGTTCACATGAGTGAAAAACTATATTTGCAATGTCAATATAGCAATGATTTAATTAAGTCAGTCAGTTATCTTTTGTGAAAGGAAGATTCTCATTTACCCTCCTGTAGCCTTAACCCATACATGTTCTTTTTAAAAATCTTTTAACCATTAATAAAGGCCTTGAACTAGCATTGCTTTCTGGCAGAAAAACAGTGCCTCTTTCCAGCTAAATAGGGCAATAATTAAAAGTGTTATGAGTTGTGTGTTCCTCTCAAGACTATCAATTACTGTATTTATTAGGACGAGTCCACTTCAGTCACCTCATGTTGGGAAGTAGCTGTTCTACAGCAAACATAGAAAGAGCAGAATCAAAGTAGAGGGCTTGTATTCGTCTAATTAATGTTTTTGTATTAATGTAGATGACTGCATTGTCTAAGTAGAGGCCAGCAGTAGCAGAATATTAATTAGTAATGTACACTCTGTGGCCACGTTATTAGCTACACTGCCTGGCCTTCCACCTTAAGTCTTGATTACGCACACATTCAACGTAGCATTGTTTTTGATAAGCTTACGCAATGTCACAGCATTCATTTCCGTCCACAGTTGCAATAATTGTTTGCCAATATCTTGTATTGATGATGGGAGAGTCGGGCTGCTGTGTAAAGTCTTCCCCAGCACATCTCAATGGGGTTAAGGTCTGAACTCTGTGGTGGCCAGTCAATGTATGAAAATGATGTCCCATGCTCCCTGAACTGCTCTATTACAATTTGAGCCGAACCAAGACCTGACCACCTGAAGCAACCCCAGATCATAGCACTACCCCAGACGGTAGGCACCAGGCATGATGGGTGCATCGCTTCATCCGCCTCTCTTCTTATGATGTTCCCATCACTCTGGAACAGGGTCAATCCGGACTCATCAGACCACATGACCTGAGTCCAATCTTTATGCTCCCTTGCAAATTGAAGCCTTTTTTTCTCGATTAGCCTCGCTGATAAGTGTTTTCTTAAGGCTGAACAGCTGTATAGTCCCAATCCCCTTGAGTTCTCTTCACATAATGTGCCTGGAAACACTTTCTTTTGAAAATCACGACCATCCAGGATTGTTTTCTGACAACATTTCTTCCTCGAAGATGACCGTCGATGCATGGTTCATGGTTCATGCATTGGACCGTTCTTGACCCAATTTGAGTAGTTTCAGCATTCTCCGTAGTTGTTTCCTGCTTGATGCAGGCCAGTAATTCGACACTTCTGAAACAGAGTAACATCTTTTCCATGACCACACAAAATGTCTTCAGACATGGTTGTCTAAGAAATGAGAAGCTATTCACTGCATCAGTAAGGGTTTAAAAAACGTTTTGCCAGCTGAAGTGTACAATCTGATGAATTTTAAACCAGCTCTGCTATATCTTGTCTATCTACCGTTCAATGAGTGCATATTGAGGTCATGGCTAAAGGCAGTGTTGTACTGGACTACATTATATTGAAAGGTGTTTGGGGCACTGCCATCAGGGAGTGCCATTGCTATTGCAAATGCAATGATCGATGTAATTCACATTGCCTGTCAGTGTTTCTAATGTTGTGGCTGATCAGTGTTTATTTACATATGTATGTTTCCTTGCCTCTCACCTGTACTGTACATTATAAATCCTTGCATAATTTTTTTCTGTTCATATCCTGTAGAGTCATTTAAAATTAGAGATGCTTAAGTATTAGACAGATTTATTGAGATTCATCTTTCAACTATAGATTCTGGTATTTAACCTTTATGTTTTCACTTCACATTTCAACCAGAGAGTTTGACTGTAACTCCCTTCCATCCTTCCTTGATACAGTCTAAGTGGAAAAATGTCTTTCATGGCCTTGTAAAAACCTGCCCTAATGTTGATCCTGCTTCTCGTCCTGCTGGCTGTGAGTAGTTTTTAACCTCCGGATCAAAGATAACTCCTCTCGCTGATGCAGTCTGCTCCGGCCTGGACTGGAAGCCTTTTATTACCAGTTTTACTGCTGGAGATTCTGGATACTTTATCACATATGTGACTGTCCTCTACTCCCTCAGTATAAACCTTTTATGCATCAGTTAACTTGGGTTTTGTGTCCCAGAGTTGTCTCTCGGAGAAAGGACAAAGTCCTCTGAAGTTTTAGCAGAGCTGTTCTAAAAAACATGAAAACTACTCAAAGTGAATAAAATCTCCTTGATCAAAATGATTACTTAACAATTACCACCAATTGTGGTCTGCAGAACAAATGAGGCAATCTCCCAATGCAAATGTTTGTTTATCCCTCTCTGTTAAGTTATGATCAGTGGTTTGAAGAAGATACAGAAAGAGGAGCAGTATTAGGAAGAGAAAGGAATATTGTTTTCTTTGGAGAACTGCTGTCTGGCTGACTAAAACAATAGTGGCATCATCTCTTTATAACAGTAATAATAAATGAGAGTTAGAAGTGTTTCATGTAGACAAGATGGAGAAAAGAAGTTTCAAAGTCTACAAAGATGCACCACACTTAAGTTCATTACGGAGAACTTTCCAAAGTTCAGGCAATCAGACAAGCGTTGGGGAAATGCTGAAGAAAATGAAAAAAAGAAAATCAAGTAGATCTAAGATGACATGCCGTGTCAATGGATCAATGAAGGGAGAGTCATTTAGTCAGCGCCGAGCAAGAGCAAATTGTTTGAGCAAGCAAATCAATTTGAAGTGCCTAGCCTAGAAAAACCCATTTATTTACTTGTGACCAATAGCAAACACCACACAGCAAGAGGACAGAGGGAACATCCGTATTTGAGATGCTGAGAGATGGATACAGTAAAGGATGTTGGGGTGTCAATGACATTAAAGCACCAAGTGGCGTGGCAGTAATGAAATGCCTCAGTGGTTTTATCATTATATCAGCAGGGACAGAATGGAATAGCTCGCACTTCCTGACTTTCAGGGCTCAGAGAGACTTAAGATAACCTTGCAGATTTACAGTCTAAATTATTGAGGTAAAAACTTCTCCCAGCACTACGTATTCACAGAGTGCTCCAGCGCAACAGGCAACCATTATGCTGCGGCCTTGGACGATGAATTGAAAACCAGTGCTTCCTCCTCATACATTTCAAATAGATAATCTCACTGAGAGCTGGCTGTGCTCTCAGGCTTGTGGTTTTCTTGGATGAATGAGGCAATCCCAGCACTGCTGTTGAACCAGTGCCGCTTATTTAATGTGCAAACTGGGAGTAGGAGTGTACATTAACACAGTAACAAGAAATCAATCTAGCAAGTGCAAATAATCATTGCATCCTGTCTGAAGTTTTTTCTTTTTTTTTTTCTTCACTGTATCTGAAACCTTCTGTGACTCTTGCCTTCCCATCCCCTCTGATTCCCTCATTGATCTCCCTTTGCCAGAATCCCTCCAATGGAAAACACATTGATCCTTGGCTCCTTCTTGTGCTGCTAATTACTGAGGGGACTGTGTCACTGTCAGGCCCTTATCTGATGCAGGGTTGTGTACAGGAGTAATGGGACGTGCCAGCTGCAAAGCTGTCTGACACAACCTTGCGTAAACATGGTTGCCCCCCATTAATCATATCGTTATTAGAACCAACATAACCATAACTAGGTATCAACATTACCTAACAAACGTGGTTATTTTTTTTGCATTGCTGCAAAATCTCAGTGCAACTTTTTAAGAGAGACCAGCAGTTTTTGGGGCTAGATTCTGATACCAGTCTGAAGCTAACGATTGCTCAGTTTAAGCACTAAACACAAAATTAATCTAAGGCTGTTGGCAATGTAATTTGCTTAACAGATATTTTTGGTCAAACACAAAAATAGCGGACATGTTTGACAGGTGATGGTGCTGGATTAAATTCATCTTGAAGGAGGCATGAATGTGTGGCAGTCCATCTAACAGTTGTCAGGACATTTTCACTGATACTACAAATGTCAATAGAGAAAAATCAGACGATCACCAAACATCAAGATTCATCCTTTTGGGACCAATAATGTCTTGATAAAATGTCATTTGCAATTCACCAAAAAGTTAGAGCCACAATATGAACCTTGCAATTTGGGGTTTTCACGTTTTCAGTTTTGGCCAACAGCCCCATCAGTAATATTAACAACTTAAGCGAGTCAAGAAACATGAGCTGTCAGGTCATACAGGTATTAATCAATTTCAATCCTTCGTTGAAGTCGGACCTTGTAAAAAAAAAAAAAAAAAAAAATTTAATAATCCATTAATGGTTGTTTAAAATCTTGCCTATATTTAGCTAAAATTATCTCAGATAACGGCACCCCAGATATATTAGGAGACACTAATTATGTTTTTATTTATGTGTGCATTGTGGTGAGAATCTATCATATTATATCATTGTACTCAAAGAGCTATCTGGTTTACTTCAGCTGTGAAGAGGCAGAGGAAGGTTATTAACATGGTGATTAATGCAGGCATATGGGAGGCACACTGCTGTGTTATCGTCGACGAGAGGGGGATGATTACCTAATGGAGGTGTGTCCAATGTGTTTCTTTAAAGCTGAAATGAAAAGAAGAGTCAAAGGCTTCCACGGGTCACTAAATCAACCTGCACCGGAAATCAATCATCTCCACTACACTTTATAGAATAATAACATTAGAAAACTGAGAGTAAATAGAGGCAAAAAAGGCAGGTGCACTTCACTGTTAATGAAGTGTAGCTCTTTTAAAAACTTTTATCAAAGCACCAGCCTGTATCAGGGCTCCACCAGATACAGGCTGGGCGAGCCCCTCTGTGTGTGTGTGTGTGTGTGTGTGTGTGTGTGTGTGTGTGTGTGTGTGTGTGTGTGTGTCTGTGTCTGTGTCTGTGTGTGTGTCTGTGTCTGTGTCTGTGTGTGTGTGTGTGTGTGTGTGTCTGTGTGTGTGTGTCTGTGTGTGCCACCACATGCCACACACGCACTCTCAAGTAGATGATAAGGAATATCTTGATGCTGCCTGCTCATTAATGGGAAAAATACACACTTTAACATTTTCACACTGTTAAGTAGCCGTAATGCTTTTGCATTTCTTGGTAGATTTTGTTGTGTGGTGGGACTCTTATTTGTACAGTTCAAGAGAGGGCCAATAGATGAAGTTGCATTGCGGTGAAATATTTGGAGTGCAGCTCATTATTTCGCCCTCGCTGTGTTCACGCTTGTAGTTCAGTTCCTGCAGGCTAAACCAAAGGGAAAACACATGATGTACTGTTTCGTTTTGGTTCTAGTCTATATAGAGGTCACGCTGACTTATTACAAATAAACCAAGAGTTGCAAACAGGAAGTCACATGAATATACAGGTAGCTCATTTTTAGGTTTTAGTTTTGGCGAGCAATTCTGCATCGTCAGCTACACTGGCCCGCAGGGAAAATCAAAACCAAATGTATTTTTTTGACCAACAGCAAGAGAGACGCTGTGCTTACCGATGCTTAAAGTCTGTACAGATTTTCCCAGGTGGTCACAAAATGCTGGCACAAAATGAAATAGCAGATCATGAGCAGTGGTTCAGATTGTGACATGACTTCATGTGTCACAAATAATAACGGAGGAGTGGTGACAGCTCCCTTTTTGTTGCAATATGATTGGGGGAAGTTATTTCGACAAATTATGCAAAATTGTTTCATCTGAAATTTGAATTTATGTAACTGTCACATATCCACGATCGGCTAAGGCTACAGACACAGAGCAGTTGAAACAGACCTTTTCCGCTGGTCTCATTGCAATGGTTTGATCAGTGTTCTGAGACACAGGCATCAGAGTTCATTCAAAAGCACAGCAAAACGGTCCGTTGTAGTGCGGGGATTCAGGTGTCCCCACACTGGCCTGCAGGGGTATCATGTGTCATAGAGGGGTTTTGATCCCAGTGACACATTTTATCTGATGAGCACATCTTCAAACGGGGAGTAGAAACTAATCAGGGAAATCACCTGCTGCACTCCTTGGTTGGAAAAACGGAGCTCCCAGAAGCCAAAAAAAATGATTTACATGCTAATAGCATACAGCCTGGAGTTTATCCAAATGTTATATGTTCTGTTCAGTCAAGGAGAAATCAAACTACATCTCCAGTTTGCACTACAAAGTGATCCAAGATGCGGGCTGACAGATGTCAATCAAATTTCAGCTTTGGGGAACTGCTGCTAATTAAACTTCAAGAGGACGCAAACAGATTTTCCATTTTGTTTTAACATTTTTTCACAGAGAGAGTATTTTTATCACTATCTACAAATTTGTTGATTTCTCTGCAGCTGTGAGTAGCTCCACCAACCCTTCTGTGCATTGCAACAGAGTCCATGAACAGCATGCTATCAAATCACCAGATTTGGTATTGCAATACCAATACACTGCGTCCTCTAAACCTGCTTTTATTTAGACTGTAGCCTGGAATTGGGCCACGGCTCTGGAAGGACTCATTACACATAGTTTGAATACCTGTGTAATGCATTTGTAGATGGCACCGTCATGGATCTGTTGTCAGTGGCATGTAAAGTACAACAACCACTTTGAAGTCTTTTTTGTGGTCCCAACTGCGCGTGACACACCGCTGCAATGATCCATTTCTCACTTTTACTTCAACGGAAAATGTATCGCGCTGCTATGGTTGCTCTTACTCCAACCACCTACACGTACTCCATGCAACGCAGTGCAACACTGAGAGCCCATATCCCCAGGGCGTGTCTAAAGTCATTCTGGGAAATGTAGGAACTCAAAAGTAGTTGTTGGAGCCAGACTGAGGGTGGATACACCAAAATAGTAAATTATTCATTGAACATCACATATTGATGTCTGACAGTGAAAGTGAGTGTCTGAATGTGGATTTTTTTCTCCTTGAGAATGAGCTCCCTGAGGTAATCATGGGGCTTATTCCTGAGGTGCTACTTAAAGGGAGGAGCCTCTAGCACAGTGTTTGAGAGCATTCTTTGATGCCATTGCTCCCTCTTGACATGTCTTGATATCTCCTGAATTCTACCTGAATCCAGAGATTGTTATGCTGGCTGTGACTGCCTTTGTAAAGTGGAAAAAAAAAAAAAAAAAAAGACATGATGTTTCTTTTATTGAAGAAAGGTTGTCAGATTGTAGCATGTCCTTGACATCTTTCATTCAGCACAATCCTATGTGTCATACTTCAAGTGGGTTGAGAATAGACGGTGTACTGTACCGTTTTCTTTGTAGTTTTAGAGTGGAGCCCTCAGAACAGGTTCTGCGGGCTCCACTAGGAATTTCCAGCATTATTTGCACTAAAATGTGCATTTTTGTGCAAAGCTAATCATAGTGAGCTTATTCAACACGTAGTGTAGCCTTGATCCTCATCAAACACATGTTGATAGAGGTCAACTCAACTACTTGCAGTGTCTTTTTTTATATTTCAGGCAAGTGTTGCCCTTTAACTGCACTCACTTCATGAGCTTATACAGAGAAGAGAAACCACGGACAATCTGCCCCCCCACACCTGTTTATGCAGTAAAGACCAGCCCTCACAGTCTGTATTCAGTTCTGACTGTAGAGTTTTGTAGAGTTTATCATTCAGGAAGCGGTACACCTGCACCGGCCAGGTCATATAGCACATGTAGTCTATCGATACTATAAAATTTGCAGGTAGTAAGTCTCCAAACTCCTGGTATCAAGAGCTAAAAACAGACATGATACACATCTGAGGAATGTTACTTGGTAAACAACCACCACTGCTGATTTAAATCTAAGAATCAGTCAGAAATATTCACAAACAACAAAATGTATTAAAGTATTACTCACATTATGTTTGCCCTCCTTTACCAACTTCCCCTGTTGCCCTCTGACTCTCTTCCAGAAGCTAAAGTGACCATTCACCAAATGAAATGTACTGTAATAATACATATTTTTATGGATTTGAACATTGTAGGAAATCTTAAGGATAATTCAAGTACACACCTCAACCAAAGTCTAATTTTTAGACCTTTCAATGCAGAAGTGTTACATAATATGTACATAGTGGAAGTGGTGGACTGTGCATCTGCAGCAGATTAGTCAGCGGCCCTGCGCCTCAAATGGCGCTGTATGTTCCCCTCTGGAGGTGTCCCTCTTGGGTAGTTGTATAAAAGTCTGTGTCAAGAGGAGTCTGAGGTGGTTGGATCAGTCGAAAACTCGACTTTTACTCAGAGACGGCTTCAAATTTAGTGTGACTTCTTGTACGAGTTACATAACCATGCCTAAACATGAACAAACTGAAAACTGTTGCACAACATTGACAGTCCAAAACTTGGGATATGTGAAATATATAAAGAGGGGTAATTCGACATCATTGGGGGTGAGAACATGTTGCTGCTTGAGAACATGTTGGCTCTGCACAATAGCTGTTATCAGTTTTCTACACACCCGTTTCTCCCTGCCAAGATCCAACCTTTGAGAGGCAAGCCCAGGCACCGCTGGCCTGCAACAATATTCCCCTGTTCCTCGGGTTGTCGTCACAGTGCTGCCTGCACCTGAGTCATTTCCACTTAACACCTGTATTGTCAAAAAGGTTGATTGTCAAGCAGGAGCTACTGTGTAACTTTACATTGTATTGACTCAATGCAAGACTTTCAGGTCAGTCAACATAAGTAACCAAATATTTATCTGTGTGTTTTCATCAAAATGTGTCGAACAGTGCGGCGTGTTGTTATCGAGCAGAGAGGGAAGATGGTTTTTACAGCGCAGGATGTTGACTGTTTCTTCCTTGAGGTTTTGTAGTCGCCATGTTGTTGAGGAGATTTACACATTAGACAGTCCCTCTAGAGGCAGCAGAGCACTCACAAGAACTTCATCATCCCTCTGCTTGAGGGCAATCATGCCTACCAGACACATCATCCGCCGGCCTTGTGGCCATGGCCGTGACATAGCCCACAGCTGCTGTAGCAACCATGGTGAAATTGCTCATTTGCCTCGCTAAGGTGGACAAAAAACAACTCATGGGAGCCCTAACCTTTAAGAAATACCTGCTATGAAGCCTTCACACACTCCTACATGTCTTTCGGCCCTGGGTTGATGGGAACTGACTTGGAGGTGCCCTCTAGAAAAAGTGAGTGGGGCCACCAGGGGGAAGCTTACTGCTGGTCTTAGACATGGACTCAAATGCACTGATGAAGTCTCACCAACCTGCTCATCTGACGAGCCAGTATCCCAGAATGGGAAGGACGCAACTGCATCGTCTTCAGTCCTGCCAAGACAAGTTGTCGTCATCTGTTTTGGGAGAGCGCAGCAGCAAGGATCTGGGAAGGCACAGAGGGCGGCCTTGCATAACTGCTGCCACACTACAGCACAGCCGGCCTCGCTGTGATTACACTGGAGTATCATCCATAGTGAATGTGAGAAGCAATTATAGCGCTGCTGTCTTCTTGTCAACTGATGAGAAAGCCATGTGGTCCACAGATTCTGGCTGGTTGTTGAGCCGAGTCAGTGACAGCAGTCTCAGCACTAAGGTGACACTGACAAGCAAACCTGGGCAGGAGAGAAGAAAAGTAGTGGAGGACCAGCGTCACTGCTGCCCTTACACAAGCTCCAATCAGGTTGGATAGACTGATTCTGATTAGCTGAGTAGCCAATTTACGTCAGTCAAAATGCAGAGTGGTTATTTCTCAAAATGAAGGACATCTGAAGGCAGGACTACGGCTGATCTTACTGGATTAAAAGTGATCAGGATGATCACACCAAATGGATCCACGGTCTTTCAAAGCATCATTTATATTCGAAGCACACTATACTGTATTTACCAGAAAATGTGCTATTTCAGCAATGTGGTACTCAAAGAATGTATTGTGTATCTTCCTTTCATTGTAATTTGGCATCAATTTATCTTAAGAATGAAAAGCCACACTAACCACATAAAAGTGTTGGTTCACATTTCAACAAAGATCCTCTGACCTTCCCTCCAGCACATTAAAGCCAAACTTTTAATTGTCAATGTGTCTAAAAAAAAAAAATCTACTACTACTCGGAAGAATTTATTTTGCTGACCTCCTGACCTGCACTGACACACCGTCAATACAGAAAAGCTGCTAATTTTAAATGAGTGCATCTCATGGCCTGTTACTAACACAGTCGCGAAAATTGTTAAGAAAAAAAAACTCTTAATAATTAATTCTCCCTGGACTTCAGTTGAAAAACCAAATCGCAACCTCATATCTTGATAAACTCAGATACGACATTATTAATTTATCAGGAGAGGCTGGAAGTTTATAAGAGGGCGACGTGCTGATGTGTGGCCTCTGATCAGATTTATAAATGCTGCATAGCCAAAAAAGTAGAAAGATTTAGCAGTAAGGGATCCTTTACTTTTTTAAATTGCAATACGATTTCCTTACTTAAAGGGTAACGCCAGAGTACAACCGCATATGTGGAAAGAAAGTAGTATAAAGCGATTTGAAACTCCAGTCTAAGCTGCGTGTTATAGATTAAATTGCCTCCATTGCCTCAGTGGCTAAGTTGCATTGCTTTAAAAATTTCTGGCTGCATGCAGTGGTTTAAAAAAAGAAGAAATGTCATGAAAACTTTATTAAGAATTCATATTTAAGAATACTGATTAAAATCGAGCGTTATATGTTGAACTTTGACTCGCTTTTTCTGTTTCATGAGGAATAGCTGAAGACACGCTCACGCAGTGTACAGCGTCTGACTTTTTTCCCCCCAATCCCTAACTCAACACGGTCTCGATGAGACTATTTGCATGTGAAATATTAATAAGGGAGTCTCAGATGCACAATGAACGTGTGGTGTACACATCCCTCTCGGTGGTGTGCAGGGGGGGAAAGTCTGCCTTTGACTGCCAGTGTTGCGAGTCTGAGGTGTAATTTCCTCCTTTACATTTCAAGTTCAGCTGTGTGGGAGGCTTGTTATTCATGCAGATGTCACAAGAAAAGGCTCTCTCTCTCCTCCTCCCTCTTTACCTCTCTCTTCCTCCCTCTCTCAGCATGTCTTTGCTGCCCTAATTCCGAGGCAAGTGCTGCAGTGGGCTCGTTCTGTTGGCAGTCCGTGCTTTATTGTTTGCTACTTCTTTTAACACCTACATAATGTATTTCATTAGAATCTGCTGTCAGTCCCTGTCCGTTCCACTTCATCCCATCACGACATGGTTCCTTTTTTTTTTTTTTTTAAGTAGGTGGGGGGGCTCTTAACACCAAATAAACAACTAGCCTGTATTCTGTTGTCATGCATCTTCCTCTGTCTCTTGTCTGCAGGTTTCTTCCTCTGCCGGGAATTCAATTATCGTGGCTGTTGTTTTATGATGTTGTCGTGACATCCGATGACGGATTCATTATCTCATCTCCTGGCCTGACAGTGTAGAAGCAGCAGGACTGCTGTTTCCTGCATGCGTGCATATGCATCCAGATTTACATCTGGACTGTGTAATCCTCTCTCCATCTGATCAGACTGAGGCCAGTCTGGGGGTTTTACACCAGCTCTAGTCGGATTTCCCTCTCAATTAAAAGGTGTCAACGAAAATGAAAAATCTTTGAGGGTGATCTGTATCATTACATCAGGTTGTAGTATTACATTATTAGTCTTTCTTTTTAAATTATTATTGGCAAATGTTACCCTCAAATGCAGGCAAATGTCATGACATTTTATTACATTATTAGGTTTTATTACATTTCAATCAGGTCAAGTGTAAATTTTATTACATTTCCAGGTGTTATTACATATTCCAGAATTTGTAACAACATCGGACACGACCTCGCATTAAAAGTGCAGTAGTTCTAGTGATTGCGAAATGGCAGAATATTTCAGAAATGTAGATAATGTTTCTATAAATTTAAAATTATCAACATTATTATTTCTGTTTATTTGTGCATATCTGTGCCAGACGGATTTTTGCATTTTCTTTTTGTTTCCATCATTCACTTGCAGTTTTCTCTCTGTTACGGAGGAATCGTATATGAATATATCCTGGTGAATTCATTTTGCATATTTTGATGAATATCAAGCACTAAAGTGAAACCTGTGGGATTTATTTGCGCACTGTTTTCACATGTTGGCTTTTTTCAAGCTTAAAGGTTCCTGGGTGACGGGAGGGTTGGCACAAGATAGTTGGTGAAATGTTTGTGGAAAATGTGTGTGTGTTTTAATTTGAAAAGCACTATCCTCTGCTGGGTCACGAGGAGGTCGCAGACGGTCGCAGGACTCTGGTCCCTTTGATCTCCATCATTTTCTATCTTGTTAAAATTGCACAAAACCCAAGAAGAAGCTCATACAACGCAGCACGATAGAGTATGCTAATTCGCAGATACTGTGCGCCTTCCCCTTCATTATGTACATTCTTTAATAACACTCTCTGTGTTGCAGGGAATGAGTTTGGCCATCCTGAGTGGCTGGATTTCCCCAGAGAGGGGAACAATCAGAGTTACCACTATGCCCGGCGGCAGTTTAACCTACTGGATACGGATAACCTCCGCTACTCTGAGCTCTACGCCTTTGACCGGGACATGAACCGTACCGAAGACAAGTACGGCTGGCTGGCTGCCCCACCTGTAAGGACGTCACACACTCACTGTACAGCAGGCTTTGTGCAGACACTCTCAATGACAAAATCACATGAAAACATAATGTCGCTGCACCGTGTTTTAGTCGCACACAGAACATTTTATAACTTTCCCAGGTAAGTGTTTGTACATTGTTTAGCTCATATAAGATTTTCAAGAGTAAATGTATTCTAGAGCCACCATCTTTACTCACCTTTAGAATTGAGTCTGTTTGAACATTGGGGAGCAGCCCAGCCAGCAGATTAATGTTGGCAATGTATGTTTCTGTCCCTAGGATATATTGACACTTTATATTTCTTTCATGCAACAACTTAACTTTTCCAAAAGTTCAGTTTTCAATTTTACTTAATACAATTCTTACGGTCTGGTTAAGTTTAGGCACCAAAATGCTTGGTTAAGGATCGTAAAACACAACGTTTCAGAACAAATGGCCTCGTCTCGTCCAATAAATTCGATGTTGTTGCCACTACAATGGCTGGCAAGTGTCCCGAACATGTCTGAAAAAAATATCCAGGGGTTTTCATCCTTACAGATGCTAAGATTTATTTGTGGTGACTGGGCTGTGGAAGTCCTGTAGTTTTTAGGTGGGTGGAGATGAATACACCATAACCATGTCCTGTTTCTGTGGCTGCCGTCAAGGTGAACAAGTAAAAATCATATTTGACTTTCATGCAGCTTTTGTCTTCGCCCGCATTTGAAGCCTACGGGAGGAAAAAAAATATGTTTTTTTCCGGAGGGGCTGGTAGAAAAGATTGGGATAATGCAAATGGAGAGCGCGGCTAAATTGACGGGGATTAGAAGTGAGTCTCTTTAATTGATTGAAAAAAAAAATACCATCCCTCACATCCTCTGGAATCAGTCTTCACATTACAGCGACTTCACCTTGCTGCATTACACTCTGACCTGCGTCTCAGGGCAGGGAGGGAATGTACTGTACCAGAAAGTGTAATTAGTGACACGTCTGGTTCACAAGGATAATTTCTGTATATTGGTCTTTCAATCAAAAGCACATTCTGACTTACTGGAACCTCTTACACCCTTGACAACTGGATGAAACGGAGCTTTGGAGGTATTGCAAAGGGAAAGCGCAGCCTGGCTGGTTTCTGAGCTCCCTTTTGGGGGAACAGGAGGAAATGCTGATCCCAGAGGATGCTACTGGCACGGGAGACGCATACATTTGGCACCAGCGCTGACCCACTACACACTGGGTGCTGTTTCTCTGGCAGATGACAGCTCTACATTGTATACACATCATGATAGTGTTGTTTCTTTGATTTGTTACCACAAATCATGTTTAAAAGGATTCTGTTGGATTATACAGTGGCAGTTTGGTATTTGTCGTTTCCTTGAAGTTACTGTTATATATAAATCTCAAGGCAGCTTGCATGTGTAGGGAATAGTAAGACAATTCACCGCGAGAATGATTTCTGAATATTGAACCTTTTTACCTCTGATAAGAAGAGTTTACTTTGTTGAGGGATTCTCATCCATTAAAAGAAATCATGACAGTAGGTACTTCATAGGGAAGGACAGACAGGATGTGCATGTGTGTAGTTTTATGTGTCCTTTCGGTTTAATGTTGAAAAACAGATTGTTTTTCTTCTTCTACTTTTTCACAAGTGAGAGAGAGATATTTTGTCATTTTAAGCTGCCGAATAGTTCTGTGATAATAGAAAGGTTTTGACAGATTGTTGTCAGAATTTCGAAGGGAACATATTTATTTGGATAATAATGATCAGACAGAAAAATAATATTTTGTTTCTCCTTGCAACAAAGTTGTAGCCTTAAAAAAAAAAATGCTATTATCACAAGAAAACAAAACTTAACAGGTCTTATGAAGGCCGCTGGACACTTTGCAGTTGTTTTGAGAAACGAGGTGAATCAAAAACATCGGACTTTGATGACTTTTTGATGACCAAAGACAGTCAGCTTTAAAATTCTGACAGGTCCAAACTCTCCCAATGTAACTGCTGCTGCACTGTGCGTCTACACACAGACCAACCAGAGTATGACACAGTATGCACTGCCGACTAGGGTTCAACTGATGTGTTGTCTTCGACGAGAATAACTACCAATATTTGGAACCGATATACATTTTCAGTAAAAAAAAAAATCTTGATATCATAAATTTAAACAAACAGTGGTGGAAAGTAACTAACTACAAGTTACTTCACCTGTTCAGTCCGAGCGGAGCCCAATTGCGTTATTTTTTTAGCACCTGTGGTAACTTACAAGTGAATTGGCGAGGCAGATAATCAGTCTGTCACTACTGCCGACATTGTAAGTGCGCATAGGCACATACGCATTATTGTACATGCACACAATACTTCGCAACTGTTTTCCACACATGGTGCTGAGGGGCGTCAGGAGGCGGAGCTGCGCTCACTATCAAGAGAAATCACATATCAACCAAGCTCAGAGCATCTGTATCCACGGCGGGTGCTTTTTTTTTAATGATGTAAAAACCAGGGCTGTTAAACGATTAAAAGAAATAATAATCTAATTAATTACATGCTCTGTGATTAAGTAGTCTAAATTAATTGCATTTATGATCTGTCACAGTAAGCGTGCATTTAAACGCCTGTTTGGAGGGCGGGTCGTCAAGACTCGTTGCTCACGGTAGCATCAGGGGCTGTGTTCGGTCTGATCTCACGGCTTTCTGCTAAGTGCTTTGCATTCAGGTCTTATTTCGGGCTTGAAATACTCCAGTGGTACAAAAATTCCTCACTGCAGGAACTCCACAGAAGAGCTTCGATTTGGGCAATCCATTTGGCCATATTGCAATTTTGATAATATTTCGATTAATGTTCAACCCCGCATACCACAGACAGACAGCTTCCTGGTCTTCAGACCACATTTGGACAGTGGTCTGAAGACCAGAATGAAGTCATAGATAATAAATCAGTTCCAGGGGGTCTCTGTTGCTGAACCTGCTCTCAGGTCTCAGACAGTGTCCTCGGAAGCTGCTGAGACAAAAAATTATTTTTCAGGGATTGATACGATTTGACAAGAAGACTTTGTCAAACATCACTCACAGATAATGCCAATATCTGTTCCCAGATTCTGCTGTAATAGCCAGATGAGTCTGAATCCTCTGGGCAGCTTATCAATGACATCGCCAAGGTAATCTTGCTTAGTGGGAATATTCTATGGCTTGGTTCAATATTTCAGTGTGGTGGGAGGATCCAAGCGTGTTTTGTAGTTAACATGAGAGGCAGGAGAGGATCTGTAGGCAGCGCTCCCTGTTGTCCCAGGTGTAAGTGAACTAAGCGGAAACGGAAACACGCAGGGACGTTGCTTTAAAGTGTGGTTTGTGCCCACCTCTTTGAAGATGTGCAGCTGTGAGCTTCAAAAGACCAAACTCTGGACCTGAACCGAAGCGCCTCTTAGTGCAGAGATAGCATCACTTGCATGCCCCCTCTGTGATGAAATGTAAATAAACCAGTAGACACTAGGAAACACGCTATGGCGTCCAGAGTTCTACTTACACCAGCCTTACTTTACTGGGGAAATTACAGTTTCATAAGGAGGCACGGGACAATATGACCATCTTGTGTCACAATTATCCTGATATTCTTTAATTATGCTTAAAACCCTTAAAACAGTTCTAAACATACAATCACTTTAGCTTACGCTTTGTGCAGAAACAAATAGTTTGTATTGCATCACAGATAGGATACAGTGATAAACAATCTTTAATAAGGTAATAAATAAATGATGCGTAGCTCATCTCCCGGTCGTTTTTTAGTTTTGTATCCGTTGTATTTCCACAGGGTAAGTCAAACCTTCAGCCATGATGACAGGCTACTTTACATTATTGTCACTCATGTGAGTATTTTCAACATTCCCCCGATAATGGAATTTCACCATGATGATCTTATCCCGAGTGTCGTAATCGCAGTCCGACATAAAATCTTCCATCCTTCCATCCCTAACAGTAGGAGATACTTTCACTAGCTGGAAATATAACTTCCCTCCAGACGTGTTTTAAGATGGATGTGAAACACTGTAATTTGACTAACACTGTTAGTTAGAATGTGTTTCTGATATGGTTTTACAACAAAAGTAGTTCTAATATCTTGTTTAAAGCTTTCAAATTAAATCAATGGTTATGCAGATATGTGTCAGGTAAAACATTCAGCTACTTCACAGGAGGTGTCTCTTACTTCACTGTAAAGTCCAGAGTTTGTTTAGAGGAGGCTTCATGTTTCCACATCACACTTGTGTAAATTGAACATTATTTTCAATGAGCACAGAGAGTTTCCACTTTTCCAGTCAATGTGAAAATGGTGTCAAACTCTGCACATACATCATTCTACACAGTCAGGCTCAAACATTCAGCTGTAGGAAGAAGAAGAAACAGATTTTTTTTGTAATAGTAAAAGCTGTGTGTGATCAATGTTTCGATTTTTTGTTAACATTATACAATAAACTTTCTACTGTAGCAGTCATTGGATTTAAATTAACAGTTTGATCACATACAGTAGCATTCCCTCATCAACCTTAGGGGAAAAGTGTTATTTTTTACCTCATTTGCAGTCGTGGGTTACATCATCAAATGTATTTTCGATGTCTTCTGTCTCCCCGGAAACATTAATGTTTGCTCCGGGGGCAAAACTAACGTTTAAATCCAATTTTTCCACAAACCGTGCCGGCTGCACTGCAGCCGACTTAACTTACCTTCCAGTGAAGAGAGGGAGTGGAGAGGAGAGTTGCAGTTTGTGGAAATATTGGATTTTAGCAGTGGTTTGACAAAAATATTTTCATTCAGAGCACTGAGGTCACAAATGGAGCTACCATAGAGATTTACTCATGCTCTCAAGGCTAAGTTTCACCCACAAAACTGTTGTTTCAGGTCAGAATGATGCTGCAGGCTGTGACAGAAACAGAAACTTAACAAGCTCTTAGACCTAATGTCCGACTAGTACAAGTTGCTTTGGGATCAGGCGATCCAATGTTTGCATTTTACAGTTTACAGTTTAAAATCATAGTTAAATGATGATTTAGAAACACACTCTGAATATAATCACAGTAGTTTTACGAAAATCACCAAGTCTACTAGCTGCATTTACATTAATTAATATATATACACACACATATATATATATATATATATATATATATATATATATATATATTATATATATATATATATATATATATATATATATATATTATATATATATATATATATATATATATATATATATATATATATATGCTTGTTGGGGTCACAGCTGCAGCATATTTGTTTTCCAGTGCTGAAGCAGTTACAGCCAGCCACAGGGGCTTTCCATTACTCCAACTTTGTGGACTTCTCATGTAGAAATGGACTTGTTAAAAGACTCCGGACTGTCAGCTCATTCCTTAACCTCCATCCTCTCTGCCAGTCCAGTTACAGGGGTGCTTATCTTCTCATTCAGCCGTGAATATGCTGCCCTGAAATTGGCTTGGGGAACAAGGCACTAAAAATAGGGGGTTGGGTGACATTGATAATCTCTGCTAATGACACGTTAACAGTAGCTCGCTCCACAGGAGAGTGGCGGCTTTATCATGTGCAGCTGTCTAAAGCTGACAGTGTGTGCATCGCACTACCCTGGGCCGCTGCTTTCTGCTGATGAGTGCTACCTGAAATTTGGTGTGGGAATGTTTCTCAGCCTATTTGGAAATGTGGAGTCCACTGATATAATGTGCCTCATTATAAGTCTCTAAATCCAAGATGACAAAGGTAATGACTATTCATGAAGATATATTTTATTAGGTTTTTTTTTCTCTCCCTCTTCTTCCCCTCCAGGCCTTTGTCAGTGCCAAGCATGAAGGGGACAAGGTCATTGTGTTTGACAGGGCAAATGTGCTCTTTATCTTCAACTTCCACCCAACTAAGAGCTTCCAGGGCTACAGGGTGGCTGTAGACGTTCCAGGAAAGTATCCTTTTTGCTCTCATCTGTCGTGTCACCGCTCAATTCCGGTAAGTCTTCAGACATGGGCTTTCTTCCGACACGCCACAGTGGGCACCAACAGTGTCTCTCAGTGTAATGATGTCTTTGTTAGTTACTTCTTTTATGCAACAACATGACTAATTTAATTTATTTTAATCACTTAATGATGATATTTTAACCAAGCCAGGAATGAAGGGAGACAGAAATATAAAAATTGGAATTGCACGACCCATGTGAACATTAATACAGTTAAATACACAGAGAGAATATGAACCGTTTGGGGAACACTTTGGTCCAGATTGAGATAAAGTATGTGACCAACTTTTTAGTACAGACATTAATGGTCCCCAGTGGATAAATCTTATCATCTCTGCTTCTGTAACTTTTCATCTAACACCGCCAAAGTCCAAATTCCCACTTATCCAACACTTCATTACAGGAGGATCTCTAGAATGAATGACCACATTCCCATCAGATCAGCTGCATCCTAAGCCCCTTTCACACATGCAGTCTATCCCCGAAATGTTCAGGAACATTTCCTACATGGGCGTCTGAGTGAATGAGAGCAGGGACTGATATTCAGGGAAATCTATACAACCAATTTCCCATTTCAAGACCTAGTAACATTTCAGGGAAAATGCCAGCATGGCTATGTTGTGAATGAAAGCAGCAACTTTGCAAGCATGTAAAAGGTCACCTCCATCAGAATAAAGGTACTTTGAGGCGCAGCCAGCACACCAATCACAGGACTCGACTGATGACTTATATGAACCTACATTCTGTTCACAGCGTCTGTCTAGTTCAGTTCAGGCCCCCCCGATACTGTCCCGCCCCCTTCGCGAGGCCGTCCTCCACCCCCAGTAAGTTGCATCTGCATTGTATACTTCTCAGTAATGAGTACTGAATGCATAATACGCTTTTATCTGAAATGTAATATCAGACATTAGGTACTATTTATGTACAATAATTCAATAGGCTGCATATCCTGGCAGTCCGTACTGCACAGAGTTCTTTCAACTGGGGCCCGTATTAATTGTGTGAAGATTTGATATCATCGAGAAACTTCAGCCGACTTCCTAACTACTAATACATAACTGTTGATATGAGTTTGAGAGGGGAACATGGTTCAAAATGAGTGTACCAATATATTTGTTACTAAAGAGGCTGAAAAATTACCTTTGAGATGATCCATTCCTCTGGACTGAGCGGTGGATCAGGAATCTAATCTTTGTGTCCGACTTGTTTAAAGTAAATTTGATTTGTCAAACCCCCAGTTTTATTGGCAGCGATCTCGCCGAGGCTAAGACTTTCGTGATGTAACTTCAGCAGTCACTGCTGAGAGGAATATGAGTCAGTTGTTTATAGTGGTGTTGTTATGCTATTAGAGAGAAATAATAGCAGAGCCCAGTGATTCAGAAAGCTCTCTCTTTAGCAGCATTGGCTGTCTGTCTTCCCAGCAAGCAGCGCAGAGGAATTTAATGAGTCCCACAGTTGTGATTACAGCAGGCTTAATGATCAGGGATGTGAAGGGGGACAGAAAGCTGACAGATTTGTATTTATTATAATGGACATCACTCTCTTCTGGAGCCCAGTGAAGCTCATGCCAGCAGCTTCCCGGATGGATACGAAGCTGTGTTGCTTTTTCAGCTATGACTTAAATAATTTGATGGTGAGTCGAGACGCAGACAGAGTTTGTTAGTTTTGTCTGGATGGCAGCGGTTCAGATCACTGTCCATGAGCAGTTCCATCTTAAATCATGATGATTGGATTGGCTGACAGTGAGGCTGTGAAACAGCAGTTGTTGCTTTGATTTTGACATTATTTCTTTTGTCTCATTTGGATCCATGTGCTCATGCTTCTTTTGAATTAAAATGGTACAATACAACAAAGTTTTTAATACGGATCATCCTTATAATGCCATTATATTAACAAGCAATATGTTTTGCTGCATCGATTGTATTGTATTTTGCCCTGTTGTTGTTATACTTATTATTATTAAAGACAGTTATTATATTGTATATTGTTACGTAAATGTTGAGGTCATAATATAACTTATGACATTGGATATAAAACAGTACAATAAGAACATTTCAAATCTTTATTGCAAATGTTAATGATCATCAAAAAACAGAAAACCGAACATGTCATTAAACAGTATGTGAACAGTGAGACAAAATGATAATCAAGTTTATTTGATGATTAAAAAACCACACAAGTAACCCCTAATCTCCTAATATCATGCGTTAATTGCAAGCTTGTTTGATGTGCAGTAATTGTGCGCTCTGCCTCGTGTTTTCGGCTCTGCCTTGATGGGGTGAATCCTGGGCGCACCACTAATAGCCTTGCCGCAGTGTCTGTAACACCGTTTTTGAGGGTTTATTTTCATTTAGATGGAACCACATCTCTTCCTCCTGGTGCTTCTTTTGATGTTTAAGGAGAGGCCTCAGATACCGGGTGGGTTGAGAGAAAATGCAAATAAATGTGAGGGCAAAGCTCTGGCTGTCATTATACAGAGAAGCAGTAAACACATAAAGGCAAATGTGCTGTGTGTGTGTGAGGAAGGTAAATGCGTCGTGTGTACGAGGAGATGCAGATCCTCCGATGGGAATGTGTGCAGAGGATCCAATTAGGGGAGAAGACAGATGAAAGTGCCACTCAGAGGCAGAGGAGGTAAACAAGACAAGCTCAAAGAGTCCAAAAGTGCTTTTTCATTACACTCAGCTGTCATATACTTAAACTTTCTTCCACCTGTGTGAGGGTCAGCCATGTCACAGCGGAGCCCCACACCAACGCTGTATCTTGAATAATAGGCGGCCATACAGCTCACCACAGAAAATGGTTTCAACACAGGCTGTTATTTCTTTTGGCAATACGGCAAGTGCTGTATTATATCAAAAGGGTGGCCCTCTCTAACGAAAAAACCATGAAGCTACCTCCCGCTGCCCTCTGTCACATGCTGGATGGGTGCGTGTTGGTTTCGATGGATCTTCAGGTGGATTCTTAGTTTGCTTGTTAAAATAAAACTGGTAACACTTTCTATGAAGGCCACAGTTACAGTGCAGAGTAAGGACATTTGTTGTGTATTATAGTGATGCATTTATCATTTTTGACTACACTCATAAACAAGACTTGATGCTTTCTGATGCACTGTATCAACAATCATAATATACAATAGATTGGGACTTGAGTTTTTTACATGCAAGTATCTTCGATGCCCTTGCTATAGGTTGAATGATTAGTCTGATAAAACATTATGACAACCTATACACAACTTGATTATCAACTGTATTCAGGACTCATAGTATGCTGTCATTGCCCATGCATTGTACTATTATAGCAAACTAACGGTCCTGAATACAGTTGGTTGTTGAGTTTTTGTGTGTGTACAGTTCAGATGAGAACAGGTAGTCATAAAGTATTATTAGCCGCATAAGTCAACCTCTGTTTTATAAATAGTCAAGGGCATCCATGAGTCACACCTGTAATGGTTTCTGACTGATGTTACAGTGCATCAGAAAGCATCGTGTTAGTTTCTTTAAGAAGCGACAGTGCAAATTAATAAAACACGTTGTTATACATATGGGATGATGCAAGAATCAACCAAAAGGCTGTTTTTTTTTTTATCTGTGGTCCGCCAGCCAAGGTGTTGGCCGAGAAGCTTCCTGAAATACGACACAGCAAAAGACAAAAAGAGAAAAGAAAAGCAGGACAAAATAGGCCTCATGACAACACTGGGCACAAAACCAAACAGCACACAATACAGAATAACACAGTGCAAGATGACAGTTGTTGAGAATAATCAAACCAGTACTGATGAATGTACAACACATACAATATGACATTGCACACAAGCAGAACAATTACATAGTAATCAAGTTTAGTGTTGACTTTTTGTCAGTGTATTAATTAGCCATTGTTTTAATTGGTTACTAAATGTTTAGTCATCTAATGTGAAGTGTATTTCACCGCTGACTGACAAAAGGCACTTCAACATCTCCTTGCATAGTGAAACAATCAGTTTCAGCTCTTCTCTTGATAAACTGGTATTTTAATTTACTTACAACCTGTAATAGTTGATCTGTGTTTATGAATATGAATTATTATGAATGCCCTCATAAATCATTACAGATGTGGCTTTTGGGGAGGTATTTCCAAAAGCCTGTTCCTACGAAACTGGAAACATAAGCAAGATGTTGAGAGGCAGCACTTTGTGAAAATGCTTAGAATTCTGCATGATGTTTCAGTGTGTGTTATTATTTATACAAACTTAAAATAAATACAAACCAAAAACAAAAAAAGTTTTTTTGCCGATGCTGTTCAGATGTGTTGCAGCTAAACCACCGCTGTGGTTTTTATTATCTGGGGTAAAATATCAAGGTCTGCTGTCTCTACAAGGATAAATAACAACTCAACTCTATGTAGCCATCATCTTTCAATACAAGTCCTTAGTTGGCTGCACATTGACTGTTTGGCCTCTTTTTCAAACAAGCGTTTCTTTTGCCTTTTCTTGTCCTCTTTTGAATGTGTTTTTTTCTTTCCTCTCCACGAGGAACAGGAGAGAAAGTGAAGCAAAGCACCTCTCCCAAAATGTTAGCCATTAAAATGCAGTCAACGTCAGCTTTTCGACAGGCACTCAAACCATCAGTGTTTTTTTATTTTTTGTATTATTTTCCTCCGACTCGGGGTGGACACATTCTTTAGGCACCGGCCTTTATCTGGTTGGTTAGAGTATTTGAAATCCCAGTTGGATCCTGTCATGAAAGCTGTACCTGTCGGAGCAGATTGGTCTTTGATTTACACTGTGCCAATATTCAGTGGAGATTTTGTCAGGTCATCATTCTCCTTTTCTGTCTGAGCCGTTCCTTGAGTGCCATTTGGAATAATTCAACTGCAGGTGCCGTGACACTAACTAACCACATTTTAGAGTGAAATACACATCGTTGTGCAAAGCTAGCAGTAATTTACCCTGATATTATCTCAAATCTACCACATGAGGTTTCTGAAAAAAGGAAAATATTCATCTAATTTTTCTTACTTTACCACAGTGTGCTGTAAGATACATCAAGATGGATTTCATAAACAAAGCTGCATTACTTTTCTGTGCGAGTTGTAATTCTACCAGATATCACCCGCAAGCAACCTCATCAATCCAGAGGCTAATCCATGATCAGACATTTTGTTGTGACAAATAGAGGAGCTGCTTTTATTTCAGGCATTCAAGGAGCAATCCAGTTTATTGAAACTTGAGTCTTATTTTTGTAGTTTGTTGAAGTTCAGTTCTTTCGATTGTGTTGATATAATGAGGATTATGCTTGTTTTCAGGTTCATTCTTTCCACACCCACAATGTTTCCACACCAGTTCTGCAAGTGTTTTTGCAACCATGGCCATGCTGGAGACAGTGACTGTATATGTGACATCACACGCTTAGGGAAGTCCTGATGGTTCATTTAAAGGCACAAAGCCAAATTCTAATGGCTGATAAAGGACGCACCAGAACAGACATGTTATACGATACATAGACTATAATCTGCAGGTCATCACAACCCAAACTTCTAAACTAACTACTGACATAACCCCATAAATCGCAACACAAAACCCCATGTCTATCAACAGTAATATCATATCAGTCTCTGGCTCACACACAACTATTGGCCCCCACCGCCTCAGATGGAACATCAAAACACAAACACACTGTCAAAAAAAGCTTGGCCAAGTCTCATCTTTCCCCAACAGCTCAATAAATTCAGAGTAAGACAACAAATCATGCTCTGGAGCGATTTGCAGCTTATACATGTTTGCATCAGTGTGGAGCAAGAAAATAGTTCAAACAAATTACAGATTGAAGACAACATTCTGTAACATTAGTTTAAGGTATTTTCTCACTCATACACTCATACAGTTAAATGTACAATATGTAATTTTCTCCGTTATTGCGCTGTCAAAAAAAAACATTTTGATTGGAATTCAGGAAGTATTAAGATTCAAACTAATACGGTTATGACATGGACTTATTTCATCATGGACTGTTTCTAAACTGCAATCATTGAAAGTGTTCTCGCAGCATCTAACAGCCTGGTTCACACAGTCAAACCTACGTTCTTAATTAGTAATCCAAAATCCACTGGCACCCCGCCTCGCATCAATAAAACCCCTCTCAGAAAACTAATCACTAGAAAAGCAAGACGGAGACTGTTTGCACACATTTACGGTGAGTGTGATAGGTGAAAGATGATCCAGGAAGTCCTTCTGTAATTAATAATTTCGATAAAATATTTAATTAATTATTACAATAAATTATTAATTTCGTTTTTACAGTTTCACACCTGGCATTGAGTTCAGCAGTACATAGCAGTTGAGCCCTCTGGAGCAATAAGGATTTTTATCTGTATAAATTATGGTCATATGGAATCATAATTTCAAAATAAGATAATAATGTAATGGATTGGATTTTTATGGCGCTTTTCAAGACACTCAAAGCATGCAAGTATGACAAAGGACAATCTAGATGTCTTCATACTTGTAGCAATGGAACAACAGTTTTTTAAACAGTGCTTTAAGGTGTCATGTTGTTCATATAATGTGACAGACAGCCATTTATTTTGGTATTAATCGTCTTCACGGGTCTCACTTTACTTCAGCTTTTTTAGATTTAGCTGCTGCTTGGCTAGACTGGTCTTTTTATTCCTCTGTGACAGAAACTGTTTCTACCATTTTTTTTTCCACTCTGATGTAACTCGCACCAGCTGAGCAGAAGGCAGGGAACGGTCTCCTCTGAAAAGGCAAGATACGGTATTTAGAAAGCTTACGAGGCCAAGCCACATTCTTCAGATGTGCACACACATCTCGCTCAGCTCTTGTTCACCCACGCCAGGGTGCTATTACTTTCATAAAGGCAGAAAAAAACGACAGGCTGATGGAGCAACTAAGTGGTGGCTTGGTCTGCAATCATGGTCATGGCCAGATTGTTTTCAGGTCATCAATGGCTCTAATCACCGAGCTTCGTACTGCCTTCTTTTCTTTCACTTCATTGGGCAAAATTGATTGTGTTCTTAAATCTTCCCCTTCATTCGCAAAGGCTGTATTGATTACAATACTTTACAGCTGAACTGCAAGCGGTTGTTACGGCCGTCTGTAGCCACTAACAAAGACGTAATCGCTCAAACCTTCCAACTACCAATTTGCGCTGGTGCTCGCTTCCTTGCAGAGAAGTTTGCCAGGGAACTCTGAATTACTGTAACTATGTCTCATTTCTAGCTGTGTCGCAGACGTGCACACATGCAATCCACAAGACTGGAAATTGCACAACAAGCGGCGCGAAGCAGCACTGTAGTAACACTAACACTCCAAATTCAGTGCACAAACATAGTCAATACAGTGTTGGAATCACTTAATGTTGAGGTTTTTATTGTTTGTATAAGCAGGATTAACCTTTGAAATCACATACTGTATCTCCTCAGTTTCCCCCGAAGCATTATAAGAGCATTTCCATATTCTCTGGAAACCGTCACAGCAGAGCGAGTTTGCTCTGTCAATAAAGCACCAGAGAGTCTTGATAGAGCAGAGGAGCTGTGGAGGAGGGGTCTTCCTCCCCAGTAGAAACAGTGCACCGAGCAGCGCTTCTTTTTAATCATCGCTATCAAAGCAGACAAGCAAGCAGCAAAAGCGGAATTTTCCCGGCTGCGGGGCAGAATGAGGCAGTGTTTAAGGATCACACTCCAACTCCAGAATATTGCCTATGGGGAGATAAGGTGATTATTCAGCCAGCCAATTAGGGGCCTGTTTGCATGTTTGCTCCTCTCTCCTGGTGTTTGTTGTAGTGCTGCTCCTTACAGCTCCTGTCCCTGAGAGACAGGAGTAAAGAATGCACCGCACAGATGTTTATAGGTTTTTACACTATGCATGGACATCAGGTACACGTGTAGGCTACCAAGCATTTCTGAAAAGACGCGAGGGAGTCTGCAGAAAAGTTTCACATTTAAGTGTATATTTATGTACATACTTGTCAAAGTGCACTTTCTTGCATTTTGAATCCGGCATTTAAAAAATCTTAAGTATTTCCTCTGACATTAATAACGGCCTTGTAACTGATTCCGACATCTATCCTGTTTTTTCTTTTTTTCTTGTTTTTTTTGTCAAGCAAAAAGATGGGGACCACGCTAATGTCAAAGGGAGGAGGAGTTTTCTGGAAGTCTCCCTGCATAGTTTCTCAACACTTAACTCGAAGCTCTATCCAAACAATTCAGATATCACGTTCGTCGTTATTCTCCATTTCCCCCAGCTGAAGGGCATAATTCATCACGTAATCGATTTGATCCCGCACTTTCGTTAAGAAGGTGAATATTATGCTAAAGCCCTCACTGGAGCATATTGTGTCATTTACATATTCTATCTCATGCAGTGTGTCTCTGTCTCGGTTCCTCTTCAGGAACACATATATTTCATGAAACTGTGGTAACATTATTATGGAAGCTGCCATAATGTGCTCCTTTTTCGGTGTCTGAGCGTTCTTGTTCAGAAGCACAGCAGAGAGGTTGTGAAAAACGTATGACACACACATACACACACACTACAGACACCTCGACTATACATGATCAAAGTTTTTTTTGACCATTGAACTGTCTCAGTGCAGCGAAGAACCACCACCACACTATCTTTCTCCATGATATGTTATATTGTTTTACGACTCCGATTTTTTCTTACCTTTTTTTTATAATGAGCCAATGATAAAGACTCTTCAATGGCAAAGTAAAAACTATCTATTCATGTAGGGATGGGACTGCAGAACCGGTCGCAAATTGTCGGATTCATTAAAAAACATATGCCTTTGAACTTATCATTTCCATCCGTGTCTGCATTTTTCTTTGAGTTTCGCATTGCAAAACAATTTACGTCAAACTCATGTACTGTATCTCCCCCGCTGGAAGCTTTTTACATAGAAGGAGTAAAGGCAGAGAGGGTGAAACGGTCTAAAGCATGGCATCATTTTCCAATGAAAAATGACACCAGTGCTCATTGTAACGTTTGTAAAATGAGAATGGAAACATCAGCAATATATTGAAGCATTTTTGACACGACATTACAATGCAACATGGGCTTAAATTGACACTTAAGGCATGGTTGCCACTCCTTCCAAATCCAGTTGCATGTTTATTACTAAGGATAACTTCTTCTATTCAAATAACAGGTGTCACGTGGGCAGATTTTCTCTTTGATGAAGAAAAACTAAAACCTAAATAAGAACAAATACTGTTCAAATATTTTTCAGACTGTGGCTACAGGTAGGTTCCTGGTTACAGCCATCTCAACTAAAGTTGATCAGGAATCAATAAGGGAATCAATAGATTAGCAAATACCGTAGATCTAAAAAATATATAGTACAGTGCCTGTTTAAGTAAACTTCATATCAGATACTTAGTCTTTTTGCTCAAGAACTAATCTTATGGATGACATCCTCTTTTACCTAGTTATATCTTATTTTGGTATAAGACGTTTACTCCAGTACGTCCTCTAGATACTTTTTACAAACCTGTTTTCGACGCAAAGTATTCAGTATTTCCAGACGTGCAGGGCTGGATTCAGTGTTAGGTCAATATCAGACCTAAATGCAGAGAAACCGTCTGGTGCCTATACTAAATATTAAGCTGAGTGGGAGGAATACTGTGGCATTTGTATTTTATGTGTCATGTGTCTTCTGCGTAATTTAGGTCCATTTAAACTGATTTGCTCTACCTTTGACATAAAAAAAGGTCCCTCTCCCTGATCTTTGTCAAAAATAGTTTAATTATTCTGCTGTGATTCAGTGTTGTAAAACCACAAAACATGAAAAAGTCCCAGATGAGTGGGTACTTTTTATAGACGCTATTTTTTGTGTATTTGTTGTCACTCATTTGGATCACTTTTGGGTCTGATTCATTATTTATGCGGTGAATTAGATGAATTAGACAGGCAGGCTGGATGGATGGCGGAGCCTCGGCTGAATCACTTTTGTATTTATGTTCATTTCAGGCAGCGTTCTCTTTGTCTGTTAGGGCTCCGCACTGTCACTTTGTAGTGCTGCGGAGGGGAGATGAATGCTGATGGATGTGAGGATTCCAATGAATATAAACCAGCTGAGCGATGCTAAACCGAGTCTGCCCACCAAAAGCACTGGTGATAAAACCTTCTCTTGTGCTTCTTATGTCTTAGATCTTATAATCTAGTTTCCCACTGCTATTGCGCCTTAACCTCAATCTTCGTCAGATACAAAATCAAGCTGGATTCAGATATGGCTCAGTATGGTGGTCACGGACGGCTGGACCACAACACAGAGTTCTTCACAGAGGCCCAGCCTTTCAACGGACGCCCCAACTCCATGCAGGTAAATATTTCTTTTGACTCATCAAAGGTCATTGTTGTTGAACTTTTGCTGAACGTCATCAAGTCCTAAATATGAAGTGCACTCCAATTATAAGTCCAGGGCCATTGTAGTCAAGCCCAGTCTCTACATCACTTTTCCAATAGCCTATGCTGTATCACCATCCCACTCTGCATACTAATTCTAACAAGGTTGGAGGGTGCTGTACGTTCACACAGGCAAAGTGACAAAATTAAGTATGCTCAAAAATGTCAGCATGCATACTAAATGATTTTTGAGTGCGCTGTTGATGGACACCATTGTCCCGCAATGCAGTGCACATATGTAATGGAGGAGATGCTCACGGCTGCAAAACATCAAAAGCACTTGTGGGCGGTGATGAGACAGCTCCAGAAATATCTCCTGAAAAAATGAAGGATTAAAAGTTTGGACAAACACTTTCTCTTTCCCATTGTTGTGTGACTGATTTCTTTTGCCAGTAGCGTTACAAACTTACGACTCACATAATCTCCCATTATTACAACTTTAATTATGCAAAAGGGACATTCATTTCTTGTGTACTAATGACAAAACACCTTTATATGTGTAGATTTAGGGCACAGCTTTGGACTTACAAACCTTTTTAGGTTTGCTGGTGTCATGATCCGGGTGTAGACTTTTCAGAAAGAAGACTGGGCAGAATTTGGACTTGTCATAGCAGGAAAAGCAGTTTCCGTAATGAATAACATTAACAAAGATTTCTGTTCCGTTACATGTCCCAGTTAACCTCACTGGGCTCTAACCCGAATCCCAGTACCTGTATCCAGACACTGGCACACAGAAACAAAATGCAGCCATGATTATCATTTTTAGCTGCGCAAGGTTCATTGGAATTCCAAACCCGGGCCTCATGTTTATATGTTTTGGTGTGTAGACGAGTTTTGGAGCTGGTCCAGTAGATTGCCTCAGCCGACAGCCACGGCACATGTTGCAATGGCTGACACTTAATCTTTGAGGGTAACTTCGACCGTCAAAGTAAATCCAATGAAAGTGCTTGTTTTTGCCACTGACAGGCTGAGGCTGTTTTTTCAAGTGTCTGGCGACATTATGGATTCCTACAGAGATAGTTTAAGAACAAAAGCTTGTTGGTTTAATGTGAAATAGGCCCTGCATTGCTCTCCCCAAATCCACCAGACTCTATTTACAAAACAGTCATTTTAGCGTTGTTAAAAACAGCGTTCATTCAAACTCAAAAGAAACAAAATAAAACTTGGCAATCTTTCCATTGTTCCAATAAGCACCAACTCTGGTTTGGTGGTATTAAAATAAAATATGTGCAGAGGAGCGAGAGGGAGGTCAGACATCAGTGAAGCAGCCAGCTGAGGCCATCTATGGACCCATTCCAAAACTTTATGTACCTGTTAGTAATTTACCCGCCAATTGTAGGGCTCAGCTTTACAAAGAAAAACTGAACACCTGCTGAAGTATATTATTAATATTTTGTTACATCTGTGTTTTTGTGATCGTTTACTATGAGTTCTTAGTCTGCTGGCTGGACTTTCTCCTACCAGTGAAAAGAGATATGTCTAATTGCTTCACATTCTTGTATATCTGCTTTGCTGTACTGCCAACACGCGTGATGTTTGCATATTTACCCGTTTCTGTGCATTCATCATGTGGATACTGATGGTTTTACAGTAGTTTATGCAGTCCTTTATGCAGAAAAAGAGGTTTGCACGCACTCTGGCTGGTATGATGAAATAGCCGTCAGTGTGTGATTGTTTTGTCCTTTAATGTTTCATTCAAATCAATTTACTCAGCCTGAAATGAAGTTTTTAGTGAGAGGATCCTTTAGAGCCTTTTTAATGAGCTTTAAGTGTGTAGTCTTGAGAAAGGGTTGCCTGTTCTGGCACAAAGCCATCATCTCCCTGGTCTAGGCCTCTTAGCTTAACCACTGCTCTATAATTCATTATCTTCCTCATTAATATGATTAGCTTTTAACGCCAAGTCCAGAAAATGATCAAATATGACTGCACTCAACAAAAAGAAAAAGAGGCTGGATCTGTCTATCAGGGGACGGTTTTCGCTGTTTGTAGTTCCTCCACAACATTAGTCTTTGTTTGTGGATATCATATTTGGCTTCTGTGCCTTTCATTCCGCTCATGCTGGCAGTTATCCTGGAGTCATCGAGCGTTATGCGAATCAGAAAAACCTACAGAGCTTTCAGACTCTCTGGCAAACAATGTGCATTATTCATGGTGTTAGAACTTACCTTTTCATGTGAACGCCTCTTAAACTCGCACAGCATCACGTAGAGGGAGAAAAATATCTGGAAGAATGAACCAGTGGGCTTCCATCATGGAGACTGCTTTAGGCTAATAGAATGAACTGGGTCGGTCCTTGAAGTATAGAAAGAAACACCGATATGCATTTTAAGCAGCGTGCTCGAGGATCTTCCTCGTGTTTGCCTCCGTCTTTTTTTTTTTTCCCGATAAATTTTTTTCTTGATTAAAATGCTGAAAGGCAATAAGATGTTTATGAATAAGGTCAGGGATGAATTAGTGAGGATCAGCACCGATACCCAAGCACTCCAACTGTAACTCAGCTGATTGCATGTGTTAGATCTTATGTTAATGAATCCAATTAATGCGCGAGGACAGTGATGTCTGCGAAGTGGTCTGCACAGTCATCCTTCATCTCCTCCTCTGCTTTTTTTCCAGTGTGTTTAGCAAAATGATAGGTATCTCCAGGCAGCACATTGAAGCTGTTTTAGTTAGTGCCAGCGTTGACATAGCACCTGATGAGGTGTTTGTTTATCTGAACTCATCTTGAACCACCTCAGATCAATACTAAAAGTGTTCCGACTAGTGGATGGGGGATATTACTATATATTAAGAGTTGGATGGCGCACTTTTGTTTATCAAAAAATGTGTTTGGCAAAGCTCAAGCTGCAACTTAGAGCATCAATCGAGCATTATTTAACCCCGGTTAAAGAGTCTCTTCCTCTTTCTCGCACACACTCATCTTCCGCCGTATTAGCTTAGGTTTCGTCAGTTCAGGACTCAAATTCCACATTCTCTTAAATCTTTTCTCACTCTTATTAATTCAAACATCACTGCCTCACCCATGTCCCTCTCGGCCAAAATGTGAAGTTTAGTTAACAAGTCATCTGCTAATGTTGGCACCGGCGTGGATTAATGGGGAATGAAAAGGAGTGAAGGGAATAGAGCTGACAGGGGTGGAGGAGGCAGGGTGTGGACCCTTCTGCACATACTGTATCCCCCTTTATAGGCAAAGAAATTGCACAGTGGGACTGTAGTCTTGCATAGAGATGCTGCTTCTCCTCCTCCTCCTCCTCCTCCTCCTCCTCACACCTACCTGGTTTTGACAAGAATATTCAGACAAGAGCCTCTGCGGGGGCTGCAAAAAGGTGCCCACACCATCCATGTTTTATTTAACAACTGTTGCTTTCAAAGTCTGCGCAAACTTCTTCTCTCTTGTCTTTTTAATGGGACTCCAGCTGCCTTCTTACGGGTCCATAATAAACTCTCATATCCTCCATGAATGTATCACACAGACTGAGAATAGAACTGGATGACGCCAGCAATAGAAAGTCAAGAGCTAATGAGCTGTATCAGCTAATAAGAACAACTTAGAAGAATAACATTTGGGTTGCCAGGTTGTGAAAAAAATAACTTCTGATGTTAATCTTTTATCCTCGTTGATAAAAGAATTAATTGGACCAGCGTTGTAATAAGTCATCAGTAATGTCGGTACAAATGTTCACAGAGTAATTAGTAAAGGTTCAAAAGGTTCTCTTTTTCTAATAAGCAGGTCTGCAGCTGTAAATGTTTCATTATTTCCAGTCCAGATGCTAGGACTTACATAAGCAGTGGGCCACCAGAGAGAAGATGCAGTATTTCTAAATAGTTGTTACAGTTATTCTTAATGCCTGTACTAGATCAGATTGAGACTTATTTGGGTTGGATAAGTCATGTAATAAAAACTATACTGGTGGAGTCCTGAGGAATAAGTGTCACAGCCTGAGGAAAGCAGCTGCTGTAGTCTGGTCGTACAGTACAGCAGTAAAACAAAGTTTTGTTTCACCATCATCATTAATCTTACATAACCACAAATAGATAAATATCCTCATCACTATGCATCCTTCAAAGAGCTGCGTTTGATAAAAAGAGAAGCAGTATTAAAATTGTCTTCCTTTCAATTCCTTTCAAAACAAATGCTGTTCCAGCATATCAAGATCATTATTATGCGAGACGTAGGGGCTCACACCGCTTTTGTCCACAGGAGCCGCCATTTATCGTCAAAAAATAAAAGTTCCATGTAGCTGCTTTAAATGATTTATTTACCATTTATTTACCGCCTTATTTAAACCTGTTTTTATTAAAGCTTAGCAGGAGATGTTGCCAAAAGATCGTGTTCCAAGTTATTCACATTTCAGAACTTGTAAGTGTTGCTGCTAAGTAGGTGATTTAAGATTAAAGTATCTGTGCCTGAAATAAAACGAGCTGCATTTATTTTGTCTTACTAATTGTTCAGATCCATGTCAGTGACTAATTCTAATTTAAATGCAAATAACAGTTTTGGGTTGTGACGAAGCACACTGTGAAAGGATATTTAGTTTTAACAATAACTATTAGATAGACCAGTGATTCCCAAAGTGGGTGTAACAGCACCCCGGGGTGTCCTGAGGTCAGGCGAAGGATGCCGCAAGATTTATCATATCGTTGTTTAATTTATTCCGTGTTTTTAACAAATCAGCAACTTTAACATTAACGATGTTTGATGTCGTGTTCTCGCACAAATTAAAACGGCGTACCTGTTGTCATAGCAACACAACATATTTCCTGCTCAGGAGTTTTTCAGAAGCTCAATAGTCACAAAAATAGTGCCTGTCAGAGCAGGCAAAGAAAGGTTTGAAAGGTTTGACACGGTCAACAGAGCTCAAAGAAACGCTGATACATCTGTGAGCCCTATACATCATATTCTGAATGTTTGATGTCGCATTGTCCGACCTGGTTCACATGAAAACAAGAAACTGCCTGTCAGTGGAATCTCTCCAGCATCAACAGCCGGCTCACATGTCCCGTGTCCAAGTACACTTTAAATATATGCTCGTATTAGTGTATTTAACTGTATTCGTTGTTTATTTTACGTTAAATATTATTCTATATCTGCAGATCCCAGATGGCTTTTTATTCTTAGTGATTGAGGAAGGGCCTGTATTATTTAACTTACATGGTTAGAACCGATTTTTGCAATAACAGTATATCAAAAGACAATGTGAAATCAATGTGAAAGGAGACGCTTCAAGTCATAAACCTTCAAAGAATTATCACCCAAATCTGGAGCTCTCCTTGGCTTTCCAGGGCTTTATACTGAGTTTTAGCTCATTGTTCAGCTGTCTGGTCGGTAGATTTACTGTTTTGATTCATTCTCACCACTGTCATAAATTTCAGCTGCACAAGGCAGCTGTTTTCTCAGTGAAAAAGCTCTCGGAAAAAACACCCACCGTACACTTCTTGCCAGCCCCGAACAGACAGACACAGTTAGCGACTAGTTGGTGAACACAGTGAAGCGTTTAGCTGCTAAAGAACTCGATAATTTTCTCTGAAGCTGGTTGAGACCACAGTAGAGACCAAGGATGCTGATAAACTGTTCACTTACATTCATCAGGCAGACTGAAACATGACTCCAAATGAAAGCTAATGTGGCTTCCCAACTGCTGGTAATGTAAATAAGCCGGTTCACAATATTAGCTTAAAGAGGTGATGATATGCCAAGGCTGTTTTCACAGCTTGTTTCATCAGCCCCCAGTGGCCAAACAAACTGTAGATATTAATGTAATATTCATATAATGTAGACTAATGTCATTTAATGTGATGTTACTTCATTAAATCCAAAATAAGGTATTTAACAGTGTAAACATGTGCGTATATTGAGGTTTAAGGACAAGAAAATCAGCAAAAGTAATTCTGAAAAGATACATAATATAAAATACAATTTGCCCCAATTACAATATCCTTAATATATTACATTATACACAATGAATAAGGTTATGTTATCAATAGCAAAAGAGACAGCACTCAGGCTTTTATCTATTTACCCCTGGTAATACGAAGAAAATGAATGTTTCATCAGCTTAGAAGCCATTAAGCTGAATAAAACAGATGAAAAATGCACTCCTCTTTTTATGCAAATAAAAACTGCTGCAGCCAAGCCTTCATCTGAAAGAACTGACAACTTGATATGCTCAGCTGAGCAATTCATGAGAATATTCCACATCAAGAAGGAAGACTACTGCAATTTAGCGATTACAATTTATTCATTTAGCAAGACAAAAATCTTAAATAGTCCGGGACTTCAATTTCAAAAGAGAAAAATAATGGATTTTAGTTTAACTTCTTCTGGAATTCGTCACATTTACAGTTTTGCTTGAGCCTTATAATGTCAAAGACATAACGCTGAGAAACACTGATGAATAATTAGCCGCCTCAAAACCGTTTGATAGCTAAACTTTGCATGCATCAAAGAGGTTGTCTCCTTTGACAGTCTCACAAAAAGAAATTAAGCTGACGTGAGGAAGAAATAGAAGTGTGGGAAATGATCAAACAACGTACATTTCCTTCAGAAACATCTGAGGCCTGCTGTTGAAGTCTGAGTTAACGGAGCAAAGCTGTGACAGGACGTTGAGGACCTACTTCACGCCTTAGATACATACAAATATAGCACATGCTACCAAATCCTGCATATAAAACATGCACAGTATACATTTGCTTGCATTATGCACATCATTTATCAAATGTACGATATAAAATAAAATAAAGCTCACTTTAAATTGTTTGTAGTGTACATTTTCACATACATTTAAATTCTAGACACTTGACTCAGAAAAGTTAAAATTTCTTATTTTAACAAGTTTTTTTTTTTTCCATTTTACACGAATCAAATGTGTTACAAGGATTTTATTTATATTAGTAACAGTCTTGTAAGCTCTCTAAGTAAAAAATATAATCTGTATCATTTCAGGGTTTAAGGTAATACTTTTTTCATTATGCAACAAAGTGTTGCATAACTAAAGGAAAGTTTGCGAGTTCCTCTGTGCCACACAAACATAGAACATTATACAGTTATTTATAGACCTGTTAATATAAACATGTAGTGCATTTTTTTCATTTCCGTTGCCATTGCCATTAACAAGATGGTGATATGACCGGCATCTTCACATTAAAAGTTCAATATCTGGAAACTGTGTTTACATCAGTGATGTAAACACAGAGTCCAGCTCTCCTCCGCTCTTTGAATGCAACAGCTTGATGTGTATAAATGTTGGTATCCAGTACCAACATACGTACAGTATAATTTATTTCTTTTTTCCCAACTGTTACTCCCCTTTTCCCTTTACCTACATTTAAAAACCCGTAGGAACAGGTCAATATTTTACTTATTTCTGTACATGAAATTAAGTTCAGAGGAATTACAAAGTAAATGTCAGGAAATTACACTTTAAATTGTGGGCAACTTTGTTAAGTTTTACAAAAAGTTAATACAATCAATAAGACGGCAGTTGTGTAGAGAATCAGACGTTTAATTATCGTTTAATTGAGTCTTCTTGACTCAGTTAACCATCCCAGTTAGGTTTTATTAGCCAGTCAGCCATCCTTGGTCTGCTTCAAGTACAACCTGCATGTACAGAAGTGCTTAAAGGGGGTTGATCCTTGTTAAGTGAGTAATGGAGCCAAGCAGAGACATGTCTGGAGACTTTAAGTGCACAGATAGTCAGGCTGTGCTCTCGCCAGTAGTCCGGGTCAGGAGACAGAAACTGAGTGGATGATATATTCCTGTGAAGCACCTCATGAATCCTTCATCAGTGCGTTTGAACATTGATCAGATTGAGTATTAGCCTGAAGGCTGGACTTGAGTGAGTAAAAAAAAATCTAAATCCTCACATGAGAGGGTGATCGGGGGCGAGACAAAAACATCCATGAGACAAAAGAAGTAAAAAAAGGGACAAGTGGCTAACTTGTCCTCTAATTCAGTACATGAGCTACAAAAGCAAATTGATTACTCTTCATTTCAGTTTTTTTTTGTTCTGATATTAACACAAATACAAATGCACAGTACAGGAACTGCTGGTGCTGGTTTTAAATACTGTTGCACGGACCTGAAAAGTGACTCACCTACTCCGAATGAGTCACCAGAAAACAGCAGAGGCTTTATAGACATATACAGACAAATCCAGTCAAATGCTCGAAGACCTGGGCGGCCTGTTAAACATTGCACTCACAAAACATCGACAGCCTTGTTTCTGACATTATGCCCAACAAATACAGAATATTGGGTTATCAGATAATCTGATCTGTATTAGATCATAACACACATTACAATAAAACATAGAAACACTGCAGACATCATTTATAGTAATTCTGTGTCTCTTCATGGTCTCTGTCTCTTTCACATAATTTTTCATCTCTTTGTAGTTGTCTTGTGTCTCTTAATGTTAATTTTGCATCTTTTTGTAGTTGTTCTACAACTCTTTCTTGTTACTGTTTTCTCTTTGTTGTTATTATGATTCTCTTTATTGTTCTTTTGCTTCTCTTTGTTGTTGTTTTGCACCTCTTTGTTGTTGTTTTGCTTGTCTTTGTTGTTGTTTTGCAGCTCTTTGTTGTTTTGCTTCTCTTTGTTGTTGTTTTGCTTCTCTTTGTTGTTATTTTGCTTTTCTTTGTTGTTGTTTTGCTCCTCTTTGTTGGTATTTTGCTTCTCTTTGTAGTTGTTTTGCACCTCTTCGTGGTCATTCTACGTCTTTCTGAAGCAGTCTTACATTTCTTTGTGGTTGTTTTGTGTCCCTGTGGTTGCTTTGCATCTCTTTTGGATGTTTGACTTAAAAAAAATAGATGTTAACAGTTAACAGTTACCAGAGGTTCAGAAAAGGTTCTTAGCCCATGCCTGATATGCCCATTCAATAATCCACCCACGACACTTAGAATCCATCTACTGTACCTTCTGGTAGGGGGTCAACACCACCCTCTGGCCCCACCCTTGGCTTGGAGATCTACAGGTTGAAGAGAGATGATCTTCCCAATAGTAAAGCAAAATTAACTTAAACTGGCTCCATATTGTACATCTACATAATAAAACAAGGCACCTCCAAGCCCAGGCTGAACCCATGTGTTTAGATTTAAACTGAATAAAGGTCTTAGATGCTTGAAAGAACATACTAGTGTGTTTGCAGCATTAGCTCCTTAACTAAATCTATGTGCACCTCAAATGACATGAAATGTTTGGTTCTTTTCACCAGAGGAGCCATTGACCTCCATATATTACCATGACATTGCATGATTCAAATCTACTGGAAGACTTCTAAGAACTGCTCGAGTTGTATAATCCTTTACACTGAACATAAAGACTTTATCATTTTTGTCAGTTCCATACTGAGTGGAAACGAATTGTAATGTGAAATATTTTCTCCCAGTTATAAGTTATAATGGGGAATATAGGATATCTTATTCATAACACCTTTATGTTTTTTAAGGAGCAATATGTTAATTAGGATGTCTCCCACTAATTGTTGTGCCAACACGAGGGACTTAATGCTGCACTTTCCTCACAGATTAATTTAGAATTTGTCACCATTGCTATCTATTTGCTGGAAATAAAAGCTGTTGACATATTCCAGGTTAGGCACAGTGGTAGCTTTTGTCTAAACAGGTGCAGTGATTCATTCTGTCTTCCCTTCTCTCTGCGGTGCTTCTGCATGGAGACTCTCCCACTGTGACTGTTTAATTAGTCACCAATGTCTGTGTCAGTGTTACAGCGCCGGGCTGCTCGACTCCCTTGGTGACAAACTGTTGCCAAAGAAACACATCCACAGCGAGCTGAGATCCAATGATGCCGAGGGGCGGCTTGAAGAGTTCAGGGGGTGATTGAATTGTTTACAGCTCTGCTCTCTTTTTCAGTTTTCTGTTGGGAAATATAGCATCATTTATGTCTGCTCGGCGTTTCCTTTGGCATAAATCTGAAATGACTAATGGTACACGGTGGCTTCTTGCCTCCAAATGACAGTGTGAATATCAAAAGGATTGATCAAAGACTTTATTAGCTTCACCGCTCCAAACTAACACCCTCACTAAGATTCCTTTGTAGTGAATATATAAGGAATCTGACATTTCCAGCCTTTTTTTTTCCTCATGGTATGCTCATTTTTGCTGACATGTTTTTTTTTTCTCTAGTCCACCAAAACTCAAGAGGTTCTTTCAGCTCAGTTTAAGCCCACATGCAGATTGCATCTTCACAGAATCCCAAATTTATAGCTGACGCACCACCAATACATAAAGCTGATGAAACACACAGTTATTGCATTAATTGGAGAGTTCGGAATCGAAAAATTAAGATTCTTTTTATTGCCCTCCTTTTTTAAAAATATATTGCTCATTTGGGGGATCTTTCACTTGAATTCACAAGCTTTGAATGCAGCCTAATGAAACAGATAAAGTCACTGATCAAGAAATTTTGCAGCACCAGCTACGCCAGGATGCATATCCTCCACAGCTCAGAGTCTGAAATGAGATGCCGCGGCGCCGATTCAGCGGCACAACTTTCAAGCAGGTGTGACTCCTCTCCTCACGCTGATCTGCTGACTCCACTGCCACCCAGAGGTCTTAATGCTGCTGCAACAGTCACACTTTGATTATACTTCTCTAACCTTGACGGCCCTCTTCGCTCAAGGCTGTTGTCAGGTGTTTGTGTACTGTCCCCTCTGAAGAGTTACTTTTCTGCTCAGATCTGAATATCCCTCTGAGTACACCCTCCCCCCCATCCTCTTCTTTATCCTCCGCTTTATTTGGCCATCATGTCGTCCTTGATTGTGAGAAGCGATCACATCAGGACACCTCCATGTCTGACTTCTAAAAAAGCCTGCAGATTCAGTAATCTCCCAAATCAGTGATCTTGTTAACATCATTAATCTTCAATTGTCATCTCACTTTTCTCCCTACTTTCTCCCCTGCCTTTGTCTCTTTCTCTCTCTCTCTCAGGTTTACATCCCCTGCAGAACAGCTATTGTCCTGGCCAACGAGGAGATAGATTACTGTTATTAGAGGATGATTGTCTCCACAGAGACCAGGATCGAGAATGGATTCCAACCTCAAACTGAGTGTTAACAATCACCTTCATCTTAAAGTGTCAACCTTGCACACCACCCAAACCCACTTTTTGTGTCTGAGTCTTTTTCTAAATCGGGGTAAAAGAAAAAAGAAAAAAGGCATTGTGAGCTCGCATGCTTTCAAACGCCATCTGCAACCTTAGATGCTGTGTAACCCAATTTACTACAGATTGCTCCATTTGGGAAGCGTCCAACCTAACCAGCAGCTAGACGCTAAAACTTAAAACCCTGCCGAGTCCATCCACCAGTAGCCAGCAGCCATTTATAGGCTCTGTTGAATTTGGCGTGTCATCTGAAACACATGACCAGCGACTGTGGCAGAGCGAAGCAGCACTGAAAGCATTCAAACGTGATCAAAGCTCAGAGAAAATGAGAATATTTTTTGAGTTTTGTGTATATTGAAGTACATTTCACTTGGTTTAACTGTTTTGTATTTAAATACAAATAATGTTACCGTGTCAGAGACACAAAGAGATTTACAGTATTACTTGTTCATCGACCCGTCCAGGTATTCAATCACTGGTGATTCATCTTTGTTAATTTGCAATGTGAGACATTGTTCATCTAAAAAAATTGTAATTTGCACAAAGTAATAAGCTGCATTGAATTATTATACTTTTAATGGGTATCTAAAGCAGTTGTGTTGTAATGTTTGAATTTATGCAGCTACTGGGAGCATTTAGGTGGTTATTTATGGCCCTGTTATTAAGCCAGTAATTTGCAGCCAAAGTAAAGTGATAAAATCACCTAATTTGGGTGTTTCACAGTGTGTTGCATAATGCACAGTTGCATTTATAGCTGAATTACACTGTGATTATTCCACTTGTCCTACAGTAGATCACATTAACGCAGTTTGTGTTGTGAATTCACTAAACCATCTAAACTTTGCTACATTTTATCAAATAAGTTGACACAGATGATCAACACATCATCTCGTGTGGGAACAGAGGATTTTCGAGGTACAGTGTGACTCACACACCCGACTGCTTTAAGCGTTTTATGTGCACCGTGTTCCATCGCGTTCTGTAGCATTCCTCTGGGATCATTGCAGATGTTCCAGAAAAACACTGAAGCAACCTCAATTCACACGCAGAACGACACGTGCCTCTTCCAATTAGCTCCGACTCTTGTGACTATTGTCTCAACGCACTTGATGATTGAACATCTCAACGAGCAGCTGAAAGGCTCATCCTGTCTTCGCCATGCAGTATCTGTTGTGTGAGAATATTATTGATGAACTAAAAATGTGTACGAACCGATGAACATCACTGATGATAGGTAACTGTTTTTTGTGGCTGCTGAACTCTCTCACTCAGGCAACGTGTCATTAAAATGGTATTCCGCACAACAAGGTGTCCTGTTTTGAGAATATATTTCACAAATGACTGTGATAATTGATGTGTTTCCAGCCTTTATGTTCTCTTGGTTTCCATCATCCTATTAAAAGTCCCTCGTTGCATCGTGAATGGATGTCTTTTGGATCGTTTTCAGAATTCTCTGCACGATTTAACAAAGCAATACTGTTGTAAGTGAAACAAGAGCTGATTTTGGGCATCCCAGATAAAAGCTAATGCCTTGATTTACTGCCATGGATACTGTAATTCTGTGATCCACACCTACTGCATTAGGACAGATTCTCTGCCATTTAAGCGGTGTATTATAGCATATGGCAGGTTTTGAACTGCCTTCCCTGCAGCTGAAGGAAAACAAATTTAAATTCACGACCGTCTTCCTTTGTTTAGCCAAAACTGTCAGGAACATGTCGTTTCTTTTTGTGGAACACCAAAGCACTCAAAAATGCCTTCCTCCACCTCTCCAAAAAGCGCAGAGAGGATCACTCTGCATACATTTCAAGCCACAAGGTTGTGAAGTGGAGTGTTTAATCATCCCTCGTCTGACCCAATGCCATTGTCATATTACCACTGCCAAAATGAATTGTCTGCATTTGTTCTCAAAAGTAAAAATGATGTGTGATACACAGTAACTATTGCAGCATATTTCTTTTATTATTCCCAATGAGAGTAAATCAGTGGCTGTCGAGCCACAAGAAAAATGTGGATGAACTGGATGCGCAGTCTGACTACTGATTCTGTCCCATCGCACACTTATGGAAATGTAGGGCCTTCAGCATCATGTAGAGTACATTGTGATGATACTCTGTCATCAAGTACTTGATGCAAAAAGCTATTCTTTTTTGTCTTGTTAGTTGGAGGGTTCATTGTATTTGTGGATGTTGTTTTCAGATGACGCCTGTCCGTCAATCTCATCCATCAGTATTGTTCCCACATATTACGAGGCAGCTTACAGCCAACTAGAAAAGTTTCTCTGTTACCTTAAATATTACATTATCATTGTAGCCTCGGGTTCATCTATTTATCTAAGTGTCATGAGAGATGCTGCAGGGTTTATATTATACATATTCAAAAATTCATAAATACTCTGTGGTTCTGATGAGGAATTACAAATAATAGAATATAGAATTATCTACTCATCCCAATGCAGATAAAAAAAAAGTTGGATGAAGTTTCGTAGTGCACAAAACATTTCTGGTACATCACAACAAAACAGAGTTGCAGCATTCTCCTAAACAACTGAAGTAAATGAAGTCTTGTATTAGAAAAACAGCAGGAAGAAAAAAACATGAAATGGTTCATAGCTCATCTGCCATAGTCCAGTTTTCCAGAAGCCCCTAGGTTTCAAATTGATTTGAAAGGATCAAGCGGTCAAGCTCGTGCACCCTCTTCAAGCGGGGTTCAGGCGCTTTTAGCTCGGCAGTTAAAGGGAAGATTTCATCTTAAAAAGGGTGTAAATTACATCTTTTCAAATCAATTTGGGATTGTGGGGCTTCCCGAGACTTGGCTTTCGCCTGGCGAGCCGTACTCTGGGGGGTCGTTTTTGTTTTACAAGTCCCCATACACATCAGTTGTTAAGGACAATGCTGCCACAGCGTTTTGCTGTGAAGCTCCAGAAATGTTTTCCTGACCACAGCATGGGGAATGAGAAAATAATGACTGTATTTTCATTTTGGCCTGAACTGTTTCTTGAAGATGCCATTTTGTAAGTCAGTTCCTCGCTTTTCAGATACTGAGACTGAGGTTTTTTTATTGTGAAGGGTTGTTTTTTTTTTGACAAGGTGCAGAAAATTCTCAGGGTATTCTTTTTAGTTATCTGTGCATCAACAAGGATATATTTCAATGTTGATCCTCTGTATGTGCGATTTAAGCTTTGATACCCTACTATTGGTTTTAACCAGCAGATATGAATAACACAGTGCTGACATTACAAACATTCACGTGTTGATGGTCGAAGGTAAAAAGTAGAATGTGTCCAAAAATGAACTTCTTTACTACTTCTTCCTTCAGAAGTGGCTTTAAACCTCCTTGAAATGCCGTTAGATACAGGTCCAGTGGTGTGTAGCAGAACACTGGGCCAGACTTCAATAAGAAAAAGCCAGAAATCTTTGGGATGACCAAGGGAAGGAATCCTCTTTGCTGTCTGCACTGAAACACAAAGTTTCCATTTGGCTACCAGGGAAGCTGTGAAATGTTGTTACAGGACTGCACAGAGCAACCGCCTCAGTGATTCCCGCAACATGATGTAAGGGGGATGAAAGACAACTCATCAGACCACAATACTTTTACATTTCCTGGGCATCCGCACTTTTGTGTTACTTACACCAGATTATGTGTCCGTCTGTGGCATCGATGCAAGCAGCTTCTTAATAACACCATGAAACTCAGTTTGGGAAGTTGAGCTTTGGACGAGGTGGTTTCACAAAGGTGCTGATTCAATTCTGTGCTCATTTATTTCAGGATTTTGTGGTGTCACAGTCTCTCGAGTAGCTAATTAAGGCAAATGCCAAAAATAAAGCATTTTCCCACTTCCCTAAAAAAAAAAAAAAAACCCTCCGGCCTTTTCCAAAAGTGGCCCTCAGTTACTTTGTAATATTCATGTACTGCCACAGGAGATGGCTGCGGTCCAGTCCACACAGTCAACACGGTGGACAAAACAGCAGAAAACACTTCGCAGCAACACCGCGGCAAACTATGGCCTCAGAACTGACCTGAGTTATATCAACACCTTTCTCAAACAGTCGCACCAACAAAAAAAAACGGAACTGCAAGTTTCGCAATAGCTGTTAGTGAACGGCTATTTCATGTGTTGTTGCACTGAATTTTAGAGGTGTTTACGTTGTTGAGTGCAACCCCTGTGGATATGATAGCCATGAAATATGCAGGACACAGTATATGTTGTGCTGTGCATCAGAAGATTTCATTAGTAGCCCTGAAAGCGCAGGGTGTATTCTGTGTTGTAGCAGTTTGTCTTTTTGTATTTCTTATGGGCTCACAAGGATGGAAATGCCTGGAGGGAAGATCCCAGAGAATGCAATATTGTCAAAGTCAGAATTGGGGCTATGACATGCACAAAGAGAATGTTTGCAGAGTGTGACCCATGAGACTGCACAACGCGGGAAGGGATTTCACCATTCACGCTGCTGCAGCTCTGATACAAACCGCCTGCGATGATTTTCTATTCTGTTACTCGAGCTCTCCGGATAAACGCTCTCTTAGGCCGGGACGAGCACTTAAGGAATTAGAAATGTGAAGTTAATGATATTCATTAGTGATGTGTTTGTTTGGTCATGTGGCATTTTGTCTGCTGGCCTGTTAGGACAAACAGCCAATGATGATTAACTTCAAGGGTGAACTCAAAGGGCCGTTTAGAAGAACACAGAGTCTACTATGAAGCAATGGCATTTGAATGTCGAAACTAAAACAGAAAATAAACAGGAAATGTTTGGCAGCCCTGACACGTTTGATTAAAGGGGCAATATGTAAGATATGGCTGGAACACTTTGTCCGCCAGAGTTGATGTTGTGTCGAAGATGTCTACGTTCAGTGTTGTATACAAGTCTACTGAAGTTAGCGAGCTAACCAGCTATCCCAGCTAGTCCTATCCCAATATACCATTTCGTACCGCAAGAGCTGATAACTAGTTAGTCTATTAAGTAAACAGAATAAACTCACCAAATGTCAGGAAAGGAAATATTCTTAAACCTATTTTCCTTAATAAACAAAAATACACTGTGTGAATGCAAGTTACTCTCTTTTACCAAGCTAGGATGAACTTAATTGTCTCATTAACTCAGCTTGAAATACCCTTTATTCAAACTCCACATGAACACAATAAAACTCACCAAAACAGTCTTGGTTTGTTTTTCCACAGTTACCTCTGTTTGGTTGAAATAAATCCTCTATTCTCTGATGTAAGATGTGAAAATATTCTGGCTAAACACGCAGATTTCGCCCACCAGTGCTGTTTGACTCTATCCATCTTCACCTGCCGTGTCTTCTTGTCCCCGGAGTCATAGTCCTGGTCATGTGCTGCTGTAAATCGCCTCCATTACCCTCGTCGTCAAACTGGCATCTGAGTCCATCTGAGTACATGCTAATAGCTATCAGCAGCTGGGTGCCACAGCAAATTGTTTACTGAGCAGCACCAGTGATTATGTAGTTTTGGAGCTACCTTTGTATTCTGACCACTTCTTACAAATTACACCTTTAAACATGAGTATGAATGTATAACATTTCTTGAACCCCTTGCTGAGTAATTGTCCTGCAAATTCAAAACAACAGTATGTGTACTCTTCATTAAGTATCCTGTGGTTTTTTAGTCAAATCCTGCAGGTTTGAAAGCCTGGACTGCTCAGTATGGAGCCTGAAACTTCTCAGACCAGCTAGTTGTATTTTCCAAGGATGGTTTGATGCTGTCATCTATAACTTCAATCTCCTATATAATATGGTGAACGTCTTCATTTCTAAGAGTGCGGGAGGTTGCAGGAGTCACACATGGAGGTTGCCTCCAATACTGCCTGAAAAAATTCACCCCTCATATCTTCAGAAGCTTGTATTCGAGGAAACTGCTTTCCTTTCTGACTCAGAAGACAACATTTTAAAACAGGCGATAAGGCAGGCAAGATGTTGGCACACAGGATGAAGCAGGCTGAGAACAGACAGTGTATCCAAGCAGTTCAGGGTGAGAATGGGTCACGCTGGTGTGATGCAGCCAATATAAATTTTGGAGAAGTTTATTCAAAAGTGTATACTACTGACAATACAGCAAGTATAGAGGAACTTTAAACCTCGATCTTACCTTGATTAACATAGATGAATGACATACAGAATTACATACAGTGGATTCTTTTGGTTGGATATCTGGCTGTAGGATCAGGTGGAGTCAGAGCGAAGGTCAGTCCTCACACTTTTGAAGATGCGATCTGTCAGACGCTCCTTTCATATGTAAAATAAATGACCTTACAAAGGCAACCATCTTCCAAAGCCATCTGACCCGTATGTATAGATCGCTGACCTATGCAGCACGTCATGCATACTAACCCACACATCTTGCATTGGAGCTAGATTTGAATTCCTCCCCAATTAGTATCTCCAATAAAGTCCTCTAAATGTGTAAGATATAAGAAACGTTCAAAAAACGTTAATGTTTTGTTTAATTTCACAGAAATTGGCCACCAACATGTGTCACGTTCTGTCAGGATATTACGGAATTTATGTGAAATAACAGGAATAAAATGGATATCTGTGGACAGAAACAAACATTCTACCATATCATAACAAGCATGAATGGAAATTGGTGAATTTAAACTACTTGATTAGCATTCTCAATCAAACTGCATCCCACACGGTAACAGCGGGATGTCGAGCAAAAAACTAGCAGAAGGTGTTAACAAGTGATAAACTGTGCTTCACTTTAGGCAACTATCTGCTGAAAAGTCATGCAAACTATTATTCCAGTAATATAATCAAAACGTACCCTTTGGCTCAGATGGTGCAGTAGAGTGGGCTGAACATGTGACAGAAGAATGCACTGTGCATGCAGAGGGTTGTAATTTTATTGAGTTTCTATTCAGTGAGATGCTTGTAAATGATCTATATGTCATAGAAGATTGCTCTTCTGAATACACTTCATGGTTATAATGCAATTTAAAGAGCACGTCAAAACATGGCACAATTGTTGAACTTCGTCGAAAACGCGATACACTCAGAGGCAGGCAGGTGAAAGAACAAAAGGCCAGCTTTAATAACAAGGCGGAGATCTAAATACACAAACCAGAAAGTTTGAAAATGCTGTCGACAACAAAGGCAGCAGAACAGAAGAAGCTGGTCGGGGGCAAAACCAAGAATTAGAGAAGTACAAACATATAAAAACTAAATAAAATACAAACCAATGAAGCACTGGGAACAAAAGGAATGCAAGGAGCAAAACACTACTGGAGAACAAGGAAAGCAGGAGATGCAGGACTGACGTGGGGAAATGATGCATGAGACCGACTGACAAAGACTGAGGGCTTAAATACACAGGGACTAATTAATAAGTGACACACGGGTGAAAACAGGGCAAGGAAAAGGACAAAGAGAGGAAGTGAAGAGCAAAATAAGATGCATGAGTAGAGAACTGACAAAATAAAAAAAACTCAAGAAACTCAAACCATGAAAACAAGACCTCGTTTTGCTTTTCATGTGAACTGAGTATTTATCGCATGTAGTTAAAGTTAGAGTCAGAGAAGTTAGAGAATATTATAGATCCAAGACGGGAGGGCAGGACAGAAAGAAAAACGCGCAATTTACAATTCCGTCTGCTGCTTCAGCGCCGTGGATTTGTCAATACACGGCACAGTCAGGATACTGATAATTCAGAGCCGTGGTCGGGGGGCCATGGATTCTAATGTGCACAAACCTCAGTCAGATAAAGGGTCAATGATTCAGGCAAACTGGACTGATAAGACATGACAAAATGACACGAACATCCCAGGGCCACGATAGGTCGGGTGCTGTGATAAAAGAAAAAGATCCACACAGCAAGTAGTTCCAGTTTGTGGGTAAATGCAGGCGGACTAGATGAACATGATAGTCAGCTGAACAACCTCTGCATCTACACTCTCTCTGAGAGAGAAGAGGGATGGCAGGTTAACAAGGGGGATGCATTTTGGTCATTTGGATAACGAGGAGGAAGGCATCCCTCCTTCATTCTCCTTCACATCACCCACTGGGCATCAGCAAGAAAGACGGGAAGATCAGTGTGTGTGGCGGGACTATTGTTAGGCCCAGCACAGAGCAGAGTGTGTTGATATTCCCTTTGTCAGGACAGTTTTTCATCTTTATGCAGAACACTTCCAGTGACTGGGTCCAATGCAGATCGTTGGGACCCAAAGAGCCACTTGTTTTCTATTGTACGAGGTAATTAAATGCATTCTCCTGGTATCTTGTGTCTATTCAGTCCTCATTAAACAGCTTGAATGAAAACCATCAGTCCTCAAGCCCCTGAGAACCAGAGCTGGGAAACACCAGTAGAAACTGTATTAATACAAAATTCAGCCGTTTGCATTCATGACTGTGGCTGAGATAAGTTCCTGGAGTGGGAAATATCCACCAAGTGTACAGATACTGTATCTGAAAGGAGCAAAAGGCAGCAATAGGTGGTGAAAGGAAGGGTGCTAATATGTCTTATGAAGTACTTCCTACAGGAACTGCATTACTTTCAAAATCACCTTAGAGTGCTGACTCCCATTTATCAAGGCGATCCACAATTGGCCCGCAGGGTGAGCGGCAGTCAACCATAAATCTAGAAATGTCAGATAAGGCAGCATATACAGCACTTCTCTTACCAATTATGTCTTCGTAAGCTTTGATACATGTACTAGTTATAGTCAAAGCAAAGAAGAGAATCATGAAGCAGCCCGAATATCCAACTTATCTCATCGACCCCTGCAGCTCGTCCCAGCAGGGCCTAAAAATGACTGATGTGGTTGGGAGGAATCTTTCCATCCCAGGCTGGATGGAGCTTAGTCATGACTGGAGTGACTTCCTTTTTGTATGCTGAGCAGTCTGTAAGGATCCCCGTGCATTGGTAATCCCAAATCCATGGTGTAGATTTGGGGCCTATGTATCAAGACTCAAGCATCAATAAGAGGATCACGACATGGTACTGCTCCGTAGCCACAGCGGGAGACCCGGAGAATGGAGCGTGGCGGCTTTGTTTCCCTCCTGAGACTTTCACAACTTCGCAAGCAAGATATGACAGATTGTTTATACGGTAACAATGAAAGGAAGAAAGACCAGCAGGGGAAGGTGTCTACATAAACATTGTGATATTGAGCCAAATTACATATTGAATGTACAATATGGAGCGTCTGCTGCTGGAGGGCTCTCTATCAACACAAAACAAAAGACATGCCAAGTGTTGTCTCTGGAGGGCCGGCTGAGCGGGTGGCATAGCTGCCGATCAGCTAAGCCAGCTAGAGAGTCGGTGTAGAGCCACACCTACTGGAGGAATAAACACCCAGAGTCACGTCAGATTCTGCTCTGATTCGGTTTACAGATGGGGGGAGAGCTCACTTTTGGATTTATCTTCACTCCTGTTTATCAACCTGACTGCAGCGATGATCCGTGGAGGTGACCTCCATTAGCGGGTTATTAGCTGGGTGACATCCAATGGGAAGAGCTCAGTTTTCCCCGCCGGAGGAATTTGATATAAAACCTCCATGGATCCAAAAATTCATAATAGAAAGAGTCGTAATCAGAATTGTTTGCAGTTTGAGCTGTCTTTTATAATGGCGGTCTTTGGGGAAAATGCTTTTTCAGGCAAAAGAGGATTTTTTTCCCCTGCAATCACGCCAGTGGCCACTGGGCCAGAAGAGGAGCAAGGCTGTGCAGTTCTGTCCTGCCTAGGTTTTTATTAAAATCTATGAACCTGACAGAGAGAAGAGGGGAAAGAAGAGAGACAACCAGAGTCCCTGGTGAGTGCTGAATTCACTGAAGGTTGACCTGACTTTAAACACACAAAAACACACACCCTTGGTATGTGCCATTGCTCACTAACGTTAGTCAACACACCATGAAAACCTATGAGACGTGACTGAGGCTCTCATGTTCTCAGACAAGGTGATGGTGAAGGTCTTAAGTCCTGGTCGTGTTATTTTTAGTCTCCTTCGATGACAAAGGTCTAGTCATTTTTATATATTGCAGAATTCCTTCATATTTTGTTAACAAAGGACTGCAGGGTTTGACTATTTGTTTCTCATCACCATCCAGGATGGCTCAGATGTCCTCGCCAGGAGCTGGAGGGGCTTTTGCTTGTAAAGAGCGCCATCTAGTGGTTGGGGATGATCTCTGCAGAAAGGCCGAGCATTAACAATCGTTTTTTTCTTTAATAATCGGGTGGAGCAACAGACAGCTGGGCGGGCTTCACACGCTCCGTCCGTTTGGGAGTGTGTGTCCTTCTCAACAAACCATATGTGAGGACTTCCAGGCTGATGAAAGCGATCCATGCGGCTGAAGTCAGGAGCTGATCCCACCACCGAAGAGAGGCAGCGGCTTGCATTGTGTGTGCTCGGCGTCTTCTTAAAGAAGGTAAGACAGTTTCATAGTTTGAATTTTCTCGTCAAATTAAGTTGTTTCCAAGCAAACGTCGCCACTTCTAAGACTGTGGAGTTGTGTTAACGACGGGGGGAGGAGTGAGGAGGCAGTGCACATGGCGGGGAGGAGGAATGAGCCATCCGGCTGATGCAATGTGACCCGAGGGCCACTGTCCGCCTCTCCTCATACCAGCGGACTTCAGAGCAGCTGTGTGCGGCGCAGAAGTCTTCACTAGTCTCGATACATCATTTAAAAGTGAATCTTAAAAAGTTTTTTTTTGTGGATTTGCTACAGTCTGAAAAGGCTCGAGCTGTGAGCACGAGCAGAAACATTCCCTTTTATAGCGCTGAATGATTTAAGGAGCGTCACTCCTCCGTGTGTGTGTGTGTGTGTGTGTGTGTGAGAACTCATATGAACCCACACCGTAAATAAACGGAACACATCAATTCTTGCACGTGTTTCACTAATATTATTACGACTTCTGCGGCTTTAGATTGTGAAGAATGTTTGTACATAGCCTAATTAAGACTTTGATTAAAACACGTTTTATTCCCTTAATAGGCATATATGTGAAGCTGTCAGTGTTACTTGCATTTGCCATTGAATTACTCAAAATTAGGGATGTTAATGATTAATCGATTAATCGCCGTTGACCGATTGAAATATCTTCATCGACAATCGGAGAAGGAGACATACATCAAAGAGTCTTTTACAGTAACAGATTACAGACGCTTGTTTTTAATACATCCAAATAAAATACAAAATACTGGTATGAGAAAATGTATTTAATTAGAATGCAAGTTGTTTGTCATTTACAAAATACAAAAGACATTTTGCAGAGAGTGATATCACATTTTAGCCGTTTTAGCCTCAGTCTTGGTTGGATTTGGTTGCCAGTTGTTGAAAAGTGACAGACGTCTAAAATGAAGATATTATTTTGTGTTATTTCATATTAAAATTTAAGTAACTATATGTTTACTGTATCTGTTCTTTTATAGCTCCTAATGTAGCCAGCTCTGATGGTCCGTCAACTGTGGATCATGTCAGTGGCTAAAACTGCTTTGGAAAAATGTTCAGCGTATTTCATGTCATTGATGATTAATCGATAAGTGATTATTAAGGCAGCTTACTGTCGATTTAAAGAAATTACGTGAAATGTGCATCCCTACTCAAAATATCTTTTAAAATCTATTTTTCATGTGATGTGAATGCATTTTGGTGGGTTTGCCAACAATCTGCAAAGTTTAGACTCAGGGAGAGTTTGAAAAAAAGCAACTCAAATTAAAGAAATTGCCATATTGTCCTCATGTGCAACAATATCAGAATATCAGTAGTAAAGTTGACATAGGGATAAGCTGAAGAGACTCATTTTATTACATCCACATGGGAGGTTATGTTTGCATGTCCGTGTCTGGTGAGTTAGTTTGTTAGTGTGTTGGTTTGTCAGCAGGATTACACAAAAACGACTGAACAGATTTCCACAGAACTTGGATGGAGGGCAGCTCTTGGCCCACAATAGCGCACATGAACTTTTGGTGCAGATAGAGGAAACACTCTCTGAGATATGGCATTTTTGGACATTGTCATTCATTTCTCTTGTAATAATGCATGGGTCACAGTTGATGGTCCTTGATATGCACACAATTGCATCCAAATTCATCCATAGCTAATAAAAAGCTCCAGAGGTCTGAGTTAGTCAAATCAAATGGCTTCCAAAGTCATTGTGTTTTTAGTACTATATCCCTTCTAACGGCCACCGTGCATGTATCTCAGAAAGAAATAATAAGACGGTGTCCTAAATACACAGAATTTCCTGAAACAGACTAAGAAAGACTATTTAATCTGAGACACTAGTGCGACAATTAAAAGCTGCCCAGACACACAGCCCGTGCTACCCCAGCAGCTGATATTTAAGTCTGATGAAAAGTTTCACACCTCAGGTTTAATTTCACAGAGGTCATTACTGCATCCAAGTCTGAGAATGATGCACACTGTGCTCTGTTATTTTATCTCCTCTGCACTTAAATAACCTCCTCATTGAACTTCTTGAGATTAAAGCAAGTGGTTTGAAGTGGGTTAAATGAAGCACATCGGGCCGATACTGGTAAAACTTTCATGTATGTAAATAAAACCCAGAGGAGCAGCCATCCTTTCATGGGTGTATCACACATGCAGAACTGAATTGTGAGAGAAAATGTGTATTTTTGATCTATTTTTCAGATTTTAAATCCGTCACAGAGTTGGTGTACATCAAACACTTTGACTACTGACCATTTTAACCCAGAAGCATTGACACTGAGGAAGGGCTGCAATAAAAGGGGGGTATTTTTTGTTAATATCTGTTAAACATTTAGAAATAGTTTGTATACAATTCTTAAGCATCCAGAGTGTCACCTGTGGTGCGAACATTGTGTTAGTTTGTTGATGTATTAAAAATCAGTTATGGTTGCTGTTTATCTGCTGCTCCAGATGAAAATTGCTTCAAAAATATGCAAATTAATTCAAACAAGCATTGATGCATTTTTAAAACACTCACTGTGATCACCCGCTAAATAAATGTCAGTTTCTACATTTTTAAATAATATCCTGGAGCAGTGTTGCAGACACAGTGCCGGCCAGTAACACTTATCTCAGACAGATAACTGTTAGCACACTTGTACACAGGTGTTCGAAGATAATGTTGTCAAATGTTTTTTGGGGGGGTGATCATTGCGGTGTAGATGGTGTATTGGGTGTGACTGTGACATTTGTTTCAAACTATGAGGGAGGAACAGAAAGTAAACAATGAATCAGGGAGAAGCTGGCAAGGTCATGTCAGCTGAGCTCTAACACACCAGAGGACTGTTTTTGACTCTGCACCTGGCTTTAAACTAGACTGTCAACATCTCACAATTCAGATCACGGTTGATACTATTATTGGCTGGTACTGGGTGTAGCCCTGTAGATAGACATGCTGAGTAACAACTTGAATGTGGCAGTTATTATACAGACTGAAATAGATACTTTGTGCTGATGTTTATCTGACCGAAGGGCGGGATAGAATTCTCCTAGTCAGCCACTACAGCATCGATCTGTAGTTCATCTGTCAATGATTATGAATATAATGATGAACAGTCGCAGGGATCCTGAGACTCGATGATGCAACACACGTAAAGTGTTCCTCATACACTCTTCATCAAATGTAATTCTACAAAAGCTGAAATATGTCCTTGCAGAATCGAGGTGGGCGATCTGATGATTCTAGATTATGGTTGATTTTTGAAGAAGCCTTGTGGGTAATGTAGGCATCAGGAAATTCACATACTCAGGCCTTGGTGATTATCTGCCTGCACCTTGAAAAATAAATCTTTAGTTTTAATTCCTGGTGGTATTGGGTCATTCATTACGTCCACCAAGGAGGTAATGTTTGAACCCATCAGTTTGTTTGTGGGTTTGTTAGCAGGATTACGTGAAAGCTAACATCCAAGTTTCAGGATGGGTCGAAGCCCAGAATGGACCCCATCAACTTGTCTTATATTATAATGTTTTATTTCATATTGACTTGGGCTACATTAAATTAAATGGGTCTGGGTGGAGGTAAGCGTTCTACTGAGTGCCAATTTAGTTTTCCTGTTTTCTTTCAAGAGGGCAGGAACCATTATTGTTCGTAACCCATTTTGAGGCCGCCGTCTGCAGGAGCAACGCTCAGAAAATGGTAAAAGCTGTTGTTGCCTGTGAAATTGTTGTTGTTTTTCAGGTCTCTCCTTCGTAGCGTTTGTGCTACAAGGTCAATGTGGCCCTGGAGGTGTCACTAAGGCCTAAATCCCTGGAAAGGATAGTTAGTTTTGCTTGTGTAAGCTGCCTGTTTTACGATCGCCCTCACATGGCACTGTGTTTACTCCGTCCCGTGTTACACCACAAGGGCAGGTGGGCTTTTTGTAATGTTCCTAAATACCCTTCACATGTGGAGTGGGAGCTGAGTGGTGCCTGAATTGGCTCTCTGCTGTCGTCTTCTTCTTAAATTCATGCAGGGAAAATTGTAATTAAAGGCAGTCTGCGGCTTTTCTCTAAGCCTTGTCAGAGAAATGTCCAATTGCACACTCAAATCCTCGGGTAATGTGTTTTTCCCACACACAGGTGGGTCTGCAGGTGTCCGTCAGCTGTAGGTAATAGATCCAACATTTACAGCATCATTTGAATTCAGCCTGCACAGACATGCAGGCCCAGAATTAAAGCTTGACTTAGTTTTAATCAGCTGTATTTTAAGGGTGGAATGTTGTCTTAAACATTACACTGAAATGTGATTTTTCTTTTGAAGCCCTCATCATGCTACGTCTAAAGCACCACTAGCAGCTAGTATCTCAGCCAGTTTAGTTGAGGTTATAAATACATTTCATTAATACTTCATTTAAGTTTTCACTGATGTCCTATTGTGACCCAGATGTGGTTCTCCGTGAGTTTAAACAATGTCACAGCGTCGCAACACAAAAGGCGTTTGAAGGAGAAGAAGTATTTTCCCTGAGGCCAAATACTGAAGAGCATGTGACTGACTGCTATTCCAAATTCACCCACGTGTCCCCAGTGTGTCACCAGCAGGTGTCGAGTCTGATGATTGGCTGAGGAGAGGGCAGGGTCCCGGCCTGCCCTCTCCTCTGTTTTTAGCTCAGCGGCTGCTCGTCACATCTCGTGCGTTGAGTTCTGGATTGCTGGCTGCTGTCGCCGGTTTTGCACGGGCTGTGATGTCACAAATGTTCCAGCTTGCGTAACACGCAAAGTCATATTGTTCTTATGCTTGTGACTCTGTTCTCATGTTTGAATATTGTTAGAAGTGCGCAATTGGTTTGCAGATGCAGTTCTCTCAGCAGAATGTACATTCACCAGGATTGTTGTGGCTGCTGAACGTCTAATCAGACTGTTGGCCCAGCGAAACATCATGACCTAGACAAACGAGATAAAACCAGTCAGCTTGAACGTCTGGCTCTTGTTGCCCTTGAATCTTGTCTTCTTGGTAATGTTTCATATGAGGGTCCTCGTGGTCAGGTAATAAATCCTTTATAAGATGCTTTTCAACATTATGTGTTAGACATTTATAAGCACTTAGAAACAAGAACATTAATAAAAGCCTGAGTTTCCTCTTATTCTTTGTCATAGCGTTACAAATACATTTATTGAGTTTAACTAAAGACAAATCTGTAGCTGCCAGTTGCTCGTTAGCCAAGCTAGCCGTACAGCTAGCATTCCTGGGACCTTGGTGCAACAGTGTTGGTGTTGTTTACTATTGCCCCGTCACGTATTGAGGTAAAAAGTGGCAAGAGGCTAGCTGGTTAGCATGCTAACTTCTCTGTACCACAATAAAAAACAAAGCTGGCTTTCACATAACATGAAAACTGGTATTTTAACGAGATTCTGTTGATAACTTGTTTTAATTACTCAAAAAAATCTTATAATAATCTGAAAAGGACTTAAAGGGGCCATAATAGATATCAGGATTTGTTAGTTGAGGTTTGTAAACATTGACATTCAAGGTTGGCACTCCGCGCCCCCCTCCCGGCTCAAAGTGACCAGAGCACCTGCCATAGCTCGCTCTTGGATGCCTGTTTATGATCTAGCAATCTGAATATGCACACTGTTATTGGCTGGGGGCTGCACACCCACTGGCCAGTAGCTGACACCCAGACATGTCCTGAACGCAGCAAAAAAAGAACATGGAGGCGGAGGGCAGGGTCTCTGCAGATGCAGACACCATCAGACTCATAAATGATGATGAGAGATTATTTTATTAAGAGTGTATTAATTCTTAAAAAAACATTTTTTTTTTTTTTTTATGTGTCCCTTTTGTTGGGTCGTACTTTTCTCGCCGTCTTGTATTAATGACTTGACAATAATGAATGGAGCCTGCCGTGGGGAATATGGCTGTCATCACAGCTGCTCTGAGTTTGTTGAGCCCGGACACCATGTCATGTGTCACTGTTCTATTTGTGAGCTTGACACCTGAATGGTTTGTTACACTAAGAGGCGTCTGCGTCACGTGTCAAAAGCAGCGCTCGTAAACATCTCTCTCTGCTCTGTTCATCTGAGGCTGAGTGGAAATTAGTGTTCAGCTGCAGTCTGGAGGAAGTAGTCGAGTGGATTTATCAGCTGTCCGTATCAGTGAAGACAGAAGATCCTTTTGGTGGTTGTTGTGTTGTGAACGTGAGTACTTGTCTGCTTTTGTTGGGCGGATCTATATCAGTCCAGTCTGCTGTTTTAAGAAGAAGCTTTGAAATTGGATCTGGGATTGTTAGAAAATGATACCCGGACGGAAATTTCAACTGTGCGGCTGTTATGTAATAATTGGCAGCATCATGGTTTCTGCTTACCTGTTTCCTGTTTTGCAAGTACATTAAAAAGAAAACTTCTCTTTTTCTACTGACTTTATAATACCTTATCAGGAGGTCTGAAGACCACAATGCAACATACTTTTTTGTTCTTCTTCTTTGTCTTTTTCACAAATGTCACTTCAGCGCTCTGCCCTGTCTCGTTTTGTCAACAGGTAAATTATCTTCAGCAGAGCGTTCGGTGCCAGACAGGATGATTCTGGCCACGTTAAAAGGCATTGGGAAGCAGCTCCTGCGGGTGAAGGTCGTAAACTGCAACGCGGAGGATTCACACTTCTCTCGATGCCTCAACACGTTCGACCTGGTGGCGCTGGGCGTCGGCAGCACGCTGGGTGCCGGGGTGTACGTGCTGGCCGGCGCCGTTGCCCGGGACAGCTCTGGACCTGCCATCGTCCTCTCCTTCCTCATCGCTGCCGTCGCCTCAGTCCTGGCCGGTCTGTGTTACGCTGAGTTTGGAGCCCGCGTGCCTAAAACTGGCTCAGCTTACCTCTATAGCTACGTAACGGTGGGGGAACTCTGGGCCTTCATCACTGGCTGGAACCTCATCCTCGCTTACGTTATCGGTGAGACACTTCCACAATAAGGAAGGTAATGAGTGGTACGCCACATAGCGTTCAGTTTTACGACAATGCTTTACTCCGCACAGGAACTTCAAGTGTGGCCAGAGCATGGAGCGCGACCTTCGATGAGCTGATTGGACGGCACATTGAGGAGTTCTGCAGGCGATACATGAGCATGAACGCTCCGGGTGTCCTGGCAGAGTACCCGGACATATTTGCTGTCTTCATCATACTCACTCTGACAGGTGAGAAGCAGCTCAGACACATGTCACTTGTGTCCCCCCCCACCACACACACAGACACACACACACACACACACACACACTCTCTATTTTTCTTTTAATCATACGCTTTCATCTTTAACTGCTTGCAGGACTGCTTGCATTCGGAGTGAAGGAGTCCGCCTTGGTAAATAAAGTATTCACCTGCATCAACGTACTGGTGCTGCTGTTTGTGATCATCTCTGGCTTGGTCAAAGGAGACCGAAAAAACTGGAGCTTGAACCCTGAAGAGATCCTCAACGCCACCACCAGCAACTCAAGCCTGAAGTGGGTGAAATGAAGAGCTTTTTCCTAAAATATATAATCTGTCTAGTTGTGTTTCAGATGAGCACAGATTTCTGTTCCTTTTGCTCCCAGTGTGACTGATCCGCTACCGTCAGAAGAAAGTCTTGGCGAGGGCGGCTTTATGCCTTTTGGCTGGACTGGAGTCCTGTCTGGTGCCGCCACCTGCTTTTATGCCTTTGTAGGGTTTGACTGCATTGCCACTACAGGTGAGAGGGAATACATTCGACTGATAATCATCACACATGACCCCCCCCCACCCTCCAACCGCTCCCTCACCTTAGCTGTTATGTTTCCTCCTCAGGAGAAGAAGTGAAAAACCCTCAGAGGGCCATTCCTGTCGGGATCGTGGCCTCGCTCCTCATCTGTTTCGTGGCGTACTTCGGTGTGTCCGCGGCTCTCACTGTTATGATGCCCTACTACCTGCTGGACAAGAACAGCCCCCTGCCTGTGGCCTTTACGTATGTGGGCTGGGATGGAGCCACTTATGCAGTGGCCATTGGCTCTTTATGTGCCTTGTCGACCAGGTAAGAGGCTCTCCTGCTGCCTCTCAGAACGAGGAGTCGTAGAGGACTTTTGCATGCTTGTTTTATGTCCAGAACACTGAATATAGATTTTTATCACAGTCTCTTCTGTTTACTTCAGTATTTATGATGGACTAGTGTCTACATCCAGTGTTACTCAGTGGGTTTGCACCATTGTGGGTGGAGTCCGCATACCATTTCGAAGGCGTCTCAATCTGCTCACGCCAGGCTGAATTCACTGTACTCAGCTGAACTCAACCACATTATCCAAACAAACGCAACAAGTAGAGCGAGACCGCTAAAACAGAGAACTGATTAGTGTTATTGAGGCTCAACATTACCGTCAATGCTGGCAATTATTATATGTCAGCTAAGAACGATGCCATGGCTTTTGCCTCGTAGGCCAACATTTTTTGTTTTGTCAGCTGACAAATAAATGGGTGTTGCTGCCGTCTGGCAGACAACATACATCTGAACACTTTTCCCAGCCCTCGCTGTTGCTAGTAAGGCGGTGCACCAGTGCCCTATGATGGAGTGGACCCACTGAAACACAGTGTGTGTGTGTGTGTGTGTGTGTATGTGTGTGTTGTGAGTGTTGAATTCATGAATTTCCTTCAAACCCTTTGCAGAGCAGATTTTGCTTGAGCATTACTGCTGTATGTAGCTCAATGGAACAGGAATACAAATCATGTCACATACATGTGGTGATTAGTGGTCAAAAGCCCAGCATATGTGTTCTGAATATATCATTTATAGCAGGTAAAAAAGGTCATTTGCTTTTGTAGTTATATAGCAATTTACACATTTTTTAAAGTCTATGCTAATTTGCAGTAATTGAACATGGACAATGCTTGATGTGTAGAAAAGAAGTGCCAGTACTGTTTAAAAATTACATGTTGGATTTTAAATTTGCTGATGCTCATCGTTAGCTCACCAAGGATTAATAAAGTTGTCTAAGTCTCAACAGCTTATTCTGCGCAGAGTGGTACAGTTCCTCATCTAACCTCGTTTCTATCATCTAATCTGAACAAAATGTCACATAATATTCTCAGAAATTCTAAAGTAAAAAACTTTCTCATGGACATAAACCTGTCATAAAGGATTTTTTATGTGACAGTTTAAGTTTGAGGATATCATGATACTTAAATGATAAAATCTGCTGATTCTAAAAAGCTGAAGAGTAAAAAATAAAAAACTGTTCCAAATTCTCATTTCTTTTGAAGTTTTATAAAATTTGGACTTTCATCAAACAGTCAACAGGACGCATCGAATGTATGAGCCCTCTTGATTTGGCATATAAATGTGAGATAAGATGATTAAAATTGGACCATCTCTTCCTCTTGACGGCTCCTTTTGGGCTTTTTTAATAGTTTGGGCCCCTTAAAATTCTTAATGCTACAGACAACAATATTTTAGATAGTTCTGTGCTTTCAGCTTTGTGGCGACAGTCCTTTATTGCATTTTCTAACTGTGTGCATTCACATGCACGGCATGCTGTGTTTTCTCTCTCCCATACTAGTTTACTAGGCTCCATGTTCCCAATGCCCAGAGTGATCTGGGCCATGGCAGAAGATGGCCTGCTCTTCAAATGTTTGGCTAAAATCAGCCCACGAACCAAAACCCCTCTAATAGCTACAGTAACATCAGGTGTTGTGGCAGGTGAGCTCACAGTCTAAACCTACTAACGGGTCAGGGGGTTCCTATCAGAACCCTACAAGATGCTCCTGGTGCACACGGCCTCAACACGAGCCATCAGCCAGAACCTGCTAGACTGGACATACAGTATGAAGATAGTCCTGAAAATGTTATTTTTAATTTGTAATGACAGGGACAAAGCTGACATTTCCTAAGCAGAGCATCTTGAGTTTATTATCAGGATGTCGGGCTCAGAATGGCAACAGTTGAGGCCTTGTGTTAAACCGGACTCTCAAACTTTTCTTCAAGTTAAAAATCTCTGCCTCCTCCTCCTCTTCCACCTCCTCCTCTTCCTCCTCCTTCTTCCTTCATCCTCGGCTTAGTCTCCTTGGCTCCATGTTTCCACTTCCACGCATTATCTTTGCTATGGCTCGCGATGGTCTGCTCTTCTCGTTTCTGGCACGTGTCAGCGAGAGGAAGACGCCCATCATCTCCACCTTTGTGGCAGGGCTTTTGTCTGGTAGGTAGCCGAGATGAAGCCCAAAGCAAACAGTGCCCTTTAGTTGGAAGGAGGATGGTGGTAAAATAACATGAAGCTGTAAATAATTGGAGCTGTACTGTATTAGTTTGAAAATGGTAGATTTCAAAAGTATGAATTATCTTGAAGTACAATACTGTGGTGAATGTGTTTTGTGCATTTTTAACCTTTTAGATCAGTTTGAAGAAGTCTGTCGTCTGACTAACTCTGTGTTTTCCTCTCCTGTGTTTCCTGCAGCTGTGATGGCTTTCCTGTTTGACCTGAAGGACCTTGTTGACCTCATGTCCATCGGCACATTGCTGGCCTACACCCTGGTGGCTGCCTGCGTGTTGGTCCTCAGGTAGTCCTTGCCTCGCATTTTTTATATCTAGCTGACAGGACACGAGGGGACTCCCAGACTGAGTAACACCTCTCACTGGGATTTCAATCCCCGAGTCACATGCTGGTCTGACCAGTCTGTCCGGATTTTTGAGCTGTTTCAGACACTCACACCCTCACTTTCCATTTCATGCTCGATGATCCGAGCAGCCTCGATGATATCAAACATGCAGTGTTAAAACACAAAAGGGGTGGAGTCCTCCAGGATGAGAGTAGCCACTGAGAGTTTAGCCTCGAAATCTGTCATTTTATTGAAGGTAGGGGTGCGTTTCATTTGGTCTGCCGTCTCTGTAACTTCTGGAAAACATCAGATGAGGAAGGAGGGTGTTAAGTGGATAAAATTAGGTACATTAACCCGTTCCCGTTTTTATACTGGGCAGTAAGCCACCAATTGGCTGTCCTTTTTGCAGCTAGGTCCGCGGATTTAGACAGAAGGCGGTAAATTGAGGGTCTGTTTTGGTCCGCCAATTTGACGCCTCGGAGGGTACACTTATTTCCACCTCTATTGCTGTGTAAACCCGAGCCATCTGATGTGCCGGCAATTGCGTGAGATGGGCGGAGGTGTCAATGACGTGCACTGTTGTGCAACCCACAGCCGGGGAGTTTTAAAACCAGGAAACAGCTGATCACAGCAGTCAGTCCATCACTTCATCCGCAGACGTCAAGATGAGCAACTGGAAAGCCGCTGAGATCCGGGAGATGCTAGCGTCTCCCCGGTCTCTGCATCTGTCTTTGCTGTCCGTTTGTTGTTGTAGCGGCAAGCTACTAACGGACGCTACTTTCAAATTAAAAGCCCCTCGCTAAGAACCCAGTTCTAAACTCCAATGGGGTGCAATGTAAAGCTCTTATTTTGAAGACAATTCCGACCTGCTTCACTGTTCATGCCAAACGTCGTGCTTCAACGTCACATCACGCCTACGCCAGTACCCCAGTGGCAGCCACGTGGCCGCTTTTTGAAAAATAAAGAATATTACACCTCCCTTTTAGAAGGACAAGGCAGCACATTGCAGCCTTTACCTTTGCTGCCACCTTTTCTATCTAAAAGGGGCTTCTGATGCCACACTGCCTCACGACCTCATCAAACTAGATCTTTTGTTTTCATCATTATGATACGGAGACTCCTCGTAGCAATTAATGTCCAGTTAATGCATTATCAGATTACAGTGATGAATCATCCTAATCACTTGTAGTATATTAATTTAAAGCCTTATTACAGCCTTCATAATGTAAGTAAAAGCAGTGAATAGGAGTCTGGTTTGTGTTGCTGTCTGAAGGTACCAGCCTGAAGTCCTCAGCGCGGCCTACGAGATGGCCAACACTCAGGATGAAAATGAAATGGGTGAATCTTATAACGAGGGGAACATCGACATGTTACCGCAGCCAGAGGATCGCTTCACTATCAAGAACCTCCTGAACCCTTCAAACACAGAGCCGTCCCCTCTGTCTGGGTTTGCCGTCAACATCTGCACCAGTGGACTTGGTGAGTCACACACACACGCCGTCCAGACGAAACCGGTTAGAAGATTTATCCGGTTACAGACGCAGAGCATCCTCCGTTGACCTCTCTTTACGGTCTTGCTTTCTTCCCCCGCAGGTGTTTTGGTGTGTGTCTTCTGTATTGTTGCTGTTCAAGGAGGATGGGCGCCCTGGTCACTGTCCCTCCTCGCCGTTATCTTGGTGGTTTGTCTGATTCTCACCTTCATCGTGTGGAGACAGCCGCAGAGCAAGGCCAAGCTCGCCTTCAAGGTAGAGCGCCTTCCTTCACCACCGAGTTTTCTCACACTTTTTCAGTCGCATGTACAATATGACATCAGAGTGCGATAAGCGCGTCGTGTAAATCACTCTGCACATCTCGTTTGTGCACTTGAAGGTGTAACATTAGGCGCAGTTTTATTGTAGAGCAACTGATGTAATATGAGCGCAGTAAAATACAGTAAACAGCGCAAACATCAGCAAGCAAACAGAGGATAGGGGACTTTTTTTTCCAGACCAATCTCTCTAAACAACTACAAATTGAGTGCGTAAATATTTATGATGTCATTAATTTTCATAAATTCTCTCCCCACAGGTTCCCCTGCTGCCCTTCCTCCCAGTAACGAGTTTGTTCATCAACGTCTACCTGATGATGCAGCTCGACAGAGGAACGTGGTTGCGCTTCTGCATCTGGATGGCTATAGGTACTTTTGGCCCTCAACACTAAACATTATCTGTTCTGCACTTGTGTTTTGGAAAGGAATTAATGTCTTTTGCCACAATGTGTCTACACCATTTGTAGGTTTCATTATCTACTTCGGCTATGGTATTCGCAACAGCTCGGAGGCCGTGTCTGGCATCTACACGCCAGCCTGCGAAATGAAGGGAGAGCCCATGGCGGAGAAGAAAGCCTTCTTACACAACGCACAACGCGCCACCGGAGACGACGACGACGATGACGACGATGAAGACTCCTGAAGCAGGAGGTTAACTAATCTTTTTTTTCTGCGCAATAAACAATGACACGTGTTTAAATCTAGGAGACGTACGGAGACATTAATGCACTCCTCCAACCAGAGTGATGAGTAGTTTCTTAAATATGGACAAGAAATGCAAGATCATTGTCTGTTTTGATATTTTTAAAAGACTAAATGAATACTCTGAAACCCAAGACTTTATTTTGTATAAAAGTATTGTTTGATTTTTGATTTTTGATAGAATCAATTTAACTCAACACAACGAACTCTGTGGACAGCAGCCAAAGCAAAGCACAAGTCATTTTAATAAAGTTTTATCAAGACATAATAGAGCATTTTTAAAATGTATTTAAATTCTTTAAATCCACAGTATCAGACAGATGAGCCCCATTCATTTTGTTCTGTAGTAACTCAATTGAACTTTTTAAGCGTTTGTTACTTGACAGTCATTTATAGCTTGAAATGGCCCATTTTTATGTGTTGGGTGTTTACAGAAAATATTTGAATTACAAAAATCATTTTTATAAATACCTAAGAATCGTCTTTTCTTTTCTTTGGGCATGTGTTTGGCAGACGACCTGGCAAACGCTACTCACTCGCTGCCTTAGAAGACACAGCGCCGGCTGCTGTGTCCAAGTTCGACGGGAGATTATTTTTAGATCCACGTCTCTTTATTTCACACCTTAACTAATTGCATCCATCGATAATCTGCAAATAATACCTCGAAGACCCAGCTGAGAATGTCACTGTATCACTCGGTGCTCCTTTTGTGTTGCAAGTTAACCTCAAAGGTACAACTTTATCAGTAAATGTTTAGCTCCGGAGAAGTTGTACTGTGTCGAAAGCACAATTCTGTTAGCTGTTTTTTTTTACGTGAACAGTGTGACTCGGAGAAATGCAACATCGTGCTCTGAATAACCTGGAACATGACATTATGAAGACAGGTGTGAAAGGTATGATGCTGCGTAGATTTTGTTTGCGATCAAAAGAGAGAAGTGTTGTCTCCGTCAGAGAACGACATGCCAAAGAGAAAAAGCTGCTAATCACGTCCGAGGATGTGTTTAAAGTGCCTATGTCCCAAATGAATGTTACACCTTAAAGGTATGATGTCGCTTCATCACCAGCGAGATTTGTGAAATATATATATTGTCTGTATATAATTGCACATTTTGGATTTTTTTGGAAAGGCCCTATGTGTAATCTGTAAATGAAATTCTACCCGAGTGGACCATTTTCACTTTTTAGTTCACATACATCTGAGTGAGACTGAAGTATGACCAGTGACACAAACAGTCGCTGTGAACGTCTTCAAGCAGTTATATACGTCAGTGTCTCAGCCAGTCAGACTGTGTAAACTAACACTGATTGTGAGTGTTGTGCAGATTCCCAGGGCAGCTAAAATCTGAATGCGACTCATCGAGGTGTGTGTGTTCACTAAAGATGGAAAATGCCACAAGGTCCCTTTTTAAATGAACGCTATGATGAAATGTTTTGTTATTTATGTTCCATTGAGAGAATCTATTGATGTAACCTGAAGCCAAATTCTGTGTGATTATAATGTAATTGTGTGTCAGGAGATGTTGCTTTACTGACAGAGTTGCTGTCGAAGTCGCATTAAAGATGCCTTCGGGGTGTAAAGTGTTGCATTTTTAAGGAGCAGTTCACCCAGAAATACAAATTTAGTCATTACGATCTCACTCTCTTAATTTTTGGGTGAACTGTTTTAAGCTGTCGAGGCAACATTGTCAGACATGATTGTGCTGCAAGTTACTGTTTTCCACCCAGTGACTTCTTTTGTAAATATGATGCATTAAAGCAACTAGTGATTGTTCAACCTGGGCGATGTTTGAATCAGTGGGACATCATGACTTTTGTTCTCTATCATAAAAACCCACCATCTTTGTTTTAGAAACAAGTTTCAAGCGTTTTCTGTCCTTTTTTTTTTTTTTGTAAATAGTTGTGATTTGTTTTAAAGTTGCCGCCTTTTGTTACAACTTGTCTGTAACCCACCGCCCACCATCTTTAATCTGTGAAATCTTTTGTTTATGTAAAACAAATTACACTTATACAAACTGTGCCATGTAGTGTTGTAACAGTCAATAGATGTAATATATTTAAAATCATCAGCGGGTTTCATGGAGCCGACGGTGGTTCAGCCTTTTGTTACTGACGCTGTAGTTACATTTAAACTCGGCCTCATCCACACTAATGAATCCACAAACAGTTTGAATATTTGTCCCATACACTGTTTGTTTTATGTAAACATTTGCATGCTGCACTATTTTAAAAGTGTTATTACTTTAAAACTGTATAAAGCTTGAAAAAAAAAAATTAGACTCTGTAGTACTGCTGAGGGCTAAACAGTTGTACAGTGTATCAGAGGGGTCAGCTGGATGTTGGTTGTGGCTTGTATATTTTTCTGCTGTAAATAAATGATGCTGAAAGTTTAAGACACAGCGTTTGTCTCTGATTTTTGGAAAACTGATCTGTCTTTATATATAAAATCAGACCAGTTTCGCTTCAGGGGTTACCTGATTATATTTTTGATTACATATTTAAATACTGCAATTTTAAAATTACGAAACTTATCTCACGGAAAGACAGTCAGACGTACAGGAGGTCTAACATAAGTGCTCTCTTAATGATTTATGGATAATGGAAGATTTCATTCTTTTTATTTACACTGAAAATAGACATTTTGAGGAAATGCTGTTCTCGCACTGCAAAGAAGAAGTCCTGTTTGTCTGTCCTTTTTCTAGTGCTGATGTTGAGGGCGATTTGATTTGTTCATCAGCACATGCAAAATATTTGAAATTTGTTTGAACATGTGAAATGTTTGAAGCGAAAAAAAATATAGGTTTTTTTCCCCAATTATCAATGTTTTATTTTGAAGTAATCCTAAAGTAATGGATTACATGAGTAATCCAGTGGACAGCGTTAGTAATTAGAAACAATCTGAGCCAACCCTAGTTACTACTACAACTTCTACTTCAACTATTACTACCGCTACCAACAATAATAATGATATAAATCATGTATTACTGCACATGACGCGTCTGCTGTTTGTGTCGTCACTGTGTTGTGTTCACGGTCTGCTGCCACTATATGTGACTGTATATAGCCCTAAATAATTGATGCAGAGAGAATAAATGCATGATTGAACCTGCAGGGGGCGACCTGAGCCCGTGTGGACAGGGGCGTGAGTCTCCTCTCCTCTCTCCTCTCCTCTCCTCTCCTCTCTCATTCTCTTCTCTCCTCCTCCCTGTTTTCCAGCGATGCTGCAGACTGTATCCTCTTCATCACGGCTCAGCCTGGACGCTTCACCTCCTCCTGCCTCCTCCTCTTCTGCTCACTGTGGAGCTCCTCTTCCGGCGGATCGCACCTGAAACTGAAACGGTAAGGAGCGGCGTGTCTCTCAGCTGAGGACGGTGACTGTGTTCTGTCCCTCTCAATCTCAGTCTGGGATCAGCGGCGGTGCTGATTGGATTTATTGACACTGCTGCATCTGCTGGAGGGACTGCGGATGAGCCTGGAGCTGGAGGTGTTTCTGTCAACGATGTTGTTGTCAGGCCAGTGGCTCGTTATGTCCAGTGTTGCAAATCCTAATATAGCTGTTGCGTTGTGGGGTTTATAAAAGGTAACCTAACAGTAGGTGGACTCACCTCAGTGTGTGTGTGTGTGTGTGTGTGTGTGTGTGTGTGTGTGTGTGTGTGTGTAGGGAGATCAGACCCTGGATTATGTCTTCTTTTCACCGTTATCTCTTATTTGTGTCCTGCTGTCTTTTCTAAAAGCAGCAGAGCTTCCTCTTTCCTTCCTGTGTGTGGAGCGTGTGTGTAATTGCACTTCATTTTTAGACACCATGGGCCTAAAATGAGGAACATGACCTGAATGCATGAACATCAGTAACAGTGGAGTGACAGGTTTCTGCCATCAGGGTGTCCACAGTTTTGATTTGGTTACATCATGTAAGATGTGACAGAGATGTATGGCAGGCCATCAGTGCCTTAATTATCTGTGAAATCTGATTGATTATACTAATTTAACATGAAAGGAAAGGAATTTTAATATTAGTGCACCTGTCTTTATTTTCATGTCACATTAATGTTTTTCCAACACAGATGTTGCTTCTTCACCTGGTTTGCCTTCACCTATAGAGGCACACACCTTTACCGCTGTTCCCGTTTGCTTAATTTACGACAACAAAGATCTTCTGTGAGCTTCAGTCGGTTACACAAAGAAGCCAGGGCCACTGAGGCATTAAATACGGAGTGAGACCGATGCCTCCATTTTCATTCATCCTCAATATTTCATGAGGATTCCAGTTTAAGCATCAAGTGAAGCTCGGTGTGCAAGTAAAGGCCTTAATCTGTGCTCTGCTTCAGATGTGTGACCTGAAGGAGCTCCTGCTTCACTGAGAAAAACGATTGTTTGAACACACAGACACAGACTCAAGCACTCGCGCAAGGATGCACATATTTCATATGAGGCCCCGATGAAGGTCCCGCCATCATGCTGCAATTCAGGAGGCAGGTGGCGGGGTGAGACGCTGAACAAATGGGGGGATGGGGGAACATGCTCAGGGAAGCATGTTGTCGGGGCGAGCGTTCAGAATGATTTCCTCAATCTCCCTGTCGCCATGATGGTGTCGCGGCAGGAACATTATCAGCTGTTGCAGCAGGAAAGCAGGAGAGGAAAACAAGCATGGAACGTAAATTGAACAAAGGGATATAAGTGTCGGGGCGAGTGCAGGAATGACAGCTTGCATATACAGTAAATCATTATGTGCAGTGTGGGTGGAAACGGTGAATGAGGTGGTAAAGCTAAAGGAAGTGTGGAACATCACCTCAGGGCACCTACACTGCACTTTTACAGTCAGCAGCGTCGAGCTGTTTCTGGCCTGCACTGTGACGCTCAGCTCCCCAGAGAGGTTGAAATAAATTAAAATGTTTAATTAAATCCGTAATGCTTTTTATGTCATCCAGCCGGGGAGACTGTGATGCAGAAAATTATTACATCCACGGAAAGAACATTGTGAGTTTAACTCGTCAAAGTAGGGCAGGTGGGGTGAAAAATATGGAGGGGTCATTATTTTTGGGCTTCTGAAAGCGATAAAGGTTTTTTTTTCTGGGATTTGTTAAAGGTGCAGTCGGGAAAACTTGGTCAGCATGAATTATACTCCCAACAAACAGGGGCAGCACATCGCCAGAGTAACTGCTAACTACCGCCAACTGTTTATACATTCATGACTATAGCTACTGTTAGCTCATTAGCTCGGTTAGCTGTGCAGCTAGCTGGACTACCGGAGGGGTGTTGGTGTTTGCAGTGTGAGCACAGGCGCTTCGGACCACTGGGAGAAATGTTATTTCTTCACATTCTCTTGATAATTTGAGTCAGTTCTTACACATTGCACCCTTAAACTGCCTGTTTGCATCAGTTTGACCTTAATTTGTCAGATTATTTAGATATAATTGTTGCCAGATATGCAGCTGTTTATTGACATTTTGTATCGTCTGCACTCTTGAAGCTCAAAAGCTGGAGACCCAGTGAGCCATATCCATCATGTGACCCCTTTTCCAATGACTTTCATATATCGTACAGTGCTGTTGTTACTGTGCGCTGGGCTGCACCGCATTGATTTGTAGTTACAAATCAATTTAAGGGATGGAGAAGCAATCATGGCTGCGGCAGAAACAACCCTGTTACCAGATTGCTGTTTCTGTCCCGATAAAAGACTTGATTCATCCACTCTGGTCTTACTCCTCAGGTAGCATGCTACATGTCACAATTTCTAATCAGAGCTTCATCAGTTGTTTGGTTACCCAGAGGGAGTTTCTGTGTCTGAACAGTTACCATACAGCACCATGAGAGTCCTGATAGGTCGGCAAGGGAGAAGCAGGTTTGAGGGAATCTGATTCATTGGTTTCTGCTCTGCAGTGCAGGTGCTGAGACAGCATTTAGTGTAGTGTGTGTGAGCCTGTACCACAAACAAACTGTTCTGTCTTTGGACCCTCTTTTCTCTTTTTAAGTCTGTTTCTAGAATTATAGAAGGAGGAAAACATACTGTAATTCATATGTTTTGCAGCCAACAGTGTTTCTCAGCATTGTTCAAAAAATGCAGCAAAATCTATTAACACACAACAGCACAGTATGATTTTCATAAGAAGGGAAATGAGATGCTGTTTCCTGCTGTGTAAGTAAATTTAGAGCATAAATGGGAAGCTCGGAGACGAGGTGGAGCAGCAGTCAGTCAGGTTTTACACTAATTGGCTGATGCGTCTAACAAGGACAAAGAGAGAATTAGTTCTGCTGTTCCCTCAAGCTCTTTAAAACTGTTTTTTTGATTTGCTTTCGAAAGATAGCACTGCATACCACGAGTGAAATGTATTTTATTTCCCTCTGTTTGGCCACTTGAAATGAGTAGGAAGGATGTAAATCAACGTCCTTCTTTGGAAGAAACAACAAATAAATACAGTGTAGTTTTTTTTTTTACACATGGAGGTAAATTTATGAGACCAGATGAATTTGACAACCAGGGCTGAATAATAGCAAACCTGTAGACAGATGGGAACTTAATGTGCAGGTGCTTTTGTACGAAGGAATACCTGCCTCAGATCTGAGGAGCTGTTAAAGCTCTCTGTACTGCACAAGAGTCCACTCAGGAAATAGGTCAACTACAGACATGAGGACATGAAGGGAAACAGAAGCACTGGCTTCTTCCCATTCAGTATCGGCCTCATCAGAGTGAACACATCTGCTGACTGCTAATAATCGCTGGGTTATATTGGAATTATATATTACAGGTCTTTTAATCAGTAACGAGCAGGTATGTGCACAAAAAGCTTGCTTTCAGTTTGACAGTCTGAAGCTTGATAAGTTCCCCTGTAATAATCTCAGCAGGGCAAGTCAGTCCCACATGCTCCTGACACATTCGTTCCACTCTTGGAGTCAGTCGAGTTTTGTTTCCCCATGACCTACGATGAGCAGAGATCACTTGATTTGGGGCTAACAGCGAATTCTGTTTCCAGAGGTCCTGACACTTCTTTAAATGACTATATGACATGCAAATACACAGGGAGAACTCAGAGGCAGCCTGTCACGTGTGTTTTTACACTCACTTACAAATGTGAACCCATTCATAGCTAATGCAGGAGCAAACTGACCTAACCGCCACCTGTTTGCACAGCATGCTGTCGTTCTGCCACAACCAGTCACGTGCTGTTACATTACTGTTAATGTTCAGGAATCGGTACCGTTTCATGTATAGACAGTAGTATACCAGCAGTGAACTGAACAGCCAGTCATTGCAAATGAAAATGTAAGTGCACGCAGAAAATTACAGTTGCCAGCAAGATAAAAATCATCTTGTTACTGTGAAGGTGCATGTGTCCTGAGAGACTACTCACTGTCAGGGAGAAAATCTCAATATTCTCAGTGTAAAATATTCACAAAGCAGGCCGTCCCTCGAGGTGTATCGTAACATCTTCAATGTCACATTGGTTACATCTATGCCAGTCACAGACACAAATAGAGACAGCACTACTGTACAGTCCCAGACCACTGTTTAGTCTTTGTTTATGTGCTTACTCTCAGCTGTCTGCGTGTTTCTGTGCTAACCACACTGAGAGCACTGTAAGTCAAATTCTCAGCCTATGTACACACACCAGGCTGATTCTGATTCTGTCACACTGGTTCTGTATACGCCCATCACAGACACAGGTAGAGACAGTAGTGCCCACATACTGTCCAGATGACAGTATCAACCACATATACTTTGCCTAGTAAGAGCTAAAAGAAGCTCTTCTTAGCTGTGGGCTCAGAGAAGACTTTTCTAGGACAGTTAATTCAAATGGTCATGCTCATCCATTTCCCTGAAGATGCTAGTTCAGTGTTGCTGCCATATAATAAGGCCTTCCTTGGTGCAACAGTTTTAATGAGAATTTTGTGGACTATAATTTCTTTCTTTCTTTCTTTCAGCCTGTTGTTTGCAGTCTTTTCTTCTCTCTGATAAGTGATGTTCATAAAAGCCTAACTCTCTCCTGGTCAGCTTTCAGTCAGTGAGGAACATAGTTTTGGCAAATATGTAACCATTAGCAGGCTAAGGCTTGTCCTAGTTTTCGGTTTGTTTGTTTGTAATCATACGTTCCTGGATGGCTTCTGAAAATAGATCAGACAGAGACATATTCTGGGAGCATGTGTTATGTTGTTCCCAGCATCGATATACACCACTGTGTATATTATTGTACTAGTTGAGTTTAGAATTCAGTTACATTGTTTGAAATACATTTCAGACTGGTACAACGCTTATTCCTAATGGAATATCCTTTTTTTAAATCAGCCTCAGAAGCTTGTCTTTTCAATGAGTATGGCACAACAGAGAAGATGAAGGTCAGGTGATGAGGCGCTGCTAACAATTCTGCCACTTTAACAATTCATTCTGGCTTCAGAAACTGCATCATTGCATGTTTCATGCCTGAAAAAAAAGCACATAAGAAAAAAAGCACATAAGATATAAGTGTGAGTCAAAAGATGAAGGAAATTTAAGGGATTTAAAGTCTATTAAACATTTTTATTATAGTGGTTAAATAATTTTTTTTGTAAAGGCAGATTGTTAAGAAAACCAGCACATGACCCAGATTATAAAGTAACAGGTGACTAGTAGAAAATAAGGAAATAATGAAATTACATGAAATGAGACATAGAAATGTGCATGCACACATCATGCAGGAAATAGATATCCATGTATATAATAAAAGGAAAAGGAAGGGAGCCTATAGAGGAGAAAATCATGATACACTGGAGCAGATGGAAGTCCTGAAGTGTTCTTTAATTTGATGTTGAGAAGAGTTGAAACCTGTTCAATGTTCGGTTTGTGATTTTGTTGATCTTCTAATTCATTATGTTTTGTTTCTATGCAGATAAGGACACAGATGTCATGAAGACCAAATTAGACATGACGTCCAACACTCTGATTATTGCCACACTGGCACTGAAAATGTGAAAATCCATGCTAGGCCCCTTGCTGTGCCACTAAGACTCTTTGATGGGTAGACTGACTTTTTCCTGATTGATGCCATGGATGAGTGATCGTTAAAGTGCTCTTCAGGGCGCTGTCAAGTCAGAGCTGTTTCCAAAATGTGTGATCGAGGAGAGCCGTTTGGTGAGGGGGAGCTGAGGAATAACAACCAGCAGGCCGGAGTGCTGGCTGACGGGGACGCCAACGCCAATGAGATCCAGCCAGAGGATGGTAGGGGGACGGGTGATACTGGCACTCTGTCGGCGGTGACCACTGAGCAGACGGAGCAGGACAAAGTCATCATCTGGGGTACAGACTCCCAGTGTGACGACCCCGAGCTGGCTGAGTTTGAGATGCTGGAGTGTCAGGAGCTGGAGGCCTATCTGGTGGACGAGGGAGAGGACTTTGTCGGGCTTGCAGACCGGAAGGACCTTCGCGAGAAGCCTTCATCGTGCAGCAAAGCCACAGTAGAACGGGACACAGACAACAAGAGCAGAGAAGAAAGACGGTCTGTTCTGCATTGTGCCAGTGAGCAGGAATGCAGTGCCTCTCATGTCTCTGAGAGCAGAGAGGCCTCCAGGACTGAGTTAAGCTCTGAAGCTGATGTCTTTGTGACCTGTCTGTCTACCATCTCAAGCATGGACACCGCTATGGACACTGCTGGGCGGACCCAGACGACAGACTCCTGGCACATCGCCTCAACCATCTCAGAGGACCTGACACTCATTTCGCAGACTTGTAACACCGCCAATGAGATAACCATGGCCTCCAGAAGAGATGACCACCCCTCCAAAAGCACAAAACCCCAGAAAGATGTGGACATGAATTTGAATTCAACCGTTCAGTGGGAAGTGAGCAATGGCGTTGTCCTTGACGAGTGCAGGAAGAACAATAACCAGAGAAATAAATCGGGGATTACCATTTCAGAGGGCGATCGTGATCGAGGGAGAAGCACCGAGCACAAGCGTTTACACACTGCAAAAAAAGCACACGAAGAAAGCAACACTAAAATGGATAAAAGCACACAAGCGGACGAGGCTCCTGATGTGAACTGCAGCCCACACAAAACAGATATAAAGGGGACTCAGTCATCGATTGAATCCAAAGCCATAAAGAAACAAGGATCATTTGACAACTCGCTGAGAAAACAAAATTCCTTCGACAGGAGTTTTAAGAAGCAGCCGTCGTTTGAGAATTCCTTCAAGAAGCAGCTCTCCTTTGATAACAGCATAAAAAAGCAGGGCTCCTTTGAGAACACCGTCACCACCAGCTCTTCAAGTCTGGAGAGGAGGAAGCCATGGGGGAGCCCAAGCCGACCTTCTTCCCCTAAAGCTACCTCCTCTTCCCCCAAGAGACGTCCGCCTGGTTCCCCGGCCAAGGTCCAGGGCATGAGGGCACTGAGCCTGGAGCGCAGCGACTCCCCTCAGAGAGGTCTAAGTCAAACAGTCAAACCTCCGGGTAAAACAAGTTTGAGCAGCGGTATCCCCAAACCGGTCATGTCCTCAGCAGAAAGAGCCTGAACCCAGGAGGTCTTCTCCTCCACAGAAGCCTAAAAATGTTCGACCAAAAATCATCACCTACGTCCGAAAGAATCCTCAAGCAAAACCACAATCAGCAGATGCCCCACACGAGGCATCTACAGTCCCACAAAGACTGTCCTCTTACTCCAGCCCGCAAGCTCAAAAAGACCAAAAGGTCGGTCCTCAGCCTAAATCCACAGCGGTGCTATGTTCCTCCAACCTGCTGTATGACAAGTACAGGCAGGAGATGCAGAAGACGGGGTACTATTCTCCAGGCATGGCTGTGACCGGGGTGAAACCTCCGAGCAGCACCGTCCTTCAGAGGCTGAGCGGGAAGTCGGGCAGTTTTCACGAGGATACGCCTGAGAAATATCTGCAAGAGGTGAGGAATGGACTTCTGATCTGACAAACTCAGGCGACGCGACTTCATGTCATCAGTGTACGAAGCGTAAGAAGTACCCTAACATGGTGGCAGGGCTGAGTCAGATTACTTTGAAATGTAATCAACTACTGAAGGCAAATTTCATGCCAATGTTTAGTAATTAGATGCATAATCCATCGGAACAAATATGTCATCTAATTGGAATATTCTCAAATTACTTCAAAATCAAACATTGAACACATTGTGCCTTGAACTGAAGAAAATGGCTGCAACTACAGAAACATTTTGTTCTAACATTTTTTCTCTTTAAATGTCTCTAAAAACTTTTTTATAATGCAATTAAGATGCATTTTTTTATACATGTATAGCACCTTTATTATATCGTTGCCCACCTTATTGCCTGTCAGTTGAAGTCCTTATTGTGATGACAGTGACTTACTGTGTTCTAATGTCCCTCAGCAGCATGTTACCCAAGAAGGAGCCGGTGTCTTCCGCTCACCCAGAGCTCTGAGGCCTCAGCTGGGGTTAGGGGCGGTCACCAGGCAGCCTGCCGCCAAGACAAGAGTTCAGCAGACAGGTCAAAGGTCGGCCACGGCCCCGAGTCTTTCCACCCCGGCAGCCGGAGCGTCCACACAAGGCTACCAGGACTCAGCAGGTGAGACGGTGATCTGCATAGTCAGTCCAAAGTGGAGTTCATGTTCAATGTGGCGTCAGCATATGTTCTGTATAATGTGTTCATAAGAAGAGGAAAATAATCTATCGTGCTCGTGTTGTTAACATTTAGACCACTGTGGGAAAGTAACTTTATGTGAGTTTTCTCACTTCTCTGCACACTTTGTTATTCTGTGCACATCCCATCCGCTTGTTGTCGAGCTGCAGAGAACTTATCGTCTTCTTCTTGCTGAATGATTTACCACACTTTTTTTTCCCTCCCGGTCATGCTTATGGATGAGGCTCGGCTTTTTGCACCTCAACTCTTTGAAGTGCAAAACATTTCATAGCAATGTTACCCTCAGATCCTACCAACTCGCACTGCATATTTCTACTTGCTCACATTCTAAGTTTTAATCTAGCCAGTTTCCACAAATGGGGATGTCGTATTTATGTGCAATTTCCTCACTGAATGGAGGGTGTTGTGTGTTTACATCTACGTGTGTCGCCTTAAAGCTGCTGAAGACGTGGGTCTGTTTTTCCTGCAGATCCCAGAAGGACAGTAGTCATGATCAGTAGCACATTTCCTATATTACCCTACCATTTCCTGTAACGTTGCAATCGTTTTTTGAGAATCGCCTGCTGCTTTTATAATATTGCATATTTTCCAATCTATCTTCCAGGAGAGCAAAAGAGATCAGGAGGTCCTGAGACCACCCCCAAGAGCCTCCTGCTCAAACCAGGCCAGTCCGGTCTCCGTCCTCCGGGCTTCTCCGCCCTGCCAGCTGCCCGTCTGGCCACCTTTGGCTTCGTCCGGAGCTCCAGCGTCTCGTCGGTGTCCAGCAACCAGTCGAACGAAAGCGGTCACAGTGATCCCTGCCGAGCTTCTCAGCGTAAGTTACACTACTTACACTTAAGAGAGTGCCAGACAAAGATACTTCAGACATCAGGCACTGCTGTCTGATTAAAAATGATGTTCCACATTCATGTTTTATTATATCTGCACCTCCTTATTGTTCACCGGTAGTCGTGGCTGCCCCTGCTATCCTCAGTTACTATGGTAACAGCCACTCGCTTCCTTTCAATTTTCGTTCATTTTTCACAAGTAGGCGCTGAAAGCTGCTGCAGCACAAGGGCTTTGATGAAGAAATCTTCAAGTCCCTCTCCTCCCTCTGCTGCCTTTCCTCAGCCTGCGTGCTGCAGCATTTTATCTAGATCAGATCCTGGTACACAGCCCGACACCACCTCTCATAAACTTCCTGAAGCCTTCAGTCAGAGGAGCCAGTGCTGGGAAAATTCAAGCTGATTATCTGTGTGTGGAAGAGAGATATAAGAGATGTGTCAGAAGGAGCTGAGTAGTTGCCAGTAGAGACGTCATTTTTTATAACAGGAGGAAGCATTTACTGAATCTAAGCAGGGTAAACTGTACAGTATGTGTTCCGGAACAGAGTGGAGCCACTGCATATTTATCTACTTGCAGTGCTGACGCAAACTAGCTATTGTCTGAAAAATACTTAGGCGTACATTAAAGTGATCTTCTTCCTCTCTGTTTGTCCCACGATTCTCAAGGATTAAACCTTAAACAGCTGCGCTGATACTGATTAATTGTTTAGTCTATAACTTAGACCTGAGTCTTCAATGTCTTTCAGGCTTGGGACCTCTTTCCCAGTGTTGCATATTAAACTGGAGCTACAATAACATGTACGGTGGCCTATGAGGCCATGTATAAACAAGTTGGCCACGTTAGCCTGCCCCCTCTGGGGGGTATGTCAGTTTTTCTTGCTCGAGAATTCAGTGTGGCTCCCAATAATGTCGGTACACTGGGGATAAAAATACAGATAACTGACACATTTAAACTTTTGTGAAAATCTCTGGGGACCACCTTGGCGCCGCGAAATCCCTACTGAATTCCCATAGGGCGTCTAAAAAATGTCAAGAAATGAGGAAAAATGCTCATTACAATTTCTGCGAGCCCAAAGTGACGTCTTCAGATTGCCTCTTTGGTCCAACCTACAATCCAAAAACCCAAAGACTCCTCATTTATTATGATGAATGTAGAACATGCTGGAACCAGCAAGTGTTTGACATTTCTGCTTGAAATACGACTGAAACTATTAATCTGTTGTCAGAATAGATGGCAATTCATTTTACTGTTCAATTCATTGTTACAGCTCTACGGTGAACACTTTACTATTTCTTTAAGATCGGTCTATAAAGCTCAGGCAGAGTCTCTCTGTGTGTCTGTACTGGATGTGCTGATGATGGGTTAATGCCGTCACCACATTTGCTCCAGCCTCAGACAGGCTGACTCCTGTCTTTCCCTGCTCTCCACTTTTACCCTCTTAATCCGACCTGCTGGATTCAGACGCTTCCTTAAGCTGCTGGGGCAGGCAGGCTGCTCAGACTGGGAAAAAAAAAGGAAAACAGCTGTTGTCTCACGCAAGCTGTGCACCAACCACAGTCACTACTTCATATGTCAGCAGCAGTCTCGTCTTCCCTATTTCTAATCTCTGAAATGAAGAAGTGGTGCTGGTGGCTGCAGCATGTGAAGAAAAGGGAGAGTCGGGATGATTTGTGAAGCTGCTTTCACCCTGACACCTCTGACCAGCCTCTGTGGATCTCCTCAGACCTTCACCACAGTCGAGCCAGATCATGGTCTTCCTCTCCTTCCTCCTCGGTGTCCCTCCTAAAAGGCTCCAATGTACAAGTTACTGGGTTATTTTGTACCTTTTTTAACAGTGCTCCTTCAGAAAACAACCACAGGTCAAGATGGCGACCTGCCGTCATGTAAGTGTGGTCTCATCTGTCTTCTGTTGTAGTCTTTGTTAGCTTCTCTGTGGAGCTGCTGTTCGATTCCTTTCTGCAACTTGAAAGAAAATGTAACTCTGCTTGTGCTGAAGAGAGTAGATGGGTGTCTACTGGATAGCAAAGCACTTGGGAGTAGTTCAGAGTGCATATACAGAACTGGCAGCTTGCATATCAGTGCTTCCCTCCAGGCGGTTGGCTCAGACAGCACCTCTCTATTAGTATGCCACCGTATGCCTCGGACGCAGCAGCGTTCAGCGGGGATTCACTCCAGCAAAACATTGTGGCTGGGAGTGAGGACGTGCTCTCAGAGTAGAGGATTCAATAATGAACGCTGGTGACATATCGGATTCGTCTGTCCAGTTGGATCATCAGAGCCTGTTCTGAGCTCATGATGTTGTACTTGGCGTATTTTAGTTTGTACTTTTGTTGAGATACTCTAGGCTATTTTAATGGAGTAGTCAATGTACAGTAAATTAATCATTTAAGTTGATTATCCAGCAGAAATGTCAAACATTCATTGTTTCCAGATCCGTTTCCGTGTATCTGTAATTCTATCTGTCGGTGTTCAGACAAAACAAGCTGTGTAAATGCTGCTCGCTCCCTGTTTTCTGACACTCTGTAGACACGGTGTATCTGCTGGTTACTATATACCTCATAATCCAACTTTGTGCTCTGGGCACCAGCTCCGAGTGAGCCTTCACCGCAGTTGAAGCGGCACAAATCTCTGTGGCATGTCATGAATATTAAGCCCGCCGTTCCTGTGGATCAGTCGCCTCCCTGTCGCGTCTCGCAGGAGGAAATATCACCAGCGCAGTTTTTGACAGGAGAGTCTCTACAACCCTCTGGTGACTGTGGGGCCATGCTGTCTTTCAAGTTTGTCTTCCGAAGAGAAGATCTGATCAAAACCTGTGAGATGAGACAAAGAGCTTCAACAAATGGCTTCATAAATTTCGTCTCAGTCAAGTTAAACACTTATTTGTTGCTTAGAACGTATCTGGAGGGATTTCAGAATACATAGTATCGCTTTCTCTTAAGATACACCAAATACCAATATTTATTTTTAATTAAATCATGCAGGCGCTCTGAACAGATTCCTCTGAAAAGTTGACTCACCGAGGTCACAACGCCATGAGTCGTTCTGGTGGCGCTGAGAGTTCCTCAGCTAACTTGCTGTGAAGTATAAAAAACTCATCGGGGTAAATTACAGACAGTCTGGATCACTGATTGAAACGTTTTGAGTGAGCCATAGTTGTATCCTATTAAAGATTTTAACTCCAGAACTGTTCTGATTTCAGGCAGTTTGGCCTTCTGCTAGTCAGACTCAGAGCACTTTATTGTACTTTTTTTTTCATCTAAGTCGTCAAATTTTGTGAAACACACTTTCTGCTTTTTGGCTTTTTCTGGTCCATTTTTCCTCTTTCACAAAAGTTGTTGAAAACGAAAAAGTTTTAGGCTTTTTTAAAAATGATTTTACTTTGTAGAAATGCACAGACTTAGATCCGTCATTACTTTTTTGTTCCTTGACATGAGCATGTTAAATAATGGGATGCTGAAATCACAACAATCTTTGATTCATTTCTCATTTCTTAATGTAAGTATTACTATTTTTAATAGTGCACGAGGTTAGAGGATTCCTTGTAGGCCTATAATTCACGTATTAGTTTTTAATCTTATTTCTTATCCACGAAAAGGTTTCAATAGCTGGATCATCCCGATGAAAATTGATGCTGAATTGAGTCGAATCATATCAGAAATCAAATTGAATTGAAACCTGGAAATCAGTCAAAATACCCAGTTCTAATCATGAAAGTATCGTAATGAGTTGCTCTGTGATTCCCACCTCCAAAACGTAAAACATAACAGAGTTCACACTGGTGTCCGACTGCACTATTATCTTGTATCACCTGTGTATTTCTGTCAAAGAAATGACAATAACTCATGTTATTCAGATGATATCTGTTTGGATGTGTGTAGCTCCAATATTTGCATCCCACAGGTCAGACCGCTTAATGAGAAAAGCCAGCTTTAGATAAAGAGGAATTATTGAGGAGTAGCAGATATGATCTCAGACAGATAAGCACAGTGCTTTTATTCAGTTTGTTCTCACTGCTCGTGAATCAGTCACCAGCGGAGTGAAGTCCTTCTGGCCTCACACTGATCAGAGCACGCTTACAGCAGGGGATGGATTCTTACTGTACACCCTGGCTCCACACAAACATTTAGCAGTGTGAGTCAGCCTCCAGCCGTCTCCTGCAGACAATCTGCTTCCTGGCTCAGCGGCCTCCATTTCAGCAAGATGCCTTTAGGAAAATAAGCATCTGCTGACTCTCCCAGGTGAGGAGAGTTACTGTGATCCCGCCGGGGGTTTCACACAGGTCCCGGGCACGTTTGACGACTTTCTAATCTGAATTTGTTATGCTATCGACACTCTTTTTGTGTATTCTACTGCAACAGCTTGTCGTTTCAGCTTTGATTTGAGGCTCATGAGCGATCTGCTGACTTATTCGGAATAATCAATTCAAGGCCGCAGACCTGTCCTTCCTGCCTCTTTGAGGGTACTGAGTTACCTGAAGGTGCAGCATGTGTCAGCACTGTTATTGACTGAGGAGCTGAATATTTCATGTTGGTAATAGGAGCTTCACTTGCCCAAGCCTAAATGCTGAGTTCTGTACAAAGTGCAGGAATCCAGAGACGGCGCACAGTTTGTATAGAATTATATAAAACAAAACATCAATGACGACGTGTAACAACCGCGAGGATCCTCCCTCGGTTTGTTCCTGGAGATGTTTTTCTGGTGGGCTTCTCGATGAGTTTGTCTATGAATCAAAGCCTTTCATATCCACAGAAAGCTAGAGGCACAACAACAGCTGTTATGAATAATTAAGGTGTTTGCAGGATTCTGCTTCCCTCTGTAAATTTCTCCTGTTCAGAGGAAAAGATACTCTCCATGGAAAGACAATGATCTGCTGGTACTTGATCCTAAAAACACAAAAGAAATACAACATGGTGCTTCTCACTGACTCATGAGGAATCCCATGTTCCTTTTACAGTTTTCCAACTAAAAGTCAGTCAGGTAATTTCAGATCTAACCACACTTACAGTAATGTATTTAAGCACTGCGGGGCCTATAACTGTAGCCTATGAATTATTAAAAGGGTAATACATTGACTAATTAAAGCTATAATTTCCACACACAGCTTTGATCATTACAAGCAAGACCCAATATGAAAAATGCAATATCAAGAGCATTTTATGCAATGTTGCGTATTTATTTTTGTAGTGAATACTGTTTAGATTAGAAGGATTAAATATCTTTGGAGTTTGTTGTCCAATATGTCTCAATACACAGTACATGCTGAGAGGTGCTGAACATGTCTACACTGTTCTCACTCTAACTAACCGACAACAATGTAAAAAACGTGGAGTGATTGAAAGCAGATACCAGTGTTGTACCTACTCACACATTCCTGCTCAGACTCACAGGGGCCTGGAGCATCTGCCAGCATGCATTAGGCAGGAAGGTATGAGTATCGGCAGATATCCAAAGTCAGGTCTTGGAATCGGATCGGAACTGAAAAAAAGTGGATGAGTGCGTCTCTGCTGCACACTGTCCAGCAGCAGTTATAGGATAGAACCCAGGACTCTGTTGTTGAAACACTGCTTATGCAAGAAAATATAAAGCATGAAGCACTGATGTGGGACATTTTATAATACTCTGGTTTAATTGTGAAAGCATGTAGATTGATTGCCATATTGATTTAAATCTGTATTTCCAAACAAACCAACAAAAGAATAGTGCATAAGAAACAGGCAGTATTGATTACATGTTGGAAAAGGAGGAAGGAATTGTGAATGTATCTAATCCCACCCCATCAAAACATGGACACTACCTGTCAGCCTCCTTCAGTCTGGTTATAGCCTACCTGTGAACGGTAACCTCATTTCAATACTTTGACACTGCCTGTGTTTTTCTGTTCTCTGACGTCCTCTCCTCCTCTGCAGATCCCAGCAGCGGCAGCGATGACACACCTCTCCACAAAGCGACACCGCCCCCCACTGAAGCCTCCCATCCTCAGAGCCGGACTCAGCCCCCCAACGCCCCCAGCCTGCAGCGCCGCAGCCTGCCGCCGCAGCGCAGCTCCCCGCTCGGTACGTCCAGTAGAAACAGGCTTCTTGGTGCTCAGTTTTTCTGCACACGTCTGTGTAGTGATGTCGCAAATTCAAGGTCACTCTGGTGATCCCATGACCCTTGAGATCGGACGTGTGAGCGTGTGCTGGCAGGGATGTTAGACGGATGTGGGATGTGGGGGTGAAATAGCTGTCAGCACTCAAACAGCTCAGCACATTCACACATTAGTATTCATTCTTTAGTGACTGTCAGAAAGATTTATGTTTTTATTGTTATTTTTTCTCTGTAAAGGTTACCGAAGTTGTCATAATGGAGCACGATGACAGGGTGTTTACAGATGCTGGTTTGCTGGTGTGTGAATGGATCTGTATTTTGTTAGACTAATTTCATTTTGCTTCATTTTCCAAAATTAGACGGGCCACAACACCGCTAACCAGGCAGGAATGAAAAAGTTTATGGATGTTAGTTCCCTAACCTGCTTCAGGCAGTTCATTTACATATGAGGCACTCAGGATTATGGGAATTTACTGCGTGTTTAAATGGCTCGGCCGACGGCTCACCTTCCTCACCAGGGTGTTCAGTGTTCACTGTGTTCAAACAACAGGGACAAACATACAGTCGCCCCTTTAAAGGCCATCTGTATGCACTTTCATTTGAATATAACATTTGTAGTTGCTTTGTTTCACTTTTGTACTTAGGAGGAGTACTTTATAAATTCCTCTTGGGGAAAATATATTTTTATCACTGTTTCACACATGGTTTCCAAATGCATTCCATTCTCTGCAGGTGTTTATCTCTACGTGAAATTAGTGATTAATTTAACACATTTTCTTTTTCTAATTATCTATCTATATCTTATCTATCTAACAAAAGGTCTGCACAAAACTGTGATTCTGCAGCTGTTTGACTGATTATATCCCCGTTGACAGAAAATAAGTGTCCACTGTTCATCTTAGATCCCCTGTTGAGGATCTAAGATGAACAGTGGACACTTATTTTTTCCCTGTTGGGGATCTAAGAACACATTTAAAGAAAGAGGAAAAACAGAATGAAAAATAATAAGCCTAGAAAACTCCTGCTGCAGTGAATCTGAACTGTTGCTCAGCATTGCATCACAGCGCTGATCCAGTCCTGTACTCCGCTCCCTCTCTGCTGATGTAGGCGTCTTTGTTGGTAGTGGTGCACCTTGTAGCCTGTGTTGGCATCTTTGCAGTGACTGTGGAGTATCGACACCATCCAGTGGTCACTGAGTGAATTTCTGTGTCAGACAGGAGCCGACTCAGCTCCCTGCAACACAACCTGTGTAAGCAAATGAAGCAGCAGCTCCAGCTGGTGGCCACTGAAACACACTGTGCCTCATTCATACACTTTCTCACGTTAGGTTATTTCAGTAGATTTTTGTAGAAGCAAAACATTTTTTTTTTTTTTTTTACAATAATGCAATAATTAAAACCTTTTTGGGACATTTATTTTTATTTTTTTACATTGTTTGTATTACACGTATAGGTAAAAACTCTCTTACAGAACAGTAAGGAGTTAGTTGCCTTGCTCTGTTGCATTATTGTGTAAGGGGCATTTGAAATGTTGTAATAAATGACATCAAGATCAACATCAAGATGAACCTTATTTTATCTGCTTTGCATAAATTAACAGTAGTTTATTATTGATTAATTATACTTAAGTCTGTAGAAATAGGTAGTCTTTTATAAACGCTATTTTAGTCTGTAAAGCAAATTGGTACCTTATCAAACATATGAAGCTTTGTTTTCTTTCCCTGCAGCCTCGAGGAGGGAGATGCAGAAAGACGTAGAAGCTGTGTTGCCACCAAAGTCGTCTCCTAAAAGATTTGCAGTGGTTTCACCCAAACCACAGTCCCCTGGTGAGTCCTGTGCGCGTGTGTGTGTACATACACACACATATACTGTATGCACATACAGTGCAAGTGTGATATTGTGTGTTTGGATTGTTCCAAAGAGGTGCACACAGAGAAAGCAGCACTCTCGTCCTTAAGCCTCGACTGTCTCTTTAAGATGTACAGTCTCTCTCTCTCTCTCTCTCTCTCCCTCACTGCCTGCTGTTGTCATAGCAACAAGCCACAGTGGCAGTAATGCTGGGATGGCTCCTTTGGTAACAGTCCTGCTGGGTCAGATTTCCACAGCAAGTCAGCACTTTGTCCACTTCTCAGAAACCAGACAGACAGACAGAGTCTCAGGACATGCGATAAAATGTTTACCACACACACACACACACACACACACACACACACACACACAGTACACTCATATCTGCTCAGTGTGATTGTATCGAGGTGTGTGTGTGTGTGTGTGTGTGTGTGTGTGTGTCTGCCAATATTATCTGCAGCATTAATCAGCTTTTTGGTATTTCTATTTTAGACCAGCTAACGACCAATTGTTGTTTTTTCAATTCCAGAAGAACACAGAGTACAGTTCTGATCCAAAACACAAAAATAGTTCATTTAAAGGGATATTAAACACAAAAAAAAAATTATAAAAAGCTGGAACCAGCTAATAATTAACCTTTTCCTTGATAAATCACTAAGTCATGATCAGAATTGTTGATGATTAATTATCTGTTGGCTGATAATCAGTGCTGTTGTCATGTTAGTCTTCCTGTTGGTAACGTTTGTGCGTGATTCTTTACTTACATACACATCGTACACAGTGAGCAAAAAATTATTCTGCACATTTTGTTCATTCCCCTGCTGTCTGTTTCTACAGTCCGTGGGCGGACAGCAGCAGCAACAGGAGGTCCTGGAGCGGTTCGGACTGAAAGGGCCCAGGAGCTGGACCGGGCTCTGATCCAGCAGCTGAGAGAACGTTGTGAGCAGCAGGCCCTGCAGCTGGAGAGCCTTCAGGCCCAGTTAAAGAAGGCCTCCCTGTGCCTGGACGTCTTCAGCATCACCACCCAGCACTTCTGTCAAAAGGTAGGCTGCAGCAGAGATCTGGGACCTCGAAGTGAGGCGACCTTGGTCTTTCTTTCACTTTAAGGCGCCACATACAATGTTTTTCAAAAAAGAGAAACAGTGAAAAATCACAATGTTTCACAATAGGTATTTCCCAGAACCTTAGTTGTATAACAGGTCCGAAACACCAAATATATTCAGTTTACAATCGCAAAAGACAAAGAAAAGCAGCAAAACATTAAAAGTTAGAAGCTGGAATCACAAAATGTTTAGTGTCTTTGCCTGAAAAAAAAGGCTTTATCATTTGCCAAAATAAATGATTCTAACTTTTTTTATAAATGTCAAACACACTGTGGTTGCATGTTCTAATGCTACACACTCTAAACTGCAGTTTGAAAATGTTCTGTTGCAGAGAAATATGTCTTGCTAAAAGAAAAATTCAAAAATCCTACAGATGTCATAAATTTGAGCTTTTCTTGCATTATTAAGTTTGATGCTCAGCAGGGAACAGAGTTTGCTTGCAGCTGCATTACTGTGTGACGGTAGCGTAACTTAATGTACCCTTGTACCCTAAATGTACCCTTTATCGTGACGGATGTTCATGTTTCAAATCTCTGCCAGTTGTTTTTTAATGCCACACTGAAATAAACAGACAGAGTGGATCGCTAACATTGGGACGTAGATGTAAAAACATAAAGGAATGTTTTGGAGAAAGATTCACACGGTGGTTTCCTTTCATGGAAACTGGGTCCGCTTCATAATGGTTTATCTTCCTATGATACATTTGGCAGCCATCCTCCACACTGACAAACACAAACCTGCTGCTTGAAAATACAAAGGAGGAGCTGTTGCAGACTTCAGAATGCAACTACAAAGTGTGACGAGCTCAGATGACACCTGCAGCACCTGGCTTCTGTTGTCAGCATGACTTTGTTCACAAAGCAGAAAAAAAGTCTCTTCTGTTGTGGCTTTTTGAATATGCAGCAGGGATCTGTCAGTAAACCTGTTGGTGAGGATTCTCAAAGGTTTTTTTTTTTCCACTGTGGCTTTTATTAGCATTAGCATAGAGATGTGTGGCATTTCATGTTGGCTCCCTTGCTGGATGAACAGATTTTGAAATGCATTTCAAATCTGTGGTTTGAGGTGTCTCATGAGTATTCTCTCCGTTGCGTAAGATAATCATGGAAACGGTTTCAGAGTCAGCATCATACAGCTCCTGATGGTACAGAGTTGTCTGCACACTGTGACTGAGTGTTGTTGTGTTAAACATTCGTCTCTCGCCCTTTCCTGGTCCTCTGCTTGCGTTTCATCCATTTCCCGGCCCCACCCACGGGTTCTGCTCAACAGTGGGAGATGATTAATGAGATTAGAGCTGCCTGCCTGGTCCTCGCTGTGCTTTTAGTGAGAGTGATTGTCAGACGCTGGCAGAGAACCCACCGAGGTCTTTGGAAATACGTGCATCTGAGATATATCTGCAAACTTTGGAGGGGATGTGTTATATAAAAAATGATCCTTGAATTTGATTTTTTGAATTTGATCATGACAAAAAGGCAGTGATTGATTTCCAGACTACTATCTTTCCTGATATTGGCCAAGATATGATTCTGAATTTTCCATGCGCTGATAGCTGAGGCTGTCGTAATCTAGTAATCTAGCTCTGCTCGTTACTGCTCGTACATGTCCTGGATGGTTGATGAGCTTTTTGAAGATTTAATGTATGAAGGAGAGTCATAGAGCTGTAAGTTGGAGGTCATTGCTTCAGTCAGAACTAAATAGAGGAAGTTATTTTCTAATAATGTGTTTGCTCTGTCAGTGAAATTCCTGCATGCAGCTATTTTTCCTGAGCTGAGTAACAGAGCAGATAATTGGCCACTTATTGATCATCTCCCTCCCCCGTCATCTCCTGCTCCGCTTTTTATTTTTTCTCGAAGATGCAAAAGACCGGCATGTGTGTGTGTGTGTGTCTGTATCTGTGTGTGTGTGTGTGTGTGTGTGTGTGAATCGCTCCCTGCCATGCGTGTGAATGTGATACAGGGCGTGTTGCTGGGGGTTTAAGGGGAGGGCAGGCACAGAGCTGGGCAGGCAGTCTTTGTTCCAGCAGGGATATTTGCCGGTCGCAAACCAGGAAACGAGGTGAGGCTTTCGGTTTTTACCCATCCCCATCTCTCCTCCCCTCTCCTTCCTTCGCCCTGCTTCCCTCCCCCTCCGCCTCTCTCTCTCTGTGTCCTTCTCGCACTCGCATCTGTCACTGCTGCCTCCCCGCTCGGCTCAGGGATGCTGCCGTCTGCGAGCCTGGTATGGGCCATTGCTGCTGTGGGCTCCATTTCCTCCCTCTGCGCTGTCTGGACCGAACGGTAAAGGCAGCATCTTCTGCGGGCGGCAGCCTTCTTTCAGCACCGAGGATTCCTTTATATACGTGTGGTTGTGCGCATGTGTGTGTCTGGTGAGGGAGGGTGTCTATACGAGCGTTATATTCACTTGTTTCCTAGAGACAGAGCTGGTGGAGAGAGTCTAAAGCTGTGCATGATTGTGCTGAGTCAAAGCAGGTTTATCTGTCGCACTGTCCCTCTTTGTGTTCTCCAAGAGTTCGCAGGGACATTACATAACATGCTACAGCTGCTGTGCTGTATGCTTACACACGTTTGATGTAATTACAGTGTGTCTGCATGTGTATTTTCTGGGTGATTACATGCAAGGAGAAGTCTAACATAGGATGTTTATTCTCTCGACGCTGCTGAATTTCTCGCCTACAAGACGTCACATGTCTGGTTTCTCTCATAGAATTCACGTTGTAGTTGCAGCCTGGATGTTTATTGGAGTCTGAATCGCTTCAGGACCGAAAAAGTCCAAACAAAGAGGCGCAGCTGCTCACTGGAAGGGTTTTATGGTCCCTCTGAAACTGGGCTGATTACACAGATGCAGACTTTGGAGAGGTTAATTAACTCGCAGTCTCTCCTGGAGAATGAGCGTCCTCATTCGTCTGCGATGTATCAAGGAGAAGTGCAAAACATTTGAGCATCTGTGTCTTTTCTCAGTTTTATATCACTGCAAGCAGAATATCAGCAGGTTGTGGACTATTTGATACAGTCAAACCCTGGGCGGTTTATAGTGAACAGCATTTTTTTTTTTTTACTATTTTATTACAGAAACTGACCAAAGAATCACAAAGATAATCAGCAGCATAATCAATAAGGGAAACAATCAGTTGCAGCTGTGAGGACGTTGCCTTGGTGATGTCTGATGGGAGGATTAGAATGCATGTCACATAACTCCCTGGAGGTCTGACTCGAGGGGGGGGGGGCATCTGGGCCGGACGGGGGAGATGATGAGCCGGAGCAGAGGTGGAGCTGAGGAGTAAGAAATACAAAAAGAAAACAGCCTCTGAGCATCGCTCGTCCGTCATGAGGTCACAGCAGTCTCTCTCCGTCCCTGATGACTGTGTGTTCCATCTCTCTGAGGCTGACATCATCACTGCCGAACACACTGTATACTACCTCATACATATTTCACCCGCTGCTCTCTCTCTCTCTCTCTTTCTTTGTTTCTCGCGAGCACTTCTGCAGTAACAGTGTGTGTCGCTGTCTTACCGCGTGTTCAGAGTTGAGATCGATACTCATTCAACTGTCTGCTGTTCACTCCTTTGTGAGTAAAACCTGATCTGAGGGTGTCACATCATGAAGGGGTCCCCAGGGCCGGTGCAGATGTTGTACACAATTACTTTTTCGTTTCTGACAAGTTTGTAGTTTTTTCGCAAATGCTGTGGGCGAGGCATTTATTGTAGCTTACTATAAGAACTTTATCTGTCATGATCCATTGGGAACTAGAGGCACGCTGATGTCAAACTGTGGTGCTGCAGAGAATCTAATAATAAGCAGAAACATTATAAATATTCAATAGTAAATACTTTGACGTTGCTCTAATGGTTGGGTGTAAGTTTTACAGGCTGACCCGCAAAATAAACAACCTAAAAAAAGCAATCTGGTTGCAACATGTTCTAACAGAGCTGTTGTGAGGCGTACGAGGTATAAAACCAGCCACAATCGAAGATGGTGTGGTGATACTACATTTTTTAGTAAAAGAAGCTGCACTTGAAACAAACACGCTGTAGGGACGTCCTTGCTGTGAGCAATCCTCCAATGCACGTGTACCTGCCAACTTTTCAGGTTAAAAAATCGCTCCCTCCTCTTCGTGTTTCTCTGGTTCCTCTGGAGTGAAGCCCGGTGGCTCAGTGACGAGCAGTGTCACCGAACAGGTCCTGCTGGGTTTGAAGCCAGAAGAGTGCTTCTCTCATACACTGGGTGGACAAACTATTACAAACACCCAGTCGTGTGTGTGTGTGTGTGTGTCAGTTGTATCACAGGGTTACTATACTGCAGGTGTTTCAAATCCATTGGTACAGCCCTGAGGTGTTCACTGCTGCATGTGTTTGCATTTCAGAGTGAGAGTGCCATTGTGAAGGAGAGGGAACTGTCCCTGGAGCTCGCCAGAATCAGGGATGAAGTGGGTAAGTGGGATACAGTGTGACAGATATGGAACCACAGGGAGGAGAGAAGGCAGTGAGTCACGCACCGCTTACTGCACATCATGTATTATACAGTATAAAACCACAAGGGACAGAGTGAACCCACGCTGCCGAGGACAGGCTGGTCAAAGATCGAACACCAAAAACCTCGAGATTTTTCAAATAAATCAGACAAATCTATTGTTATTAATATTACAGCCACAAATAGATACATTACCCCATCGTCATGCATCCTGGAAATAGGTAAGCTGGCCAGTACAAGTTCTTTATTACAGGATGTGATGGTGCTCATCCTGCTCTTCTTCCTGTAGCTGCTTTATCAAAACAAATTAACATCCAGACTTCACAGTACAGTAATACGTTTGATTCTCTGGTAGTTAGCACATGACCTCGAGAAACCAACTTGAAGCATTTCGTTTCGTTGTGTTCCAGCTTTCAGTGTTGCACACTGGGAGCAACTGCAGAAGGAGAAGCAGGAACTGGAGCGGCGCTTCGAGGCTGAGCTGCAGGGTTTGCGGGCTCAGCATCAGAGGGAGCTGGGAGCGCTGGAGGAGCGGCTGAAGGCGCAGCACAGGGCCGAGACCGAGAGCCTGCAGGCCCAACAAAGAGGCGAGCTGGAGGAGCTGCGATTAGAACAGCAGGAGCAGGTGTGTGTGTCCGGATGAAGACTGGTTCTGCATTTAATTTTTACTTTTAATACGTTCTGCAGCTGCCCTTACAAAGTGCAACAATCCCTGCTGGTGTATGTGTAACTGTGGGCAGTATCAAGTCATTTCTGTGATCGTTACTTGTTTGAATCTCGGCCCCAGATCGAGGAGATACGTGACGAACATGAGACTTCCTTGATGGAGGTAGAGATGGCTCACAATGACACACTGGCTACTCTGCAGGAGGAGCATGCCAGGACTGTGAAGAGTAAGCGCTGACCAATGTTGCTCTCTTTGACTGACACACTCTGCTGCAGGTCAAGAGAAATAATAACACGTCATTTCTTGTGTCAGATCTGAAGATGGCCCATGAACAGCAGACAAAGTCTTTGGAAGAAGAGTTTGAAAAGATCAGACTGTCACTGCAGGTAAACACTTCTCTTTTTTAACAGATAAAGCGTACAATATACATTTTGTGGTTAGTGGAAGTGATTAACAGGTTTATATGTGTTTGGTCGCCAGGATCAGGTAGACACACTGACGTTTCAGAATCGCAGCCTCAGAGACCGAGCCAAGCGCTTCGAGGAAGCTCTGCGCAGGAGCACAGATGAGCAGATAGTGGTAACTGCCGCATGATGAAGTACAGGACACACTTGACTGCTTTGGTGATGGTAGCTGGATACAACCTAAAAAGCATTGTTGATGTTGCTGTGTGCTGTCACCAGGATGCTTTGGCACCGTATAAACACATCGAGGAGGACCTGAAGAGTCTGAAAGAAGTTCTGGAGATGAAAAATCAGCAGATTCATCAACAGGACCTGAAGATCTCAGAACTGGAGAAAATAGTAGGCTTCAAATTTCTGCTTTAGTTCAGCAGCTGAGGAAAGCTGGCGCTTGATTCAAGCTGTTGTGAAGTTGTGTTAAAAATATTAAACTCAAACATAGAAGTTGTGCTAACGACCAGGGTTGACCAGCTAATGATGATATCAAATGCACAAAGAAGGAAGGTTTCGTTTGTAGACTAATATCAATTCACATATTGCCTGTTTTGACCTGTAATGTGCTGTCGTACACCATTAGAAGAATTTAATGTTGTGCACTGTTTCTCCTGTGTTTTTGAGCAGGCTGAAAAGAATGTGTACCTGGAGGAGAGAGTGCAGGTGTTACAGCAGCAGAACGAGGACCTGAAGGAAAGAATAGACAAGAACGTGGCTGTGTCCAGGTCAGACAAGTTGATCCCTAAACAATTCAAATTTTTTTCTAAAAATCAAAGAAACGCAGCACGTTAATTATGATTTTTCTGTCTCAGGCAACTTTCAGCGGAGAACGCCAACCTGCAAGTGAACGTGGAGAAGGAGAGCAACGAGAAGAAGCGGCTGAGTCGCACTAATGAGGAGCTGCTGTGGCGTCTTCAGACAGGCGAGCTGAGCCCTCGTATGACTCCCACCTCCTCACCCATTCATCGACCCACCTCTGGACCGGGCTCCCCCGCCCGCCCACACTCGTACCATCAATGACACTGTCAACAGAAGCTCTTGTATCTTTCTTTCATTCGGCATCGGAAGCCCTGATTGTGTTTTTTTTAGACTCTTGATTAAATGTTCCTCTCAGTGAAAAGGAGTCGGATTTTACCCTATGTAGAGACACAGATACGCTTGTTTCTTAGGAGATGTGATGCATTTCCAAAGTCCAACCCCAGGAATTTTCATCTCTGACCTAAAGAATTGTATTAATGATGAGGCCCGCATCGTTCAAAAGGGAACTTCTCTGCCCTCCTCTTCTTCTCTTCAACCTGAAAGACGCGGTGCAGATTAATGACGTGGGCATTGCGGACTCCAGAGAGCAGGATCAGAGTCATGGTGCCTCATTCCCAAGATTTTGCCTCCATCACCACCTTCTCATCCAGCGCTCAGGATGATGGACGTACACGACATGGCAAACATCAAGTGCAACACAACGAACACAAGAAGCGCCTTTGCTGTCCATTTTTCTCCCACCAGCAACGTTTGTCAAGGCACAGGCGATACTTTGAGTACAGTCACAAACCTACCTAACAGTCAGCTACTCTCAAAGTGTGGATTCTTCTCCGGGGCATGTTTACCTTTTCATGCTGAAAGATTTCATACATCAGGAGTGTGTGAATGACTACTTAGCCATCCAACCTCAACCAATCCATCCGTCTTTAGATCTCAGCCTTGACCTGAAATGTAAGATGACAACAACATAACTCATAAATCCATCAAACTGCCAACACAGTGTAACTATGATACTGATTATAATTTGTAGAAAAAAAAACAAAAAAAAAACTGTACATGTATTGCTCTCTTTAAAGCATGTTCTGTCTTCCAGTTATAATGCATTTTAGTTTTAGGATTACAGAGTAGTTGCGGAGCAGAGGGGTGAAAGGGCAACACGTCCTCATACCTAAACTAATGAATATGTCAACTGCCAGTGACTCCCAAAACGTCAAATAGCACCATTAAACAACAGCGCCGTGACAGCGTACCATCAGGAGGCGTATCGGGCCTCTGTTGCACACTCGCAGTTTGGTGAGGTTTAGGCAAGAAAACTGCTCAGTCAGGTTTAGGAAGACATTATGGTTTGGGTTAAAATAAGTACGGTAGAAAGTTTAAAACTTTACCCCAACCCTCCATCCAGTCCTCCTCCCTTTGTGGACAATTCTCTTCATATTACTTGACCTGACATCCTCCGTTGCTGCTGTATTATTTACTATGGCCACTAGAGGTCGCTGCCTATCACAAGAGATGTAACCATGGGTGGTAATAAGCTGCTTTCACAGTCATCCTGTATGGTGTTTTTTTCTGATGAGGACGGTCTGGAAGGGGAAACACACGTCAACTCCCTTTTCTCATAAAAAAAGAGCAGGATTAAGTCCGATGAAACCAATAACAGATCACTGTATTATACGTTTCAGACTAACTTCACATTTAATTATGTGAGACGTTGCCCCTTACCTTCAGTCGGATCAAGAAAACAAAAGAATTTCCCTCCATACGAAGGTGCAGGATCTGTCGAAACCACCAAAGAGCAAATCTTTCAACACAGCAGTTCATCGTGTACTGTAGCGGTCACATGTCTGGAGTTCAGTGCTGCAGAATCTGACATAAATGGTGCAGACGTCGCCGTTCTCGTCAACGTGTTTTGACCGGAATGCATTTAATATCCAGTTTCCGTTCATTTTGTTGCAGACGCACAGTTTTACATACTTTGTTTAAGTGAACCTTATCATCACTCTTGCAGCTGACTTAAACGTTCTGATTGTTTTCTGTGTCTTCTGATATATTAAACCACAGAAAAAGAGAATATGGCTTCTAAACATTCAACATCAATTGACTCTCAGTAAAAATCCTTTGTTTTGAATTTGAATGAAAAGAGAATCATAAAAAAAACCTGCAAGCTGTTACCTCATTTCTCAGTGTAGAGAATAATCTCAGGTCTTGAGGAGAATTATGAGTAATAGAAGGGAAGCAACTGCCATAACTTTCTTTTTCTCAATTAATTATACTTTTTTTTATATATATACTTTGCTCGTGTTTACATCACCAATCAGCTCAACTGTGTTCTGTAAGATAGCCTTTTCTATAAAAATGAGTTGGATGTACAGAATATGTTGAACTATTTTAAAGAGCATAGTGCAGTCAACACATATATGAAAGTAGATTGAAGAAATATTGCTTTATTATAATAATGCTGTGATATAATAATCAGCGCCCCCAGACACATACAATTAGCTCAAACAGGGATTTGGTTGTAGGTGAGTTGCATTAGTTGATGATGTGTAATTCAATATTTCCCTCCATCAGGTACTCTGATTGCCTCTGTGTCCTGTGGACACGACCTTGTGCTCATTTACTGAATGTTTGTTCAACATTAGAATCAGAAGTTTTGTTTACAGTTTACATCCAGTGTCGGAGGAGATCGGTGCATCAGGTGGATGCTGGTACTTCAGTTGATTGTTTACAGGACTTCTCTTGTAAAGATTCAGTATTTCAGAAATTCATGCTCTGGGTAAGTTATATGAAAGCATGTCTTAATAATGTGCATTATTTCTGTTTGACATCTCTTGTGTATTTCATTTATTTATTTATTTATTTATTTATTTATTTATTTATTTGTCCTCCTCCAGAACTGCATCTGTAGCTTAACTGGTTAAATTATTGTGGTCAGTGATGATACATCAGCGTCTATTCTGTATATGTTGCACTTTGTATTTAAGTATTAAATCACAATAACAAAACGAGAGTCCAAGTGTGAGATTTGGTGTGGATTTATACCTTTAAATACATTATTATTCTCTTCTGTATTTTCCATTCTTACGTAGGAAAACGACACGAAGCTCTTCTTTTGTTTCAGTAAAAATAGAAAACTTTCTATGATAAGTTATTATGCATGAGAGTGCAGTTCAGCAGTAAAAACACAAGGCATTGTCTAAAGAGCTGCCACTGAAGCTTACAGCAGTAACAATAACAACAGTGCGAATCTGTTTTAATTGCAGTATTCATATAGCTGCCATTTTCCTCTGAGATACTGTTGGGTTCCAGGCTGCAGGTCACATGAACGTGACAAATTGTTTCCATTTCACCACTTCCCCATTGATCACAACTGAAAAGTTGTCGGATAGCTAAAATCCTGAGGGGCATTAGGCCATATTTCAAGGTAAAACAACATTTCAGTTGGCATTCAGAAACATCCATTAGTGCGTTTCACTTCCAGGCTTAAATTATGTTTCCAAGATCTGCATTTATATTTGAGAATACATGTGTGTACTTGTGTCATTACAGCTAGGAAGCAGTTGAATGCTTAAGTTAGCTATTGTGTTACAGAAGCTAACATGGTATCAAATATCTCATATACTTAGAAAAATGCCCTGATGTCCCTCCACATTTTCACTATCAGTTGTCTTTTCGGTTGCTGACCAATCACGTAGCAGCAACACACTTAAGCCTCCCACCGTGAGCACAATACCAGAGGAAAATGGTTGCTGCGTGAATCTTGTTTGCTGGCTACAGATTAAATAATGCTGGCTTAAAAATGAAGCCAGTGTGGGGTCAATTTAGCACAATTTGACCCAGTAATGGTGTTATTTTTATATTACTGTCAGGTTACTGGGTAAATTAGTCATGCGTCAGTGCTATCTTGACCCCACACTGGGTCAACTTTAACCACATTTTTGTTTTAGTGAGTATGAGATTCGTCACTTCCTCTGCATAAATCCCTGCAACAAGTCTATGGGCAGAGGGAAGATGATGGTGGAGTTCTTCTCGGCTGCGATGGAGTTGAGGCTCTGCAGGTAACGCAGCTGGAGAGCAGAGGGTGACTCGGCGATCACCAGAGAGGCTTCTTTCAGAGCCCTGGAGGCCTTCATCTCTCCTTCTGCAGCAATGATCTGAAACACAGACGCACACGATCGTCATTCCCTCCTCCCCTTCTTTTTCATGGTCGGAGTGTATCAAGAGGAAATCCAATTAAATCCTCCATCATCTTCCCTCTTCACCTTTGCTCTGGCCTCCCGACTGGCCTCTGCCTCTGCTGCCATGGCTCTCTGCAGCTGCTGAGGCAGCTTCACGTCCTTGATCTCCACTCGCTCCACCTTAATACCCCACGGATCAGTGGCTTCATCCAGGGATTCCTGAAGAGGATATTTCAACAACAAATACTCTATCACATAAAACCAAGTTCGCTCCAGTAATGTTTTATCAAGCAAGCAATCTAATGACTGTGAAACTTCTCATGCAACATCATCTTTTAGCTTTTACTAACTCATTATTTGGGTTTTGTACGTTTGTTCTCTGGTTCAGCCTCATTGTTTTCATCATCACTGTTTATGCAGAAGCAAAAGCAGTTTTGTGCAAACAGGCTCTGATGAACCCGCAGGGCCAAACAGCAGACACACAAATGTAACCACAGTGGGTTAAAAAGGTCCAATTAAAGATTCAGATCTTTTCTGTTGGTCTAGACCAAAAAATTATGTATAAACAGAATTAATTTTGGACTTGGTTAGAAACATGGTGATAAAGTTTTTCCATGTCTGCTGGATGTGTAAACAGGAAAATATTATTTTTTCTCTCCTGTGTTTATGACTTGAGAACAGGTCAAAAAACTTCAGCTAGATAATAGTTCACGTTTCTGAAATATTGTTTTTCATCTGTAAAAAAAAGTGACAGTATTTGTTTTTGTCAGGATCCTTTTTTTTTATTTGCCTCAAAATTCTGCACCTGATCAAAACATAAACAAATCATTATAATTTTTTTGTTGTTGTTGCCTACATTTAGCTAATGTAGGGGTCACCAGAATATAAATTATTTTTTATTTTACATACAACAATTCCTTTAAAAATATCTTCATAGCCCTCCGGGTCTTTATGAACACACAGGTTACTCACCTGCATACTGAGAGATATTCCCTCTCTGTCTGACAGCAGCTCTGCCAAGTTTTTAGTACCGAGAACATTCCTCAGAGTGGTCTGAGCCAGCAGTCGTGTAGATGAGTGAGCGTTGGACACATTGGCCACAGACGAGATGGGGCACTGTATGCGGAAGTACACCACGCCATCCACAGACACCGTCACTGAGTCTTTGGTTAGAATCTGCAACAGTGACAAAAAGCTCCAATTATGATGCTGCCACCATTTTGATCACCCAGGAAGACGACCAACAGCTTTTTATTAATGACAGAGACAAGCTGGGATACAGGAGAGACACAGATGAGATTCACACTTTGATTTCAGTAAAAAGAAAAATAAACAAACGTACCTCTTGTGGAGGGATGTCAAAGGACACAGTTCTCAGGTCGACTTTCACAAAGTTATCAGTGCAGGGCAGAACAAAGAAAAGCCCTGGAAGAAAGAGCCTGCTTTTATTTTGAAGTTTCCATCAGTCAAGTACTTTGGCAATCTATTCAGATCACTGTATGAGAGGTGGAGGAAGGAGTACACAGATCTTGCACTTGTAAAAATATTAGTGAATAGAAACGCAGCAGATTAAATGACAAACCTGGTCCTTTAGGTTTCCTGTCTGTGATCCGGCCCAGCCTAAAAATGACAGCTCGCTCGTACTCCTTCACTATCTGGATGGTAGAAAAGTGGCCACACATAGAGAACATTAGAAAGACAGAAAAAAGAATTATTGCAAAAGGTCAAAGTTAACTCTGACATGTTAAATGCAAATGCATCACTGTAATGGTTAGAGCCATATTAGCCATATCAACGCTGGCATATTTCGCCTCCACTTCTTATGTGGTTGTCAGCCATATGTACTGGTCGACAATAGTGTTTCTTGCAGTCCTGCTAGAGTAAATGTTTTCAGTGGTGAGGAAAACTGTTTAAAATCATTTATGAACCGGTCGAGGGAGGGCTTACAATTTCTCCATCTGCTACAATATACATGATATTTAACCATCAAATACTGGTCTAAATCCTAATCAGTAGTGTACCAAAATGAGAATATACTCCACCTTAACACACATAAACAATGTGAGCGGGAAGGTAACTGCTATGAAGAGGAGGGATATGAGGACGAGTATCCACCCAAAACATCCCAGTCTGCTTGACTTTTTATCTGCAGAGAGAGTTAAAAAAAACACTTCACAAGCTTCTCCTGCAGCACACAGCGGGATGTATGTTACTATATTTGTATGTATGGAAAATACTAGTTCTTGCATATTTCACAGGGCACCTGTCTTGCACCTTTGTGAGCCTCTGTGAGAACACTGTTTGTATTCATTTTGCGACACAGTTAAACATTTTGAACATAATACGACCCAGTGGGACGGCACCTTTTATTAAAGGTGACACAAAACATTGATGCAATCAGGCAGCGAGACGTCGCATTTGTCAATAATGAGGTAATTAATCTCTGAGGGAGGTCACGTAACTTCAAATCCACCTGAGTCACGGCATGTTGTGTAAAGCAGCTCAACTATGTATGCATCATTCCTAAAATGTTTACATAGTGATGGCGCTACAGAGGGGATATGAGAATTTTTTTTTTTTTTCCAGTAAACAAGGCTGCAGCTGACTAATAGATCAGTTATCTTGAATGTGTTGATTGTTCTGTTGATTAGCTGATCAATAGCTGTAGTCTATAAAAATGGAGAATGCAGAACACAATGTCTGAGAGCCCGATGTGACCTCTGCAAATGAAGTAGGTCTATTTATCTATTGTTGTTCATGTTCTCATCAAACAAGAGAACAACATTCAATGCTTCCAGCATCTCATGTCTGTTTTTTTTAAGTAGGTTTTCATTGTAATATTGAGTATCAAACGAAGCAACTGCATCTGAAGATGTCCCCTCGGGCCTAAAACCTAGAGATATTAGATCTGCAATGATAAAGCAGACGTATCAGGCTCAGATCTGAGAGGCTGAAGGCAGTGGATGGTTGGCATTCTTAAGTGCTGTTGAAGGACAATGCTGGAACATTCGTCCTCAGAGAGCTTTTAGTGGATGAGAAACAACCATATTCATGATCACAATTCTCTCAGAAAAGACAAAGTATAGAAACACTAATAGGAACAGTAGACTTAATACAATGTTATACTGGCAGCACAACGTTCACAAATTGTGTATACACCACATTTAAGTTAAACCATTTTCTCCTTGTTTAGGATTTTTTTCGGCAGTAAAAGGTGGGATTAATCAAACATTAGACATTAAACACATAAAAAGACGTAGGTGAAAAAAGGCGCATGTGTCACAAAAGTTTAAGCTGTTAAAGAAGCATGTTTTAAAACTTTTTTACGTATAAAAAAAAACATTTAAATGGTGATTCTATATACACGCAGTTTTTAGATTAAAAGTTCTGTCTCTCTCCTCATTCATCTAGATAAGAGCCTAGTCTTGTTCACATGAAATAACTGCCAAGATGACTGATGAGGGTCAAAACTTGCCTGAAAGGACTTTGATTTAGTCACATTTGCCAACTTCCTTCTTCACTCTGTTACTCTGCAACATCAACTTACAGAGACAGGTGACCGATTGAAAAAATGACTGTTGCATCCAGAAAAATAACAGGATATTCTGGGTTAGAACATTGTTGGAAACATTCGGGATTACATAAGAGCATAACTCAACAAAATATACATATTTAAAAAAAAAAGGTCCAGTGTTTTTTTTTTTTTTACTTTTTTACACATTTTAATGTTGAAATGTTACATATTGTATCTTTAAGTGTCAAAAAAAAAATGCTAAAAGGAAAACTTCCAGTGGTGAATCAGGTTTTATTTGTGGCATGAGTGGGCTGGTGAGCGAGACCAGCAGCCAGTCGGTGTAATGGATGGATCATGACTAATGCTCTTCTGTCTCAGTAGAGGTGGGAGTTCTGGGAACTGATGTCATCAAGTGGAACCAAACAACTTTTGATGAACTTGCTTAAGACGTGTATCAATACATATTCAATCATTACATATAGATTTTGAATGTATGTAAATATAGTTGTATTATTTTGTTTGATTGAGTATTTCTTGTGTATAATCTGTTGTTGTATCCTCACCTTGTGTTGTAGTGTATTTATGTAACTATTATTGTGAAAAAATGCCTTTTGATTCACAATAATAATGAACATTGTAAGTAAAAAGACAGCTTTGAAGACAATTAAATCAACTCAAGATTATGGAATTCCTGGGTCCCTTAAAAACAGCACCCTGGGGCCCTCAACTGTAATGATTATCCTTGGCATGCTTACAGACTTTCCAACTCGTTAAACATTAAAATATATATGTATATATACAGTATGACAGTAGAAGTGAAACATGCACTTTTAAAAGATCATAAGAAGTCCTTACCTTCGACGGTATCCACAGCATTGATCTGAAACTTGCCTTGTGTCACCATCTCGGCCGTGCTGGACGTTGTTGAGATCATTAGTGAGAATGTTGCCGCTGCGGTGGAGCGAGTGAAGTAGCGCTGCACTTGTTTACCTGTCTGCTCTCCCTGCGGGGTGTGGCCTGTTCAAGTCCCTCATCACCTGCTGCATCTCATGAGCCTAACACACACATAAACACACACACACACACACATAAACTCCCACCTCACCTGGTTGGCAAGTGTCAGCAGGTAACATGAACCATAGAGCAGAGGTCGTTTCTGTGTTGCTCCTGTGATGGAGAGCTATGAGTTGAGCTCTTGTGCTTTCCCCATTATACATTCACATCCAGTAGTCTGACACCTGCTGGGTGCAGGTTATGAATAAACAATAGGTGGCATCCAAGTCGTGAAATGTGAGAGGGGGTGCAGGCACAAGAAGACGTGATCACGTCTCTCCTCCCTTAGAATGGAAGTTTTACCAGTATTTAAAATGTGCGAGGAGGTTTGAGGAGAGCGTGACATACATAGACAAAGCGTTTGTGAGGCGGAGAGGAGGAGACACCGAAACTTACCAAAGGAAATGAACTTCACAGACTTTATATAGATTGCAAATTTGACTGGTAATGTTGTGTAACTGGGAGTAATGTGGATACACGATCACAGCATGTGAAACAGCTCAACTACACTGTAAAAACCATGTCAGTTCTGTCATGTGAAGCAGTGAAGAACAGGGTGTGTGTACATGTGAGCTGCTCTTTGCCGACATTTTCCAGTGAGGTTTAATCAACTGTCACATGATACCCGGTCACGTGACAGCTCACCACAGCGCACGATGAGTGCCTGTGAGTCCAGGCTGATTTGTTAACAAGGCTACAACACACAAGTTTAAAATCCAAGCAAGATGGTGGCGTGGGCGGGCGGCCTGGTAGTTTATTGTAATGGAAGGAAAAACATGTTTCAAAAACATCAGGGTGTGCGTTCTTTGGTTTTTTCAAGAGGTCAAATCTGTTGTACAGTCAGTCCAGCTGGATTACTCACAATTACTGGCAGCGTCAGTTTTTTTGTTGTTGTTTTTTTTCGAAATTGTTTCCAAGAAAGGCAAAAGATTGACTTCCTCCTGTATCTTAAGTTTTGCTTTGACAATCCGCATGTTGGAAACAGAAAGTATATTACAGACTGCATCCTCCCTCAAGATGATGTTTTTCTTAAGTCCAACTTTTCACCCAAAAATGTAAAATGTAAAATATATATAGACCTTCACAGCAGAACAACGTTGTAGCATTCTCCTACGCAAATGATGTAGCTGGGGACCGCGCATACAATGGCTCCATACAGCTGGTCTGGTGTAATCCAAGTTTAAGAGAGCATCAAGATCCCAAATGTATTTGTAAAATAAGTTATTTACACCCTTTTTTCAGTTAAATCTTCACTGCAGCTGTGGAGCTAAAAGTGTTAGTGCACATCCTTCTGAAGTGGGTGCACGAGTTTGACCGTGCACCGAGGTTGAAAATGACTTCTTTTGAAATCACTTTGGAATCTAGGAGTTTCTGGAGACTTAGATTATGCGGGTTGAGCAGTATGGGGCCATTTTATGGGGTCTTTTGGTTGTTTTTTAACATTTGAATTCAGGTCCCCATCTACTTGAGTTGTTTCAGAGAATGCTGCAAAACTCTTTTGCTGTGAAGCTCCAGAAATGTTCTGTGGACTACGAAACTTCACCCACGTTTTCCATCAGCATGAGGATGAGTAGCTATTGACTGAATTCGCATTTTTGGGGTGAAATGTCCCTTTAAACGACAACTTTTATCATGCCTTTTATTAGTACTATGAAAAAAAGAGTACGGTTTCTAACCAATCTTTACTCCAATGCATGAAGACGCAAGAACAACATTTCTGCTGCGAGAAGAAACTTTAGTTTAATGTAGATCGTCAGGTAGTGAGGGCAGCAGAACATCCTTCATCTGAAAAACTAAAACAAACAAAAAGAACAAGACAAAACAGCAAAAAAAAATTTTTAAAAAGTTAAGTATTACAGTAAGACTTATGGATGTGGGGATTAATACTTTATTTCTTAATCACTGTTGGTTCACAATATATTCAAATATACAACCATAACCAAATCCTCAGTATTTGTATATTTTACATAGAGACACAATAAAACGTCTCGTCATTTCATTTAAAAAATACTAGAAGACATGGCAGGGCTTCAGCAGAATACCTAACTAACATCCACATCAGGCACCAGCTGCCTCCATCATAAACTTGCGACTGAGCTCATAAGCCAGGAAGAGGGCTCCGTTGGCAGGGAAGGTGCGTATCATGGTAGGAGTGAGGCCAGAGTACAGAGCGGTGAACCCTGTGGGACAAGACAGAGTCAAACAGCTACACAGGCCATTCCCCTCGGATGAGTCAGACACCCAGCTCAGGCCAATTCCTAACAAAATGCTTCACACGCTGCGGCCAAGTCAGACCGGCGGTGGAGCAATTACAGCTTTCAAAGGCTAAAAAAGTCATCTGGGACTCAGTGCAGAGGCCCTGAGAAGCAATCCCATCATCCATTTTCAATGTTTTCTCTCATTTGAAAAAAAAAAAAGAGAAAGAAACAGGAAAGATTTTTTTCACCTGTTTTAAAAAAAAACATTAAAACATTTAAAAATGGACCGCAATAATTATTTTTCATTTTTGTGTCTTATGTAACTCAGGGCTGGTGTTGCAGTTTTAGCTCAGGTTTTTTGTGCATAAGTTCTGTATCAGTGTTCTGTGAACTCTGAGGCCCTCGGTGCCAACAGATGGTGCAGGATGGTGTGGCATGTGGCTGTGACTCAGTGCATTAAGCATTCAGACAGCGATGAGATGTACAGTCATATTCGACTAAATGTGCAAATCGGGTCAGACTGTGGTTTTTTACACACTGAAGCGTCTGGTTTACAGAGAGCAGTGGAATAAAAATACCCTTTAGAGGCCGCTCTGATCTGAAATGTGTAAAACACTTAACATTTTTTCAGAGCTCATGCTCAACCTGAATCTTTAGCTTCTTCGAGGACATCCAACTGTCATTTTACCTCTTTAGGTACTTCAACTATCTCAAGTGTTTCACAGCTGTGGGTACGCAGACACTTCTTTGAGAAATTTTGCCGTCTGCACACTTGACTAGTTTCATTCTCACTGTTTGCTGAGGACACACTTGTGCTCCTAGTTGAATTGTAATTGATATCTTACCCTCAGTGCGTATGATACCCGTGAAGGTCTTTGTGAAGCCCGCTTGCCTCCCAGTTAAAGCGTGCACCTGGATCCTGGACTTCGTACAGTCTATGGGATAGACCACCAGCCACAGACAAGCTCCTCCGAATCCACCACTGAACATGAGTGGAAGGACACCTACGAAGACCAGAATTATTTTGCGGGAGCGGATCACAGAAACAAGTGCAAACTGCAAAGATGGCAGATTAAAGTTTAACGGGAAATAATAACCAGACCTATGCTGTCCTTGTCCGTGCCCATGTATTGTGCAAATTTAGAGCGACACAGTTCATAGGCCCCAAAAAAGCAGAAGTAACCCGGCATCTCCCGCACAATGGTGGAAGTCAGTCCTTGGTAGAAACCCAGGGGACCACTTGTCTTCAACACATTCTTCGCGACCGTCCACGGTGTGCTGGAGTCACAGCACGAAACACAGTCAGAAGTGTTCAAACTAATGTTCTGCTCATTCCCGCGTCTCTGTTCGGTCACACCAACCTTCTTTGTCCGGTCGCGATCTTGCCACTCGCTTCCATTTCGTGCATGGCCTGCAGCTGACATTTCACCAGCTCGGTGGGGCACGTCACCATGGCGGAGAAGATGGAGGCCAAAGACCCTGAGGATGCTTTCTGAATATCACTGATGAGCAAGGGGAAGGATTCAATAGCAGAAAGACACACAGAGCTTTTAGTGTGCATACAGAAAGACAAAAACAAATATTCCTTCCTATAATAAGAGGCCATTGTCTGATAGAACTGTTTCTATTTCAAAGAACTCAAATAAAAAGGACTCAAAGTCAGTTTCTCATTAAAGGTGCTCGGGCCCAAAATATGGCCAGAATTCAAAGGTAGCACCAAAACTTTATGGGGCAGCATATCACAAGAGAGTGACTGACAATTGAGTGGCTGTAGCCCGCTGCTGTTAGCTAATAAGCCCAGTTAGCTGTAGAACAAGTTTCCCTATTCGTTGACCGTAAAAGTGTAATTTACGATGAGTTAACGAGGCAAATAAGCTCAACTTTTTAGTGGTGAAAGAGAGTAACTTGAATTCAGATGGTGCACGCACATATTTTTGTGTTAAGTAAGGAAAATATATGTAGGATTATTTTCCTTTGTTGATGCTACTATGACACGTAGTGAAGCAGAAACTTCTCAGAATTAAATGTTAAGTGCCATTTTTTTAATCTTTACATCCAATTAAAATAAATGTGTTGTTCTTCATCACATTTTATATATTTTTCCCTCATTACTGAGTGTTATGGTCAGGGTAAAATAGCAAAATCCGGAAAAAAGCCAAACATCTGCTTTCTTTCACAGAGAAGAAATCTCTAGAACGTCTGTACAAAGCGAAGCTCTTACAGTCCAGCTGCTACAGTCCAGACGGGCAAACTGTGAGCTGCTCAACAGGTTAGTCTGTTCTCTGAGGCAGGATGTTGGAGAAGGATGTAAATAGCATACAAAACTCAGCCCTTGGCTGTAAGAGAAATAATTGAATGATTCACCGTCTCTGCAGTGATTTGTCTCCAAACAACATGATCACTGCAGTCTGTCCCTGCTGTTCAGCTTGAGGAGAAACTTGTTCACATTCTGTAGTGTGTCCCCGAAAGACCCAAACGCATTCACTTTACAGTGACGTAAAACTGTGCGGCCGGAGCCAGTCGTGACAGACCTTCCTCTACAGGGTGTGGATAGAGGAAGCAGCAACTCATGACCAACACAAGAAGTAACACTGTAAACTTATAAATAAATGCACAGAAACGTTGCTGTCAAACCTGAGTTCGGCCCCTTTATCCGTCCTGGACACGTAGCGGACCACATCCTGACAGAGACCATAACTCAAGAAGAGCACGGCGTTCTCGCTGACGCTGGCCACGATGGCCGGGGTCGTGCCTTTGTAGAACCCATGCAGCCCCCCCTCCCTGTAGGTGGACACGAAGCAGTGGAAGAAGCCGCGGTACAGTTTGGGGAACGTCTGCATCTTCACCTTCGTGGTGTCAAACGGCTGGCCGCTCAGCACACAGGCCGTGCCACCTGAGAAAGGATTTCAGCAGAAGGTCCGACTGAGATTTCAATTCAAGATGATAAAAATGGATGTCACGGTGGTTTTAAACACGTTGGTACTCAGACTCACAGTGGGTTGTGTTTTTCCTTCAGAAATGCAGCCAGAGGAGACTTTAGTTGCTGAATGTGAGCTTACAGATCTGTACACTACACAGACTAATGCTGCTGATCACATCACATCAGGACCAAAGACAACAGTTTGCCTCCTGCTGAGGATCTTCTATGAACAATTCATCAACAAATAATCTCACTGCTGTGTGTTGCAGTGGTTAACTTCGGCGTACCATATTTCAAATGCCGACCACCTGATTGAGATGATAGTAGCTTTGTTTTATTTTCCAGATTTTACCTATTCATTTATTGTTACACTGTCTGCTGTTTAGATTTGCGATTACCAACACAAATACTGTGTGTAAAGCGCTTTGTTACTCTTTTTAAAGGTTCTATACAAATGGAGTTACTATTATTGCTCCAAAGACATCGGACAGACACATAGATAGATAGATAGATAGACAGATAGATAGATAGATAGATAGATAGATAGATAGATAGATAGATAGATAGATAGATAACCCACCTATTGATCCAGCTGAGGTGTCGATGATCGCCTGAATCGTGGGATGTGGAGCCATGCTGATTCAAAAGACGCTGTGAACCTGAAACTTTAAACTGAAAGAACTTGTGCATTAAGGAACATCAGTTATAAACTGCAAAGTTATGAAACCTCAATAGAGGACAATAAAGTCAGAACACACCTGATCTCACCTGTGCTCTTCTCAGGCGGCTGCGGCTGGTTGATCTTCACCTTTTTTTGTGTCGCTCACACACAGCACCAGCACTATAGGCTGTCAGCACGCTGCTCAAAGTGAGCACCAGATGAGTTTGCGTCGCCTACACCATGTCACGTCCTTCAAGTTTCAGTATGAGCATCTCCACTCGCATAGTGACAGTGGCATTTTCAGGAACAGAGGTTATGGTGCGGATATCCTTTGCATTCAGCCTGGTTTTAGCCGTGGGACGTTAATGAATGTGACCATCGTCATGTGCTTTCGTTTTCTTGACGTCTGAAGTAAACTTTTGGAGGATTGCATCTAGTTGTGTCTTCACACGCGTGCGTCAATGTGCGCGCTCTACGCACACCAAGCGCAGACGCAAGATGGGTTCAAGTTATCAAGAGGAAGCAGCAACAGTGCAGGAAGCTGTTCAAAATTCAAGCATATTGATCAGGGATATAGTTGGACTGTTAAATCTGTACACTGAGGACTCTCTGCCTTGAACATATATGACTGAAAATGACCCTATTTTTTCCTCGCTCTGTGTTTAACTTTGCTTTTACTGATTTGAAGTAATAATCAATAAAAGTTTGACGTGTGTTTTATTTTCAAACTAAGATTTATTTGAAATCATATCGGCCTAACACTGCTGAGCAGCCCCCTCCTATCTCAACGTGTTATCTGATAACATTAGAAAAGAAGGCCTGAAAGGAGCAAAAAAGCCCGATTTCAGCTTTTTGTCACGCTGAAAGAAGAGGGAGCGCGACACGGAAGCGACGAGCGTCTGACTGTAATACCGGACGATGACCACAAGATGTCGCTGCATGTCAAGAGCGAACAGCTGCAGGCCCGACAGGAGCTGTTAACCTGCAGCTGAGGACACCGACCGCTTTATTTCCTTTCAGTGTGAATTCTTATTTTTTACAAAAATGATAATAATAAAAAAAATAGTTCCAGCTGATGAATACATTAATTATCGATTAAAACTCTCAAATGTTGTCTCGATTAATCGATTACTTGTATGGTAAAAAGGTTTAAATTCAGGTTCACTGTTTCTAAAAGCACATGATGACGTTCTCAAATGTTTTGTTTTGTCCACAACCCACAAATATTCAGTTTACTCTCCCAGAGGAGCGAAGAAACCGGGAAATATTCACAATCAAGAAGCTGGAATCAAATTAATTCAGACTTAAAATCCAACTTTAGGTTTTTGGTGATTGATGTAAGAGTTGACCACCAATCGATTAAATGTTGCAGCTCTGTTAATATACACATATTTGTATCATATATATTAAGTATCAGTGTTTGAAGTGTGTAGCCCTATTTGCCTCTGTAGTGCAGCTAGATGTGAGAGGTTGTATTCATTTTGACAGTTTTTTACGTTTCGAAAACCTTAAATCATCCATTATTATGGGTTATTATTATTATTATTGGCTGCAGCAGCAGTTTTCATCTGTCATAGATGGTATAAGCGGCTTAATGAACATTTTAATTAATTAGGATTTTATATACATCCAAACACCACTTTAGATATTCAGGGGAGAGTGTGGAGGTAATGTGTGAATTAATGGCCACAGTTTAATGTAAACTCAGACTCTGGTGAGCTGATCCTCGGATAGAAACACGGCTGACAGGAGGAAAGGAAAAAAAAAGTTCATTTTGGTGCTCAGATACGATGTTTACTAGACGAAAGAATGAAAACAAGGTCTTTTTTTCCTTTCATCTAAGTATTTTGACGCTCTTCATTGGCTCCCTCGTGCTGTCAGTCAGATGTGGGCGGTGTCATCCGACAAATGATAGTTCCAGTAAGTCCTCACATGCTGAACAGCTCAGAGAGTCAACAGGCTGTCCGGGGCGCAGACGGAACATCACTACGACTGGATAACAACAACACACCGACGGCTCGACACACTGTGGACACTCAAACAACTTCTTCTCCTTATGACATGCCTTTTTACGAACACACTTTTTATTGTTGTTAACACAGATTTGCACCGGCTTGGGATGTGACTGTCAGTGCACACTTTGCGCCCAGGCGGAGCTCTGTTTTTCCCGGACACATTTATCTAGTGTGCGCGCACATTTGAGAGGCGAAGTTGCCGCTTTAGAGGGGCGACAGGCTCGTCACTTTTGCGTGACATTGTAACACTTGGCTCCGTCACCTCTCGACCATGGCGGAAGCGGCCCAGCAGCCACACCTGGTGGAGATCGACCCGGATTTTGAGCCCCTGTCGCGGCCGCGGTCGTGCACTTGGCCCCTGCCCCGGCCGGAGTTCATCAACCCGGGCGACTCCAACACGTCCTCGCCGGTGCCGTCCGTGAAGCAGGAGCCCGCCGGCAACAGCGACTTCATCAACAACCTCAGCCTGCTGGAGGAGACCGAGGACTTCACGGAGCAGAAGCCTGTTATCCTGTGCACTGATTTCCAGTGTCAGGAGAACTGCGTCCACCAGCAACCTCCACAGCAGCAACATCAGCAGCAACATCAGCAGCAGCAGCAGCAGCAGCACCAGAACCCGCAACTCCCGCATCACCACCATCAGCAGCAGCAGCAGCAGCAGCAGCAGCAGGTGCCTCTGCTCTCCTCCCCGGTGGGCACTTCGTCCTCGGCGGCCGCAGCTGCCGCCGCTGCCCAGAGGAAGAGCAGCTCCTCCCGGCGAAACGCATGGGGGAATATGTCATATGCAGACCTCATAACCAAAGCTATCGAAAGTTCTCCTGAGAGCCGACTCACTCTGTCTCAGATTTATGACTGGATGGTGAAGAGTGTGCCTTATTTCAAGGACAAGGGGGACAGCAACAGCTCTGCAGGCTGGAAGGTAAATTTTTATTTGATTTGAACTGTTTGTTTGTTTTTTACTTTTTTACTGCTACTTTAATCCAGGAGATACTGTGTGTGTGTGTGTGTGTGTGTGTGTGTGTGTGTGTGTGTGTGTGTGTGTGTGTGTGTGTGTTGTCTGTCTGTGGCACTTCACAGGGACTTTATTGTGCTTTATGCTACTTATGTTTTTTTTTTCTTTTAATCTCCTGTGGTATCTCTGTCAGACCCCTGCAGGGATTTCTGGCTCTTTCTGACTGGTTTGACAGTCATCTTATTGTGACTGTATCGTGCTTCTTGGTCAGGGTTTTTGCTTATGCTTCCTCTGCATCATCTATGGTTATCACTCCTGCAGATACTTGCAGCCGATCCATGTGGTTTTCCCCCCACCGCCGCCACAGTGTTTAGACAAAGGAGGATGCACACTGAGAGTCAATGTGCTAAGAAATTGTTTGTCATTTACTCCCTTCATTGTCATCCATCCAGTTATGGCACTTCAGCAAACTGACCAATTGCTACCATGACCTTAGACAGTCATCTGACTTCTCCCTGCAGTATGTGATTTATATGAGTCTGCTGACTCAACAGGGTTTTTTTTTCCTTCTCTCTCTCTCTCTCTCTTTGCCAGTTCCCTCAGTGTGCTTTTTTTTTTTTTTTTTTTTCGAAAAACGCTGTGAGTTCAGGCTCTGGTATGTTTGAGGCACTTTCCTCCCTCGGCTGTTGTTGTAAAATGAATGATAGATTTTAAGGCTAAATCAGTGGAGGTTTTTTTTTTTTTCCCCGTATCTGAGTGTGTGCTTTGAATGGAGCCGGGACGAGCCTGTGTCGTAAGAAGATACCAGAAGCATTCATGTGTCCTGGAGACGGTCCAACACATTACACAAGAGGGGACTTAAAATTTCAGATGTGGTGTGACAGGCCCTCCCACTGAACACTATTGAAGGGCGTAAACCTCACTTTGGAGACACATAGTTTCAGTGGTGTCTGACAATAAATTGATGACAGTCTACTCTCCCTGCGGGAAATCATATTGAGCCTGCAGTCACACGGTGAAAGATTTATTACGGCTTCCCTCTGTTATAGGCTGTCTGGGCTCTCGGGGAAATTTAAAGCAGTCGCAGAGTGTTTTTTTTTTTTTTTCTCCTTCCTCCGACATAGGAGGCTCCCATGTTTGAGTCATGTGCTGAGAGATGACACACTCATGTCACTGACAAACGCCATCAAGTATTTCTTCTTCTCTAGTTGTGAATCATACAGGCAGATGAATAAAAATAAAAATCAGTCATAACTCACACCGCTTTTTGCCCTTTAACCATTTTCTCAAGTTCACCGAGGACAAGCGCAGTTTGCAGCATTCACATTCGTCCGCTTGACCTCAGTGTTTACAAAAACTGACAACACACATGTTGAGCTGTCAAACATCGCCCCGTCAGACCGATTATATGGGTGGAAAAACCCCCTCGGCGTGGTGAAATACACACTGTAAACAGAGCGGGCGCTGGGCAGTGTGTTGCGAGGGTGGTGGTGTTTGTTTGGGTCCTCGAGGAAAAGCAACACTGTGTTCTTCCCATGCATCTGCACTTTGGCATCTATTTTATTCTACAGTTTCTGTGATTTGAATGTAAAATGTTCGTTTTTGATCACTCCATTAACTGGAGTGGCACACAAATCAAACTTCTTGTGCCAGAGAATGATCACAAATACAACAGAAAAGCTCTGTAGACTAATACTTATGGCTAATTGATAAAACAAAACTAAGAAGGCTGCATTAAGGTGGGAAATTGCAACTAAATCTGTGAGGAGAACGGACATTTGTGTTTTCAAACAGTTTGACGTGAGAAAAAAAAAATACAGGCAGAATCAGCAATCCTGGTTTTGTTTTTGATCATCAAAGCTGATGGTTGTATCGATCAATTTTTGATTCAGGATCCAAATTGTGAGACTCAAGGCGGCGCCTCAGAACACAAACTGAGGAGAGCGTTAGTCATGTAGAGTATGACGTCGCAAAGTATGAACAGAGAAAAGAATCAGAGCTGGTGTTGAAATTCTAAGAAAGGACCGTGTGTTTTTTACTGTAAAATGTTGTAGTCGGCATTTTTGTTAAGAAATCATCTTCTCGCTCACCGCAGGATTGTCAGCAGCGGTGCCATCGTCTCACTTACCAGAACACACAGCTGCGGTCAACAGTTTCTCAGTGACACCGACTGGTTACAGTGTAATTAGGAAGTTAGTATAAAGACGAGTGCAGCTCAGACGAGGGGTGAAGTGAGTTAACTATCTCCAGCGTCATTACCTCTACAATAGTAGATCATTCACATGTCTGTAAAACATGCAGCAGAGTCCCAGCGACTGAGACGCCGAACATGTCTCGTGTCTTCATCAGTGTGAAGTTTCCCTGTGTCGCTCCGTCAATGCAACAGTTATTGTGTGATTGGCGGCTTGGAGAGGGGCGCTCAGGCACCGCCCGGGCCTGCTGCTTATCCTGCCATGTTGGGGGTGTAGACTGAGTAATACTGTGGGAAAGCAAAGTGCCATTCACTGCTGCGAGGGGAGTTATTCATAGAGCTCCCCTCGGCTCCACACAGGGGGGCTATCACACATTGTCTCTCTTCGGAGCGAGCTTACTTATGAGCCGGGGCGAGAGCCAGAGAGGAACTGAGGAAACATGACAATGTAGATTTCTGTGTGCAGCCATATGGGTTGTGTTGTGTTCTTCGGTGGATTTAAAAAAAAATAAAAATATCTATTCCACTCCGTGGTTCTTTCCTTTTCCATTTTTCGGCGAGGATAATGGTTGTTGTTTTGCGAGGCGAGCTATCTGATCCTCGACTGTCTTGTTATAGTCTGTCTGGGCTGAGGCAACATGGCTGATCGAAAACATGAAGATATGTAAATTGTGTGGCAGACCTCCTTTCAGAAACACCAGCTCTGCAAAATGTCTAGACATTAAAAAAAAAAAAGCTCTTAAAACAAGTTTTTACATTGACTTTTCAGCGAGGATCAAATACAGATCCAGAATAAATAGTCCTCAAAGTTTGTAAAGACATTTTTCTGCCCACAGATAATTAGTATGTATACAGGCTTGAGTTTCGTGGTGTCAGAGCGTTCACGATGACAGGAGTCACAACACAGATGCTTCAATTGTTGGCACCATCGACTGTTCAGCCTCTAAGACATCCGTTGTGATTCACTTTCGTTAACCGGGGATCATTTCTCTCTCTCGGAGCAGACGAGGCTCACCTGAAGTGAACGGGCTCAAGCACATGAAGTTTTCATTAATCTGTGATTAAGGCCGTCTGCTCTGTAATTGTTTGAGGCCGAGCTCGTTTCTCAGCGCTGCCGATCCTCCACAGTCGGTCGTGTCTAAACTGAGTCACGACAGCCCCCACACTTCTCAGGCCGTCTGCGACACTGTGAGTGTGAGGACAGTTGTGCCAGGTGGGACCAGCTTGGAGAAGCTCTCCGAGTGGACTGGACACTGGCCCTGGCACAGGGCGCCATCACACAGGAAGAAGAACAGATGGCGCAAATTATGCATCACCAAACCTCCCTGCAGAGCTGCTTATTTCTTTCTGTTCACATTTTATCTCCCTCCAAATGTTATAACCGTATATATTTCGAGTGTGACACAATATATACAGTGCACACACTTCCTCGCACGCCTGCCAAAATTCTGTTCTTTCTTGTATTTCTCTACTATACGTACGTCACCACAAGGTAAATATTTGGTTTCAGCCGGCAGAGCTGGATGGCTCAGGTGCTCTTTGATGTCAGTATCGAGATCAATTCAGTCGCGGGTTTTCTCTGTACACGGCGCTCTCTTGAACCGAAATTCCTCAGCCTACGCTGGTAAACACTCCCACGGATCTCAAAACAAACTGTGCCGGAGCAGACAAACACGCAGGTCGGAGCAGATTGTACAGCAAGTGACACCAGGGTCATTACCGTGTAAATGCACTCATTGACTCCAATCCCTCTTAGTATTACAGTAAACACTGTAGGTATCACGAGAGGAGAGGAGAGGTGGTGTAGCAGGTCGGGATACGAGTGGAATTTCTGCATCTCTGACGTGGTTGTATGACCATGTCATGGGTGATAGGGCCAAGCTACTCATTGTTATTAAGAATGCAGATTGTCTTGATTAAGTCACAATGATGATATAAAAAGTCCATCTGAATATATCTCATATTTGCTGTGGCCGCTAGGATGCATTTTTTTCCGAGGGCAGGTTATTCCCCAGCCCCATCATCAGCCTGTGTATTGTACATTAGCAATAAGATGGCAAGCAAGAGCACGGACCAAGGGGGTATGTGGCTAAATTCAGGTCAACCACTTAATGAACTCAGGTCCCCCCTCTCTGTAATGATACATTCATGAAGTAAAGTTTATTGCCCCTGCAGCTCCAGCAGGCAGTCAACATGACACAACATAAACACCTGACAATGGAGGTCACCTCTGTGGATCCCCGCTGCAGTCAGGTTGATAAACAGGAGTGAGGATAAACCCACCTTTTTCATCCCAGAAGTTTTAAAAGTCATCTCTGAGCTCTCCTCTCGTTAGTAAACGGTTGTGTCAGAGCAGAATCCTGTGTGACTCAGAGTGTTTATCCCACCACAAGGTCTCGCTTTCCCCACCGGTTGATGGATTTCCATTGTCTTGCAGTATGTTTCCCAGCCCGATTCAAACACCACCCCACTGATTGTTAATTGTGTCTTTGAGTCACATACCCTGTAACCTGGTTTTGTTTTATTAACTTTAATTGTAGATGTATTCCGGATTGTTCTTAAGGTTCTTATTTAAGATATATTTCCCATGGACCCGAGGAACATGGCTTGAAGAAATGCAGACGCCAAGAATTCAGATCCTGAGTGAGCACAAAGCTGGTTGCACTTCATATCAAACTGCTTGTCTCTCTGAGTCTGAATGTGTATTAGTAGGACAGGGAGTTGGATAGAACAGCAGTCCTCCTGTTTCTACTGGTTCAGCACACACACACACACACACACACACACACACACACACACACACACACACCTCTCACCCCCCTGAGGCAGTCGAGGAGTCCAACCTTGGCATTGCCCCAAGACATGAGGGGCAGCTGTGTTTCTCAGGCAAAGAGCTGGAGGAGCTCTCCGCGCCCTCCTCCCCATTTCCTGCCTGCGCCGCCCGCCTCTCCATTCCTGGTTTTCTGCCTCTGCACAAAGCAGGGCACACTTAGTGCTTTGAAGGGTTACTGGACCCCCCTCAGTCAGACTCGATGGAGCTAACCACTTACTGTCTTCAGAGAAAAATTAAGGCATGAAGAGAAAGAAAGAGAGCGAGGCAGAGCCCCAGAATGCTTTAAGTTCAGACTGGGTGACACTTGTTAGGAGTTGCATAACAAGACATTTACTGGAATCAGGGAGCCGCAGGCCAAAGTCTGGTGCCACTGGTTAGTCAGCGGAACTGTGAGGCACTGTGTTAGAGATATGTGGGACGCTAGTCTCCTGTGTGTGTGCGTGTGCACAGAACCTGGGCCTCATAATTAAAGCCCTGCTCCTGGCAGATGCACAGACACGATGGCAGACAGACAGACGGGTCGACATGGGGAACATTCCAGCGCAGGCTTTTATATCTTTTATATTGTGGTGGGATATTCTGACTTTCCTTTTCTCCCCAGCTGATTTTAATCCAGTATCTCCTTCCCACTGCCGTTTTATCCCTCCCCTTTGCTTTTCATAGCACTTATAGGGCTTTGATGTGCTGAATCACTGTAGCTGGCACACCATGGGTGTTAAAAAGCAGCTGTGTGTATTGATGATCGCTACCTGTTAGCCTTTGATCCGCTCTGTGTGAGGTGTCCTGGTAGATACTGGTGAGTATTTTCATTATTAATTCATTAAACGATGGTGTATTTTGTTAATTGTCAAATTGTTGAGTTCAGAACCCAAAGACCAATCAAGTGCACGTCTCTGAATCACAACAAAACAAATGACGTAAGCACCATGGAATCATGGGAGTTGTTGTCTTCATTGCTAAACAACCAAAATTGCCAATAAAGATTTATTCACATTCCATTTAATCTCATTTGCTGACCATCTGACTCTCTGCCAGAAGTTACAGAGAAAGGTGACCAAATTAAATACACCTTGACAATTCAGAAATGTTGCATATTGTATCTTTAATTTCCAATGAAAAGAAAGAAAGAAGCAGTGAATAACTTAAATGATCAAAATGTTCTGTTTCCAAGATGAACGGCCTTGTTTTTGGCTCAGCGGGGTATAAAAATGTGATGTATGAGGGGAAAATATTGTCATGCTATGTGTGATGTAACTGTGCCATCCACACTGGTTTGATCGAGCAACAGTGTAAAGCTAGGAGCCCCACAGATGATTTCACAACCTTGTGTTTTCCTTCTGTCCTGCCCCACGTTTGTTTACCTCTCAGCCCCGTCATTAGTACTCTCTGTTGTTGTCTGTCTGTTATTCCCCCGTCAGAGAAACATTTTAGGATATTAATCACTGACTGAAATAAAAAAAATGAAAAAAAGGGAGTAAAGCAGGTCAGCGTGGCGCAGCAGGGATATCAAATGGTGTTTATGTCTGTGTGTGGGACATGTGTGTTTATTTATGGGTCCGGCCGTTCTGTAGCTATGAAGTCACATCACCAGAACCTCAAACCACTATTGACAATTGATTCCATGTGCCGGTGCTGTCTGGGTCATTGTTCGGGAGTAAACCCTTAACAGTGTGTCCAGAATGCCATGGGAGGAAGCCAACAGGCAGTGACAGGAGCTGTGAGACACATAACACAGAGGACCGTGTCCGGCTGACTGGCTGTCTGTCTGACCTGGTGATGCTTTGCAGTGTGAAGTTTTGTCTGACTTTCTTCACTCAGATGTGCCCAGAACTTGCAGAGTGGTTGTAACATGTAAATAAGTTTCTGCCTTCAGTTAAACAGCTAGAAAAACATCCTGTGACTACTTTCTGCATTTTTGTGATTGTTAAAAAACGTTGCGCAATGGGTTTTAGTGCTTTTGATAGCAGAAAAAGAAAAATTGGCTTCATTATGCAACCGTTCAATTTCCCTATTTCTTATTATGACCCGTATTTACGTCTCGTGTTCGGCGACAACCTCTAGTGGCTGTAGTAATTATTACAGTGGCAAAGAAGGCAGTCAGGTGACAGAGTATAAAGAGTGGCAAAGTCGGCACAGGGAGGAGGATGCTAACGCGGCATGTCCTCAGGTTCTCCGTCAGATCCAGTCAGTATCACCCCCAGCTCCGCCCTCGTCCAAATATGGCCACTTCTGGCTCCAAAAAAACAAGAGGTCGATGAAAGGGATGCCACATTAGTCCACAAATCAGGGGGTGACATCACGGTGGGTTTACACATGACCCACAGATATAAGATGAGCTAAACAGACTCAAGTGGAGCACGATCTGTTAAAACTGTATATCAATACTGACTGTAACTATATCACAAGTGATATTCGACCTTAGTTAGTGATACAGTTGTTGCTCCAGCTGCTAAACCTCACACTTACAGAGCATTTATCTCCCTGGAAAGGACCCAGGAAAATCCCGGTAAAGTGCCCCTTTTCATTTAGCGAATTCAAACAAATCCTGTCGAATGTGTACACGGGCGTCTCCACCCACCTCAGACACTGGCATCACACAGCCCTGCAAGCATTCCCGCCAGAGTTTTGTTTTGTCAGTTTCTTTTTTTGGCTTTAGACCAGAGGACAGACAGTGGAAGAGTTTAAGAGATCTATGAAAAGGTAAAAGCAGAGAGTAGAGTCTCATTCAGCAGGCCAGAGCCCACGGGTGCCCACGCAGACTGCTTTACTCTGGAGTCGAAAGTTGACATCCAGCGCCGTGGTCAGGTAAACAGTCATTTGGGATGAGTCAGATTGTTTTGTTTTCCTCAGCGCAGGTTTAGTAGTAGCAGGCCGAGAGCACGTGATCGTCTGTTTTGGCAGTGGGTTTGCCCGGGCATGGCAGTTTGTTTCACAGAATGTGCTGTTGCTCTGCTGGCCATCGCAACTTCTCATCAGTCTCCCCAAAAAAATTGGGAAAATCTCCGCTGGGGGTTCACAGAAAAACCGCAGCAGTGTTTCACGCTGTGAGAAGAGGAACCTGTTGTATGGATTTTGAATAATTTCACCAATCAGATGAGAAGTGAAAGCCCGCAGTGCTTCTTCACACGTGAAAACTGTGGTGTCCCATCGATTCCTCATAGCGTATGTGTGTGTCAGTGTGTGTGTGTGTGTGTGGCTGCAGAATCACAGAGAGCAAGGAGAGCAACATTTACGGGACCGCTCACCGCCGAGAGCCCCAAACCACAGGCATTACCCAGACCCACATTGTTGTGCAATTCCCGCCCTAAAGCGATTATGCGCGGTGCCTGTCAGGCTGGCCCGGCATTATCGCACAATCACACATGCACTCGGGCATGTGTGATTGTGTCCACATACATGACTCGCTCGCTGCAGATGGGTGGAAATTTAAATGTGCACTTTAATCCGAAGGGCTGCCATGACTGTGCATGCGTCATCGCAGGAGTTTGTTTGGAGGTCAAAGTGTGTAACAGTGTAACCAAACCGCCCTCAGGTGTGTTCAGTTTAGGTTTGCATTGGTGTTTCAACAATGCGGCGCTATTGTCAGTGTTGTATAGCGAGGCTCTGGGCTGTGTGTGGTGTTTGTAAAGGAAACACCTCACGGGGAGAGAGGGGAGGTTACCTGCAGTCGGGTTTCACTCGACGTTCGCACACACTGCACAGACTCAAACTCCAAGATAGATTTCTGTTAGCGATCTCTAAAGCAGGAGGGAGATGGTATTATTTTATTACCATGACAGACAAAAATGTAGGTTTCCATTTGAAGATTTATCTGTGGAATTACTGGATGTAAGGCCTGATGTAATGTTTTCGAGGGTGGCCTGTGTTGGCTTCAAAGAAATGCAGCAGTGCCAGTCAGGAAGATTAGACATGTAACCACATGTGGACTCATTTTTCTCTCAATGAATCATTCATGCCCCGGTTGGAGTAATTGACAACAGAGATTCCAAAGACAAAAAAGAATCTTGATCCGTTGACGGCATTGAAGTTTTGTGACGTCACGTGAAGAATCAACACTCATTATTGTCACGGTCTAACGACGCTGTGTGGGATTTTATTCCATTTCATCTTGACACGTGAAGGGCAGAACGATTAAAAAAAGATGAACCAGTTTGTAGTTTTTATTTCTCAGCATCTTCATATTATCCTACATCGTCTGTTCTGCACTTACATTGGGAGGATTTTCGTTTTTTTCTTTTTCAGTCAATACTACACAATAACAACATTTTTTACCGTCATGTCACTTCTTGAGTGGTATAAAGTGGTATAAAGAACGAGAACAGTCCAAGTTGATCTGTGTGGTTGGGTCCGGCTGGGTTGGTTGATTACACAGTGGACTTTCCCCTCGGATAATGGGGTTTGTGTCCAATTGGTGACCAAGAGTCAAGAGTGATTTGTTTTTAACATATGCAGTGTAAGTAAGTTAACATGTGTAAATGATGTAATGTAACGTCAAGTCATGTGACATCTCTTACGTCACTTATGAGACTTTACGGTCGATATTTTAACTCAACTTTCCCCTCGTCCTAACCAAACTGCGAACATTTGGCAACATTAATAACATTCCAGAAGTCATAATATGTCTTACTATGTGAACTGTCAGAAAGCTTTATTTTGAAAGTCTAACCAAATGTTTTATATCATCATTGTTAAACTCAATGAGCAAGCCGTTCACATGCTAAACTGACACTAGAGGGGCATGTAGAGCATTTATGAAAGTGATTAAATACTACTGAATTAATATATATTGAAGACATTAAGCTAAATCAAGCACGATATTCTCTGACTGAAAATATTTTTGTTGTTTGTGGTTTATGCAACTCATTTTAATAAAGATTTAATAGTGAGTGTAATAACAAATGGTCCTTTACCGTTACTGTTTATTTGTTTAGTGAAAGTATGTGTTTGTCTGAAGCGTTTCCATGGCTTTTCTTGAATCGAGTACCTGTCTCTTCCTACACCGGCCCCCTCTCTGTTTTACAAGATGCACATTTTAGCCCATAGCTGACAGGAAGTGGGTGCTTTGAAAGCAGTACAAGGTATGCATCATCGGGGGAGTGATGTCATCAGGAGAGGAAGCAACACTTGAACGTGACGCCAGATTCTGTGGCTTCTTCCTCTTCCAGTGTTTCCTTCATTTTATTCATTCTTCCTCTTAACTCTGCTCAGAGCTGTGAACTGAAAGATTGTCGTTAACTGTCCTCAAGCCTAAAAGTTTTCAGATCGAGATGTTGTGGCTCACACAGACAGATACTATACTGGCTTCAGTTAAATGGAGCCAAAGTAAACTCTGGAGTGAGCCTTTGGTTTAGTCTTATGAGGCTCCTGTCCTGACCTGTACCAGTGCCAGCTTGATAATGGTTCCACTGACTGGAATGCCAAGCCCGGTCTTGGTGCCCTGTTTTAATGTCACACATGTTGTCTTCTGCCCCACATAAAAAGTGAGCCTTCAAGACGACTGACAGGGTTTTAAAAAACATTTTTGAATGTTGGCCGACATTTGATTTATTGATCTACAAGTTCCAGAGACTAAAGACTCTTTTCATCTAATTTTTCCATCCATACCGTGATTGTGGGACTTTATCAAAACCGGCAAGATGACACACACTGCAATGGTCAAATGGCGCTTTAGCAACAAGGCCACATACTGAAACAAGGAAAAACAACTGCACACAAATGTACACATTAATATTATTATAATTTTATGTTAAACAAACTGCGTCTTGACTTTCAGAACACATGAAGATATATATGTTTCAGGGCCTGATTTGATTTTTGGGGCCAATGCAGATCTTAGAGAGCAAAAACATTCCAATACCAACAGAGCGGCCAATATACACACAATTTATGCTATAATTTGATGTGTCACTGTTATTTTTTCTTTCAATATGAACCCATGGAGTAAGAAAAGAAGAACTTGTGATAAATGCAGCTTTTTCTGTGGCAGAGCATGAGTCGCTCATTTTCAGAACAAGCAAACAGGTCAGTATATTACAGCCCAACATACAGACAGACAGCTCCATGGATGTTGTACAAATCTAAAATGGAGTTAATAACACCAGGAACTGGCAGCACAAATATAATATTAAATCATTTTATTTCAAACACAAACAGTCCTTTAACAAAAAACACTCATGGCCGCTTTGCTGCCGGTCTCATTCAATGGAAGCAAATAACCTCCACAAAGAAAAGGAAGCCTGTTTTAAAAGAAACATTTTTACTGATGTTAGTATCATACCTGCTAGCGATGTCCTTGATTCATTTTGGTGACATTTTGGCCATCAGCAGGAATCAAGAGGTGCACTTTGTCGAAAACAGTCAGTTTTCAAACACTGTGGGTGGTCGTTTCTCTCCGTTCTCCTGTTTTAACTCATCACAAACACTGTTGGTAAGCAGCCTTTTTCGTGGAAACACTTTAGAAGTCCATATATTTTTGCCAGTGCTTTACAGTCTAATAAAAGAACACAGAAAAGAAGTGAACCAATGAGAAGTCCTCTCAACCAAACGGAGATTTATTATGGGATCTACATCCAGCCATGAAAACAGCTCGGGGATATCCCCGTGTTTACCAGGTTGAACTGGGGTAACGAGCGTATGAATATAACCCCCCAAACACTCCCCCCGCCCCTCCCCTCCCTCCCTCCCGTGGTAAGTCAGGCCTATGGACGCAGGCCACCACACAGGCACCCAGCAGTGGTCCACACACTGCATCTTTATCCAGGCCGAGCAGGCAGCGGCCCAGCCCAGCCACTCTGCTGATCAGAGGCAAAAAATATCCCCGCTCCACAGACACAGCTCTGTGCATTTACAGACTCGCATTGTGTTGCACGTAGCAACACATGCACATATTTTAGCATGGTGAGCTTAGCCAGCACAACCCGGTCCCTGTCTGTACACATGAGCTGCGTGCTGCTTAAGTCTGAGTCAGGAAATCAGCGAGCACAAGACAGAGCTCAGCATGTAAACACCAAACTCTTGATTGCTCCTAACAGGCTGCTGGAACATTATTTCAAAATGACACGTATGAATAGTCAGAAATGTCATGTGAATCATTCAGTCAGTTGCTCTCTCAGCAGCATTTATGGGTCTTCCAGGTCAGGGGACCTGGGGTTTATAAAGACCTGAAGCTTTATAAATAGGTTTAAATGCTATAGGACGTAAATGATGTGCTTGGGACAGTTTATTCTGTGAGTCACAATCGAAGCAGTGAAGTGTCATTTGAAGTGAAATGTTAAAAGGAATCGGAGGCGTCACTCAAAATGTTAGTGACGACAGCCGTTGATATGTCTGTGTCTGGGATAAAACTTGTCAATAACTAATTGTATTTGTTTTTAATTTCAGCTATATAACTTGATAAAATTATATTGTTATAATGCAATAACCCCGAGAGTCAAGAAAAGATAACATTGAGTCAAAGTTTAAATTGACCGTTTTTATTTAGTACAAATACATTTGATTCATGTCTTTTTTAAGCATCACTAAGCCGGAACAGTTAGGAATCGTTGAGCAAAGAGGAGCAATCAGCAAGCATGAATTAGGCAGAATTTCTTAGAAATTACTTCATAACTTGACGTTGATGCCAACAATCCTCCTGCATCATTCTTTCAGTTGTCACAGTTTTGGCTTCTTGACTTCTTACCCTTTTCCTGGTGAAAAGAAAACAAGGGAGAGCAGACGGATTTTCAGCTTGCTTTTCTCAATCAGCAAGCTGCTTTTTTTTTGGGCTGTGTCGATGATGTGTAGTTTAAAGTTTAAAATGTGCGGCCGCTCACTCGCTCATCCAGCCAAGTTTTTCTCTTGGAGCCATTTGTCAGACCTGGCTCAACCAGGGGAAATAGCAGATGATTTATTATCCTCCCATTAACTTCTTTTTGTTTGGATCCATAATGAGTCTAATCATAAGTGGGGAGCTGTTTCTAAGATGTACAGTAAGAGCTTTATCTGCCATTGTAATCCTGCTGTAAGCCTACCTGGACAAGGGCCTCTTCTTTCCTTTTTCCTCTTGTTTTGCCCTGTCAGACTTCAGAGTTTTGATTAGGAAATGCCGGCTCTTGAACCCTCTGTTTTCTTACGCTATGGTCGCTTGCGCTGCACCTACCAGGGCTTCATTCTATGGTGTTTTGCATAGAAAACCAGAGGCATCAGTGGGATCAGTATCAGGACTGGCCAGCACTTCCTGTGTGGATACAATGCAGCAGGAAGTTCACTAATAGCCCCTCTTCAGTCCGCCACTCGTCTCACACTATCACACGGCGATGAAAGATCCTGGAGTGTCAGTGGCTTCGCTGCTTCTCACCGTGCGCACCAAACCACTCACAGAATATATATCATTTGTCTGCAGCGTCTGCAAGACAGATCAATCTTAAGCTTAACCAATCACCATCCGCTCAGGCTTCCAAGTTCAGCTGAGTGTGTGTGTTCGTGCATGTGTGTGTGTGTTTGGGGGGGAGGGCGATTGGTTGCACTCAGATTCCTTGCAGAGGATTGTGAAAAGCAGATCCTGCCAAGCGGCCGTCATTAAATACATTTGCAGACAGATTTGCTTCTGCATGACTTGTGTTTTCTGCCTTTCCATCTAGGCTTTACGGCGGTCATATAACTCAGCATCTGACAATGACCATTTTGAAGAGGTACTTTCCTGGAAGTCATAGACTGCTGCTGGGGCTCATGCGTAGAGCTCTAAAGTGAATTTGAGGAGCTCCACACTGAGCACTCTGTGTCCAGGCCTCCTCTCTCCCCTTTTTTTTTTGCCAAATTGAATTATTGGAGGTTGACGTCAGGGGGTGAGAAAGGGACCCTTTTTGCTGCAACACGAGTGTGCAATCAGCTGTGGCCTGTAGTGCCCATGATGCACGGTGTCCCAGAGGAGCGAGTGAAAAGGACAAGGGAGGAATAGAAGTTGAGGAAGGGGGCGGGATGTAGGGCAGAGATGACCTATTTCTGGATCGAACCATATCCTAGGGTCAGTTTCCATTTGTAGAGATTTTTTTTTAAACAGAAACTGTGGCGAAAAGTAGATTTCTTTTTTTCCCCGCTGCTAACAGTGACACGTTTAGGCTCTCATGACCAGACAAAACCCGGGGCGCTACTCTGTGTTGCTCGCTGCTGCGCAACGTTAACGACAACAATCAATTTCCTTTTCTCCGGACAATTTGAATGAACCCGAGGGCATAAATAATAAAAAGAAAGGCCCGAGGCTTTACATTTCCTGGTCTCTGCTTTTTATATCCACTGCCTTTTATGATCATTGCTGTATTGACTTTGGTAAATAGGTCAGTGATTATCACCGGTCAGTTCAATATTGGTGCTGATGATAACCTATCAGTGCAAACATGTGAAGTCATCAGTCTATTCAGATTGCTTTGTGAATGCGGTAATGTGAAGGTGTATTGCTTTATTTTTTTTTATGTGCGTGTGCTGAGATACAGAATGAAAAGGAGTCCTTGTGTGTGGCTGAGCATGTGTAAAGATCAAAATGACTTTCACATTTATTTCAATTTCCAATGAAACACAACACATTAGTGATCACACTGTAGGTAAACCCGAGAAACGGTACGGTACGCTACGGTAAGGTATCACAACAATGAGCAAAAATCACTTGCAACACATTAAAGTGCAGATACTTGGGTCATTTGACCTTGTTTTATCGTCCAAATCCCACCCAACCAGACAAAAATGGCCTAAAAATCTAATTTAATTGGCTTTCACAGCTGTTTGATGTAATTTGGTTTTAAGATGTTCAAAGCCGCTGAAATTCTATGAAAGTAGTGCCAACATCTGAGAGACTTCCTGTGAAACCTAGCACAAAAATCCGTTCTTTACCCAATTATTTTTTATTTAACAAAAGGTCCAGTGTGTAGCATTTTGTAGCATCTAGCAGTGAGGTTGCAGAGTGGAACCAACTGAACACCCCTCGTCTCACCCTCACCTGTGGTGGCTGCCAACAACAAAAAAACAAGAAAGCATACCTGCCAGCGTTTGGGTGTGAAAAACAGGGAGGTTTTCTGGTTTTCTGATTTGTATGAAATTTGGATATCAACGGGAGAAATTGGTGAGAGTGTTGGCGGGTACGTGAAAGGCCCTCTCTTGAGCCATTGTTTGGTTTGTCCATTCTGGGCTACTGTAGCAACATGGTGGTGCAACATGGTGGTGCAACATGGTGGACTTTGTGGAAGACATATACTGTATGTATATATGATATTGATGAGTATGAAAACATAATTATAAGCATTATGTTTCATTCCATCCTTCATCCTACACACTGGACCTTTTTTTAAACATGGTCTCAACAAGCATCCGTTCAAGAAAAATTGGATTCTTAAACTTGCCAAATTACAATTTAATTTTAATTTAATAATTTATTTTAATTTAATCAGTCAAGAACAAGCAAGTAAGAGTTGGAATCATTTGTACTCTGCAATCCCTGCACCAACATTTTCTGTGAAATTTGGTCAATTCATAGTAGCTTTGGCCAAGAAGGACCGACTCCATAAAAGTAACTGTCCTCTCTTGCACATGTCTGCGCCGCTCACCTATCACATTGATCAGCCCCCGCTCCCATTTATCTACAACATGCCACCTTTAGTGAACCGGCTTTCATAACCTCATGTAATCAATTGTAATCGGTCACTGGATCGCAGAATACCAAACGCCTCTGACGCGAAGGGGAAAAACCTGCCGTGACCGTATCTTTTGATGACTGCGTGTAACAACCGAGTGGTAGTTCCCCGTCACTTGTCGCCACGCCATCTCACCTGGAGCTGTGTGCTGTTGTTAAGCGGGCAGACCTGCTGAGCTGGTGTTAGCCTAATAACAGGTATACACGATTTCTGTCTCAACCACACTGCTGTAACTCAGCCAGACTCAGCACAAAGCTCCAGACATGACCAGGCTGCAGCTTAAGGGCGACTTACTGTAGCGGTGAGAAACAGTGAGCTAAATACTCTATAGGTTGTCCTCCCAGCAGCCGCAGACATTACACAGAAAATAGCTAGTTACACTGCAGGAGCACACCTACTGTTAGGGCTGAAACACGGGTAGCGAAAGGTGACAGAGCTTGTTCAGGACTGCACCGTTTTCTAATGAGCTCAGTGGAAACTGTGCAGGGAAACCACATTTTTTTCACTTTCATGGGTTCCATACCTCTGGTAAATGCATGTGAAACTGTTCAGAGAACTGCTGGCGTGTGAGTTTGAAACTGCTGCACGCTTTCAGTCAGTGGGGAGGGAGCGTTTTTGCACTGTACATCTTTAGCTGTTCAGGCTTTGCAGCTGAGGTTTCACTTGTGGCTTCACTTGATTCAAAGCAGCCCTGCAAGTAGGTGGTGTTGCACTCTCTGGGGATTTTTCATTAGACGAGGTGACATTTGAGCAGCTCTTGAGAGCGTCAGCACCTAGGTCAGTGTGCCAGCCTGTGTCTGGCACTCTGTGTACATTTGGCTGCAGGTAGGAGAGGAGATAATAGAATAGAATATAAAAAGGAAACAAGGTGAGGACAGTTGGAGGAAGAAACAGGAGAGGAGAGGAGAGGAAAGGAAACAAGATGAGGATAGGTGGGGGAAGGAAACAGAGAGGATGAGGTGAGAAGGAAGGAAAGGAGAGGAGAATCATGGAATCAAGAGGAGAAGAAATGAGGTGATAAGGAAAGAAAAGGATAGGCAAGGAAGCAACATGAGGGGAGGAGAAGGACGCAGGCAAGAGGACTAGAGCAATGGTGTTGAAGAAGGAAGGAAGTAACAGAAAAAAAGCAGAGAAGGAAGGAAGCAAGAGCAGCAGAAGGAAGGAAAACAAAGGAGATGAAATGAGAAGAAAGAAGAGGATAGGCAAGGAAACACAATGAGGGATGAGGAGAGGAGAAGGGGTGAAGATGTAGGAGTAGGAAGGAGGTGACAGAAGGAATTTAAATGAGAAGGGAAGAGAATAGAATAGAAGAGAGGAGATGGGAGGAAAAGGAAAGAGGTGAGAGAAGAAGAGCAGGAGAGGAGATGAAGAGGGAGGTGAAATAAAGTGTAGGAGAGAAGGAGGAGAGAAGGAAAGAGGAGAGGAGGAGAGTCGTACCGAACACTGTGGCCTTTCAGTCGTGCTGCCAGTGAGGGAGTTCAAACCAGCACAGTGTGTTCTTTACTGATCCGTGCCCACTCTGTCACACACAACCCCTCTTTTTCTATTTCTTAAATAGCCTACACTCAAAACACATTCTCCTTCTCTCTGACACACACACACACACACACACACACACACACACACACACACACACCACCCGGACTCCCATACTGCAGCCACTTGTTGAGTCATGACGTCTCCACCAGTCCAGTTTCAACAGTCACCCGCCGAAGTGAACATTGCTGTCGTTTAATAAATGTAGTGTGACATCAGGGATAAGCGCCTGTTGCTAAACATAAACTCTCTGGCGGTGGGTGGGTGGATGGGTGGGTGGGGGTGTTCCAGGAGGGGGCGAAAGCTAAATTTGCGGTGTCCACTTGGCCTGCGGCGCTGCGGCTTCGCATTCCATGCCTTTTTCTCTGCCTCACGACTGTGGTGTTTCCTGCTTCGCAGGAAGTCAGCTCTGTTTCCTGTCACAGTCCTCTTTCATGTGGTCACTTCCTTGTGTTTTGCCTGCGCCGCTCTGTTCTGTTGACTCAGAGAACGGAGGTGGTGCTCGTCGCGATGGGCTCAGGCAGAACAGTGAGAAGTCTTTTTATTATCTCAGGCTGGACGGACGAGCCTTCAGAGATACAGAAACATCAGCCTGCTGCCTGTTTTCACAACAGTTAGTGTGATTACATTCCTCTGTGCAAAAACACACATGAACTTTGTATTAATGCAAGCAGCATTTTATTTTAACTGCGCAATCTTCTGTTTCCTTTCCAAACATTTCGCTCCTAAGATGAGACAGTATTATCGCGTTTTTTTTTATAACACAAGATATGACCGTCCTCAAGCGGCGGCAGTGATTCAGAGTTCAGTTCCGTTAATTTGTGGGTTTTGTAACCTTGCTGAGGAATGCTGATTGTGACGGCTGCCTGGCTGGGAATCCTGCCTTTACTGTTTCCTAAGAGATACCAACACGTTGGCTGTGATTACGATTGAACTTTGCACACAGTGATTAGCTGGAATGTTCAGATTCCTGTGTACTGCGGCCAGAGATAAATTAGTGTCACATTCAGTCGCGGGATCTGGAGAAGAATACGACAATATCAAATATGTTATAAAAGTAAAAAGGATGTGAACAAATGCAGCGAGCAATGTCTTATGATGTCTCTCTGTGTGTGTGTGTGTGTGTGTGTGTGTGTGTGTGTGTGTGTGTGTGTGTGTGTGTGTCTTTTAATGTATGATTTTGCCTTCCCGTGCGTGTGTTCATCTCCATTCGCGTGTGTTTTCAAACCTCAGTATCACCGACTGCAGTGGACCGAGCAACAAAATCAAAACCATACCGCGCTGCTGTTTGTTGGGCTGCCATTCCACTAAAAACACGAGCTGGCGCGCACACATCCATCCACACACACACACACACACACACACACACACACAAACAGCAGGAGACGAGGCTTTTCCATTGGCCCCAGCAGACACCCTCGGCCACACTCCCCACACGGCACTCTGAGTTCTGGTATTTCCCAGCAGAGCAGATTTTATGACCCTTCACTTGCATCGGGACTTTACTTCTTTGTTTTTTTAAAAATGTTCTCCATCATCACAACACACAGCGTTCTAAGTGCGACACAGGCAGAAACTCGAGTGTCAGAAGTGAGAGACTTGAGCTGTGCGTTTCTCCTTCCTGTCATCAGGATGATATAGGGCTGTAACAGGACATCCCGGCGTCTGCGCTCACATTGCAGTCATTCCTTGTTGCAGCACAGCTGAAATTACCAGCACTCTCAGCGGTCATGGGAAAGAGAGGCTCATGACCAGACTTTACTCCTCGCCTTTTGTCATAGCTACCGATGTGCAGGAGGAGAAGGAGGAGATGGGGATGGGGGGGAGCATTTGCTAGGCTAATCAGAGAAGGGCTGTCACGTCCCTCAGATCATGCAAACTAGCCCGAGACTATTGGCTGGGGCCTGTCCAGTCATTTGATTCAGAATTTCATTCATTTCTAAGGGCCAGTGTTCAGGAGGGCCCCATGTGCCCGAGAGCCTGAGGTGCTTCTGGGTGGTGAGATGAAAAAGTATTAACAGAAAAGAAGGAAGAGGAGAACGATGAAAGAGGACGTTTGCTGTTTTAGGGAGCAGATTAGTTGATGAATTGATCTGGTAATTGATTAAAGGGGATCTCCGCCATGCTGAGGTCAGATTGACGATCATGAGTCAGCGCGTGAAAACAGTTACGGTACAGCATAATGTCTGTGGTTGATGAGGAAGCTTTCCAAAGTCACTATGAATGTCATAGTGATGTCATGAGGTCGAGCACGAGACTGGAAGGTCCAGTGTGTAGGACTACAGGGATGAATTGGCAGAAATGGAAAACGATATGACATTGTTTTCTTTACATTAGAATGAGCCTGCATCTAGCCGCTCCATGTTTCTACAGAAGCCCAGAACAGACAAAAAGGAAAACACTGGCTCTAAAAAGGACCTTTTGCCTTTTTAGCGGCCACAGCAGGCTCCAATACACACTGGTGGCTAAATGCCATTAAATTGTACACACTGGTCCTTTAGAAAGCCTTACAAACTGGGGATTCAGAGTTTGAAAGATGTTGGCATTCAACGGTGTGTGTCTGATAAACGATGGTATGAAGTTGCATTGTGGGAAATATGGAATCCACTGTTTTAAAATATTGAAATCAGTACAAATCAAGTAGAAATGTCAGACGTTTGCTGACGTTTGATTTTAAAGTGCAGCAACTGGCCTCATTGTCTCAGTTTCACATCATTTTATACTAAATGTCGTCGGGGGTTTTGGACTGTCTGACAGATGAGCAGCCTGATGAGCACTGTTCACTCCTCTCTGACATTTCGTAGACCGTTCACCTAGTTGAGAAATAAATCAATGAGAACGGTAATAATTGTGGTGCCGGTCAGAGTGGGATGACATTTCGGAGTCAAGAGTGAGAGGAGATGGTTGCGATGAGGAGAAGCAGAGGTGAAGGCAGAGCAGAGGGCAGACTGTGAACCAGATGTGAAGCAATGACTCACAGCAGGAACAGGCCTGATGACGTTAGCCGCTATGCACGCTAAGCTCTGCATGCGTGTGTGTGTGTGTGTGTGTGTGCGCGCCCGGGAGTTCCAGTCTTTTCTTCCAAAACAACAAGCTTTACGCATGCACAGTAATGTCTGGCCAAGGCTCATTACTTCATGTTATGGCCCGGACACAAAACGACACAGCGCCAGAGTCTGAAGTTCTTCTCTGAGGGTCACTAAAGCAACAGTTTGGGCATATTTAGACTTTGTACAGTAGTTCAGCAGTCCTGCTGTCGGAGTAAGACAGAAATGTCCCTCTCTGTGGTTTGCTTAGCAGGCGTTTGCTCAATATTCTCGCTCTTGTTTGCAGTGTTTTAACAATGCTTCACTAGCTTCCTGCTCAAAAATGAGTTTTTCCACCGGGGGTGTCACTAAGCAACGTTAGAGCACACTATTAATGTGTCTGTAAGGAGGAAAGATTAGTCTGTTTCCTCCCTTTGATTCTGTGCTGGTTTAGACTAGACACGTAGTCAGGTGGAATGTGAGTGTTGGTATAAAGCTGTTTTACAAAGGGCCCCTGTGTTTTTGTGAAGGAAATAAAAGCCCCCATGTACAGTATGTTTGGAGATAAGGAGAGCCTGCCATCTAATCCCCGCTCTGTTCAGGATGTATTGCTCATGGAGTTAACTTACTGACACCTATTGTGTGTGTGTGTTTGCGCACATTTCTTTGAATTGCAAATGGCATTCGACTGTTGAGTGACCTTAACAACTCCCCCTTTCTCCTCCGTAAGTCGGCTGTCAAGCCGAGCATGTTGATAAAAGAGAGCCACCTGTACGGATGGATTTGCACTTGTATGCTAAAGTAGATCTGTAATGTTTTGGGAAAAGGGCAAGCGCAAATCTCTCTGTTTGTCTGCTCCTCATCAGGCTTTTCTCTCTTTCTCCTTCTCCTCCAGAACTCCATTAGACACAATCTGTCGCTGCACAGCCGCTTTGTTCGTGTCCAGAATGAGGGGACGGGAAAGAGCTCGTGGTGGATGCTAAACCCGGAGGGCGGGAAAAGCGGCAAGTCCCCACGCCGCAGGGCAGCCTCCATGGACAACAACAGCAAGTTCACGAAGAGCAGAGGGAGAGCGGCTAAGAAGAAGGTAAAAAAAAATGTGCATTGAATTCTTTGTGCTCACAGGTTTTACAATTTTAAAACATTTCTTTTACCTTGACTGTCTACACTATTTTCTATTAAATAAAAAAATCTAAAAAAAGTTTATAAATGGCCAGATGGTTTTTTTTGTGCGTTTTTTTTAAGAGAAACAGATTTGATAAATGTTTAATGAACACATTTTTTTTTTAAGTATTTGTTTTAAAATAGCTGTTTGATATTTCAACATAATGTATCATCATAAAGACATTAATGGGATTTTTGAAATATTCTAAGCCTAAACTTGTTTTTATCAATAACTATGTTACAATCAGCAAAACGCATTTCTATGGTCTTAATATCCTTTTAGAGGGTTAGGGAAATGAAGTCAGAATGTTTGTACAGATATCCACACTTGTAACTTATTATCGTATTGTTTCTTAAGTCATTATGTCTGTAAACGTCCTTTGAATGGCCTTTCTCAAGATATTCTCATATTATTGATTGAGTATCCAGCTAGAATCATTTTGTTACAAGTGGAACTTCCTCTTGCTGCAGCAGCTCAAGAGACAAAAGTAGAGGAAAAGGGTGATAAATAAAGAATGAAAAATAAAAGCTATCAGATTTTTTTGTATCATCCAACCATGTGATTTATTGCCAATGGTTTATACCCAAACCATATGTTACACTGACTGTTTCTGGCACATACAGTATGTTGGTACACTGAGAGTCTTCTTGTCTCCCCACAGCTGTCCCTGCAGGGCGGCCCTGACGGAGGTGCAGACAGCCCGGGTTCCTACTCCAAGTGGCCTGGCAGCCCAAACTCCCACAGCAACGACGACTTTGATGCGTGGAACAGCTTCAGGCCTCGGACCAGCTCCAACGCAAGCACTCTGAGCGGCCGCCTCTCCCCCTTCATGCCGGAGGACGACCTCGGGGAGGCCGACGTGCATATGGGCTACCCAGGAGCCCCCGGGGCAAAGATGACAGCCACGCTGCCCAGTCTAACAGAGATGACGGGCTCTCTGGGACACAGTTCTGAGAACGTCATGGAGAACCTTCTGGACAACCTGAACTTGCTCTCGCCCAACAACTCTCAGGTTGGAGGAGGGGCCACGACCCCTGGCTCCTCCCAGTCCTCCCCCTCTCCTATGATGCAGCCGAGCCCCGGCTACCCGGCCTACAGCTCCCCCAGCATGGTCTCACAGCCTCAGCAGGAGTACCGCAAGTGCGTGTACGGCCAAGCAGGAATGAACACGCTGTCGTCCATGCCGCTGCAGAGTCTGCCCGAGAGTAAGCCCAGCTTCGGGCCCACGATGGGCCAGTACAGCTGCCCAGCAGGGCTTCTGAAGGAGCTGCTGACGACAGATACAGACCAGCACGGCGATCTGATGCCGTCAGTGGACACTGTGGTGTCTCAGTCCAGCGGAAGCTGCATGCTGCCACCGTACAGCAGCACCCAGCATGCAGCCAAACTAATGGGTGGAGGGAACGGTCACCCACACAGTCTCTCTCACACTCACTCCCACAGTGTGCACGGCCAAGCCCCGGCCTCGTCACCAGCTATGAACGGCCGCTTGCTTATGCCCCTGAGCCACAGCGGGGGGGGCGCACGTTTGCCTACAGCCAAAAGCCCCATGCAGATGCCTTATGGCCTCTCCGGCCACCTCAGTGGCGGGGGCATGCCTGGCGTCTTCTGCCCTATCAACACCAACGGATACGGCCGGCCAGGCCTGCCACAGCCCTTGCATCAGGAGAAGCTGCCCAGCGACCTGGACGACATGTCCATCGAGAAGTTTGAGTTTGACATGGAGACGGTCCTCCATGACACTCTGATGGACGGCGACTCCCTGGACTTCAACTTTGAGCCAATGGTGACCCAGCAGGGTTTCCCCCACGGAGTGAAGACCACCACACACAGCTGGGTGTCTGGGTAGAAACAGGCTGCTCAACTGACTTGTTGCTGTTTGGTCAAAGACACAATCGGAACTCATCTGAGACAAAGTGCATCTGAGGATGTTTAAACCTCAACTTCACCTACAGTTTCTATACCGTCAACATTTCTGTTTCAAAAATACTTTTCTGGTCACTTCAGGAGACTGAAACTGGTCACGATCTGCTGAGAAAGCATCTCCATTAGTTTCTCTGAACTGGTGAAGATGAAATCAGACTTATTTTTGAAATACAAAATATTCTGTACAAACTAAGTGCCAAACATTTTGCCTTAACGTAAGAGCCAAACTGAAACACACCTCTCTGGTTTACTCATCAAGGTTACAGATAGCAGCAGCACAATCTGTGCTCAAAGTGCTCACACTCAAGCTGTTTACTGTGTCTCCACAATCAAGCTTTTTGTATGTGCAGCGTAGTGATAATCGATCACCACTACGTCTGACGGCATGAAGGTAATCTGGCTCGTGGGTTTGTGAACTGACATGACGTTGAGTGACTTCTCAAGGGATCCTCGGATGATGTTACATAATAACTCACTCTGTTATCGCCTGAATGTACATATTGTCACCATACAGTTTGTAAAATCAGGTCTCGTAGTGTATTTTCTAAGACTGTAAATAGTGTTTACAGAGCGGAAGCAAAAATCAAGGCAGCAGAAATGAGCTCACAGAGAAAACTGGATCAGATTCTTTTAAACACGTGTTGAGTGGAGGATTCTTTTCAGTCAGCCTGTAAAGTGGTAACACACGTTGTGATTTTCTTGTACATACGTTAAGAATGTATATTAACGTAGATGTTTACTAGATGTAGTATATATTTGAGACCTAAATTATTTGTGGTTAATATAGATTTATGCTGGTGCGTAACCTGCACTCAGACATCAGTTTGTTCTGAGTCATTCGTCACTCTGAACCTTAATACCACAGGGGCCTATTTATTGTGCCTAACATAGTAGATACCGACTGCAGGCTTGAAGGGTTTTATATTGTAAATGTCTACGGTCCAGAAGATGCTCAAATCTTGCGGTCTTGAAGAATTCTTTATTTTCAGTTTCCTGCTTTTTACTTATTTTACAAGTCAAGAAGAGACGAGTTAACGTTAAAGTTTTCCTGAACCCATCGCAGAGCTGTGAATGTTACAAGGTCGAGGCAGGTTGGTGGAGAAAAAAAGATATCCTCAGTGCCACTGTTGTTTTCACAACAAGGCCCAATCCAAGACCTGTCAGAGATTGTCATTAAAGACACTGTGAGTAAGCAGCCTGTCCCCTGTTATATATATAATATCACATATTTTCTTCTTTACTATCTCCCGAAAGGTTAGTATGACTGATTTGAATCAGTACAGTGTGATTCAACAGAGCCCTTGGATGCTGTCAACAGAATCAGCTTCACTGCTTTTGATGAGACTCCACTCTGCCCCTCCTACCTCCACCTATCTCTGTGTCTTTGTAACAGTTTGATATAACGGTGACTTGATAACTCTTGAATAACAAGTCTGTTTTAATTTTTTTTTTTTTTTAAAGTCGCCCCTGAAAAGCGCCACTAAGTGTTAACTATCTTATCTTTTAGCTTGTATATTTGCATTTTTCCAACTTGTTTTCTCACTTATTGCTGTACTAACAATGGGCTTTGTCAGCCTCCCAGTGACTTATTGTGCAGACTCACAAACGGTGTACATTCTGTACAAGGTTGTCGCTCCCTTTGTGAAGATGGTGTCCTTAAACACAAAGTCAGCTGGTTCGCTGGGTCAGAGATAACAAACTAAAACTGAAAACTGCCTATTTGACATCAGAGGAAACGTTCACCTAAAAAGGAGATCTCAGTCATCATGTTGCTCGCCCTTTCATCCTGGTGGAAAGTCGCTTCACAGCAAAACAGCGTTGCAGCATCTTCTGATCAACTGAAGTAGATAGGGACTAGTTTTAAAATGAAAAAATAAACAACAGAACAAAGAGCATAAACTGGCTCTGTACAGCTTGTTTGGCATATTTCAAGTTTCTGGATTGATTTAAGAGGACATTATTTACACCGTCAATGTACAGTCGAATCTCTTGCACCCACCTCAGAAGAGCCGTGCTAACACTCTTTGCTTAGCCGCTACAGTGAAGATTCCATCTTAAAAAATGTGTGTAAATATTGTCTTTCCAGATCAATTTGGGATCTCGGGGCATCCGGAGCCTTGGATTATGCCAGACAGGCTTATATGGAGCCATTCAAAGGTTTTCAGGGTTTTTTTGTTTTTGTCAGTTGTTTTTTTAACATTTTAAAACGAGTTCCTGTCTACTTCAGTTGTTAAGGAGACTCAACAACACTGTGCTGCTGAGAAGCTCCAGAAATGCTTGGATGAGTAGGAAATGACTAAATAGTTATTTTTGGGTGAGCCTTTGTTTCTAAAAAGTAAAATTACATTCTTAATGTTTCGAAAGGCCGTGCAGAGAAGCCGTTATAGAAGCTGCTGTTTGGCTTTGGTGCCAGGTGTTGCCTTTTCTTACCCAAACATGCCATAGTGTACTATAGCCAAATTTGCCTTGGAAGTTAAAGTGATATATTTAGCATTTTTATCATGTGATATGTTCAGAATTATATATATATTCGTGCCGGTCACTCAAGTCAGGATAAACTGTAATGAATCCATGTAGTCAGTGTCACAGGGTTCACTCTAAAAAAGTAAAAGAGCTGTACTAAGTAAATTATATCTCTACATTTTTAAATGATTGAATCTATGCATTGTATTCCTTAATTTTATGTTGCTATTGTTATATTTTACTTTACCTTTGAACTTATGACAGAGATATTTTATTGTAACATAGCGCTGTGAGATATTATGGTGTCGTTCGTGTCTAAACTCTATGTTCCAGATAGTTATATGGGAAAAAAATGAAGTTTATTTAGAAAATAGATGATGCAGTGATTAATATGCTAAGCTTTTGTAAACTGACAATGTTGTATTTCTTGTATTTAGCTACAGTTTTTAGAAAAATAGCATCAAAAAGCAAATTACTGACAAAAATTAAAGAGATATTGCATTTTTAAAATGAAAAAACACAATATTCAGTCCTGCTCTGGACGCAGATTCTGGACCATTTTTTTTGTAATTTTATGAGTGTAAAGAAATTGCACTTTTACTTACATTTTATAACAAAGTGCTCCTCGTAACAAGAGGAAGAGTTCCCATTACATATTTTAAAATAAAATAAAAATCTGTTACATTTAACTTATATACAGGAATAAATTGGACTTGTGCTTTGTGATTTGCAATCAATAAGAATATGTAACTTGTTTAATATTAATGTATTAAGACCTGAATAAATGTACTTCTGTGTTAAAGGTGTGTCAGATTTGTCATTCAACAATAAGAAGTTCACATCAGCTTTGTCTTTGTACAAACCTGAATTTACAGTACGAGGCCGACATATTCTGTCACCATTTGCTGAAGAGGAGTGAGCGATTAGGTTGAAAGCTCAGGAAACTAGCGAGTGGATCATTGAGCTTGCATTATTAATAAGTAATATAGTTGGCTGGCTCTCAGACTGAAAGTATACTAGATGGTAAACTTGGAAGATGGGACACAACTGACTGACACCTACATCGATATGACGATCACTCTTTCCAACACATGTATTTATAATCATGACAGTAAAGTAACCAGAGGGATAGTATGCTTATTAGACTAATTTGAATTTAGAAAATCAGTTAAAGGCCCATATATGCTCACCATTAAATAAGTATACAGATACAGACTGAGCTCTTTGTCGTAAAACAGAGCAGTACCACTGGAAACCATGGGGGGCAGTGTGACAACTACAGGACAGGAAGATGAAGTAATAATGGACATCCTGAAGTACCAAGTGCCAAGTAACAGCTTTAAAGACAATTTGCCATTGCAATAGTAATTATCATGTTACGTGATGCACACAGCTTTAAAAAAAAGACCTTTTCCCATAAATTTACAATGTGAAAGAAGCGAATCGGTCCTGTAGCCTGACATTTAAAAAAAGTCTGGAAGGGCCACACCATTCAATCGTTTTCATCCCATTGAAGTTAGCGGAAGGCTAAACCGTAAATTAGCAGAAGTCTCTGGTGCGCATGATGAATGGGCTGCACAATGCATAATCTATGCTGATGATACAGTAATTCTACGCACAGGAAGTTGAACCTTTCCCTAATAAGATCCAACGAAACTCATTCCCCCTCCACATGTCATGAAATATTTATGAGTATACGAGCTGTTTAATGTTTCTGGACTTTCTTTGTGAAGGACTTGGGTCAGATTTTCTACGACAGTCCGCTCCGCTAACAGAGAGCAACATTAGCTAACATTAGTTTAGGAATCGGGTCCACTAACATAAGCCAACAAGCAGCTTCTACCACAACAAAGAAGTTACAAAGAGCCCCGTTTAGCACTGACTATTGTACCCTAATACCTAAACTGGATATTGCAGGAGACAGTCGTTTGGCCTGAGGTCACATTTTTATCCCAGCTAATAAGCCAACTGACATTTCCAGGTCAAAGTGACTCATGTAGTGTCACAAGATGTAACGTTCTTGACAAGACATCAAGTAAAGTTGCAGAGAGCTATTAGCAAAGTGTAGTTGGCTTTGACATGATAAAGCATTGGCTGTGTGTGTCAGGAGCAGGATGGGTTCTAGTTAGTCATTATAAATTGTCATCTATTCTTACAGTTTCAAGTACATGCAGAATAAAACCATTTTCCCTGTGTTCGTCTTCTATTTCACACTTAAATTCGTGCACATTGTCACAGGAGGATAAAGATCCAGAACAGGAGATTTAAGCCATGTGCAGAGGCTTGTTTTATAAAAGACTGAACATTTTCTACTTGTGTTCTGCCTTCCCAGTTCTGGCGTCTCATTTCTTCCCTATAATGATTCTTCCTGGCTTTTCCTTACAGCCACATTCCGCACTATGCACCCCCTACCACTGAACCCAGTCACCCCAGACAGAAAAGCTGCACAGCCTCCCTGGCCCCAGTGTCTTTGACTTTGAGTTGCAAGTAAAAGATAACCTTTAACTAGACGAGCCACCGAGGGACTGCTCTCATAAAAAAAAAAGCCTGAGCTAAAGAGTGTCCTTCAGAAGTTGCAGTTTAGACTTGTTTACCTTATTTTTCCTCCTCCTGCTCGTTCCTACAGGGCTGGATTTCACACTGGAGAAAATTTCAGTGAAATGAGTACCAGCAGGTACTGCAGCTGAAATGAGTCCCATCCCTGAAACTAGACAAACTTACATGATCTGCATACGTAACAGTCGGTTTAGCATGTTTAGGAGAGCTTGGAACTTCGAGTGGCAAACTCTGTATGTTTCACTTCCAAATGTGTCCAGGAAAAATCTGTTAGTGTTTGCATTACTTTACAGTTCACGGCAATGTGGGCCAAGGTTTTGGTGTCAGAGCGGAGTGGGAGGGAGCAGGAGAGGGGGGCAGAGAGGACGCTTGTGAGCACATAGCTGAGGAATGTGGGTGTGGACTTTTGCCAAAGGCATATGCGATCCTTATGTTCCCCTGAGTGTGAGAAGGCAAATGCGGTTAGACGGTTGGGGCCATGTCAGGACACAGATGCAATGCGAGGACGTAGAAAGATGTCATTGAGTTCACACACTTTGCTGCATTTCTTGTTTTCTCATTCCTCACTCATTCCCCAGTATTTCCTTGTGCCCACATTTTTGAATTGAAAACAATGAGACAAAGAAAATAATAAGGGCAGCATTTGGATATGAGGGCAGGATTAAAAAGAGCTCCTCAAATCCGAATTCTTGTCATTCCCTCAGTAGGATACTTGAGTCAATATTTACAAGACTCTCCATACAAGAAAACTGTGGCCAATAGTCAAATCTGTCATCAAATCCACTTCCCAGTACTTTTGTCCATTAAACATTTGCTTGTTTGGGCCTTTACAATCCAGCAACATTCCTGATAATAAGAAAAGTATTTATTAATGTCTTTGAGTGAACTAAAGCATAGGTGTTTCGATGGGAAAACATTTTAATCAACTACTATTTAGTGATTTAAACAAACTGAAGGAAAAACACAGGACTGGACCTTGTGAGGTACAGGCTCATCAAGACATCACGATGTATTTACTTGTAATAAGAAAAAATCAAGGGGTACCTGTGATGGGAGAATTGTTGTATTTTGGCAAATCTTTGATTCATTTAAAGTGAAAGGTTAGGCTCTAGATTCTGCACAGTAGGTCAGGCACATTCTAACCAAAACTTAAAATGTCCTCACTCAGTAATACGTCCAGATTAGTATTATTATCTTTGAATCTGCATACAATTGGACTCTGTAACTGGGCTAGATCAACATTACACATTCTTTAGGATTTGAATACATAACAAACCCTATTTCAAAGGGACTCAGCTGATCCAATTCAAAATGTTAATAGAGAAACACAAAATAACTTAGTGACCTACTGTATCTACTGTACTTATCTTTTCCAGCTATCATGCAAGTCTGAACATGTACCATTATGTGTGCGTGTGTGTGGGTGTTTGAGGTGTGTCTCCAGGGCTCTGTGGGTGACACAAATAAGTCTCAGAGAGACTTTGGACCCAAAAGACACGAAGCAATGGGGCCTGTAACTAGTGAAGTGCCAACATGGATGACAGAGCCCATGGGTGACCACCATCATCAGCTGAGCCTGCCTGCTGCTCATCACTAATTCACCCAGCAGAATTTAACATCCTCTGTTCATCTGGTACAATTTTTAATCCGTCTGCCTGCTTCTTATATCTAGATTCTTAATCTTGTTTGATGGCAAAGCTTTTTTTTCACATGAAGGCCCTAAGAACAGGAAATTCAGCATTCAAAACAGCACTTCTATTGGATCCATAAGACAGAATTTAAAAAATGTCTTCTAACATCATAAGGAGTGATATTCATAGCTCTGTGTGCCAATGTCTTCATAAAATGAAAAGGGTTTAATTGGGATATATTGTTCCATGCCTCATTTTTGCACAAATCCACACCCCAAGAGCCCAAAATGACTATTCAGTCACTTCAAATGCCTTCTGGTTGTAAGTGATACTTTGGTAAGACCAAATGCCTTTCTGGTTGACCAAACTGTCCCTCTTGGTTAAGGCCCTTTTTGTTGGTCAGAATGCCTCCCTTGTAAGCCAGAGTGCCTATGGTTTACCAACATGCCTCTCTGGTTGGCACAAGTACTCTTCTGGTGGCCTCAAGTGCCCCTCTGATTGGCCAAAGTGCCTTTTTAGCTGGCCCAAATGCCCTTCTGGTTGGCCTTAATACTCCTCTGGTTGGCTAAAGTTCCCCTCTTGTTGGCCCAAATGCCCCTATGGCTGACCAAAGTGCCCTTCTGGTTGACCCAAGTGCTCTTCCAGCTCAAGCTCAAGTGTTCCACTGATAAGTTCACTTCCCCATAATTTGCACACATTCCCCACTGGTTGCTTCATGTGTATAGTTGTCCCCAGCACATCTCTGACTGGTCCAAGCAGACTTATAGTTTGCCCAAGCACCCCTGGCTTGTCCTTATGCCCCTTTGCTCAGCTAAAGTGCCCCTCAGGTTGCTCTTCCAGCTCAAGTGCTAGTATGGTTGCTTCAACTACTTCTTAGTTAGCACAAGTGCTGCTTCATTGACCTTTTGGTTGTCACTTCTGGGTGACCCAAGTGCCCCTCTAATAAGCCCACTTGCTAGTAATTGGCTCAAGGGACCACAGTTCTTCCACTTTCCTCTGTGGTTGACCACTGTACCCTTCTTGTGAGCTTAAGTACCCCTCTGGTTGACAAAATTCTCTTTTGGTAAGCCTTACTGCACTTCTGGTAAGCCCAAGTGACCCTTAGGCTGGCATGAATGCCCTTCTGGTAAGCCAAAGTGCTACTGTGGTTGGCTCAAGTGCTATCTAATGTGATCCTTGGGCCAAACAAACCATAAACCCTGTGGACCATTGAGGCATCTCCACGCTGTCCCATACAAAGCCTGATCAGCTGTGTTCCTTTGCAGGGCATCCCATCGTCCTGTACCAATACAACTCCACTTCTGGGCCAGGAGTGAGAAGAGAGACAAAGAGAGAAAGACGCAGAGAAACAGACAGAGTAAAAGAGAAACAGATGTAGCTCAACTGTTGGGTAAGTTGAGAGGAGAGAACCGAGTCTGGGGGTGAGATTTGTGTCCTGACTTGACCTTTTCAGCAGCACTGATAAGACACCCAACAGGCATGAGACACACTGACACACTGACCCGACTCTTTCCCTCTCTCTTTTTGTCTTCCCTGATTATGACCATGCTGCTGACCATCACCGCTCCTCCCTTTGTAATTTGTGCATTGCTGGAACCGATTAGCCCCATATGACTTTAGCTTCCAGGTTAGTTACATTCCACATCAGTCTTTGCTCCTTGCAGCCTTTGTACTGTCACACTTTTTTCCTCAAAGAGCCCTCATTAACCACCTCTGACAGTATTTTTGTATCTTTCATTACGGCTCTAGATATATATCCCCGAGAGCTCCATTTATGTCATGTGATGTAAGCAATCCTGGGAAATGGAGCTAGACAGAGCCGAGTCTGTGAGTGTTTTGTTGAAGACCAAAGTGTGTCAGAGCCGCCGGTCCCTGACATCTCAAGTGGGGTTCATTAAAGGGAGTTTTCTGTCACACTGTTAAGCCCTCTTGATGCTGGGAGGAGACAACTAAAGTGAAAATTCTGGGCATTTCAGGCCTTCAAAACAGACTCAAAAGTTCACCTCTCATGCTTCATGGATTGAACTTGACAGCCTGCTAATACCTTATGACTAACTCAGCAACGGCACTGAAACAATAAGAGCCCTTTTTCCCCCGTCTATACCACAGGCGATGGTTACTACAGTCTGCCTTTGTGTTGCTCAAAGCTGTTACTACATGCAACGGGAGTCTATTTATGGCTGCTCACTCAGCCGGGCTGGCCAATGGCTTGCTCACAGCCATATTCCATGATTTATATGAAAAATGCCCCTCTCCACCCAGCCTGGGTTTGTGGTTAGCTGAGCCTGGCACGCGACTCATGGTATTTCCTCCAGAGTGATAGTAAGAGAGTCACACACCGGCACTCTGAAGAATAAACAAGGTCTTCTTGAAAGGCACACGGGATGTAAACACTGAAGTTTCTATGGTAAAATATACAAGAGGACAAAGAGGGAGAGAAGGAGAGAAAAGAGGGAAAGAAGTAAATGACTTGGACAAAGTAAAACATCAATAGAAAGAAGAAAGAGAGAGTTAGGTGAGGCTGGTTTATTTGTGTAGTATCTTTCATACACATAACGGCTTTGAATTAAACGTACTACGAGGAGTTTTTGACTGGTTATGAAACAGTTGAACACTTTGTACTGTTGCCTCGATATGACCGACATGAGCAAACGAGACCATCTGACTATTTCTATAATGTTATTATAGTTATTCCTAATGTCCATCACTGGGTCAAATTCCGACTTATCAGGGCCAGATGAGTCCTAAAAAAAGATTTGAAAAAACTATTTTCATGGCAGAATACAGTTAATGAACCGCAGAGTCTAGCAGCCGGAGGAAAGAAGCTGCTCTGTAGTCTGGTGGTGCGGCACAAGTCAAATTCACACACACTACAAATAAAATCTTTCATTAAATATATCAATGCAGCAGTGAGTTCACAATCCCTCTAAACAGATCACAGCTGTACTTCAACAGAGACTAAAAATTTGAAACAATAGGATGCTATGACTGTACTTTGTGGCTTGTGGTACAGTACATTTTATGGTTGTGGAACAATGGCCCCATTTGCATGTGAAGTCCTAACTTAATACTCGTAAGCCCACAAAGATTGTCTGCTCTCTCTCTCTCGTGGATGGAGCTGCCCCGGGATGGTTTCATGACAGGCAACTATGAGTTGTGGTTCTCTGGTTTTGCACTGAGAGTGCTGGTTCATCCAAATGATTGCTGAATAGGCTTCTTTAGTGTTTGTTATCATCGAAAATGTCATTTTAATGTTAAGGACAGGCACGCTGGTTGGCTTCACTTTGCCATAAGTCATAAGTGTTCCTTATCAATGGCAGGGAATGGGAAAAGGTATCCTGCTGCAGCAGTGGGTCATTCAGCCGGTGATGAAATTATTCATAGATGTATTAGCTTCTCTGTCCCCTCTACTCATGCGTGTCATAAGGTGTTTCACGCTTGTTTACGTTCTATCCAGGAACATATCGGTTACCTGAGCCGCGGCCTAATAATCTGCATCCAGGGTACGTGTAGGCGAGAACCAAGTATCAGCAGGACATTTGAAAACAACACCATCAACAACACTCAATGCGGCTGACAAACACCGATCGCTGATCCTTACAAAGCAGCATGTGTGTTTGGAAAAGTCTGGCACTCGCTGAGTTACAGGTGGAGGCGGTCTGTCTCCATGTTCCAACCGCAAGATTTGGCCCACCTCTGTTGCGGTGAAAGATTTGTCTTCTGATAACATAGTCGACAACAACATCATTGTCTGGCTTCGTGAGGATGTCCCGCACTACAGCCCATTGACTCTACAGGGTCTGTTTGAATCTGCTCATTGGTAATCTATCTTATTGTTTTATCAATACAAGCTTCGAGAAATATTTCAACAGGCCTGTGTTTCAAGCCAACAAAAAGGGGATGCGGCCAGAGCATTCTGTCAGCTTCATAGCAAATGTCTTCTTCTGCACAGAGCTGAGAGGCAGAAGTGAAAGAATCAACCAGATAGATCCAGCAGAGAACAAAGCAAAGGAAGTGGCAAAGAAAACCCCCCTTTTCAAATTTATTGCAGAGATTCTTTTTTCATCTTTCGACCAATTAAATACTTTCTGTGTTTTCTGAGCTTTGTTGTGGTGTAAACACTCTTGTATTTTATTTCAAGTTATCAATTATTTAAGCTTAAATGCGCCGTCTGTAACCTCCCCTCACTTCTTTCATCCTGGAATTTACTGTCTACACTTTTATTTTTGAAGGTTTTATATGTATAAAGAGGCTATAAAATTTGTTTATGTTTCGCTACAGACATAAACACTGAAACACAATGTTCTCAGTTAAAAATGTTCAAAGACAAAATGGCCCTTTTACAACTCCCAAATATATAAATGTACTTTAGAGTCATAAATAATCATTAGACTTGTTTGATTTGATCACTGTTTGGTCTTTGAGTTTTTCACATAACACATCATACTATTGTCTGATTCTAATGCTGCCATAATCAGGACTTTTCTTAAGTTTTAAAGACCTTTGTTAATTGTCCCACCCTTTGTGTTGTTCTATACTCTGCACGGTTGCAATGGTAATATCACATTACTCTGTGTTTTTAAAGATGTTTTTTTCCCATCCCTTCAGTGTCCTATATTGTTTCTTGTCCATGAATAAGTTATAAGTTAAAAAGCTCATCCATGCCAACGTAGCTCCTGAAGTGCCTGACGTGCCTCCTCAAAGGTCCTGCCTTTAATTCAGTGACTTTATATAATATAATATAATTAATACAATATAATCCTTTAAAAAATATATATAATTTTTTAAAGAGAAAAATATTCTTTTTCAGGGAAAAATCATTTTCTTTCAGAAAAATAACATTTTCTCACAAAAGTTACATTTGAAATTTTCCAACATTAGATTTGTTTACATTTATTGGAGAGAAAAAAAATCACCCACTTCCACATATGAAAAAGAAATGATACAAGTCTAAACAAAATTATCCTGGGCAAAAAAAAAAAAAAAAATTGAGGACACCATCAGACAGACACAGTCCCGCCCCGCACTTCTGGCATTTCCATTCACACAGACGCTGTCTCTCCTCTGCCACTGCTCTGCCACTACCTCAATTGGACTACCTCAGGAAGTCTAATCCATACCTCAGGGCGAACAAAACTGTCCCACCATTCCACTTCTATAACTTTCATACAGGTGGAATATCTGCGCAAGATTCCCACCTTGAAAGTGTTTGAGCTGACCAATCAGAGTAGACTTGATATTTGGGAGGGGGCCCTTAAAGAGACAGGAGCTGAAATAGAAAAATAAACATTTCTGAGAAAAATAACATTTTCTCAGAAGCTTTTTTTTTCAGGAAAATACAAATTTCTTACAAAAAGCTACATTTCTCATAAAAATAAAATGTTCTCAGAAAGATTACACTAAAAATGAAAAAGTATTGAGAAAAGTATTGTCTCAGAAAAATGTATTTTTCAGAAAAATGTATTTTTTCTGAAAACACATTTCCAAGTAAAAGAAAAAAAATATTCGCTGTAAAATAACATTTTTCTCATGTAGGATTTTTTTAAACAGAAATTACACTTTTTAGGATTTTTTTAAAAAAGAAAAATTTATTTTTTTCAGAAAATTTGTTTCAAAAATTCTCACAAAAAAATTCTCACCAATTTTCGAAAATGTGTATGTTTTTTGAAAATTACACTTTCTCAGAAAAATGTCGTTGTCAAAAAAAATATTTTTCTCAGTAAAACAAAATTTTCGCTTAAAAGTTACATTTTCTCAGAAAAATATTACATTTTCTCAGAAAAATGTTACATTTTCAGAAAAATGTTAAGTTTTCAGAAAAATTGCAAATTCATAAAAAGTTCTCATTTTTTAAAAGAAAAATATAGTTTTTTAGAGAAAAACATTTTTTTTAGAGAAAAATCTTTTTTTTAAGAATAATATCTTTTTGAAGAAAATGTATTTTATTTTGAAGAAAACTTTATTTTATAAATAAATCAAACTTTCTCAAAAAAATAAAATGTTCTCAGAAAAATAGAACCCTATTACAACCCTAACCCTAAACCTTTTCTTTAAAAAATTACAATTATTTCACAAATTAAAACAATCTCATAAAAATAAATTGTTTTCACAAATTACACATTCTCAAAAAATGTGCACTTTCTCGAAAATGTGTACTTTTTTTCGAAAAATTATTTTCTCAAAAAATGTTTTCAGAAAAATTACACTTTTTCGGAAAAAATACGCATTGTTACAATAATAAAAAGTTTTCAGCAATATCATTGTGTAAACGAAATATATATTTTTTAAAGAAAAATATCAATTTTGAGAGAAAAATCTTTTTTTCTAAAGGAAAAATTTCTTTTTTTTTATCTTTTTTTTTAAATCTATTTTTTTCATAAAAATATATTTTTTTAAGGGAAATATTACATTCTTTCAGAAAAATAACATTTTCTGACAAAATTTAAATTTAAAATTTTTTCAAAATTTCCTGTTCAGTTTCACACATGATGTTTGGACAGACAGAGGGGGGAATACAGATAACCATAAGACTGAGACTGAACACAGACTGGACCAATTTTTTAAACGGGTTTGTTAAATTGTGAACTCACATTTTCCCAAATGTTACCAAAATTGTCAGTCATGACATTTTCAGGGGCAACGGTGGTTTTTCAACAATGAATCCCCCATGACCTGAAGCTACTCAAGCCTACTTCATCAAGCCTCTTCTGTTATTGTTTTGACTGAAGGACCCCAGCAGCAGAAATTACATACTGTGTTTAATCAAAATGGGCATTTCCTCTGTCTCAAGTGTTAAAGCTTCAAAAGACACACCTTGAGGGATAATAACACTTCATACAGAAGTTGCAGAAAAAAGAGGGGGAAAAAAAATCTTAATCTGGAAGAGGTCGACTCTCTGAAACCATTAAGTGTGACCAAGACAATAAAAGTGAGATTAAAAAAAACAAAGAACCACATTGGAAATGCTTCAACCTCTTTTTGTTTTCAGTCTAGACTTGGGAGTGACCCAGAGACCCTTGCCTTAGAATCACACAGAACAGCTCACAGGGGATTGAATGGTCCAGGACTGGATAAGGACTTTATTCCCTCTATGTATAATGTTATTTGTTGTGGTATCGAGTGGTAGATAAGGTACAAAAAAAATCCTATTGATACTCTCAAAATCCCTCTACTATTGCTCCTATTAATGTGAAGGAGTTAGCTGTTTGCTGGCCAAATGTGTGTTCTCTGAGCGACTCAGTTATTGACTTAGAGAGTTCAGGGAGGAGCTCATGTCAATAAACTGGCCTGCCCCATGCTGGCTGCACCATATGGAGAGGTCTGGTTGTAATTCGTGGGACAGGCCGGGGCATAGTGCCAGGGAATTAGAGAGGCGGGCGGCGGGAGACATTTTAATTTGTGCTGCCATGTGCAAAGGCATGCACCTCCAGCCTGGGTCGGTTCCTGTGATTAGGCCGGCCAGCGTATTCTTAGAAGAGGGGAGGAGCAGGAAAACATGGGGAAATAAAACAAGACCCAGGAAACGCTATTGATTACCTCACATGAACTGTCTTAATATTGGATGTGACGTGAGGAACACACCGACTTTATCAAAACAAAAATCACAGATCCGAAATGTATCATCAAAAGTTTGTTTTATGTCCAACATAACAAGATTGGAAAGACATATTGTAATTTGTCAATATGTCTTTATTAATAATGGATTAAACTACTACGTGTGAAGTTACAAGAGCTCGACGCTGGGAAGAGCATCAGCCATCTGAAATCTCTTTCAGCTCTTTACTGTGGTTGTAAACCCTGCAAATTATGCTCTCATTAAACTTGTGATTGCTGCTGTAAGTGATAACTAATTCTTTTTTTGTTGTGACAGCGCAGTTGCATCCAAATACCACGCGTAAAAAAATGTCCGGTGACGTAGTATAAACAGCAACAAAGGCTACGTGGGTTGTGACTTGCACCCTTCCTCTCTGTGTGCCGTCGGCCCAGCACCAACATGTGGAAAAAAGATATTTGGTGCACCAGTATTCAGTCTGCCATGTGTTGCTGCTTCTGCAAACAAAAAATCCACTCTGCGTCCTGCAGGAAAACATTTATCCTGGGATAAAGTGGCCCCATACAGGTGTTTATAATAGTGTCATTATTACAGCATATTAGGCTATTAATTAACAGAGGAGAGCAAATCATGGACATGCTTCTCAGAGTCACTAGAAAATGTGCTTTTGTAGTTTAATACCAATATAAAGTTTGTCTTTACTGGATCACCAGTGAAGCCAGTAGAGTATAATTGTCATGTAACAGTGTCACACTGAGCATCATGTCTCTGATTATCTCATCATGAAGAGTCGACTGGTGTGATTCTGAGGATAAATTTGGTCCGGTGGGATGTGCAGTAGTCTCTCCCGGCTCCGTCAGGGAGGGAGCACTTTCACTTCATCTCCACGGTGACAGAGTCCCATGAAAGGAGCAGAGCAGCACGTTCGACAGCCACTGACGATGAGGAGCTTTATTCTAAAATAAGACATGAAGGTTTTAAAAGAGATGAAAGGCCTTGCTCGTTCTACCAAGTGCTGTAATGAAATTGGGTAATTTTGTTTCACTAAAAAAATATTCTATTAAGCTTCAGATAATAGATTTGCCTCCAAACTACAGAAAATGTGCCTTAAAACATCTGGTTATACAGAAGATAAATTGAGTTGAGCTGCAAAGTGACATTTGAAAGTCTTTCATTCGCTCTGTGCTGTGATTTATGTTCAGTAATCCTGTGTGGCGATCGAGAGTTGATTGAATTCAGTGGAGGCTTCTCAGGTGTAAGCATTCCTCTGTTTCCTAGACAATGGGATTATGGGATACAGACAGTGAGATATGTCCAAACCCGGGGCAATCTCCAGCATAGGGAACGACCTCGCTCTCATTAGCGAGGTGGGGAGAGGATGGCAATTACCACTCGGAGTCCCACAGGAAGACAGTAGCAACTCTAAAGGGACTTGTTAGGTGTGTGATACACTGTGCGTAAAGGTGACTCCCTTTCCTCATGTGACAGACTGCTGTATGGATCCTTCCTGCTAAAGAGCACTGCTAGATAACTCAGGGGATTAGCATTTTGTAGACCTTGTATGTGACGTTTCTTAAGTTCTTAGTTTGAGGATTGATTAACTGTCTTTCCTGTGACATTTGTGGTCAGCATAGATCAGCATGCTAGTGTTAACGCTGATGGTATGCTGCGCCTTTTTAGAGACATCTTTGAATTCTGGCCATATTTTATACGAACTACGCTTGTACTTTTTTTGCTTAGTCCACACAGGAAACCTGAGACCAATTTAAACCCAAACTAACAGTTTAAAAGACACTGGAACAAATGAGAACAAATGAGTTATGCAGTCTGTTCAGCTGAGCCTGCGGCTCTAAATCTTCTGTTTGATGGCAACAGCTGATATTCCTCAAATACAACATGACAGGGGTCGGACTCACTTATTACCTACTAGAAACAGCATTCTTCTTCTAGTATAAGCAGAATGAAAACTTAACTCAGGCCTTGGAATCCACAGTCTTTCAGCAGATTCGTAGCAGTCCAACCAACTCTACCCAAGCTGAACTGAAAAACAACACTGATTCCATACTGCATAACATTCTGTATATAGATTGGAAAAACATGAGACTCGCAGACGGCTGACACACAAACCAATTAATCATGGCAACAGAATCTGGGCTTTTACTTTAAGTCAAACAGCACCGAAGGACGAGGCTGATGACGTCATGATGAAACTGGACCGAAGCCACATTATAAAACTTGCAGTTTTATGGATGTTGCTCACGCACGTGGCAAAGACCTCAACTGACCTCACGCATACATTTCACGGGAACATTTCAAAACACATGACTCCAAGATGTGATGTGCTGAGATGGTGTGCAGTCAGGTTGAGTGGCACAGCATTTGCAGCATGCCTGTGGCAGGCCACGTACAAATAGTGCATTTTAACCCCTCATGGGGATTAAATTGGGACACAGCCAGCCTGAGTGCTGCATTATACATCCATTTTCTACCCAAGCTTGTTGGATCCATTTACTTTTTCACAGCCTGGGTTTTTATTTGACTCTTGGGCATCTTTCTTATCAGTTATGAAATTACTTCATTCACTGGGTTAATTGCTGAGATGTGGGGATGTATCAGGTTACATGGGCCAAGTCAAGAAACCAAACATATTATAAGTGACCAGTTATAGTTATAGTAGCTGCGTGTGCATCGTTTACAATGCAATAAATGAACAGGCCACTTTTTGCTTAGCTATCAAGCAGATGGCATGGATATCTTTATATGTGGTTTGGCAGCAGCCCAGCCACCAGGATAAGTATTGGCGCCTAATGTTTCTTCAAAGCACGGTTACGTTCACATTTGTATGTGTCATAGGCTACTTATCATATTGATATTTACACATGTCATATCACGTTACATGTTTATGGCCAAACTATCAGATCGAGAGGTAGAGGGGATGCTGATGGTTTTTTAACTGAGAATGTTTTTAAAGCGAAGGCAGTTGGAAAGTTGGGACATCTGCAACCATGTTTGTGGTGACCAAAACAGGTATCTTAAGCCGAAATGTGATCATTTTCTAACCCTAACCAAGTAGTTTTGTGTCTGACTTAACCTCAGTGTCATTCCAAGATTAGAGTGAAAATTAGACTTTTATTTGTGGCGATGTTGCAGCTTAACACGCCTGTTGCTGTGGTGAACTCTGCTGTGGGCCGCATCAGCGATGCCACCACATCTTTTACTGGGAAACATTTCATTGAGATGTTTGATTTTCTAAGGATGATGCTCGATAAAGGGATTTTTAATGTTTTGCTCTGTCGCCAGCATGCAACAATGCACAGCAAGAAAAAGACAGAGGAAAGCTATTATTTCAATGTGCAGTTAATTAAAAATGACATCTTAAATACAGCAGGTACTCATTTAGCATTCTAAATTACATTAGGAGTGCTTTGCTCAAAGGCACATCAGAGATATAAAAATACTGGTGAGACAAATCAACCAAAAGTGCCTCTTTAAAAATGATAACTGTATTAGTCACTATGAGACCCACTCATATCGTACTGTTAGTGTGCGCCTGTGTGCGTGTGTGTGTTCGTGAGAGCAAGAGAGTGTGTGTGAGTGTTGGGGGAGAGCCGATTCACTGTTGCTAATGACTGCCTTCCCATGAGCTTAATCAAAGATTTGTACATTTAATTGCTGTCAAGTCAGCGCTCACCACCTGCCACGTCTTGCCACACATGTGCTCACCCCCTCTCTGGGAGCATTTCCAGCTCTATCTATCATCCATGGCTGAAGGCTGAGACAACACAGCCTGCTGGGCAACCTGCACTCAGCCGTCCAGCCGGGCCCGGCCAGGCCTGCACAGCATGGACCCAGAGGGCCTGCTCAGCGTGTCGGGAGGTCTGTCAGCACCTGGGCCTTACAGTGCCAAACCATTCCTCACATTATTAAAAACAGACTAGCCTAAAACTGACACTGAATAAAGCCAGTGAGATGTATGTTTTTGTTTTCTTCTCTCGCGGAGGCGTTCACACGGCCGCGCGCAACCTGGCCGTGACACGAGATACGTATCAAAGCAGAGTTCTGTGAAACGCCGCCAGCCGAGCGCCTCAGTAGGCCTCACCCTTACTCTCACGCTAACTGCTATCGCCGTGTGTGAGAATTGGTGGTCTGCTTTGTCCCTCAGCGCAGCCCAGGATGGAATGTGGGCCTGATCTGTTATCAGTCTCAGCTTGTTTTCCCAGCTGATGCCCACAGGCTGGTGTAACGCAGCCACACTCGAGCTGCACGAGCTGTGTGAAGATCTGTCAGGACTGCTGGCTAATGCTTCTCACCTTTGGGTATGTGGGTCTACTACAGTGCACATGACAGACATTATCGGTCCCAAAAGGGCCCCAAACCTCCCAGTGGGAACACAGAAATGCTGCATCAAGTGGATTTTTGAAATGCCGGGAATAACATTTACAACTGCAGGCAGAAGATTTGAAGACCAAATTATCTAATCTGATATAAATCCTCACTTTACTCATCATCATCATCATCATCATCATCATCTTTAACAAGTTTGTAGGGTTCGGATAGCTGATCCCAGCCGACACTGGGCGAGTGGCACCCACCAGGTTAACACAGGGCTGACGAGCACAAACAACCATTCATACTCAGATTCTCACCATTCTCACCTTCTTGCTGTGTTATTTCACTATGCAGCTAAAAAACATTACAATCTTTGTATAACAAAAATCAAACAGGAAGCTTGAACATAGTAGAAAAACTGGCCCTTGACTTCTCGCAGAAACCTTCACAGAAGATCACAAACAGTATCTCGGTGGCTCGGGTACTACAGTCAAACTAATGTTATACTCATCCTGCAAAGTTAGCTAATTATCCCATACACGGCTCCAGGCGAGACAGAAGAAAACAGGTCTGACCTGCACGGTGGGAGTCAGTTTGACTGCAAGCCGGCAAGTCAGGACAAAGCCTCCTGCAGCCTGGCATCTCCAGGGACCAGAGCGCTGCATCCAGACCCGCTCCCAGTGGGGGCCTGAGCCAGGGAGCAGGTGGAAGACTACAGCTGCCTGTTGGACTCCCCGAGCTCATCAGTAGCCTAGCCTTTTCACCATCTAGAGAACAGGGGAAAGGTGACTTAACTACAACGTAGGCCGTCAAGATTCTTATTTACCTTTTTTCAACCACGGGGGGTTCTTTGATGCTTCGTATGATTTATTATGTCTGACCGAAGCAAATGAAAACGGTTTAAAAACTGTTATAATTGCAATAATAATTGTAATGTATAAATGTAATAATGTAATGTAATGTATAAATGTAATAATTGCCACCTTTGAGCTCACCTTGGAAACTTATTTTTGAGATTTCCAGTCTCAAATTTGAGCAATAATTAAATTTAAAAATTTGTTTTGCTTTATTCACATTTTCACTGTTAACGTACTATAACACAAGGAAACTCAACCACCTTAGCAAGAAACAACGATTTTCAAGGTTGTAATCAAACCCTCTGATGACTTAACATATGCCTCTGACAAAAACTTAAGGCTACTCAGTCTTTTAACCCAAACTCTTGGATTTGATCATTAATTACGCTTTCGCCATCTGTTTTGGCTAAGCTAAGCTAACAGGCTGCTGGATAAATAACAACGCCATCAATCCTCTCATCTAAGGCTGGAGATTTAGTGGCTGGTGATTGATTCAATTGCTTATCGAGCTCAGTTGTCTGGCTGGTGAACAAAAAACACCATCAGCACCATTTCCAGTTTGTTTTTCCAACATCTTCCGCTGTGCACAGACGGAACGGTCTCGGACTCATAGCAACCCTTCGCCAGCTCTTCTGTCACTGTGCAGTAGCTATGGCCATCACAGACCTAGACTTGGTCTGTTAGCTTGTCTTCAGAACTTTCCACCATTGTTGTCACTGTTGACTTAACATCATACTGCACCCACCTCTCATGTGCATATTTAATCTTGTGTAGTTTAAAACCAACACCTTAACGGACATGCACGCATCCGCGTCCGTTGAGGTGTTGACTTTGCCAATGCTGCCATTAGACACATGCTAACACAAAGCTACAAACAAGTATAACTACAACATATCTCAACAAAGAAAACGTGTATTTCCCAAAATCGGAACCATTCCTCTAAGATTGTCACGTGTAACATCAGCTTCCTGAAGAGAGAGTCATCAACATTTACTTTTGGAGAAAGTGGAGCCAGCTGGATTATGTTAGGTTAAGTTTTTCACATACCGAGACAAAATGACAAGACAATACCAGATGAAGAGTACACAGCAGCGGCTCAGATTCCTTCATTAGTACTGTATGAAATGCTCTACTGTGTGAAGACTGTTGCTGTTGAGCTGCACCCTGCTGTGCTGAATCGAGTCTCAGTCGAGAGGAAAACCTCCTCACGTTTAACTCCGGCAGCAAATGCGAACACTTCTGCTGATTCATATGGCCGCACTATATACCTATTGTTCATTCTTGTTGCGTAACACAGCATATTCCTGCTCCTGACTCATTTGACTCAGTGTTTCTTCATCTGTGAACAAAAAAATCTGCAGAAAAACCAAACCAGACAACCCAGTTTGACGACGGCACCAGCAGAAAAGGAGGCTCGACCATATGGCCGCTCTTCAGGGAATAGAAAATAGAGTTCACGATCTCTCTCATATCGTGACAGCAGATGCAATCCGAGTGGTCTGTTTCGCTGACTCACATGTTTGGACCACCCACGTTTGAGAGCGCCAAGCTAAAATCACACACTGTTTCCACGACAACCATAATTTAAACCTTCAAAACAACTTTTTTCTTTCATCTCACACACAAAATGTAATTAGAAGGTAGCTTCTGGAGGCACAATGTCATAAAATATTGCATCTTTTGCAAAGTTTGAGCAAAAATAAGTCGACCATCGAGACCATGCTCCCTTTCTTGGGGAGGAGCAGACTTTGCATCACAGGTAAACTCCAAAGAGAATACAGGGTTGTGAGACAAAAGCTTTAAGAACAGATCTTGTTGATACTTTGCCTCTACGGATGTTCAGGCAATAGCAAAAACAGCAAAAATGACATAAATCAGTGGAAAACTGTGGAAACTGATCCCCCGTTCTTGAATTTTATCTTACTTCCTACGGTGATTTCCTATTTCAGGTCAAACCCAGCTTCCTACTTCTTGATCAATCCGGAGCATTTCATTTGCCGGAGCCAAGATATCACTTAAGAGAAAGTCAAGACCTTTCTGCGTATGAATGGGAGGAAATGGCTGGAGAGTTTACCCACTGTGCCAGTCATTTTTTATAATAACAGCCCTTCTCTGCTCCTGTGTTAAATAACAAAGCTTGTTTTCTCTGCATGGAGTTGATTTGCTTCCATGATTTTGAAAGTGACCGTTTAAAAAGCATTGGGTGGAAAGTTTTCAGATGTCTCTCTCTCTGTCTCTTTCCCCCCCTCAGTGAAAACAGCGCCTGATCTGGCCCCCGGCTTGTTGGGACAGCTGCTCGGATGATCTGGGCTCTCTGCAGGTTCCATGATTCATTTTCTGAGTCAACACCACGATATTCAGCCTCAACCTCAATGCAGTCCTGATTCACGGGCAAGATTTGTAAATTTGACTGATTACTCAGTTTGATTTGCACATAAATACTTTGTGTGTCGTCTTTCCACAACACAGCTTGGAAACACAAAAAAACAAGCCTCTCTCTCATTTTTTGCGTCTTGTCTGCCGTCATGAGTTTCCGCCATGAGAGAATTGATGTTGAGATAATAAGGACTTTCCTACAGTGTTTGGTGAACAATTGTTACGGCTGTTCTCTTGTGACACTGCTGTGACAGTGCTACAGCTGACAGTGATGCATGTGAGTTCTATTACCTAGAAACTGGCAATTTGTGTCATTCCTGCTGACATGTCAGATGAAAACAGAGCTGCTGCTGTGACGCTTTTGAACACTGAAAACATTTCTTTTTTATTTTATCAGGTCATGTGTAGTACTATTATTCATTTATTTTTAATAGTCATTTCTGTTGCTCGGCCTTTAGATGTTTCTCTCACTTTTCTGTGTTCGGACATCGATGTTCCTCGCTTCTTTGGCTCACTTGTTTCTTTGCTTGGTCTTGCTAACTTTAAAGTCACCCCCTAGTCAAAACTGTGTTTATCTTCTTGTTCCAACAGTTCACTGGATATTGATGCTAAAAGTGGGCTAAAAAATACACGGCGCAACTGGTAACTTAATTGTGGGAAAATGCACCAAGCTAAACACCTTATTCTCCCTGTTGACTTTGCCTACAAGCTGACAAGAAACACTGGTGAAAATCAGCCCACATAGCACATGATGAGTTATCATTTCAAAATTGTCTCTGTGTCCATAAAAATCTGATTAGAAGAGGCGGGCCTAAGAGCATGATTTGTGTCATCCCAAATACTTTGGAAGCCAATCCTTGTCCTATTCAGCACACAACATGTTGGAAAGTTGAAACTTCCAGTGCACACACATTGAGAATAGACGTCACAGTGAAGTACATCATTGCTTGTGTCTATCAGGTCAACGTGTGGAAAGAAGAATATTTGTGTATTCGATTACTCTGGCTTCTTAACGAGGGAAAATGAAAAGGTGCCATTTTAAGGATTTTAATGTGTTTTTTTTTTCAGCAAAACCTATGTCAGCCACATATTAGATTATCTTTATTTATGCCTTAATACATGTACAGAGGGGATCTTTAAACTGGAGACAGACAGCCAAGCATTTCCAAGTCTTATTATTGTTGGTGCTGCTGATGCAAAGACAACTAGTTTGTTTTTCCATCGACAACACAGGACAAAACACGAGTTCATTCATTAATTTGGTCCGTAATGGAGACGTGAAGGCAGAACGAAATGGTGCCAAGCTGTCAGCCGGATTGGACTCGCAAGTTAGTCTTGATTTTACCATTAGATTTTGTCCCAGTTGACAGAAAGAGTAGAAAAGTGAAAGCAAGGTTTACAGAGAACTAATCTGAATGCTGATTGTATCATTATTTTATAGCCTCTGTACGGTCCAACAACATTTACTCGATACAGTAAAGCTGTTTTTTTTTTTACTATTTGAATGTCTAAAGGGACGTAAAAACACAAATGAAGTACACTTGAGATACATTTAAAACTCTTACATCTTGTATACAGGGTAATAACTGAAACCACTACCTGTTTCTCAAAAGTTATACGGTGTTTAGCACAATTTAAAGTTCTTCAACAGTTACATACAGTAGAACTTTTTTTTTGGCAGTACTTTCTGAGTCCATCCACTGATGCGGGGATTATTGTTAAAATACAAAAAACATGTTTTGAGAGCTTTCAGCAGAGGCATGTAAAAGTAAAGTTCCTCCTCCGGACTTCTCATACTGCTGAACAACATTTCAAACTGCATCCAAATGTCCATAAAACTAGAGCAGCACTCGCCTGATCAACGGTGACAGGCACGTCTGCAGAAACCTGTTAATACACGCATACTATCAAATATTTCGACTGTATTGTGGACACACATTTCCTTCAGCCATTACTCATTCAATACCAACAAAGAATGTACGTAATAACTCGGAGGAATGCGCTCTGCAGTGTGAGAAAGCACACTCCTTTCTTTTTTTTTTTCTTCCCTGAGACGGGGCATTACCAGAAAAGCTCCCCAGTCACACCCATGCGATGAGGGAACGGGCAAAGGTTTGAGTGCGGCTGATCTGGATCGCTCTGGTTCTGCTCCTCAACCCGGACTGAATTAGCAGCCCGTCTTTTCAGCCGGTACCTCCCTTACCAGTCTGGCGTGGAGAGAGTGTGTGGGCTGGGAATGGATTAATGATGTCAGGCCAGCAGTTTTGTCACAGCCACTCCCAGTCTGCGTATAAAGCCACTAATCACAAATCTACCTTCAGCAGACTGCGCAGAGTTCCCTACTCATGCTAAATATTATTGTTGTGAGTTGTAGGTCTGGTGACTCATACTTTCCATTGACATCTTACTCATTCAGCCGCTACAATGCGAAGGAGTGGCTTTTCTGTTACACACATTCCCACACACTTCTCCATACAGCCAGATTCAACTGGAGTTTATGCTCCACAAAGGTCAGACGCCTTTATGAAAACCCATCCAGTGACTTGTGAAGATACATGTTCGAAATACAGATTAGAGAGCACAGAAGAAGCAATGTGAAAATGCAGTTTTGTCGGATTCGATAGCATTCTTAGCTGCGAGGTTGAGGGATTTCAGTTGAAATTCTTCTGTTAAAAGCTGGAAATGGGCGTAAACTGAAGGTTGGCTTTGGTTTTTCAGAGCTAAGAGGTCGCTTGAGAGAATTACGGCTGCGAAAGGCTGACAGATGCATCACCTAAAACATTACAGCTGACGGCCAGTTACGTGTCTAAGTGCATGTACCTTCTGACCCACCGCTATAGGAACTGAATGAATAAATTATGAACGGAGCTCCTGGGTCTTAAAAATGAAGTTGGTGCAGAAGTGCGCAAACCTGTATTCTTTCTAGTGAGAAAGTGACCCTGCTTCTCACTTGAACTCGCTGGCCCCCCCCAAAAAAAACACAAGATTGGGACCGGCCATAGTGCCAGACTTGAGGCTTCAAAACGGTAATCCACAAACCAGTGGATGACGTCACAGCGGTCTTACACTTTGTCTGTGTTTTTCCACCCAAAAAAACATTGCAGAGATAACCAAAACAAAGCAAACCACAGTTACATCACTGTGAATTTGATACAAGAGTGTGTTCAGAGTGCAGATCGTCTGTTCATGCGTTGATGCATCTGGCAACAGTTTGCCGTGCAATGCACTTCTCGGCTCACGGTCTTGTAAAAGGTGAAGAAGATGTTAACATGGAGAAACTAATGGATTCAAAATGCCAAATCACCTGATGAGCGCTGACTCAATCTCACTGATCAACCAGCAAACACTTCAGTCGACCACACATGGCCCAGCGGTGTCCAATGGTTTAGCTGTGTCAGGGCCCTAAAGGGTGTGAAAGTGAGTCTTAAAGCGCGGTGTTGAGTCAGACGTGCTGACCAACATCCAAGTCCAATCCTTACAGACACATTCTGGTCATGTTGTGCTGCAGGACAGTGAGAATGACACATCGTCCACATTTAAGCTTATTTTGCTGCCCTGCTGTCAAGGGAAACGTCCACTTAATGCTCTTGTGTGAGTGTGTATGTTTCTCTGTCACTGGCTCAGCTTCCTGTGTGTGTGTGTGTGTGTGTGTGAGTGTGTGTATGTGTGTGTAGAGTACACACTATGGGGAGTCAGCATACAGGCCCACTTCACGTGGTTCGGAAGGTGAAGGGCTATTAGGGGAAAGGTGAGTATGGGACCGCTGCTCTGGGTTACTCAGTAACTGAGGCTCTCTCCTTCCCCTCTCAGGCCTCTGGCGCTGTTCCCGTGCAACCACCCACCCACATACACACAGACACACACACTCACACACACATAAACACACTTTGTAGCCGTATCAGTGTGTTCGCTCCTCTTTCGTCGCGTTCTTTCTAGAAAATGTAGTCAAGCAATACTCTAGTTCTCAGACTTGTTTCCTCATTGGAAAACCTCAGATATGATTAATATCCCAAACCCGGAGAAAATTCTCCCCCAATAATTTAACCCCAATTAGCTATTGCCGATAAATTAGCAACTCTTTAGAATAACGACTGCTAAGACACACACAAACACATTAACCACGTTTACAATTTAAGCTAAAGTAAAAATATATATGTATATAGGACTGAAGAAGCATCAGAGACGAGGCCAGGGTAACATTTAATGGAGATGTAGCCTTTACCTGTTGAATCTAAGGAAATCATTACTTTACCTTAATTTGTAGGGTTATAATATAATCACTACACGAATGAGAAATACCATATATTTTTTATTTTCAGAAAAGTTTATGCTACAGTGGTTCTCAAAGCGGGGCCAGGGTCCACCAGGGGTCCTTGGCTCCAGGGTGCAAAAATGGTTATAGTTTATTTACATGTAATTCCATCCATAAATAACTGTGTTGTAAATAAATGTACATATGCATGATTATTTTGGTGACATAAACTTTCTGTAATAATCATTAAACGGTATAATGTTTTATTAGATGGGGTCTAATTAGTGTCAGTTTTGGGGTCCTTGTGAAACGTTTATGCTACTCAGAAATGCCTTTATTCTGTGTGTGAATGCACTATGCACAACAATCCAACTGGTTGAAAGGGTTTATTCTGAAAAAAGCCTTAAAGGAAGATAAAACACAGATGCTGTTAGATAGATACTACACACACAGACCATTGATCTCGTCTGTTTACCACAAAAAGATAAAAGCAGTGCAGCCGATATGAGGATGTTCAACATTAACCAGCACTGCAGTGATGGAGTACAGAACCGGTGCGGATGCTGCTGCCCCAACTCCCACTGGATCGCAGCCTCCTGCCGTTGCATCACCTGCGAGGCTCTCTGGCGTCAAAACACAGTCGTGTGTGATGCAGCTTCAGCCTGTGCTCACATCCGTGTTTGTCTTCTGTTCCTGAGCAGGCACACATGAAAGTGGGGCGCCCGGGTCGATGGCCGTGACCCCGGCGACGAGAACAACCCCTCTCCATATAATTGCCGCCATTCTTCTTCTTCTGCACACACACACACACACACATAGAGCTCTGTCCTGTTCCATCGCCTCAGGATGGGAGTCACGGGTGCTTTGAAGAAGCGCGCAGCACGGCCACATTCGGACCAATGAGAGCGGAGACAGTGCTCCCTGTGTGAGTAATGATTGACAGCATGTTGGATTACTCAGAGGCATTAGTCATGGTGAATTTGTTACATGTTCTTGTTCTCTATTCTGTTGGTGTGAATAGGTCTGTCTGTCGCTCAGGTTCATTGGTTTGATTGTGTGTTGATGGCAAATCTGTGATCTTTAGAAAGTTGGACAAAGAGAAGCATATAAATGTTCTTCAGTTGAAAGAGTTTATCGGTTATGATGGTAAACAATCTACAAGTGAAGCAAACACACATCACTGACTGATGCTGGCTTCCAAGGCTGTAGCTACGGAGTCATGATCAATTTACGCATAGTTTTGTAAGCCTTATTATTGGCTCAGTGTTAGCACATCAAGAAACATTCATAGCCAGATGGAATAGAAGTGGGATATGCTCAGACTGTACGGGCTCCTCAAAAGCCAACGCACGAAACATAATGACAGGAATTTAATGCAACGTTGCAAAATAATAACCATTCATGACATTTTAATAACACTTACACAACTGTCAGTGATATAGCCTACGTATCACTGATGTTACATTTTAGTTTTCCACTTTTTAATAGATGAATGAAATAGAGTGTATGACAGTGGAAGTCCCGTCCCCTCAGCACTGGCAGCAGACAAAATACGTTCTTGACGCTGTTGGAATTGCTCCACGAGTAACACATACGATGTCTGTCACTTTATATGATCATTTAGAAAGTCATGAAAGCTGCAGTTTGTCGTAAAGGTGAATAAAGAAAGAAAGAACCATGTGCTTTTGCGTAAAACTGCACCTGCACAGTTATGCGAAAAAGGTAATTCATTGTACACTTCAAACGGGATTATATGTCCCTTGCCATTCACTTCTAAACACATTCATTCTGAAATAAGGTCTGATGGTCCAGCAGAAGGGGAGGGACTTCGCCTCTCTGTAGCAGTCCAGCAACAGCTTCTGCCGGAAGACAACAACACCTGGACAAACCACATGCAGAACTGCATAAGTCAGTAATACTAGAACCCGTTGTAGCCTAATAATAATAATGGCATTTGTTTGTAAGTTAAGCGTATGATTATATTTGCCAAGGATTATTTTGTAAGATGTTACATGGTTTCCTGTCATAGTACAGCAACCTTTGTAGTCATACTTTCGATATCAGTATATAGGGAGAGACATTTTGAGCATATCTGAATACTGTGGGGATGTGCCCCCCTCTGAATATTACATTATAGTTACGGCCCTGCTTGGTTCTAAAAAATTATCATATTCAATAAAAATCGTATTCACAGATCTTACGTTTTGTGACGCACACTACTTTCTAAGAGATATCACGTTCATGCAGGAAAACAGGCAGTAAGAGGTTTTTAATGGCTGACTTAAATCCAACAACAACAACGCAGGACAAATCTGGTCATTAGTGAAACAATTCGGAAATCACTGAACGTGCTTGTGCTCGGCTCTGGACTCTGTACAAAGAGTTCATACCAGCAAAAGCAAACATGTTTCTGCTGGGAGGAAAAGCTTACACAATGAAGTATCACAGCCACACGCAATACTGTACAAGGATTCTGGGGCACCATCAGGGGGTCCAACCTTTTCCAACAGCGCGAGGGCAAGGCAGCTCCATCATTGGCTAATCTTTGGCCGGAGAGAGCCAGTCATCTCAGCGCTTTCCTCTCATCCCACAACTAACCAAACACTGTGCTGTTAGCGTCTCTGATATGCTTTGTTTATCAGGCCACCTGGACATGCATCTGGTCAGCCAGGGAGTATGCCTGTCAATAGCAGGGGGCCAGATGGACGTGCATTAATAACCGTGTTTTACGTGTCAAAATCGCGAGCTGCAAACTGCGACTTCTGAGGCAGTTTTATGTTGAAGTTTCTGAAGGCCTGTGTTGTGCTGAATGAACTGAATGAAATGCTGATTGGGGTGAAGGGAACAGCAGAGAATCAGAAAAGAAAATTAATTACTGTGCACTCGTGTTTCAGGTCAGTACTTCACAGTGTCCCCCTTCCTGTGCTAATAGACAAATTACATAATAGCCTCTAAAGACAGAGAGACGGAGGGAGCGAGAAAGAGGTTTGACAGGAGGTAACCTTTGCAAATAATAAAAGCAATGTGGAGAAATAATTATGGGGACTATTGATATAATTTGAACTTCATAATAAGACGGATGACCACACGGTGTGCTTGAAGCAGCTCAATGCATGGAGAGCACGTTATATAACTAATGTCTTTCTTCTAATGGGCTCAATAATGAGGTATGATAGGGGAGAGGGGGGTGAGTGGCTCAAGTCAAGCCAAGAATCAGGGGTGAGGTGATGAAATCAACAAACAAAGTGTTCTCTCCAAGGATTAACCGAAACCCATGTTACACATTTCCAGGGATCTCCTCCTGCGGAAAGTTTGTGTTGAAGGTTTATCAAGAGGGCAGGACGAGATGCAACTGCCCATAATCTGCCTGTACAGCACAGTTTGTGAAATGAAGAGCCCAATCAAAACAGATAACACATCAACACTGTGCACCTTACAGTGTTTTTACTTTGTGGCACAAAGTCCATTATTTCGTCATTGATTCCTTAACGACTTCCCATTGGACAGGACGTTATCTGTGTGGGAAGATTAGAGCTGGAAAGTAGAAGACGGTTTTTCGTCTACACCTTAGTGAACCTGGTAAATAAACATATCAGCAGTGATAACAGGTTTTTTCTAAGCTCAGCGTGTTCCAAATTCCTCAGGTTACTACTGACCTATTTGGTCTTTATCTTTATAAAAAAGTGAAATTTCTTTTCATTTTTTTATGTTCTTGCTCTTCCCACGGTGTAGCAGCAACATGATGGCTGCGTTTGTTTTGCCATAAACAGGCATCCAGATGTATGCGGACGATACTGTTAAATTTGTATCTGAGAGACTGAGTGTTCCCTCACTTTCATCTGTATTTATTATCTATAAATTGAAAAAAAACATAACAACAAAAATGTGCTGTTTATCCAGGGCATGGTACTTGCAAGAAGTTCAAGTAATAAAAATGTCAGTGCTTTAGATATTTTAGGTTCTTAAATACACACAAACTTGGCTAAAGGGCCAGTGTGGACTAAGTGGCATCTAGTGGTGAGGTCACAGATTGCAACCAACTGAATAGGCCAAAAAGAGGCTCCGGAGTTTTGCTTGTGGTTTGTTTACTCTGGGCTATTACATTGAGGTGCAACGTGGCAGACTCTGTGAAAGAAGAGTTGCTCCCTCTGTAGACAAAGAGATTCATTCTTAGGAAACAAAATTACAATATCATTCATTTCATTGATTAATCAAATGTATTTAAGAGTGTTTTAGATTGCAAATTGGAACTAAAATAAAATGCGGCTTTTCCCGTGTTCATCATGAATTTACCCAGAATTGGGGCTTTTTTGTCTTACATTAAATACATTATAACACCATCAAACTGTCATTAAACATGGTACAGAACACTCACTCCTCTTGTTCAGCAAGTTACCAAATGCTACTTTGGGAGAGCTGACGATTCATTTAAAAGTGAGGAAGCAACATTACATTTTTTTTTTTCACATGAATGTGGAGAAAGAGCAGCATGACTTCAGTAAGTGTGCAGTAAGACACTTCAGAGCGATTTCAACATCGGCTGTGCGTTTGAGTCATTTTCCTTTCTGCTGAGGCAACGGATAGGACTTAAGTTGTCAGCTGTGGATTGACATTTATCACCGGTCACTGGAGTAAGAGGGGGGAAAAACAAAACTCTGCCTCGCTGGTCTCATCCTTTAACCCAGATTCCTGCTGGTCTCATGCTTCAGCAGGCAGAAGCTTGGTGACCGTTGTCATATGGAGCGGATGATGGGATGAATGTTTGCCACCCTGCTCACCACGACCTGCCTCTAAGTGACGACTCCATCACCTTTCACATCTGCTAACTCATTAATACAGACAGCGGCAGGAAAAAGGCTCCAACGTGCTGAACTGTGTACGTCCACATGTATTCACACACAACTGATGTAAAGCCTAGTAAGTGGGTGCGTGCACCGTATGTATTGTTTCACATGAACAATACGCTGTTATTCAATAATCCTGCTTCTCAAACATCATTTAACTCTCTGCCAAGGAGTGCTGGGTAAAAGACTCCAGCTCGTATCCGACCGGAGCCAAGCTGAAGTGGAAGAGAGCGGGCCTATTTAAAGGACTTAAGAGCTCCGTCCAGATGTTGAACTTTGTGGTATTCCATTTATTCCCAGTACTCAATGTCCTGGCCAATGATATCTGAGTAACATCCGGTGAGCTGAGGAAATCCTGGGACTCAGTGTTGGCAGTGCTGCCAAGATCACGCCTGCTGCCATGAACCTTGATGTCAGACAGCAGAAATGAAATGCTGCCTCTCAGGCCAGAGACCAGAACGACAGACCAGATCAATACTCGGTTATCTTTACTGTTTCACTGCTGCTTTATTGGGGATTAAGTGGCCTGGGTGGTGTCAGATCTGCACTGATATGATATTACATACATCAACATGTCACAACTGTCCAATCCTGTAGAGTTTATTTTGGAAATGAAATGAAAAATACCACACTGCTGCAATCGACTACTGCATGTGCCTTTAGCGATTTAGAGATAAGTCAGATCACGGCTTCTCCTAAGGAAATATAGCAGATCCAGCCTTTTGACATGTACTTCTTAGGCCAATTCTTTTTGATGTTTCACTTGAAATATCATAACTTATGGAGAAAGAAGATTATCCTTGCAGAACCAAAGCTTTAATAAGTATTTTATGCATGCCTTTATTTAAAAGTAGTATGACAAAACCTATAACCTTATAACCAGTCAGAACAACAAAACATGTGACGTTGCGCTGAGCTAGTTAACGTGACAGAGCTCTTGGCCTTGTAGACTGGGTTACTTAATCTTTTTTCTCAAACCGAGCACACAACAGAACCCTACTCAAGCTCAATGGCCACTGGCTTACAGGACATGGTATCAAACTATAGACTTTATATAAAGTCAATGTATCAAACCCGCCTCTTATTAGATAAACGGGGCAGAGGGAAATTCATCTGAATGGGAAGGGGGGGCAGACGCATCCGTCAGGGCAAATGAAACATGATCTTGCAGACTGGTCTGGTTCCCATGCTACCATAATGTGATGTAAATGGACAGAATCATTCATTTAAAAAGGTAGAATTTATGGTAAATGACTGAACCAGCATCATTATAGTCTTGTTTTCACAGCACGTTAGACCTTGCTGAAACTCCAAACGAGATGGTCAGACAGATTTTTCCATTTTATCCCTACTACTCAAAACAGTTGAGATTAAAATAAACATAAGGTTTTTGCTGAAGCTTCTGAGGTTCCTCTTGGCATTAGGGCTGAATTTTTCCTGACCACTCTGAAGTGTGGAAAAATAACGACAAATCTCTTAAATTTAGTATCGTTTTGTTTTATACAGTGTTAAATATTTTCAATAGAAAAAACACATTGTTTTGTACAATTATGACCACAAACAGAGAACAGACAGTGGAGACAGACAGAAACAAGAGACATGTGAAAAACAAGTCGACTGCCTGCAGCACTCAAAGAAAATGGATCATATACATATAATGTTCTTTCCTCCTGGTTCACAGGAGAGTCTCTCTCTGTGGTCAGCGACCCACATCCCATATTTCCCACAAAGAACCTTAACAACTACTTTATATACATTCAAATTACATAGCTCTTTAAATAACCAGCAGTATATCCTTCGCTGGGGCTCACCCAGTGTTTTTTGACATCAAACAGGTGGGGACAGAGGAGTCTCTCAGGACAGCAAGGTCTGAACCTGCTTAGGTGATCTGGGCAACAGGTTCTCTGCGTCTTTGTAGCCGTTAGCTGGGCTGGTCAGCGCCGTGTAAACGTCCCCATAGGCTCTGCACACCAGCTCCGTGGACTGACGGAAAATCTGCTCCCTGCACAAACAGATAAAACTCTTCAGATTTCTACTCACAGAACAAGAAACAGCAGTGAAAGGGCTTTTTAAATTCCAACGTTTCTTCTCTAAATCAGACAAGCAGAGCTCTCCTGCAATTAGTCAGTGATAGAGAGCTGGAATAAGTCAGCCATGAGTAAGAATTTGTCCTAATTACTTTTTTTTTTTTGGTTCAGTGACCATTGTGTTGCCCAAACTGTGTCAAAACAATGAGTTGCAGTAAGTGGTGCACACTGCCATCTATGGATACATACTACAGTATCAATGCACAAGCATCAGGTGTCAGTCGCAGCAACTGACTTATAAAAGACTCCTCATCTAATGATAACAACACACATCTGCAACCATCTTTTGATAAAAAAAAAAAAAAAAAAGAACATCAGTACAGTATTATTTTTCATTCTGGATTTCTTGCATATGTACCAAATCAAATTCAGCTACATCACACAGACTTCTGTTGCTTCCTATTAGAGCTGCAACAATCAGTCGATCAACAGAAAATCATCCCCCGATCGCTTTGATAAAAAAAAAAATCACTTTGGTCATTTCTGAAGCAAAAATGCAAAACAGTCCACAGTTCCAAGTTCTCAAATGAGAGTACAGAATCATTTTTATTTCATTGATTTCTGAAGAAGTTTCAAATCAAATCCAGTTATGTTTTACAGATTCTTGTAGTTTTTTCAAACAATACTGCTTCCCTTGGTCTTAAATGATCGTAAATGTAATATTTTGGAGGTTTTAGGTTAGACAAAACACGGAATTTAAAGCAATAACTTGGTGACATATAGACAAAACTATGAATTAATTAAACAAGAAAAGGATCACATTTATTTATACGTTGCTTGAAGTTTTTTTTTCAAAAGTCTAAATAGAAACAATGTGTCTTGTTCAGCATCGTTTCAGTTTATCATCTTAATTCTTCAAAAATGTATTAATTCCATAAAAAATCTCCACATTTACCCTCAAGCGAAGGAGATCATTCGACTGTTTCTTGCAGTGGAGTACGAGTGGAGGATGCAACAGTCGGACTGAAGAGCCCGGTGAGAGGACTCAAGGACACAGTGGGAGCGCAGGCCTCTATTGTATCCCACTTAGGCTCTTGAGATCCATATTTTTAATTGGCCCACAGAGAACACGGAACCGCAGTGCTGTGTATAACACCTTACTCCACACCAAGTGCACCGAACACGAAATGTGAAACGAACGGAGTCTAAAAGTACATTCCCATTATTTGTGCACTGCGGGAGTGTTTTCAGAGTGCTGCCTGGTGTTTTTGTGTATTTAGGTGAGCAGGGAGGCAGACTTGAACGATAGCGGGGGAGAGAGAGAGAGAGAGAGGGGGAGAGAAAGACAAAGAGGAGGAATGATTTCAGGGAACGAGTGTGAGTGAGAAATGGACCAGAAGCTAATTAATGGCGTCCTGCCCATCAGTCCTCCCATGTCCATTAATAGAGAACATTAACCTGAGGTACAGAGTGCTCCTCAAGCCTGCTGCACTTCCCAGTAAACGTGACTCATAGAAAGAGCGCTCCAATGTAGCAGCTGTATTGAGCTAAAAGCATGTGCATTTTCTGATCAGTAAGACAAATACAGGCAGTCCTGCAGACCGCTCCCTCAATGTGTTACTGGCTTTAGCAATTTAGCATCCAAAATCGCAGTGCATTTAGTCGAGTGTTTTGTTTGGAATGCAGTAATGATCGTATTATCGGGGAAAACTAATGAATGTTGAACATTATTGGGTCGACGCTCCTGTTTCTATTTTTATCTCTTTGAATGCGCTCTTCACCCTGCTGAAACACCATGTGATGTTGTAAACAATAAAGCCTGAGTATTGCATGTATGCTACTCTATTCCTAAAGAGACACAGCTACTACCAACAACAAGGAAATGGAACTCACTTGATGGCCGCACTGAGCAGAAAGTTAAGCTGTGGCATCACGAGAGTGTCGGGCGACGACAAGTACCGATCAAACTGGACCTGTTGTTTTGTAAGAGAGGGTCAACAGCAGGTGATGAGTCAAAGGATTACACAACAGTGAGAATGTATTAAAGGTGCAATATATAAAAAAATGCATTCAGGTTTGAAGAAAATGTGTTTTTAAATGTGTTGACAAGACAACTAAGCTCCTCTTGGTTCAGTAAAAAATAGGAAATAGCTGTAAGATGATTTGCTTTCTTGACATTTTTTGTTTTAGTTTAATTTGTTTACTAAGTAGACTCAAAAGGTTAAAAGATAATGTGAAACAGAGAACTGGCTGCTTGCGGTCTTGCATAGGCCTGAGCTAAACTATCTGATGATCAGTTCAGTGGTATGACATGACAAGCTTGTTAGAATGCTAAGTTTGGTAGATATCACAGACATGTCTTTGACATAACGGCAAAGCTTTAATTTGATCACATTCTGTTGATCATTTAAGTTTTGGATGTTTTACACTGAAATTCTCACATATTGCAACTTTAATTCTTGCAGGAAAATAAACTTAATAAAAACCCTCGGTGTAACTCACCATTGCTGCTTTCACAGAAGAGCTGTCCATGCTGGGGAGGAGGGCCAGAGGACCCTGAGACAGAAAAGTGGACATCAGCTTATAATCCGACTCAAGTTCACACTGCTCGTGGAGCTGATGAATCTCAAAAATGAAAGTATTCATCTGTATCAGCAGGCAGCACTGAAATCTTTGATCATTTATCTACTCTGCCCTCAGCCGCTGCTTGAGATGGATCCATGGAGATGGATGGAGGCAGGGACACAAACTGAATGAATGCCATTAGCCCTGGCCTCTTAAGTGTGTAATAAGGATAATTTTTTTCTCTTTAGTTTAAGAAGTTGTATCAAAAGTTTAACCGACACTTTGTCATTGTGCACTGCTGCCTTACTCCTAACTAGCGTTGATGAAACAAAATAAGAGAAAATCCGTCCCTAAATCTTGATGGTAACAAAACAAAAACAGTGCAAGGTTAACACATGACTGACTGTGTGAACACATCAGCAGGTACCTTGCAGGCAATTAGCTGACACTGATTATCCAGAATGGCAACATTAAGTCAAGCTTAAACGCCTAAATTGCCGACATTAAAAGCAGCAAATAGACAGCAGTGCAAGGGTCAAAGTGACAGAGTGATTTTATGGAGATATGGGCATATTAACGTACTTGGAGCCTTCAAACTCACCTGCCAGCTTCTAGCCAGTGGAAAGTATTGTTCTAATCACTGTTTTCTTGTTTCTGATATGTTCACATGATGTATCAAAGAAAATTACAGGGATAAAATGTTAAGCAGATAGCGAATGTAAACCTGAAAAGTCTAAAATAAACCTGGGGATTCTTTTCAGTCGTTGACATCTGGGATACCGTCAAGTGTAGACAGCCAGACTTAATCTTTTCAAACAGAAGACTATTTAAAGAAAACCCACGACAGGCCACCCGAGGAGAAAAGTAGTCTGCAGAAGAATGACAGTTCTTGATTGAGCTTTGCGTTGAGCTGCAGCAGCAGAAGGGTGTGGTGTGTCCTGACATGACCTGGGGTTTCAAGACTCGCATGCTAAACCACAACTATGGGTCTCAGTCAGCCCAGTGGCAAAGTGTATTACAAAGCAGGAGGAAGGCTCCAGGACATCAGCGCTCTCATCTGCACAGGACACTTCAGGAGAAGCTAATATATTTTAATAGAACATAATATGATCTGCCTCCCTGCGCCTCTCTCTCATCTGAAAATCTGATAGAAATGCTATTACGCCCTAATAAAGACATCGGTCATGTTGTAACCATAGCGATAGCTATTGTAAAGCCCAGAGAGAGGAAGCATACTGTAAACAATAGGATATGTATGATATAAAAGAGGGCCATTAGGGAGGCACATGGGAGAGATGTGAAAAAAAAAAAAAACTCCACAGTTCTATAACTTCCCAAATAAGTGCATGTCAATGTGTAGTTAAGTGCTCCACCTGTTCATCACTGTGCTGCTGGACGCAGCTGTAGATGTAGCTCAGCCCAGCTCTGGTCAGCACGTAGGATGCCTGCTCGTTGATCAGAGTGTCAAGGTGAGCCTCAATCTAGAAAATGTGGGAGAGAGCGGCTTAAAATCCAGTCCAAGCCTGCATTGTGAACTAGTGGTACTTGTGGTTAATGGAGATCCACTGTGCTATTGATAATGAAACTTCCACAGGAGCGCTTGTGGTGCTCAATTACAAAAGCTGTGCTAAAAATAGAGGGATAGATGGCACATTTGAACATGAACAACAATACATGACGCACACTCTTCTATCAGACAGTAAATTAGATCTTTTTAATAAAAGATTTGGGCTCTGTGGGTTTTCATGACAAGAATAAGAAGAATTAATTATTCGTAAATGAACAATAGCCCTACGCACGGACAGTTCATGTTGAATAGCATGACAGTTTCATGATTCAGTTTGTCTTTTCCTGCTAAGGTGTGGTGTGTTATTATTCGACTCATGCCCTTGACTAATCGTAACTGAACGTAAATAGACACTTAAGAAGATGTAATTGTATGATTCACTACTACTTTGTTAATAACTGTTTATAACTCTGGCACACCTGGAACTCAAGCATCTCCAGCCTCTTGTCAGTGAACTCAAAGACAGCCAGCGTGGTTTTCATGACGTACAGCGAGTTGACCATGTAGCTCGCCATGTCAGCAGTGCCGAGGTTACTGGCCGACACGGTACACAACTGTAGGAGGGGATCCAAGATGCAAGAGAGCACCTGGGAGAGACAGAGTAAGACAGAGGAGTGAAAATCACTGACTTTGATAAATGGTGATAAAAAAAAACCATCAAGATATTAATAAACCATTAATTTAAAAAGATACAGCAAGACAACTTTGGCTCCATTTACTCAAGTTACATCTTCTATGATAACTCAACTATAATTTTGATTACATCTTTGAAATATGGTAATTTTGAAAACGTTAATTCATGCAAAGTAGGTCTGTCAATAAGGATTTTGCACTCTGAGTTAAAGGAGAAAAGTCGTCCGTGTTGCCTTTGATCAAATAATAGCGGCACAAGAATTTCTCCAAAAGAGACAGCATCCCTCATGTCGTAGAATACACACAATGCTCCTGTAGTTTGTGCAGGTATTGTTTTTGTTGAGGGTTATTTCATTTAGGGCTCAAATAATATATTGTTTCAGGATCGACACTGCACTGTGAGCGCATGTCACATCGCAGGATGAGCAATGTCACGTAGGCTATTTTCATACTCTTTCACAGTTTCGGTGTGTTTTTTGTGTTTCTGTGGACATTAAGACTGCAGCACTTGATAAATATTAACAGTGTTCCAACTTAGTAGTTTTTCTACCTCTCAGTGGTTACCATGGTGACTTCCGCCTTCTACAACATTACGTGCATAGCCTCTATTGAGTTATTCAAGTTATGTGATAATAATTTACTGTATTTTAACCATATTGCAATAAAAATTAAATATCATAATGTCAGTTTTTTTCTTCAGTACGTTGCACCAACAATTTGATTTGACCGACTGTACAAATAAAAGAAAGTATACTTGTAGATCGTAAATTTGTGTGTCTGCCTCAATGTTTTTGTTTTGTAAACTGTAGGATTTTCAATATTTGATTTTGAAGTAATCCAAAATTATTGCGATTACATTACAATAGTTTTTATATCAAAGGATTAACGTTACTAATTCCATAAATTGCCATGCACTGTTATTTGGATTCAGTAATTGACTACATTTCAAAGGAATCTGCCCCCGCCCTGGTTATAAATCTGAGTTTACCTGAGCAAAGTCGGCCTGGCGAGCATCCAGAGGAACAACTGATGAGTCGTGGGAGGCCAGCACCTCCCTGAGGAGGGAGAGGGTCTGAGTGAGGGAGGCTGTAGGACCCAGATCTGCAGGTGGCAGCTCCACCTGCTCAGGCAAACAGAGGAGTGGAGCATTAGAGATGACAGAGGTTTAGCTGTGTGTGAGCTGCAGCCCTCACCAAGACAAGTGGTCCTGAGAACATTATCAAAGTATTATGATCAAGCGAATATACAACTGCTTCCTGCTGCTACTCTGAGCCTCAGCTTGTGTGAGAAGAGCTTTTTAATGAAGAGGGTTTTGATTTCATTGGCCTCTGGATGGACAACACAGACCTGAGCCCTGCCACCTTTGTCCACCTAATAGAGCAAATTATGAGAAAGCCGGGTTCCTGGAATTAGCTGGAACTGACACCAAAACCCTGAGGGCCTTCAATTTGATTAACGCCGAGCTACAGGGATAATTCTTGTAACTGCTATTGATTAGGGCACAGCCAGCATATAATGTGGAAGAGCTCCTGCCCGTGCTGAGGTATATTTGGATGCCAATTTAACTAAATGGTAACAAGACTGGTGTTTTTGGCAGTTAGCGCCTTTTCGATGCTGTGGCCAACAGGCCGAAACTGTTTACAAGCAGAAGAGCTTCAGAAATAGCCTTGTTGTCTTTGAGGGTTTAGACGCAGAGCTGAAATACACAATGTGTGTCCACAGGGTGCAACACTGAACTTCTGCTGCACTGTCATTTAAACGATTTCATGAAAGAACATTGCGAACCGTCTCTATTTTAAAAACAAGGCTTCCTCTTCTTCTTCTCTTTCTTTTCTTGGGTGACGGTATTGTTTTCCTAGCAGACACTTTCTCACAACTTCACGCACGAAAACAATATTGTAGCACACACGAATAAAAATCATCCAACTCAAACTGTACCTTGTCCATGAGTCGGCTTGCATGAAGGCTCAAGCTGTTGAAGAACATCTTTTTGCTGAGGATGTGCATCTCCTCAATATTGATGAGCAAGGAGGCCACACTGGTCCCGATGATGGAGCTGTACAAATGACGTGATTATTCACATTATTGTCTTTTTTTTCTTTAACTCATCGACTTACAAAAGTAACCACATGTAGCAAAAATGCTCATCACAAGCAACATAAACAAAAAGATGCTAACTACACTAACTACACGTACCAATTCTGCTTGAATTTGGTACACAACAGACTCCTATTTAAATTTTTTGTCTGTGACTGAGACTTAAAAATAAAAGTGATAAGCTCTCATATTTCCTTCAATACCAATCATTTTGATGTGCACTGCTCTCTAACCTATGAACCTAACACATGCAGTAGTGGTGGGCGGGATGCAGGGCCTGACATTCATAGGTGTAGAGATTATTTTTTATGTTTTGAGTGGAAAAGTATTAATCATATTAATTATAAAGCAGAGTAAAACATGACTGGAGGAGACTTTAAATGATTAATAGAATATTCAAACCTTGTTGAGCCATTAATCAACTAATCATTTCAGCTGTTCAATCATTGTGGAGTTGTTATTTTGCTGCAGCCTTGAGTGGGTTTAAGTACCTGATGGTGTGGTGGTAGAACTTAAGCAGGTTGGACAGCTTGTAAAGAAGGACAGCACCTGGCTCGGCCACGATGACCTGTTCTATCCGAACCTGAAGGACACATCCAGAACACAAAGTATGGGAACACAAGCAGAACACGCCAGAACACTGCACGCATTAGCCAGAACTGGTCAGTGGTTCTTTTAATAGCTTCTTAAGATAATTCCATTGCTTACTTTCAACGGCCTGCAGACTCCCTCAGTGATGTGTCCAACCACCTCCTGCATGTTCTCCTCCACACCTGATGTCAGAGGATATCATGAATATAAGCACACCAGCACAGTATCAATAAATGGAAAAGTGGGGAACGGTTCTCTTTTAGATCCAAAGGGAATATTCATGTGCACTAACACACTAAGTATAACACAGGGTCACAATATTCCTAATTCATTCTTATAATAGTCTTAGGATGCATTCACATATTCAACATTTACATCTATTTTGAGTTCAGTGTGTTCAGGCAGGAGGCAGCAGTGACATCATTGCCATTTAACCACAGTGACACCTGCCTGAGAACACAGGGTTCAAACTTTTTCCAAGTCAGATTTGTTACCAGTGAGATCATCAGAAAAATGACCTCTACACACTGCCAAAAAAAAGCATGAAAGGAGATAAATGTTGCCATTTGATAGCCTGGATGTAACAGATTAGTTTCCCCCCTGGTCTCAACTGATCCCCCTACTGAGCTGTCTTCATTCCTAACTGAAAGGAGAACTGAAGAAGTTAAATTAGGGAAACAAGCAGAGGATTAGTCCATCAGGCTGGACTAAATGTACTGGAATTAGATTTGTTCACACTCTCCAACTGTTGCCAACATCTCTAACCTCATTGAACAACTGGTTACCCAAAGCTACTTCGTGTGATATTTGTTTACAAACCACTGTTTATTTCTTTAGGGTGTCTATCAGACAATATAATGCTTCTACGACCTTTTTTTCTTTCCTGAAATTAAAACTGACCATGGGACAAATATTGTTTTACATATTCAGGCACTGCACATTATGTAGTATATATGTGGGGAATATGGTTATTAGGGTGAATTTTGTTTGCCTACATCTTGCAAGATGGATGATGAATTAAATCAGATAAAATTCAAATTTAAGACTGTTTAATGACTGTTATGCTGCTAATAAATCCTAAAATGTAAACAAAGAAATTTTAAGTGTTCTTAAGGACCCCTGAAGATTGTAAAATCGTCCAAATTAAAAAGGAAGACGGAGTTGACAGAGAGCTGACCACTGCGCATTAAGACATCATACCTTGCAGAGTGACTTGTTTGAGCAGAGCTTCTAGATGCTCTTTCTCTGAGGCGGTGGCTTGGTGCAGCCAGGCCAGCATGTCCCCGACATACCTGAAAGAGCAACGAAACAGTCCGTATTAAAAAGCACGTCATTGAGGGGCCAACCCGAGGGCTAATCTTACCAGGCCGCGACCACAGCTCCATCGAAGCACGGGTCATCGTGTTTCAGTCCCCTCACACACAAACAAACACACACACACACACACACTTGGCTTTTCGTGTTACATAACAGAGGAAAACAGCAAGGTTAAACTTGAATTATAGTGTGTAAGCCTGTGTGTGAGTGTGTGTGCGTGTGCGTGTGTGTGTGTGTGTGCGTGTGTTGGTGACTGAGCGAGTGTGAGGACAGGGAGGTGAGAAAGAACTTGATGTTCTCAGAACTGCCAATGCTTCCTATAAAGTGGAGGTGATTTCGTGTTCCACACATGGCTGGTATTCTGAGAAAATCTCCCCTTTGGCTCCTGGGCACATGAGGAAGGAGGAGAAGGAGGAGAGGGGAAGAGGATGTGCCACAACATAAAGCACAGACACACTCAGACACACCTTGACAAAATAGATATTTAATAGCCTCCTGAATCAGGCTTTGAAAGTCAAGAAACGGTTTGGAACATAATCTAAGAGATTAATAGTTGGAGAATCAACATTTGCAATAATACAGTAAACACACACAAGAATAAATATTAAATAAGGTTGTAATTGTGTTTTTGAAGACTATACATATTTTCAGCTCTGGCTGTGGGCATGCATAAACTGGTCACAGGTTGAAAGTTTGATATAATCTAGTTTATTTATTAAAAAATCTAAAATAATTGATTTTCCTCTCACCTGTAGGGCTATTTATTCATCTATATTTTTTGGGTGTGAGTTGCCAGGTAACAGATATATCTGCTTAACAGATGTCTGCCTTCTCTCAAATTATAAATTAACTTGATGGCACTGTGGTGGCTTGTGGTGCTCAAAGATCCCCAAAAATAAATCTGAAAAGCTCAACAGAAATGTCTCCGTCCAGAAGTCATGACCCCTATCCACTGACCTTGCTGTGAGCAGTTTAACTACCTTCAAATTACATGTATCAACCATATGACCGCACAGAAGGATAAGTTAATCTACTCATAGACAGGAGGCAAGCTAATTAAGATATCTAAGGTCACAGTTCAGCTGAGGAGGATGCCGTTAATTTTCAAATTCCAAACTGTCCAAAGCATGAGTACAGTTGTCTCCAAACTCTAGAACTTAATAACCTAGATGGATAAACATCACTGCCGGAGGACAAATATGTAATTTTTATTTGGGGATGAACAGCCCCTTTAAAAGTGAAATACTGACTTTATAAATATGTAAGTCACAACCAAGATCAGCTAGCCATTCATCTTGAGAAATGCATATACGTAGATTTTTTCAATGTTCAATGTTTTCAAAATCAGTGCAGAGTTGTGGCAGAAGCATCTCTGCATTTCTCCAACTCTAGTTCCATTAGAAAATATGTGTTTTTGGTTTAAATGCTCAGCTCATGAATAGGATTGGAGGTGTACCTCATAGGGTCATGTGAATGCATCTCAATGGGGCGGGGCGTTCCTCCCTGCCCGCCACGGGTGAGGGCGTCGATGAAGCCTCGTACCACCGCACACCTGCGTGCGGTCCCGAACTCATCCAGAGTGTACCTGATCAAACAAAAAAAAAGAAGAAAACATTCAGCACCCAAACGTCATGTGAAAAAGATGTGTTTGTGTGCAGACTGTGTGCCGGAGGTCAGCCACTGACATACATCAACAATGCAGGCAGCTTTTCCAAAAGGAAAGACTTTGAGGCTGTTTTGATTACTTGGCGGTGGCAGGCTCTGTGACAGACTAAACACAAGATAGTGCTGAATTAAGATTCCAGGAACACTGGTCTCCTTTCTCTCAGCCTCAACATCCCCAGCCAGCGCAAAGCCTTGGACTCTCTGTGGCCCAGAGACAGGTGCATTTCAGAGAATGCAGACAGATAGAAGGCGGGTTTGACTTGAAAACATGTTTTGGGGTAACGTGTGAAACTTTCTTGTGAGTTGTTTTGTTTTTGAGACAAAGTTAAACTCTCAGCAAGCATCAGAAAATGCGTGAATCCCATGTAATGATTTGTGCTCTATGAGCATAAATCGTTTCTCTGACTAAAGTATATAATCTACTTTCACAGATGTCGACGCTGGATGCGTTTAAAAACATTCGCATTCATTTTCTTTAACTTCAGGCATTTCCAGCCAATACTACATCATTATGGTATGTCCTCTGTGACCACTTTTCTATTACTTAACGACTTAAAATTCCTTGAACATTGTTTTCAATTAAAACAAATCTATGACAATGTTCAAATACTGCATATCACATAATGTTTTTACTTAATACCGGCACAGTGATTTCAGTCTATTTTGAGCACTGTCTTATTAAACTCTGAGGCAATATATTTGGGTTAATTTATGAAAAACATACACTTAAAATTTTCACTGCTGTCTGTGGAGTATTTAAAGTGGCAGTTTGTCACAATCATGTTTGCTTTATGCACACTTTCTTCTTCTGCTGGCTGGATGGTGGTCGCTTCAGGCTGTTTGCTCTGCTTTTTTCTAATTCTTTGTTTTGCTCACCAAGAATCACCTCGCCCCCAATTCACCTGCAATCACCCACAGAAGATAGCAGCAGAGGGAAATACACAACCCGTAGCCATCTGGCAAAGACGTAGTCAACAAAAATGTTTTTAGGACCTGACATCCACAGCTACATTTTTAAAATTGAATCGGTATCTATCCCTGATAGGTCTACTTCTACACACTGTTAGTGCTTGAATGTAAACACCGATCTGCACGGAGATGAAGATACATATATTAAAATTGTTGCTGTATGTAAGAGTGTGTATATTACTTGTAAAGGACGGGTCGGTCCTGCAAAGCTTCCATGGCTTGAGCCAACACAGGGCTGATATCACAGGCCTCTTGAGTCAGTCCTCTGCATTCATCTGAGGATAAGAAGGCAGTAAGTGTCACTGAACGCTCGCTTTCGAGTAACTTTGTTTGTGTTGTGCTCAAATCATTGTTTCTAAATGTTTTGGGTCATGGCAACCCTTCTGACAAGAAACAAATCACAGCACCAAAAACATTTTTTAAATCATATTTTTCCATGAGCTCTTTCCAAGAAGTCAGTTTACTTATGCTTCAGACAATACAAACAATGAACAGGCAGTGCCCAGTCTTCCAGTCTATGGAGAAAATGGGTCAATGCACTGCACTCTTGTCAGATCTTACCTAATGCTGGAAACACAAGCTAATGCCCTCTTGTGCAATGTAGTTCTTCCACAAAAAAGACAAATGCATATGAAAAAGAGACCCTTCACAACATAAAATAACTTCTTCTACATGCAGAGAAAATACAAACCAACATAATAACTTACTGCTCTTTCATTTGACCATTACCAAATTTTCACTCGCCAAATTTCTGGATCTGGTTCTTTGAGCAAATCTTAACCTCAGCAAAATAAGCATCTGCAGAGCAACTCATACTGTAATTTAGTAAATGTTTTCTATTTGTCACAAATGAGGTCTCTGTGATCTAAATGGTTTATTTCCATTTTAATTTCAATGATAAAGCACATGGCTGCGCTGAGGAAAAAAAAATTGTTTTGAGACATTCTTTTGGCAAAACTCAGTCAGAAGGTTATGAGTCACATGTGTCCTCAAATGTGTCCCATACACGCCATTACTCTCACTTAAAAGAGCAAAGCTTTGTATTTCTCTCCATATAGTTCAGTGTGGAGACCTTGTACAATGTGTACATAGTGTGATTGTGGTATTAACTCAGTTACTGCACTCACTTTGAGCCCAGCGGTAGAGCTGCTCATAGGATGTCTCCTGTAACACGGCCATCTGCTCCATGATCTCTAACCTGGAAAAGGCATGCAAACCAAGACCACACATTACATACCCATAACCCCAGTGTCAGATCCCTGACAGTGACATAAATACAAGACCTTCAAGTTTTTTTCCGCTTGTCTGTTCCACCACTGTGGTTAAAAATAAATGCCATGAATTTAACATCAAGAACAGAATTACTGTAAAAGACACTGTTATTTTATTCTGTCAGAGGAAGTAGAGCGCAGAGTGACTCTCTGGAGTGAACTGGCACCTCACCCTGCAGTTTGCTGGTTGGTTCGCAGGAGGATCTTCACGTCCTCGTGGATGTGCTTCACCCGGCTGAGAGCTTTGAAAAAGTCCTTGGAAATTGAACAACACATTAATGAATGTAAAAGGGCCAATATGGGATGCAGATTTGCACAAAAGTGATGAACATTTATTGTCAAAACACCAACTCGTGTTTTATATCATGAGCAAGGGCAACATTTTCAACATAGCATGCAGTAATGACAGAGTAGAAGTTAACAGATGTGTAGTGGTATTTCACATGCTAATTTAAGAATGTGCATATTATAATCATATTTCTGTATATTTTTCTTTGTAAATTATGATTTTGTTGCACTGGTCAGTACATGTGACATCTATTGCATGTCTGTCTGTCCCAGGAGAGGGATCCCTCCACTGTGGCTCATCCTGAGGTGTCTTCAATCTTTTTTTTTTGCCTGTTAAAAGGATTTATTCTAATATGGCAAGTCTGTATGATAGAGGATGTCGTTCACTATACAGATTGTGAACCTATTGAGGCTATGTGATTGTGATTTTGGACTATATAAAAAAACTGATCAATTTGATTCATCATCTTTTGAATCAGACCCTTCAGGGTTTTAGTTAATGGACTGTGTAATATGTTGACAACATCTGACAGTATCTTAGATATTGTGGCAGCATGTTGGCAGAGTGAGATGATCGATGCCACTTTAATCAGAGGCTACAGGAAATGGAACCACTATTGAGACACTATTCTTTCTCCAATACTGAATAGCGCTCTGATTATTAATCAGTTATTCCATTCCATTGTTTTTACTGTCAGCTATTTTGATAATCAATTAATCATTCAAGCAAAAATGTCCCTTAAGAAGCTGCTGTTTGAGTATTTTTCACACTTTTTGACATTACATAGACATAAACGGTTAATCAAAAACTAATGAAAATACTCCTTAGTTGCAGCCCTGATACTGAATCCTACCTGTAGATGCGGAGGATAGGATTCTTCAGATGATTCAGTTAATTAGAATACATCTTAATGGAGATTACCTCAGTAATAGCTGCATCCCGAGCCCCTCGCAAAGTGGCCATCTCTTCATGAGACAGCTGGAACTTGTCAAGGAAAGCCTGAGCAACCTGAGCTCTCACCTCCAGGCGGTGACTGAGGGAAAAGAGACGTATGTTGTAATATCCTTCCTTTGCCATTTTTGCATTCTAATATCTATAAAGGATTATTCGTTCCTTATAATGTTTTGGCATCTAGAGTCTGTTCAGCTCAGTCGGACCCTTTCTTGTCATTATGATTGCTTTTATTGGTTTTCAAGGTCCCTGAGGATTTGTATCTCAGAAGCATTCAGACTTTTCCTTCAGTCTATCATCATTGAGTATTATCAGTGTAGCTGCCATCACGTTTATGTTTTTCTGTCTGCGAAAAATAAAAGATCCTGTCAGAGGGGAATAAAAAGTGATAAGTGTATACTTTTATTTAACAGAATAAAATGGTGCATGTTGTCAACAAGCTGTAGTGTTTGACATCGTACAGCAGATGGCAGTCACACTCCTCACAGACAGTGAGCAGAGTGGGACAGAGAGGCAGGGTGGGACACAGAGTGAGGATCTCATGTGCAGTAGCGAGAAAGTGAATAACAGAGGGAGACAAGAGAAACAACATGAATACGGAGCCGGATACTGGCCAGGTTTTGTCACTATCAGTGTCACTATAAGTGTCTCAACACAATAGTCACCCATGGCAACAGCCCCAGTCAAACAGGGAACTCTGTCACAGGATAGCAGAACAAGAGCGAGTCCTCCCTCTGTGCCCGTCTTTCCATCTAAACCACCTCGTCTATATTCTCTCCACCCGACTGTGAAAGCGAGGCTGGATCAGTAAATCACCGGCTGGTTTTGGTGGAGGAGAAGAACCCAACATTATCTGACCATTGTCTCTCACACTGCTATTACCCGTGCTCAGCCAGCTGAAAGTAAAGGGTTGTAAATCTGTTAGAGGATTCTATGATTTATTGTTTCTCTGTACAGCTCGCCGTGCCTCACATGTGGAACCTCGAGCAGTCTTTGCCCTTTACACGTTTCGAGTGTTGAGGTTTTGTCGCAGGAGAGAAAGACGACAGCTTGGCGGGGACTTAATTTCCGTTCACAGAGAGGCATGAATAGCATATTTTAAATTTTTACTTTATAACAACCTGGCGACATCATCAAAACTGAAAGCAGTGACAAAAATAAATGTTTTATTTTATAGACATACAACAGCTGTGCCTCTGCTTAAAAATGCTTTCACTGTCAGACTGTCAAAAGCAATCTTTAAGTCTGCCACAAGCACTTGTAATAACACATCATTTATTGATAAAAGACAGTTCAGTTTTTTGCAGGTGGATTAAAAAGGAACCTGTCACAAAGCTGCACACGTGTACAAAAACACAGTGAAAAGAGAAGTGAATTGAAAGAGAACTGATGCCACAGAGACTTAACAAATTAAAACAAGAGGCACTCCAGCTACCTGTTATCCCCCCACAATTACAGTGATGCGTAAAAAATGTAAAAGTAATGCAAATGAGGCCATTAATTAAACTGAGCGGTGTATAAATAGAGGAAGTATTTCCACATGAACATGCTCGTCTTTACATACAGATGATCAATATTAATATGAAACCTCCAACCTCTTGTAGAGCGAGGAGCAACAGTTGTCTCAAGAAAGGAGAATTTATCACTGATATGCAAATGTATGCAGGAAGCTTTTACAAAAATCAAATTGGATCATCTGCTTCACAGTGAGACACTGCGGTGCAAACATGGCATTTCTTTCATTAAAGGATGCTGAATTATTATTAGAGCTGGGCAATAAATCAATATTGTGATATGAGGCTATATATTGTTTTGGATTCTTGGACATTGTTACTGTAAATCATGATATGTCATGAGTGTTGTCTTTTCCTGGTTTTAAAGGCTGTATTACAGTAAAGTGATGTCATTTTCTAAGCTGTTGCTCTAATACTTGTCTTTTCCTCATTATATTCACATTACTGATGATATATTCTAATATTCGGTGAAAGTGCCAATAGTCTTTCCTACAAATCGCCTCCATATCAATTTTGAAGTATTTGGTTAAAAATATCATAATATTTGATCTTGTCCTCCAGTCTAAGCATTCAAGACTCACTTCTGAGGAGATTTTAAAAAATCTATCCATATAGAGAGCGCACATATTGTTTATCACAATATAGCCTACACATATTGCTATATTATTCTAAGGCCATATCGCCCAGTCATTGTTATCTTCACAAGAGTGAAAAACAGACATAAACACACACATACATTACACTGAATTTGGGGGGAAAAAAACGTTCTATGTGTCAGTTTTATTGGGACATAAAATGAATTGCCCATCTGATGCTCCCACTGGTCATAAAGGCTTTAGAAGCCTTATCCATCACATTTAACATGCCACAGTTTGGAATTTCATTCATGAAGCATTTCACCCACAGACTGCATTTCTACCAATTGTTGATGGCATTAGAGTGTGTGTTCACCGAGTTCATGAGAAGAGTTGACCGACGTGAATTACCCATTGATGGATTCATGTATTAGCTAAAGTGCTCCTTTGCCCTTTACTAAAATGCAGAAAACACAAAATCTTTTCCATTTTTTGACAAGGCAGCATCTTTTCCTGTTACTAATAGTAGCATATTCTCAGGGTTGAACCACTTGACAGGCAGTTATATAATGTACTCAAACTCCTATGTCACAAATATGGCTTTCATTTTGGGAGCACCAGCAGTGAAAAAATGTTCCTAACATGTCACACTTTGCAACAGATTCACCTCTAGAAGATAACAAATGGCCCCAATTTCTCATGTCCAGGCCAAGAATGACAGACCCGTTCCGCCAGGATGTAAATCACAACAAAGAGACAGGCTGCACACGCCTGTACAAGGTGAAGAGAGGTGGATTGTGGGAACATTAGCAGCAGAGCAGCAGAGGCCAAGGGAATGTTGGAGCAGCAGGATCATTTTCTACAGCGCTGTCAGGACATGACACATTCTTCTGCAGACTGCAATTACTGAATACCAGAGAGAGGCAACAAACTTGAGTGAAACGTCACTCTGTAAAGTATGTATACACTGTAAGTGAGTGATTTCAAGGAAAATGAACTCAAAAGATGTCAGAATTTCTCTGAGAAGAAGTTAAAGTTAAGTTAGATCAGTTTTCATAATATGACATGATGGGTTAAAATAAAGTCAAAAAAACAAAAGAGTGTGCCTCTTTTTAAAGTCTGTCTCTGTTAAAGCTGCAACTAACGCTTATATTCATTATCGATTAACTTACCAATTATTTCCCCAATAACCATTTAGTCAATAAAATGTAGAAAAACCTCTTTATTTTGTCCAACCAACAGTTACAACAGCTACATCAACACCAACATGAAAGAACTGGCATCGACGAAGATTCACTGCTACATCACCTGTGCCTCGGACAAAAAGCTACAATATACACAATGCAACCAGAAGTCCTTAAACTGTAGATTTATAAACCATTGCTATGATAGAGCAGAGTTTTTATAACACCACTCTCGCTTATATGACCACTTCTAATAAAGAATATATCAGAATACAAGACAAAAAGCTGCACTGGCACCGGTGAAGAGAGAAAGGTGCAAAATAAGAACAATGGGCAAAATCACAGATTCTACAGCGTCAGGCTCAAGGGGCTTTCCCTTTACTTTTTCCATTTCTCTTCTCACGCACTGCATCACTTAGCTGGACGGCCAATCAGAGTGATTTCTTTCATCAACGGACTCCGCTGCTGATTCTACACACTCGATCAGCCAAAAAGTCGCTGACTCGAGCTGAGTAAAGCCAGTGATGTGGGACGCACCGCAACATCCAGGGCCACAGACGCTCACTGACAGCTGTAACACTGGACGACTGCAGAGTGTCAGGGCCCTAAAACCTAAAGACTCCTCATTTATCATACCATAAATGACCAAGGAAAGTAGCAATTCCTCTCATCAAGAAGCCTAGACCAATAAATGTGACGTTATTGCTTGAAAAATTACTGAAACGATTAATGGATTATAAAAATAAGTGGAAAGTAATTTTCTTCTGATTGAGTTTCTGATTAATCGACTCATCACTGCCAATCTAGTCTCTTTGTTTGTGTCTGTTTGTGAATGCGCTCAGATTTCCCATCTAGGTCAATTGATTTTGTCTGTTCAAGCACAGAAATCGTTCAAGCAGTAGAACACAGCACAATCTCATCAACAGCTTGATCGGCTCATAAAAACCGAGAGCCTGATCAGTGAATGACATCCACCAAGCTCACCGCTTATTAAACAGGAAACTTTTCATTTCTTACTTTGAGAACTGGCTGATAATCATACAGAATGAATAATTAGGAGATCGAGTATTCTCCTTTGCAGGGGAATGTCCATCCATCTCTGAGGCTGTAAACCATGTGGGTCGAATATCCATTAAAATCTATTAGGAGCCATTTCAAAGGCTAGCGTGGAAATCTGGCATTCACAAAGCTGTTAGCTGTTAGCTAGCCATGCGCCAATGATCACAGAGTGCAGTCGCAGTCAGTCACATCAGACAACACAAAGGCACACTCACAGCCATACCATCATTAACAGCCAGCTGAGGCTTAATAAGGCTCAAGTGTCATTTTACGCGGGTTGTCATTTACACTCAGATGTCCCAGATTGTTCTCTCGAGGGGTTCCAAGCTCTTGATTTATTAATGACCTACACAGGAGTCACACTGGCACCATTAACTCTTTTTTTTTTTTTTACAGAAAAAATGGTCTCAATGTGCCGCAGGGCTCCACGTCTAATAATTCATCATATGCTGTAAGAATTAAGGTGGGAAATAAGTCGCTGATACAAGCCAAATGCAGGTAAATCTTAGGTGTGGTTACTACATCTGTCTACATTGCTCTTTGGCATACAGCCAGGTAGTCCTACTGTAGCTGCCTAAGCGGTGCAGTTATAGCTGGAGAAGTTAAGCAAGAGTCCAACACCTTCTGCTGCGGCTGCTGGTGAGGTCACACAGTGCACAGAAACATCCGTTAGCGAGACGTCTCGACTTGTTCGACAGATAACATGTCGAGCTAATGCCAAGATCACACAGTGCAGGGCAGGTGGGTAGCATTAGGTTTCATTATGGAACAACACACAACACCTATTTAGAGCGCCTGCTGACAGCGTCTATGAACAGGACCAGCTCAAAACAAAAGAGCAGTACGTCTGAACGGCGGCAGACAAACACAGGTCGTCTGCTCTTATTGGCTCGCTGCTTCCACCTTTGTTTCTAAACATTGTAAGCAAGCCGCGGTTCCTTTCTATTGCATTAGAGCTGACAAATGACACAGTGCCGCTGGCAGATAAGATAGCAAACAGTTCAGGAGAGGCCTTCTCTGCCCAGTAAATACACATCAGGAGCAACCGCAGAGCTCTGAAAACGGCTGTCCAGGCTCAGCAGAGCTGCCCTATAAGCACAAGATTATACTGCAAATGTAGCCCTGCTACAAGTGTCAACAGAAGAAAATCATAAAAAAAAGAGTGTCTTGGGACTGCAGAGGACTATGTGACCTGAAATAGATCTGTCCGAGACGACCGGAGTGGTCTGGTGCAGAGGGCTGACTGTCGGGTGGCTGAAGGAGGACAGCTTGACTGCACACTTCCCCCTGGCAGCTCTTCTGAGACAAAATTGCTAAAGACAAGGTCAGAGCCCAGCGTGCAGACACTTTCCCATCTGGCTGTGGGGTCATTGTGGTTCCACGAATGAAAATGTCATGCGGACGGACAGCAAGTCCCAATGGGACCACTATGCAAAGAAAGACACAAAGCAGGGGGGCACTCAGAAGGGCATTCATGTAAAACCTCTGACCACTTACCTTCAGCAAGACTTCCTGCACAAAGAAACATGACTTGTATTAATTCATTGTCTGCACGTATTCACCGGTGGCTGTATCCCAACTGGAATCTTTCACTGCTCTCACACTCTGAGCTCATCTCCTTCCTCTTCAATCTCGCTCCCCTCATCTGTCACCTTTTCGTCAAGGCGGTCTTGAATCTGTGCCAGCGGAGCATGGAATTACGGCTGTACATCACAGCTGGCAGCAGTGTCTTTTGCCGGGAATCTACATTATCATTGCCCGTGCCCCTGCCTCTATGTCAACTCACAAGGTCACTGAGCACCGAGGTCACAGCCACCACAAATGCTAATGAAACCCCGCACAGCCCCCAGTCATCAGCCATCAGCGAATGGGAACGGGTATTTTATTTTCACATCCCTGTCAACACCTCACCAAATTCATAGATTAATGATACCTACATTAATTTTATTGGCAGGCGTTCAACCAAAAAAGATCCATCAGTATTCCATGAGTTGCAGCTGGGTGAGCACCCAAGATACACAGTCTGGTTCTACGTCATGGTGAGCTGTATATATTAGATCTGCATATCTGATGGCTCTTAATATGTGTTGTCAGCAGATCTCAATGCACACGCTCAAATGCGAGAATGCACTGTTGAGCAACGCTCCGGTTGTCATAGGCTCGCTTCAATAAGATCAGACGGCAACGCAGTGTAAACAGAGGCTACTTTGATGTGTATCTCAAGGCCAAACATCACAGGACATGACGAATAAAACAAATTAAGCTCCATTAATGATGACTGCTGCCCTCCTTATGCAAATAGACAACTGTGGGAGAAATATTCATCTACCTCATGAATCATTCATCCCTCTTCATCAAAAATAAAGATGTGCTTGCCAGCTCTTCCTGCCCTGCACCTCATCTATCTAACTTTTGACACTAAAGAGAAGTTGCATAGACTAGAAATGTACTCTTCAACTTATTTGTGCTGTAACTTGGTTGGTCGTATCTTGATTTGTGTAAATATTCTAAATTAACAGAATATACTTTTTAATGTAAGGAGCTGGTTCTAATTAGATGTTTAAATCTACTTGACAACTAACAGCAGGAACTCCTAGAAAACAAATGGAAGGAGTAGCAAATCAAACAATGTCTCACTATCCAAACAACATGTGCGCAATAAAAGCTTATCACTGGCTCAGCGGAGCATATTGTTCCTGCCGTCTGCTTTGATTAAAGTGATATTTGTCTGAAAAAGAGAAAGGAGTAATTCCGCTGTGGAAATGAGTCACCAAAGAGAGTGAAATGATGATATCTGGCTTTGGACTGATGAAGATACTTATCAGTATGCGATAGGTTTCAAAAATGATTTGTAGCCTCAGAGAAGATGAGGGGAGAATGGGCCGTGTGAGATTTCTCTGAAGTTTCTGCAGATAATTTAGAATACATTTTCCATCTTATTTCCATGACCTCCCTGACACTCTGAAAAAACTTTTAGACTCCAGGGCAACAGCTTCATCTTATGGTCTTATTTTATATTTCTATAATAACTTAGTTACAATCAGATTAAGAATTAACTTGATAGAATAAGGTTGAGTCACTCTGTTAATTCCCACATCAACATTTGTACGAGAGTAAACAATGCTGAGTGCAAAACTTTCCACGTCCCATGTAATCTATTATGACAGCCAAACACTACCTTACATTAAAAGGCTCAGTTGTTGTTGAGACTTACTAAATTATTTATTTTCCCCCCCATTTTAAATGATTGATATTTATATTTGGATTTTTACTTGATGCTTACATTGGGGTACGTTCTTTGTCAACACCAAGCTTAAAAGTTAAAACAGAGCTGAATCAATTCCTTTCCAATACCACAACCAAACAATTACGATAGTATGTTTACCACCAGTAGCAGAATTACTGGTATCATTCACTGGTTGCTTGTGTCTATTTTCTTTTTTTTTTAAATCCAGCAAACTTATTTATGTCAAGTTACGAGGTTAACTTTGTGCAGTAACACACATGCAGACACACACATACATTCGTACTGATTTAGAATTAACTCACTTTTCTCCTTGTAGCTTGTTGGTTTTCACTATGAGGTCTTGAGTTTGCTCCTTCGCAGCCTGTTGAAGAAAAGGCATTGTGTCCAAAAGATAGCTTGAAAACATAAACATGTTTCATAAATCAGAAATATAAAGTGTTTAACATCACGCATCGGATCTACACCACCCTACTAATGTCAGCTAATAGTTTAGCTTTAGTAAATCATTATATATGCAGGAGAAATTAGGAGATAATAAAACATACCTTTAACCTATCAGTCATTTCTTCACAACATGTGCTCATGGCCTGGACATCCTCGTGAACACTCTCAAGCTCCTGTGGGGAACGTGAAGTCACACTTACAATAGCGCTGAGGCAGTACATCAATACACATCATCTCAAAAACTAGAGGGCACAAACAGGCTGCCATCATTGAGACTGGAACCTCAATTAGCACCCTGTCATCTAGGGCTGTAAATGTTGCTGCTTAAAAATCTTGAGATTAAACCGCCTCAATATTAAATCTCCATTTTATTAGCTGAACTTTAAAATCCGATCTGCTGCTCTACATCACTACCACAGCTGTGTCTCTGGGAATTGAATATGTTTCTATTGATGCAGTGACAAATCACTAGAGTTGTATTAATGGAATATAATGTAACTATAAAATATAATTAGACATTTTAAAGGTGAGACTATAACCTTCGTCCCCATGTGAATGTTTCCATCCACCTCAGTTGAAAAAGAACCACTGCACTGATTGGCTGGTTTAAGAATTACACTTAAGTGTTGTTTGGGGATAATGTTTTTGTAAAACGTTTACCTCTTTTACTTCCTTAAATATTTGTGCAAACTCCTCGTTGATCGCCAGGCTCCGTCTCTCGATGTCACCACGAAGATTTCTCCTGGTGCGCAAACTGTTCTCAGTGAAGAACACAGAAAGCGCCTTCAGAGCCTCCAGCATCTCCTGAAAGCACAGAAAGGGCATTACTTGACTTACTTGTTGTTCAGTCGGCGTGTTGCGACAAATGATTTATCTCTGACAACCTGCTCCCCTTGTCAACAAGCCATCGCAGCCAGAACAGCATGAAATAACAGCTCATTATCTCGGCATGAGAACCTGTTCCTGATGGGGGCTAACCCCGACACCCAGTACATACTGAACGACAGCTAACGTAACTACTAAAAGAAAACACATTTTTATGTTGTTGCTATGCTTAGCGAAAACCAGTGAGGGGTAATATCGTTTTCCCCAGATAGTTGCCTTTGGGGAAGGAACCCATTCAGCCCGAGAACCGAAATAAGTCCAGATTTGACGCGACTAGCTCGCAGCTAATGTTAGCTAGCTAGCAAGAAGCTAAACTCTTGCAACCCACCTTGTCATTGTCGAGCCTCGTCTCCAGTATTTTGTTGAGCTTCCTCGACAGTGGGTTATTGGTTTGAGGGGACGCATTTGGATTCTGTATCCCAGTGGAGCTATCATTTGAGATTTCTACTTTGGTATCAGCCATTGTACACAGACAGCTCCACGTCAACTTTCAGAAAATGTTTTGGTCCGTCTGCAATTAACGTCCGGTCAGCGTGTAGATCTTTGGAGGCGAACGATGAAACGTTCCGCTGTGCTGTCATTTAGTTCTGTTGAAGATCCATCGGTGTAGGAGATAGAAGACTGTTTATGATCACAGTGGCAACGATATTAAACAAATAAAACCATTTCCTCAATCGTTAAGCTCATAAAGCTCATTGTGTTATTATATTACCACATGTCCTGTAACAAGTTTCCAAGTCATGTGCTTTAGAAGGCAGCTCAGTGGGCTCAAGTGGCTCGTGCGGCGGGTTTATTGGGTCGGTCTCTGATTCAGGTTAACCATAAAAAGATAAGAGAAACGGGACTATAACTTAATGAAACATCCAAATTAAAGTTTGTCCAGGGGAGGCAACGTTCCTCTGCCAACACACACGCACACAGATGAAAGTATTTAACCCTGAGTGTGAGCAGAGAGCAATGTTGCGTTCAAGAGCTTTTGGGAATATTCCACTTGGAAATATTTCCAGCAATAAATAATTAATGTCTCGGAAATTCAATAAGAAGCTTACGCTAAATGGAAAAGCAATACTTTTTTAGGTCACTTACTATTAGCCCCATTTTCTCCAGTAGAGCTGCTTGCTAGTGCATCTGTTTTTACCATCCAAATTTCACGCAATAAAACTGCTTGTTTACCTGTGTGATGGGAAGAACAAAACAGCATAAATCCTTTTATTTCATCCTGTTGTTTAATAGAATTGTGTTACTGGGGATCCTCTACCATAGTGGATGGATGGCATTGTGGTTCATGAGGTGATTTCTCTTCTGCACAGACCTGTGCGCTGTAACACAAAGCGCAAATTAAGAATCCCTGGCAGTCAGTGATCTGACTGAATGAAACTTAAACTTCCACAAATAGACAGATGTCTCTTCTATTTTCACGTTCACGTGTGACCAAACTTGAATGTATGACATATAAATCACAGACACTGGCAACATATTATGTTTTTAGGATCATTTAACATTCGTTAAGGGTAAACCAATACTTACAAATTTGACATTGTAACACATTGTAAAACAAATTTTTCCAAAAATATCTGCTTATTTTTATTTATCTACATACTGACCGCATTCACTCCAAACTGTGAGAAAACTTATTTCTATCAACATTTCTAACAATAATAAAAGTCACTACAAACTAACTCATAAATAAATATCCTTATGAATATGCGGAAAACAAAACAACAACCAACATCTTGATGGAAGAAACCTTTTCACTTGATGACTCACATGAAGTCATTTATATCCATTTTCTCCATCGTGTGTCTCAAAATTACAAGGAATTTAAGGGAAAATCCACCGATTTTACACATTTCAGTGTGTTTACGGGTTTTGGGGAGTTCGATGAATGTAATCTGATGAATTGCCTCCAGTGACATCACTCAGTGGCTATGTTGCATTATGGGTAATGAAGGCACCTGGTTTTGAAAGGGAAGAAGAATGTGTTGCATATAAAAATGTGATATTTCTGGTTCAGCTGGATTGATTTTGATTTGTTTTTAACCTGACTATGAGTCCAACAGTGTAATGAGGGTAATGCTAGTCTAGTGGACTGCTTAGGATCTGGTGCCTACATTACCCACAGTGCAACTCAGCCACTGAGTGACATCACTGGAGGCAATTTATTCCGATTACCTGCAGCCTCCTTGATGATGTATACTACTTTTCCAGATAAACAGTCTTTCATGAAATTGTAAATCAATGTTTTAGATGGATTTCTATAAATCAACTTGATATCTCCGCATTAGAAATATATTAATTATTTTTTTCATGATCAAAAATATGTGAATGCGTTAAGTTTCTATTAATTATACATTTTCTTATTTATACAAGTTTCCCCTCACTCTCCAAACTTTCATCGCCTCAAAAACCCAAATGTGGTCCACGACTTTTCACCACTGTTATTTATAAGTCATCCGTTGAGTTTTACGAGGCGTCAGTGAATGCGTCAGGAGCATGTCGGGAATGATAGTAGCGGTGAGTCCAGCCCCTGGGTGGGGATCTGCGTGATTGATGGTCACCTCCCGAGAGTGTTTCATGGACTCGCCCCCTCTCCTCCTCACCCCTCCCCTCTCTCACCCCTCCTCTCTCTCTCTCTCCCCCTCCACTCCCTCCCTCTCTCTCTCCCTCTCTCTCCCTCCCTCCCCTCCCTCCCTCCCCTCTCTCAGAGCAGGAATGTAGAATCGGGTCCAGTCACTCAGTCAGTCATTCAGTCAGTCAGTCAGCTCCGCACGTTTCTGCACCGCGCAGGACTGAATAATTGATCTGCGCCTCGGTTGGACACATTGATGAAGAGGAAGTGATTTGTGATCGGATCCCGCTCTCACTTTCTTTTTTCTTTTTTTCGGGGGGGATTTAACCTTCTCAGGTCGAACGCGTTTCTCCTCTCTTGTCCCTCGACTGGAGAAAAGTTTGCTCGGAGACACAGCACAGCTGGAGTCAGCAGATGGAAATAACCTCCGAGCGGACACCGAGCGCACCTTATTCCGGACCTCTCCCAACATGTAAGCTCTCTCCCTCTCCCTCTTTCCCTCTCTCCCTCTTTTGCCTTGTTTTCATTATTCACATTCCGACAGTGTGAGCACTGCGATAATGCAGCGTGCTCCGGGAGGTCACCCCTGAAGAGAACCGCTGCTCCTGCTCCTGGTCCTGGTGTGGCTCCTGGATCACATGTGTGTTTTGTGGCACTTCATAAGATTTTTTTATAGTAGTTTTGCTGTGACTTTGAAGTTTAATGCAGGGACGCTGTTGCCTCCTGGAAGAGCTTTTAAAAATGAAACTAAATTCACAGCAGCTGAAGAAATATTCACAGTTGTTCTGATTGTAGACGACTTGTTTGGATCTACACGAGTTGTTTTGCGTGTTGCTGAAGTGTTTTGTTATTGCCTATGTGACAGTACAGGGAAACAGGGCTGCAGCTAACAATCTGTAGATCGTTTTCTAGATTAATCGATTAGTTGTCTGGTCTATAAAATGGTGAATCAGTGTTTCCCAAAGCCCAGGATGACGCCCACAAATGTCTTGTTTTGTCTACAACCCACAGATGTTCAGTTTTCTGTCACAGAGGAGAAACCACTCGTTTAAGATCACATTTAAGAAGCTGGAATCTGAGCTTTTCTGCTTAAAAAAATACTTGAATCAATTACTTGATTATCTCAATAGTTGGTGATTAATTTAATATAGCTAATTAATTGTTGCTGCTCTTAAGAGAAGCGGATGATTTTCATTAGCCTGTGATTTCCTCATTATTGGATTGGGATTTCTGTTACACATGAATCAAAACGTGGTTTAATTGAATCTGTTTTGAATGGCATTCCTCTCCAGGGCTCCAGGATGTGACCTGAAATTTAATAATTCATTTAGTTCAGTTTATATACGGTTGAGTTGAGTCGGTTATTGCAGTTTGCAGCTAGCTGGGAATTAAATGCAGAAAACTGTGATTTGGACCTTCACAATTATTAACATAATGTACAGTTGGTTGTATCTAAATAATGTGCAGGTGCACCTCGATGGAATAGTTGGGCACACCAGTGCACCCAGTGAGTCTGGAGCTCTGCTCTCATCAAACTATGTCCACTTATGTTTAGTTTCATCATTTAATTAAAAGTTTTAAAGTAATTTGCTGCACACATATCTATCTTTTATGTATGACATGTAATAACTGGGGGAAATGTTTATTTCAAAAGGTGATTTGCGTTTATGAGTCCTCACTCTGGATGTCTGTCTCCGTTCTGACAGGGACCCGGAGTCACTGACCAGGTGAAGACTGCTGGTGTTAAATGCTCACTGCAAGGCTTCCCTCAACACAGCGACTGCTCCTGAAACTGCTGTTATAGTTCAGTGACTGTGTGAACCTCCTGCACACTGTTTACCATGGGCTCCAGTCTGACATGTACGGGCGTTATCTGGGCGCTGCTGTCCCTGCTGTGTGCTGCTGCCTCCTGCGTTGGCTTCTTCATGCCCTACTGGCTGCTGGGGACGCAGATGGACAAGCCCGTGTCCTTTGGCACCTTCCGCCGCTGCTCCTACCCGGTGAGGGACGAGGAGAGGCAGGCCACGGTGATGCTGGAGCAGTGCGGGCGCTACGCCTCCTTCCACGGCATCCCGAGCCTGGAGTGGAGGATCTGCACGGTGGTGACGGGCGTGGGGTGCGGCCTCCTCCTTCTGGTGGCGCTCACAGCTCTCATGGGCTGCTGCATCTCTGACCTCATCTCACGTACGATTGGACGTGTGGCCGGCGGCATCCAGTTTGTTGGAGGTGAGTTGCTGTGTTGTTTTGTTCGTGTTTGCACCTGCAGTCAACCCGGACTCCACCTCCGCACTGTGGTCAATGAGGATACCATGTTTTGTCATATCACATTGTTTTTTCAATGTTTTGCTTTAGACTGTGAGAGGATTACAGATATAGATGTGGAGTATTGGCAGGTTTTAAGGGCTGTAATTAACTCCTAATTTGGTTTAATCTCTCTGAGAGAAGTGTTTTGTAATGAAACAAAATCACATTGGTGAGGAAACAAGGAGGCATAGAAATCTTAATAACCATAGAAATGTTACCTCTGGCCAACTTTTCTTGGCCAGCAAACCTGCCGTCGGCCCAGAGAAGCTGTTGTTTCCACGGTAAGAAATGAAAAGTGCTCCAGCGAGATGTTGGTCATGTTACTCAGTTAATGATGTTGGGTCAGTTTTCATTTCTTAACTCATGACTGCAGTTTAAAAGCAACGCGCACACCCAGTTTTGCACAATGCTTTTATTGGACTTGGGCTTTTTTTTCCGGCTCGTTCTGATTTCATATCGAGGGTTTTGGTGCCAGAAGTGTTTGCCAACATTTTGTGAATGGCTTTTAGTCCCTTTTGGCTCTGGTCCTGTTTTTAAGAAAGCTTGGACCGAGCTCACATATTGTAAATAAGGTGGAACATATCATTTGACAGCAGACTTTCAGCATCAAGCCGTAGCTTTTGTTTTGAGTTTGACTGTTGAAACCGGGCTTCATTTGCGCTCTGGGTTTGATCCAGAATCCGCCTTCTGGAAGTTGAAAAGAAACCCACGCCCTTTATCATTCTCTTTTGGAAAAACACGAGCCCTGTCCACGCTGCAGCTCTGCCTATAGAGATGTCTTTTTGTTTGTTTGTTTGTTTGATTTCTCTGAGTGAGCGGACAATGGCTCCGCACGCCACCGGCTTTTGTTTATGTGCGCTGTTGGTTTTGCATGTGTTCTCCCGGGACGCGAGGTCTGAGGGAAGGCTTCCACTGGAGCTGCAAGTTTTCGCTGCCCCAGTTTAAGAAGCTGCGGCGCTGCAGCCCTCTCATTAACTCCAGAACTCCTGCTCGCATACTGTGGCTCACCACTCTACTGCTATTTACAATCCCCCCTCACTTCAGTTTGGCTTTAAGAAAAGTGATGTGACAGAAAAGCAGGTTGCAGGCAGATTTGACAGAGCTGCCAGGTTTTTCAGCGGGATAAATCTACAGAGGACCACCACAACGCGCCATGTCCTACTTCCAAAAGGCTTAGCTACTTAGGAACATCAGTATTAATGATGTATAATATGGAGGATGATTAAGGTGAAGGCTGGCCGGTTTATTCAAAAAATGTGCACTTTTATGTAAAGAGAGCCCCCTTTTTAAGCTCACAGCAGCCCCATACATGCAGCATTACAGCAAGTTGCTATTTTGGGTGATAGGATTAAAAAATCCCCGTCTGTCTTTCTTGAGATTTCCCTCTTTCGCGGAGTCACAAATCCAGACACGCATGAATTTAGATGGAGGGAGAGCGCGGGGAGGCGGCGTACAAACACAAGGGCCATTGCTCAGTACTTTTAAACTTGAACGCTGGTGAGCCAAAGGGCAGAAATGTCTCAGAAGGGCTAATTGGAAGTGACACAATTGGGAAGCTCAGTGGGCCGCTCCGTGTATTGTCCTCTATCAAAGGGTGTAGAAATGTCAAGGCGGGCTCGGAGAGGGTGGGAAAATACCTGATGATTGAAACATTCAGCATTCACTTATTATTAAGCAAGAACCTCGCCGAGAAATAAAGATCCGCAGGGGGAAAACAGAAGTGTGTGTGCCGAGAGATATGATCAAATCTCAGCAATTAGCAGGAACAGGGAGCGGGAGTAAATGAGGCGAGCAGTCGGCGAGGCAACGCAGGAGGATTCAGCAGATCCAGAGGAGCCTCACGGTTCACCGTCTGATGCCGGTGTCTTTTTGTGTTTCCTCTGTTCTGTATTGTTGGCCACTAATGAAGAGTGTCTTACCAGTGAAAGCCTCTGGGCTGCCACAAGTAAAACATCCACTTTGTATCTCCCTGTAATTTATCTCAATCCCACAAAACAGATTACAGCTGAAGGGATTTATCAGTGCTTTATCTCATTAGCTGCGGCCTCGACTGAAAGGATAACTTTAACAATAACTATTATTGTCGCTACTGTTGTTGTTTCCCTCTTATAATGCTGTTTTCTCCCAGGACACTATGGGCAAGTCGTTTCAGAGCTGGTTAATTGGTTATGGCAAAGGCCCAGATCTCCTCTACCGGCCACAGAGCTGGAGTCTGAGTATGAGACTATGGGACTGTTCTGGCTCATAAATCAAAGGCCTGAGAAGTCTGTGCTGCTGCTTACATTAAACAACTGCCTTCGCTGTAGTTTCTTAGTTATGCAGCGGTGCGGGCTGCGAGGGGCCGAGGCACAGACAGGAGGTTCAGACATTAAAAAGATTCTCGACTTGGCTTGGATTTGGTTGTTGGGGATTTTGATTCCACCCCCTGCAGAGCATCGCCTTGTCTTTTGGGTGCCCAGAGCAGAGCTGAGCACAGCGGGAGGAAAGCTATTTTACGTTTGTTTTCAATAGGCACTGTTTAAGACCTCTGTGTACGTTTTTACATGCTCCCCCTCAGCACCGTAACCACCCTTCAGTTTATGCTTTCGCATACTCTTTTTATTTCTGTCCTCTTTGCACCTGACAGGAAGCTTTATTTCAAAATTTTTGCTGTTTGATTGCCTGAAGGTGACTGACAGTTCGGCAGATTGGATGACTGGTCTGCTCTGTCGCCAGTTAAGTATTAGGGATAGTGATGGGAGCCTGGAGGCATCACCAAGTCCTTTTTCAATGGCTATTTTTGATACTGATGTGCTGCTTTCACGTTATGATATTGGTGATTGGCGGAGGGCCGATAAGAACGCTTCGAAGCTTCTACTGTTGCCATGGCAATTGTTGTCCAAATCAGTATTCGAAGGAAGGAGATGTTCCATCGGCTGCGCTGAAAAAAGACTGATAACGAGCGAGAAATTGATCTCCTCTATGGGATTTAAGCGCAGTCAACCGCGTGCAAATATAAACCCACATGAGCATTTCTCCTCTTTTAAACTCGTCAGTTGACTTTTGAAACTTTGGAGGCAGCGACAGTGGCTGACGTGTCCCCTCTTGTCCTCGTCTCTCATTTGACTCACAGTTGCAATAAATTACAGACTCTACTGTTCAATAATAAGTTTGATGGCATTGTGTCATCAAATATTGGTGTCTAATTCTCACTCAAGCTTCAAAGCCCCAATAAAGGTATTTGGGACAGTGGTTTGGTGAGGGCGTATAAAAGGGAGATGTCTGATTTGAATGTGGGACGGCTCCGGAATGGGCCCAGACACACCAAACCAACATTAAAGAACTTGCAAAGGCTGACTGTTGCTTGTCTCATGTTGCCTGTGTCCTGGCCAAAATGCTTCACTTGAACACGCCATTAAGACTTCAAATGGTGGTCAAGAAGCTTTTATGTTCTGCGCTTGCGTGAGAGGAAATAACTCTCCATACCACCAGGTGGCAGCACGCTGTATGCGCTATTCAAAATAGGAGAATGGGAGACCCTGGACTGCGGATATACAAACAGTTGTTAAGATAATTAAGACTAATTGGTAATCATTTTCATACCACTCTAATAGAGAACACGATATAAAAAAAGAGAAGCTGCCGGAGGCTTAGGCAAAAAATAAGGAGAAACTGCAGGTAAAATCACGGATACAGCGACAAGCTCAAGGGGCTTATCCCACGGCATTACGTTTTTAATTCAGTGCACTGATTCGCTTAGCTGGAGAGCCAATCAGACAAGGCTGTGCTAGCGCCAATGGTGCAGGACACCACAAAAACTAGGTCCATAAGCACTCACTGTCACTGACATTGGCTGACTGGCAACATGGGGGGTGTCAGGGGACGCAGATGGACAAGTCATAGAAAGAAATGTACAACTACACAGCAGTTAGAGCAGAGACAATAAGGACGAGCTGGGAAACTCGTGGTTAGGAGAAGCAGGTTTAAATGTCTGTACTGAGCCAGAGGTAAATAATAAAAGCCTGGGAAAAAAGACTCCTACTGCACTGTCTGATGTTCTTATTATATAGAGTTCATTGTGCTGCCAACTTCAAAGTATTTCATTTTTTTTTTCCTTCTCTGCTTCATTTTCTTGCCAGCTCTAATTGGCTTTGCAGCTCATTGTCAACTGTGAAGTTTGGTGATGTCCATTTAGCAACACGAATTGCAAATTAGATCCATCTTACTTCACTGACAAGTAAACCTCATTGCCCTTTCAAGATGATCAATCAAATGACGCTGCTGTGATCCCAAAAAACAAAGGTCCCACAGGTTGATTTGCAGCGTTTTGAAGCCGGAGAAACATTGCCAGTTACACGAGGAGAGGCTGTGATAAAGCGTTCCAAAACATGTTGGAAATCTCTCAAAAATATTGGCCTGACCCACGGAGAATGTCAGCCGGGTTGAAATCATTTAAACGCTTGATAAAAATGTCAGGAGGCGTAGCTGCTCAAGGCCAAAGGATATAGGTGGTATTTTATTGAGGTGTTGAACTGCTGCGTCCTTGAAACTGAAATAGCCAGACAAACAATATGATGCATGATGGGCCGAGCTTCGCCTCTTTTTTCAAGGAGTTTGTTGGAGCTGTGTGGAGGGTACAAGTAGAGGACTCCGTATGAGCTGCCGCGGCCTCAGAGGAGGTGCGGATGTACAGTATATAGGTGTAATATCCCCAAGGGACGGACAAAAAACCGCATGAAGCCCGATGCAGCATATTTCACTGCCATCTGGGACGGTTGGTCAGCAGGAAAGCTATTGAGTCTAATTTTGTCTGTCATTGTTGGGAGAAGTACTCAGAGCTCTTCACAGTTTTGGGGAGGAATATTACAATGCAGTGGCTAAAAGCATTTATTATGAATTAGAGAAATTAAATGTCTTTTGCATTAAATATTACCCCTGGGTTATGACGGTCCTTTGATGAAATGAGATCAGAAATTGTGGGTCTTCACATTCTGCCTTCCGATGCTCCCTTGTGAGGTGTTTCAGAGCGAGACGACTTGTCATTTATTTGACACACAAGAATCTTTTGACCAGTTGCAAGGCTTCTGGCGTGGATTTCTTTTTTTCTATTTCTTCAAAGCCGAGTTGGAGAAATGGCTCAAACTTCAAAGAAAGTAGAAATAGAATTTAATAAGGGAAGATGAAAACATATTGAGCTGGTTTATTTGCGGGCGAAACAATACGATGCACAGGGTCTAGCCCCCGCATTGTGCGGAGGCTTGTTGGCTGCGGTGGTTGAATACTTCCCACGCCAGCCTCCGCTCAAGCTGCAGTTGATCTGAACTATCAAATAATTGGCTGTATTGCCTTCTGGGAAAAGCCTCTCCATTTCGTTTTCTGGTTGATTGGCTCTGTTTACACCTCTGCGCCAGCGTCTCGTGTGCCCACACCGGTGTGGAATATCAGTAAATGAACAATATGAAGCTGCAACGAGGATACACACAACTCTGGGTCTGTTTCAGTAAAAGTTTGCCGCAGTTCGAAGTGTATCACTTTCTGGAATAGATCTCTTGTTCCCCCAGAGGTGAACACACCACATGTAATAAAGTATCTCGGCCATGCTGATGAAATTAGATATACCACATCTGTCCGCACCACCTCTGTAGCTCAGAGTTCGTGTCAAGGGCAAGGGCACGAGCGATAAATTTAAAGACATGTAAATAAATTACAGATGGGCCGCCATTGTGGCTTCCATAATGTTGCCAAGGGCTATTTGGCACGGGAGTGTGTTGTCCTGTTCAAGAGCCATACCAGCACAGCCAGGAGCTTTGTCCTTGTGTCGGCTTTGTGAGTTCTCGCCAGCTGGAACCCGCCCAGTCCCAGAATGTGTGCTTCCACTCCCCCCTCAGCACCAGCACTCATTTTCAAGAGGTACAACAAAAATGAAATCGCATCCATATGAGAAAGGCTTTGGGGGGATGAAGAGCTCATTTTCTCCGGGGGAGTAGTCTGTCTGGAAGTTCAGTGTCTCTTGACAGTCATTGTTTAATGGTGTCGGATCACGAGACATTTCCGAGGCGATGGGTAAACACTCCGTGACACGCCGTGTTATCCTTTTACTTCCTAGAACCTGATCTGTATTCCTTCCTCTTTGTAGGCCTGCCACTTTGATGTGATGATGATGGACTAGGCTGTCTCATCCGCCATGTCGGCATTGCATAAAACTAATGAGTTAACTCTGGCCCATATGTTTGGTAGGAGAATGCCGGGTCTTTTCCACAACAGACGGGACTTGGTGTAATGGTTTTTATCTCGCTCTTCATTGCTTACGTTTCCGGCCACTGATGGTTATAAAGTGGACGTCTCTTCCTCTGGGTTGATTGATCACCTAAAGTGCAAACCACTCTTGCAACACTGTAATGCGCGCATTCAGCCGGCAGCTATTTTTTGCTCAGCGTACAGTTCCCTCAAACCCCCACCAACATCACCACAAGGGTGTTTGTAGTCAACAAAACGTGGCCTGTGCAGCGTAGGGAGTCTATATTCTCCATCGCTCTGACCTGTCTGTCTCCTGCACCCTTCACTTTCTCACACATCTTTTCCTGCCCCCCCTTTACTGACCTTTCTGGTTACTACAGTATTATTTCCACAGCTCGTGGTCTTATACTCTCTATTTCAGGCTTGTTTCACCTTTCCCCTAATTCTGCTTTCTGTCCACCCCTCCGTGTCCTTCCTCTCTCCTTCTCCAGCTCCTTCCCTCATTCCTCCTCCTCCTCCTCCTCCTCCTCCTCCTCCTCCTCGCAGTGGCTGCGCACATTTCTGTCTGCAAGCAGAAAAACAAATAGATTGGGCCAGTACCCACTGACCCAAAGTGTGGACCTGGGCTCAGCTAGAAAGACAGAAAGAGGGAACGGATGAAATAAACCGAGGGACAGAAATGGAGAGAAGCAGGGCGGAAAGCCCAGCATCAACAGGGATTTAGTTTTGTCAAACAGGAAGTCTGGGGAACCAAAGGACAGACAGGAGGGTTATTTCAGTCTGTTCCTCTGTTAAGTCATTGTTTTCACTGCCATAGTAGCAGGCGTGCTGCATATCGGGCTGGTTTTGTCACTCGGAACAGAACTGTTCCAGAAAATGTGTCTGGTGTGTCTGGATTCGTGTCTGGCATTAATGCAGCCGGAAAAACAGAGAGCAAGGGAGCCTGACAGTTGTGGGGAATGAATGAATTTGGGATATAATTTCGATAGTGCTAATTGTTAATTTGTAAGTAATTTACCAAGCAAAAATGTCAAACGTTTGCCGGTTCCAGCTATTCAAATGTGACAATTCTCAGTTGTGTTTTATCATTCTGGTCTTGGGCTGTTGGTTAGATAAAACAAGCAATTTAACTGCAGCCTCTGGGAAATTAGGATATGCGTTTTGTTTTTTAACCTACTTCTGACATTTTATAGACTGAATAAACCAGTAATTAGCAAGAATCAGCCATGCTAGCAGCTCTGTGAGGCTGGAGTGAGCAACTTTGGTGGTTGGAGCCAAATGCTAACGTCAGCTGCAGTGCTACGACGCCAACGTTTACCCCGTTCCCCATGTGCCGTGTGTTTTTGCCGGCAGGCATTTGCGTGCAAACTAAAGCGATGGAAAAAGGTGTGCAGATTTTTATTTTAGTGGTGATAAAAATTTTATGACAGTTCATTCACCTCCATTATCATTTTGTTAAATTAAACAGAGCCTGGCTCACTGTTAAACGCCGCTAATCCTACGACACGCTAAAGCTCTTTATACAAATCGTCAAGAGATACCTGTCCATGTGGTTGATTTAACACAAACATGCATAATTTAAAGGGACTCTATGTAACAATATCTTGAAATTTCCACGTATTTTTCACTTTTTCATTGGCCATGTGTGAGCAGATTGTCACGTGAAGTGACAGTGCGTCTCAGCGCTCTGCTAACAGAGAACAGTAGCTAACAATAGTTCAGAAATGGAGTCTGCTGACATGAACTAACGACATCGGCTTTAGGTCGATGTGTTTACAATAGTAACAAATAATGCCAGTCTGCCTGTTCATGCATTTTAATACCGCGTTTATCAAGTTTAGTCTAGTGCGCTGGTATGCTAACGTCATAGCGCCAAACACGTAGTGCAACTGAGGCTGATGGGAATTAGTTTTGGAGGTACTGTAGCAATAAAAATCTCGACATGATGATGCCGATAGATTAAAAGTCACCATAGGGGGATCATCAAAAGTTATTCATCCTGGTGGAAGGTCTGAATCAAATTTCAAACCCACGCCGCTAGCGTTGCTAACAAGGCGACTGACATTGTTAGTTGTAGCCCCAGCACTCTGAACCTAATTAAATTCTTTGTGTAGTTTGTTTTCTGAGATGATTACCCATGTTCCCGTCTGCGTCAACAGAGAGAGGGGGGAAGCAGGCAGGGAAGTCATTGTTAACACATATCACGTCTTTGCCGCTGACACGTAAAACTGGGACTATGTGTGAGCGCGTGAATCACCACTCAGACAGATGTTTAACAGATGGTGGAGGCTCCGCGTCTCTGTATCACTGGCGACATCCATTGCGGAGGGCATGTTGGATGTCACTGCCCTCGCCTGTACTTACAGTGAGCAACGCTTTAGTCACAGGTAGGGATGCAACAATGAACCCCTTTCATGCAGTTTGAGCCGTCTCAGTCCTTGTTTGTGTGGCAGATGCACCCTATTGTACGAGCGGAAAACACGAGGACGGAACAAAGGAAAGAAATAGAATACCTGTTTACCACACCACATGTTTTGTCTAATTAGGGATGAAGAAGATGGAAAGCCCACATTTGACCTGTTAGACTTGTCTGAGGGAGTCAGAGGCCATGAGTCGGCTGAATAAATGAATAAGTATGGATTGGATGGATTGGGTCTGAGCCCCGTGGGATGAAGTGGTTTGCTCAGTATTCCTGCCCTGTTTTACAGTCTCGGAGGCACCGTGCTCTTAACACTATAGATAATTATACCCTGTTCTTCCTAGTGAGGGGGGAATGTGGGGTCAATACTCCTTTTGTGCTGCCTCCTCGTAGGTCAAGTAGCAGGCCAGCGAGGAAATAGAATATGGGCTGGATGTATGGAGACGGATCTGCGAATAAGATGGCAGCGCAGAATAGCCGAGAGAGGAGACTATTTTAGGTAAAAGGAATCCACAGTAATTGCCTGTCTTCAGTTTCTTTCCCCTCAAACCATGGATACATTACACAGTTGTAAACTTAAATGTCCCACAGAGGCAAAGCAAATAGAAACTTAAGAATCCGAATCATTTTTCTCTGTTTTGCCACTCCGACTCGTGGATGCCTCATTTAATTTGCCTCGCTGTGTCCGAGTATCTCCTGTATCTTAGCCCTGAAAGGCCGGGAATAGCATTAAGGGCTGCATGAAGGGAGCTCTCAGGGTAGGTAATGTGTGGAAAAGAGTCGCCTCTGTGCCCGGGAGAATTAGATCAGGGTCAGTGTACAGCTCTGGGAGAGGAACTTTGTCGCTCAGCGAGTCACTCAAACATGCCGCTGGACAGTGAGGACAGGTGAAGGGGGCGCAAAAAGCAGCTGAAGATCAGATCAGAGAAGGACAGGGTCACCTGTGCACATGCATTCGTCTGTCGCGAGCGGCCCGCAGCCTGTAAATGACTTGGTGACAGTATTTGCATACATGAAAAGGACAGATGCCGCCTGTAAAGTTCAAAGCTTTTACTCCTTTTACAAACTCACTAACATCTGACTTTTGCCTTCAGTGGGAAAGGGTCCAATCGACATTTACTCCAGGGTCAAATGACTCAGCAGCAGTAATGGTGTGTTTATCTCGGCTCTAGCTCTGATCGGCAGTGATTGAAACATGACACCCATGTGGAAACACTGAATTTTGCCCCTTTTCCAGCTCTGACGAGTGTAGAAGTTAACAACGTTGGTGCCGTTTAAACAGCGCTCAAGCATTGTTCAGTCAAACCGATTAATGAACCAACTAATGAATGTTTTCATTATCAGTTAATCTGCCGCTTGTTTTCACAAGTGATCGATCAATTGTTTAGTCTGTAAAATAAAAATGCATTCATTCATCACAGTTTTCCAGAGCCCACAGTGACGTCCTCAGATTGCTTCGTTTGTCCAACCAACGGTCCAAAGAACTAGAACTAGAAAATGCATGAAGTTTTAGCTTGAACAATGAAATTCCTTTCAATGTTATTGAATAAATGATGCATCCAAGTTAGAATGTTGAATGTTGTTGAATTTTTAACAACGTTTGACAGTCTGATGAGGTTCATGATCTTCTGCCTTCTGCTGTTCCCTGCTTTCATGAGTATTTCTAACCTTGGATGTGAGATTTAAAAAATAAAACAGACACAAACTCATCTACCAGCAAGGAGATATTAGTCATTCACCCATTTTTAGCTGGTTTACCTGCTCTTAAAATCTTGCATATATTCACTGTTTTTGGTTTAAGACTGGTATTTGAGAGTGGCTGTTAGTTTAGCCAGCATGTGGCTCACTGTGTTAATGATCTGCGAGCTGAGGCCTGGCCCTGCATTTGCTGTCTGCCTTAAGTAATGCTGGGAATTCAGGGTAAATATATTCTGTCTCCCCCTACCCCCCCATCCAATCCCCAACTTCCCTGTCCTTAGCACCACTACAAGTTTAATCTGAGGCTTTTAATGAGTGCGCTTGCATGTGTTGCACATGAGTAAATGTTTGATTTGAATACATTTCACAGCTCTTCTTTTGTCTTTACAGCAGTGGGCTAAAATCTATATTTAGCTTGTGATGCTGAATACTAAGGGAGTCGAGGATTTCTCCATTATGAATTCAGCGTATATAAATTGGAGACGGCAAGACCCTTGGGAGAATGAGTGTTTGTGTGTTAGTGATCAATACAAATAAGACTGCAGCTTGATGCATTGTGGACTCTTTTTCTTGAAGCCTTGCAGAAACGCCGCCATCAAAGGCACCTTGGCGGAGTAATAAGCAAAAATGTCACTCCTGTCATTATCATAAAATGACAACCCTGTAATTGTGACGCTTGAAATTATGTCTCTGGAAGAAAAGTGTGCATGCCTCCGTTTTTATACAGCTGATTCAAGCTCCATTTTGTGGCCCTCGGCTGTGCTTGTGGAGACTGGGGAGGGTTTGGTGTTTGTGTGCAAGGCGACGCAGTGTGACTCCAGTTTTGCTTTGCTTCCCAGACTCATTCCAGCTGGTCAGCAGCAGTTGGGTGGGCTCTCCCATGATAGGATCTGGTTTCTACAGCAGCAGGAGGTGCAGGCCCAAAGGAGAGGGAGACCAGGAGGGAGAAAAAGGCAGAGAGGAAGGAGGGTCGGCATTTGGAGAAATCCCTGCAGAGTTTTAGCAGTCTGTGTTCTGTTTATCAAGATAAAAAAAAGTTCAGCTACAAGTTGCCTGTAGATTCAAGAGGCAGCACGCAGCCAGGCTGCCGATAGTCAGTCCAGCTCCCAAGGTCTATTTTTACCCTCCATGAGCAGATTGTAGTCAAGCCTCAACAGTTGTTGTCTGGCCTTCCCATGAACCCAAAAGGGAAGAAATTCAGCTGTAACAGCAAGACATAAACAAAACCCAGCAAGAAAGAGCTTGAAGTCGAGCATTTACACGATCGCCAGCAGACAAAAGCTGTGAAAGTGCTTTGGAATAAGAGGCCCCGAGATGGGACGCCCGTGCAGCTCACCGTAAGGCCGAGTGTCTGGATGTATTTTGAGCCACTCTTTCCAAAATGCTGCCCTGTGAAAGCATAACACAAAGACTGAGGAATGCACAAAGTGGGCTTCATCTCTGAGAGAGTTAGAAGAGGCTATAAACAGGACAGAAGACTCTCTGCTCTTCCCATATTTGTATCTGTTTATGAAGATCAGAATGGGCTGATGGCCATATATAGGATTGTTTGGAAAAAACGCTCAGTGGAAGAGCTCCACGGAGCTGCCTGAGGTTTGGAAGCTTTTATTAAAGGGGCCATACGACAGATATGCCGTCTGATTTTGCCATTGAGACTAATAAGTAAACAAAATTAACTCACAAAATGTCAAGAAAGGAAATATTTTAAACTTTTTTTCCTTAATAAGCAGAAAAATACAACCATATGCCGTCTGAATTTAAGTTTCTCTCTTTTTCTGAACTAAGACAAGCTGTCTAAAAGTAAACTCACTAAAACAGTCTTTTGTTTTCCTACCTCTGGTTACCTCTGGTTTGGTCGAATGAAATCCTTAAGTCAACAAGTAAGATGTGAAAATATTCAGGGCTCTCATCCGTTTTTCATCCGCTCAACGGCTAATTGGCTAACGGCAGCTAGCTCCAGCCAATGATAGACACAGGAAAGTGCATAGCGAGCAGCAGTCGTTGGTTACTGTGTTGATATACTACTTTCATCAAATTCTGGCCATATCTTTCACAATAGTGCACCTTTAATTTCCACGCAGAGAAAATTGCTATAATAAATAAATTGGAGATGACAATTGTTGGAGTCCAGATGGGGATCATGTTGTGACCTGTTGGGTCAGATGCAGTTTACAAATAGCTGTGTGATAGGAGGTGATAATGATATGAGCAGACTGATACCTTATCTCTTTCCTCACCTGTTCTGAGAGCAGAGAACATTAGCAAGACAATCTGCTCTCTGCGCCCGCTCCGCCTCTTCCTCTGCCTCTTCCATGCCCTTTATTATCATTAGTCACATATTCTCTTTTCTCTTTTTCGCTCGTTTCTTGCTCGACTCGTAGTTGTTCTTTTTCATGAACAGAAACAAAATGTCACAGAAAACTGAAATGAAAAGCGAAAGCCGAGAGTTCAGCTCCTTCCCAAAGGGAGCATTGGAACAAAGGTACTCTTTGATCCAGCGGGGTGACTTTGCTCTCTGTACTAATGCTAGGTCTGGACCAGTCTGAGCCCCCCCTCCACACGTTGTTCTCTCGGGCCTGACAAGCCAGCTACACCCAGTTATTATTGTCCCCTGGGCTCGCCTGGGGTCTTCGTGGCAACAGCAACATGGCTGAAGTTACAGTTTCACCAGAATAATACGGAAAGTTTTCCTGGGAGTGATTTAGAGTCACACTGTGACTGAACCCAGGGCTTTTTAATCAAATATTTAAGCTATTGCTTGAGCTGGTTCACGAGTTGATGTCTCTAGCGGGAGATGGTGTGGATGAATCAAAATGATTAAATATGAGTTATTCTCAGGCTTTATAAACTCACCAACATAATGAAAACACCAATCTTCAGTGTATAGCTCCAAGATAATGGCAGCCATCTGACCACCATTATTTGTCTGCTTTGTGTTGTGGCTTTCATTTTTAATAAATCATTGCGGGACAAAGTAATCTAAATCCATTCAAAAGTGAAAATGGGATCAAATTATTTTTTTCTTGGCAGCGTCTGAACGCTTCTAGAACAAAGCATTGATTTTTTTTTTTATGAAATACATGGACCTCATTACAGTCTCCACACCCTGGTGTTATAGTCCTGACTGCCTGTATATAAGCACCATTACATGGGCAAATTGGAAGGAAACCAGAAGGCTTTTAACAGACACAACTAAAGAGAAGGGTGTCACCTGTTAAGGTGAAGCAGAATGGAGGATTTGTAATTACACTGTGATTATATGTGGAGCCAAGCCCTTGGGAGGTGAAGCGTGTTTCTCCGCTGCCACTGATATCACTCACATCTACTTATCTCGTGCGCCGCCAGCTCAGACTTGATCATTAGTGAATGTGTCGCTATCGTGACTGTCCTGATGGTGCTACTCTAACGCTGCTACTTTGCTGGCATTCCCCTCAGGGCCACTTCCTTCTCCTGCCCCCTCGTGCCTCCTGGCTCTGTTAAACCACGTAAATGCGGCAAAATTGAAGATATGGCTTTTATTAGAAAATTGTCAGAAAGGCTTTTAAAATTGAATTTGGCTCTTTCACAAGGCACGCACTTGATGCGATTATTTCAGGGTGAAATTACACAAATAAAAGAAGATTCAGCTGATTGCTTTTCAAAACAACACAGTGCCAGTGGCTGGCTGCGCTGCTCTGACGAAGCGACGGCAGGTTAGAAGTCGGTGTTATTTTTCCTAACATCGCTGGATCTCTGTGAGAGCTGCTGGGATCGGGGGAAGTGAGGTCCTCCAAAGCTGTTCTGCTCAACATGTTTCAGGCTGACCGTGATGTGCTCCACCATCTGACGTTTGAAGATAACCACAGAGTAAGTGGCTGGCCGGTGTGTTTTTTTTTTTTTTTTTCCGCCCCTGTCTCTTCAAACAGAGAGCTCTCAGCCTCACTCATGATGGATGTCCAACGGCTCGTCATGTGCAAAGAGGGAGATAATAGAAGCCAAGAAGTCGCAGCCACTCAGGCCTGCTGATAACACGGGGCAGTCTGTCAGTCACACAGCCGAGTGGACAAAGCATAGGTTGTACGAGTTTGATTGCCCGCTTCATATCTGATATTTGATTTGATGTTACACCGACATCTTTCTCTCACAGTCGACTGGCCCAGAAATGAAATTCTGCCCAATATTGTTTTTAACTCTTTCGGGTCTCTGGTGTGAGGTGGCAGACGTGGTTATTACAGAGGCAGGTTAGTTTGACATCCGTCATTCAGCAGTTACGCTGCATGAACAACAGTGACATCAAGGTTAGTCTGTAAACCATCTGGTAAACTGAGCCGGGCTGCATGCACAAAATGTCAATAAAGGCAGAGACAGCTGTGCGGTGACAGAGACCCTGCAATAGCCTGCTGGGTTTTGGCCACTAAATGTCCATTATTATCTCAGCATCCATCCTCCAGCCTCCTCTGTGTCTGCAGCTCTGAGATCCACTTCCTCAGGCAATGCAGTTGAAGATGAGTTATCTATTATTTTTCCCGTCAAGAAAGCTGAAGAACGGCTGACAAGCATGTGGACTCGCTGCGTGTTACTGTTGATCTGTGCTGGAAATGTCCTCTAGGATATGAGCAGGGTTTTATTATGCATCTTGGCAGATGCATCCTGCGTGATTAGTCTGACTTTTGGATCAGGCTGCAAAGCGAGAGCTCTACCTCTATAATGAAAATCAAATGGCTGTATTTCTCTCTTCTACAAAGGATTTCAGTCAGTATGGCTGTCCAGAGAGGAGCTCTTGATCTTTATTTTTTTTTGGCCTGGAACCAAAACCTGACTTTTACTGTGAAAGTTTACATTACTGAAGACTTTTTCACTATCCATCTGTCTATATGCACTAAATACAGCTTGACATTAGGGCTCCAACTAATGATGCTTTAATTACTGATTAATATGCAGATTATTTTTACGATTAATCGCCCGTAAAAGGTTAAAAAAAATATATATTAAGATGCTCATCAAAAATCTTCCAGAGCCGGTTTAGAGTGGCGTCTTCAAATTGCTCATTTTGTCCAACCAACCAGTCCAAAACCAAAGACTCTTCATTTACTGTCCTCACATTTACGAAGCTGGAACCAGCAAATGTTTGACCTTTTGGCTGGAAAAGTGACTGGAATATTTATATCTGTCTCTGATATCAGAAAAGTCGGATTTAATTTTCTTTTGGTTGACTTATAGACTAATCATTGACATGTTTTTAGCCAGTTTATCTGTTGGAAGTAAAATGACACCACTGAAAATAGCAGTTTCTGAATTAGCATGGATTATTTCTGGGCGAAGTTTCCCTCCACAGCTGCCAGCAGTCATATGACTGTACAGTATTAAGATGACTATATTCATAGCCCATTTAGGATCGAAAATGTATGCTTTAACAAGACAGTTGGTCTTTAACAGTAGAGACAAACAGTCCCAAATGAAATGTCAAAGGTTACAAAGAAGATCTGACAGCTTATTATTTTAAAGGAATGTGTTCCCGAGGGTTTGTAGCTTTCATCTGCTGGTGTGAATCTCACTTTCTCAGCTTCGTCTTTGTGCCCTCAACCCAAAGGAAAAAAGAGTGAACTAAAGAAAAATAAAATACGGCTACTGGTCAATCCACAGCTTTGTTCTGTATTCTCCAGAGAGACACTGACAGTGAAAGACTTGAGAAAAGCTGAGCACTTTTTCCTGAAGCGGTTGTCGGCCAGCTTCTGGCAACTGGTGCGTGGAGATTTCCCCGGCGGCAAACGTTCAGTTTGAAAAGAAGCGTTTATACAAGACATGCGGCACTTCAAGGGAAAAAGGCATCGGTGTTTTACAATTACTTTCAGCATAGTTGTTGTGAAATAGTTTTCACTGCTGAGGTGTGTGATTGAGCGATAAAAGCGCACAGTCAATAAAGCCCAACGAGAAAAAACGTTGCGTTCTGATAAGAACGTCAGACACATAAGCGGGATGAAGCAACTGTGCTTTGGTTCTCAAAAAACATCTTTGGGCAAGAGTTTGTGATTTTACTTCATAGGAAAAAAAGGGTTTCTGAAATCTAGTCAGAAGCTCCCCTGAGTTTCAGTAAACATCCTCTCTCTCGAAAGGCAACGAAACAACCAACAATACAAAGCAGGCGTGTACGGAGCTATCACAGGGACTTAAAGGTTTTAAAGTATTCAAGCAGTGATCCTTCCCACTGCTTATTGATGGGCTCTCAGCAGGGTGTTGCTGAGTCTGGAAGACACCTGCCCTGAGCCACAGCAATCTGTAATCATGATCAAAGCTCAGATCCGTCAGCCGGGAGCCCGGTAGTGTCCTTCTCTAAGCTTTGTTGTTCTGAGCGTGCTCCTCTCCCATTGGCAAGCCCCGCAGGCAGTCACGCAGGAGGTGAGGGAGTCGCAGGGACGGTGCCGGGTGGAGTCACGAGCGGGCACCAGGCCCAGGCCCGTGACAGGAGCGTCTGCAGGACATATTGATCTGCGAAAGGAGATATACATCCTCTCCTGAGCTCACGTCGTACCACTATTTGTCACCCGCGAAGATGAGCAACCTTCTGCTGCCCCGCTGTGTACTCTGGATGTGTTTTATACCGCTTTCCTCGCGCCTTTCTCTCCAAGTCTTGATCTACATTCTTCACATTCAGCTCTTTGTTGTTCTCTCGCTGACAACCAGCCATTGACCTTTTGTCTTCCGTCTTAAAAACCCACCAAATGATTGATCCTACACCACGCGTCCAGAAATTAAGGAGCCCCCCCCCCCCCTTCCCCTCGCACCTCGGCTAAACACATCACCCTCTAACATCCTCCTCTATCTCACCGCTTTGTGATAATTACCTCGCTGCTAGACCTTGAGCTTGGGAAGTAACACCCAACCAAGGGCAACGTGTCGCGTGCCGAGCGGGACTGTGATTCATTGGCATGTATATGGATGGCTATATATCTTCAGGAAGCAGTAATAGGTGGGGGTGGTGGGGTGAACATGGGGGGGGGGAAATGGGCTGCTGTCGCTTGAGTGGCTGCTAATGTGATCCTTCCAGTGGTAATATGAGGCAACTGGAAAGACGATATGTTATTATTATGTTCTAATGGCCTGAACAATACAGATGAAAAGCCCAAAGCTGTACATGGATTTTTCATAATCAATATTGATATGCGACTCGAGCCCAAGGTGACGCATTCAGATCGCTTGTTTTGTCCAACTAACAGTCCAGTACCCAAAGATATTAAGTTGAAAGTGATACAAAATACAGAGTGGTGGCAAATGCTCAAATTAAAAAGAAGGTGGAACCAGTGAATGTCTGGTATTTTAGCTTAAAGGTGTAAATGATCAGATATGGCCAGAATGCAAAATTACTGTGTCTCCAAAAATAAAGGGGGCAGCATGACTGCTCACTGCTGCTCGCTTTCTCTTTGCTGTCGCTGTTGTTTTGGCTGTAAAGACCAGCTGACTGCTTTCGTTCCAATAAACTGTTGATCAACTATTGAACAGGTGATTGATCGTTTAACTACTAGTTTCAGAAACAGATGTTTAGATCCTTCATATTACTTCGTAGAAAGGCTAAAAACCTCTGCAACACTGGGTCACTAGCAGTAGAAAGAACCCCTCGAGCTCTCTCCACCACCCCGTTGCTTTCTGCTGCAGCACGTCAACTGTGATCCAAACCTAATCTACCAGCCCAATAGAGAGGTCCCTGTAGGGAGCCTGAGGGCCTCAGACCCAGCACCATTGCCTCATCCGTCTTCAAGACAGGCTCCAGGCAGGGGCCAGCCTCACTCCCATCCTGTCGTGCTTGCATATGCAGAGCTACGAGGGGATTCTGAACCCTGAAGCCTTCATCTGGTCACCAGGTGGGCAGTGGAGCAGTGGCCTGTCTCTTCCCCCGACGCTCTGTTGCCGAGCGTGGAAATGAAAATCAGTGGAGACGGCCATTTTTCCCCGCGGGGCCTCCTCCAGCATCCTCCGAGGCAACAAGCAGGCGTGACCGCGCTGCACTCAGAGGTGACGCTGAGCAAATACCGCGGGAAGTTAGATTCGCTGCTGTGCTGTTTTTTTTTGTGCAGTTTCCCCGTTTTCATCGCAGGTCGCATTCTGTTGTCGAAGCTACTCACATCTCACACGTAAATGTTTGGTGAAACAACATCTGATATTTATGTTTTCCTCCTGTGGTAGATTTCAGTCATGGCTTTGTCACGCCGCCACATTAGAGCAAACAATCAGTCTCTCCGATATGCAAACACATGCACATGGCGCAGAGGCAGCCAACGATGCTCCCCCTCGCTGTGTTTGTTCTCCATTACGCTAAGATTTTAGGAAGACAAAGAAGTGTTTGCGAGTCATTTGCGTGCTGTTTTGCTGTGTTTTTTTTCTTTTTCACACAAAGCCTTCTGACTGTAGTTCAGAGGCTTTACAGCCTGTTTGAGCAGCACTGCGTGAATCTTTAGAAGTCACTATTTGAACAGTTTTGCATAGAGTCTGCCCACATTCAAACCGAATAGTTCATTTTTAAAACTTCATTTATTTTTCCTTCGTCATCAAACTGAGACTTTGCCATACGCTTAGCTTTTACAGGAATCTCAATGAATGAGACGCAACCGTAGCGTCTCGCTGTATGTTTTGCACGCACTGTCTGCGTTCAACATGTAATGTTTCAGCTCCACAACACTGCGGCGGACGGACAGCCGGCCTTATGGTGACTTATTTACTCTGGCAAGTACACTAAGAAAGTCTTGCGATTGTGACAAAGTGACTGACATGTTGCCCCTGACAAAGCTGCAGGAGGGCGAGCTCCGTGTTTGTTCCCTTCGAGAGGAAGTCAAACACAGCTTCAGCAAACTTCAGCTTTAACACGGCGGTGAAGGAGACAAATGGCCTCTTCAGCCGAGGCCAGATGCTGATTAATCATCAGATTAGAAGTTTTAACAGTTTCAACCTTTTTCTCGCTTTTCTTCAGCGGAAAAAATAAGCCATGAAATGAGGCATTTGAGATGGCAGCTCATCTTTACCCGTCCCTTCCCTCATCTCTCCCCACTTCTCTCTGCACCAGCACACTGAGTAAAGAATACATTAAAGGGTAATGAAATAAGGGCGTTTAAAGAAAGATTTGAATTGAGTGTCAGTCATGGGTAGAGGATCACATTACCAGTTGTCCGTGGTGATGACTTTCCTTCCCATTAAGAGGTATTATGATCTCTTCTAAAATGTAATTATAGTGGAAATGGACTCGTCTGTGCCGCTGAAATGTCCAGGAATATGCAGAGAATTTGATTTCACTATATATATGTGGCAGTTTATATTAAATTTCCTTCTTGTCTGTGCCTGTATTTCGTTTTTTTGGAGGCTTCATTAGATCAAAAATTATCTTTTGGCAGCTCGGCTCTCCTGCCCTACATTTCCTGTGGAGTGCATTTACATGAAATGAAAGGAATTGCCACCTACACTCGCTCCATTTGTAGGTACAAATCCTTGAAAACCCTGCACATCTTTATAGTGAGGTAAAAGGAGATTCTGATGTGGAAGTCAGAGTTTAAAGATGGTTTTTAATCAGCGTCTTCCTCCCCTGTGCCCCAAACCCCAGCTCTGTTACCTCCGCTCCTCTCCCCTCCCTCTGAGGGGGAATGCTGAAGGTTGATGGGAGCTGAGGCTGGGGGAGGGTTGTGGAAGGAAAAGGGGCTCTGGAGGCCGCCCGTGGAATCTTTGCATACCACTAGAGAAAGTGGGAGGGGTTTTTACACCTCCACAGGCTCCAGAGGTCCCCCCTCCCTCCTCTCAATGCCTCCCAGCCAGCATCATAAACTGTGCAGCGGCAGCTGGTGTCGGGGAGAAAGACGGAGAGAGTGGAGCGTCGCCCTGCTATCTCACTCACCATCTTTTTTAAATAAAGGCCAGTAAGCAGAGTGGTGGGAGGATTACACAGAAGAGCGGAAGATGTGGCACCCATCCCTACAGCGAATCACCAGATGGAGCAGATCTAAATCAAGTTCCCCCTGCTATAAATACAATGGAAAACAGGCAGACACAGGGAATAATAAGCGGCAGCATATGCTGTGGTCAACCTCTGTGGGGAGAAAGGAGTGCTGTTCCTCCATGCTTTGCATTTCTGCTCTGAATTCATCCATGAAGGCGCTCAGTTTAGCAGGCACCACAGCAGAGGAAGCCCTGGCAGCAGGACCTGCCAATCAGACCAGTGGCCCTATTTTGATATTTTCTCCGCTGAGGGAAAAAAACAACTTGTATCCAATGAAAATTAAGTTGTGTGATAAAACGCCACATTCACCTTTATGGTCCAGCAACTGTTCGATATTGCAAAAGAGTCGAGCCTCATAGCTCTGTAATTAAACGTCGAATGAGGGGCTAGCTGTGTTAAAAGCTGCTGTGGTTGTTTTTTTTTTTTCCCCCTCTCGCATCGGGTATCATAATCTGTGGGATGGGTGGAGAGGGGTTTCCTTTGTTGGCCCACAAGGATCAATTAAGCCATCAGGAGGGAGAGACGGTAATAAGACATGTAATGGAAGGTCCCTGTTCCTTTGGGAACGGTGTTGAATTCATCACCGCCTCGTGTTCACACATTTATCACTTGCACATTACAACTTGTAATCAGTCACAGATGTCAGGGGTGGTGCCGGCTCGCTGTCAGTCCTCACGTCTTGACACTGGTATCAGTTACTGAATAATGTATTTAATGTGTGTTCCTGCAAACTGTAGAGCGCGATGTCGGGATCTCGTGCAGGCAGATTAAATTAATGAGATAATCCTTATCATGAATTTTACATTTATTGATGCCGTGTCGTTACTGTACTTCTGGTGAGGTTTAGGCACAATAACCACTTGGTCAGGGTTAGGAAAAGATTGATGTTTCTATTGCTCAAACACGACTGCAAATTGTTTCAGCGACTCGTTAAATGTATCCAGTGATTACAAATGTTGAAACATGGTCTTGAACGCAGGTCCCTGGAGTGGTGACTATCTCACCCTTATGTAATGCCACCTACACCTCCCACAATGTAAATCAGTTCATATATATGTAATGCGAACACAATATGTCAGAGAAATGTTTGAATCCAACTGTGATTTGCAGAAATGTAAAATTTCAACCTCTTATCCTGGCGTCTGGCATGATTATAATATTGCAACGTGCAACGTTCTTGCATCTTTGATTGACAGTTGGAAGGTTTTCATCCCAAAATGTGTGAAAACTCTGTGCAGTTTCCTCCTAACATGACGCCTGTGCAGAGGAAAGATACAGTGGGTAACACCTTCCCATTTGCAAAAAGCTCCCAGTTGAGAGCAGCTGAAGTGTGATGCCAGGGCATGTGAATGTTTCATCTTCACAGAACAACACGCACTCCACATGCCTGTCTGCCACCGGAGTTGTTGAATCTATTTGCAGCGTCTTCTCTCCAGACGTGGTTTCACACTTCCTCCCTCAAGTTGGTTTCATTCTAACACCTGGTGCCAAAATGGGGGGAAAAAGCAATTTGTCAGAATAAACAAAAGGGCAAAAACATTAGTGAAGGTGCTGGATGTTTGTATTCCTCCCCAGTCAATCACCATGCAGCCCAGCTCCCAAGCTGAGGAGCTGATGGGCGAGTTAACATTTTGTGTTGCCAAGGTGAAGTGCAGCGACTGTTTGAGCCCAGCGGTTCAGTATGTACTGACCAAAATATCTGCTGCTCTGCACCTTGTAATTTCTGTGTTTGGAATGAAATGGTTCGCTCGCACAGCCAACCCGCAAATTTCACCCATTGTGGTCTGGCAAGAATTTCCACCATGCTGTACAACAGTTGACTGACAGTGCGCTCCTTCGCTTGTGCATCGTTATATAAACCCTTCCTGCACCTGATGGGATGAACACATCATTCCCTTGGCTTTTCAGATATGATGAAAAACATATACAGTTGTTATTAACGTGGCCAACTTTCTCATAAATTGTCCAGAAAAAATCCCTCCCCTCTGCAGCGTCGTTTTCTAGCCGCAACACCTAGTTAAAGCAGTTATTCACCAGGTTTTTCCTGAGTGTAGAGAGTTTTGACTCATGTCATCATCTAAACTGCTCCCCATACTTCAGTGATTGGTTTGCCAGCTGTCAGACTCAGTCTATTCTCAGTGGAGGAGTTTACAAGCTGTATGCTGCAGTGAGGCAGAGGATTTCAGGCGCTGAAAACCTTACCTCCCGAAAGAAACAAAAGATTTTTAATGACAGGCTTGTGATGCACAAATAGGTGGAAGTAAGAACTGAAATATTCTTCCTCCGGCCATCTTAACAGGCGAAGTAGAGCTGCACTTTCTTCGGGACTTTCTCTCCTTAAATGATATCCTGGTGGTTTACAGTTCATGTCCCACTCCATTATTCAATAGAAAATAATTATTAAGTAAGTTGGGGCACAATTTCATGAGGCCATAAGTCTGACACTTAACTTTGCATAATTTTAGATGAATGAGGATGTCTTAATGGATTTTAAATGTTAAATAGTATAGTAATAGATAGTTATGTCAAGCTGCGCAGTTTTTAAAAGGGTTGAGTGAGTATCCCGTACCAATGACACACACAGGGTTTTTCCACCGCCACTTTTGGCCGAGTCAAACCGAGCGGTGCTTATTTTGCATTTCCGTCACAATTTCAGTTAGTCAGAGTCAGTGTCAATGTCAGTTTGACCGAGCCGTGTCCCAGAGATGGACCCTCTCTGGATCAGGGCGCCCACCCTGCCTCCTAGAAGGCTGCAGTGGCGTCTAGTGACTGCGGCCGACCCGTTAAAGCCCCGGCTCTCCCTTTGAACGAGCGAGTGTCACAAGACTCAACTCGTTGTGTCTCAGCGTTGTAGCTTCTGACTGAATGTCTGTGGTTTGAAGTTTAGTTTCTCTCCAGTGTCCCTGTTGGTACTTTCAGATAGACGCTGTTTTTTTCTTTACCGTTTGTTGTGTTCGCTTTCAGTTCTACAGAAGACGAGTGAAGTTGCTGCCAGTGAAAACATTTCTTGATTTTGCTGTCTTACAGTAACAGACTTTTTTGTAAACAACTTATAGGAAATAAATGCGTTTGTCACCTAATTAATGGATCTTTGTTAGCGGCAATTCTTTGATAGACAATGAGGATTTACAGCCGCTCTTCTGACTGCTACTCAAGGCATGAAGTGATGGGGAAGAAGTTATTAACAAACCTGTTCTGCAAATCATCAAAAAAATTGATCTGACACTTTAAGACTATTTTGGAAATAGTGTTCTAATACATAATAAATATTTGAACTTCAGATCAACCAATATTCAGGCTTAAATTAGCAACTTGTGGTTCCAGTTTAAGCCCCAGCGACTGTGAGTACAGATAATTTAGTTGGTCGGACGGATACAGATACAGAAAGCGGTGAACTCGCTCATCCCTATGATTTACAAAGAAGGTCGAAAACCTTCCTGCGGTTCTAGAGACCGGAGCCAGCAGCAGATGAATGTACCACCTGTTCTCCAGTAAGTCTGTTCTCATTCTTGTTTTTTCTGCTAATCGCTCTGCTGCCTTTGCCGCTCTCAGATTGTATATGAGATTTTATGTATCTGTATTCTCTACACACAGCAATAAGATCCTTCTATAACTGGTTTAGCGGATCTTTCGGAGATCCAGCAGAGAGCGGTGACGCTGGGAGTCTTGCAGTGCGCTGCCTGCCTAGTTGGCCTCGCCATATGGTGTTGGTGTAAGAGCCAGCAGCGCCCGGGGAGGACGCAGCCGTATGGTGGCAGGAAATACACAGACACAGCAGTATGGCAAAACAATACAAGAGAGGAATGCAAGTCTCCCTGTTGCAATGCAAAAAAACAAGAGACTTAACACGGGTCCGTGCCGTCTGACAGAGACAAATGAGTGAGAGAATGAAAATGGAAGGGGTCAAAAATGACCTTCAGACTAAATTACAAAGTGCGCCGAGATTCATTCGTTCTCTGCACCGGTTAAGACTACTGTCGTTTGATACATCACTCTGCATCTGCATCTTCTTCTTCCTGCTCCCTGTCCCGTTAGACGTCGCAACAAAAGAGCTCTGATAAAAATCCGTTCTCCTCTAAAGTGCCACAAGCTCCTTATTGAATTCAGCCTTTGCCACGATCCCATCAATGACACCGCGAGGCCAGGACTGCTGCTGTTTGACATTTTAAAGGCGTTTCTGTTCTCCTCTCTGTTACACACTGACAAAAAATGATTGTGGAGCTTGCAGAGGATTGATGAGGGGACTAAGAGCCGGGGCAGAAACGCAGCCCGGGGAATCTGTTAGCAGCGCTGAATGGACGGGCGAGTTAGGTGGGGGCGGCTCTCCTGTATTTTGTGTGACCTTTTTCAGAACGACTCGGAGGATTTCGGTGCCATCTGGGCCCTCCGGGTACCACTAATCCCATTGCTGCTACACTCAGCAGTAATGGGTACCTTAAACCTGTGCGACATGTCCCTGATCTTATTCGAACACACACTCACACACACACACTCCTTTGTGGGTGTTTCCACTGGAATACATCTCATATATCTCCTTTTGCATTTTTACTGATTCTTTCATTAGTGTCATCGTGTTTTGAGTGTGATTTATAGTTGATGCTTACTCTCCGCTTTTCCGTCGACGTTTCGTCAAAACAGAACGAGGAGATTTGCAAGAGATAATAAACCCCACATCACTTAGGCGCTCTGTAAGGCTTAATTACCATTTAGATTTCAGAGACATCAAACAGGCCTTTCCTCATTTGGGCCACGGATGTATTAGATTTAGTCATTGTTGCATCTGAAATGCATTTTCAGCCAGCGCACACTCCTCTTTATTATTTTCTATTCTCTCTTAACCCTGTCAGCTGAACTTTGAAGTGCTCCCTCCCTCCTAAATGAAAGTGCGCTGCCTGGGTGTGTTTATTGACTCACTTGTGCTGTCACGCTCATGCTGATGTGCCTGCCGTGGCGGAAAGGAGAAAAAAAAAAGCACCTTTTGAGACAGAATCCTCCGGTCCCTGCTGAGAGGAGCCTATTTTAGCCTTGGCACCTTGACAAAAAACTGAACATGGCGCAAAAAGAAAAAAAAAAAAGTAATTCCAGTCCTGCATCGAATGTGGGAAACCACAAATAACCAAAGATTTATGAATTAATTCTCAGATGTGAAGAGATTCTACGTAAGTACGCCCATGCACACGCCTCCAGTACTGTCAAAGTCAGCATTATTCCTGATATTGGTGATCTATCCTCGGCGTTCTCCGTCTCCGGCAACTTAATTTCCACTCTTGTCGTGACAATGCGGGGACTGTGCTGTGCGACAGGAAAGGTTCAGCTATTTGTTTTGTTTGACACTTGCTTCAGCAGCTTAGTTTCCTGTCAAGTGTGTTGCCACTTGCTTTTCTTTTTCGCGACTGTTCACCTCATTTTACTTCTGCCTTTGTTATTCCCCTGTGTGGAAACACAACTCTTATGCCCCGACTCTGTTTTTCCTCTTCACTTGGTGAGTGAGATACAGTGGATGATCAAAGTCTTTCCTCCTCATTGTGTCGGAGGAAAACGGCAAAGAAGCTTCAGGATATGGCACAGATTATGTGCGGTGGACTGCTAGAACAGCTCTTCACACGATTCCGCTTTGTTTTGCTTTTTCTTTTCTTTTTTTTTTTTTTAATGGTAATTAGTTTTACTGCAAACACCTTAAAGTCGATGTGGGCGAAAGATCTTTCCTCAGCCATCAAGAGACCACTTGAAGCGAGGCAGAGAAGCATACATTACGATATTAAACCCAGGGGAAGTGTTTTAGCCTCTGCTTGAAAATTCTCTCATAATTTGATATCATTTTCGGAGGCAGGAGGTGATGACGACGATGAAATCTGTATTCGGAGTCGAGGTGATAACAGCACAGTGGAAGAAACAAACTTGCAGTCCAGCAATGAGGGGAGAGTTCAGCTAAACTCCATTGGTGCGCTGTGGCTGTATGCGATATTTCCTCCTCGCCTGTGATTTATTATTGTGAAGCTCTCATGCAGGACAGGTTTTTTGGTGTTTTTCATTAAACTGGCTGAAGTGTGTAAGTGCTTCCCCAAGGAATGATTCATCGCCGGTTTGCCCGGATGCAACCAAAAAGCTCGCCTCGCTAACGTATGAACCATCGGAGCAGCCGGAAGAGTTTTTCTACCTGGTCTCCCCCCTGGCGTCTGCAGTTCATTCATCTCAGCATTGATTTTAATAGTTGGGGAGGTGGGGGTGCAACTTCTGAAGGATGGATGGTCTGTGGGCTGCAAAGTCTAATCTCGTTTTTTTTTTTATATATATCTATATATACACATATATATATATATATATTTTTTTATAGCTTACAAGGAGAAACACTATATTATAACGCAGCAGAACAATACTCCCCACTGGGTGATGAATTGCGGACGATTGCCTTCAGGGACAATGAAGCCAAAAGTCGGACTCTCGCTTGCCTTTTTTCTCCGGCACAGTGCGGATCTTTGCATGCAGGCAGCATCACGACGTGTGCAAATAAAGATCTTAACGCTGAACCCACCCAACTGCTGTTAGCCTGTGATCATCAGATCTGTAGCAGAGTGAGGACGCGGTGACCTTCAGGTTTGGGGGAAGGGGCGTTCTTCTTTTTCCGCGGGGACTCACCCAGTGGGCTTAACTCAACCTCTCCTCCATCAAGAGTTCCCATGTTCCCAGACACCAGCGATTGTGTCTTAATGAATTCACTGAATACTAATCAGGCAGCCCAGGTCCAGGGGGTGGGGCAGGGCTTGACACAGACGAGGTCCTGTATAAATATGCAGAGGAATTTTTTCCCCCGCCGTCATCACATTCCTTCTGATTGAGGAAACGGCAGAAAATGAATCTGGGGTTGCTGCCTGTGAGATATCTGTTTTTGGTCTGGTCCGTGTCGCTGTCCTGCTTCATCTGCCGGTTAATATGCTTGTTTATCCCATTACGGAGTTGTGACAGTTCTGTTTTGATTTAGCGTGTGTCCTGGGGGATACCCTGTGATTGTTTCGGCCTCACTGACTTTAAATCGCTCCAATTCAACTAGTGTATATTTCGCCGCCGAGACCCTGTTTATATAAATCTTTCAGCACCGCTGGCCAGAGGTTATATCCTCTAACATTAATCAAGACTCAACAGACTCCTAATCTTTTATCCGAATCCTGTTAGCCCCACGGACAAACTCTTTATGGCTCAATCAATCAGACTGACTAGCTCTGAAATGTCTCGTGGTACATTCTCAACAGCCCTTGGCAGGCTATTCAGCCACGGCGAGGCGACCATAACGGTGCTACAGTAATCAACGTTCAAGAAAAAATAGATCCATCCCTGAAAAAGGAGTTTGCACATGCAGTGACCTATGATCTGGCACAATCCAGTTGTAATTTGTGAGCAGGAACAAGACCCTCTCAGAGCCACGAGCACTCAGATTGATTCAATCAGGAGGCGTATTGTGGACGAGCTCTTCTGCCCGTGAATAGGAGCCTTTGTGGGCACATGACATTACAGAGGCGAAACTTCTCTGAGAGCACCATAATGACACAAAGTTAATTTGGCTGTGAAGTTACACAGTTTCATCCTACAGAGTTGTTTAATTCATCGCCACTGCAGCTGGGTTTTATCTTCCATTTGAAGCTTCTGAAGAGGCTCGTTCATGTTCATGAATACTGATGGAAGCTCTATTTGCACGGAACTAATGTAACCTGAGGTTGGGGAGTGATTTGTATAATTGAGGGAGATAGTTAATGATTTTAATCCTGATTTGCGTCTGTCATGGTTGTAATTTTAAGTGAAAATCCAGTGCAAATTAGCTGCCACATGTTGGTGAAGTCAGAGGTCCCCAGTTAATATTTACTAATCCCATGAATGTTCAATTTGTCAAGGGGCATCCAGTGGTGTCCTGTAGGGCTGCACGACACGGTAATAAATCATCTGTGATAGAGTCTAACTGAGCACTGAGCTTAAGTACGCATTTGAAGTACTTGTACTTTACTTGCTGCATTATACTTCCACTTCACTACATGCTGGATGCAAGTATCTTTATACTAAACTGATTTGATAACTTTAGCTTCTAGTATGATTCACGGTTGTGAAATGATTCAAAGTTAACGATGATTAGACGTTTGATGGGGTCTTAAAAAAACATGAATATGTTCTTCTCAACTCTTTATAATGCTTCACACTTTCCCCTTTTATTAAAAAATATTGCAGCTTCAGTGATACGGATATATGCAGGATTTCGTTAATATTTCTGATTCATGGTTCAGCCACAGTGCCCTCTTCTCTGTAACTGCATAATTTAGCTCTTTGCTGTGAAACTGGAGGCCGTATTAGCGGAAACTGTAGAGGAAGCTTGTGAATGATTTTTTTTTCTTTCTTTTTGGAGCCAATTTGCTTAGCTTAGCTTTGTATCCAACATGCTGAATTTCATTTTCTGCTTGTAATGTTTGTCAGAAAACACAGAGGTAATGAGCAAAACTGATGAATTACACGAGGTTGGAACATACTGTGCGATTAGTCACGTGTTGAGCACAAGGCAATAAGTGGAGAGTCAGTCTAACCGCCCTGACTGTTGGGGGAAACCACTGGTGCTTAAAGAGCATTGCTCCCACATCTCATTGCATCTGTTTTTCCTCCGATTTTTTTTCCCCCTCTCTCTTTGAAACATCTCAGCGAGCGGCAAGAGCGAGTTTTGCAAGGACTCGGGGAACTATTGATTTTCATTTGCCCTTACTCCCATGCTATAATCTGTGGACTCGTGCCATCCACTGCTTCATATGGCAGGAATGCCTGCAGCTTGATCGAAGCCATATGTTTGTGGGAGGCAGTGGTGTAAGAGAGGTGTTACGTCTGTATTATCTGAAGTGTAGTTAAAGAAAACCGGGCCGGGGCACCTTCCTGTTCAAAGTTCGGATCTTATTGAAAAAGCATCAGGCTGAATAAGCGCTCCATTGTTCACTCTGCGTTACATCACGGTTTCTCTAAATGGAAGCAGGAGTAAATAAAGAGGAGCCACAGATTTATTAAAGATAATTATGGCAGTTTCTCTGTTCTGTATAATTACTCATATAAACTGCTTCATTTTCAGCCCACCTGCTAATGCTCAACCCTTTTGGGTTTTAATTTGTCTGTGTTCATTCTCATCCAGACGGGTTTATTTCTTTACCTTACGTGTTTGTGAATTAGATTGCTTCGGGGCTTAACTGACAAAATATAAGCAGTTTATAAGGAGGTAGATTAATGAGTGTGCCTGTCAAACATAAACAAAGTCATCACATTTAGCTCAGGCTCTGACCAAGGAGCAAAACTAATCGTCAGTTTGGGGAAAAAGGCGTTTTGCTGCTGCTGCCGACATTTCTACCACCAAATTGAAATAACCAAGTGTCGCTGTCATGTCTCTTTTACACACAATCAGCGTTAGGAAACCATAGTTTATTCCTGATCTTGTTTTATTACCCGTGGTTTTAAATGACTCACTAACCACACTGTTGAGAAGACTCCACCATGAAGCTGCAGTTTCATCGCCAACATTTATCTCAGCATAACAGCATCCGCTTCAGTTTACCCCCGTACTTTTTTACTACCCTCTCTCAGAACTGGCACGGACATATAAAAAAAACAAAACACAACAAGATAATGGTAAATCTTCACATGAAATGGAATTGGTAGCCTTTTCTTGAAATCTGTTTGGTTTCAATCTGTGGAATCATCGGGGCAGAAATAGCTTTTCATCCTTGAGCGGACAGGATAAACCAGATATTATACGATTATGTCGGATCACAATACCAATTCAATATCATACATAATGTCAAGAGCACACACACAGTCTCACGCAACCTGATCTCTGCCTCTCCATTGTATTGCCCTATTGTATTGCTCACAGATGACTTGACATGTTACATAATGTGTTCTCATTTCGGGGCCATTCTCCTTTTTGTCTCAAGGGCTCTCAAATGTCACGATAGCAGCATGTGATGTAAGAGGAGCCTCTTGGGTTTCATCATATAACCTTTATCTGTCTACCAAACAAAAGTAAGAAGAAGTTTCAAACAAGGTCACTTCCAGCTTGGACACAGTCAAGTCCGAGGTCAAGTGTCCCCCCCCCCCCCCCCGGAAACTGCAGTCTCACCTGCAGGGGAAAGACGAGGTATTAGCAACTGTCTAACAACATTATAGGCCAGTTTATGTAACCTGTTCAAAGAGTACAACATTCAATGGAATTTGTATTAGAATGACATATTCAGTGAAATAAGTGTAATCAAACAAATAACTTCATAATTGCGTAATTGTCTGACACTCAATCATGAACACGTTCCGTCCACATCACTGACTTATAAACAAACTTAATAAACAAACATAAAACAAACAGACAGGTAATTCCAGTCATCATGTCTCTTGTCAATACAAACCACAAATATTTATATGTAAGAATTTTAGTATACACATTCAAAAATTAACTAAAATCGTCAACAGAGTGGGTAGCATGTTAGTATGCTAACCATTTAGCCTCTGCCCGTCCTGTCTTGTTATACCACGTTGTACCTCAGTGTGATAGTGAGTCACTGTAGCGTCCAGTCTGCCCCTCAGTCCAGCATGAGTGGATGAAGTTGTAGCTCCTCAAAGGCGGGAAGCCAGTGAAGCAAAACACATTTCCACTGCTTGAGACGGCTCCTGGCCAGTAAACTTACGTATAGCACCTTTCAGGTCCAAGTCGAGTCTCAAGTCATTGATTTCTAGTCGAGTTGCAGTTCATCAAAACAGTGACTTCAGTCGACTCAAGTCACAGCTCGAGACGGAGCATCTTCACTTTGAGGAAAACTTTGAACAGCACGCTCATTCTCATATCCTGCAGAGAGATAGATGAGAAGACTGATACCACTTTGTTGGCGGCAGCTTTATATTGACTGTGCAAACAACCAGTTGGCTTAGCTTAGCATTAAGACTCAACACAGATGGAATGTAGCCCAACTATGTCCAAATAACAAAATCCACAATGAGTCAATATGCTTTGTTGTTGTTTTTTTACAGGCTAAATTAAACAAAGACGGTCTCAATTAGTAAGTTTCAGAGGTGCTGGTAGGTGTATTTAGTACAAATCCAGGCTGTTTCCCAGTCTTTGTGCTCAGCGAGCCTATTGGCTGCTGTTGCTTCATACTAAATCTCAGCAAGAAATCAACTAAGTATATTTTTTTTCTAAAAAATGGTAAAATATGCTGCTTCAGTCGAATATATACATCAAAATATATGAAGTTATATTCTGGGATTACCACAACCCCTCTTGGGCTTTAGAATGAGCCTCTTGTCTTACTGGTATTTGCACTCATACATTCAGGCACCCAATGAAATTGAAGTAAAAGTGACCTGTAGGTTTAATTTATATGGATTTTTGGATGAGTTAGGTAAGAGTGCTTTTAGTCAGTCCCCAAGGGTAAGAAGCTAGCCTGGTCTGTGTCCCAGAAGACGGCATGAATGCAGTGGGACGGCACTCTAAACACATGCTATGGAGTACTTTGTACACTTGGCAGTAAGAGTCATTTTTTTCCTCGATCCCTGAAGCGTTGCATTGTCTTTTGAAAAGAGGCTCTTTGTGTTTGCAGTGTGGAGAGTTGCTCACATCATGAGCCCCAGTACTGTCAGAGAGGCGTTTTGATGTTTGGCAGCGTCTGTGTGGATGATACTAAAACATTCATTGCATATTTGGATGCTATTAACATGAACATTAAAGTGTAGATTGCCTTGTCTTTGATTTCCTTCTCCCCAGAATGCCTTGCGTAAGCATGTTTGCTGCTCATTGCAAAGGGGTAATTAAGGCAGGGAGGCATCGCTGAAGGTATATGAAGGACTAGTGGCCTACTGTCATGCTTTTCTGTCAGGCTCCGTCGGTGGGAGGAGGGTTGCTGCTACACACATCAGACATGACCCAGTTAGGGAGCTACACTTGTAGGACCCTATAAAGTGGATCCTACCCTGAGGAGGATTTCCATACCCTTTGGCTTTGTTGTTCCCCTTCACTCGACTCTCAGATGGAAGGAACAGCCATCACTTTTGAAATTGAAATAGCAGACTAGCATGCTGATATACACTTGTCGTAGAAGATGCTCTTTTTTTTTTTTAGCATGAATTTCTCGATTCGAAAAATTCCTGAAATTTAATTTAAATGAAGCCGGAAAGCCGTTTCCCCAGAATTCACTGTGAGTTGGCTTCGACTCTATCTTCGTCATGTGCAAGTAAAGAAGCTTATCGTCACCACCCCACCACCGCGCCTCACAATGATAATAAGTCATTAAAATATAGCAAGATATTGCAAACGCTAATCTTCCCTTTGACTTTGGTGGAAAAGCCAAGGCAGCAAATTAAAACCGGCAGCCTGGTGGCAGTCAGGTGATCCCAGCATGGCGATATTAACCGACCTACAGCTCTACATGCTTTGAATTCCAACATCAGTTCAGCACAGGAGTGACTAAGTTTTCATGGGAAAGCAAAAAATTTAGAGGGGCTCGTGCAGGAATTTATCTCGGATGCTGCTGAATTCTTTCCCTTGTTTTTTCACCCGCCTCTTATTTGACTTCCCCACTCGAACAGGGAGGAGGGGGAAGAATGTCCAATTTGCAATATGAGATCCGAGGAGACATGGTTGAGGTCGCAGGGAGGCGTGGGTGTGTGACTGGAAAGACTGAGACGTACAGAAAATATCTGTGCCCTCATGTGAAAAGCTCATTCTCCCCACACATGCAGAAGATGTTCTCCTTTGAAAGTTATTTGATACGTATTTAGCACGCCCCAGTTTCATTTTCATGCACTGTGTTGTGCTGCTGAGCTGTAGACCTAATCCCATTTTTTTCCCTTTTTTTATTCTTACATATCCACTGCTTAATGAGCCAGGAGTTCATTTTGCACTTGTAATTGGTTTGTTTATTAATTACCGGTTGTAGTCGGATACTGTGTGACAAATGAGTGGTGTGATTAGATAAGACCAGCACTTGACAGAATGCCTTCGGCGAAAGCAGTGAAACAGATCAATATAACAAGCTGCTCTTTCCGCTCAGGGCCAGTGATGGTGACTGATGGGTGGGCAGGGAAAGAAATGAGACTTTGCTTTGGGCCTATTTTTGTCCTGATCCTCAGGAATATAGAAGAAAAACCGACAATGAAGCATTTGAAGTGGTCTCATTAAAGATATAATATGGAACATTTCCACATTAAAATTTCTAGAAATGAATAGACCTTGGTCGTACATTATGTTGAGTCGTGTACTAGTCTGTACATTTTTTCAAGGTAACAGTGTGTTTTATTTGGTTGCCTGTTGTCATTACTCCCAGGAGAGAGATGGGAAGGGAGTCGGCAAGCATGATTAAACGTAATGTGTATAAAACTTTAAATCATTACCTCGTCCCTGAACAGTTCAGCGTGAGTCCTGTAGATGGATTTTCATTGCCGACGGTAATTGTTCAAAAATGAAGACGACTCCAGTGATCCCACGCTACTTCCAAACATCAGCTTACCTCTTTTATTTTCATTGTTTTGATTGTGAGACCACTAATGGCAGACATTACATGCTGTGCATTTAAGTACTTGCTAGGCATCTCCTTTGCATTTCCATTCATTCTACTCTGCATGCTTAATGTCGCCTAGACAGACTGATCTCCACAGCGCTGTGTCAGCGCTGGAGGAAGGTTCTGCTGCAACAGTTCTCATTTTAGCAAAGGGGGAAAATGCTCTGGCTTGTTTGTATTTATTTAAACCAAGCTCAGCCGTCTTGGGCGGTGGTAAACCCAGGATGCAGCGACGGTGCCCCTGCTAAATAGTGTTGGGGGAACTTGTTTTGCATGTGGAGGAGATGAGCCCTGGCATTAAAATGGCAAAATCCATCCAAAACAAGGGCAAGGTAAATTGCCATTTTCAGTGAGTAGGTAGTGAGCTCTGAGGCCGTTTTTGTTTCCCATTGACACAGGGATTTTGATAACATGCAGATACTTAAAGCAAGAAGAAAGCCACTTGAAATAGGCACCCACTGGCAGGCTCATACACACAGTCTAGATCCAGTGAGTCAGACGACTGCATGCTTCACCCTTCCTCCATACTGTTTTTCTGTGTGGAACACCCCCACCCACTTATACACCTTTCTGCATTCACTGTAACTACAAACATGGCCGTATGTGTCATCTGTGTAAGCTACTTACGACGACCAAAAGTCACGTAGATTATTAGGTGTTGACCTCTAGTGCCTATAGTAGTTACCACAGTAGCAAAGAAGGAAGTCAGGCCTCTTAGGTCAGGGTGGATGAATGGGTCGGGCATGGAGACGGCTGTTGATGTTCCATGTGAAACCAAAAGTCAACGTAGACCCAAACCATGATGTTTTCTTAAACCACAACCACGCAACAACAAAGATCCGGTCATGTTGGATATACAACAAAAAAAAGGAGACGAGCAACTAAAGCAATATGACAAAACAGCGAGTGATGTTTAAAATACATGTAGACCAGTTAAAAGGGTGACATTTAAATTATAACTTTGCAGACCTCACATGAACACGGTCTCACAATGAGATTGTTAAGTCCTTTGATGGCTGAAGGGATAAAGGGAGGTTTGTAAGTGTTTGACCTTTTCTTGGGCCAGCGGGAGCAAATACCAAAGGGAAGAGGGAGAGATTTGTCATGGAGAGGATGGTCACACTCTCTCAGTGAAAAGTCAGAGGCTGATGTGGAGCTTGTTTGTCACAGAGCTCCGTTCTCGGCCTGGCCAGTAATACTGTTTCCTGTGTTTGATATTCAAGTTGTAAAGCCAACAAAACACAGAGAAGCATAAAATGGACTCGACAAAAGAACGTAGGCTGAAAGATGCGTAGTGCTGAGCGGTGATTTATCTCACAGTGGGATAAAAATATTATAAACAGTAGGGAGGAGGCTATGAAAACATCTTCACCGAGAACACGCTTTGTGTCCAAAAGGATAATTGAGGTGTAATCTTCAAGAGGAAGTGCTCTGCAGAAAACCACATAATTATAAAAAACAAGATAATTTAGGCGACCACTTAACGAGCCTGATGTCGCCTCCTAAAGGAGACGAAAACCAGTGAGTGGGCTATTGGCAAAGTAACACTTGAATGCCAGCCATTGGCAGCAGCAAGTATTTGCTTCACTTTGCACATCACATATCACATGTACTTCACATACTCTCTTTAAATCCCTCCTCTCTCTGCATCCCCCGCATCCTCCATCTCTCGCAGCTCCGCAACGTTTCAACTCAATCTCCAGATAAAACGCCAGCTTTGCCTGCAGAAATGCTCACACAGGAGTAAGCCCGCCTGAAAATGGCTGTTTATCTGGCTTGAATGACAGAGAGAATCAAAAAACTTTATGAGAGAAGCAGACATGCAAGTCTGACATGTTGCTGTGTGAAGGAACAAAACGTGTCTGAACATGCAGGGTTTGGTCTGTTGACAGATGAGTCATATGGGCTGTTTAGACTAACACTGTGGGAGTCTGAGCCTGTTACTTTCTCTTGTTGTTTAGCACAGAAAACCCACACAAACATGTTCACAGTATCATGTTAATATGCATGTATTTACTCATAACATGCGAGGGATCATCTAAAACATGATATTTTGTTGACTGTGTGCACATTTTACGGATTAAGGTATCAAAAGGCCTTTTATTTTTTTTAATTTGTAAGCCTTAAAGCTCCCAAGAAGTCAAACTTGAGATTTAAGTTTTTTACCACATATGCCTCGCTCTATATTTCACAGGTATGTCAGTATCTTAATGGTATTTTACAGTTACCGCTAACTGCTGTTAAATGTAGCTGCTGTTGTTGTTGTTGTTAGCTTAGTAAGCTGTGCAGCTAGCGGTCCTATTTGCTGCATCAGTCCCAGGGTCAAGAAAACCACGATTGGTCCTGTAATTCGTAAAACAGGCCTCCGTCTTCTCAGAGGCTTTGTTTACGTTCATGGCGGGGGACTTAACACAAGCACTGTTGGCTAAAAAATGAAATCAATAACAGGGAGAAGTCCCTTCCCAGCCGCCACAGAACTATAACAAAACAGTTAGCACTAGCCGTTTCATGGGAAAACAGTCAGCATTAAAAATTGCAGCAGAGCACGTAGTGCACAGCAAAGTTGGTAACTTTCCTTAGAGTTACTTTTATAACTTCTCAATCAAAGCCACCTTCTGTGCTTTTAAAACGTGAGGCGGCAGCAGTAGGAAATATTGGGCTTTCTATCAGCAGTAACCCGACTCTGAAGGAGAGCGAACAGTTAACAATGAGATCAAATTAAAAACAGTAACGCTGAATTACATGCTGCATTGCTTCCTGTTAATCGCTCATGCATAGGCAATTTGTATCCAGTGGGGGGAAATGGCAGAAACCAACGCTCACAATGAAAATTACTATGTAGAGAGTTAATTAAAGAATGTAAATACACTGAACGGCCACTGCAGAGAAATGCCGACGATAAGTGGCGTCAAAAACAGGGTTTGATTCCGTGAAAATCTTAAGGATTATAACTTGAGCTACTCTTTAAAATCGTATGTTTCCGAGTGCTGTTGTGTTGAGATAGCTGCCCTCTCTGCAGCCCGTTTCATTAATGTGATGAGATGTTTTATTAATCCTAGCAGCCGGCCTCATCTGTCTTTTTCGTCACAATATTCACACCTTTAATCGAATGAAGAGCATTTGTTTTAAACGGCTTGGTATAATCTGACTCTATCTGTAAACATTTTAAAATAAGATTTCTAAACACTAAAAGACCAAACGGTGCATTTTTTTGGTTTGGCCTTGCCTTCCCAGGTGTGGTTGCTCTAACACACAGAGCAACCATACTCTTTCAGATGATCCTCGAAGCCCAAACGGGAATGTCTTACATTAAGCCGGCCCATTCAGGCACATCCCCACTCCAATTCCCTGGTCACCAAATTTCTCCCCAGCTTAGCGGCAGCCTTTTCTCCCTGTCCTCTTTGGCCTTTTGAATGATAACCTTGAATGGTATTGTCTCGGGGCATGGAGGAGGGTAAAGAAATTCCTTGGTTCCTGACAGAGAGCAAGAAGGCTTGACAAAAGGCATCAGCACTCCCTAAATCAGAGAATGTGGTGGATATGAAAAGGGAGCAGTTTTTCTTTCAGGTAAAAAGCGTTGAGTGAAAAAAAGATGGTGAACAATAGCACAGCTCTGACGGAATAAAGCACTTCTCTGTGTGCTTTTTAAAGCACCGAAAATGTGATTTCAAAAGTGAGCTCGACTACGCTGATGAAATCTGCGGCAAGGAAACACAGAGGAAAGTTGACTATATTAGAGCAGATTTTATGGATATGTGGGACTGATTGTATTTGGATAAGTCCATTTGATTCGAGTGAACTCTTTCCCAGTTCATAGAATAGCTTTCCAGAGAAGCCATTAGGCCTGTGAGATAGTCATTCGGATAACGATTGCATGGAGATCAATCGAAACTCAATCTGTGAATAAGTTGTCTGGCCTCTTAGATCGTGCCGGGTGCTCTCTCTCTGACCCTCCTCCTCTTCACCTCCTCTGCCGGAGAAGACTATCAGGCATCAGCTGGCTGCCATAGCAACTGAAACAAGACTCCGAAATGGGCGAAGGTTTAACAAACAGCGGTTGCTGCGAAAAAAAGCAGGAAAGTAAACAAACAGACCTCCCTGGAGTGTGTTGATAGAGCGACACTTGAACCTCTCCGGGTCTCCAAGAAAGATGAGGGCATCTTAAAGTTTGACCTGAGGGAACGAGCGTTGCTGCTGAAGGGAAAGTAGTTATTTTTGAGGCAAACAGTGTCTGCGGATGCTGTTCACGCCAGATTTCTCACATTTATGATAATTTCTTTCCGTCTGTTCTACGGTGTCGTGGAGTTGCGATGTAGCTGCAGTATCAGCCAACCGTCTGGTGACTTTCAATACTATCCTCATAGCAGCTTAGTGGAGATCTGCAATGATTTCATCATGAGACAGCCATCTGTTCACAGGGAAAGGAGCGGCTTTTTGAAGTTCATGTTTACCTAAAAGAAGAGAACCTTTCTCAGGCTTGGGGAAAGTACTGAAGTCATGAAAGGCAAGTGAGACGAACAAATTCTGGCGATCCATTTCGTCAAATCTGACCTCTACCATGTTTATGAGTTAAGAACAGGTGAAAATATGCTCTGAAAGGATAATGTTTCTAAGTTTGTTTGGTTTTTTTTCATGACTCTCTGTGAAAGACTTGGGGGGGGGCGGGGAGATTTTATAGGATCATTTTTCTCACTTGCCTCTCAAGGCTTCTATGTAAGCAATGAAATTCACAAAAGACCTTTTGTTGGAGCCAACACCTATGTTTCATTATGCCGTTATTATTTGGGCATTTGCCAACTCCAGGCTCATAGTCCCGAGGGCAGCAGCATGGCTTCAGTGTTAGTAAGTAACTTTGTTTACACTGCAACTTTTGAGAGCCGAGACGTCACAAATAAAATAAACAATAAAACGGAGAAAAACAGAACAATCAGTTGAAATAATTACCCAAAGGCATGTGCTAAGAAACTGGTCTTGAGCTGCTTTTTTTTAGTGTTTACAGATCTGAAGTCAAACAGGAGTAAGTTTAGGATACTTTTGTGAAGGGTGAACTTTTCAACTTCTCTCTTGTCACAACACGATGCTAATGCTTTGGTCAGGTTTAGGCACAAAAAAAACACATCGCGGTTTGGCTAAAAATAAATGCATTAGTCACCACGAATGGCTGTAAAACGAATAACGCCACATAACGCCATCCCCGAGGAGTCCCTCCAAAGACGCACTGTTGTGACTCAAACTGTGAATGTGACCCGCCATGTTGGCTACAAATGTCAACGTTGGACGTGTCTGTGGTTTGCAGAAACGTTAACTGATAACAGTATTTCCTGGTGTGCTTCATCATAAAACAAACGCAGGCCTTTTATTTACCTCAAGTTAAACTGAAGAGCGCTGTCACAACTTCTGTACTGCAGATGTATCAGCATGAATTTAAGAGACTCTGAAGGTTTCTTTACTTTGTGGCACAATGGACACGAAGTGGGAATGCGTCGCCCTGCTTGCATGCAGTGATATGCTGTTTATTTCTCTCTGTTTTTCCGCCACAGAAAACTGATTTTTTCCCAGAGGGGATCATTAAGTTTATCTCATCTTATGAAGTCGAGCATGTGGTTTAGCTTGTGATCGTAGCGCATCTGCTAGCTCAATAGTTCTGGAGCCGGAGGCCAGGACACCAGATTTAAGTCAACAAAATTGGAGGAATTCACAAAATTATTTTTTTTTGCGGGGGGGGGGAGAGAGAGACATATTACATAATTCAAAGTGTTACCACAGGCAGAGTCTGTAATGAGAGGTCAAGAGAAGGAACTGCCTCTGTTAAAGAGGTCACAAGCTGCTGCAGCCGACAGCCACATGCTAAATGACACAAATCCTCGACTGTCTGTTTGTGCAGATTGGGGCGCATCGGTGTCAGCTTAGGGAATAAGAAGGGCAGGAAGTATCGGTCGACAACAGCACGCATGGAGAATCAGAGCCTGAGGTAGTCGCCCATCACAAGACTTTCCAGCAGCTTGCCTCATAAACATTGTGTGAAAGAACATCCTTCACTCTTTGTAATCTTTCTCCCACATCCCGGTCGCCATCCTCCCGACCTCCACTTCTCAATAACCCACATACGGAGTGTGGAGGATGGGATTTGCTGGAATTAACTATAGTGGGAAAAAATAAATAAATCACAAAAGTAAAAGCCAAAATAAGAAGTGTAGGATCACATGCGACGCAGGATTGAATTACACCTTCGCGATGCGTTTGTGTTTCTGTTCATCTGCTCCCACAGCGCTCTGTGCTTTGTGGTATCTGTCTCTATAGTGTCATGGTAACATGTGAGTGCTCACATTGATTTCACACACTGCAGTGTTTCAGGCTCAGTGAGTTTATCCCCAAAAACAACAGAAAACACCAACGGTTCGCCCAGAAAGCTTTGATTCGTTTTTTTTTTGTGTGGTTGCACAATGGAACTGAGCTCTTGTCTTTGTTGTGGCAATAATTTCCCTCCCCTGTAGTCTCTTTTTTCCTTTCTGCATTCCATGTCATCATCTGACCTGATGTGGAAACTATGCACTGAAGTCTTTCTTTCCCCATTCTTCTCTCCGAGGGGCACGCAACACAGGAGAAGCTCTTTATGGGTTTTATCAAATGTGTTTATCAGAGAATGACTGAGAAGCCTCATAAATTGTTCTAATGGAAATATTACTGTTTACGGGATGTGTGGGAATAAGAACAATGTCTCTGGGAAACAAGGACACATTTCACCCTGTGTTATTTTATTTTCCTCTCTTGTGCTGCATGGAAATTCAGTTTGATTACATGCTGCTGTATCTCTCAGCATTACACAACACTTGAAAGAGAATTTTTGATTTTGTTAAATATTAATCTTGCATACATTAGCACACTCTCATGCTTTACAGTCTTTACTGTTACAAATTCTAATCAAAACACATTCGATAAGATTATATAACTGAGAAACGACATGACTGTGAATGCTCATTTTGGTACCTTGTAGAAAAGTGAGTTTTTGTGTTCATCAGGTCCACAGTGGCTGCTCATACAGGGATTTACATCATGTGTGACTTTTTCTACCGCTCAGCTTAAGGTAGTAAATTTAGGTCTGAAGCAGAAACTCGTCTGAAGTTCTCTTAAGGGTCTGAAGAAGTGTAAAAAAAAAAAAAGAAAAGAAAAAAAAGGCTGTCTTGATACATTCGGCAATCCCTCGCTCCCCTCTGATCCTGAGCTGTAATGACACAGACTTGGTTAGAGCCGTTTTATATCCCGTCATTCTCATCAACATTCCAGAGTTTCACTCAATTGATTTTCTACCACAGGTGCCAATAATCAGCCAGTCTGTTTTTCTTCCAGAACTGAGGCGATGACATTCACCGTCCTTTTGGCTTGGAGAACACAGATGTCTGGCTCACTCTTCCTTCTCCACCTCGGATGTTTGTCTAGCCCATCTGTATCAGCGTGTGGATTAATTCCTGCTTGTTATCGGGCCTCGATGTAGTACGGCAGTCCTGGATGGCATGGGTAATCAGGTTGGAAGGCAGAGCTTTCTTGCATTCCCGTCCTCTGCTGCCATCCTCGCATCCCAAAACTGATAGCGGGGCAGACACATCGGAGGGGATTACGCTAATGTGATGGCAGAGCCACCTACCAGGGGCCCCCACGGGGTAATTTCAAGAGACAGGCCTTGGCATCCAAGGAATAACTTGTCAAGACCTGGTTGCAGGCTAATATTGAGGATATTAATCCTTAATGTAATGGCCCTGACTAGATTTTACTCTTGTCTCTGTGTGCAGCTTTAAGCACAGTCATAAGTCTCTTTAATCACTGACATAAAGCAGTCCCTCAAGGATTTTCCAGTTTTACAGTAATTATTGCATACCAAAAAATGCTTGTTTTCGCTGTGAGAAATTGCCGAGCTATTTGCATATGTTCGTTGTTCATTTGCAGCGATTTTTATGAGCTGCTGGGAGAGGAGCGCTTTGTTTGTTGCAGTAAAAAAAAAAAAAAAAAGCGATGAAGTGTTTAAAATCACAATCCGTGTCATTGCACAAAGGGACGTGAGAGGTAAAACTGCTGGGACAGGTCAGAGCCGCCCTCCCCGTCAGTATCTGCTGGAAACGGCTGATAAGGTGGAAAAAATAATCAGAGAGGTGAGGTCACGTGCGTCGGTCTGCTGGAGAGCAGCAGCTCATTGTCTTTCTGATCATTTTAAAGCACAGAATGAGAATCCACACAAAACCCGTGTTTAAATTCACCTTGCTTGATGTCTGGATGTAGCAAAGACCCAAAAAAAACCACACATCCCGTTGCATTTTTCTTCCTCGCTAATGAGAAGGTGTTTAAAATATGTACACCCAGTTAGCCGAGGTCTCGCGAAAACACTGCAGACCTTCCTCGAGGAGCTGAGCGAACACCTTGACGCCGAGAGTTTGTCCTTGCTGCAGTTTTCTCCCTCACAAGCTGGGTCTTGTCAGCCTCCAGCCATGTTTTATGATGTTTTTCTGAACCCCTGGTGATCAGTGAAGTTTCTGCGATGCTTCATTGCTGACAGACGTTCTTTCCCTTTTTCTCAGGTCTGCTCATAGGATCTGGCTGTGCACTCTATCCGCTGGGATGGGACAGTGAGGAAGTACAGCAGACCTGCAATAACAGCTCAGACCAGTTTCAACTAGGTGAGACGTCCACCAGGCAGATCCAACATGCACACGCACCCACAGTCGGAATTAAAGGCTAATGTTTAACCTCAACTCTGTAAATGTGCCTTGTGTTTGCTGAATGTTCTGCTCTCAGGACAGATACATCTACAAAGAGGCTGAAAACTGAGAGTAGACTTTTTATGCCCGGCCCTTGACATTCTGCCTTTTTTAGAAACCAAGACGACACAACTCTTTGGCACTGTCACATACCGAAGCGACACGGTCCCACGGTATTTAAAATGTATGATAAAAAGTCAACAGAATCTCCAGTAGCTGTCGATTTCAGAAGTGTTTTATGGCTATAAATATGTGCTGAGAATAAGCAGCAGCCCCGATCTGCGCTCAGTATTCAGCTGGCATCCTCAGGACTATCTCACAGACAGTAATGTGGTACTGTATCAGACACTAGGCAGGTGGAGGAGCTCTTCATACTGCAGCTGCTCTGTTATTTGATGTGAATCAAACAGAGTTTGATTTATTACTTAATGTACCCAAATACATTAATTTGCTGTGATCGTAATATTTTTAATTAAATGTCAAAGGTACATTTTTTGGTAAAGCTGTGTACACTGAGATTGGCTCTCAGTTTCAATTTCCATCAGTTCCAGAGTTTCTGCCACTTTTCATTTTCTTTTAGAAAAGATGTTATTTTTTTGTATTTCCTTCCTCTCACATGAAGACATGCAGAGCTTTTGTATGTTCAATGAACTGGATTACAATCAGATCTTTGAGCAAAAGTAGCAACACCAGTGTTGAAATACTGTCACGTGTAAAAGTCTGACATTCGAAATCTTCCTTAAGTAAAAGTACACAGGTGTCAGCATCAAACTAGGTTCAAAGTACCAAAAGTAAAAGTACTCTTGTTACGATATGATGCGATAAAACTTTAGTTCAGTGTTGACCGCAATTCATTTAGCATCCTCAGACGGCTCCACTCAAAAAGTTCCCACACAGATTCGACCTACGGTTACACATATTGCTCACATTCAGAAAAGCACATCAAACAGTCATGACCACGAAAGGAGTGTGCTACGGGAAGACCAATGATCCTCACACAAATTCGAGTCGATTATATAATTTTAGTTTTAAGTTGCACAGACGGGCTGCTGAGCCGGGCTGTGCTGCAGCACACACTCCAACACTCTGAATCACTGATTTGAAAAACAGAGAGATAATCTGGCTATCTGCTCCAAAAAGATCTGAGTCTGCAGAGAAAGTAAATGTGCTGCTGCATCTTTCTTTTTTCTTTTTTTTTTTTACAAATAAACTCGCACTCCCAGGTGTTTGTATAAAGATACTTCAATTTCATTTCAAGATTGTGAATTGTCACTGGAGGCAACTGACAATCAAAAAACAGAAAACGAGCACTTTAGTCCCAATATTTAATTAGCCAGTCAACATTATACACTGGTCATCACTTTAATGACGCTGCTGGCTAAGGTGGGACTAATTGCTTAATATACTGCTGGGTAGCTCATGAATTTGGCCCTCGTGGGGACTAATAATGTTTTATTTTAAACTGTAATAATACATGATATTTCATTTGTTGATTGTATTTAATATTCGTAAAACACATCTACAAAGTAAGCAATTATTTTAGTCTTCTATAAAATGGAATACAAATAACTCAAAACTGCAGAACTGGAGTAAAATGTATTTAGTCACTTTCCATCACTGATTACTATGATATCTGTTACCTATGGAGCGAAAAGGTATGTCTTATTACAAAACAACTAGTTCAAGCAAGAGTCCCCTGGAGAGCTCGACTTTCATTACACCTCATGATTCAACCGTATTGGATGAAATAAACAACATAATGACATTTTTCCTTTCCTCATGACTTCACCAGTGCAACATCTAAAAAAAACAATGAAAGCATCCCGAGGGAGGACCTCGGCAGAATGCAAAGCAGTCATTAAAATCTGCCTCGTTCATCCTCAGATTTCCTGTCAGTCTCTCTAATTATGAGATGTGTTGCATGAAAGTTGACGTTTTAAACAGAAAACTCATTCAGTATTCAGACTTGTCAGTGAATGTCATTGAAATCTGCCACATTGATTTTGATGGTGGCGCTATAAGATGGGTCCACCAAAAACATTGGATTCATCTACCGCAGAACGTGAAGATCCAAAACCCATTTACAGGAAAATCCAGTCATCAGGGACCCGACAGCGGCACCACAGCGCCACTAAAAATGATTATTTATCACATTTCATGATGATCGGGTCTGTAGTTGTAGAGATATATGACTCTGGACAGATGGAGGATCAAACTCACCAACATCACATCACCAACAATGCAAAGATAATAACGTTCCATCTGTTTTTATTAATGTAAGAAAAACAAGCTGATGAATTGGAACCATGCTAAATATACTGACATCAAAGAACAACAAGATTTCTTTCCAAAAAAAAGGTCCTAACACTGTGTTTTAATAGATTTTCAGTCATGTGAATTATGATCAGCTTACTGCTACCACTGTGTCAGCAGATAGACTCCTCTGGCAGCTTTAAATCTACAGCGTGACCACATAAATTACACTCATATAATTCTGACGGATTTAAATTCCTAAACATATCATCTTAATTACAGACATTTCCAAGCATGTCATCAGAAGTAATTAAGTACAAGATAAGTTCTAATGTTGTGATGTTTCCGTCAGAGAGAACAGGCTGGTAGCACACATGAATTACTGTTAGCAAGTGCGTTTGCATCAGTGTGCCGTTCGTTGCCTCTGGCGTTTTACGACGACTGCACCGTGGTTATTTCAGTTTTCACGTCCTTCTCGGTGTCAGAAACGCTGTGATGTTTTCCCGTGAGAACAGTGGATTTCCCACAAAAAAGATGCCACAACAAGTGCTTTGAATTTCACCAACACCGACTAATTCATTAGTCATGAAGAGAGCAGTCAGTGCTTTAGCTATTCAAAGATAGTCCTGCAGCCGGATGTAGCTGCAGGACACATTAATTGCATGCACGTTCACTGTAAGCGAGTTGGTAAAATTATCATACGAAAGTCTATAGAATTAATGACTGGAAACTCCGACGCAGAGGTTTGACCTAACATGCTTTTCAAATGGAATATTACATTTGCACACACACTGTTTATGTGCACACAAGCCCGACTACTCGAACCTAATTAATCCAGAAAAAAAAAAAACAAAAGCCTTCAGTCTTTCTAACCCGAAGCAATATTCTGCTGTTTTCTCCCAAATAGACTTTCTTAATCACATTTTTGCTAAACTCTAAACACTCAGGTGAAAAAATGGAGCAGCACAGATAACAGGGAGGGAGAGAGGGAGGATGGAGAGCAAGGTGATGGAGTATTCCTAATGAAATCTTTGCGACTAAGGTTCAATCTTACCGTATCAGCTGCTAGTTTCCAGTCTGGCTCCCGGAAGCTGGGTTGTGAATTTAACCCAATTTGAGCTCATTGGATAGACAAATATGCACAGGCCAAAATCACAGGGCAGCCATTTTCTTCTGACATCATGCTCATTGGTGGGAAGCTCTAATGCCGTACTGCTTTGTTCCAGGATGCAAGTACTATAAACGTAAAGTATCTGACAAATCGTTATCATTTTACTGCTTCCTGACTGAAAAGGGGAAAAAAAACAATTGATTGTGACAACCCAGAGGGACATCGAGTCATATTCAAGAAGAAACTGCAATTTTGATCAGCCATTAGCTAGGAAGTGGTTGAGTACTTTCGTTAGTAGCTGTTTGACCGAGAGTTGACAGTTTGATACATGCTACGTCACACAATAGGAAATGTGTAAAATAATTCTAAAATTTGCAACAATTTAAGCCTGGGAGTGTAATCGATTATGATCAAACGTCCTTGAGTGAAACGCACTGGATGTAATTAAACAGTAGTTCGTTAGCTAACGGGTCATCAAATGTGTTGTTTTACCTTGAAAGATGGCACCGTGTCCCTCCCAAATGTTCACCGCCCATCATCTTTTCAGTTGCTGGTCAATTGGGAAGCTCTGAAATGAAAATAGTTTGTAAGATTTCCTACATTTATACAACTTGGAACTGGGAACACAGCAGAAGAAAATGGCTGACAAACAAAACTCAAACAAATGTTACAATAAAAAAGTAGAAAACGGACACCATCTCATCAAGTTTTATAGAGTTGAATATGTTGCATAGCCTCACGAAGCCAAACGCGTTATGACGGAGGCGTTGTGAATTTAGCACACCAGTGTTGAAGTGATGCTCTGTAAGAGATACTCATATCGGCACTGTTGCATTTAAAACAATGTTCACGCTTGTCAAAACCGATTCTCGCCACCAACTAAAAACAGTGTTTCAGTTTGCCAGAGATATGTGGAGTTTTGACAGAACGGCTAACCGTCCTCCGTTTTGAGAAATGGATCTGTAGTTTCGGCGACATTTTAAAAAGACAGAAAGCTCATTTGCATTAAGTGCGACTCCGACACAGAGAGAAAATTAGCAGCTGGAAATGAAACTCGGAGATATAAGTCTTCTCAGCTGTGGCTGTTGAATGAGATTTCCAGAGTGTGAAGATGATTTGATATGATCTGTTAATGAGACGCTGCGTCCTCCTCCTCCTCCTCCTCCCACCACAGGCTGGTAATTAGATAACTTTATTCAATCAGATATCCTCCAGAAAATGTGATGTTTATGGTGAGACGGTCTTGATGGTCAACACAACATTTTTCCAAATTTAGAATCAGACGTAGAGCAAATCCTTGCGCAATAATGCACATAATTGGCTCTGAGGATTATAGATGCATCTTAAAGAGGCACTTAATGTCTTCATTTATGATCGCTTTTGGGTTTTTGGCTCAGTTTCAGCATTTTTCATCACAGCGGCTGCTCGTTCCAAAAAGTCTGTGCTGCGAGAGCACATTTGTCACATACCAGACTGTCTGCTTGCAAATGAAGTTAAACAATGTTCAGTTAATTTGTCTCAACATTGCTCACTCCTTTTTTTTTTTTTTCCACAAGAGGGGGAGAAATGTTAGGACCTGTACAAAAATGTCAAGCAGTTCACAGCATTGTTCGCTCTTAACGTTCACATGTTGGTGTTGGGTCACAGAACAGAGGTAGAGAGGAGCGTTCTGATGTTACAGTGCACACAAGTGAACACACGCATTTTGAATGAACTGCAGCCGCCGTAACAATTACGTTATCAGTATGCTGTCACCGTCACAATTCTGATTACATTCCATTCATGCTCACTAATACACAGCACGCACTCGGCTCGAAACATCTACGAATACTAAATGACTTTGCGACATACTGTTATGGCCAGAAACATTGTTCCAGAACCCCGGTTTCTAAATGAATTCATTAGTTGATTCTGCAAGCGTACCAATAAGATCTTGAAATCAAGTTAAGAGCCTTCTTATGACCACAACATGTACACTGGTGGAAACTGTACACCTGGAACATCATTGATTATTCGCTCATGCAACATGGTCTTTTGGAAACCGCTTATAGTGATTTCCTGTACACATGCTGTTTCAAAGTAACCAAGCGACGTGCATACAGAGTTTGTTTCGGGCTTTTTATACAAGAAAGCATATTGAGACTCATTTTAAAACAACAGTAATCCTATTTTTTTTGTTTACTTCCCTGATAATTTGCCTCACAGTGACCTGTCTGCTCCCGGCTATCTTGAGGCTGGTGCTGCCTGCATATTAAAATCCTGGTGGGACAAATAAAGTTAATTTCTCTCAATGTGAAACACTGTCTCCTCAAAGCTCATGACAAACTGCCAAAATCAGGCCAACATGATGCAGCAGCGAGACTTCTCCGGGCTACCTTGTGAAGTGCTCAAACAAACACAAACAGGCTGCTGCTGATGATGGAGAGAGAAAACAAATGCTCACAGGGGAAGAACTGCAGTAAGTGATGCAGTACTGTGCTGTATTATAGTGCATTTGAACTTTACACAGTACAGTAACTTCTTTGTACTGTAACTACCTCTGTTAAGGAGGGGCTGCTGTAGGGTCACGGCCCAAAGACCCCATTGACTATTGGTCCAGGATGTGGATGAAAGGATGAATACAGTGTTTTCCCAGCTTAATTTAAATTATGAGAGATTTTAGTTAATTTCTTTTGGTACTTTCACAAATCATAATACAATGAGATGTTTAATAAATCATAATCAGTGTTGTGGATATAATGACTTAGTGAGTAAAGACAAGTCTCATTTAATTCAGAGAGTTACATCCCTCTACTGCAATGCAGCCTTTAAAACCCAGAAGAGACACATATTCCATATAACGATATCCAGAATCAAATAAAGTAAGAAAACTATCGCAGTCACAGAAGACTTAACAGACTTCAGAAAAAAGTATAAAGCCTCGTCAGAACTAAAATGTCTCTAACCTCTGAGACATTCACATAACAGAAACAGGACTTGAGACAGTTTTACAGCCTCCCGCTGTGTATTTAATCTCATTCTCAAAGCGACGTGAGAGTTATCAGCAGTTTTTGGTAAAAGGTCGGTGTAAATGTTGAGCAAACATTGGAGCACTCTTTTAACACTTAGACATTCTGATTCATCCGGAATGGAATCAGCTGTTCCCTGGCCAAAAGCTTATCTGCCCAAATTTCACTGAAGTCTGCTCATGGGTTTTTGGAGATATCCTGCTGCCAGATAAAATAAAAGGGTGAGGAGATATCCGTCTGAATCCTCTGCTCTCCTCTGCAGGTTCCTGCCAGATCGGCTGGGCGTATTACTGCACAGGAGCGGGGGCAGCGGGCGCCATGCTGCTGTGCACCTGGCTGTCCTGTTTCGCCGGGAAGAAGCAGAAACAGTATCCGTACTGACTAAGGAGATCATCAGAGGGACGGCGACGGGCAGACGGAGGCCTCCGGCTGTACGGCCACAGGGAGAGGACTCAGAATCTGTGGACTGACACCAGTACAGCACGTCAGGCGCCAAAGACAGCGAGTCACTCTGGTGCATCATGGGACACTACTCATCTGACAACTGCAGGGACTGTTTCATTATGCAGCACACACACATGGCTTTGAAAACTGGTTCTTCTCTTAAAAGCTGTTCTTAAATGAAAAATGTATGGACCAATCCTATTTGTAAAGTTGTTACCTAACGTTTCCTTTTTAAACGGAAAGAGTACTCTCTTCTTTTTTTTGTTCCCTTGTTGTCTTCCTCCTCTTCAGTCATCGATGTTTCTGTGATAGTGTGCCCTGTGATGAAGACAAAAGTAATATTGCTTCATTGTTACGTGAAGTGTTTTTCTCCTCTTTATGTCTCATCTTTGCCTTAAACACAAACTGAAAATGCAATAATCCCTATAACGTAAAGCAATCCAACACTGGCTGCCTGCTTCCTCGACTCAGCCTGTTCAGATCCCCCCCCCAAAAAATCTATAAGCATAGTTTATTTAACACATTCATAAGATATACATTGTGTATGATAATGCATTTTATCATATTAGCACATGTTTTGTATTCACTCTTTGAATTATTCTTTGTCATTATTTTCGTTTTTGTAAATAAATGTTTATTGAAATTCTGGAGTTACAGTGTTATTTCAGTCACAGAATACGCCCCGAGGTAAACTGAACGGGCCCTGCGCTCACATTCCTCAAAAGTCTTTCCCATGACCTCCTGATCTCTGGTGCTCACTACATGTGAGAGTCCTTTTTTTTTTTTTTTTTTTTTTTTTTTTTACCCCAATCGATAAAGAGGATACGGACAGGCAGTGCTGTGAAATTTGGCTTCCCCCCCTGTTATTGATGAGGTAAATCCCGTGACCCGGAGTCAGATTATTTTCCTTTTGATCAGGTTACTCAACTTCAAAAGCTCCTGAGTCCTCCAGACAAAGCTCGAGATGCAATCATACCCTGAGACACCGAGTCGCTGTGCATCCATCAGCTTAATGTCAAGGGGTATCTCAGAGTTCCCCAACGTGCCTTCAGAGTGAGACTAACAACAATGCTAACCTTTTCCTAGCAATTACCACGGCTGCATGTGTGCCGTCAAAGGTGCGAGCTGTACCGAGCGTTCCTATTTTTAGTCATTTTCTTCTCGCTTTTCCCTCCTTTGATTAACAAACAACACTTCAGAGATCCATCCGAGCCCAAGTGTACAAAGTCAGCTCATTTACAATGCAGCTGTGCTCGATGTATTTGGCCCTCATTAGCATGCCCATTTTCTCACAATGCTCAGTATCCCCCCAGATAATGGCAACCCCCTCTCCTCCCCCGCCTCCTCCTCCTCACTTGAGAAATCTTTCTCTCAGTACTTGCTCTGTTTAATATGTTACCACGGCTCCTCTGCATTCTGCTCTCTCTGATCTGCTGTACTGATTGATATCACCACCGATTGTTACAGAGCATCAACCAGATGCCTCATCAGCAGAGGCTGACACATTGGGGTCAAGTCGGAGCATTCCATCCTTTTTTTTATATCAGTCTCGTACCTCAGACTGACAGAGTGTACCATGCAATCTGATGTCTTGTTACTCGTGGGCGGTTCATTGTCTCTATACATGTGTGGTAACTTCGAAATACAGTTGCTCTCATCAACGGTTGAGTATAAAAGGATATTACAACTGTTCGAACTGATATGGATCATCTCTCAATACTGCGAGCACCACACACACACTTCCATTATATTGGGGTAGATGCCGCAGTCTCTCACAGGTAGTTCAAAGCCTGTCAAAATAAAAATGAAACTTTTATGCAGTTGGATCGGAACAGAAGAGAGAGAAAGTTTGTTTTGTTTGTTTGTTTGTCATTTGAGTGAACTGAACCTGTTAGTGCCCCATTCAAAAGTACAGGGAAGGAGCTCTTGACACATTGTGGGTGGAGTATACAAGTGGAAACCTCTGGGACTGAAAAGTGAAGCCAACGCGCAGGTGGCAAAAACTGCAGTTCCTCGAATGGCTACTTGAGGCTGGATCCAAAGAGCCCGATCTTTACAGTCTGACCTTTACAGCAAAAATAGACATGTTTACAGCATGGTACAAAAAGCAGTTTTGGTCCCTAAAGCTCATTTCCTTGCTTGTGACAACAGTATGGGTGGACGTGCTCACACAACTCACTCATTTAAATAATATTAAGGCTTAAAGTTATGTATAATTAAGAGTGTTGGGCGCTTTGAGTGAGAGCCAGCTGTGAGCAGTCTAGCTATGTCACTGTCAGCAATCACCACACTCCATCTCTTTGACGATTTTTAGATTAGTTGCCAAAATGATGAAGCCCGGAGCTAAACTCGACAGTGCATATTCAGTCGACCGCATAACCAGGAAGTAAACAGGAAGCTCGAAAACTTTTTTTGTGTATGTGCCAGGTGAGCAGTTCTCATTAGGCTGAATAAGCGACAACTTCATCAAATATCTTGTTTTATATCAACCTGAGCTTACAAGTGGCTCTTCACACACCTGTGGGTGACATCACAGAGATTGAGTCCATGTTTCATACAGTCGCTCTATAGTATAGAGTATAACTTTAACGGTAGGAGACAACATGACAAACGATCTGTTATAAGATGGATGTCCTCTTTTGGCCATGGTGATTAAAATGTATTTTACATTATATTAGCTTTTCAGATCTTCTACATTGTATCATTTACAGGCTCACTCAAACTCATTAGTAAGTGTTCTTGATCTAAAAAGTAACCTACATAAAAATGTTCTTTTTTTTATTTCCTACTTAATGAATTTTACCATGAACGAAAAACGGCATGAAAGGAAAACATAAGGAGAAATTAACAAACACACTCACACCACTGAGTGACTGCCACTGAAGTAACAGGCAACACAATCCTGTGACATCATTTGAGAACACCTTAATTATGCATTGTCTTTTTTTTTTTTTTTTTTATATTGTTGGAGTGGGGACTGTTGAAGGAGAAAGCACTGAATCGCCTTCAGAGAGTTCAACCTTGGCAGCCTCTGAGATACTTCAATTAATTCTTTCTAATTAATTTTTTTCTCCGACAGTACTCTGGCGAGATAATTACTGCCCTTAAGAGCAACTCGTCTTAAAAAAGGTTTTGTGCTACTATAACACCAATCTCCATAAAGATATTGCATAATTGATATTCCTGCAGGATAGCGAGATAATGAGACTGTAATCATATAGAGCCCGTATAGTGAAATAGTGGTTTGTTATCCTCATCACCCCCTTTGCAGCCACCTGTATATGGACTATAGGTGAATGGAATAAATAATATGAATGTTAAAGGAATCAAGTATCTGCAGCGCATGGAGACAGTCGAAGGAGTTTCACAGTACCTACAATGCAAAGAATCCGCGTGCTCGGAAAGCGGAGTGGTTTAGGCAAAAATCTTTGAAGCCACTCAATCTTATTGATTTTAACTAAACTCCCATCCACATACACGTTATTTTCTTTTCTTCCGCCTGTGCTTTATGGGTCCCTGCTGTACTTACGGGAGCTTCTAATTAGCTATATATGCCTGCTTTTAGGGATCTGACAATTATCGTGTTTATACGGACAGAAAGTGAAGGGAGTTCATGACAACATACATAAACTGCATCTGCAAAGAGGATGAGCGGCTGCTCCTCAGAGTGCACACGGATTACAACTCAAGGTTCACTGGTTCACCAACGGGGATACAGAGCTCTGCAGTTAGCAGGGCTTCTAAATTAGCAGTATGTTTGAAACTCGGAAAGGTATAATCCCCACACTGGACGGACAGGATTGACTAAGAAGAAAAACCGAGTCTCCTCAATATTAATAGTTCCCCCTGCTTACTTTTTAAAGGCCACGTGCACCCGCAATTCTGGCTCGTTCCGCCTCTGCTCAAGTTCAAAGCACGTGGAGGTATGCCAGGAATTACATGAGGTCACTGGACTCTAGAATAAGTCCTTCTCACAGGAGACAATTTGGTTTCAAAGGTTGTAGTAATAGCATTGACAGTGGTTCAGTTCTAATCAAGTGTCCCAGTTTGTAATGACCCATGGCAGTGTGCATTTATACAAACCAAGGATGTGTTGACACTTCACAAATATTAGTTTTACGTTTTGACAAAAAGATGAGCTTATGCTCTGGTTAGGTTCGGCCTCAAAAACCACTTTGTTAGGGTTGCGGACGAGATCATGTCTCGGGTGATCAGATCCTGCTGTTGCAAACATGACTGGAAACTGTTTCGATGTCTCATCAAAAATATGCCGTTTTGTTGCCACAAACGTGACTGGAAACCGTCCCGGTGCGCGTTAAAAATATCCACTGGTTTCGTTGAAAACCACATCTCCAAAAGTAGTTTGTCTCTTGGCAGCTGACACACCGCCGGCATCTCATCCACCTCCAGACATCAAAGTTGGCTCATGTATGTGTAATGTGACACACACAGTAGACATGTTTTTATGATTTAAATGACAGGTATAGATTACTACGCATCAATGAGTGGCAGAAACATGAAATGCCAACAATTTATTCTGAGCTGACATTTCCTGTTTTGACTTGTCAAAATCAAAATGTCTTCCATGAAAAAGGCCCATGATAGACATTTAATTTGTCCCAACATGTTCTAACAGGAGAGTTATAGAGAAGTCAATCAAGCATTGTCTGTACATACTTACACATTCCTGAGAAGAGGTCTAATTCAACCAGAATAATTAAAATCACCTGTGTGTGTTTAACACGGCCTGAATGAGTCAAATGAGGACATATTTAGGGATGTAGCCTGAAGCAATCAGCCACCAGCCCGCAGGGTGATTTTTTTTCTGTTTTATTCATCTATTTATTTAAATCGGGCACAAAATCTCTACTTCTGTGTTGGGCATATTATTAACTTTGAAAGGCAAATTCGACCTTCCTTCTCTGACATCAGTAATGAAGTAAACTTGAAGAGCTATGTGTCTGGACTACTTCATCAATGACACATTTTCCACGAACGAGAAGTAATAAGCGTCCAAATCCCGAATGGCATCCTCGTTTCCTCACTCCTCCTCTTTACCACTTAGTTCAATCATCTCCTCAGAGTTATTTACTGGTAAGAGAAGAGCGGCTCCGAGGGATGGGAAGAAAGAATCAGGAGTGAAAAGCTCTGCCATCCTCCCACAGATGCATTCCTTGTGTGCAGTTAGCATCAATGAAAAGGATGCAGGCTGGCATCGCCTTTCAAGCCACTCCAGTTAAAGTTCAAACTCATGGAGTATTATATCCCTGTCTGGGTGATGCCAGGCTACAGCAACTTTGTAGTTTTCTAAAGACCAAAAGTACCAACTCACAAATTTCCAGAAGGACTGAAACTGCACCTCTAGGCACAGTCTGAAAGAAAAAAAAAATGTTGAGCTCCTCAAAGGTTGCAGAGATGGCGCAGTCTCCTCAGTCTGAAATGAGTCCCTGAAATGAGTTCTGTTGCTGTATTTAAAGTAAAAAAAAAATCCATCTTCAACACCTTCTCCTTGCTCAGGAAACATAAGCCCCTATAGAGACTGAACGTATGAGACAACCAACAGATTGCACATATTTCACAGCCCTATGGAAGACGACTGTACTGTGAGATATATGCAGAGAAGATGCAAGAGCAGCACTCTCTGAGCTCCTATCTACGAAAATGTCACAACACTGAGGTGCTGTTCAGTGTAATCAACTCTGCTATCATCCCTCTGTGGAATAGAAGCCGCCCTGGAGAAACCTGCTGATTCTTTTATCCTTCACTAAAAGTTCAGGGGCGATGGATGCCAAACCCGCTGCTGTTTTCGTTGCCGTTTTCAACTGTTTGGACCCTGTTTTACTGTCACGGTTTAAAGAGGTGTTAGTCATATGAAGTGCATCACCTGTCCCCAAAAGGTTGCCCCAGCTGAGCTCTTCCAGGAGGTCTTTGATAAAGTTAATCCCAGCGTCTTATCAGTCGTAAACAGCTCTCTGGCCACTAGTATTTTTCCAGTTTCAAGCAAACAGTCGTTCAGCTCCGTTTTTTGGAGAATCCAGCCTTGATCCTTTAATCCCCAGTAACTACAGACCTGACTTTAAACTGCTGTTTTTGTCACGTTAGTTTGAGCCAACTGACATTGATACTGAGAAACTCTGTGTTTTAGACACCAATTAAACTAAGACAGCCCATCACAAAGTGAGTGACAGTCTTTATCTGGCTGCAGATAAACATCACTCCAAGACTTTTCCCTCAAATGATAATAATTAGAAAAGGTGCGATTCTTAACAACTGGCCACCTGTCAAATTCATACTCCAAACAAACAGGGGGCTGCGTTTCACTGGAGGGACCACTAACTGCTGCTAACTGTAGCTTTGTGATCCATGCAGCTAGTGGTTCTATTAGCTGAGTCTGCCTGGAATAGTAGCTTGGAGCACCAGGGGGGTGTTTCTGTGTGTTTGTTGCGTTTTCAGGCTTGGAAGACGAGGAGGGACGAGGCCAGGCGAGAGGGCAACGGCACTAGATGCAAAACATATAGGATTGTGTTCATGAGGAAAATGGCTCAAATGTGAAATGTTACAGAGACTGCTCATGACAAACTCACAAGGAATTGTCGCTAACTCTGCAAACAAGCGCGTCTCTGCACTCTACAGTGGAAAACACAGCTAGTGTTAACAAGCTGGTGACAATCAACCACTTAAAGAGCGAGATATAGAAAAAATCCAAGGCCAGGCTTTTTGTACTGTTAGACATTGTTACTACTCCGCTTGATTTTTACATCCATTATCAATGTTTTTAAGAATTTCACCAACTGAGGAAAGTCTTTTTAAAACTTTTTGCCAGAAGAGTGTTTTGGATCTTTCTGTTTGTTTTAACATCTGAACATTCCAGACTGTCTTGTATTAACTTCTCAATGTTCTGTGTCACCAGGGCCTTGATTTTCTAAGGTAACGTCCTCTGGTTCTTTTTGTGTTACGGTGGCATTTCCCCTCTGTATTTCTGTGGTTCACTGAGGCTTGTGTGGAATCTTGGAATAGCCACCACAGGACTGCACCACATACAAAACATGTGGTAATTTACCACTGGACCCGTGGTGCAATCCTGTGGTCAGTGTCCCAAAATACCGTACGTGGCTCTGAGTACTGGAATAGAAGGTAGAAATTATCAGACGAAGACAGTATTTTAGGATTTATGACAAACAGGGTACCAGTGTTTTTGTTTTTTTATCACTGTGATTTTTTTTTTTATAAGGGATGAGCTCAAATAACTGGGAAGGTACAGTCGTCAAATGACCACAAACATGACTGTAATGGGGTGTTTCCAATTCCATCTTTATAAGGTTATGTCAGGTTGTGTATCCATGCACTTGTTTTTGTGTTCTTCTGCCTTCTAGTGGACACATTTGATTACTGCAACTTTAAGGTACTTCTCACTTGAGAATGATAAAAATGATTTTTTTTTATTATCTTCTAAATCATAGACAGTCCTTCATAGTTTCATATAATCTTGTTAGGACTTTCTTTACACACTGTCAAAAGCTGACATTGTGTGTGAAGATCCTGATTCTTGGTTTTGTTGGGGATTTCTTCAAATTTTGCGTATTCTTCCAATTACATTTTAAATACTAAGCTTTTACAGAGGCAACTCAAATGGCGTTCTACCTGATTGCTCAAATAATCAGAGGCTTTCTTTCTCGAACAGCCGTCCAACATCAAGCTACACACATTTTAAGACTTTGGTGCATTCCAATAGGGATTGAAGCTGCCTGACCAGCACGTTGTTAGGTAACTGATAATCATATTGTTGGGTGTTTTTTCACTTGCTGCAGGTCTGATAATGTGCTGTCGAGCTTTCTTAAACTGTAGAAGCTCTAACCCACTGACATCCACGTTTGTGATGCATGTAAGTCTGGCAGGTTTTGCTCTGTTGTCTCTAAAAGAGGAGTAAAGGGAGCCTGATCCATCTCCAAAGCCTGTGAAGGATAAACAGATAAATAGCACTGAGGACAATGAACTGAAAGGGAGAGCCAAGGTGGCTGTGTCCAAGATAATTATCTGGGGATCAACATATGCTCTCAGGTTAAGAACGGTGATAAAACCTCTTTTATATGCTGCACAAACGGGCCCTAAAGTTTAGATAAACTTCCCACAAAGTGACCTTCACCGTCCACAAAGCAGCTTCACTGACACAACACAACAGAGCACAGTTGTGTTTCTTTGATGGCCGTGTTTAATAGCCTGATAATCAGACTGAAGTACCGTTTCATTTCACTTCATTTATTCATTCAGTGTGAGCAGTTTTAAGATGTGGGCAGGATGTCAGGCTCCGTCTTTAACTTTACCTCTGTGAGCTGCATTAATATATCAGAGGTAGAACTCTGATTCTGATCATCATAACTTTCTGTTTTTATTATTTGATTTCTCACAAGGTATTTATTTAAAGAGATAACTTGGCCATCTTCATTTGTCTTTTACACTAAAACGTCTCATCTGGGCAATAAGATGTTAAAGCAACAAGATATTGCAACAGTATCTCATAGACTTTTTTTTATGTTTGATCATTAAATATTATATCTTTCCCTGCTTTTAATGGGTCTCCTTTAGATATTTGCCTTCCCAGGCAGTGGACTTCCAGCCGATCCCATGACAGACCATTTGATGTCTTTTAATATAACGTTAGCTTCTATTACAAATTATATCCACAGGAATTCAAGATGTTTTATGCGAATTAAGAAATATTACGGTTAAACTTAGACATAAAGTATAAATGGAGCTTCGAAATAACAGGTTTCATGGCACGAGAAACTCTGAAAACATTTTTGACATCACAGAAAGTCACTTGTACAGTTTTTTTGGCCCTTGGCCATATTATTTGGTGTCAAACTTCTAACAGCCCCAGGAGTTTGAGAGATATCAAGCAGTGAATGTGAATTAGGCATGCCTCTGTAGTCTCTTTCAAGAACATGAATGAAGTCCTGAATTTATTATGAGGAAGCAAACTTGCGATTTAAGTCATTCGGTCCAAGTCTCAAGCAACTCGCTCTTCAAGTCAACAGGCTGAGTCCTTGGTTCAAAATATGACTATGAATTGGATTTGTTTTATAATTGTAGATATTTAGTGAAATAAATGTCATCAGACAAAAAAAACAAAAGCTAATTTATGTCTTAATTCCTCCTTTATAAAAAATAATCCCTCCCTTTAACTTTTAAACAGTTAAATACTGACAATCAGACTAAAATCAACTAAGATCAAAACATAAAATGAACAGAGACAAGTCATTCGAGTCACCATGTCTCAAATCAAGTTGCAAGTCTAACTTTGAGTCATTTATTTTCTGTTAAGTCATTAAAACAGTGACTCAAGTCGATTCAAGTTTCTTTCACACTAAAAAAGTCTAAAAACCCAGTTTGTATTTGAAGCGGGCCCACATGGGGATTCCAGGCCCCAGTAATGAGAAATGTCTTTTAGTTTGAATTTTTATTACCCCACAGCTGCTTCATGTCAGTCATGTGTCATTTCTGAAGCATCGCAAACTAGATGAGAAGTGTCACAGCATCTGACTGCTGCCATATGTTGTGATTCTGCATTTAAATGCTCTCTCAGCAGCACAAACACCTGCAGCGCTGCTAGATCTTGGAGAAACATTATCTCCATCTCAGTCATGTCACCTAACAAATAAAATATACAAAGACTAGTTTTGATAACAGGCACAGAAAATGTCTTTACTCTCAGTGCATTCAGGTTCTATTTGTAGAACAGGGTTTACTGATTCTCAAATACTGGAAAGGGTCAAATCAAGCTTTACTTCATATTATTGGTTAAGAATTTCTGACTGAAAATATAGATATTTGTCGATGTACTACTACTAATTCTTACCTGATGAAACTCTCCACTTTCTGATTTACTTCTACATAGGTGTTCAATTCTATAATGTGACTTGAGTCCAAACTATGTTTACTTTGACATCGTTTTAGCTCCAAGAAAGGCAGAAAACGTCCACCACATTTCCCCACACAGCTTGTGCAGCAGCATCCTGAAGCTGTATACAAAGTGTGGCCTTATGCCCAATATTTACCTCATTATTGCCTTTATTTCCCTCCTGTGGACGGCTGTTTGCTGTTAGGTACAACCAGAGCACTGCCAGAGAGTAACAAACAGGAGGTAATGAGGCAAATATTAGACATTTGGACCTGCTGTGCAATCATTTGGCAATGGGGCTGTTGGTTTATGTTGCACAAGATGCTTGGGGGATTCTGCTGAACGTTAAAGGACCATGGCAATGTGTTTACAGCTCCTTAACTGCAAACCCCCCCCACCACCAATTTACGTTTGTGCTGGCCGTTTGCAAGTGCATGCTATACATTTTTGGGATGTATTTTTCCTGCTGATCCACTCAGCCAGTCGCCTCCATTACTATCTATTAGTAGGCTCTTGAAAGTTGCTTAAATTGTGTAATCCATCAATGAATGGCCAGTCCGCATTGTTTTTAAGTCAGTATTAACATTGCAGTTTTTGTGCGTAGGCTATTTGGTTTTACAAGTGTGAACGGCATGTTCTCAGATTTTGATTTTTATATGTTATGGATATGCATGTAAACCATCTGATGCACAGAATAGACGTTCAAACAGAGCCATGGTTGTGTTGTCCGTACCGCTTCTGTGAACGTGGGGGCTTTAATCACCTCAGGAGGAAGTCATGCTCTGGTACACACAAATTAAACGATTGCACAAAATTAATTAAATCATTCATTAAATATAATAAGTGCAACAACTGGCTGGAAGACTATTTAAAAGAACATTCTAAAGATCCGACTTTAAAGATGGTTTGCAAATTGTTCAGTTGTGATGTTAGGTATACTTCAGCCTACAATCAGTGAAATGTATTTCTAATTCAGATGGTTTTGGATCTTATAATGGAGGCTTCTGTTGTTGTAGAGGTGTAGGAATCAGTATGTTACATTGAATATGATACTCTTTCAGCTTCACTGATGAGTGAATCATCTGAAATGTTACCTGCAGAGTCTTTCTCTGTGAAGAATGCTGGGACTTGCTTAAAACTTCTATCGCCCGAACAGGGACTTGAACCCTGGACCCTCAGATTAAAAGTCTGATGCTCTACCGACTGAGCTATCCGGGCTCTTGCACCTACTCACATGAGATCTCACCATACTTTTGTCTCTCTCCATAAATATGAACAGAAACACTGTCATCTGCAGACAGTAAGTGCTCCACTACTTTCACATATTAGCAGATTTTACTTTTGTCACCATGACTAACCCGGCAGGTAAAGAAGCAGAACTTTGTCTGAAATGGAGTAGTGTGTCCTGGCTGTGCCTCTGCTTTCAGACATCGTCATTTCTGTAACAACGCTAAAGTAAACTATACTTCAGAACAACTGACAGAGACCTTCAATGTCTTTATGCAACACCTGTGTTAACTGATTCTCGGCAGCAGATCCAGGTGTGCCACACTACGGGTAAGTCTACTTACCAACTTCACCGCCAAGTGAGCGATAGTTCTGTTACAGCATTAACTTTAACTCTTGACCTCCACAATAGCTACTTATTTCTGCATTGAAATTTAAAACTTCCATCGCCCGAACAGGGACTTGAACCCTGGACCCTCAGATTAAAAGTCTGATGCTCTACCGACTGAGCTATCCGGGCTCTGAGAGCAGTGCATCTTGGGAGCAAATACAGCATGCTGGCACCAAAAAGCACAGAAAAAAAACTCTGCACCTTTCTCATCCATTTTAATCAAGAGTTTAAAAGTTAGCATGTTCTCCTTCGTTGGTTTAAAACAGAAAGTCTAAGTATAATTGACTGGTTCAGTACTTAAGATGCTTTTTACCTTGTGAGACTGTTCAGGACTGTTTTGTTCAGGGGTGAAGCTCAGATCCACCATGCCATGGTGAAAGTCCTCAGGTCTCTCAGGGACCCTCAGTATGTTGGCCAAACATCTAGACAAAACACATTCATGTTAAGATCATATTTAATACATTACAAAAACAACCTTTCCTTCGCTGTGATACACATAAAACATGTACAGTAATATCTAACGTTAAGAGAGCATATTTAGGCTTGGATTGAATTAACTGAAACCAAAATAAATGAAGTGAGAGTGGAAAAAAGCATTCAGAGAACAATCTGATACTGGTACAATGATAATAAGCCTGTAAACTATCTTGACTAAAATGCCTTTAGAATTTATTTCTGGTCCCATTTTCTAAATTCTGTTAGTAAGTATTCAGTTTAAAACAATGTTTAGAGATCTAAAGGTTGAGATCTAAAAATCTTCAGTCAAATAAAACTTCACCTCAGCAAGCGTTATTTATAGAGAAGCCTTCAGGGACATACAAATTAATCAAAATCAAAACTTTAAGACATTAAAACAGCATCTGAGAGATGGAAGGAAGAAAAAAGCTAATTCAATTACCTACAGATAAAAAAATTCTTTCAATGAATTTACTTATTTGAAAGCCACAGTTAACTGTTTTGTTTTATTCCCTGATTTATATGAGACAGACAGACAGCTCTACCTCAATAACGTTACTAACTGATTTAAAAGTCTATCTTTTGATACACAGGGAGTGAGTGCAATGACTTAAAACACACACTGACCCAGAAATCACACAGACACACAGAACCTATTATGTGCACACTACAATGAGGCTGCATAATGAGCACATGAACTACTTTAGCTGCTCAAAATGACCTTTTATCTGTCTGCTTGGTGATATTACAATTAGCACTGCGGTATATTTCATATCAGCTGCAGGTAAAACGTTGTAAACCTCTCACTGAGCTGCTGTTAGCTTCATTAATGTGATAAGACATGGAGAGAGGCTAAGCTACTCAGACATTATTAAACAACACATGGACCCTGTTAACTAACTGTGCTGTATTCAGTGCTTTTTCACAGCTCTACACTGGTAGTTTGACCATGTTAACGTCTTACATCAGGTTCATGTCTACATGCTAAGTTAACACTCTCCCTTCACAGACACACAGTTAGCTAACATGTAAACATGTCTGTAAAAACACGACGAAAAAATGACTCAGACGTCTTTAAAAGCTCGTTATACTGTCAATACCTGGTTCATGTGTCGTTACCGGAAACTGAGCCGCTGGTTTCCCGAAACCTGCAGTGCATCTGTGACAACGTTAAAGTCAGCTAGCTAACAGCGATCATAACTAACCATCTAACTCTACAGTAAAGATAGGCAGACAATGTTTGATGCTGTCTTTTAAAAAAATGATAAATTAATCAATGTTTCAAGCCGACTTCAACGGAAGTATTCACTTGTTTTGGCATAGCGTCTCAAATTGAATTTACTGCAGCATTATTCTGGTTATGAACACGGCAGAGAAAAAACTTTCAAAATCCCAATGAGGTTTGGTGCACCGATGTAAACATAACGTTCATAGTGGATTTATTTCGATGTAATACGATGATTATGTCAATTAATTACAAAAGCTTTCATGCCGACTTTACCAAAACTATTCATTTGTTTTGGGATAGCATCCCAAATTGAATTTACTGTGGCATTATTCTGGTTATAAAGACGGCAGAGAAAAAAAACTTAAGAATCCCAATGAGGTTTGGTGCAACGATGTCAACATAGCACCGACAATGCATTTAATTCAATGAGGTTAGAAGATAATGTTTTTTACTTAAACACGTTTCAGTTTAATAGTCTGGAGCTTGGTGTTCAGGGTTAGATCAGAAACAAACCTCACTGATATGAGAGGGAGGCTGGTGCTCTTACTGTGCTTAGCCAGCACATGGAGGTTATAACTAGCTTAAACTCACTGATAATGACATTTGAGACATTAGAGACAAACATTTCACCTGGAGAGAGGCAAATAATAACTGATCTACACACTCCTGAGTCGACCTCCCACACATAAATAAACATACCTTTACTGAGCAGGTAACTGTACAAATAAAGCACATTTACACAGAATAGTTTACACGATGAACCGCAGTCTCTGGATCGTGGGCGGGTCTTATTTTCGCGCGCGAAATGAGCCATACAGAACCTTTATGCGCGCACCACCTGCTGTCGTCACCACATATGTGGGCGGGACTTACTTTATAGGCCAAATGAGTGAGACTGCACCCAGTGACTGTTACCTGGGATAACACCTTAGGAACATCTATTTTCTGCACAAAACCTTTGACTGTAATATGTCAACAAATGAAATCCAAAGTTCAGATTTATGTTCTGTAAATAAGCATATTTTTAATTAGAAATGTTCTCATTTGCATATTTCAACATAATTATATATAATAATAAATTGTTAATAATAATACATCTCAGTTTAACGTAATCAACATGATCATTTTCATGGTAATTGTGTTGTTGTTGTTGTTGTTGTTGTTGTTTTACCTTATTCACCAGCTTTATCTAAAAATGTATAGAATATTGCATTTCAGATCTTTAGAGGTTGTCATCTCAATAATGATTTTTTTTTTTCTCAGTCAAGTCCACTAAAACCAAACATTCTGCTATTTTCTGATATATATACAGGGGTAAAAAGAGAACTCCAAAATTCCTTTTTGTCTTTACAAAGATTTTGTAAATTTTGGTCTTTTCTCAAGTGTAATGGAACAACATGGCAACATAGCTTCTGGTGGTGACTTTTTCTGGACAAGGAATTCTAGCTCGCGATACAAGATGCAAACATTACTGGCTTGCGAAATGTGGTGTAAGATGTCTTCTTACTTGCATATTACATACAGTGTGTGACATGTAATTTAAAATTTCTATCGCCCGAACAGGGACTTGAACCCTGGACCCTCAGATTAAAAGTCTGATGCTCTACCGACTGAGCTATCCGGGCTCTGGGTTCAGCATTTGTGACGTACCACCTTGTATCACGTGGTATCCTTAAACTTTGTTTACTTTGTTCCGTAGAAGTACGAAAAAAACTTGTCAGCAGACCTGTGTCACTGCTCCATTCATGAATCTTACATCATTGACAATATGTCAAGACAAAGGTGGAAAAGGAGCAACACGAACAGAGTCTAGCGTCCAACTCTTCAAAACTGATTAAACACGTGAATACATTTGCAGATTAAATGGTCAAGAAAAAGTCCAATATCCTCCAATATCACACGATTTTACTACAAGTTATTAGAACAGTTTTTAGGACCTTTTAAGTATCATAATGTAGATTTTAGTGAGCTGACTGTGGTCTACTGCCATCTGGCGGCCACAGTGCGCAGCATACGTGTGCCTCCGTCTACGTCATACAATAACAAGGAAGTAGCGGTCAAAGGACAAACGGCACGAGTCCAGCTAGGTGTTCAGGTGAATTACTCGTTTGTTACCACTTTTTTATGGTCTCATTGTGAGCAGTTAAAAATAAAACAAGACAGTCTTCATTTAAAGTGCCGCCTCCACCGCCTCGGTCCAGTAGTAAAGAGATTTCTACGTGTGTTTATCCTCCGATCCATGGAGCGGTACACACTCCACAGAGTCATCGGTGAAGGCTCCTTCGGTCGGGCTTTGCTAGTCCGCTGTAAAAGCAGTCGGGAGGAGTATGTGGTGAAGGAAGTCCAGCTGCCAAAGGTATTTTACAAACATAGATGGTGATGTACTGTGCATGCTGTAGGTTCATCCTCACCTGAGCGGTGGGACAGGTAACTGGATTTAAACCCCACCCACCCCCCAACACCCTCAGCACCCCCAGCACCCCCATCCAGTGCAGCAGGTATACTTGGTAAAATCATTTAAGTAAAAACATGGTGAATAAAACATGAACACATGTAGGATTTCCTACACTGCTGCACATTATATTTGAATTCAGACCGTTGTGTGATGGCCTGGGGTCGGGTATGGAAATGTTATTTGTTCTGTGCTCATAACCCACCAGATTGCTGCCTGCACACAGACGTGGAGGCTGTTTGTTTTGCATTATACAGAATGCATTCACGCCTGTATTTGCATTTTTATAGAATCAGTCCAAATTGGAAAAATCGAGGCGAGAAGCCGTCCTGCTGTCCAGAATGAAGCATCCTAATATTGTGGCCTTCAGGGAGGCTTTCGAAGGTATTCACACACCCAGAACTCCCTTTTAAAACTTATTACAACACGCGGTGGACTCTGGTGACATGCACTCATTATTGTTTGGATTGCAAAATAGGCAATGTGATTGTGTTTGTTCAGCTGATGACCTCCTGTGTATTGTTATGGAGTACTGCAGAGGAGGAGACCTGCTCCAGAGGATCCGCCAGCAGAAGACAGCACAGTTCCCTGTTGATGATGTAAGCCTGGACTATCTGCAGCTACTCTCACATTTAACAATATTTTGATTGATTTGTTCCCCTTTTTAATTTTGGCTCATAAAATCTATTTTTTTGTCCCCAGATCTTGAGGTGGTTTGCTCAGATGTGTGCTGCAGCAAAGCATGTCCATGATAAACGGGTTTTGCACAGAGATTTGAAGTCCAAGGTACAGTATTCTTCAGACGTTAAAGTTTAGAATCAATATACGTGTGTTAATAGATTTTGATTTTATGTCTGAAAACAGTTAAATGTATTATGATATGGAGAGCAGACATGAGCTCATGAGGATCAGACGTTCTTTATGTGCAGGAACAAGAAGCCACTGATTTAGTTCATTGGTCGATGATAGAATCTCGTCCGTGTGGAGTGAAATGAAATGAACGATGATGAGTGCTATAAGATCACAGCATTATCTCCCACTAATGCATCATTTTGCCATGGTTGACTGCTCTTGTTTTTTTTGCTTCACATTAAGTCGTGACTTCTCTCTCATTTCCTCACCCCAGAACATTTTCCTGACAGATAATGGGACAATCAAGCTCGGGGACTTTGGTTCAGCGTGTATTCTGAACAGGTACAGGAAGAGAAAGACGGCGATTTATATTTTTGCCATTATGAAGCTAATGCTCAGTGCTCAATTTGCTGCTGTTGCATTCAACTTTGACCGTATTTTGTGAATGTGCTGCAGCTCAAAGGCCTACGCTCATACATATGTTGGGACACCATACTATGTGGCTCCAGAAATCTGGGACAACGAGCCGTACAACAATAAGAGGTGTGTTTTCATGTATGTTCGACTGGCTCTCTATTTTATATGGTACAAGCTCAGCGTCATGCGGGGAAATCAATTCCCCCAAATATATAAGAACAACAAAAGAGAACATGAAGAAGCTGATATATGAATATGTTAACATGTGTTTAGATATTGTAAATATTTACAGAATGTGCACATGCTGTTTGGATGGGTTGGTGCTGTCTATACATCTATTTTAGTTTGGAGTTAGTTGCGGGGTTTTGGAGATATCAGCTGTAGAGATGTCAGTCTGTCAAGTGTAATGGAACAACATCAGCTTGTGGTGCTCAAAATGCCAAAACATTAGAGAAACTCAACAGTGGTGACTTTCTCTGGACAAGACATTTGTGCTTGTGATGCAGGATGCAATCATTATTGGCCTTCTAAATATCATTTTAGTGAACTTTAATTCCTATGATTTAGCATTCCAGATGGGTGGTACTGTAGGTGATGATACAGTGCGCATAAATATAATGTTTGTACAAAATCAAGAGTGCAGTTTTACGATATTCCAGACACGGCATAGTAAGTACAACATGCAGTGTGTCTATTTTGAATATTGCTTTATATTGCTCTTATATCTCAGACTTGACTTTCTTGACAGACAATAGAACTTTTAATTAAATAAAGTACAGAAAAATAAATCACACGATCTTTGTTATGGTTTTCACGGTTTTCCCCCAGATATCGATTTTACATCAACATCGCACAAAGCTTTTCATTTGTCAGGCTTGATGTGTCGATAAGTGCGCCAACAATGAGGAGTTTACAAAACAGTCTGTGTTCTCTGCTGAGTTCTCAGCTCAGCGGTGATTATGTAACTCCTGTGTGGGTTAACCATTCTTGTGTCTCTCTGACTGTGCCAGTACATGACGAATGTCTGCTGTGAATGAATAACCGTCTGTATGTTTATGTGTTCTGCAGTGATGTGTGGTCTCTGGGCTGCGTTCTCTACGAGCTCTGCACCCTGCGACACCCGGTATATCTCCTCCCTTCACTCTGCATGCACCACGGGTTTGACTTCGGGCCTCTCTCCAAATGTTCTCAATGAATCATTATATAAAATAGCTCAGCTGTCATCTTACAACACCGTGAGATACTGGACCGGTGGAGGCCCTTGTATCTTCAGCTGAGTTCGATTATCCGCTGTGTGTTTTTTGTGGCTCAGATGTTGCGGTGTGGTTTGTTGTTCCACCGCTGCTCACGCCTAATCCTTGTGTCCAGTTCCAGGCGCCCAGCTGGAAGAGCCTGATTCTGAAGGTGTGTCGGGGTGCGTACCCTCCCCTCCCCAATCACCTGCCCTACGAGCTGCAGTATTTGATCAAGCAGATGTTTAAGACAAACCCAAAGGACAGGCCGTCCCTGCGCACCATCCTCACCTCTCACCGGGTGGCCAGACTCCTGCGTAAGCATCTGTCCTCCCAGGTAAAAACACACACACCCTGTTAGGTTTGTTCCCATAATGATAACATTTGCCATATGCATTGAACTCAGTTTAGGTTAGAAACATCCATATGCCTTGTTTTTGATAGATTTATAAAGCTGTGTGTTGCGCCAAATTCCTTTTAAAATCTCAATCATTGTGGAAACAGGTGCACAAGCATCATTTCCACTCTCACACCTGTCCATAAATGGATGTATGTATGCCCTAAAACATCTGTTTGTACATCAACACTTGTGTCCACTCCACTGCTCATGAGACTAGAAAAAACAGGAAGGAGAATCACAGTGCAGTTTGCAAAAGTTAGGTTCTCAAACAGCGCCCATCTATTAATTCATAACATTTACCTCTAAACCCTCCTTTGCGGTAATATCTCAGTCATCAGTGATTCCTGCAATTCAGGATGAAATGAAAATATCATTGGAAGGAAAGTAATGGCTCCAGTGAAAGTATTTGCTTATAAATTGATTGAAATTACATAATCCTTTTTTACAAATATCAGTTTATGTGTGGCAAAAGGTGTACACGTTGTATTGGCCAATACACCAAAGCTCAGGTATCAAGATGAGCGCCGGGAAGGAAAAAAAATGACATTGAAACATCTCTCCCACCTGTGCACTTAAAATGCGCAGCTCGCTGCGGGGGAGCTTCCTGCCCGGTGACGGTCTCTCAAACAGTTGAACCTGAAGTGAGTTTGTGGCCGTCCATCCATCATAATGACACTCTGTCACCACATGGTGTTGAAGTGAGAATTTAAACTCTTACACACTTTCCCCAGCTGTGGTGACCCTATGTGTGGAATCTGACCTTTGACAAGCCGCTGTTAGTTCAGATGGCCGCCGAGCTCATGTTATGTGTTTGATTTACTGCGCTGCTTTGTATCTTTTACAGGCGATAGAGGCGGAGGAGCAGGGGAGGCGAACGGGTCGGTGGAACAGAGAAGAGGGAGTGAAGGTGGCTAACCTTCTGGGAGAGAAGAGTTTAATAAAAACATCAGCGTCTGAAGGTAGAGTCTAAGTCAAAGTTAACAATGTAGTAGTAGAAAAAAAAGGATGTAGCGCTGCAGTTCCCGGAGGATTTCATTACTGACATTTTTGTGAAGACTTGGAGGGAAATCCACGTGTCTGTCAGTGAAAACACAAGTACTGTCAGTCATGTATTTCAGGATTTATTCCAGTGTGTTTCTTGTCAGGACCCTTTTGAAAACAGCAAATAGATTATAAATAACAGTTTTAAAAATAATCTATTGTCGCATTTGTCATCAGGTGTGGAGTTACCTGAAGCCCGCTGTGAAAGCAGAGAGCCGGCTCCTAGAAAACAGTGGCACGCTGATCCATCAGACTCCGTGGTGCAGATGTTGGCAAATGCCAGCCTCATGTCATCTGAAAGCATGACGTCAACCAGCCAGACTCTCGCAGGTTGTTCTCATGGAAGTGTGACAGCAGTAGCAGAATTTTCTCTTCCTCATTTGTACGAAATTTAAGTTTGGGAAGTTTGATGCGGTATCAGAAGACACGAGATGTGTCCTGTGTTCCCAGGTGTGTCAGAGGAGCCAGAGGGCAGCAGGCAGAGGAGGCGATGGGACAAAGATCCTCCCGAGAGGCTTCTGAGTGTGTTGGAGAAGGCCCGGCTGAGCAGAGCCTCCAGCACCTTTTTAATAAACAGAGGGGGTGTGTTGATATCTGAATACATGTTGTTTTAATAGAAGCAGCTTTCCTGTAACACGCAATTATACTAATCAGAATGTTTGAGCTAAATATCAGAGTCATTGCACTCATGATAGGATTACCTCAGTGTAGTGGATGTTATTAATGGTCCACTGTGGTTTCAGGTGAAGACCCTCTGGTGGGACCCCTGTCCCAGCCGCAGGGTGACGAAACCGACGGCCGTGAGGCAGAAGTGGCTGTAGATGAGGACCGGCTTCAGCCTCGCTCTGATGACGAGGACACGTAAGTAACCCTGACACATTAAAATAGGGCTGGACCCAAATATTAAGCTCTTCAGGTATCTGTTGGTTAGATTTGGATACTCTAGGTTTTTCTGTTTTTCTTTTTTTTTACCGATGTAGGCAAACATGCTTTTTTTTACAGTTATTGCATTCATTTATTCAACAGCACATAACGACACAAGCAGCATCATTGTAGAATAACAGAGTCCTTTGCAAATGAAGAATTCTTCCAACATGCGCTCTTTGTTAGACAACAAAGTTAAAAACATTTTTGTTCTGCTTGTTGTGTCTTCACAGAGACTTTGAGGAAGAATCTCCGTGTGACTGGATGGATGAAGCTGAGAAAATGTTTTCAGAACACTAAAGCCTCCTTTCGTGTCATTATTAATGTTTACATTTGATAAAAAAAACACTATTTGCATATGCCAAAATCATTTCACTTGATGTGTTTAAGTCCAGGTATCGCTCTTATAAATGAGGAGCAATTTTTTTTTTACAGCAGGTTAAATACAAGTTTACAAAAACCCAGCTGAGCTCAAAGTTTTTATATCCTTGCCGTTATTTGAAGCTCTGCACAAACGTTCTGCAGCAAAACATTCAAATTTAACTTGAATGTGGTTTAACTTGTTGTCATAAAACCTTTTTCCGCACAGAGATGTTTGTGTGTCTGTCTGTCATTTGATTCGAACATCTGCTGTGTACATCAGGTTACCAACGATAACATTCCCAGTAGATTGAAGCCGTCTGGAAGCTTCTGTTTGGCTTGTCGGAGGAAGCAGGAAATATTGGATTCAGAGCAGCCGGGTCTCTGTGGGGTCACACCGTTTTCATGCCCGCCCGCGCCTTTTGATGTCTTATTTCCTCTGCAATGTCAAAAGTAGACTAAACACGTCCAGTCATTGGTATTCTTTGTCTTTTATTCTCTTGGCGAGACACTAGCCGAGCATACATCTGGAGCCCGTAGCTGTTGTGTTATTTTTTAATTTGCCCCGACCACGACAGTGCCGACACAGAGACGAGACGGTGCTGGGCTTTTCCTGCAGTAAGTGCTGAGTACGAACCACTAGGTGGAGTTGAAAGGACTGGTAGGAGTGAGAAAAGAAGTTTCCTGCTTCAGAAATTAAACCTCTGTTAAAATCTGTGAATGGTCACCCTGCTTATATGTGAATTTAAAAGGACTGTATTCTGTGTATTTTTGGTATCCTGAAGAGCGTAAAGACTTTTAACGTGAGGGAACAAGTAGAGCCTGTCACTCTCTTTGGTTTGGCAAATTAAAAGCTCAACAGTATATGATAGAATAGGCAGACAACGGCTTAACCACATGTTTGGCTGCAGTGAGACAAAAGCCAAGCCTCGCCCGTGACAGTTTGGGCTCAGCAGGATATAGATACTACAGACCCTTGAGTCAACAAGACCATAATGATGCTGATTCACCAACAGTCACACCAGGGATGGATTATCCTGCTGCCAAAGTGCCTCTGGTGACTGAGGCCTTCCATCGGCTGACAGGAAGACTCTGCTATATGAGAGTCGTGTGCCAGATATCTGGCCATAATGTGTTTTATTGAGGAAGCCCGGGGCTGCGGCTCGCCCCTTATCTTGAAGACACACTGAATCCCCCTCCGCAGCTCACACTCCAGCCCCCTGCTTTTTTGTTCTTGCTTGGTTTCCCCTTGTACCTCCAAAGATGTTCATGTTTAGCAAAGATACAGATAAAGTGGTGTAACATTGCTAAGCTGCAGCACCAACGTGCTGTGTGTCCTGCAGATAGGAGGGTCTCTCATCAGCATGCATGATGAACCGGAGTGACTCTTTACAGCTCAGACATCTACTGTCTAGTGAGGGGTCTGCTTGCTGCTTTTCATATTAAGAGCTACTACAGTATGTTTGAGGGTTTAGCCTTGAGCATCAGGACAGAATATCAGTCACAGTTGCATGTGCCTCAAGGTATCACATCCTGTGTTGGACTCTTCGGTTCCTTTATTTGTTCTCTGATCAGATACACTTTAATTTATGGTACACGCATAAACAATTAACTAGTTATTATCTGCAAGCATATTAATAGCATATTAGCTCTTTATTAGTCATTACACAGCACTGTTAGTTTTGTTACATAAGATACACCGTATTTACGGAGCGTTATTAAGGTAGAATGACTATTCTTGTAGCACTTCCAACTTTTAAGGCCCGTTCTGAGCAAAGTGTATTAATGATCATGATTCACCATCAATAAGCTATAATGAGGAGGTTGTTATGGGAAACTCTTAGTTAACGGCCTGGTAGGAGTACACTCTTATCAGAAGTAAAAAGGCATTAATAAAATAGAAAAATAATATTCCACTGCCAGGTGTGCTGATAAAGAGCCATTTTGGTTAATATGTAATCCTCAGTGGAAACCACAGATGTGACAGGCTGTTAATGTGACAGGCTTTCACTCTACATTGTATTTTCACACATCAACACCATAAAATCTGAGAAATGAGCCTCTCTAACAAAGTCTATACAAAAATTCAACGAGATAAATTACCTAAACTTAGGGTTTCATTGTAGGACTATTGGTTTACATGAAATTGTGCAGGCGTTCCTGTTATTTCATCCACCTCTCTAATAACTGGGTCAAATGTCAAGACCCGGCTTGAAAAAAAACCCTGACGGAACACTTTTATGAAGTTGTGCTTCAGAAATTATAGAGCCAAACAGGCAGATGAACGGGGGGGGTTTCCTCTTGCAGGAAGGATGTGAAGTCGTGTCTGTCGAATCTCATTGGCTATAAATGGGTCAAAACTTAAATTTCTCTTTTAACGAGCTGCTCATCTGTGCTGCACTCCTACACCGAGGGGGCCTGTGAGGTCAAAGTTAACGTGCTACTTTCATTTTCAAGTTTGATGATGCAGCTCACTGCACGCTGATGTGATGTGAAACGAACAACCGGTGTTTCGTATTCTCAGGTATGGGGGCGCCTCTGCACCATGACCACGCTTTGGTGTTTTTGTCAACAAGTACAAGTAAAACCACAGCACTCCCGTGCCGAGCCTCGTGCATGAGCTGAGCAGTGAAATCAGTGGAACTGAGGCACGCATTAGTAATGCAGCACTTCCTCTTTCACAGTTCATTGTACATTGACGCCTTACTCATTTTAAAACATGTTGCATCCTGTATTTCAGTATCTGCTCGGAGTCACTGTGAGGTTGCATCTCTCGCTGCTGCTAGGACGTCTAATCTGAAGTGCTTCATTGATTTTCTTCCTGCTCATCCTGGTGACCTGATAGCAAACAGTCTACCTCCTTCCCCTCTTATCAAAAGATGCACAAAAGACCTTTCATTTCGTCTTTTTGGGAGGTTGTCCGCACACCTCGACCCTCAGTTTCTGTCATCACCCTTGATGAAATATTGACGCTTGTTATCTGCTTCAATCTCCGCTCCCCTTTTGTCTGCCTGTCACAGTCGCCTGTTTATGTGGCCTGCTTTCTGATCGCCCCCAGCTTCACTCAGGAAAAGCTCTGCAGATGCAAGATGACCCATTGACCTCTGTCTGGCTACTGATGCTTAGAAACGCACTTTCTACTAAACTCTTTCAGCTTTCCGGGGGATTTTTTTTTTTTAGATGTTCAGTTATGTTAGGTTATGGACTGTATTTGGGGTTTTAGTAGACAATTATAGCCTTACTGGTATCAACCACACAGTAAAGGAAACAATGAAACCTGCTACCATGACTCACTCAAGTAAAGAGAAGTGCTGTTTATCCTTCACGGGGAGCAGCTCTTCCTGTTAATAACAAAGCACTTAGGAGCTGCAGTCAGGAGTCCCTTTGCAACTATAAATATGTGAGCTGTCATTGTTATGATTATTTCTAGCCCTCTGCAGTGACCCTCCATTGTCTCCTGCCACTGTTTTGTTGCTCAGTATCAGACAATAGAGGGACCGGCTTGGCCAAGCAGGGTTTGTCGTGGTGCTCCACAATTCATCAGCTACTCAAAGTAAAAAGGTCAGGAACAGTTAAATTTGGATCCCGGGCAGTGTGAAGTAGAACAGTACCAGCTCTGTGAAGGTTGTCGGGCCATTTGCAGTTTTAAAGGCTACTATTGTGTGTGAGTCACGCGCCTGATGGGTCCCGATCCACCTTTAGGCAGGGTCACAGGCTGGTCTGTCCCTTTACCATCCTTCCTCTGTGCCAATAATAGATCAATAGCAGACAAGACTTTCAACAGAGTGTTTCGTAGCTTTCCTCTAGAAGTGTAGTAAGAAGTAAGAAGTACATTGTTCTACCTAAGTGTATTTAAATGAACTACAAGGAACTTTTACAGGAAACTATAATTATTTGTCCCATCTCGTAAATTCTGCATATGTGATGCAGTGAATTACTCTTTTCACTTTTGCCGTATAGAAATATTTTGCCAGATTGTCCTCGTTTGTTGTGGCTAGATTAAATATAAGCTTTGTTAACAACAGATCAGGTAATCGTACCAATCGTCCACAGGGAGTGCCAGAATCAACTGCAAATTAAAGATCCTTAAAGCAGCTTTAAATGTGGTATGTTGTTTTTATCTTTTTTGTTTTTGATCTTATTTTGAAGTCGCAAAGCTTAGATCATACCCCCATGTGCCTGCAGTAATCCAAGAAAAGCTGTAAAAACTTGTGTAGCTCACACAGACGAGGATTGAAATCAGTTTCATTTAAGGGACTGTGAGAAGCTCAAAGTGGAAAATTCCAGCCTATTTCTCAGAAGTGCATGTTACGGCTGGAAATCTTGGACTTGTGGTTTCATTTTTGCATCTTTACGTGTAAGAGTAGAAAGCGCTCCACTTACTTATCACTCCCATGATCTACACACTGATCTAAACATATCTCACACGATCACCCCCTAGCTAAAGCCCAACTAACACTTGCTGTAAAACATGTCATTGCACTATCTCTATTTACATCTTGTGATAAGATGCTTTGCATTTTGGTTTGAAATGAGACTGATGGCTGCACGAATGTGTTGCAGAGAAACTTACAGCACAGTGTTGAGTCTGACACAATAAATCAAGCTACAAATCTGCCGGACGTACATTACATGAGAACGAATGCAGTAATCCCAGCATGAATCAAATCTTTTGAGCCAAGTCTTGTGATTCTGTGTGTATATCTTATTGATTTAAAACAGTGTATCCGCACTGCACAAGCTCACATTAAACACACAGTGATCAATGATAAGTTAATGGTTAATATTTTTATCAGTCATGCCACCTTGACTTTGCGAGGACACTTAACAGTGTTTCCACAACTGGAAATGTCTGACACGGTGAAAACCAAAGACTGAGGCTGTTCTGTGTTGGAGTCGGCCGGAAATGTGGGCGTTTGAAATCTGTAGAAGGAAAATACTAATGACGTTTAATGATGTGTGGATGGTATTGTTGTCAACAATTTGGAGATTGTCGGACTAATCCTTGTTTGGGAATTTGTCTGTTCTCTCTTTTTCCTATTTTTTTTGTATCCCATATGGTGTCTGCATGATTGTTTATGTTATTTGAGCTCCTGTATCCCAATTCCAATGTAGTTTTTTTTTTTTTTTTTTTTTTTACTGCAAATGGCAGATAAACCGACTCTTCTGGCATGGGAATTTCTTTTTTTTACTCTCTTTAAGCTTTTAAGTTGACCTTAAAGTCACAGTGAACGTAAAGTCAGCTGTGGCAGGGTCCGAACTTCAATCTTACATCATCATTGTGAGGTAACAATAAAGAAATTCTACATGTTCACAGCAATGCATTACACGACTCAAGCAAGAAAGTTTTTAAATATGCAGTAATGAATGGTAAAAAAAAATAGATGGATGGTGGAAAATATACATCAAAAATCTGAAACTCAAGAAAATGGTTTGCAAAGTTATAAAGTACATATGATTTCTGCTAAGGATATAATCATTGTTAATGTTCTCTTATTGTGCTACAAATGGAAAACAATTTAAACAACACAATCAGCACACGATTATCAGACATCTCTTATGGATTATCTCACCTCTCGTGCTTGATGGTACCTCTGTGTCCAGTCGAATCATCTTGGTCTTATCTGTCTGTTACGTGAGGCTAATTGTATGTTTTCTTTTCGGGTGCAGATAACCTCGGGGGTATCAATGAGCCGCGTCCTTCCCACCCTGAAGCCAGAGTGTCAATAAATTAGGTGTCTCTGGTTCAAAAGGATGTGGAGGTCGTATTTTTAAGCATGCCGTGTTTAACTTTCATGCCCTTTCTGGGGAATGTGATCCTATAGAACCTATAGAGTACACATTAAGTATGATTCAATCTTACTAAGAGCTGTGGCTTGTGGGCAAGAGTGGGTTGAGCAGATGAGGACATCACCTTACTTAAGAAAAAAAAAAGTGATTTTCTGTGGTTAAAGGAGACAGAATTCTGCTGAGGAGGAGAGGGAAAGTATTGTGTGGTCTGAGAGGCTGTGTGGAAATTCCTCATGGTGAACACGCTGACCTCAAGGCTGACCTGTAAGCGTCAGCTTTTATGTGTGGCTGTGCCGTGGAGTGTGCTACGGGCATTTGTTTATGAGTCTGTGCTGTAGTATTAGCGGGGCCCGGGTATCACCAATCCTGCCATGTGCTCAGTGGTGCCGCTGTGTAAAACCTGATAGGTGGATTCAGTACGACTTGTACAAGCTGATCGGCTCTTTAGCTAACGTACAGTTCAATCTAACACTTTAAGACGTACAGCTACAATAAACAGGCAGATAAGGGACCTTGCGTAAGAGCTGCATTAACAGCCAGCAGGTGATAAAAAGGTAGTAACTGTTAAAGATGTGACAATGTGCCCCTGGTAATTAGTCCAAACTTATTACGAGGATCTGTTAACAGGTCCTGAAACAGTCTCAGTTTAATACTGATGACCCTATAAGACCTACAGCATGTAGTCACAAAACTTCACAGGTGTGTAGTTGAGATCAAAATAAAGGCGAGGTTGGAGATGGGTGTGGTCAGAGCCATGACTAATAGTCGAATACTCATTTAAGAAAAATGAAGTTTTGACTTGTGAGTAGGGCGTTGTGGCTGGTGTGATCCTATCGTAGGATCTCTACTGTTTTTATTCTTGTTGGCTTATTACTGGAAAGACAAACCTGGCAGGGAATGTTGAATCTACTTACTGTAGCCTTACATGTATAAACTTTAACGCTACTAAAACAAAGTTTACTTTGTTTGAACCATCCTCACATTATGGTTATTTGAATCAACAAAAAAGCTGCTTTAAATAGATAAGTTAATGCAATTAATTCAACCAAATTACTACCATGATTTCTTTCTTTATTAAAGTAGTTTTATCTTATATATCTTAATATAGTAGAACAACTCCACATACTAGAATCTGATTCCAGCAAGATTGCATATTGTTGGACTAAAGTTACATTATATCATGCATAAAGATATAATATTTGACATTTTTGTGAGTTTTATGTCACCATTTCCAACAAGGTTGCTTTGACCGTAGATGTGGCTGCTGTGGGGGGTTTGACCCGGTGACCTTTCCTCTCTGTCATGAGACTGTCAGTCGCACCAGTGGGCCCGTCATCTCTGCTTAGAAGCTGCAGCTACAGGAGAGGATTAATGTCTTCACATTGGCTGGTCAGGCATTGTTTAAATCCTCAAGAGTTTCCAGAGGAAGGGCTCCCAGTGAAGGAAAACCCAACCTGTCCCATCAAGCAGAACGCACCTAATCAGAACGTTTTTTTTTCTTCCTCCAAATTGACTGATACCATGTTGGAGCTTAAATAAAAGATTTGATTATTATGGTTTGGGACAACCTGTAGAGTGCAGCACTGTTATAGATCAGGGTGTTTCCAGGGAATAAAATACATCAGCCTAAAAGTACGGGTGCTCCAGCGTGACAGTGTGTGTATTCACTTTGAGTGTACGGGAAATCCCACCCAGGTGGATGGATTTAGTCAGAACTCTTGCAACAGGTCCCATTGCATGCTGTGACTTGTGGATGCACAATTATTTCTGAGAAATTTCAACATTTAGTACGCAACCGCACACACACACCCACGCACAAACAACCACACGCACACAAAGTGGAAGATGTAAATCACTACGTCTTCCCACTGTTTCTTCCTGATCAACATCAAAACACTCTAGGCGTGACTTTTTCTCCGTATGAGCCACAGAGGACTCTTCTTTCCGACAGATTTATTTTGTGTCACATCTGAGCTGAATTCTTGGCTCCTTTATAAATAACACTCATGCTTCAACTGCCACTGAATTCTGCCTAAAGGTAAAAACTCATCCGGTTGTTGAAAAGTACAATGACAGGCACTGTGCACACGCTCGTTGTCAAATGTAGTTTGAATGTCCCGATTCCATTTCCTGGCTGCACTGCTGAGACACGTATGAGACGAGTCTGAGCTTTCCGGTTCTTACCAGGCGTGCGTGATTTTGTATACATCACAGTGCCCTGCTGAAGGGAGGGTTTTCTCAACATTCTGCTTAAGCTTTCTCTGTCATTCCTAAGATGTTATGTAGCCACGAGCTACAGCTACGAGCTGATCTAGTCAAATAACTCCTCCAGGGATTGATAAGGCCTGTTTATGTTCCTAGGCGACAGGGAGTAGAGGAGGATTACATGTGACTGGTTGGTGCAGCTATTTAGCCTACCTCCCTCCTTGCAGACACTGAGTCCATTCCACCGCTGGTTATTAGTTCAGTGCTGCCTCTGATTTCAGATTGAGTGAGGCTGTTGTGTAAGCACAGGCAAGACCCGTCTTTTTTTTTTTTTTTTGTCAAACCACATCCTGACAAATGATTACCTAACGCAATGTTCTGTCTCCCGCATTGTGTGTTTTTTTTTTTTACTGCCTTCTCCTTCCCAGTCAGGAAAGTTGTCTTGCAAGCAAGTTATGTACCCCCCCGAGAGGGTGACAAACATTTTATAGAGCGATAATAATACCTGTTTACCCCGCAAACCAAGGTGGGACTGTAAATAGCAGAGATGTGGAATGTGATTCTGGTGTAATTGTGGGAAAATAGTGCAGATTTAAATGGGCACTGGCCATATCAGGGTAATAACTTCCTCTGAAATTCATCCTGTGAGCCATACAGGGAGAACGGTTGATTACCCTCTGCAGTGACCCCCCCCCCACATCTATTTCAGTGGGACAGGCACTTCCCTTGTCATGTGATCCTGAGCTGTGGAGTGAATCTGTGGATGAAGACCTCACCCCAATCTCACCCCACACAGTCTAAATTCGTCTTACCCGAAAACACACACATACTGAGGTTCCTTTTAATGCCTCCTGACACGAGTTCTCAACACACCAGAGGATGTCCAGTCAGTTGGGACTGACAGAACTTCAAAGCGTCCATTAAAAGGTTCATTGGAGAAAACATGCTGGATGTACCACAGGGGAATAAGATCCTAAAGCTTTAAGTTAGACTTGTTTTTGTCTCTGCTTAGGCTTGAAGGATGGTACTGACTGTTCTGACCCTGATGTAGACACATAAGCAGCCAGAACTTTGTTTTTGCTTTGTGTGACCTTAGAGGATTCCAGCAGTCACTTTTAAAAAAATGACTTATTTATCTGAAGATCTCAAACCTTTTTTTTTTTTTTAATTTCTAGAATCTTAGAAAAAGAAGTGTTTACTAGTGTAAACTTTCCATATTTCCTTCGCCTCACTTGCACACACAAAAAAAGAAATTCAAAGATGATCTGTCCATCTTGTAAAGTACAGGAACACTTCGATGCACGATCCCATCTGAATCTACCGAAGCGATGTAGAACAGAATGTATGTGATGACAAGCAGTGTGGCGTCTGTGCTTTCTCACCCTGCGGCCTGCTGGGAAGGAGAGGTCAGGCTGATTAGATAACTGTTGTGTATAAAGAGGAGCCTGCTGGGCTCACGTGAGGGGTCCGATCGCTGATACAGAGAGCTTATACAACCATGAAACTTAAGTGTATACGCAACTGCATATTCCTCACATTAAAGAGACAGTTCCCTGAAAAAAGAAAAAAAAAATGACCTGTCGTGCTGTTTATCTGTGTAAGTTAAGCGAGTTTTTGAGATTCTTCTTTCTAAAGTAATTTTTCAACAGGAATGTCAGGTTACTGAAGATAATTCAGACTTTGTTAAGAGCAGTGACATGATACCAATCATATCACGGTGCAGAGGGAAGTGTGAATCTGCCGATAGGCTCGTGTTTGTCACAGCACAGGATGTAGACTTTAATGGCATCCTCCTCGGCTGAGCTGCAACCTTGACTTACCTAGTTAGCTTCCTCGGCTAGCATCTCGTCCACGAGTAGATGCAGATTCTGCTCAGTGATACAAAGAGAAAATACACGAAACTGCTCTCAAGAAGGTCTGTGGATTATCAACAGTAACTGTGACTTGATTTTCAGAATAAGAGACATTGCAGTTGAGTTTTTATGAGTATTTGAGGGCCACAAGCTGAGGACCATCCAGTTTCTCTACAGCAAAAAAAAAAAACACAATACCAAAACAATCTTTACTGGTAAAAAGCGCAACAGGTAAGAGGATGAAATGTATGTTGTTGGGTCGACCTGTCTCCTTAAGCAACATGGTCATCGTGAGCGGGAAGTGGGTAACTTGCACTATCATTGTTTATGAGAAAAGCCTTGTGTTCTGAAGAGATGTTGAAATATGCACTAATTTATTTATCTAAATAGTTTGCCCTTGGTGCCAAACTGTAGTGAAAAATGTATCTCTGTATTAACACATCTTAAATGCATTTAAAGTGCGATTTCCTTTGTTTGTTCCTCTCTGCGTCTGCTGTGACCTTTACCCCAGAAGACAGCAGCCCGAAACAGCTGGTGGTCAGATAACGGTTTGTTTGTGCTCAATACACACCGTCTGACTCATTTATACAGATTAACATAATGATAATCCAACGATGTCTTCTCCAGATGTGTCATCATGATGTCTGGCGCAGTCCTGAACAAGTTTTTAGTTCATGATGCTCGGTAAGCATGTGGCTAAGTGGCCTCCCGCACAGATGACGCGAACTGCTGCAGTGTCAAATTATACTTGTTTGTTTTCATAACAGCTCAGGTCTTTAACCCCGTCCTTGACTCGCTCACGTGGCCTCAGAAGTAGAGTTATAGGTGGGGTACGAATAAAGTGCCGCTGACTGACCTTCAGGCTATGTCAATAAAGTGAGAGCGCCATGTGCTTTCTGTTATTCACTCTCACGCTGTGTTGACGCCTCACTGATGCCGTATCACTTGTGAATGTGTCCACAGCACGATAAATATTTTCACACATCTTTTTTTTCTAGTAAACTACAGGACTTATTTATTGATAGTTTTTTTTTTTTTTTTCAGTTGAGTAAAAGCTTCCTGAATTATTGTGTGGCTGTGCTGGCTGTACTGTTTCGGTGCCGTGGAGGACCAGCCTTGTCAGTGCACAGTGATATTAAAAACACACTGTCCTTGTGGAGGAGGGAAACAAGATGTTACTGGATGATAAAATTGAATTCCTATCTAGGTTAAGTTAAACATAAAACTGCAAGGCTTCATTTCCTCTCCATGATACTGACTGATCCTCTTCATGTTCAAACGGACGTCTTTACGGCAGACAGTAGAATCGTGCTCTTCTTGACACCACATTTCCATGACTACTTATCTAATGTTTGCTTAAAAATTGAAAGACTTCCTCTCCTACGCCAGTGGTTAAGACACAGGAAGCTGGCACTCCTCAGTGGGAGTTTGAGATATGCCATCGGACTTTCTACTTCCACTTCTTTACCTCCTCATTTGCATACAGGACAAACATGAGAGGTGTAACAGTCTAGTGGTCTCGTGCGGTTTGTTGCGTGTCACTGATGTCATTGTCATCTTTGTTCAGCATTTAAAAATGACCTTAACTCCAGTGTCTTCATTTAAATAACAAAAAAGCTTCATGTGCAATCGTTTGTTTTAAACAGTACATGACTTTTATTCATAACTGTGGCAGGAGTGCAACTTCTGGAAGTCTGTCAGTGCATTGAATGGTCTATAAAGAGTCTATAATGAAATGCTGCCAGAACAAAAAAAGGCACTTCTGTGACCTATTTTTAATTCACACACAAACACAAAAGCAAAGCTCTGTACAATCTATAGCTTGATATAACTTTATGTTAATTTAATAGATACTACTCTAAAGTTAGCACCACAATTTACCATGGAAATGTACACATATACAGGCACAAGTAGCATTCAATATCGTAACTGTCCTGCTGTTCAGTAATCACATTCCCTTCCGGGTCACTGGCAGAGCAATTGTGCATAACACAATTACAGTATATTCCGCAGGAAAAGGAAATTAGTAAGTAGTAATAATAAATCCACAGATGTGAACAAAGGATCATGTAGCAGTAATACTGCAGAGCTGTCGACAACAGGTCCAGACATTTGCCCTGAGATGAAGACTGAGATCAGACAACACTTTCTTTGGCAGGTGCTTCATAAAGCACTCCAACAAATCCATTCCCATTGTCTCAAGGAGGTTTGTTTTTTCTACTGAAGGGTGGACTTAAATAATCCTTCCGTTACACTGACGACTCATTGTGAAAGACTTTAGCTTTGAGGTTCCTCAGGCTGCACTGCAGGTTGGAGCTGGATTCTGACTGCAGGGCCTCGGAGAACTTGACGTCAAACGAGCGGTCGATCTGAGATTTCCTCTTGATGGAGTTCTGGATGGTCTCTGAGGTGAAGTAGTAAACGATGGGGTCGAAGCAGCAGTTGGACACGGCGATGCAGAGGGCTATTGGGTAGATGGTTCGGACCACCGATTCCACGAAGCAGCCCTTTAAAGTTTTTGTGCGGACCAGAGCGTAGAAAACCAAGTTCACGTTGTAGGGGATGAAGCAGAAACAAAAAATAAAGAGATGCACGATTATCATGCGAAGGATTTTCGTTTTGTTCAGCTTCCCCCCACGACTGATGGTTTGGGGGCGACGCAGGGTCTGCAACACCATGATGGAGCAACACAAGTTGAGCAGAAGTGGGATGATGAAGCCCACCGTCTCTATGAAGATCACCACCTTGGACAGGTGAGACTTCCACTGCTTGGAGGAGAAGTTCTCGAAGCAGTAAGTGGCGTTGTTCTTCTCACGTGAGGTTGTGTCCAACAGGAACCCCGTGGGGAGACTCCCCGACAGCACCAGCACCCACACACAAATGCACACTATCCGGGCATTGCGCTTGGTCCTCAGCGCCCTTGAGCGGAAAGGGTGTACGATGGCTAAAAAGCGATCCACGCTGATGCAGGTGAGGAAGAGTATGCTGCCGTACATGTTGGTGTAGAACAGCGAGACCGAGAACTTGCACAGCGTGCTTCCAAAAGGCCAGTTCTGGTTGATGAAGTAGAAGACCCTCAGAGGCAGCGTGAAGACGAACAGCAGGTCAGACACCACCAAGTTCATCATGTAGGTCGTGGTCTCATTCCTCAGCTTAAGAGAGCAGGTGAATATGTAAATGGCCACAACATTGGTGATCAGTCCCACCACAAACACAATGCTGAAGATGGTACTGTACAGCGGGTATTTGAAGCCATCGTTCTTGATGCAGACAGAGCTGTTTGAGGTGTTTTCAGCCCCTTGAGTGATACTGGTGGGGGTAATGTTATACATTCTGACGGACAAAGAGTGGATGGATGAGGGGTGTCTGTTATGTAATAGCTATTTAATGAAAGGGCTTCCTTGAACAATGAACTCACCATGAATGGAGAGTAAAGCACAGAACAGTCCTTGATGGTTCAGGCCATTTGCACAAAGGTTTCTTTCCAACACATGTGTCCCTGTTAGAGAGGAGTGCTGCACATGGCCAACATGGTTCCCTCCCCTGTCTTGATGTAGTTATTTTGGGGGTTACCTCATGTTGAAAAGACCCCTCCCAGGGGACAGAGATTCAGGCTGGAGTGTCCTCCCCTCCCCCTGCCCCGTCTCCACAACCAGGCTGCACCCCACAAGTTACTCACTCAGATAAATCAGTCACACAAATGTGTCTCCTTTTCTCTGATGAAGTCCTCAACCACCACGAGCTGCTGGGTGCAAAAAAAAAAGGAAAGATGGCATATCCACGTTCAGGTCCGTTAGAAAGATGCCCTCATGGCAGATTCCCTCCTCTTTGTCACAAGTCAGTCCTGTGTTCTTGTCCTCTTCAACTCCAAAGCAACAAACTTGTCATCAGCTTTCCACCCCTTCACAGGATCCTGACCACAAATCACCAGGCGTCTTTCTTCCCAGGGACGGAACTGCAGTTTGAGTTGAGCTCCTGCTCTTCGTCTCTGTCTGTGTGTCACAATGTGAGTGTGTCTCACAGTTTGTCCTGAGGGTCTGTTTCCTGCCCACCCCCCCACCAACCCCTCTTTCTCCTTCTCTTTACCAACTGAATGATCCACTCAGTCTCTACTTCTCCCTCTCTTTCCTCAGTTTGCTTCTCCCTCTGACAGCCTCGCACGCTTTGACTCAGCACTCATCCTGCTCAGACAGTTCCACTTCTCCTTTGTGCCGGTATCACAGACAGTTTTTGTACTTTGAGTGGAAGGCAGAGCAGCTGTAGTAAACTCCTCCCACTGGCTGCCCTCGGACTCCTCCCACTCCTTTGTCTGCTGTTACAGTTAAAGGAGGAATCAACACAAACCAGGCAGCAGCACTGTGAGGGAACTCAGCACAGTGCTGCTCATAATCCGCTGGAGTACTGCCAGTACTCCATAAACACATCTTGACATGTGGACATGTAATTAAAATAAAAGTTTTGATCTATTCTCACTCTTACTAGTGAGAGAGAAAAAGTAAAAAGTGACTATATCAAGTGTTATACCACCAATATTCAGCTTATCTTAGTGCAACTCCCATAAGTTAGAGTTAAAGTTAAAGTCCTCAAAATGTTGTTGTTTTATTTGTTTCTTTTCGTTTTTAGTACATCTCAAATCCAGTACAACTCCCAGAAAAGTATATACAGAGTAAATTTACTCAAGTGTTGTACTTCTGCTACTTTCTCACATTAATTCAACAGCTTTGTAACTTGGCTGATTGAGTTATCAGACCTATATATGAACCTGTAAAAAGAAAATTGAAAAAAAAGAAAATTAAAAATTAAAAAGTCTACCCCACCTCAACCGGATGCATCACAAAAATGCTTTTATATTATTACCACGTATCACATTATTGGACAAATATAACTTGTAGATGACATTTATCTACAAGTAATATTTGTCCATACTGGTCACATATTTAATAAATATGTGACCAGTATGGACAAATATTGTATTGTAGATAAGCAATATTTGTCCATACTGGTCACATATTTAATAAATATGTGACCAGTATGGACAAATATTAATTGTAGATAAATGTCATCTACAAGTTATATTTGTCCAATAATGTGATACGTGGTAATAATATAAAACTGAAAGGAGACATTCTTCTGCATAACAAGTCCTTTTACTTTTTAAACTTTAAATATATCTTACGGGGGAAAAAAGTTAAGTAGACTTCTAAAAGACCTACAAAAGTACTTTAAAGTTAAGTCACTTTGTCAGATTTGACAGTGTATGTATTTTGTAAACAGCGGTGTAAAAAAAGAAATGTACTTTTGTCTTTTGCACCTCTTTTGTCCACAGGGGCCGCCAGAATCAACACAAAATTAAAGTTCCTTGTAGCTGCTTTAAGTTACATTTTGAATGCAGGCCTTGAAATATGAATATAATATATATATTTATTTATTTATTTGGTTTCATATATTACTAAGTCACGACTCTTCCACCGCTATACATCATGACATAATATAACATTTAAAAAAAATGAAACAATGAATGTAATATTATTCCTTAAATTACCTGCTGTTTGATTTGTTATTTTGTCCATCAGTCAGGCTGTTAATAGAGACAAGAGGACAACAGTGTCTTAGAAGTTAAACCCTGCAGGTGCCTGAGGTTGTTGCCTCCACATGTCTCAGGGGAGGTCCAAGAACATTGAACTGTCTCCTTGTAGTTTTTGACAGCCTGTGTGGGCAGCAGCTCTACTAAAGAAGAACAGAGTTTTATTCTGTGGGGGACATTGAGACCGAACAGAAAGCTTTCTCTATTCAGCCCATGTCCGTCCATGCCCACAGCTTTCTCCTGTCAGCGCTCTGTGAAATAGCATTCAACTTGTCCTGTAGTAAAAACTCCCCACTTGGCAGTCGGTAAAAAACATTGGGGCCTCTGTTGTGAGTGAAGTAGCTTAGCAAGGAGGAATGTGAAGTTTATAAATAATTAGTCTCAGACAACTTGAAAGTGCTTTCGGCCTCTTGATGGTCAGTTTGGCGAGAGAATACTGTAAATTGTTTGAATCTTTTTTTTGTGCTGTAGGCTGGTACTGTGTCAAATAGGAAGTGTACTACCTGGTTGGGTTTCCCGTCAGTAAACGAATGCCTGTGTGGCGCACTAAATCCACCCTTTCAAGTATTATATTAATATTTCCCCATTTGGAACTGACTCCAGCATTATGTGAGCATAAATGAGATCAACATATGAGCTCAGGCGCAGAAACATGCCACTAATCCAGAGATTGTTAATTTTGACTTCACAGAGTCACCGACAATAGTCAAACAAATGAAGGAAAATCGCGCAGAGAATCAAAGAGACAGTGTTTTATGGCCAGGGTGCCTCTCTTTGTCAGTCCACCACAAAACAAACATCATCAAGGCTAGGGTGAAATGTTCGAGAAAATAGAAAAACCTGTACTATTGTCTTTTCGCTCGCAAAATGGTTCCATCCAGCACATAAAAACAAGCCCTTCACATGCAAGTATGTGGTCGCTAAACAAAAACATGTGCCTGAAATCCTTGGACTGTTAAATTTCTCACAATGCCAGGAAGCTGTCTGGCACCCCAAGGCCAAGACTGAAGGCTTTCAAGCACAAGAGAAAAACGCTTGAGAAAGATAGTAGGTGACATAATATTGTTGTGTAATGATAAAAAAAAAAAAAAAAATAGAGTTACAACTTAGAGCATAACTAAAGGGACAATTCATGCTATAATCAAAAATTAAAATAATTTAATCATGCAACTCTTCTAGACTTTCCAAATGGTGTTAAACAAAATGGCTCAAATTATGATAGTGATAGTCATTTCGCTGGTACGTGGATTTTGTTTCCTTTGGGCACAGCCGAGCTGACTTTCAAAGCAATGACTTAATTGAAGAAGGAGTCTATAATGACGCATCCTCTTGCAGCGAACCTCTTTGTGTTCTGTCACTGCAACATGAAAAATGAACAGCCCGAATGAAAACTGCTGAACAAATGTCTAACTTGGCAAAAGGACATTCTGGACGACAGACAGTTTCACTGGGACTGAAAGGACTTCGGGCTCGTGCTCTCATGTTCACCTCGGACACAGAGACTGTTGGTGTCAACACGCAGTCAAAACCACTGAGGCCAAGACGGCCGCAGCCACAGAAAGTCAGTGTATACCAGAGCCCTGACTCAAGTCTCACGCATCTTTTTGCAAGAATAAAAAAATTTAGATATATCACATTCTGTTTGACAAAAGAGACTTAAATCTTAACGGTAAATGACGGATCAGGCAGGTGCTTTACCTGATTGTTTAGATAAGGCACAAAAGAGAAGATATCGTTTATTCCATCACTGACACTGTGTGATCATTTTAATGTGAACCTGGGTGAGTAATACAAAGACAGAACTTTATTATCTTTAGCATCATCTTCTCTTGGAAAACATCCTACGGTTTGATTTATCACTAAATGGAAAGTAAACCAGCACCCTGGCATTTTAAAAGGACAAGAATCTGCGGTGGGTTTTCTCAGCGTCGGCGTGCTCCCCCACATGGCCTTATCAACTTAAAGCTTCTGACTGCTTTGTAAAACAAATATTCCCCGCCTACAAATACTTCACCCTCCCCCACTGCAACCGCTGACTGCAATATTATAAAAAGATCGTTTACCGCACGTTGTACCAACTTAGCATGACTTGCTTTCACACAATTTTTTAAGCCTGTCAGTTTGGACGACTAAACCATCCTGTGAAAAGGTTATGTTGTCAAGTGGTTGCCACCAGCTGTGATAGCGTGACTGTTGTAGTTTCCACCTTCTAACTGTGTGTGTCATCATGGCAGAATGTGGTCCTGTAGACACCCACTGTCAAACAAAATACCACAGAAGCCAGTCTCCAAACTTTACAGGTGTGTAGTTGAGGTCAAAATGAAGGCAGAGTTTGGAGATCGGGTGGCCAAAGCAAGGTGCTGAAAGTAAGGGAATAAGAAGTGGACTTCACACGAAAGGGAAAGTACATGTGGAATATTTAAGTCACAGATATTTCTGCATCATTTATGGGTTTCAATCTCAACCTATTTCTCTGTTTAAAAAAGAGACATACTGAACCTTCCTCCTCCATCTCCCGAACATAGTAGGTATCAGCGGTGCACCGTAATTACTGAAGCACTTCATACTTCACTTCACTTCATACTACTTCACTTAATAATCATAATTCAAAATGGCAAACTGTGTTCCTGAACATATATTATTCTGAAATATGCCATTCTGCATGATGACAGCTTTTACTTAATGCATAATTTTATGTGAAAACAATTGTACTTTTACTTGGTTAGAAATATGTTTGCATGCCTTTCACTTGCAACATAGTATTTCCTCACTGCAATAATGTACTTCTCAGTACTCTCAGTACTTCTTCAATGAATGACTGGTGAACATATCTGTACTGCTAATTACTGGATGAATAAACAAATAGTGAATAACTATTATTAAGTATCAAGGACTACACATTAGAGAATAAAGTATTTGAGATCAGATTGGTTATGATCCATTAATTATGTGATTTTGTATCCTCATTGTTACCTACAGTGCTGCATGTCAGTACATGCACCTGAAGCCAAAACTCTGAAATCAGAAGCTTTACTGAAACAGGTTTGGTCAGTTTCCTGGCACCTGGCTCTAACGCCATGTTTGGAATTGAAAAACCTTGGCTGTCACTTCGTTTTTCTGGATAACTTGTGGTTTACATGGATTGAGAAATTCTTCGCTGACCAGGAATAGTCGCACACATGGTTTCATTTTCCTGCTTCACCGTTTATTTACATGTTTCACAGCATACAGTTATCCGGACCGAGCTGACTGTTTGACCACTGATTTCCATTTTTGTTGTAGGGGTGAAACAAGCTACGCTGCATGCCTGGATAGCCACGCAGAGTGGTATTCAAGTTATTTGTGAGGGAAAGACGAGCCAGCTTCTGTTTGTGCACGGGTTTCAAACATACTGGAACACGAAAAAGTGAAGTAGCACATTGGAGCCAGAAAATGATGTGCAAACAGGATGTGGTTTTTATCACGCCGGACTGATCTAAATAGAGTGAGAGGATGAGACCAACCAAACTGGAGCCACAAGCTGGTACTGTGTAAAGACAAAGTGACCTAACTGTAAGAGCGGACTGTAAACCTGCATGTTAAATCATCAACACAGCCCTGATTAAACTTCAACTCTGTGGGCGATTTCATATCTTGAAATACAGACAAAAAAAGTTGGTGGAAAGTGGAAAATGCATTTCCATTTTATCCTATTCATTTCTGTATTTGTGGAGGGAAATACTGGACTCCTCCTCCACGGTCTTCTACTTGCATAAAGTCTTACATAATTTTTACATTACTAAATTATTTTTACATTAAGTAATGTATTATTAGCTTACACATTTTTATGAACTACCCAATATCATGTAAAGTTAAAGTTAGTCAACATAATGCAGAGCAGGATCAACATTTGAATGTTTCTCTCACATGAAGACGAAACTCAAGTTGAATTCTGAATCCGGAACCTCTACTTGTAATTTAGTATTTTTTTTATCGTCGTACTGCTGTTCTTAATTGAGCAAAGGATGAAAAAACATCCTTTACCACATCTTTATTTAGGAAAATTAAAGGGCTTTATTGTGACCATAATTTAGATCACACATTTTGTCACAATGTTGGACGGTTTGTATGTGGCGGAGTGCCAGGTACGGTTGGCAGCTGTGTGCACTTCCTCCTGTTCGAGTTCCAAACCGTTAAACTTGTGTGTCACTATGTACACACACACTGTATGTTTAGTTTTAGATGTCATCTATACAACATTAACTTGACTGACAGCCTAAATCAGTATGCTAAACTATCAAAAGGCCAGTGAAATTAATTTGTTTTCTGGCAACCCTTTAAACCAAAATTAAAGGACTTAAAAGGATTAAAAAGCAACTAGTTTTGATTCTTCTTTGCATTTAACAGTGTTAAACAAGTTACAGTTCCCCCAACTTTGGCAGCCCAGTCAGAAAACGTGACATCAAACAGTCTTCTACATTATCTATCACAGTGGGCGTTAAGCTTTAAGCAAATACGGGCATACATAAATTAGCATCATTTGTTTCGGGAGTAACCCTTGACTGGAACAGAGTAACTGAATTATCATCTGTGAGCTGCTGATCTGGCTCTCATCACCATTTGTCCAAACATGCTGCTCTGACAGGGCTCAGCACACAAAGCAACAAAGTGGCTTTTCAGCCGAGAGCGTATGAAAGTGAAATCAACCCACAATTCTCTCAGAGTCTCAAAGAAAACCACACTTTAAACTTCATAAATACAATATTTGCTCCACCATGATTAAAATGGATTGTTTTATGTGGTGTCCCTGTTGTTCTGACTGAGAGATGCGACACTGTGAAGTTTTACTTCAGGAAACAAACATGCATACACGTAGAATAGCAGAAGCTGCCTTTTGTTGGTTGACTTTAAAAGTGTGAGTGTTACATCTTAATGTGCAACCATGAGTCAGATTGGGTTACATCACACATATGTTCAAATCATTGCCTCCACTTCCTGCATGGATGACACAACAATGACATGGAACGACTTGTGTAAGAAGTATTTCACTTTTAATAAACTTGCATTTCATTCACTGGACAGGGAGGCACACATTCCATATCATATATGTATTATTTGGGTTATTTTTAAAGAAAATGAGCACCTGTATTATGGCAACTGTCGTGTGCAGATAAGTGAGTTTGGATAAAACACTTGGTGGCAGAGTGAGAAAGGTGTGAAAACCTCGATGTGTAGTGACTCATTTAGCGACTTTCAGTGCGGATTTGCATGAACGTGAAAAGTTATTCAAGTGAAATACACTCCCCTCCAATGGAGCTGCTGTTGGTCTCACAGTTTGTGTTTATTGCTTGTAGAAAACTGTACATTTTGAATAATTCCCTCAGTAATTCACACCGTGTATACACGTTTGTCACGGCTGTATTCCACAGAGCACCAATCAAAGCAATAACACATACAACAAATTATGTAGTCATTCATTTTAATACGCTTTAGATTATCAAATGTTACAATTAGTGCCACTGTCAGCAGTTTACAGCGTTTTCCATACAAAATGAGAAGACAGGCATTTAAGTAATTATCAAAACTTTCCAAAAAATACAATAATTGGCTTGTTAAAGTAAAAGCAGTTTGTTACATTCAACTTAATGTGGAATTATCTGGTAACTACGTTTAAAGACCTTGTGGTCCTATAGACTTGGGCTTTCTTCAACACAGTCAGTTGGCAATTACACCAAGCCAGCACTACTTCATTAACGCAAGGTGCTACCAGGGGAGAGATATAAAGAAACACACAAAATGAGCCATAAGTGCTGCCAGCATGTTAACAATTTAAAAAAAAAAAAAAACCCACAATAGTCAACAAAACTTCTGTAAACATACAAAATTGCAAGAAACACAACAGTAAAATTAGCTGCAATAGGAATCGATATGCGTGTCTGTGTCAGACACTGTTTCCGGCAGCTCAGATTGTAACTCACTGCAGTCTGCTGATGGTGGCAAAAGCAAGTGACAACAGCAAAACAGTGCAGATGTTAGTCAATACAAACGCCAATCTGTAACCATAAGTCTGTATGGCAAACGTGAAGAACTACAACATGAAGCAGAGTGGCAAAATTTTACATTAACTTATGCAAGAGAACTGATATTCTTATTGATCAGATACAAACTATAACTGCTCAGACAAAAAAGAGTAAGACATAGGTTACTAAAACACAAGAACATTTTGCGTGTTTTTCCTAATTTAATACTACATCTCAAACCAGAAAGTCTGAGAATCAAGGCGTTAAAAAAAAGCAGCGGGTCTCACTACGAACTTGGTATTTCACTTGTGAGGGGGTGGGTTTGCAAGACGTAGCAGTGCACACTTCAGCAAGCTCTGGGATACTTTCAGCCCTTGCTCTGCATGCACATTGTTAGCTTATAATTTGTGTGGTCTTGCATCTACTTGCATGGAAAGTGATAGTCTGCCTTGTTAGATGGTGAAGGCTATGTAGGTAACAACTTGAGTCTTTTTTTTTTATCCTTAAAACATATTTCTTGTTTCAGTTGCAATAAGGTAGTTCTAGGCAACAAAACTAAGCGGTTAGCTTATGAAAAGACCATGGTGTGTGATTAAGATGATAAGTCAGCATTCAGTTTTGGTTTCACACAGGACATGAACAATTAAAAATATTATCTCTATCTGAAGTTATACGGGACAAGACACCGGATATGAGCCAAGAACATGCACATCAGGCACTCAACACTGTGAGGCAGGAAGTTAGGGCCCTGGTGAAATACCAGGTTTTTAGTGAGTTCCGCAAAGCAGCACATTGTGAAGGGGTCTATTCAGAGCTGATTTGTTTTTTGCTGATTGCGGCTTCTCACAAGTGATCAGACATAATGTACCACTTAGTTTCTCTGACTAATAAAGGGCAGTGTGATAAAAAAAAAACTTTGTGGAAAGCCCTGAACCTCATCCATCTGCTGACGAGCATAAACAAACAAATCAGAGACCAAATTAGCCAAACGTACTGCCAGTAACATGAAGACGACTACTGAGGCACATCTTTCTATACAGCACTGTCTGCTTGTGACTGACTCGGTATTTACGCCTTGTGGGACCACTGTGTTTGCATGAGTTAGAGGGTGAAACCTTAAACTGTTTGCCTCTCCAGTGTTAACATCCCCAGCGACAAGGCTTTGAAGTGCTGATCAGCTCGCTGTTTACTTTGGTCTAGGGTCGACTCTCAGGACCCCGTCGTGTTGAATCCATCACTACAGGGGCGCTCTAGTCAGTTTTTGAAGGCCCCGTAGCGGCTGGCTTTACTAATGAAGTTCTTGAGCAGGTCGTGGTCCATGTCTGCAAAGGCCTGGGTCTGCGTGACAGCTGTGAGGTGGTTGACGCAAAACTTGAAGCAGAACTCCTCCAGATCCTAAAAATGAAGAGGGCTGTCTGGTCAGTGCTGAGGAGTACAACTGACTAGCTACTGAAAGGGTCCCCACCACCATGGTGCCTGACTGTGTGTCAGGGGTTATAAGCTTACCCGCGCCTCATACTTGACAGCAGCAGAGAGCAAAGTGATGGCGTTCTCCTCAGAGATGCCTCTCTTGATTGTTTCCTGGCACAACCTCTTCAGCCTCGTCTCTCGGTAGAACGTAGCCAAGTCTAACAGCCCTGAACACACAAGAACAAAGCGCAGATGAGTGTGTTTAGGACTTCTGCTCCCGCTTATGTCAACATGTACTCTCAGTTTGTAAAAGGACTGTGGTACTGCGGTAGGCTTACCAATAGCATCCTCTGGTGGCAGGTTAATAGTGTCTGTGTAGAGGTACTCCAGGAAGGCTCTGTACACCAGGTATGAGAACTGGTGAATTTCAATGTTGTCCTCATCCGTTTCATTCAGCAGTGCCCGAAAATGCTCACACCTGGAGAGGAAAGAAAAGGAGCATAGTATTGGCGTGACATGGTAAAAGACACCTCACCAGTGAATTCAGATGTGTTATAACCTGCTTTCCAAGAAATCCAACCAAGGTTTCTAAGTAATTTGTTGTCAGAGTTTTATTATAGCCGTGATGTAACACAGTGCAGTCTGCACTTCCAGGAAAATTGCATTACCACCCAGTAAAAATTGAATTTGCAAAAAAGGAATAATGAGACATCATGTTCACTGTGATCGATCACACAACACAAGCAGGTTTCAAAAGCCTGGTAACTCATTTTCATAGTGGATGGAAATCAATGGAAACAGTGACAGCCCATAAAGAAGGATCAACATCTGCAAGTACAAAGTAAAAAAGACTCTATTAAATTCAGTGGTATGTTTAAAGATTTGAAACATTGCAAATGTGGACTTTGACACAAGAGTTTGACACATTTTTAACTAAAAGATGTTATGATAAACATGTTTGTGATGATCAAGACCTCACAAATTCCAATTTAAGATTACTTAAAGAATCTGCAGATACATGTCATATATCATTTTGCAGTAATATGAAGTATTAATTGTTAATCACTTTTGATTAGAAGCCAAGGAGCTAAAACCTGCTAAAATTATTGCTTTGCTCATTTTTATCATGCAAACTGATTCTTTATCTATTCTATTAGATAAAGCGTAACATTAGTTTGTAGTTTTTTTTGCAGCAGACTGTGTTAGTAATCGATACTGTTGATTAAATATTTGACAGTCATTTAAATCTTGTTTTCTTTCCTGCACGCTTCCCCATATCTGAATCCCGTGACTACACAAGTCTATATCCCTGAACAAATACACTGAAACTGTTTTGGTTGTATTGCATCAAAGTTAAAATGAAACATATTCATTTATTCTTGTGATCTAACTTAAGATTCAGTCTTAATGCTATAATACACTTCCTCTGAGTCACTCTGCCAACAGCTACACCCAACAGTATTTTTCTGTGTTTTTTCCCTATGGCCCTCTGCATTTTAAATGCTGATTACCATTTTTCCCCAAATTGCCCAAACTGCTGGCTCAAAACACTGCCCCTCTATCATTTCTTCTAAGTGCATCTCAGACGTATCATTTGCATGTGATCTTGCCAAAGCAGACATTTTGCACAGTTGCGTATTCGTGTGAGCATGTGCACTAAGGTTGATGTCGCAGACAGCCTGGCTCCTTCCTACTGACAGTGTAAAAGAGCAAGGGACTGGAATGCAGATACTTTGAATCCAAGTGTGGTTATAAAAAGAAAAGCGGAAAACAATAGGTCTGCCTTTGCTTCCTCATGACATTAACAGGAAAGACGAGGAAATGCTGTCTAACAGATGGCGTTTAAATATAGGCAGCACAGCATTCAGTAGGTATATGTTAAATGAACTATCAGAAAAATGGCTCAGTGCGTTTGTCGTCATGACAGCAGCACAATTATCAAAATTATGTTTGTCTTGAGTTTATGTTTCTAGTTTCTATAATTAAAGGTCCCATATTATGGTCATTTCTGCTTCTTGACATGGTTCCTTGATGTCTAAATGGAATGTTAGTAACATGCTTTGGTCAAAAAAAGCTGAAGCATTGAGCACAGCAGGGTTCTTGAAACACCAGTTTCACAGCCCTGCTCCAGGTGGCCTGTTTCAGTGCCTTTCCCTTTAAATGCTAATGAGCTACTGCGCGCCGCCCACGGTGCCGCCCACCTCCTCCTGCCTGCGGAAGACGTGAGGACGGCATCATGTGACCATGGCAACGGCGGAGTTTCTGGGAGTAATGGCTGCCGGACAACAGACTGCGGTCCGACCCAGAACAACAAGGGGCTCCAGAAGAAAGTAAGCAGCCAAGAATGAACATTGATGTTTCTCAGTGGTCAGTAGTTAAGTTTGTTACCTCGACATTACTTTTATGTTACTGCAGATAACGAAAGTTTTACGGGCTTACTGGCCGTCTGCCCGCGTTGTTACAGCTAACAGCCCTCTTCTCCTCGAGTGTTTACATCATAAAGCTTAGCCAAACCTCGACTGGTGTTTACTGCTGTTAAGTTGTAGTAACGCGGATGCAATTTAGCAAAAGCAGTTGCAAGAGAAAAGTGTAACCCCATATTATTATTTACCTTTATGTAGCCAGGTAAGTTGATTGAGAACCTGCTCTTATTTGCAGTGACGACCTGTAATTAGCTACTGCCAGCAATTTTCAACTGTAGTTTTCAGTATGCCACAGCCTGAACCAGCATATAGCGCATCGGTCACGTGACCATACGTGGCATACGTAGGAAAACATACGAAAATATCGTGCATTACTTTTCGTAGTTTTTAGTACGAAAGCTGAATGAGAGCAGCCTGGCCACAGTTGCCTCCAATCACCTGTCTACCAGCAGAATTGTTTTTTAACCATTTAAAACGGTTTATAAGCTTTATATATATTATCAAAGAAACAATGTGACATGATTAGTGATCATAGTTTCCAATGAATAATAAAAAATCGGCATAAAAACAGGTGTTCCTGTGGCTATTGTAAACAAATGCCTACAGAACCTGAGAATATCTGCTGTTTGGAAATACCACAATTAAGTGTAAACACTGGGCAAACAAGGTTGTCATTTTGCTCTCTTTTCTCTAATCTATTGTCACTCACTTACCTTTCATAATTTCTAGGTTACACGAAGACTGCGGCAGCTTCCTGATACACCATCATGCATGGTGGACCACCCTGGCCTGTAACCTGTCTGCCTGAATGTATCTGCACTGCAGAATGCACTGAACATTTATCGGGCAGACTATGAATCTTTACGTCTGAGGGGAATAGTGCAGTCAGCTTTTAGTCACATAAATACTATTCATTTATCGTAAAAGTGTTATGATTAAAAGTACATAACTGCTTCTTCTATCTTACATTGTTTATAGTTTATTATCTTTTACTTTTTACCATGAAAATTACATATCAAACAATGAAAACACAGAACAGTTAGGAAAGATGTTTTAATTGTAAGAAACATTTGTAAACATGTGTTGACATGAATGAAATAATAAGAAGAAAATACATATCTGAAGTGAAACAGTTTGACTTTATATATTAACTTCAATATCAATATGAAAATAATAACAAAGAAAGTATCTAGTTGCCATGGGTGTAAACATTCAGTGCTGACTTTATATTGAATTGTGTTTAGCCAATATAGCCTACATAAGCTTTGTAAGGTGGTGTTGGTGCTCTCTGGGGAGGAGAGTGAGAGTTGTGCTGCCCGTCTGTGTGGTCTGAGAGGTCTTCAGGGTTTATGAGTTTCAGCACCTCCTTCACATATGGGGCAGGGTCCTGGAAAAAACCTTCTGGAAGATCAGGTCCAACAGAGTATCACCGCAGTCTGCAGTGCAATAAACAAATGCATGTTTACAGGAAAACTGCAGTAGAACCAAAAAGCCTTGTGCTGCAGTGTTGTAAAGTGTCTCTTATTTCTCCTAATTACTTCTCATTCATACATTCTCATTATTTATTTTGAAAACCATCTTAAAAGAATTCAGATTTTAAGTGTTTGTTTTCAACCTTTTGAGTGATGTCTGTGTGTCCATGTTTATTTTAATTTGAGAGGTTCAAATAAAAGATTGTAAAACTTACAGAATGTCGTGTCTGTCTTCACTGGTTTGGCTCTGCACTCTCCCTTCCAGGACTTTGGAAAGCTCAGTTTGAAAAGAGGATCCCCTGATGATGTGGTGGCTTGCCCTCTATCAGCATTCTTATTGTGATGCAGTGCAGCCAGTCAGAGTCTTGAACAGTAAAAAGACAAACATGAAAACAATTGCAAGAAATGGGCAAATGTTCTCAACAAGTAATCACAGTTCAATTTACCTGCACAGCATTCCCAGATATGGATAGGAGTAACACATGACAGCACTGTTACAGTATAATTCAAGCACTAAAGACTGCAACGCCTTACATTACTCTAATCCGACCACTTTATTTCAGTAACGAGTAATCTAGCGTTAATATTTCCAAACCAGTAATCACATTGAAGTTATTTATTGAAGTCACTGTGCGTTACAATTATTGTCATTTTCATTCGTAAAAATATATATTTTTGCTTTCTTCTTGTCTCTGGGAGTGATGTCACGTACGTCTCAAGTCACGTTTTAGCCATGAGGATAACTCACGTGTACACCACGCAGCAACACAAAAATGGAGGGAGGAGAGAGATGCGTGTTTCCTAGCTGGAAATATACTCATTATGCTGAGTTATTTAAAACAAAAAAAGCACAAATGCTTGGTCAAGGGCCCAGCCCGGCCCGGGCAGAGAATCTAAACTCTATGTAGCAGTCAACAGTACCCTCGTATTGCCCCGGCCTATGCCAACATATTCCAGCTTAGAAAACATTTTCAAATGCATTATTTCACAAAATCCTGAAAGCTTAGACCCGGCGGAGGGTGTGTGTATGTACTGCTTGACTGACCGCGCCTCTGGGTTTGCATGTGGAGACCGTGTTGATCGCGAACTAGGGGCTCGCGGTTAGCATTAGCTTGAAAGCTCACGGTTAGCGTTAGCTGGTACTATGTGACACTGCTTGGTTAGTTCGTGTAAAATTGCTAAATAAACACAGCTAAATACTTGTACATGCAGACATTTCCCTGGGACACGCATTACATAGTGTGCAAGATCAGAAACGTACTACACACAATGATTCTGCTTTAGCACTAACGTTAACTTGTGTGGTCAGGGAAGCTAACGTTAGCGGTTAGCCGCTAACCTTAGCTTGTTCTCAATGGCAAAACACACAGTACATCAGGCACGGGTTCAGCCTAATCTACAGAAACACACAGCACATTATTTGTATACTTACATGTCCTTGGTCTACATGTATTCCTTTGAGTAAAAGTCTGCCGACCACTCATGCCTTGTACTGGCCCAAGTTGGTGAAACAGTCAGTGTCAAAGTGGTTCGCACACACCAACAGTTTTTTGCCAACTTCAAAAATAAATCATAAAAATAAATTCAATCCATTGTCCTCTGCAGCTGGGAGACGATGGAGTGTGTTGTGCTGGTCCTTGCAGCCAACAACAGAGCATTTTTCCTTGAGTTTGGCCATGGTGATTTCAGTAGCGTAATGGCGGATCTCCGAGACGGTAGCTGTACCTGGTGGGTGGAGACACCGTGCGATGAAGGGAGGGGCAGTGGGGTAGCCATATGCAAATGTGCGGCCGTCAACGTCGACAGCCGCAGCAAATTTGACTCGTGTATCTGGAAACTGCAGGCAAGACCCCTTTAGAAACCTGTATCTCACTCAAAAAAGCATGGATAGTCTTTTTTCAAAGTTTCTCGGCGTGTGGCAGCACCATAGACCCACAATAACACCCCAAATCCCAGAAAAAGTCAGTTTTTCATAATATGGGACCTTTAACAAACAATTCTTCAACATCAAATTTTAGTTTCTGTTCCCCTAAAAATCCCAGTGTGGTCTACCAAGCGCCTTTATGGCTGATGACCAAGTACAACCTAAATACACTCATGTGACCAAAATGAAAGTCAGGATGGAGAAGCAGACTGCTGTGGAGAGGAAGAAAAGAAAATCATCTTTTAAAAACAGAATCACGTAAAGAAGATTAGAGTACAGTGGCTCCGCAGCAGAGAGAGAAACATGGAGACACTGTTTCATTTCCTATTTAAGGATCATCATGTGCGTCATGTGTTCCAAAGGGAATTCTTAATTTGGTTTGTGTAAATAAGAACCACATACTCTGCACTTCATCAGACATACACCAGCTTCTCAAAGTGATGTGTGATTGTTTGGGGACTCTGTTGCTTTGGTTAGTTTTCCTATGCTCCCATTTCTTTTTCAAGTTAATAGTTAATATAGTTAACATAAATTTGCAGAACTAAAGGTGTCAAGTAAATCATCACATTATCAAACTAAGCATTTGTGAATTTTTCTCACACTAGTTCACATTTTTACTTTGGACTTTGAGCTTCCTCGTCTCTGTACCTGATTTTCAGCAGAGCTTTGTGAACATGGATACACTTCCCATCCACCAAGAACTTCAGGTCTGAGATCTCTGGGCTGTCAAACTCCTTCTTCAAAGACTGGGCAACAGTTAGGTAGTCGTCACCATCTAGCAAAGATAAAGAAAACCAAGTTGTGTTTGTAGAACATAAGGAATAAACAACCCAAAATGTTCCGTGACATGATGCTGATGATGCTGCATGATTCCTTGAAACTGGATAAATTATATGTTAGTCCTATTTTACAGTCCTGTAACATTTTCCATTTTTCATGGAAAATATGTAGCAACACTTGTGCTCGGCGATGCCAATACATTCTTTATTAAAACTCCCAAATTACAGTTAAAAATTATGCCTTTTGACTCTCTATTACACATTGTAAGATGAAAATTCTAGGGGATTGCAAGTTTAATTGTAGTCAATATTTGTTCCTCTAACTACACAGGTTGACTGTTCTAACTGCACATTATCATTACAACTGCTGGCCTTTTGTACTTTTTTTCCTTCTCCTTTGGAGTCAATAATGTATCCATGCTCTACTTCTGCAAATGTAAAAACTAATAAATACTGTATACTGTTAAAAAAGACCTTTCAGAATTATGTCATTATACTCTACAAAATGGAGCATGCAAATACATTATGTATGATGAGGACAGGAAACAAAGTTTCCTGTTTATTTCTTAGAGCATTTCTAGGAATTTGCATCTATGACACTTTATGTTCCTACTGCAGCATATGTATGATCAGTTCTGCGTATAGGCTAAATGGGGTGTCAAATGGTTGACAAATGACTGCGTATGAAGTCTAGGAAATCTCCCCTACAGTTTTAGAAATCTTTCGATTCCTGGAACCCTCTTACCTACTGACAGGAGGTGCCACGTGACTGCTGGTGTTGCAAAGCAAGCAAACACATCATCCGTGCCGCTGAAATGGGTGAGGTGGGGGCTGGCAACAGCCTGACCTCGACACTGACCCCACATCAGAACCTGCCCACTCTGGGTCTTGGCTGCTGACGTGTGGCTGGTGTGACATGCAGCCACCTCCACCATCCTGGTGACAAAAACAGAACCTCAGAGTACGACTAATATAATGCCTTCTTATGCAGACTGCATGTTGAAATATGTCTAATATGGTAGCATTCTATCACAGATCTCTCAGGATCTTGTCCTGTGGTGGCAGATAGGGTTCACTGCTAATTGTCACCAGCATTAAAACAAAGTACCAACCTCTCCTTGTCTGTGTTTATTAGAGTGGGGAGAGCTTGGTTACTCTTATTGCCTGTTCCCAACTGCCCATATGAGTTGGCTCCCCAGGCGTAAACAAACCCCTCGTCTGTAAGTGCCAATGTATGTGCGTATCCACAGGCCACCTGCATATGGAAGGAAGAGTATAATCAAGCTGAACGTGTTGACTCAAAGAAGAATCAAATGCATTATGAGATTCATCTTATTCTTGGCTCCTACCTGGACGATGTTGACACCTTGGAGAGCAGCAATCCTGCAAGGCGTCTGCTGATTTCCATTGTTGCCCAAACCAAGCTGTCCATTGCAATTGTAGCCCCAACCATAGATCTATAAACAGGGGACAAATTCAGATGATGTTAACACTATGGCAAGGCAGTAGTGAGAGATGCTTTTCTGTATGTTAAGGCGGAACTGTTTTCAGTTCTACTAGCTTTTGTCAGCATATATAAGTGTAATTTAGTAGAGGGAAAATAGTTCCTACATGAAACTGCTTATAACAGGGTCTGTGGATTGTCTTGAGTAAACTGGGTCATGATTTCTGGAAACAGTCACGACTGTTGATTTTTTTCAAATGTATTTTTGGCACTTTTAGTGCCAAAGCCAAGCGACAACTTCCACTACATTAAAGATGAGGTAGACATCTCTACAGCTGATATCCTCAAAACATGGCAACTCATACATCTAGATGGATAAATAGCACTAGAGCCAAGAAAGAAATATTAATTTTGATTTTGGGGTGAAATGTCCCTTTAAATACTGAAAATATCAGACAAAGCAGCAGACTCATTTAGTCTTTTAGTGGGTATATGCATATTCTGAGATATCCCTATTGTAAAACAGTGATTAAATGAACACCATTTTCTTGGTGGAGAAAACGCCTCAAATTTTGGTCCCATGGGTAGATTTAAATCATGGTAAAAATGAGTATGAATTTATCTGCAGATTCTGAAGGAAAAAAAACAAGAAGGTAAAATTAAAAATGATGAGCTATGCCTCTGATGTACAAAAAGTTGACCTACTGAGAGCACTGATTCGCTTGCTGGTGGTGGTAAACATTAGCAGATTGTTGTGAGCCATTACCTCTCCATTGTCCAGTACAGCCATAGAGCAGAGCTGACCACAGGCTATGTTAACCACCACTTTGTTCTGCAGGCAGCTGCTGACCCGGCGTGGTGTTGGCTGGTTGGCAGTAGACCCTGACCCTACTTGGCCTGAGTTGTTGTAACCCCATGCGTACACCTGAACACAGACAAAATGTTCAATGTCCAAATAAATACAGAGATTAAACAGAAAGAAGCTTCAGATGATAGGTTACCTCTCCATCAGTTGTGAGGGCGATAGTGTGGTGGGAGCCACAGGCCACTTCTGTCACTCTCTTGCTAAGGAGGTTAGTAGACACGAGGGCAGGAGTCAATCCGTGGTTGGTGGTCCCATTGCCCAGTTGGCTGTAGCCATTGTGGCCCCAAGCGAAAACCTCTCCGTCTAGACAGCAGCAGGCAAACTTTCATTCAGGTTGTCTCAGTGGTTAATGTTTTATTAGTAGATAAGAGAGAGTTGACTTCACCAACACAGATTTGACCGAGGTAACAATAACTGTCTTCTGCTGGATTCAAAATTTAGTTTACCGACAAATAACAAAAAGGCCCAAAATGCACTCAACCCTTAAATGTCACCATAAACTATCACAAGGCTAAAATCCTTATTAACTCACATAACTTTAATTTTGTTAAGATCATACTAATATGAAGTTATTAGACTCAAATATTTTTTTCTTTTTTTTTAATCTTTTGCAATGTTTTATTTTGGATTAGGTGACTTTGATAATGTGTTGGCATGAAGGACACAGCATCATCATAAAACCAGATTGTAGACATTTGCATGTATCATGCTGTTGTTTGTGATGTCATCCATATGTCTCCTGAGGACGTTTTCCCTTTAGGGAAAAATCAAAATTTTCATAACAGGTTTACCTGCAGTAGCGATAACCACATGTGGTCCAGTTCCATAGCTTAGGGACACAATCTTCTTTCCACACAAGACATCAATCCGGCGCGGCTCAATCGTGCTTTGAAGGTCTCCAAGCCCTAAACAGCCGCTGCAGTTGGTGCCTAGAGCAAAGACCTGTGAAGACCGAACATCACTGATGAAATGGGACTGGCATTAATAAATGATACATAAAATGCCCGTTAAAATGCTCACGATAAATACCGGCACCCCAGTACACGTCAACTATTTGGTAAGATGACATACAGAGAGGAGAATAAGTATTAGCAACAATTTGTTTGCTGGATTTTAATTATAATTTGATGTAATGGAATACTTCAGAATTGTAAAATATATGTTAATAGATTATATTCGTATTATATTCCATTTGTCAAGGTTTTGACAAGTAATTCTGTGTCAGCTGTCTGAGTAATTTAATGACTAATAAGCTCACATTTTTCCCACCCAAATAAAACTTCTCCTGCAACCAGATTGTAAACTTTTGTGAGTTTATGTTTAAATACATATTTCTGCATCTATTTCCCAAGAATGTCTGTGAGGTGTAAAGTCAGACCCAGTAAAGAAACAACTATGCATGCAGGCAGGGTGGAAAGTAACGTACCCTGCAATTTAAAGAAAATCCCCCCCCAAATGTTTTTTTAAACACCACAAATGACTGCTTCAACACATAAACTGTTTGGGCCACCGGGACAAACACATGAGCAAAGGAGGCCAGAGGAAGCATGCTCTACACCTTTCAACAGGATAAAAATGGAGCTTGCTCGGGTATTAGCTAAAGATAGCCTCATTCTATCTGCTTATCCCCTCGTCTGGAACTGCACTCTACATCCACCAGAGAGTGAGAGGCCTGCAGCATTTTGATATCCTATTCCAAATGCAAGATAATCAAACAATATCATTAAGGAGAGTCTATCAAGTCTTGCCATACATCTTGATGTAAACAAAAGGATTAAAAGCCTAAGGGTTACCTCATCATTAACTGTGACATAGAGGGCTTCATTTGCAGCGCTGCCAAAGACACAAGCCTGCCGGATAAGCCGCAGTTCCTCAGGAGGAAGGAGTGCAAACACTGGCCACTTCCCCACGTCCAGCATACTACTCAGCTGTGAAATGAGGACAGAACACAAACAGCTGTGAATATGAGTCATACAGAGATTATGATTCAAAACAAATATTGTTTTCAAAATGGGAAAATGTGGGAGGAGGCTTCAATGGAAAGATAGGAATCAAAAAGGCTTTTACTGACATTTTGTATTTTTCCCATATCGTGCTTTGAATATTCTTTGAAAGGAAGATATTCACAAAGTACAATTCTGAGTCACAGTAAACAGGAAGATGGTGAAGTTGTAACGCTAAAGCAGGAATGTCGCCAGGTTAGTAATTCTTGATTGGAAACAAAGCACTACTGCTGTTGTTCTTTCTTAGAGGGCTAATGAGTAAGCCAAAAGGAAACTGCATTGTCCAGTCTGTAGCAACAAATACATATAGTACAAACTAAAGCTAGATTACCCAGAAGGCTTTGTATGTCTCAAAATCGCCAAGCACGGACAGCAACTGGGCACAGTTTTGTAAAGAGATTAAAACTATATACATGTCGCCTGAGGTAAACCCATTAAGTGTGTTGTTTACCTGCAGAATGAGTGAGTCCGGGTTATGTCACCTACTCGTGTGTCTTTACTCTATCAATCCTGATACAATATCTCAAGCGCAATGGCCAAACCATGACTCAAAGAAGTACTTTTCCTTCTACCCTACATCATCATGGTCTCAGAGGGGTGATACCAGTCCACATGAATGCTGTTAAATTAGATGCTTGGGCCCTCTGTATTTAATGGAGATTAAGTATCAGTTGGGTTTTACAGATCACTATATATGCTAATAAAACCCACTTGTCTTCTCGTGTTAAAGCTGCCTTCCTCCAAACGCGTAATAGACCAAGTAGGACGCAATATGACTTTTGACATGATGTAGCAATTCTCAGCTGAAATGGCCTGTTATATTAATAAATTTAATTATATATTATATCATAAATTACTGTTATATCTGGAAAGACTAGCCTACACCCCAGGTTCTCCCAGTGAGCAATATGAAGTTGTACTTAATTTGCACCCGGTTTCTGGAAGCCAGCCATCCCTAACTGCAACACCGCTGCAAGGACATGTCCAACACTTCAACTCAGCAAAAATACGAATAAACAGTGCAAAAGTAAACTGTTCCACTGCGTTGCAACGGCGGACTTACAGCCTGGGTTTAAGAGCTAGCAACACTACATGTGCTAATGTAGCATCTAGCAGCTTCACTATCAAACTACACGACAAGGAGCTGCATTAGCAAGCTAATGTTCATGAAGTCAAAAAGTGCTGCTGTTGCTGCTGAGACTCACTGCTGGTTCAAACTGTTGACGTTACCTTGCTGTTGTTTCTAGCTAGTGTGTCGTCCGCGATGACGTTTTCTTATAAATGAATAGCGAGACATTAAAACAATGTCAGCCAACATATTTGGCGAATCAAGCCGCTGATGAATTCATCATTGAAGTGTGGAATAGGTCTTGCTTCACATCGGTTGCTGTGGTTGCACCCTGTTGTTAGTTAGCTTCGATCGCTAAACTGCCAACGGAGGAAAACACACCACCAACGCGCCTTACTTCCTGTAGTAAGATGGTGCGTTCACTGAGTGTCGGAGCTGGGGACTTCTAATGTTATTATGGCAACAAAACAAAAAAACTAAATTCAATACAAATATTGATTAAAGACTTTTCCAGCAAGAGTCATTTTGAAGCAGTGATCTGCATTGACAAAGCGCTAAACAGATAAACAAGCAATTTTAGTTAGATTTTTTTTTTAATTATAAAACAATCCAATTATGTATGACTGTTAAATTTGGTTATGCAACATGCGTGTGTATAGGCTTTACAGTTCATAAAGCAAAAATATAGAGGTACAGAATTACAATTAAGTGACACTTATCAGCATTTCCATGTGTAAAGTCATATTACTGATTGACTGGTTGAATAGAAAATATATGTATAAGTTAATTTTTAAATACTTGTATTGATTCTAGCATCGTTACACCTAAAATGTTAGATAAGATTACTTGTATAACATCTTAACAAAATAATCATGTAAAATCAACAACACTGTAAAAAAAAAAATAATACACACACATTTACTAATAAACTCTGTTTATGTATCCTTGGATGCATCAGATGTAAGTGGTTACCTTGATTATAATTTCTTTTAAATTTGGATTTAAATACCCCTGATTATTTCACCCCATAAACATCCTCTACACACCTTATGTCGACTTCCATGATCAGTTCGTCGGTAAGCCTTCATTAGGTCCAGCAGGTGGAGCCATGGCATCCTAGACTTGGTGCATATCAGTGCATGACACATTGCACCTGTTTATGCCAAAGCTTTGCAGGCCCTCATTTCACATGCTCATATTTTTTTCTGATGATAAAAATCAAATGTGTTTGATAAGCATAACGCATGCCTTAATAAAACTGTGAGGTTTACATTTTCAAACGTATAGGCTACATTTACATTTTCACAGGCACCTTTGGATGAACAAATGGCAGTTTAATATATTGCAGACTTACTAGAAGTAGGTCTGTTTTTCTTGGGCAAAGTAAAAGCATCTAATTGAAATATGAAAAATGTTATTTTAATGTTACTCATTATAATAATATAATTCCACCCACTGCTGTGAACATACACATTGTGCACATATGAAGTATTTTTGACTAAAGGTTGTGTTTTAAGAAATATTCTTTTAAACACACACAACAAAGACATGCTGTATTGAATGTGTGTGTTGCCTTTGTTGTGGATCTACAGTGTTGTTACCTGTCCAACCTCAATATTAAAGTTCCTTATCACTGTAATTTTAAGGAGGTAGAGCCATAGAAACTAACCACCATACCACGCGCATACAATCTTTCTACCTTTCATAACACAATGTCACACAGAAGATACATTATAATTTCATAAGTCCTAGACAGATAGACCTAAATATAGTTTCCGTGCAGGAAATACATGAATGAACAATTTCAGTGGTACCCTTTAAAGGCCATATGACACTGTTAAGGTAGACCGGAAATGTCCAAAAAGAGGCCGGTCACGGCTCAGCCTTGTCTGGGGGTATCTGTGACTTGGCAGAGCAAGACTGAGCCTGGCAAAGTCTCATACACGTGAAACAACCGCTGAGTGCTCGTTTCATCACAAACACATGATTCTCTGCGACTGACTGGAGCGACAAACCGATCACAGACACGTCAACCTTAAGGTCTTCCTTAAAATAATGAAAATGTAGGTAGTCACATAAAATTCAGAGTAACTGCACTCGATTCGGGCCACGTCAGTGTTACTCCCAAAATTCAAACAATGTGACAGTATTATAAATGTCTCACTAAGCTATCTTGGAATTTGGGATTCGTCATGATTTGCTAGAATACGCATGCGCATTGCGGACAGAGCCCTGTGAGCGATGGCGAAATTCCTGACTTTTATGCAAGGAGCAGGGTTGGATGGAAAGTTATCTCGATAAAATTGGCAGTTAGGCTAACATTATCGATACTTGGCATCGTCACTGTCGCTCTCTAAACTTCGGCCTATTTTAGGTGTAGTCAGTAACGAGCGATCGTCGTTCTTATAACGAGTAAAGCACATCTTCATCTTGCTAACTATTAGCTAGGTAGCATTAGGTAGCTGACGCTAGCATGTCACATTTTGCTGTGTCTTGTGTTTATCTCGGTAGCTAGCAAGTTAGCCGTCTCAGGTGTTGCAGAAAGTAGCTGGTCGTCGGAGCTTGCTGACGTTCAACATTTCGGGAAGAGCTTCATAAGAAGAATCATCACTGTGCACCAAGACTGCTGCTGCTGTGTCGACTGACTGACTGAGTGAGTAACGTAAGCTGCGCTATTGATAATAACTCACTTGTGTTGCTGACAGTCTAACGTTACCTCATATTAACTTTGTCTCCTCAGAGGACTTGAAATTAAAGGTTATAAGAAGTTATATTGCGACAGGATGACGAATATCTATGACAACGCCATGCACATACATACACACACACACACACACACACACCAACACACCAACACACACACCTGTAGCCAGAGTAAACAATTGTCTTAGCTGCAGGGAAGCTAGCTTAGGTAACGTAACACGGGGAATAAGGAATATGGCCTCAGAACACGGACTCTGGTGTTTTTAATGTTTTGGTATTTATAATGTTACATGTTAAAAAATATTAGGTAATGTTAAAGGCAGAAATAAGGTTAGCTAGTTCGGTGACGGTAAGGTGAAGGCAGCACATGCACTAAATGGATAACCAGCTGTTACACCGAGTGAAGCTGACTGCAACAGGCCATGGAAATATTTCTGCTGGTGTTTCATCTTAATTAGCACATTGTGTTAAAACCCGAATAAATGAATCCATTGTAGTCGTCATTTGAGAGTAAACAAGCGACCAAAATGTTCCAAGTCATTTTTTACAAGCGAGGCCTTATTGCTTCCTCGTCATTGTTATGACTTTAGTTGCCTTTGTCTGATGCTTAACAATGAGGAATAAGCAGAAGTATTTGCTGGACAGAACATCACATTATTCTCGCCATTCAGGGTGTTTTCCCCCTTCTCACCAAAACTGTAACTGAGAAACAGCTGTTGTTTCCTTATCGACTGCTCGACTAGCCACAGTCAAATATGATGTACAGTCAGCACAGCAGCAGATGTTACCACAATTTCAATGTATTAGATGTTTATTGTGCTGCTGGTGATTTCTGATTACCTAACAGCAATTTATACAAGACCTCTTTTCTTAAAGAAGGCTCGAAGTAAAGAGGGGGAAGTATCAACACAATGTGTTCAGCTAATATTTTAGCATGCAGCCTCCACAGGAAACTCCATATATGCAAAATTAAATTACAATGACATATTTGCCCTCATCAAATGACATGGAAAATGACTACTTAACTCTTTGATCATGATTTCCTGTATGAGACATCACTTGGGGATTCAAGTGTGTGAAACGTGGTCAGAAGCAAAGAGGAGAAGGCCTGTGGTCAGGGATCTCTCCTCTGTTCTCCTCTTACTGATCCCCCGGGTAGCTAAGAAATACTTTGATCAAGGATTTACTGAAAATGTTTTGTGTTACAGAGTAATATGTGATTTGTATTATGAAAAAGATTGCAGTGATTGACTTGGAGGCCTTATGAAGGAGCCGGCCATCATCTAAACCCTGCGAGTGATTCTAGGCTAATCTCATGCCGGTCCTCCACTGCAGCAGTAGTTCCCTCAAACCCAGTTCATTGACCATCACACTGTAAACTGACTTTGTTGTTTAAGCTTAAGGAAGGGAGGGGCTAAAGCTAACAGATAAGCCAGATCACTGTTAGCTTTACGGGCGCATGCGCTGGATTGTAATTAGGTTCAAGGGCACATGTTACATTTCTCTCATGGTGTTCTGTTGTTTTTGGCAGAATTTTTGTCATCCATGTGATATTTTACAGGTTTTTTCACATGCAGTCAGTCCTCAGTAGGGTCATTTGACTTTTCAGTCTTACTTCATTGTACTGTCCTTAAAAGGAGCTATATTTTCCCTGGACACTTAAGGCTTGATTTGATGAGTTTATGTATATAATTATATATTATATATATAATTCCTGTTGCTTGAATTCCATTCGTTGACTGTCTATGCCTCCATGATCAGCTTTTTGATATTTGTGTTTGTTATGTATGGGAAGTGAGAACACATTTGACAGCGGTGGGTACTTCAACTTGTCATGTGCCCTAAGAAACCTTAGTTTTCAATTGAAGGGGTTAACATTTTTCCCAATACAACAGTTACTTCATTTCTATTCCCTTCTCGTGTGCCCCACCCTCATAATCATTGTATGAAAAATGACTAAAACAATGGATTTATTTTGATTAATTAACTCTACAGTAGACAGCACAAACTCTGAATGGCACAAATGCTTTTAAATACATGGGAGGTTTATATATTCAATGTAAGAAAATGCATCTGATCAACCATCTCTGGTCATGCCTGTTTAGTTTGGATGGGACAGCTGGCCTAACCTGGCCACTCATTGATACCATCAGAAAATATCTTTCAGAGTCATCAACTGAGCTGCTGTGCCAGAATACGCTGCCAGCACATGATTGGCAGTGGAAAATAATGAATGTGTTTGAAAAATTAACTATGATGTGTGTCAAATTTCCACTCAGTGCCATTCAGCTTGTCACTATGTCTTTACTGGAAGTAGTTGTGCAGTTAGTGGTTTTTGACTCACCCCTGATGTCGTGCAACATTTTAAATAGCTAAATATAGACCTTAATATCATCATAAAATGGAAAGAAAATGACACCATTGTAGAGGACAGCAGATTTGTCTAATTGCCATCATCTTATCCTGTAGTTATATTATGGACAAAAATTACTTCCAACATCTGTAGAAACTAATAAGGATATTTCACAGTGATCAATATGATGCTTTTATATTCTACTCTATACTTTTTCTTTGTCTACTTCATTTTAAAAACTCATTTAATTAAGGTGATGATGTGCTCATACTAAGTACTAGGAGAGGGTAGATTGAAGCTGCATCCTGTGGTGATTCTTTGTAAATGTGGTTTTCAGCACAGGTCTAATGGCTGGTTGGAGGTTTAGAACAAATATACCACAAATCTCCGTTGTATACTGTACTTTGTACATTTCCATTGATTGCTGTGTCTTTGTTGCAGGAGTACCTCGTCAGTGGTGTGAATGAGGGAGACATGGCAGACCACACCCCACCTCTGGAGTCCGGCCAGCTTCTCAGCCCTGAACTCCCAATCCTGGCCTCACCACCACCCCCAGCCATGGTCAACGGGGAGGGCCCCCAGCAGGTACACTTGGACCCCTCTGCCTTCATGTCTCTATGCTATTAGTCACACTTGCTGCATCAAGTCTGTTATGCCCAAATTGACTTTTAGCAGTCTGCCCTGCAATTACAGTTGAAGGGATTTGTCAGAAAGAGTGCCTCTGGCTTGTTTTGTCTGTTGTTGGCCTTCACTCTTCAGTTGTTGAGCTGTTGTCTGTTCAGTGTTGCTGAGCCAGATGAGGAGAACAAAGTCATACTAGCATATGTTAGCTGTTTTGTGCTTGTCAGAAATAATAATATGATAACTCTGAACTGCTTTGCAAAAAGAGAATATTCATGCCTTAAGTAGCACTCCATTCATGGACTTTGTGAAATTTAAGATATTTCAGCACTTTAATATTCAACAATTGTTCGAGTGTGTTTACAGCTCTTGTAAAGTGCTGCTGCATGTGTGAAAAAATAGTATAAAGGCTTTTGTGGCTCTAGAGGAAGCTGCATGTAATCTGATAAATTGCCCACAGTAATGTCACTCAGTGGTTATGTTGCATTGTGGGTAATATAGGCACAGGCTTTGAAAAGAAAGAAGAAAGTGTGGAATAAAATGGGCAATATCTCTGGTTCTGCTGTATGGATTTTGATCAGTTGTTTTTAAACTTTACATATTGAGTCCAGCGATGTTAAAGAAGTGCAGTGCTACTCCGCAAGACATGCGAACACACTTTGACGGAGTTCCCTTTAAGTAGTAACACAGAGGCAGTGACGGTGTGTGGTTTGATATGTTGGCCTGTTATTTAGTCTAGCAGAGGCCAGAGCCACGACTGTGAGTGTTGTGCAATAATAACAATTGTTTGAGTGACGGGCTATGGATAAATGAGATGTCACGGTTTGAATTGGTTTAATTTTATATTCATTGATTTATTCAATGTATACCTCTTGACTTAACTTACCACAGCAGCTGTATTTTCAATACATACAAGTGTCATAACTGTTTCCTGATACAATTACACTGACAGCAGCATCCACTATCTGCCTCTTGTGAAACCTGATGTGTTTCGTAGCTTTTTTCAGATGGTAAACAAAATCTGCAGTTGTGTTTCTTACTCAGATAAGTATTGAAACAACCCTAACGGATTTGCTGTCCTTCTTCAGCTGTACACATGTATTTCACAGGCAACAGGTGCTTATTTGTGAACCACATCTCTCTCGGTTTTGACAGCAGCCATTGCTGTATGGTACACGATGAGGGGGATAAACCCCCTCCCCTCACCATCTTTTGTCAGTATGAGTGAGATTGAGTGACCCTGACAAGCCCGGGTGATTTCCCTGTCAATTTGATGGTCATCAGTTCGATTTGCTTAAGTTTCCATGACTTCTTGGGAGACAGCATGGAACCCAAAGTGATATCTTTTCCGTCATTTCCTCAGTCTTATGCAGTTTGTCTAGATAAGACCTGCTGATATTAGCACTGCCCTATACACATGCCTTTCCAGCCATCTTGTCATTTTCCACAGTGGAAAAACCCTCACCTGAATCAGGCTTTGTTCACGTCGAGATCAAATTTTGCTGCTTGTGTCGGGCTGCGAGGGTGCTGTTCTCATGGAATTCAGTTACCTTACCACCTCCCACAAAGGTTACCTGATTACCCGTACATGTCCCCTGTCAGTGTTTGCAGTGTTTTATGAGAGCTAGAGGAGTAAAATGCGGCTGTTCCTTCATGGCTTACATCATTACCGCCCTGCTGCTCACACCAATTTGAGACACTGCATGTTCATGATCACTGAAATGTTCTGAAATGGGTTCCTATGAGGAGGAATAACAAGTATCCGATAACACAGAGCAGTTACTGTGTTTTTTGATGCACAGCGTAATGACTTTCTTTTTGCATTAGAGGTGTTAATGTATCCATCTCAGAAACATCTGTACTCGGATACATGATCATCAAATTGATACAGAAACATTTTGTTATTGAGCAAAGATTGGATTTTATGTTAAATTATTTATTAATGGTTTGAATGAACAAATAGTATACGTGGCAAAATGGAGAAAAATGAATAGCAAAGAATATTTCAATTTCAAAGGACCTGTTGCCAAAATAAATGCAATAAAAAACAATAGGCAGTGAAAGTCAAGGCAACTTTTTAGGCAGTGCTCATTACGTATGTATTTTCTCTGAAATGCTGCCAGAAGTGGATATTTTGCACAGTGGTTTCAGGGTCAGAATCATCCATCTTTAGCCCTCATTTTCAACAATGCTATATGAGGGCATGTCCTTGCAAATAAAATGGCTTATTACTTCGGTTATTGCCTTTGACTGTGAGAAACTGAGTGTGACTGGGCAGTTGCTAATGCAAGTATGGTTAGCCTGCCTCATGTGACTTCTCTGTTTTAATTGATATTCAAGGCAGTATTATGGAAAGTAGAGCACAAAGGTTTATGGAGTACGATTTGGATACAACTATTTTATGGTTGTTTCATGTTCTGTGTTCTTTTGTCTTGTCGCAAATGCCTCACTGCTTTTCAGAGAATCCACAGAGCTTTGAAACTTTGTACCCACAGCTGGCTGGTCGTTGTATATTGTGCACACTGTTGTTTTCATCTGCGTGGGATTTGTTTAATTTTTTAGCAGAAGAGTGGCTGGTCATGCGCACAAGTACTTGAGGCTCAGGAGCACAGAAATTATTATAATTTGTCCTAACTGGGTGTTTTAATATCTGTATAGGATTATTTTTGGTACTGAATTGCAATAGTCATATCTTGTTTCTTTCATCATCAATTAATCTGCCAATTATTCTATGATTAATCAATCAATCATTTAGTCTGTAAAAAAAAAACTCAAAGAACTGGGGAAGGAAAAAGGCCCATCGAATTTCCCAGAGCTCAAAGTGACATCTTCAAATTGCTTTGTTTTTCCAACCAACACAGTCCCACACCCAAAGACTCCTCATTTACTATCACAAGTGACAAAGAATAGCAGCAAATCCTTAATCTTTAAAAAACTTGACGAAACCAATGAATCAATCATCAAAATAGTTTGCTAATCACTGCAGCGGCTCTCCTGATCCTGATGCAAAAAAAAAGAGCCATCTCACATTATGCGATGTAGGGCTTTATTGAGGATTGTTGTTTGAGTGCTGCTGTGAATCAGATGTAGCTTATGTGTGTTGTGTGTCTGAGGAGGTGTGTAAATATCATGACAGCTGCAGAGTGAGGAGCAGGAACCACTGGAGGGGTCTGGGCCCTGACAGAGCGAGGCAGGACTGCGGTGACAGTGAAGAGGATTCACAGCGATAGCTGACCCCTCCATTTCTGACCTTTAGTTGGAGAAGCTGCAAGGACACCTCATTCTTTCTTCTTGGTTTCTTTATCCCGGTCTTGGCTTGGTATTAACGCTCTGTTGGGCCAATTATTGTGAGTCAGAGAGGAAGTTGTTGTCTTGGGGTCATTACCTGAGATGATTCCTTTTTAGAGATGACTTTGGCTACAGTATGATTCACTTCTTCCATCCATTTAAGCCCCCCCCCCTACAAGTTTTTCCTGCTCTTGCCTTTTGGTTCGTAGCTAAATTGGTAACGGATGAATCAGTCTGTTTCTGTCAATGTTTAAGCCCCGCTAATGGCTTATGTACTTAGCTGTTGTCTGTGCTGATGGTTTGGTGTATTTTCTTCCATTTTGTTCATTACTCTTTTCATTGGCGCTACCATTTAGTGTTTTTGTGTTCTCTCTGCTTGTGTTTTTCTCTATTGATGGTTTTCAGGTCTGTGATTGTAACCTGACACACTGTAAATGATAAAATCACCTTTGAGAAATGTTTTTATGACCTGTTTGGATAATGATTTGGTGGCTGTTTTTTTCCCACTCCATGTGATTGTTACTTACGAGGAATATTGTAATCTTTGAGGATATACGAAACCTATTAGATTATCCTCAATACACTAAAAAAGATTAAAAATAAACCCACTCGACTCAAGCAATAAATAAGATCTGCACTGGTTAATTTAGTAGTTGTGGACTTGCAAGTTATTCGCCCATTATTTCAACAATCGATTAATTGGTTTGGGTAAAAAAAAAAAAAAAAAAAAAAATCATGTGATTCCAGCCTCTTAAATGTGAAAGTACTGGTTTCTATTGTTGCTATGACAGTAAACTAAATATCTTTGACATCAACTTGGGCTGTGGAAAACACTGATAAATATTTTTAAACCATTTTCTGACATTTTGCTGACCAAACAAGTTATCGATCAATCCAGAAATGTATCAGTGGGATCAATCGACAATATAAACAATCATAAGTTGTAGCCCTAAGGAAATAAAATGTGAATAAAATCGTGAGTGCTGTGCCCCAGTCTTATCAATCATCGGGAAAACCCTGCTAGTTATTCTTGTGTCATCTTTGCTAAAATGTTGGTGGCTTTCTCATGTAAACAAGATGTATGTAAAGACAACGGTTGTACATACATTAACATATTTATAAGACAAGTGCAATTAAATAATACTTGTACAATGAGTTGATAACGTAGCCGTGTATGACATATCAAAAAAACACTGTTTTTACTGTGGTTGTGTGAGAGAATACTCAGCATTGAGTAGTAACTACACCAGTTGAATAGAGAGCACACAGACATGAGTGTGTGGTCTGCTTGTGGCTATGTGCCATGCGTGGGCTTATGTTACTGTGGGATAGTGAGACCTCACTCCCGACTCAGCCGTCTTCGGTGCCGGCCTTGTATGCTATAGCCAGACACAGGAGACAGAGCCTTGGAAATGTGCCCCTAACAGGCTGCCAGAGGGCCTGAGATGTTGTGACAAAAAATGCAACCCACTCTGCTCATCTCCTGGTCAGCCACTGAATCATCTGTGAAGATGGGGTGAGCCCACTATTTGTCAACTGTTGTGAGGAGGTGGACAGTGCGTGACTCAGCAGTATTTAGAGCACTTTTCTTCTAAAACAGTGAGACAAACTATAGCATTATTACTGCACCAATATTCCAACACAGATAAAGTAAATCAATCAAGTACTGCAGTTGATCAAGATATGCTCTTTAGGACTGCAACTAACAAATATTTCCATTCTCCATTAATCTTATTATTATTTATACAAGTAATAATTTAGACTATAAAACATCAAAACAAATTTGAAAAATGCTCATCAGTCTTCCAGAGCCCAAAGTCATATCTTCAAATGTCTTCCTCTCCCCAACCAACAGTTTAAAACCTAAAGACTCTTCACTAACTATCACAAATGACAAACAAAATCAACATTCTTTATATTTTACCAGAATGTGTTGGACCTTTTTGATCGAGAAATGACTGAAATGATTCAATGATATCAAAAAAGTTGACAGTTTTTCTTTCAATTGACTAACTGATGAGTCGACTAATCATTGCGGTTTTAATGTGCTGAAAACTCTGGTACAATATATTGAATGTCAGTATTTCAGCTGCTGTATTGGCACAAGTTCCCTTACATAATAAATAAAATTAGAAAAATGTTTTTGTATCTTTTTAAATATGATAATGGTAGGGATAATGATACAAAGGAGCTACATTAATAAACTGGTATTTTAAAGTAGAATTACCATCTTGAAAATGTGTTAACATCACTTTAATAAAGAATTTAAAAAAATGAAATCTAAATTTCCTTGTCTGTATTAACATGTTGGCCAAACAAAGGTTGACCAACCTAGCAGAAAACATAGGTCCATGGAAAAGGGTAGAACATACATTTTAGTGTGTTGGAAATTCACACATTAGAGGGGCACATTAGGCCTCCTCTTAAAAAAAACACAAAAGTGTGAAGTTACTTGGACTTTACCAAGTGCAGGTTGACTGACCAACCAAGAAAAACCTTTGTGAGGAAGCTTACCTGGAACCCAAGGACAAAGTCTTCTGATAGAAGTACAAAGTGCCCAAGCTATGATGAGATTCCTCTGGAAGGACTACACTCAGTACAGCCTTTCGCAAGTCTGGCCTGCGTGGTAGAGGAGCCAGATGGAAGGCACTCCTGAGGAGGGAAAAAAGCACATGACAGCATGCCTGGAGTTTGCAGAAATTCATGTGAAATTTTCGGAGGGCATGAGCCAAAAGATAATGTGGTCTGACTGAACAAAAATGAATAGTTGAGCTGTAGTAGAGATTTCGATAGCAGGACTACCACAGCCTTTCACCTGTCTAACACCAGCTCCATGGTGAAGCAGCATCAGGTTATGGAATCATTGTTTTTGCAGTAGATATTAAAGGGAACAAAGACCACAGTCAGTTCATGAGTAAAATCCTCTTCATCGTATAACATCCTTATTTATTTGTGTGTTGATTTGACATTTAGCAGAACACTGATCCTTACCATGCACCCAGATCAATAGTGGAATGGCTTCAGCCCTTCATTTACTCTATAATAAATTACATTTGAAATTAATTTAAATGTTTTTTCCACAAATTTTGAAAGAAATGGAGACATGATGAAGTCCAGGTGTACCAAACTAAGACTGTATTCTGACCAAATCAGGCATTGGAGCAAAAAAAACACAAAAAAACCCCACCAGTCCTCCTATTTATTCAAGTGGGGGTAGTGTGTTCAGGCTACAACAGAATCAACTTTTAGAGAAATGCAACCCGACGTCCACTGCGTTGGCCAACCACATAAGCCGGCGATCAGAGCAGCTGGTCAACGGTATTGATGATAATCCTATTATATACTGTATGTTTATTTGCCACAGCAACAAAAATTCTGTAAGTGATAATTGTTCCAATATTAAACTGCTCTGGCAGCAGGATCTAGGAGAAGAACCACTGATTTTCCTGGAATAATAATTTCTCCACCAGACAAATGAGGACTCACAAGATTTAAATAAGCAGCAGCAAAATGGTGCCATTAGTTGCAAACCTCAGAAACATGCAAAATAATCATTGCTTAGCCTACTAAGCCTTTTAACTGCAGTGGATGTGTTCACACAAATGGGCCATGTAATGACATTCCCACACCACGGTACAACCCTGCACTAAATGCTGAAACGCCTGATTTGGTCTGCCTACAGCCGAATATATAATTAGGTGCTTATCTAGACCCTCATGTCAGTGGTTGAATAGTTTGCAGATAAAAATGGTCACATCTGGCCAGAAATTAGTGTTTTGTTCTTGGTATTATTCATTTATGTACCTGTAAAAGATTTCATAATTGTCACGGCCATTATATTGCCCCCTTTTAAACACAATAACATTCATTAAGGCCAAACTTTTAGTCATCATCAGTCAAAGGTGGTTTGTGACTGTTCATGAGTTTATGGAAATGTTATGAAACATTGAGTGGAAACATGGAAGCTAATTAACATAGTGAATAGAAAGCTGGTGGAAATTACTGTGTAACTCAGGTTTGAGATTATGTATATGTATGTATACAGTTGACTTTGTGTTTTGATACGTTTTTGCGTTTCCTCTGATAAAGACATTAGAAGATAACCAAGATTTACAAGGTCTGGCTACAGCATGACCACCAGAAAGATTTTTTTCCCCCCCGTCTGTTTCTATCCTACTATCTCGTCATGCAACGTTTCCAGGGGACCCTGGAGGGTGGAGGATCATCAAATTGCCTTGAATTATCATTGCACACGTAAGCGTATGCCATCAGCTGCAGGGAGACTGCGTTAGTTCCTGGCTAGTTCCGACACTGGCAGGATTTTCCCTGTGTCATTTGGCTCCCGTTTCCTGTCCGCCCAGCTGCTATGTCACATCAACACACAGTAAACAATTAAGAGGAACAAATAGTGAGAAACCTGAACTCTGAGTCACCAACGGCGGAGAAACGTCAGAGTTAACAGCCATGAACACACAGAGCCGGCCCATTCTCCGGGGTAATAAAACACAGCAGTGACCACCTGTGTGACAGTGTGTGCTAATTGATATGCAGTCTCTTTACACAGTCTTGCGTACATTGACGCAAATCTTTACGGTCGTGGGAACAAGATGTATTGCTTGAAGTTATGATGTATTCTATTAATACAAAATGATGTTCCCCATTGTGAATGTGACCACAATGCACATTGCAGTGTGTAGTCATCTGTGTGAAAAGCAACCTTTGCAGTATCCTAGCACTGTTTCTGAGTCTATCCACTTCCAAGTGAAGTCATTCTGCAGTTGTTTTGACATGGCACCCCTAATTTCCAGCCATTTTTAGTTGCTGTACTTCTTGGATTCACACAAACATAGCATGTGAACAGCAAAGGTCAATAAAGGAACAATGGTTACTCCTTGAACAGGCTTTGTAAAGCCACCAAATCCAAAGTTAGTTAGTGACTAACAGTCTAAGCATAAATGAATGGAAATGCTTGAAAAAAATCTTTGTAGCCTGCCCATATCATAAACCCAAAACACTAATCGCATCATGTAATAAATGTAAAAAACAGTTGTAACTTGAAAGAGAAAAATCTGAATAACAATTTAGCCAAGACCTTCCAATTTCCATGTTTTTATACACATTTTCTTCTACAGCATCAGCCTCCATTTTTGCAGTGAATACACAGGCAAGGGCAGCAAGGAACAAAGCAGGTGCTTTCTGCATCAGGTTGCTTGTTTTGGTGGCACAGTTTTATTTTAATTGTATGTAGTTGCTGAGTGCTGTTAGAATCTCTGGAGTCGATTCACCAAGGATTTGCTTGGTTTTTAGCCAGCGAAGACAGCCAGACAGGAAAGCAGAATGTTTCAGAATCACACGTTTGGTCTATAGCAACATGTATTTCAGATGTCGAGAATAAAACAACTTAAATCAACCTAAACATGGTCCATAACTCTTTGATTCTAAAACAGATCCCTATAACAGACTATGGATCTGATCAACTGAAACCCTTTATTAATGTATGGGCATCCTGTGTCAGGTGTTTCCTTTTTTTCCCTCTTACCATTCTTCCTCTTCCAAAATTAATTTTCACTTTATATTTCCCTCAAGTCATCTTACTTCATAAGCCTTTTGTACTTGGACCCTGATCATTGCTGCTAGAGGCTTTATTTATCTAATTCCTTAAATCCAGCTTTCCTCATTCCACAAGAGTGTAAAAAAAAAAAAAAAAAAAAACAGAAAATGAAAACGTAGGATTTAATTTTGTGGAGGATGTGCCATAGGTGCAGTTCTTACGCAGCAGTATCAGTGACGCAGAGTATCTGATAACTTGGCACATGCTGATCAAGTTATCAGCACTGTCGCTTTAAGGAACGATCCATTTAGAATGAATGAGGACAGATGTTACAGAAGCCGTGTGAATACTTGCAAGCTCTGTTTATTGTGTCGCTGTACAAATAGTGTCTCTGTTTTGACTGTCAGTGGGCTGCTTTGTGATCTTTGAAGACAGTAGAGAACTCGAGGGTACAATTGTCGCCGGCGCTGGAGCTCTGCAATTGAACTCCCACCACCTCATCTCCTCTCACATCGATCGGAGTATTAAGAGAGGGTGTATGGCATGTCACTCTGTGAATGGGAGGGAGAGCCATAGAGCGTATGAGGGGGAGGGAGAGAAGGGAGTGAGGGAGTGAGGGAGGGAGGGAGGGAGGGAGGGAGAAGTGACTGTAGCGTAGTCGTATATGTCAGCCTCAGAAGCTGCGTGGGTCGCTCAGCTCCCTCACGCCATTGTTGTTGTTGTGAAAAAAGGCAGAACAAAGGACTCCCCACGCTATGGAACCCTTATACCTTTGCCGGCTCAGCTGTGCTATGATCACACCCTGATGGAATGCTATTGAAATTAACCATATTAAGGAGCACAGCAGGCGTTAACTGAGCTGGCAGACAGTCAGTGACAGTCGGCAAGAAGGAAACTGAAAAGCAAACTGAGGCATCATCCAGTCCTGCTCATATTTTTGGTCCTGTTTTCTTGGGTTCATCCGCCTTCCTTTCCTGGAGAGTGGCCACTGCTGATAAGGTTTCAATCCCTTCTCTGAAGGTTTGGCACGGACATTGCTGTGGCTTATTTGTTGAAGGGGTTGCTGTGGATACTGACGGTAGGGAGGCTGCACTGAAGCCAGAGGCAAGAGTGAACAAGCCGCCTGCTGCAGAGAGTGCCGCTATGGAGCAGATGAGGCTGAACTAGGCTAAGCAAACATGAGATCCACGCCACACTTTCTGTGAAGGCTACATCCAGCGGAAGAGACTAAGCCCCATCCGCCTACATTGCTCCCGCGGCACTCCTCGCCTCTCGCTAGTTTCCTCCTGGATTTTGTGCGGGAGCTGATGGAAGTGGAGGGTGTAAAGGATCCGCACAGCCAGATGTGTTAGCATCGCCGGTCATGTGATTTCTCATGAGGGCTGGGTGAAGTGGTGGAGGGTCTGTTAGACCCTGGAGCATCAGTGACTGCGTGAATAGCGACGCCTGAATGAGAAAAAGCAATGCGGGCAACAGTAAGTAGCAGTCAGATCCTTTGCAAGCAAAATGTCCTTCCTTTCTGTGTTGTAAACATGCAGTGAATGCCTCCTATTGATTTTAAAGGTTACTTCCAGCGTTAAGATTAAACTGCAAAAGGGAGCAAATTATGCTCGGAGAGATGTTTGCTTCACACAGAACGGGGTGAACAACAAACATACACATGCACCCGACTGTGAAGTGCCTAGACTTTGATTCAATTAGACCTCCCTTGCCCCTGCACCCCCACTCCCAACCTCACCCCCCCTCCTCCCGACCACCACCAACATCTACACTTGCTGCTGACGCTGCCTGTGTGGGTGTGTATGAACATATGAGCTTCTGTGTGTGGCAGTCAAAGGGCTCTTTCCTGTCCCTGCTGAGCACATGAATGGGAGCAGTGTCAGAGATGGAGGTGCTGATGATTTCTGTGCTTGAACAGAACCGTAGCCAGAGCCCTCTGCCAGGGGAGTGTAGATTCTATGACAGCGACTTCCACGAGAGTGAGGTAACTCGCACCCACACAGATTGCCGGGCAACAAAAACCTGTGTCTTCTTTGGGAGTTTATTGGAACAAGTTAAGAAAATGATAAGCTTGAGATGGTTCGAAGGGAGAAGTTTCAGGGTATCTTGGTTCAGCAACATAATCTGACTTGTTGATTAACTGAATAAAAAAATGATTGATGCCTTCAGTTCTGTTAGCGATTTTAGTTTCATTCAGCTGCAGTGAAAAGAACGTGACATTGTCAGAAAATGGTTTGAGAAGTTTTTCTTAGATGAAATTTACCTTTTTCATCAGGGTTTTTTTCCTCCCTTTTTTTGTTCAGTTCTGATGCCGAAGTCTTTTGTAAAGACAGAAGCAGCATGACTCAGAGTATGGTAACAGTGTGTACCTGATATTTCCATCAGGTTGATGAAAGCAGTTCATATTTGTTAGGCTGATGGCTAAAGCTCAATGAAATACATGTAAAGCCTGAACTCAAGAAGAGGAAAGTTATATTTTTAAAATTAAAACGTGGATAAACACTTTGGTTATAAATCATAATTTAATTGACATTTAAACATTTTAAATGTTTTTAGACATGGAGGCAAATTGTTATTTTTTGATACATGGGTCGAAATAATGATCAGTTAATTTGCCTTCTATTTTTTTCATCTGTTTTATCTGAAGGCAACATCCGTTGAGTGTTCCTAAAATGTACATGTTGCTCTTGTCTGTATGTTTGATTTATAGTTTTATTTCCTAACCTTGTAAACGCTCGCTTGTAAAATGTAAAAGTAAATTTACATTGCTGAGCAGACTTTGAAAGTAATCAAGCTCAAGTGAAAAGTTCAACCATTTCATCTCATTGATTTACAGAAAGAGCTGATGATTAAGTGTCTTGTGAAAGAATCTGGGATTTTTTTTTATTTTTCACACATATAAAGTGTCCTGTTGATGGATTGAGTTGTAAAGCTATGGCAGTGCAGTAATCTTAGCCATAGCTTTACAGTCTTCATGCTTAAGTCTCCTATATAAAACAATATTCTCTTCCTTTTTGTAGTTAATGATTGTTTGTCTCCTCAGCTACATTTAGGACCACAGTCAAGACAGGAGAAAGGCTTGTCACCACCTCAGCCCCCACAGTCTGTCAGTCTTGCTCTCAGTTAATTACCCCTGTGGATTTTGTAGCTAATTCCTATGTTGATGGACTGTTGTCCATGTAACAGTTTGTGCGATTTTAAAGTTAAATTTGAGCTGTCTAATTTCTTTTGTCTACTGCACATATTTTTTACCTGGCTGTAGCGCTCCTCCCACGGCAGACAGCTTTGTGTGTTTTGGGTCTTATTGATGCCGTATGCCCCAAACCCTATTTCTGTTGCTTCGAGGGCCATCATGGTTTGGAGTCTTAAGCGAAAATCGATCAAAAGGAGCTTTCAATCTCAATCATTAACGTCAAAAGCAGGATTGGAGATTATCCCTTTATTTTTTTTTCTTTCCATCCCCGCCTACTTGCATCCATATGAAAAAAAAAACACTTCAGAGACGACACCACTAGCTCCCTGGTAGCCTGCAGTTGTACCTCCAGGCGCTTATCCTGTGTGCACAAAGACGGTCAACTGAATGGTACCAGAGATAACCCCGACATTGTTGGATTTGATTAATTTTCCTTTTTCAAAGATCCTTTATTGATTTGTTTTGCAAGAGCGTTTGCTCGTGGGGGAAGAACTGAACGGAACAGAACTCTTAACATTGCAAGAGTTCTTTAATTGAGTTGTTTGGGAAGAAGTGTTTATTCAGGACAGATTTGTGAAGCTGAAGTTTAGTAAAAACCGGCATCTTCATCTTTTGTTGAATTCCTGAAGAGTTAGTATTTTGTATTGAACTCTGGAATCCCTATTAGGAATATTAGGAATTTGAAAATGTTAATTACAGTTGTCGGGGCCTAAAACCATAATCTGTTTATTAATAGCTTCAAGATGTGATTGTCAGATACTGGCAGAGCCATCAGTGCTGAAAAAATAGTTGTAATGTGAAAATCGTGTAGAATCGTGGAATGTGAGAATCTTGTCACCCCTAGTTGCTTGCATCTGCATCCGAACATGTCGCCTACATATTGGGCATCACAGAAATGCTCTAAATGGAGACACATGATGATTTTCAGTTCAATATATAGTCAATGTCACATCAGACCGTCAAGAATGTTTGCTGCTTTTCACACAAATGCTGCTGCTTTTGTTCACACCGGAGCTGTGGAGGAAAGTTGGCAGAAATCTTAAAAGATCTTGAATTTGTACGACTTCTACAAAACATGACTGGTCATGTGGCTTACTGTTGACATGTGCTGACATGTTAAATTGTTCATGCTTCAAATTTTATTTATTTTGCTTAGAGGAAATTAGAAGAATACCATTTTGTTTTGTTTCTCCACAGGTAATCCTGGTGCAGGTAAACCCAGGTGAGGCCTTCACTATTCAACGAGAGGATGGTCAGTTTCAGTGTATCACAGGTAAGACAACTGTTCTGTAATGAATTTGAATGCATGTTGTTGAAATATATGTTCATCACAAAATATTTTATAATACATATAATAGTTTAACAGTATCTGATTGTATTAGATATACCAATGCAAAAAGCAACAAGATGACTAAAAGCAAGTTCTAGCAGTACCTCCCAAATATGAAGTCCTGCGAAGACTTTGCCACAAAATGCCTCAAGAGATACAGCATATTCACTGGGCAGAGCACTACTGCTCCAGCAGAGAGTGCTCCAGTGAGAGCAGATAACATTTTGTCACTGTGTCAGTTTCAGGGCAAATGCCTTCTTGGCTGCACTCTCGACAGGACTGCTGAAAAGCTTCAGCAAATGTATTGCTTATTTAAAATGATTTAACCATACCTTATTCTGCTTATGCCTTGACATCTTTGGAAAGCTAAGAGACTTGTCTTGATGAATTACTACAGCAAATACATAAATTATTTCAGGCTGGGTAATAGTGAAGTGAACTTAGCTGAAGTGAATATCTAAAAAAGCAATAACAACAGTTTCATAATATTGACATATATCATGATAAATACATACGATAAGGTTCAGTTCAATGAATTGTTCCTCTTGTGTCAGAAAACACTGACACATTTTCACTGTTTTGAGAACACAAATACAGGCTGTAACTGTCACTAGAGAAAAGATTTTCACTGTACATTTGTCTTACGTTGATTAATAAAATGCAGAAGAACATCTGAAATTGACTTCCCCTTAAAAAGGCACTTTTTTTTTTTTAAATCCAATATTGATACCGAAAAATTGTCATCTAATCATAAGAATGTTCTAGGTACTTGCAGTTAATGCCAGGTGAAAGATTGTAATACTAGGTGAAAGCCTAATCTGATTAGCAGAGCTGGATTTTTTCTTAACTTCATTATTTCCACCAAAAAAGCTGCACCTGAATTCATTCAGCTTTTCACAGCCTGTGCAGTGGAAGAGGGAGGGGGTTAGCCAGGATGCGTTGACGTGTTTTTATAGAAATTATAACAGGATTACAGTTGTGTCTCACAGCTCTCAGACTGCTCAGTGGGATAATTGCTTCTTATGGTTCTAACCAGTATAGAAAAATGTACAGCTTGAGAGAACGTGTTATGGAAATGCATCAATTTTAAGAGACACTGACTGAGCTTGATCACATTGCTTCACACTAGACACACTTAATAAGCGTGGTACATCGACAAAAGGAGTTGAATAAAATACGTATCCTAACATGTTAAGTAATAGAAAATGATCGAAATAAACAGACTGACAAAATGCGACCTGACCTCAGGAAATGTACCATCGCCTTCGGTCTTGAATTCAGTTTTGTGATGTTGTGTGCACATAAACGCATCCGATCTTTTTATTTTTTTTTTTATTGTTGCTTTTTATTCCAACACTTCCCATAGAACTGAATGTGTCACCCCAGAAATCTTTTTTTCTGAACTGTCATGCTTTCCTTTCCAAAAGACCCAATATTTTTTTTTCTCCACTCATCTGCTTTGCTACCTGAATGTCATTTGGCAAGCTACTCTTCCTATTTAATTTGCCAGATGATGGAATGAACTGTGCACAGATAGACGTTCATAATGTAAAATAGGCATATGGTATAATTACAGTTTGTTGGAAGAGGAGTTAGGGTAGATAGGCGGTGTTTTGAGTAAGATGTCTTACACATTCTTATTTTTACTGATGGCAGTCATTTCCTTTTCCTCAATTGTTGATGATTGCGCTGGCTTTGTGACAGCAACAATGAAGTCTGGCTCCAACACGTTGCTGACATTGTGAACGGAAGACAGCTGGAGTAGTTGTAGGAGGTAGAGCTGTGGGGCCATAATTGCAAATGATTATTGCAAAATGAAGTTGCCCGGGAAAACATGGATCTGAAAATGATTTGCTTTTGTTTATCGCTCAGCCTGTGGACAATCCTCCATTTATTGACATTTCTGTGAGCTAAGAGGCCACTCTTTCTTTCTCCTAAATGTTCAATTTGATTTCATAAAGACAAATAAAGAATGACAGCATGATAAACGAGTGAATAATGTTAGCTACCCTTGGTGACCACAGCTCGCAGTTGGTTGACATTTTAGCATGAATTTAATAACCCATGTCTAGAAGGGATGAATTTTCAGTCGCTACCAGTAGCCAATAATGACCTGCTTCTTGTAGCTGATACTGATGAGATAACCCGTAATTTCACATTTTTGTATTGAATAATCTGAGGTTTATGTACACCTGAGGGTGGCTAAAGGCCAAGATGTAGCGAGCAAAGATGGATGGATTTACTATTCTGTATCGTGTGAAAGGAAAAGCTCACCCATGAATTTAAATTCAGTCATTAACTATTCACCCCTATGCCGATGGAAAATCAGGTAAAGTTTGATATCCGTAGAATATTTCTGGCGCTTCATAGCAAAACAGTGTTGCACTAAATGTAAATAAACAACTGTAAAATAAGAATAAAATGTCTCCATACAACTCAGCCAGCACATTCCAAGTCTGCAGAAGCCCCCAGTCCTGAAATCATTTGAAAAGAAGTTATTTACACCCTCTTTAAAGCCAAAATTGTCACTGTAGTTGCTAAGCTAAAAATGGTGATGCACAACCGGTCAGAAGTGGTTGCCAAACCTCTACCATGCATCAAGTGTGTAAATGACATTTTCAGATCAAGCTGAAGCTCCAGAAATGTTTTGTTTGATTACAAAATTTCCCCTGACTTTCCATTAGCGTGAAGGTGACTAGATCACGCCTTTACTTTCATTTTTGGATGAACATTTCCTTTAAAACTCATAGCCTTCTTCCCTCCTCTTAGAACCATTGTGGAGCATGTTTTGCACATTACAATCATGTTGTCTTCCTCTGAACTCTGTAAAAAAAAAACATTAGCACTGACAACGACGTATTTGGTCCTTAAGTCTACACTACAAGACCCTATCCAGCTGCAGCATGCTACATTTGTCATTTATCAGTACAGAAGAACTTTGATATAAATTTCCCCCTTATATATTCCCAATATACTTCATGCATCCCTAATGTATGGATCAGTGCTACCTTTCTGTTGAAAAGACACAGGTGTTTCTTGACTGTATCCTTTGCCAAATATGAATACCAACATGACAATAGGCCTGTGTAATAAGCCCTTAGGCCTCCAGGTTTCGATGACAAAGAAACTAAAGTTGTGATATGAAATGATGCTGGCCAGGAAGAAGCCATCATACAGCTTTCTCACACAGGGGCTCTTCTCCCTACTCCTGTCTGACTGAGCTCCCACACTGGCCCCCCATTACGAGCTGAGTAAACCTTCCTAATAGGGAGCGAGCATACATAGTCTCTCCATCAGAGGAGAAACAAAGAGCTGAGAAGCGCCACATAGATCAGTGTGACTGCTACTAACTGGCCTGTCACTGGGTGCACTCATCTCTCGGTGACGTGAATAGAGGGATGACTCACCGCTAGCGGTGCAAGGAGGGAGGAAGAAGAGTGTGTGCGTGCGGGCATGAATGCATGTATGCGCATGTCGTGTGTTGGTTTGGTTTGTTGTGTGTTCACAACAACAGACTATCAATGGTGACTTAAGTGTCTGTTGTGCATATGCGTGCTTTCACCTTTAACCCTACTATGTATAGACAGGGACAGCGCCGCCGTTACAGAGTCAGCATGATCTGGTTTACACATATTTTTCAGGATTTGCTCCACCCCACTCCAATTTGTGAATTCAATCATGTATTTTTAGCAGCTGGATATGCGTAATTGCTGCGTCTTAGTGCATGACAGCCTGCTTAATATGAACAGACAATCTTAAAATGCAGTTTATAGAAGCCATTTGTCTTTTCTGAGATCTGCCTTAGAGGAGGGGCCTTTAGCGAGGGAGGCTAATTAGAGTGGCCATTTAGCATCTCCCTGCTCGCTTCACTCCCTGCCATAAGGGGAGTTCTGTTTGTGACCGGACATGCCCTCATAGAGTGAACCCAGACCCCCAGCACTCCCGGGTTTGGCCTTTTGTCGGCATCTGCCACTGTAGATCTGACAGATGTATCACTGTCACTAAGAGTGGACCACCTGATAAGCTTTGTGATGAGGCAAGTCAGCATCAGGACCATTGTGTTGATTAGATCCACTACTTTATCTGACTTTGCCTGATGCTGATTCACATCACTTTGGACGATTCAGTCTCTGGTTGGTGGCTGAAAGCATTGTCTAGTTCCACTGGGCTTATTGAGCCTGAAAGAGATGTGCCTTCTCCCACAAAAGCCAAGATAGTCATTTTGGCATCTTGACAGGGAGCTAAAGAGTGTGTGTGCTTGCGCACGTGCACGTGTCAGTTTGTAGACATGTTGCCAGTGTCCTCTGCCTCTTTGCTCTGTTAGATACTGGTTGGACAGTCAGTCCATCTGTCATCTTGTCCCATATCTCTGATGCCATAGCTGTGAAACACCTCATCTCATTCCTGATGGTGCTGCAGATGTGCTTAGTCTATTTTCTATCAGAGGGACTTGAGGCTGTCAAGTCCCCTGTGCCTGAAACTGAGCAGCCAGGACGTGCACTGTTGAACATCTGACACTGCGTGTTGAGGGTGTATCCGTGCGCACAATTGTAGGGTGATTGCATGTTTCCTCACCCCCAGCAATCTCCCGAAAAAAAAACTTGTCACATATGGTTCACATAATTGTAGCACAAACATCAGACACATTAGCCTCATTAGGACATTATTTTTATACTCACCACCTCCCCCACCTAACTCCAAGTCCATGTACACAAACATGTGTGCGGGTGCACACACACAGGTACGGTTCATTCACAGCTTCTGCAGTGAGTAGCTCTAAGAATGACTGAGCTTGTGACTCATTCTCCCATTGCTGCGTTGATACCAAGGGGGCGGGAGGAAGGAGAAAGGGTAAAGAGGATGATAGAAGATGATGACAGGGAGGGGTGTCTGAGAGAAAGAACTTTTGTTGCCTGCTAAGTTTAGTCTGGGGTGGGATGTCCGGTGCAAGGCAGTTCCGCGTCCACTCAGCTGGTTTTGTACTAAATTATCAATCTCAGTGGGTTAGTGAGGTTAGTTTCTTGATGCAGGAGGAGACAGTGGTTTTAGAGTGAATTCTTCACATCCTGAATGGAGCCAAATAATTAATTGTCAAAAAGAAATATTTTTTTTCTCCCGTTTGTCTGACTGAGAGCAGCAGCAGCAGCAGTGTGATGTTCTGTAATAAGCACAAGCATGAAGGTTACTGATTCTCTCCCCCCCTGTAAACGTCATTCATGCCGGTTGGGCTGCAAATACCATGCGGATGCCTCAAAATATCAGGAATTCAGACAAAGTTTACTAACGGCTAAACAAAATGGATATTCTTATTAAACTGTTCCGTTGTTTACTGCACAGCTTCCTCCCTCAGGCTCTGTTTTGCAATCATATCAACACAGAATGCCCTTTTCCTCTTTCCCCACTCGCTCCCATACTCTGAGACTGGATGGACAGTAGTGGTTGGATGCTTACTGGTATGTTGTAGAAACTGAGAGCAGCCAGGACGAACGTACACATCCATGGCTTCGTAATCTGCTAATAGAATGTCACACTTATTGCAAATTACTACCCCCTTTATTGATGGAAGATATTTCCTGCCTGCAAGGACAATGAGCCATGGTATCAATATACCATAATATAATATGACATGGTATCATCAGTAAAAATCAGTGTTAGGTTTTTTAATTGTAATTAGTACTTTTTTGTTTTATTGACAGTTCAGTTCTTAGCCTCATTGGTTTGCTTGGCTGTAATTGTTAACCTCTGTCGGTTTGCCTTCCCTCTCTCTCCTTTTAATTTGTGGATGGAGACAATTTATTAGCTGTAATTAATAATCAAACCTGCTCCATCTTCATAGGCTCACAGTTCATCATGTTGGCATTGAGAGCTTATTGAGTGTTCCCATATGAGACTGCTCTGTCTCACTGTCTTTCTCCCTCTCTCTTGTCCTCCCGTGTCTGAGTGCCGTCGTTTATTTTTACACCCTTTTTACAACCTAGCCAGCTGCCTATATCCAACTTGTCTTCTATGCTTCTTTTTATTCTCCGTATCTTATTGAGGGTTCATTTGTACATCCTGACAGTTAGCTTGGATCGTTGCCATTATTTCAGAGCCACGCCTGCCAAGTTTCCTGTGTTTAGCAGTGTGTCTTAGAAGACCTGCGTGAAGTCCTGCTTGAGCTTGTTTGTTGTGATCGCTGTCCATTTTCAGAGAGGAGGAAACAGGAGGGTGCTCAGAGTGGACTCATCACCCTTGCATATCTGTGTGTGTGTGTGTGTGTGTGTGTGTGTGGACATGTGTCTGGCCTGTGATAATTCTCTCCCTTGGCTTTTTCGCCCAACATGAACAATTATCCCCATCTCCCAGCGGTAACCTCTAGCCCCCTCTCGACTCAGACACACTGCACCAGTTGATCCTGTTGGCCTGCCCCAGGAGGCGGGGAGGTGAAGACGGGTTATGCGATGTTGACGGGAGATGATGGTGCTCCCAAAGTGTTGCCTAGCCTCTGTTTACACTGCCAGAATGGGCAGCTTGTTTGTGGCTGTTTGTGGCTATTCTTGGCTCAGTGGCAGCCTGCCGTTTTGTGGAGGAGGACTGATGTTTTTCCCGTGGCTGCTTCCTCTGGAAGGCTGGCACTCCACGGCCACGTCAGCACAACCAATGCTCCAGTTGACTCAGGGGGAGGGGAGGGGAGGGGGAGGGGGATGTGGCCTTTTCTATCTGATCTCTGTCAGCACTCGTGCGTCAGTCTGATGTAAAAGAGTGGGTGTTTTTTCCCCCCATTCTCCACCCTACCTCTCCTCTCTCTCGGATGTGTGTGGCTCCCTTGTCCTCCCTCTCTCACCCTATGCTAGTCCTTGTCTCCCTGCGCTCTGCAAGTCGCTACACACAAAGCCTTTCATACTAAACGGACAAACAACGGCATATTGAATACTAATGTGATTCATCAGATTTCCTGTTAGTCAGCATCGCGGCACTAACTGGAGTTGCCTTAATCAGTGATCGCACAGGTGCACAACAGCACCTGGCATAAGCACCATATCATTTATTAGCCTTAAAAGTGAGTGGAGTTAACGGTGCATACTTTGAACTCCCACTCAAATGATATCGTAATCTGAAATCAATGAGGGCTGAGGCAGTGTGACTGCTTTCATTCAGGCTGAGCTCTCCCATGCTCCCTGAATTAAGAATTTTGTCCTCGTGGACCCCGTGTTCTGAGGTAGAGAAATGACTCACTGCCTATCAGTCTGCTGGCTTGGTGTACTAAGAGGGGCTTCAAAGCTCCCTGCCCTTTTGATTTCACTATAAGAGGCCTACCTACTATCTGTCTTGTCCAATTAAGTTTATTAGTAGTTTGACTAATGGTTTTTACCCGATGATTTTTCCACCAAAAAAAAGTAATACATTCTTAGACTGTCTGGCAATAGATTCTTACAGTTTGAACAGCCCACAGTACATAGTGACTAAAATGCTACAACAACAGTTTTGGGAAATCTCTATTTGGGTAATTTATTTTGAAGCAAAGTCCAGTTTTAATGTCTCACCCGGGCCTGTGCCAAGCTGAACCCTGTTCCTGTTTGAGTTTTTGAGAAGATTTGTTTGCTTAGATTATAAATGTTATTTGGACTAACATGAAAGTGCAGTTGGTGATTCTGGAGATGGTTGATGGTGGATCGATGAATTTCATTCCCATGTTGTCAAATATGGGTACTTTTGGGTTGACCCAAATCAACCATATTGGACCCAAAGCATCCACATTTGATGCCATCTAAAATGACATCACTGCACTGAAAGAGTAAACTGGGAATTTAAGAATTATAGATTATCTCAAGCATTTTCTTCTGCACTATGATTCTCTGTGTGGTCTGAACACCCAATAGTACACCAAGGGCTGTGATGTGAATTTTCTAAACCAACCACACTCTTCTATCAGTTGTTATGCTTGTCATTATCCAATTAGTCATTATATCCACATTAAAGATTTGCTAATATTTTGTGAAAGTGCCAATGTCAATAATGCTGAGTTGGTCAAAACTATTGTAATATTTGATTTTGGATCGGAGTAATGATAAAACGTGTCTGTGGAGATCCAAAATATTGAGTTGTTACTTACCTTGATGATGTGTTTAAGGTTTTCCGGTTCACTTGTCATGTGCTGCTCATCACCTACCACTTCCCTCTGGCTGCTTCCCCCTCCTTTTAAAATATTTAAAAGTGCTCTTCTGATAAAGAAGGGCAGAGACTTATCCACATCCTGTTACATGGATTCTTCTTTTATTGAATAATAGCATCTCGTCCCATCCTTGGAGACGGACATTAATACAGCTAATACAGCTTCAATCGAAAATGTCTGGCTGCAACAGGACTGAAAAAGTGATGAAGATCTGAAAATACAGGCACCCTTAATGGTACTACATAATACTGAGAGATGTTTGTATATTTTGTCTACCTTTGTTATAAAAAAAAAAAGACGAACAAAATATTAGCAATGTCAATGCAACACAAAACAATCCAACAGGATCTTTAAAACAGTTTCAACAATAAGAGAGGTTTTATAGCAGGCTGTTGTATCAGAAGATATCAGTTTTAAATAAATTTACCTAACAACAAACAACTGTCTGTATATCAGCGCTGTCTTGCTGTTAGGATAGGTGGAGCCTGGACTTCAGCACCTGACAGGGTGGCGCTAGAGGTTAGAAGTGGGAGGTTTCAGTGTATCATTACACAGGCCAGCCTCTGTAGTCGTTGGCCCATTATGGCTGCTCATTTAGAATTGCCTTTTCTCTGCTGACAGCTTTGACAAAATGAAGGAAAGCTCTTCCTCAAGCAGGCTGCCGGGAGGTCAGTGTGTGTGTTGTGTATCTTTTTGCTCTGCTGCATGACATCTGGCGCTGGGGCCCTACTGTTTATGTCTTAGGTCTGTAAGAAGAGAAATGTGCGAATGTGCAAACTTGGCACAGAGGTCCCTCTCCCTTTCTCTCTCCCAGGCTTTCTGCTGAGCTGTCACTTCTCTGAGCTGAGCTAAGCCGCTGCACTGGCCTCTACGACAGAGCCACGCAGGAAACTTTGTTGTTTCTCAGCACTTTTTTAAAGTGGTCTTCTTGTGTTTGCCAGTATTTTAAGAAATGCATTTCCTTGCTTTCTCTTACTCATAGGTATTTAAAAAAATGAAATAGTCATTGAAAATGCAGCTGGGTTGGAGTGATCGACTGTGTTGGGATTTTTCCCCTACAGAGGCAACTTTTGAGGTTGGCTTGAAGGAACGCCTGCCAAGTGTCATACACCATAGCTGGCAAAAAAGGACTCAGTATGATTGTCGAGGGTTACAGAAGTAGGTCCACATATTATCTATGTAGAAGGTTAAACAGATATCTAAGTATGAATGCAAAATCTGTAGACAAGGGACAAGATTTTGGTATCAGTGTTCTGGTTTATGTCGGTAGTCTGAGTAGAATTGACCAATCATGTCTCACCCGGCTGAGTTGCCTGCCGATGGATGGGCAAAATAGATGTAAGCATGGGCTGAAATGCCATCTCTGAACCCAATGGCCATCGTCTGACATTGATTAGCTTCTTATTAGCTTTTTAAAAATGTGTCTACATTCATACGTTGTAAATCATCGTTTAATCCAAATCATTTCTAGTCGGACAGTAACCAACCAACCATTTAAAGTGATTTTTTGATGAAAAAACAAGCTTTTAGCTTTCACGTAAACCTGTAATATGGTTACTATTCGAGCAACCACAATGTTGGTGTGAGAGAGATTGTTAGACATTAAAAATGGGGTTTGGTCGAGCCAAAACATCAGCCCTGTGCAAAACTCTAATACTCTAAATACATTTACCAAAGATGAAACAGCTGTTTGCCTGGAGGAAAGTGTTTGATCTAGCTCCTGCTTTCTTCACAGGTCCTGCTCAGGTTCCCATGATGTCTCCAAATGGTTCAGTGCCTCCAATCTATGTGCCTCCTGGATACGTTTCACAGGTATTAATCCTGTATGATTTCCAGCGCAGTGTTACTGATCAGCATCTTGTCAAAGTCAGGACAGCTTTGATATGTACGTTCTGTTTGTTTTCTCTTAGATCATAGAGGAGAACGGAGTGCGGCGGGTTCTGGTTTTACCTCAGCAACCAGAGTTCCACCCCGGGGGACACTCACCTCTCCACCACCCTCCACCTCCACCCCATGCCCACCTGCCTGCCTTCATCCCACACCCTGCCATGATGCCCCCACCACCCCACCTGTACACAGGCATGGCGGGGGGCGTGGGCGACATGAGCTCTCAGTACATCTCCCAGTACCATCCAGCTCATATCTACTCAGAGCAGGGTGAGTAGGAGCCAGCAGTGTCTGGGTTCTGTTGTTATATTAGGATGTTATTTATTTGTGAACCAGTGAGTTTGCCATTTTTTGACTTCCTTCCAACTTTTAAGTGTTTCCTTTTTCTTCTTCCAGTCTCTACAGATTCTCACCCCCAACACGGACGCCCCCCGTTTGTTCACAGAGACGACCGAACTAGCAAAACATACGAGCGTCTGCAAAAGAAACTGAAGGACCGTCAGGGAGGCGGAGGAGGGGGAGGAGGACAGGTGAAAGACAGCCCTCCACCTTCGCCACAGAAGACTTGCAGCAGCCCCCCGACAGTGGACATTCAAAATGGCGTCGGAGGGAAAGGGCTAGAGGCGGAGCAGGGACAGCTCAGCCACGCGGTGGCCGGCCCTGACAAGCAGACAGGCAGGGGCAAAAACGGAGAGTCAGGAGGTAAGGAGGTTAAAGGGTAGAGGTTCGTTGAGGTTTACAATTGGGCTGGCTAGCAGTAACCTCCAGATCTTAGGAGTGTGTTGTGTTTAGGCGTTCAGAATAGTGCCTCATTAGCTGCAGCAGCTGGTGGCAGTGAGGGATCAGCAACACGGCCAACATTATTCTTGATTACATGAACTCTGACTGCTCATTAATCATGGAGTTTAACACTGCTACTTGGCGACACCAGTGCATAATTAAGGAATTACTGTCAATTTTGAAAGTGGAGGGAAAATATAATTTCACCTTATGACCTCGTTCAGATTGCTGAAATCCTGGAACATTGAAATATGAGCAGTCGACCAATAAAATACAGTGGCATGTTAAAAAAAATGAAACTTGACTTAGTGTTAGTTTTGCGTCTGCTATTAACAAATTACTTTACTGCACCGTTCTGCCATAAAATCATCATTAATCCTGCTGATTAGAGCAGCGATGATTGGTCGATTGAAAGAAAATTTGTTGCCTTGACAATCGTTTAGTAATTTTTAGTAATTTTTCAAGCAAAAATGTCAGACATTTTCTGGTTCCATGAAAATAATCGTTTGTTGCAGCCTTATTGCTGATTTTAATTGTTGATCTGTGATGGTACATTTATAAAGAAATGTCACATCTTTACATTTGACCAGCCGCTGTTAAAGCATTATGCTTCCTTTAGAAAGGATTTTTTTTTTTTAAGAGATTAATTGCAGATGTACTATAATATTACTGCACTGTCCAAACATGGACATAATGTTGAGAAATGTTAAAATAGTAAGATAGAAATAACATGGCACCCCAAATCCAACAGAAACAATTGCAGGCATAGAATAAGTCAGGTGTTGTTTTTCTAACCATATCAACCTGTATTTCTCTCCTCAGAGCTGGACAAAGAAGCTCAGGCCCTGCAAGCCCTCCTGAGTACCATCGGTAAACCAGTGGTTAGTATTCCGTCTACTATCTATCTTCTGCCATCATTATTTTTTTCTTTATCTAATCAGTACAATTTGCAAGATTTCCTGTGCCTGTTAGTGCTGTGTTCGTGAAAACTCGTAATGATGCCAATGTGTTGCGTCATTAAACATTCTATTAACATCCATGATGAATTCTTGCTGACATCTTACTAATCAAGTCAGACCTGCTGAGTAGCATCCATGTGGGGATTTCTATTCCCAAATGTGCCACCAAACAACGATGTTAGCACTTACTTAGAGGTTTGAGCTTTAATTTAAAAGAAGTGCAGATTTTTGAATAAATTACCAACCTCCCACATCCTCATGGTAGTTTATTTTGTCCCAAATTGTAAGATTTCGTATTAGACTTCAAATGCAAAAGCTCAGCTTTTTTATTCTTTAAAATAAACCTTGAAAAACCCTGGTTTAGTGGTGCCAGGTTCACATCAGCAACATAGATAAAAACAGAGGCAAATAGCTGTTTTAACAGCAGCTGGATGGGAATCAGTAGAGCTAGAAATAGAATTTCCTCGACCTCATAAAGGTGGGATTTGTCATAGACTGTCGTTAAAGTCTGAACTCCCTGTAAAAGTAGCAAAACAAGTCTGTTGGAAAGATGACTGATAAAGTTTAGGGAGGATGTCTAATGCGGAAAGGTTCAGCTTCAACGCGAAGTGGATTTTCTTCGTCTTTGCTGCCACTTTGGTTTGTTAAAGGACTGAGAATATAACTGTGGGAAGTAAAGGAGTAAGGTGGGCCCCTGAGGGCAGAGGGGAGGAGGAGGTACAGACTTGACCTGATTGAATTCTTCCACATATGAATCCCCCCTGCAGTGTGTCTCAGTCTATTTTTAAACCTCCTCAAAACAGAATGAAAAATCTCAGGGTTGCACAGCACATCTCTGCCAAGTGCTGAAAACCTTTTCCCAGGGTGGCATCAGCATGAGTATTTTGATCCCTGTCTCTTTTCGTCTGCCAAGCAATGTGATTTTTGTGTTGGTTTTGAAATTGATGGATAGATACATAGATACATAGATACATGTACATACATATTTATAGAGGGGGAATTGGGTCATTAGCAGCGGTACAAATACAATCAAAGTTTAAGGGCAAATATAGATACAAAGAAGTACTATACACAATATGCAAACACTGTATACTATATACAATAACATGCTTAAGCAACAATAAAATGTTTAAAAATAAGAGCTTGCAGCATTGTACGGCACTAATCATCAGACACCAGTTGGGTTTAGGGTTGTAAATGTATTTGACAGGTTAGATTTGGCATGTGCTGCAGTTTTCTGCTTCATGTCCAGGTTTGATGGACTAGACTTGATAGTGACACACACATCTCTCATATGGCAGGTGTCAGACATTCAGGCAAGGGGAACAGTTGTGAGCTGGAGTGCACCCGCCAGGCCAGAGAGTGAGAACGGCAGTGTGGAGGATGACTGCGGCCCCCAGGAGCCCCTCAGCTATGAGGTCTCAATCTCACTTAACAGGCAAAGATGGGAAATACAAGAGCATGTACTGGTGAGTAATAGCAGCAAGCTGCCACGAGACTTAACAACAACTGTTGTTAAAGGTATGAAAAGGAGACAGTAATTTGAAACAACACTATTTTTCTGTTTTCCTCTGATGAAGCGGGGAAGAACTAAGTGCTACTTTAGAAGACCTTCGACCAGCAACGGATTACTATGTCAGGTTGGCACATCCCTCACATGCTTTTGTTTGAACTAACAGTGTTAATGCACAGAGGAACATTTTGTAAACACTTTGTTCTTCTCATTTCAGGGTCCAGGCCATGTGTAACTGTTTACAGGGAAGCCCGTCGGAGTCTGTGAGCTTCACCACTTTAAGCTGTGAGCCGGAGCCTCCCAATCCCCCCAGGAAGGCCAGTGGGACCAAGAACACACTTGTACTCCAGTGGAAGGTAAAAACAGGAGGATGATTGATGGAGTTGGGATTAAAAACCACAGTTTAAAGGGTGGAGGGCAAGTAGGAAGAGCATTTGAAAGGAAAGGTCTGTAAAAAATGCGCACTGTAGATCATCCAAGTATTTAGACAATGGTATTATTTGTAAGCCATAGCACCTTTTAATATACAGACAAATTTGTCCTCCGAAAGATGTAGGACACTATTTGGATGATCTACAGCGCATGCATTAAAGCGTTTTGGTGTGTTCAAGACCATTTTGCGAGTTAAACGGCGGATAATCTGGATGCAAAGTGCGGTGTAAAGAGGTGGTATGAGTGTTTTTTGGGTGGAACTTAAATCAAAACAATCTGAGAGTCGTCTCCCATTCCCTTTTTAAAAGCCAGGTGCACCAGCACTCTCATCGCTGAGAGAAAGGGATATGATCCTCGGCTCCTGGGCCCTCTGCCCCACCATTTCACAGTCATCTGTCCCATCAACAAATCTGTTTGACTGCATGTGAAGAAATACACTGATATTTAACTGAGGAGGAGCGCTGCTGTGTGTACCTCTTTGTGTGCGTGGATCAGGGGTGATGGTTCATAAAAAGTTTTATCCTGATCAATAACAGGTGGCACGAGAGGGAAGAAATACACCCTTGTTGAGGAAAATGGGAGGAACAGCTGATAACCTTCATTGATTGTGTAAAACTCCTTTCTCGAGTATATGACTACAGCTTTTAGTTTTGCTGATTAAATGAGCCATGATATTTGTTACAGTACATTACTGTGTAAAAGCAGCCTCTCAAATCATAAAATCAGAGTGTATGGATAGTGTGAACCCGCCTGTGTAGGCGCATCAAATGCGTCCTTTAAATAGCAGGAAACAGACTACGCTTTTGACTCTAGACCAGCTTTCTTGGTTAGCACACCTCACTTAAAGACCATGTTATGCTTTGCCTGCCACTAAAACTCAGTCAGAGAGTGAGGAAGGAAGTTGGCAAATGTGGCAAAACATAACATGAATAAAACATTACAAAAGATTACTTCCTCTGCAAACTCAACTCACGTCACGTCAGCAAGATTTTCACCTGTAATGGTGGTTATTTAACAATGAAGAAAACAAACTCCAATGATCCATTGCTACTTCACAACGTCCTCAAACTCTGTCCTTTTTTTGATCAAAAAGTCCCCCTGCTGCAGAAATGTCATATTGTGCCTTTAAGCAGATCACCTGGTTAAGATCTCCAAACTGGCTGGGTGAAAGAGAAAAAGTGATTCCAAAGCAATCTTACCTCCTCCTGTGTTGCATCACAGGCACACTTTCTAGGTGTGTGTGTAAATATTTGAGTGAGAGGCACTGAGTTAATGAAAGCATACCTGGATGCATCCTATTCGTTATTGTTAGTGATGCAGATTGCTTTTTTGGCATCAGTAAAGAAGGATGGTGGTACTTAAGACATTTAAAATATTTGAAATTTTCACTCTGAATGTATGAAAGTATGTGTATTTGCTGTGTTTTACTGATTTACATATAATAAACTATCGTGGTTTATCCACAGGCTCCATGTGACAACGGTTCCAAAATCCAAAACTACATTCTTCAATGGGATGAGGTATTTATTTATTTATCATGAAGGAAATGTTAAACATTGCACAACGAACTGAGATTATGTTGTTACGTGATCTTTTAAACTAAACACTATGTTCTCTGAAGGGGAAGGGCACTGGGATCTATGAGCAGTGCTACTATGGAGCTCAGAAGCAGTATAGAGTGACAAAGCTTTCACCAGCTTCAAGATACTCCTTCCGCCTTGCAGCCAAAAATGACATGGGCGTAAGGTAGGATCCCTAACATGCTTGATTATTTCCTGGATAGCATCCTCTCTGTTGTCCATTTTTATGTCGCTGTTTCTTCCATTCACTGTCTCCATCTGTGTGCGCATGTGTGTCTCTCACTCTGTCTCTCCTGTCTCTCTCTCCCATCCTCTCCCATCCTCTGTCTCTCTCTCTGCCCTCCCCAGCGAGTTCAGTGAAGTGGTGGACCTGTTCACCTCATGCAGTGTGCCATTGCCACCCTTCCCTCCAGAGCTGGAGATGGCAGGCGTGACCTGGCTGTGTCTGAAGTGGCAGAGGCCCACTAGCTCTCCAAAGGAGGATGACATCTACTATGTTTTAGAGATGGAGGAGGAAGGCTCCGTAAGTTTCTCAGTCTTTTTTGAGTTCAACACCCATAAATGAAACAGCAGGATCTGCAACTAAAGGCTTTATCATACGTGTTGTTTCCCTTCTTCGTGGGGTTCTTGCTGCAGTTGGAGTGCCATTATGTCTTAGCGGGCAGTATTTCCAAGTGCATCTTTTTGACTTAAGTTGATCTTCAGACAGCATGAAATATGGACACCATTAATAAAATACACTCACATACATAATTCAACCCAGCCAAAAGGAAAAAATAAAACTCGCATATCTTTCTTTTGCAACATCAGTCTTCTCTAAAAGTTACATGACATTTTATAGCCACTGTCACCTGCACTGCAAGCAACTACCTGCAGACATAGTGCCTGTGAGGAAAAACACAAAAACATTTGTCTATTCCCTGAAGCTGTTTGTCTCTTGCAGACCACTTTGTTTTCTGCAACAATGGTTGTCTGGTAAGTCATTGCTCACCTGGTTGTTTTTTTCTCCGTTTGTCATTTGTCTTGTCCCAGGGATATGGCTTCCAGCCAAGCTACGACGGCGACGAACTGTCCTGCACCGTCAGGAATCTCCACAGGAGTACCAAGTACAAGTTTAGGGTAAGGGAGCCCGGTGATGTTTGCACTCAAAGCTGCGTATCCACAGCTTTAATTTAGGATGCAGCGGAGTGTGTATGTGTGGAGGGGACACGCTTCAGGCAGGGAGGGTGCTGAGGCCCATAGTGGCCCTATGACTCATCCGTTTGCAGGATTCTGCCAGCAGGGCGGTGGGCATCCGACAGCATAAACAGGAGGACTTCGATGCTCGTCGTGTGTAGGGCCCCAGTGAGAAGCTAGTCAAGCAAAGCGTTTGAGCCAAACTGGCTTATTGGCCGGCAGTGAAATGAAGCAAAGTTTAGGGACAGAAAAATGACTTTCACTCCATGTCACTGTATTTCCCTCTTTGTCTCTCACCCTCTCCCTCATTGCACTCCTCCCACATTCTGCTGTTTTCTCCTAAATTGTTGTACTCTAAATGGCTCAGCTGAATCAGAGCTGACCATCCTTCACCTGGCATACACAGTAGGGATGCACCAAAGTCACCTTGTTGACTGCTGTCAGCTATTAAGATGAAATTCACTGATGGAAGTGGTTGACGTAAATCTGTGAGCTGCTGCTTCATGACATCCCTGCCATCGGTTTATAAGGCTATGTAAGCACTGACATTCTTATCATTGAGTAGGTAGTTGTACAGCAGGTTTAAAAGGCCTTTTGAGTAAAATAATATTTTTCTTAGTGAACAGGTTATATTAAATGGTGTTTCATCAAAGTGAATGATCAATTTGTTCTCTTTGAAAGATCGTATAATGAAGGACCTGGTTGCTTGAACAGTTGGCACAAAACGGGGAATAAACAAAAAAAAACCACAACATCAAAACATTGGTATTGGCCCAGAATTTCACAATCAGGGCTCAATAGACAGAGACTATTGAAAGAAAGACACGTGATGCTCCTGATAATCTAAGGCAGGCAACCCAGCGAGGAAAAGTTGGCATGGATTTACAGGGAGTGAATGGAAATCCTGCACCGCATCTGCATGTGAATCATGACAGGAGTGGTCAATGAAATGTTTTCCAAAAAATCAAAAGCAATGTTCAAACTAAAATTAACTGGCTTAAACAGATTTGTCATAGGATCCTTTCCAGCTAGATCTATAAATGTGTTGAATGTCTAAAATGTCCCGTTGGCTGCAGAAAGCCACTGTGTTATGTGTCTGCAGTCAGAGTTGGATTTGCTGAGAACTAAGGGGAAAATCATAACACAGCTTGCATACCTGGTCTAAGAAATATGATTCTGACACTGTCAGAGTTAACGGCTCATTTCAGTAACTTTTGTTACAATGACCACTGCCATTGTATTTTCAGATGATTCCACATATATACTGTCCTGCTGCTTTGAATACTCAGTAAATTGTGGATTTGTTGCGGACTATTTTCTGAGCATTACTGCATGCTACTGGGTAACAATAGAAACTATATTTCCTGCTGTTTTTAAGATTTATGTCTTCAGTAGGAAGCAATGGGCCTGAGGCTGAAGGAAAGAGACAGGAGAGAAAAGGGAACCGAGTGACGATCTAATGCACTGTTGGTTTGGATCTTCATCCAGTAACAAAAACATAGAATAACACCAGTCTCCTTTAAATTCCGAGCAGTCTTATTTAATTTCACAGGTTATGTATTACTAAATTCTATTTCATAAATTAATTTTAGTTTGGCTTAAAAGCTGTGATTACATTCTGAAATGGAACTCAGTTATCTGCTGAAGCTGGGAGCTGCTCCACTGTTATTCAAATTACCCCGAACACTTGTTTTTTTCCTGCAGCTAGTGACAACAAGTGGTCTTTCTATCTGCCCAGCTCTTAAGAATATTAAATCATGTTAATGTTTTGGGAAGAATTGAAGAATTGGAAAGCTTCACTCACATAGTCAGAGAAATCGGCACCAAATCGTATCTTAACACGATGAACACTGCAAGAAAAGGTACTATATTTCCCAAACAAACCTCCATTATGTCCAAACGATAGAAATTAGTCACTCTAAAAACTGCCTGCCTCCCTCCCTCATTTCCAATTATCCAGCTGTGCAGTGTGAGTGGAGTCTGGTTGCTGTGCAGGTTTGTCTTCATACAGTATGTGGATGAGCTGCACTCAGCAACACGCTCACACGGATTTCCATATTATTGCAAACCGGAATGCAAATGCCACTAAAGCTCATTGCCTTGTTTTTTTTGATAGCAATGCTTGTGTCGTTGAACCAGTTTTGTTGAAATGTATCTGTAGATGCCTTACATGTACAGCTGAATCTTTGTGATAATGTGGTATTTGTCTGAAGCCATTTTAGTTGCGGACAGAAAGTGTTACGCTCACTCTCTCAGATCCCTTCATTACCCTTCTCAAAGCCGAGTCAGTGCTTGTTATCAGGAAACATAGTGACCTTCATACACTTGCCCTCATTGACTATCTGTGCAAACACTGGCAAAATTCTGACAGAAATTATTTGACTCCTTATCGCCTGTATTCATGCACTTCCTCCAGGTGGCAGCATACAACTCAGAGGGGAAGAGTAACCCCAGCCAGGTGGTGGAGTTCATCACAAACCCAGACAGACCCAGCTGTCCCTGCAGGCCTGTAATCAGAGGACGAGTCCTTCCCAACAGCTTCAAGATGGCCTGGGGTGAGCATTTCCTGTCAATGCCCTTTTCATTATCAAAACGCTTCACTGTTACATGTAGCTGACAGGCCACAAAGGCTAGTTTGTATTTTCTCTTTGAGCTTTGTCTGACTATTCCAAGCAGTCAGTACACTAGATGAATGACAGTTCTCACCCTCATTCAGCTCAAATCCTTCCTAAACCTCACAGGACAAACTCCTCACCCACTACTGCGCTTGGTCTCTGCTTCCAGTTTTCAACATAAACAAAAACCTGTCTGCAGCCCTGAAAACAATGTTAGTTGTCTCTCTGTTACCCAATACCCCTTTCACACCGGACAAAAAATGCACTAACATATGGCTTTTGTCTTCAATGGGAAAGGCTACAATCGGCATACATGCCCACATCAAGTGAATGCAGTTTTCAGTTCCAGCTTTTCTCAGCAGTGATGTAAAACACAACATGATGCTATGACGGATATTGAAGTTTCCGATGTTGGCCTATAAATGCTTTTCCACCTGTCTCTGTTCAATCAGCAGACAACCACCATTCAGTCAGCACTGAGTTTGAAAGACAGATGGAAGTATAAGGCGGAAGATACACTTGCCTTTACCAACGTGTTCTCAATGCATGGCGACTGCCCTGCTTATCCTGCGTCCGAGCATCACTTGTGCACGCCGTTAGACATTAACGCTACGTGTCCACAAGATGCAGTACATACTTGAACGATAGGGGCAGTGTACAGCCATAATGGGGATTTGTTAGGGTCAGTAAGCACATCAGCTGCAGCAGTAATGACATCAATGGAACAACAAGCTAATGTATGCCATCTAGTGGTATCCTCCAGTAACACGCAGATTATATAGGCAAGTATGCGAACAACTTCTTTCACGACACAAACTGGTTGTTTATGCGAACATGTGTTTTTAAAGAGGAAGTAGTTCTCTGGCCTAAGATATATAACATTGTCACTGGCCTGATCTTTGTCAGGTCCCTGTTTGGAACTGTGCATGTGCAACTCAGACTCTGAACATAGAAGAGAAACAAGTGAGATGTCTCACTCGTTAGCCAATTCCATTATGAGCTCTGGAGAAAAAACAGTATGTCTAATTCAGAATTTTAATGATCCAGACATCTTCTAGAAGCAGTTTGTTGATGTACAAAACCTACTTTCTACTGATTTCTGGCGCATTTGTGACATCAAACATGACACGCCAGTAAAAAAAAGAATAATAGGCAAACTCAACTCAATCTGCATTTCTCCACTAATTTGGGTGTGAAACGGTAAATCAGGCTTAATCTACATTTACATTGCTTACTTGAAGTGAGTTTTATGGAGTGTTGAGAGTAGGGATGGGTACCTTTCACATTTGAACCGATACGATTCCGATACTCGGTACCTGCGAATCGGTACTGGTATATATCGGTACCTGTTTTCGGTACTTTTTTGCGTATATGTGTGGTAATTAAAGTTATTTTGTATGTAAAAAAAAAAATAGTCAAAACTTCTGAATTTTTAATATTTATTTCTCAATAACATCAAGGAACTCCAACATAAAGCTTGAGAAAAACTTCCGCTCTAACTGACGCCCGTGAAGGTGCGTTCATGTACCGAAATGTGGTACCGATTGACTTCACGTGAATCGATACTCGGGGGGGGGAATTCGGTCGGTACTAATAAAAGTAACGAATTCGGTACCCATCCCTAGTTGAGAGGCAGTAAGTTCCTCTATTATCAACTCGCTCACCAAATCTCATACTTACTGAAATTAATCAGTTCTAGAGTAGATTTGCAGACATGGCATCTCGAAAACTGAGCTTGCTTGCATTAATGATAATTTATTTGATTTGATATCTTTTGTAATCCAGAGCCCCCTAAAGAAAATGGTGGAGCAGAAGTCACAAAGTATGTTGTGGAGCTGTCTGAGGGCTTAAGCGGTGAGTTACCAATGGTGATAATAAAAAATGTTTTGATAATTTGTATTATATATTGTTGAATATTATTTCTGTGGTATTGAAACATTAGTTTATTGAAATAAATAACATTTATTTGTGATTTGTTTGTTTTAGGCTTGTCATGGGACCTGGTTTACTCAGGGCCAGCTATGGAGCACGTCTGTGAAGGCTTGAAGCCTGGCTGCTCCTACCAGACGCGAGTTTACTGCATGAGCGAGGGGGGACAGAGCCCGGTGAGTCACGCAGCATCAGCACACGTGCACGCATAGATACCCTAAGCATTCACAAGTACCAAGAGAATTATCAAAATTAGAATCTGTGATGCAGGTTTTATTTACCTACACTTATTTTATTGGACTTGAAATTTAAATCGGCATCACTCTAGAGATATCACTCCTCTCCAATATGTCACCTTGTCTCTCAGAGTGCAGTTATACAGTATAAAACCTGATTATTATTCACTGTTTTTCTGTTGGCTGTCTGGTTATTGATTAATTTCTCGGCTGTTACATATACTGTAATTGTTAGGGCAGGCAGCCATGAATCTCACCACATTCCTGGTTGATCTGATAAATTTTACATGAATAATTCTAGATATCCACTCTATTTATAGTGAGTTTTAATAGGAGCTTGTCATTCAGCCAGTGTCCTATGTTAGAAGATTAGACTATGCTTCCTGGTGTGTAAGTACAAGACAAGGCTCGCTAATCGATTAACCCTCCCTGCATGTGTCAGAGGATGTTTTTCTTAATTAGTTCAGTTCACAGACACTCTCTTCATTAATTTCTTCATCAGCTGTTAGTGCATGCATTTATTCATGATGGGGCTTGTAAAGAACCATGACTCATGGTGGCGAGATCCTGCCTTTTGGCGCAGCACAATGTGACATAACACTCACATGTTCGCTTTTTGTCACAGAGGCTGAGAGTCCGAAAAAGACCTATTTTGTCACTCGCCAGAATATCTGTCAAACTCATTCAACGGCTTTGTGAGAAATTCAGCACATTTCTTGGAATGCAGGTGTACCTTTGAAGGACGCGTTCACGTTTGGCTCCTTTCTGGTCTGTTGTAGCCTGAGTCAACCTGATAAGCAGGTGAAAGTGACAATCCGTAGCCAGCATGTCTGTGTTGTGCGAGAGAAAGAGTGGAGGGGGATGAGATTGTCAATTTGTTTTTGTTTTTTTTTCTTCTCTGGGGCTTAATTGGTGTGTTGTCTTCCCTTGCAAGCTGTCGGAGACCCTGCAGGTCCAGACTCCCGCAGTGCCCCCAGGGCCCTGCCAGCCCCCTCGGCTGGTGGGCAAGCCCAAAGCCAGGGAGGTGCAACTGCGCTGGGGTGAGTCATTCCTCTCCAACTCAGATCTGTGTGGGATGTATTCTAGCTTCTGTTGATGCAATTATTTGTCTAGCGAACTACCTCAAAGCATTGAGCTTTTGTATTCTGCTCTTTGTACATTAATCTTTGTGTATTTACTGTAGCGTTTGTTCATTGGAAAAACATTTTTAAAGTGTATTGATTTGTAAACACTGGTTGCCCAAATTTCCTAGGTCCCCCTCAGGTAGACGGAGGCAGCCCAGTATCCTGCTACAGTGTAGAAGTGAGTGGGCCGCAGTCTGAGGAGAGCAGGGAGGTTTACCAGGGTCCAGAGCTTGACTGCTCTGTGGGAGGCTTAATGCCTGGCAAAACCTACGGTTTCCGGCTCAAGGCAGCGAACAAGGCTGGGGTGAGAAAGGCTGTCAAGACTGATCTTTCAATAAAAGGAGAAGGGATTGTTTTTTTCTGCCTTTCCTCACTAAATATTATTGGAAAACACTAATATGATATAGTTTGGTTGTATTAAATTGTTTTTGCTGTTCTGTGCGGATAGTTTGGACCTCTTTCGGAGCGTTGTGAGGTTACAACTGGCCCCGGGGCCCCTGAGCAGTGCAAGCCTCCCAACACCACATGCAAATCCCCAAGCTGTGTTGTCATTAGCTGGGAGGTAAGAGTAGCTCTACTTCTGTTTTTTTATTATTAAACCGTGTCAACGCTTTAAATGCTGATGGGCATTTTCGTTTGTGTGCGTCTGCTAGGCCCCTCCTTGTAATGGAGCTCCAGTGACAGAGTTTCGTCTGGAGTGGGGAGCTGCTGAGGGCAGCATGCAGGTGTGTTACAGCGGACCAGCACTCAGCCATGAAATGAAGGGGCTGCTGCCTGCAACCAACTACTTCTGCCGGACACAGGTGAGCACTATTAAACACTTAATTTGTTTTATAAAGCCCTGTCTAATTTTCATTTGTTCCCACTGTTTAAAACACTCTTAACGTACTTGTTTGTAATTACAGTATGATAAGTTTTTATAAAGACTTCAAGGAGAATCCAGGGGTCTTGCCTTTTTAAAATGAATAATATGATTAGCGCAGGTTGCCTGACAAGTATTTGATAAGAACAGCAAAGATCAGCTGTGAGTGTTTTTAAGAATGAACAATCATCTCACCAGGCTTCTTCTCATCATCATTTGAAGGATATAGAGTTATTCAATGTATTCTTTTACTCAAACATTTGATTTATTACCTCCCACCATCTCTATCTGTGTGACATTGTGGCTGTTACACTGTGAGGGTAAGGAGTCCAATCCCTCTGAGGCCTGACCAGCCCTCGTTTAAACTACATTGAATAGATTGTTACTGTTAATGCAATGATTATAGGCTTTACGGTACAATTATGGTCTGAGGATAAATGCGAGTTTCAAAGTCTCATGATTATAATGCATTCATTTATTCCTTAATTTATTATGGATGTATGCAATCACATGAGTGTTTTTTTTAAACGTTTTCTTGTATTTTGTTACCACAACATTTATTTGTTGCAACAGTTACTGCCTTTTGGAACATAAATAATGCAGTAAAAGGTACAAAATACCTTAGTAATATATCACCTATTACACTAATTTTAGTTACTTTCAACAAAATGCCCAAATAACATGTATAGAGCAATCAAATAACCTAGATCTTCTTAAATAAACCAATGGCCTTGGTCACAGAGATGAGCAAGCAGACAAAGGATCAAAGTCTGATATATTATGAGATAGGAAAAAATATTTCTAATTGTAGGCTTAGTCATATGAAACACAATAGACCTATACCTTCCATTTGTAGCCTATAATGACGTCCTATAATGAGCCATTATATCCCTTTTCGAGAGTAAGAGCAGAAACGCTCGGTGTAACTGAGCCTTTACAATAGCTGTTACATAACCGTGACATTTTAAACTGTATAATAGTAAAATCAGTTAATTGCTGCAAACCTAATTTTTGATACTCCTGCTGAGTAGAAAACACCTGGAAAGAAGAGATCTGGAGCAGTCGGTATGCTGAATCACAGGCGTTTCTTCAGCCTGAGTAGAAAAGACATTATTCAAAAATCTGTATGTCACACCTCAGTACTTGTAATTGTCATCCTAATTGCCTTAAAACCCAAATAAAATACATGAAGCCAGAGAGGCTGTGGCTGAGTTTTGGATGATAATTTTGATCAATTCTGGAAAAACTAAGAAACTACCAACTTTTAAGTCGTCAGCTTCTGATTGGCGAGGATTTGGAGAACGTTTGTGATCTTGATTTATTACATGACGCTTTTCTCACATCTCTGATTTTTTTGATTTTTCAAGCAGCTGCATACCAGGGAGATTATTGGTTTTACACTTGCTTGCTTGCTGAGGATGATGACTAATGCTAAACTGTTTATACATTGTATACAGTTGGTTCAGTAGTTACTTGAAATAGCAGCAAGTCAGGCTACATCTCTCTTGTGCCGTTTCACTGAATGCATTTCTCCACTTTTACCAATGAACACAGTGTTTGTGTAACAGAAGAGACAGATTCTGACTTTGACTAACTATGACTTTGTCCTCTGGGTCTGGTTCAGGCGGAAATTTCAGGACATGCTGTTCTCTTTCAGCCTTTTCTGTGGTCCAACAGGGGAGAGAGGGAGGGGCGACTGTTGCGTTTGGGTTATCGGACATGCAGCGTTTATTTTCTCCACTGCCACTATTGGTCCAGACCCAGTAGACCATCCCTAACTATTACATTCTTGTCAGGCTATAAAACCAGATTGTTGCAGTTGATTGAAATCCTAACCCATATGGTCCTCATTTTTCAAATATGTAATTTTATTTTTTATGGCTCTGCTTGAAAATATCGAAAGCCTCGAAAAACCACACACTTGTTCGGACTTACTGAAACTCAAACCAATCATGTTTACATCGGAACTCCACCTTGTGGTCATACAAGGCTGTTACACGTGTCCTTTAACGTCACAAGCAAGACTTGATGTTGACGAGCTTTGTGTGTTGCTGTCATGCAGGCTGTGAATGTGGCTGGCGTGGGGCCCTTCAGCGAGGCAGTGTTGTGCCAGACGCCCTGCTCTGTGCCGGCAGCCGTCAGCAACATCTATGCGCTGAAGGAGTCCGAGCTTCAGAGGTACGAGACTCCGGTGGATGCAGATGAAGACGAGGAGGAGGATGAGGACAGCGCTCCCCGCCCGCCACCATTCTACTCTCCATCCACCTGCCTGGGCATTTGCTGGGACCCCCCGTGCGATCATGGCTCTGAGATCACTTCCTACCTGATTGACCTCGGAGAGCGCCAACCCGTTGTTGTCGGTCCTGTCACCAAACACATCATCCAGCACTTGCAGCCTGACACCAGCTACAGGTTGGTGTCGCCTTGTCAGAACACCAAGATTTTCAATTGTGCTACACAACTTTGCACCTTTCAATGTCAACAAGATCTTAGAGTTCTTGTTAGATCTCAGCGCTCACAAGTCAGAGAATGTGATACAAAACAAGTACAAACACAGACAACACTTGTAGATTAACTCTGGCTGTGATGCTTTGTAACAGACGATGCCAAAGTGGACAACTGAAACAAAATCTAACAATTAACATTCTAAATCCAAGATATTCTTAATGGGGCTAGCAGCTTTTAAGGAGTCAGGTGTTGCGTTCAGACTCGACAGCATACCATGGCTCAACTGTTATCATGCTGTCACTGGTTTACATTTTGTTTTGTCGCATGATTTTAAAACAAGTGTATTTTTAAAGAAATTCAATGAAATAAAATGACCTTTGTGGATAGATATTCTAAAGCCTTATCATTTATTTTCTGGTTTCAGGTCCTTGTAATCCATGAAAGTTTGCAAATTTTAGAGGGAAATGTTAAAGCCTTGGAAGGTTTTGAAAATAAATATATAAATAGACATTGGACTTAAATGCGCCACCTGCCTCAAGTTACTAAGTTTTTAGTTAAGATGGTACTAAGGATATAAATGAGGAGTTACTTAGCTCTTTAACTTGCGAAAAAAATCTTTTGTATTGCTCAGAAACGCAGTATAAAGTCTTACTCTGCTCTGTTTGAGAAGGCAAAAGATCACACAGTTTGCCAACACTGTAACACAGCACGAAAAGTATTCACACATTGCAAGCCTTGCTCTCTTTTTTAATTTTTATCTGAGCTTCTATAAATCCTGCTAGTTGTCCTTATTAAAATTTTCAGTATTGCAACACTAATTAACAGTAACTGGGTCACTGATTTTGAGGGAATTTGTCCAAGAAAATTCCCTGAATTTGATGTCAAGGAAGGTGTGCAAACCCTGTATCTGAAACGACATCCAACAAGCATGTCGTTTACACTGTTTTGTTTCATACTTGTGTGAAGAATTGTGTTGGTTATTCAGTGCAGTGTGGTTGGACAGGGAAGTATTTTTCATCGTATTGAGTCTATACATTATACTTGAAGACTGAAGTTGCATTAAAGTGCTGACTTTCAGGTTTTCACGAGTGTGTACAGAGCCAGATGTACTGTACATCAACAGAGGCTGAGCATCGCTGTCTGCTGAGGAGATGAAATACTGTCAATGCCCCTTTGACAGCCGCGGCATCGTTTCTGCTCAGGTCAGCTCAGTCTTGCAGCTCTCTGATGTTGACATTTCTCTTCTTCCTTTAGGCTCCGTATCCAAGCCCTGAACAGCCTGGGCGCAGGCCCCTTTAGTCACACCTTTAAGCTGAAGACGAAGCCCCTGCCCCCACAGCCACCCCGCCTGGAGTGCACCGCCTTCAGCCACCAGACCCTCAGGCTCAAGTGGGGTGACGGCCCAGCCAAAGCCGCCACCTCAGACGCCCTCCAGTATCAGCTGCAGATGGGGGACAAGAGCGGCAGGTCGGTGGCCCATTAGTCAGGCGTTGGGAAGTGAACTGATAAGAGAGGAGAGTGGTGTTTGAGGAAGAGCTTTAGATAACTGTATCGAGGAAGGCACAGAAAATATTGTACCAGACAGGGTGCCGTTTTATAAGGAGAAAGGAACTGATGATGTGCTTTAGGTCACTGTATATTTCTTGACAGCGGAGTCACTCATCTCATTTGCTTTTTGTCATCTTTACCCTTTTACTCATTAAATCCTTTCTCTCTCTCTTTCTTTTCATGTTCCTGTCATTGCAGATTTATATCCTTGTATAAAGGACCATGCCACACACACAAAGTCCAGAGGCTTAATGAGTCTACCTCTTATACGTTCCGCATCCAGGCCTTTAATGAGGCGGGCGAAGGGCCCTTCTCCAATGTTTACACATTCACCACCCCACGCTCTCCTCCAGCTCCTGTGAAAGGTACAGTAGCAGCACTTTTTCTCTTTCTCTCTTTCTTTTTAGCTCGCTTTCTTTCTCCTTCTTGCGTTCTCTCTTTCTTTCCTTCTATCTCACACACACACACACACACTCTCTCTCTATATATCTTTCTCTATCTCTGTCTTCCCGGTGTGGATCAACTCTCTTTACAAACACTCACTGCTGACATACAGACAGCCAGTGTGCACAGCTTTTAACCTCAGTTGACCCAAGTTTGACTTGCATTTGATCAAGACCCAGCAGCTCGAGCTTCACTTGTCGGCTGTCATCATGAGTTGGGTTGTTCAGCGCTGCGCTCCGCTCTCAGCCAGCCTCTGCAAAGCCTCTTTTGATCCTACATGTTGAAGTCAGTAATGAGGACGTGGGATTTATTCTCAGTGCGGCACCTCTTTAGAATCAGGCAGTCATGTGCCAGTTTGTCTCCCTACACAGTGAAGTGGACAGACTCACCATTAACTGTGTAAATTTAGAATAACCATTTCAACCTAAAGTTTTAAGCTTAATATCAGAATGTCACAGGGGATTTAAATTCTCCCTGCCACTGTACTTTGTGATGATTAACACTTAACCAGTTCAAAAGAGTCACTTATTTTCATTGTTTTTGCTTAAAATGCCACCTACCTAAAAAAGAAGAGCATGACTCATAGTTATTGCACTCTCTCAACTAAAGGGGGAATGTTACATGCAGTTGTCTAGAATTCACTCTAAATTCATCAGCTGAGTCACTGTGCATTGAAAGCAAGTTATCTTGTATTAAAGTAAGTGGTGTCTGTAACAGCCAAAGTTTGATAAATCCTCCAAACCTCTGATTCAGACAGAAAGATCACAGCACATGAAGACATTGTTGGAAATTTGATGTGTATTTGGTCTTGTAGTTGCTTTTTTTTAACCCATAAATTCAAAGTTAACTTTAGAAAATGGGGCTTGTTCTAAATTCTTATCCTGAGGTGTTGTAGATTACACACTGAGGATTTTTTCATGGTTTGAAACTCTTGCAAACAGCTGGTAATCTGAAATATTTTTCAAACGGCCATAAAACTGCTTAAGATAGAACCGCATTCAAAACTTTCGTTATCCGTCAAGCACAACTTAAGAGAAAATTTCCATTTAACCACACTTCCGCAGTACTCTAATCTATTTTTAGTTCAAGGATAATCTACTTAAGTATTGTGCTTGCAGCTGCCACATATTTGATAACACTCTCTGCAGAGAGTACGAAATTTGCTCGCTTTCTTAATGTAACTGCAGTCACCAGGAACAGCAAGGGGTCAGTGAAAGAACTGCCATACAATTACTGTCAGTCACGCTAGTGTGCAGAGCCAGTGCAAAACAAAATTTGGTCAATCAGCTTATATGTTGAGGTGAAAGGAATTTTTAGTGAAGTAGGAAGCGTTTCATCCACCCACCAATGACGGCTGACCTCATATATTTTATTTCCAGTGTTAATTTGAACTCTTATTCGGCTAGTTTTGGACACTGGTTCAAACCAAATAATGTTGTATTTTTGACCTAAAGTAGTCTTTCACGCTTGTCAATGGTCGTTATATGGAACTACCCTTCACGGAGAAGCTCAAATAAATCGAATTTCAGTTTCCTTGCATTTAGCATTTTAGGTCATTCTCACAGGCAGGGCTGCAAACAAAGGATTTTTCATTATCAATTAATCTGCTGATTATTTCACAATGAAGCCATTTATTGTTTAGTCTACAAAGGGCAAACATTTTTTTAAAAGTCTCAATACAGTTTCCAATATTGTGATACATACAATAAATCTACAGTAACTCATAACTGTCATTAAATCTGCCACTCTGTCTTCCTCCTTTCAGCCCCTAAAGTGGAGCGTCTGGAAGACAACTCCTGCGAAGTCACGTGGGAGGCCCTGTCGCCCATGAAGGGGGACCCAATCCTCTACACCTTGCAGTGCATGATGGGAAACTCTGAGTTTAAACAGGTACTGACATTGAAGGTTTGGTTCTCCGTCTTCGTATGCGGTGTCCTCACCTGCGGCTGACCTACCATTCATCACAGCGACCTTCTTATGCAGATGAGCGTCCAGATGGTTCCAGAGCCTTAATGTTGTCACAGCGTTCTGTATTAGTCACCGCAGGCTTTGAATTGCCCATTATGCAAAGGTCATTGATCCATGTGGTATCCCAGGTGTCTGGCCCCTGCCAACACATTCATTCCTCCCAGTGGCCTCCAGCCATGTTAACGTGGAGTAATGGCCACTGCAGTTTTATGCTAATCTCGTCACACTGTACATGGCAATTGAATCAGCGAGGTAAAATATGTGGCTGCCATCCCTCATCAGTTGGTTTCCATCCTCACTGTCCATCTCAGTGGCCTAGACTGAAAAACTCATGTTTAAGAAAGGGGAATTATTCATTTGCTGGGGATGGGGGTTTACTCAGGGAGTTTGCTTCAGTCTTTGCGCCAAACTGGTTGTGTAGTTTGGCTGGTGTATAACGGATAATTCAATAATTTCTAAATGTTTGCTAGTTTGAAACCCAGTATAAAAAACTGTTTACACCCTCATACAATAGTTGCCGTTCCAAATTTATAAACAAGAATAACTGGGAATGAGTTTTGGCTTTCTGAAAACTTGTGGTTGTTTCGGCTGAGCAAACAGCAGATGGGCAGATGGCTTCCCCCCGCATCGAAGGCAACAAATAACATGACTAACAAATTGAAAAAAAGAGAGAGAGAAAGAGAGAAAATGTGAAACTAAGCAGTTTTTTCCCTTCATGTCAGCTTTAACGTCAGTACATAAGCTCGATACAACAATATTGGTCGCCAAGTTCAGACGAGTGTGAAGAAGATTCCTCAGAGGGTCAGTCCACCATTTTATACCATTTCCCAGTTGTACTTGTGAAATCCAACTTGGAAAATTCCAGTACCTTGACGACACTACTAGTGAAGTCAGCTGCCAAGACCAGCTATATTTATTGTCTGGCCAGACTGCCATTATACAGGCGCCCCATCATGAGCATCTCCACCATGAGCAGACGCATGCTTCAATCTGCACAGTGATCAGTTTAATTAGGTGTAATTAGGTAGAAACAAAATGGTTCGTACTTGAGAACTGCTCACAACAAGCCATGTGCATTATCTAGTGTCACCAGGTCATGGGTTCTGCAAAGAGACACTGATGGTACTTTTTTCCCCCTCTTGTCTTATTTTCAGTTTTTTGATCAAACTTCTTCCCTCCCGTTCACAGGCTTACAAAGGCTCTGCCACATCCTTCCACGTCCAGAACCTGCAGCCCAGCAGCGACTACCGTTTCCGGGTGTGTGCTATCAGGCAGTGCCAGGACGCCCCCGAGCTGAGCGGCCCCTACAGCCCCACAGTGACCCTCTCCCCGCAGCGAAATGAAGTGGCGGTGAGCGGCGGCGCGTCCGGCTCGGGGTCCAGGGCCGGCACCGAGTCCAACCGAGCCAGAAGAAGCCTGACAGACGAGCAGTGCGCTTTCCTCCTCCTCATGGTTTTCGCCGTCATCGCCATTCTCATCGCTTTCGTCATCCAGTACTTTGTCATTAAATGAGCAGTTTGCGCCACCCAGCTGCAGGGTTATAGCTTTATTCTTTCCCCCCCTCTCTCTGTTGTTTTGTATTCTTCGTTTTGTACTTTATTGTTTTCCGTTGTCAACAGAGTAATCGCATTAGGCACGTTGAGGTGCAGCGGGAGGAAGGGCTGGTGATTGAAAGCTGAATAGAAGTTAAAAAATTGAAAACCTTCTTTGGCACCTGTGATACCTTCCTGACTCTCCTGCCTTTGTCACCCTGTCCCAACTTTGTGGTATCTGTGGTTCAGTTCAGATTTCTGTTCCATCATGATCAGCTTCCTGTGCAAACCGAACTCAGAATGAGCAGGGATGTGGTTTATTTTGGGGAGAGGGTCGGGGGGGAAGGGGCGCTTCGACTCATGTACTTGTTGATTACAGTATATAAATATCTATATATATGTGTATAGAAATAGTCATTATTTATATTTCCATTGGTGTGTCCAGTATGAAACTGTTTTTGATAGATGTGTTCCAAAAAAATAGTATGTAGGTGTGTCATTAGCCTATGTGCTATTTGATCCTGGGACCTGGTTGGGCCAGTGTTTGCACAGTGGGGTGTGTGTCCAGATGTGTATACTGTATGTAGTTAGTGCCACAGAGGTACACGGCTGGGAGGGCTGCAGGGCCAGATGAAGGGACTTAACCCCCCTGCTTGAGTTTAAGGGGTCTTGTGAGAAAGGAAATGGAAAATGAGAATTCTTGTTCACATTATAGAGCGTTCATTTAGCACTTTCCGACCTTTTTGATGTTCAGAATGTTTAAGGATGCAAAAATGACTGGAGAAATGTTAGTATATTTTTGTACAGTGAAGACACAAGGACCTGTAAGTTTGAGGGAAAAAAAAAATGCTCAGTAGAAAGTTAGAAAACAAACAAAAACCAAACTAACAGTGAATTCTAATTATTTTTACTATCATATAGTTATACTGCTGCTTTACTCCGAAATATTGTTGTTCAGCACAAAAAATGTATGCTTACCTGTATGTTATATTTTGTTTTTGTTTTTGTTTATTTCCCCAGTAATTGATTTTGCACCTTAGTGAAAGAAAACCTTGACTAACTGCGTCTTGGTCTTGTGATGCATTTTATAGAACACACTTTGAGATTGTGCAAGCCCTACTTGTGTTTTGGGTGTTTTAAAAGTTGTAGTACCACATGATGTGTCACTGAAACAGCTGATCTATCTCAGCAAAAAAAACGGTAAAAGAAAAATAGAGAAAAAAAAAAAGTATGTACCAGTTGTTTCAGAGGCCTTAATTGGAGAGGAAAAAAATCTCGGGAGAATTTTCTTAATTTCTCAAGTTTTGATGTTTTTCTTTTAGTGTTAGAAAACACTAAAAGGTGTTTTATTTACTTTTATTTTTTGCAACATTTATTTGATGTTAGTAATCATACGTAATCAGGAGAGAAATGGAAAGTAGTTCTATGTATTACTTATGATTTCTTTTGATTTCTTTTGTCAAGTTATACATGTGTGAAGTATATTTTTTTATAATATTGAAGTAATATAAGTTAATACTCTCCAGAGAAAATAATAAATCCTGAGTACTCATGAATCATGGAACGCAAATGGCAGATACAAAATGTGTTATATCATGTACTTCCTGTGAATCTAAATTTGCCTTTTCTCTGTGTGTTTAGTATTTGTAACAGATTGCTAATGCTGATTTTTCAGTGGTGATCTGGCTGTAGGGTCTAGTGTTGTTTGGTTTTGGGCAGATAATTGCTGTTGCAACCATAAAAATGAAATACAGGTACCTTGCAAAACGTCTTGGATAATTACATGATTTGGTCTTTCGGACATTCTGCAAATGTCTTCTCTTTGTCATTTAAAGAATTCAAATTCCTATTTTTGATAGCAATTGCAACGTGTGCCATTTTAACACCTCTTCACCCTGGGCTCACCACCTTTGGTTGGGGAGATTAACAAAATGCTACAAAAATGAGTAAAATATGCACAAAAATAGAGACCATTTTTATGTAATTTTAATGTTTGCAGTTACCTCATACACCGTACATTCCAAAATGAAAATTTGTTATACTATACATACTACCAGACATATCACTTTAAAATGTTCGTTATGGGAAAATGTATAATCATAGATATGTATCTAAAGTGTATCTGTATAGCCATGATATCTACAAAGGATCCATGCACAATAAAAGATTTATAATTCTTAATCATGTTTGTAGTCTGGTCCTATTTTTGTCTTTCAATTACTGGCAATGAAAATACTGCCAGGTGTCGGTGGAAACTGAATACCAAGAAATGACAAACTGCCAATCGCCACCTTTCTGCATCTTTATTAATCACAGAAATGTTGAGTTACTGTGATAATCCATTCATTTTTTTAAAGTATTATTATTGGTCTGGAAAAAAAAGAGGATTGAAGAAGATTTAAAGATTTCTCAGGTTCTTCAAATGGACATTTTTTCACAGTTTTCTGATGGTTTACAGACTTTCAATTAATCATTAGGTGAAAGGTTTGCTGGCTGAGTACCAACATGACTTAGATGTTGGAAAAATAAATTAGAACGTAGACAAAGTAAACAAAACCTGTCAGCTGCTGGAAGGCCACTTTGTAATTTCACTGAAGATGATAAAGACATAGGTGCACAACAACATCCCCTTAAATCAGGGTTAAAATATGGATGGTTCAAGAGCTGAAGGACCAAAATCGAGTCTGTGATGGTGAGTCAGTTTTGACTGCTTTTTGTCCAGTTAAGGAATGAGGAATATTCTGTTCTGCTTATTCTGTCAGCCAACAGAAACCTGTGCAAACTGGCAAGAAGAATGAATCTATCATTTTTTATTTCCCCAGTTCTTCTCCTCTTTTCCCTCCTTTCTCCCTTTCCTTTTACCGTGTCTCTCAAGATGAGGAAACATGTTTCCAAAGCATTTAGAAGACAATAATCAACTAGCAATCATGCAAGAGTTCAGATCTGGATGTCATGTGGATACTTCTTCTGTCTGGTCTTTATTTCTTTGTGACTTCAGAGTTCAACACTTCTGCTAAATGTCCCAGCGCTGTGTGTGTGAGAAGCTTCAGGAGTAAGATGTGAGAGTTCCTGTTCGCTGCACAAACACAGCTAAGGTGTGTAAGAAAGACAGACATGATTAATGAGGGTGAGAGTGGCCTTACTCGTCTCAGTCACCATCCTGTGTACAACATCAGCTCTTGTTGAGAGACAGGCTGCAAAAAAAAAATGGGTAAACAGGCCTCCCCTGTCGTGTTGCTTTGACAGGAGTAAACAGTGACAGAGGAGGTGCGTCCCTGCTGCTCCTCTGAGGTCTGACTGCTGCATCTGGCTGTGGGTCAGCTCTGTGTAAACACACACATACACACTGATGTCAGTGAGTCTCCTGTTATGGGTCATTTAGACCTAATGGATGTGGTGGCTCTGAATCAACAGAGCACACCGCTGGTCACCCAGCAGGTCATCCCGGTTTTTGGTGACTAATGTTGGACAGAGAATAGGAAAACCTGTAGATCAGGAAGTGAGAGTACACCTCTGTGCATGCTCACAATGTAGACACTGGTTGGGAAATTCCATTCAGTTAACACACACAGGCAGCAATCAACTTAATGTCATATTGATCCGCAGAGCTTGCAGGACTCTTGCATTACATTCAGTTCCAATACCGATGTTTGAAATCACATTTTGGCCAATAGCTGATGCCATTGTTTTTGTTAGCTGTCGATAATTAATGCTAGGTAGTCACAATGTAGTATAAATCCCATCAACCTCAACCTCTTGTTTGTAACTAGTCCAGAACCTCAATAAGACGCTTTAACATATAATTAATTTTAAGTCACATCTATATAGTGTTACGACTGTTAATATAATGCATCAGAGAGCTTTACGCTTTTTTTTATGAATTCAGCCGTAAAGAATTATTAATGTATTTGTAATAAATGCCCCTTTAATGCTCCGTAGATGTGGTCCTCACAGAAAGTGACACAGAGTTCAGGCTGTGGTTACTCCCCTAACTACTGAGCAGAGTTCATGTCTTAAAACGGCATTCCTCTTTAACCAGTGCTGTTGAAGTTCGGTTTATTGTAACAAGCCTGATTGGTAACTTGAGGATGAAGAGGAAGAGATGAGCTGGTGGGTGCGTGGAGTGATGAAGCCAGGCGGAGACAGATGGGGCTGGTGGACAATTAGGCAAACACAGAAGTCATTTTTCAGTGTCTACTTCCAGACAGCTTGGCAAACACGCTGGGATTTCAGTGATTGATGCATTTATTAATAAAGTTATAGCCCTCTTTATATGTATATCTCTAATGTGTTTGTTCTCAGTCCAGATTAATGTGATCCTCAATCTGTATTAGTTCTCTCAGAGGAGCAGCAGCAGCGGTGGCGGTGGTGGTGGTGGGGGGGTTCCCTCAAATCTTATTCCCTCCTTCTTCTGCCTTTTACCGTCATCAGTCCCGTCATCATTCGATTACGAAGATAACTTTGGCACACACACACAGCAGACAACCTCCCTGTTGCTCCCTGACTCCTCGGGGTACTGTGGAGGAGGTGCTCCTTTCTTTCTACGACTCTCAGCAGAGCTCGACTGGTTATTGAGCATCAGGGACCGGCTCTGCCACTTCATGAGAATCTCCTTCTGCTGCTGCTCTCCATCGACCCTTGTTGACACAACCGAGGCACAGAAAAAGTTAAACCGTCCAAAGGTTCAACTCCACTTCAAAGGTAAAGTCACCAGCAAAGATTTCTTTTACAGCAGGATGTTGTTTCTGCTCTTAGAGTTGAAGTTAAAGGATCATATCTGTGTTTTTGTATCTTTTTTTATCCTTTATATTGAGGTTGTTATTCATATGTTTCACTTTGCCGAATATATGTATTAAGGCATCCACTGGTTTCCAATCATTTCTGAAAATAAATTAGCAGGCCAGTTGTGTTATAATAAAACGTGTCTTTATCTTCATCACAATTTACATTATTGCTACAGGGAAATGCAGTGCCATAATGTCAAATCCTCTGAAACATTACCTTGTAACAATAATGAGATGGACCAAAAAACAATAGACTTTTCCAGGCAAGTTTAAGGACACAGCTAACAGACGTTCATAATTTCATAAGATAATAGAAAGCAACAGCTGGATCTCTGGATTCTCTGGAATGTAATAGAGCTCGATGGCACCGGAAAAGTCATGAAATCAGAAATAATGACCCAGCTACTCACAATAATCAGTTTCGTGTAGGAAGCCATGGGGGGGGGGGGGGGGGGAACACAGTGTTGGTCCTTTAATGGTCACATTTGTCTCTCCTCAGCAGCTTGTATATTCACACGTTACTGCACCAGCACTCAGTGGAGGTTGGCATGCCCTGGACCAGACCTCAGGTGGACCTTCATGCTGGTGGAGCAGAGGGCATGGACCCCAAAATAGACGACCACCACTACGAGGGCTCCCTGTTCCCCACCTCCACCCTCATCCCCGTCACTGTCATCTGCATTCTCATCTTCATCATCGGGGTGACGGGCAACACCATGACCATCCTCATCATCCAGCACTTCAAGGACATGAAGACGACCACCAACCTCTACCTGTCCAGCATGGCCGTGTCTGACCTCATCATCTTCCTCTGCCTGCCCTTTGACCTCTACCGCCTGTGGAAGTATGTGCCCTGGCTGTTCGGGGAGGCGGTGTGCCGCTTCTATCACTACATCTTTGAGGGCTGCACCTCGGCCACCATCCTTCACATCACGGCGCTGAGCATCGAGCGCTACCTGGCCATCAGCTTCCCTCTCAGGAGCAAGGTGATGGTGACCAGACGAAGGGTCCAGTACATCATCCTCGCCCTCTGGGGTTTCGCCCTGGTTTCTGCAGCTCCTACACTCTTTCTGGTCGGCGTGGAGTACGATAATGACACACACCCAGACTACAACACCGGGCAGTGCAAGCACACCAACTATGCCATCAGCTCCGGGCAGCTGCACATCATGCTCTGGGTGTCCACCACCTACTTTTTCTTCCCAATGCTCTGCCTCATCTTCCTTTATGGCTCCATTGGGTGCAAGTTGTGGAAAAGCAAAAATGATCTGCAAGGTCCCTGTGCTTTGGCTCGGGAAAGGTCACACAGGCAAACAGTCAAGATCCTGGGTGAGTGGGTTATTCTTTTCCTCTTTTTTATTCATCTCAGCAGACAAATGTTGTGTTGTTAAGGCACAGACCAGTGTGTTTGTGCAGAGGTGTACACTTCCTCAGGTATTGTACTTAACGTATAAATTCACCCAAAAATGAAAAATCAATCACCATCTGCTCATTTCCATGTAGATGGAAATTCGGGTGACGTTTCAGAGTCCACAAAACATTTCTGGAGATTCACAGCAAAAACAGTGTTGCAACGTTCTCTTAAACAGCTGAACTGTTTTTATTCTGTAAATAAAACAACAGAAGGAAAACAGATAATGGCCCCATACAAGCTCGTCTCCAGAAGTCTCCGGAAGCGCTAAGACCCCCTTTAATTTCTGTTTTATTCCCAGTTAGATCAGTTGTGAAGGGGAGTGCTACAACACATTTGAGCTACTTGCGCTTTCCTTGAGTGTTTTATTACAAAGATACCAATCAGGAAGCATTTTTTTCCGGTAAAACTCTGACAATTTCTGATTACGCACAAATGTGCAAAGACATTTCACATTATCCCAAACGACACCACTCTGATTCTGCTTTCTTAAAACGTTCTCTGCTTTTCATCGCCACAACCTTCCAAGGCAGACAACTCAGATCCGGGAGTGACAGCTTATAAAACTCTCTTTGTAGGTAAAAAGCTTCAACCAGAAATCCATCTGTTTACACAGTTACTCTAACCCTGCAAAATCTCGCTTTTGCTTTCACATATTTAACAAACTAATTTGTGCTCAATTTGAAACTTAAAGCAGTTCCACCCACTCTGTCTAATCCAGCTTCAGTGTGTGTGTGTTTGAGAGAGAGTGTGTGTGTGTCATTGTTCATATCAGCTGGTTCATTACTCTGTTTTGTCTGAAGCTAATTGTGTCCTGCCTCTGCACACACACTGATTGTCCTAATCTGGAGCTCTGGCATATTGTGCAGGAAACCCTCCTTTTACAGTGAAAGACCGCGACCAGGCCGATCTGCATTGGCTAAATATTTAATCACGATGCATCCATTAGGATATTAATGCTGTTCATTATCCTAGCACACACTGCGCAGAGCTCATGTTGACAGACCTGCTTCCATTTGTATCCACGTTTGTTGAATCCCAAATTGGATTGTCATCAGAGGCCTCATACATCAGCCCTTAATGGAAATTCACGTGCTCCCGCGGGCTCATTTCTAATCTGTCAGTCATCTCAGGAGTCACTCAATGATCGCTCTTCCTATATGGTCCAGATGTGGTCAATTCTAGACAAAACTGTGGCATCTGTTCCCACTGCAGGCCTCCAACTTATCGAGAGCTGTCATTGTAAATTCACAGATGATTAGGCTTACGCGGGCCACATACACTTCTCTTCTAATTACTGAATAGATATTTACTATCCTCACAGAAATTACTGCCCCCATGAGACAAATTGATGTTAATTTTATCTGCAGGGGCTTCACGATCAATATCAGCGACTCTGTGATTACCTTACCCAGCAATGAAATTTCTGGTTCAATAAGGATTTGTTCTGTTTAGGATTTGTGACATGTTTTACCCTCAGCGGTGTTTCTGTTGCATATAGCTTTAAGTGAACATGAGCGTGGGATTGTGTAGAAGTTATATGGATATTTATTGCTGCAGGTCATTAATAAATGTCAAGGCTGGCTGCAGACTATAGATCATCGGCTACTTAAAGATTCTGAAAACCAATTTTCTTTATCAGGTTTTTTTTTTTAGTCCAACTGTTGTCTGTCAATCAGAATCTGAATCAGAAATACGTTATTTATCTCCTATGTTACTCCTTTTAGAAAAGAAATGTCTATAGAGAAATTATAAGAAAAATATAACAGAGAGTAAATACTAAGACAGAAGAATATAAAAAAATAGCCATGTGCATATTTATATATCTGTCTTCTAATAGAAGTCTAGTACTCAAGCAAAAGAGTTGTTGTTTTGTGCAAAGTGTAAACATAATATAAATAGCAATAAAACAAAGTCACGTGCGTCTGTATTGTTACAACAGGGTTGCACAGTTAGATTATCATGCTGTTTGTTTATCAGTTGGGAAAATACTGGTCATTGCAGATGTGATATTTCTTTCTCAGTGTGAACTGATCTTGTAACTTTTTGAAAGTGCCAGGTGTGTCGGCGCACCAATATGAATTTACAAAATGTGAGAAACAGAAGTGGTCCTCGTGAGGAAGATGCTGTGGATAGTCGAATCTGATCACACCACCCACACACAGTCCTAATAAGGGACGTAAGTGTGTGTTTATCAGTGTGTATTAAATTCTTATCAATTTCAGACCCAAAGATTTTTTTTCTGCCTAACGTTAATTTGTTGCCTAATCTGTTGCCTAGGTCTGTTCACCTAAAGCACAATGAAACCTGGATTTGTAATACTTTAACTCTACACCTAAGTAGATAGAATTGCAGGTAAAGTATGCATATATAATGAGAATATTGATACCACTCTCTCATTTGTATGGCAAATAAAAACCACCACCAGCAGCCATGCTAGCTTAGCATAGCATAAAGACTGGAGACATTAACAGTTTACATCTCTTTTGTTTAATCTCTAGAAAGCACAGGGACTATAAGTGCCAAATGGGTTTGACAGGAGGTTATTCTCACAGCTATTTCTTGTGTAGTGACCTCCTGGCACCCTCATGGTGATGACAGGAAGTGACTGAATGCCGTTTTTTTACTGTGCTGACAGTATAAAATATCGATCCTGGGTCTGAAAAGGTGACACCAGTGTGGATTTGTCCTAAACTTACATTCTTTCTGACGGCCAGCAAGGTGCCAACAGGAACTGCTTTCATAAAATAGCCATCAGTGCTGTTGAAGTTACCAGATTTACATACCTGCGATCTTGTGAATCCAGCTGCCTCACAAGGTAACCAGCTCCACCCTCTCGTCAAAATATGGTCAGTTCTGGATCCACAAAAACCAGATGGTAACGGCCCTAATGCCAGACTCCACTCCATTCCACAGATGGATGGGTGATTTCATGATAGGTTTGCACTTGGTATGAACGTGAGAGTACTATCAAGCCATTTCTTAAATTCCCTTCTACATGAAACTAACCTCCCCTTCTTATTTCATGTCCCCCTCAGTGGTGGTGGTGCTGGCCTTCATCATCTGCTGGCTGCCCTACCACATCGGCAGGAACCTCTTTGCCCAGGTGGACGACTACGACACGGCCATGCTGAGCCAGAACTTCAACATGGCGTCCATGGTGCTCTGCTACCTCAGTGCCTCCATCAACCCCGTCGTCTACAACCTCATGTCGCGGAAGTACAGGGCCGCAGCCAAACGCCTCTTCCTGCTGCACCAGAGGCCCAGACAAGCCCACCGCGGCCAGAGACAGCTCTCCGTGATCGACCACATCTCCACCCTGAACGAGAGCCTGACCGGGGTCTGAGCCGTGTTTTTGTTTGACTTCACTGCTAAGAGAGAGTTTTCAGGGGTCTTTAAAGTTCAGGAACTGCAGCTAAAGAGGGAACTTGTTGAAGACACGTAGAGGAGGAATGTTCGTTCTGTTTGTCTTTGAGGGGGGAAGCCAGGCTGAGACCTCAGATTTATTACTACTCGGTGGCAGTTTGTTCGCAGAGACTGGATAAGGATCTACAAACACGTCAGGTTTAAAATTTCTATGAAAATGTAGTGAACTACGAGAGAAAAAGCCTCATTTTAATTGCCCTGTTCCAGTGTTACACCTCATGCATAAGTATTTACCTCCACATTGTTTGCTGCTAAATGTTTTTGTTGCTTGGCGTCGGTGCTCGCTGAAGGCATGGCGCCACTTCAGCTCACAGTAACCATCAATCCGCAGCGCCGATTAATAAATGACAGATGATGTTTGCCACATTTGAAATGACTGTTCATTTACAATGTTTAATTGTCCCCTCAGCTCCATTCTGCTGTAAGATTGAATTTGTTTAATGTATGGTGAACACTTCTTATCACCCTGTTTGTCCGTTCTTCTCATACATCAAGGAAAACAAAGCAAGTAAACCTATTAGCTGTGGGCCATTAGTTTGTGCAGATCTGAAACTGTGTGTGTGTGTGTTTGTGTGTTTGCAGGGCTGTTTACCATCTCTCCAGTGGATAGATGGAGCATAAACTTGATAAAAGCAAATTACTATGAAAATGGGGGTAGCTGTTGTCTGTGTGTGCGATACAGAGGCCACCTGAGCCTTGAGGTGTTGCGGCTGCGTACGTGTGGGCCATCACATGTAATCTGACACAGCTATTATATTACCTGGGCTCTGTGTTAGATTTACGCAGGCAGCCAGCGTCCCTGCATCATCTTATTCAAAGTAATGGCCGCCCTAAGTGCATTTCAAAGAGGAAAAAAAGATATTAGGTTGTCAGCAGCGGTGGAGCTTATTGCTTTTATTGCTTCCACTTGCATAATCTCCACAGCTTTGTACGATTCTTCTTTGATGTTTGCGTTTCAGATTAGAAATTGTGCACTTTTGTACCTTGCACACTCTGGCAAGAAAGGTGAAGTTATGTATTTTTAACCTGAACAATGTCTCATCCCAAAATAAACTCAATAGTTTTTCCAGTTTCTGTCTGTCACACATTTTTTTTTTTCTTCTTCAAAAAGCAATGTCGTGATTTTGCCCATGATTCATCAGGCCTTGGTTTTGCACAAATACAAAGAGACAAAGTCACTGCGAGCTGACTCATCCTCATGACACTTTTTTTCGCCGAGCCGTTCATCTCTGCCAGAGGATCTGAAGGAGTGGGTAAAAGCTTATATCTCACAGACCATCCTGCCATCACCTGGGGAAAGATCAGCAAGCAGCACGACTCCTCTGTTGGTTATTTTCTTTACTGATAATGAAGAGAGCGGCTCGTCCAGAGCTGTCAACACCTCCCTCAGGCCTCCATCACACCGCCTCAAATCATTCATCTTTGGAAATACACAGTTTGTTTGTTTTGACTCTGCTTTTCAGGCCATGACTTCTACCCCATCGGCAAACCTCTAACATACTGCACACAGCTCTGTTGGATCAAGGGGGTCATTTTGATGAGATTATGAGGACTAAAATCCCCGAGCAAACATAGTATTATTTCAAAAGTATCAGGTAATCAAACAAGTACGAAAGTGATGCAAAATTATTACTGCTTCTGTTAGCAGTGTAATCAATATTTCCCTCATCCAAAGGCTCTTCCCAGAGAGGTACATATCACTCCTGAGCCCTGTTATTCGATGTTCAATGTGTAAGATTAAAAAAAACAAACTTAATCTAATAGGTTACTGACTGCAAGGAAAACAGTGGTATGTGAAATGTACTGAATGAGCAGAAAGAACATCGATTTACATATATATTGCCCTGTAAAGCCATGCCATTAGGATTTGCAGTATGCTTTTTCATTTGCACATCATGTCATCTACTAATGAAACCTGCTGCAATTTGAGTTTATCTCTTTTGAGAAATGAATGTTTTATGAACAGGCCATTGTCATTTCAGCGTAATAGTCTTTTCCACCAGAGGGGGGAGCCACAGAATAGCGCTGTGTACATATGTAGGCATGAGCTCAGAGAAATTAGAGCAATATCAAACACTTCCTGGGATTAAGGTCGGACAAACATTGCTTGTGGACTACACAAACACTGCTCCTTTGGTTAAAAGCCTCCCCCCTCTGAGGAGTCTTTATCAGCTTCCCCCTTTCAGCCCATTTCCACAAATTATCAGCAACACATATTCACTTCCTGTTTGGCTCCCTGATCCATGCATGTGGCCACAGGAAGCTGCACTAAAATGGATGTTATCTGGGAGGGAGGTCTGGCAGAACAGCTCTTATTAGAAAGTCTGCAGGGGTTCACTATCTTCCCCGCTGTTCTCCTGCTGTAGATGCCTGGCTGCTCTCCTCGTGGCCTCTGGTGTCATCTCATTCTCTATCCTCCTACCCAGACCCGAAGCGTTTCTCACCTCAAGCTTGACTGTGAGATCAGGTGTTTATTGTGAAAGCTGCCATAACGGAGAGCCCGGAGAGTTCTGGTGACCAGAGATTTAGAAGTGTGACCTGTTTTATCTTGTGCAAACATAAAGGCCTGAAATCGGTCAATCGAGTTCACCCGTCGGCAACCACGTCTCGCTACCACAAAGAGTCAGACATCTGCCAACTCTCTTTCCCTGTTACAGTAAAAGTTTAAACCAGGCACCCCCACAGCGCCTTTAAATGGCTTTAATGGCAGTAATAATGATAAAAAGCTTCATTTATAAAGCTCTAATCTCCTCGTCTGCTAAAGCTTTTAGTTAGTTTCCATTGCTTAATGAACCGTGTTACGCTCAATGCCCTGTTCTCTTTCCAAATCGGTAGAGTTGCCTGCAGTTTGGAGGCTTATTTATATCTCCTTGTTATCTGTGAAGTGCTCATAAACACTGTTTTGACATTCAGCCTACTGAGAGAAAAATGTAAACTATCCAGACAACTCCTTCAAACCTGTGAAACCAGATCTCTTTCGGCTATTTTACAAGTAAACAAAAAAAGTGAAAGTGATAAATGAAATAAATAATTTGACGATAACGTGAGGGAATAAGACAGTAATGTTCTCCTCCATGAGTGCAAACAAAGATAATGTAAGGAACAGTGTGTGGTCCGTACACCAGCAGCAGTAACAGCCGCTCCTGTAGTTGCGTGGTGTTTTGTTGGTAAGATTTAAACCAGTCTTGCTTCTCTGCATTCCAACACCACAAACCACTTGAGTGACTGATGCTCCTTCCTCTTGGCTCCAAGCAGGACAGCAGAGTAACTCCCAGATCCGTCATCCCTACTGAAAAATGGTCAAAAAACAATTAACGTAATATGAACATGCTTTCCAGATGTGGGTGTCCTGCGCTTGCATCATATGAGAAGCAGAAGGGCCGTGCAAAATGCAGTACACTCAGAAGAGAACAGACAGCATCGGGGATGTGCAACCATGAAAACAGATTCCTGCAGTTCTGCTGCACATGTTAAACTGGTTGCAGGAGTAGGTGAGGCTTCAAGTGCAGGCATTTCAGACAGAGCACATTTAGGTCTGGACCTAATAAAAACCTGCAGCATATGGTCCATGCAGGAGGTGCAATTCATTATCCAGCTCTTTCTTATCATCAGCTGTTTTCCACTTTTGCGTTTTAACCTACACCGTGGAGGTTAAGTGTTCCTCTGCGTCCGTTTGTTGGTCGCTTGGTTGGTTTGTCAGCATTATTACACAAAAGCTACAGAACAGATTTCCATGAAAACTTGAATAAAGGAAAGAAAGAAAAGACCCAGTTCACTTGGTGGGGATCTGGATAAAGAGACAGATCCACAAATTATTTCTCACTTTCTTTGACATTGCGGGATTGTTGATTGATTGATATTGAATTAGGCTTGACTGAATTCAAGGGGACTGTTGGACCTTGGCGGAGGCATGCACTCCACTGAAAGCAATCCTACTTAGTTTCATTAAATGATCCTTGACGTAGATGCTGCTATGTTTCTAAGGTTTTTTATGTGAGTTTCACAGACCCTGCAGAAGCAGTAGGGTGGTTACAATGATAACCACAGAACAGGGTGAATAGAGTGCTATAAACTACACATTAGGTACCACAGGATGAACATAGCGTGGGTGGAGGTCCAGTTAAAAAGCTAACCTCAGCCCCAATAGAGCTCTTATGCAAGCACAGTTACACACACTGTTGTAGTTTCTGATGCCCCACCTCACACAGCTGAGTCAAGAAAGACAGATGTGGGAAAACCCTGCCTTCAAAATAAAGTGTCAGCAGGAAGGGGAATTTGAGCTGTACAATAGGAATCATACACTTTCCAGGCGAAAGTATATTTAAGGTTTAATAAGGTAAAAAGAGAAGTTTGTTTGTTATTCATGAGTTAAATCGGATAGAAAACTGCAGCTACGCCGCAGTCTGTGTTTCTCATCTGGACACATTCCAACACTGATGTCACGGCAGGTGTTTTCCATCAGCTGGGAAAACCAAAAGTCATGGTGACTTAACTCATTCGGCTGTGGCAAGGAGGGGAAATCTGCTTAGAAGGAGACATGCAGCATTTATTGATTGGTAACCTTCATAAATTATTTGAATCATGAAATGTAGCCGGATGTTTTTTCTCACTGGTACCATCCTGGAGTCAACATTTGCCTTTTTGCCCCATTGATAAGAATGTAAGAACCCCAAATTTGTCTAATTCTTTAAACAAATTATTTCATTGGTGTGCAACAAACATTCAATGGATATATTACAGTAGGCTGACTGTACCCCAACACTGGCACATTATATTTGTGAAACACATGCCGCTGTGATTATTTATTATTGTTACACATGAATTTAATTATGTTTCTATATTTTTTATAGTAAACGTATGCATTATACAGTTCATCTATATGGATTTTCTTTTTGAATCTATCTGATTTGCATAATCAGCTTTACAAATCTAAAAGGAAAATGTACAAATTATTTCTCCTGTCTTTTGATGAGGTGAATCCACAGAAAACATTTTAGAAACTAACGTTGTGAAAGATAAAATATAATATAAATTAATAAATGCATAAACATCGAAAAGCAGTTTTAGAGAGTTTTTTATTAGATTTTATCATTTTGAAATATTTAAAATGTATGTTAAGCAGTGTTTGATCCCTCTGTCTAGGCTCCCTACTGGCAAAGAGGCCCCAGGTGCTTGGATCCAGTCTAGTGTACGAGTGCTGCGCTCATGTGATAATGAAACCTCCCTACAGTATCCTATGTGGTTCCAATTTATAATCATAGTGGAACATTCGTAGCCTCCAACGCTGAGTTTTATTTTGAAAGTCCTCAGCAGAAGTAGTACTTTTAAACCTGACTGCATTGACAGCAGCTGAGGGAGCCAAATGCGCGTAAAAGTTGTCCACTCCTCCCTCTCAGTCCATGAGGCTGATTTGGCTCCAGATATAAACACAGTGCTGCGCTCTGTACGCGCTGCGCTCATCACAACCAGCGGGCACTTTGTCTCCAAGAGGCCGAAAAACAAGAGAAAGAAGAGCAGGAGGCGACGATCTCTGGCACATTCCCCAGGATGGAGGTAACATCACGACACTCAGGCGTAGTTCTCTGCTGCATGCACTTTTTAAAGGCCACTTGAGCAGATGTTTTTGACATTTCATGCGGTGTTGTGGAGACATGCGTGGTTGAAATTAAAACATTACATCATAGGAGCTCAGGGAGAGACTTCATAGTATTTGTTATGGTCCGTGTGTTATTACTGTGATATTTCTGGAGGGACTTGGTCCTGCCTGTGCAGACATTTAAAAAATAATGATGTTGCATTTGTACCCTAAGAAGCAGATGTGTTGGCCACTCATTACTATAAAAAAAACTTACAGTTTTTAGCTCTTAACGTTGATACTGATATATTACTAAAAATGACTTATGATAAACAACATATATTTATAGTATGTGTATTATATAATAGACCAGTTGCACGTGAAAGAATGACTGTACTTGTCTTTCCTGAGGGTTCACACACACACACACACACACACACACACACACACACACACACACACACACACACACACACACACACACACACACACACACACACACACACCTCAACATGTTGATTCACCAAACTCAGCAGGATTTTGCCTCTGGTACCTCTTTGACTCAGTATCTTTGAGCTTCAGGCCGATATGGTTGAAAGTAGATTGTGGTAGCGACTTCATAACAAGTAACCGCAGAGTGAGAGGAAGGAAATAGAGCTGACAGAACATCTGTCATGAGCCACAGTTTGCGCGCTCTTGATAAATGCGTTGAGTAAGAAACATTAGTCTATTTTCTTTTTCACTGTAAGCCTGCGCTTTTCTTTTAAGTGTGAGTTATCTGATTATCAGCAATTTCAACAGCTTTTTCTCTTCTCAAAGGCTAACAAGCCCTCACACACTTGTGCTGTATCTAAAAAAAGAATACAAGTCCTTCCACACGTGTTATTCCTGCAGGGTTTGCTCGCAGGTTTGTGGCCTCCTCCCTGCAAAACAAGCAGACTTTTAACATAATTCTCAAGTATTTAATGTCATGTGGCGTATGGGAAGAGAAACACCCATTTCTTTCCCCACAGCACGCGAGGGAGCACATTAGTGATCTACCACAGAACTACTCTCGTATATTTATACCACTCAACCATAGCACTTAGACGTGCTTTAGGTCAGTTCGTATTGGATTTAAGAACTTATTCTTCTGTCTCTGTTTTGGACTGCCACCAAATCTGGAAATGATAAATGAATGGTTCAACAAAATGGGTTTTTTCTTGGGTAAACATTGTTTTCCGGTCCCCAATAGTTACAATTTCAGTACTTGCTGATCACTTAGCTGATCACTGAGATGATGAAAGCAAGTTCAGCCGTTATTGAGGAGTTAAGCTTCTGGATGAAACCTCACAAACCAAACAGGCTCAGTTTTCAGTAGAAGATATTAGTCAAGTGATTTAGAGGCTGATGACAATTAGCAGCAGTGCAGTTTAATTTGAAACAGATGCTTACTTGCTGCTTCTTAACTAGCAGATCTTGATAAACAACTACTTAACTAAGACACTAGAATTAAAGCCCTTGCCTTGGGTCAGCCACCATGAGTTTAAAGTCTTAAAACCTTAAGTGAAACCCATAAACAGCCCACACAGTTCAGTCAGGTTCAGGTTTGGGATGTTTCAGACATCTGCCATCTGTCAGTGGTGTCCTGGAAAGTCATTTTAGTCTGCTACCATCGACGACAGCCAAGCAATGCTTATATTGAGTTTTGCCACAACAAAACAATAACTACAGCGATTTTTGAGCTGGTTGTGCAATTTAGTGTAGCCGCTGTTGACAATTTAATCAATGTTTTGCTTTAGATTTATGACTTGTTTCTTCCTGTTTGCTTAGAATTTTTTTTTACCAGTCAACAAACTGACACCTGAAATGAATTTAAGCTAAATGGATCAGTTGTCCCAGATGTTTGCTGTCTGGAATAGTGTCGCTTTCCACCGTGGCCGCCTGAGTTGCTATTTTAGTGTGCTGCGATTTGCCTAAAGCACCTGTAAACAAAAAGCAAAAAAAAAGTGTTAAACTATCCTGTAAAGCCAGTCTCCCGCTCACTGTCACTTAAAGCGTTTCAGCTTTGATGACGTCACATATTTGAACACATATTCATTGTTTAAATGCCGCTGTGTGTTTCCATCTTTGAGAAAGGAGCTCTTCATGTTCGCAAACATTGATTCACATCAGCTGCCTCCAGCCAGCCTGAAGGGGAAATTAACGCATGGAAATTCTTACATTTTGTGTTTCCTGTGTTGGAAAGAGAAGCTATGAAGTACACAAACTGGAAATTTTATGTGTGTGTGTGTGTGTGTGTGTGTGTGTGTTTGTGTGCATGCACCTGAGGATTTGTACTATGTGTGTGTCGGGCTAAGGGGTGGAGGTGGTGGTTTTCCTTTGATGGAAAAACAACACCACAGCGAGAGGAGTGAGTATTTGGGATTGCCTTGCCAACCATATGGTCTGCAGATTTATTATGTAATCCATAGTAAAGTTAAGAGACCAGTAACACAGCCACTCAGTCTGTAACAGCCAGACGTTCTCTAATGAGTTAGCTTTTCCCCCTTTTCCTTTATGGCATTATGTCATTAAAATAGTGTTACATTATTATTACTATTATCATGAAGGCATACCTCTACCCCTGTTACTTATTAGGGATTGATCATTAAGGTTAATGGTAATCAATAAGACTGAGTATAGATATTTGGAACAAGGACTGCAACTGGAGTGAAAAAACCTGAAAATATTCACATGTAAGAAGCTGAGAATTTTGATTATTGTTCTTTAAAAAATGACTCTGACCCATTAATCGATTATCAAATTAGATGTTGATCAATTTAGTGGTTGGCAACTAATTGATTCATCATTCCAACTCTATTTTTGAACTGAATATCGTCTGTTAAAGTTTAGAATAACCAGTGATGGAATCTAACTAAGTATAACTTACATAATTGCTGTACATAAAACAAATTCTTAGGTACTTGAACTTTACTTGAGTATTTCCATTTTCAGCTACTTTATACTTCAACCATACGACTTTTTGGAGGCGAATATGGCACTTTTTACTCCATTGTGTTTATATCTTTAGATAACTTTAGCTGATAGTTACTTTACCGATTCAGAGTATTCAGCGTTAAAGGGCTTATGACATGTAACCAGTCAGACAGTATTGTGGACGGGACATTGAGTGGTGACTACAGAAAGAGACGGCTGTATCAGAGCCAAAGTAGCTTTTTTTTTAAAATTCATTTATTTATTCAGAACAGGACAAACAATCCCCACGACTCAGATAATTGAATTGAATTAAACTTGTTCTACCACCAGTGTCATGGCAACAAAACACTGCCACTGTGGCATCCTTTCAAGCCTCGTGTGATTATAACACAGACTAAAGCCTCTGCTGGTATTATGTTCAGAACCTGTCAGAACTGAACACCATCAGTGACAGATGCGGTCTGAAGTGTTTGCTGTACATTAAACTGTAAGTGTGTCAGTGCGGGATTAATGGTTCAGTACGAACATTAAACAGACGCCTAACTGAATGTGAAGCTCGGAGGAATGTAAAGCATCAGCTTTTGGAAAGCGACGAAAGTCTAGCCTGTTCTGCAAGTTATGGTGAAAAAAAAGGTTAAATACTTCCTGATCTTACATCTTATTCAAAAGATTAAGTCCTGTGATTAAAGGGCTTCTGAGCCATGATAAGACGAGCTGGATGAAGAGCACACAGCGATGATAGGACAAACCACCAGCATCTCATGTGACTTTGCGTTAGATCCCACTGATGCTTACTGTTGCGCTTATTCAGTAACATCCTACAAACCACATCAGCTTTCTCTGGTACTTAAATGACTTTTGAAACCAGAAGTCTTCGCTGACAAAAAATGTTGCTATTGCGAAATCAGCCGGAAAAAAGAAGCAAACAGCAGGAAGCGCATGATTTTTGCAGAATCTACATATTTTCACTGTAGTTGCTGCAATTTTTTCTTCAGTGTTTCGCAACATATTTAGTTTCCCCAGTGATAACAGTGACAGTGTGAAAAATAGAACTAGTTTTGGGCAAAATTAACTGTTAGGTTGTGATGTGATCATAAAAGTAACTTAAACTTAAAGTGGAGTTTTGTGCAGAAATGCCTTGATGAGCTGTTCCAATATAGTTCACCCCATGTTCTATCAGCACCCAGATGCGGATGCAAAGTACACAGTAAGAGTGAAAAAAGAGTGATGTGATATTAATCTCTGTTGCATATCAACGTTTAGCAGCTGTGATGTGTCCCAAAAGGTCAAATGCACTAATGAAAGATGGGGGAAGGAGAACTATGACAGTCAAACCGCAACACTGCTGACATTGAAGGTAATGATTGTATCAGATGGAACATGTTCATGAGCAGAGCAGCTCACTGTCTTTGGAGAGTGAACACAAACTTAACAACTCAATCATTTGGATTGTTTTCAGAAGATATGTAATCGCCTCAAGTCAACCATAATGTTTTCATCATGTGGGAATGTTTCACTCCCTGGTTTGTTGCTTTTGTTTGTTGCTTTTTTTTTTTTTTTACATCTCTACTCATTCTCTCTCTCTCTGTGGAAGCCTGGCTCGTTTAAGGATATGCGCACCTTTACGACCAATGAAATGGTTCATAAAGCCTCACAATTCCGTTGCTGCTTTAGCTGCTTTTCATTTTTTGGAGTGGTTGTTAGTTCTTTTCTTAAGCAATGTCATTATTTGCCATCCTGAAACTACAGATGACGTGTGTTTTTCTCTGAGTTGTAGTATCAGGGATGAGGTTGTCAGACTTTCTCTAAAGTCTCAGTCTGGAGCTGTGTGTGGGACAGAGAGATAGCGGGGGTGGGAACCAACGAAAAGATAGAGGAGGACACTGTAATCTGTAGAAGAAAAACACACATGCTCTTGGCTTTGAAGGATGCCATGGACGGTTGTGTGGATACACTGTCTAGAGAGCAATCCACACTGCACAACCTACTTCAAAGTTTCGCTCTTCCAGACCAAGTTTTTTGAACAAACTTGAGGCAGGACATGATAGTGTCATTGAAGCTGGCCGCCTGAGTCGGCTTTACGCTGTGTCTGACATCTGCAGTTTGTCAAACATGTTGAATGTAGTCAGTATACAAACGTAAGACACAGGCAGATGGGTTTTGAGAACAGTGAGCAGGCAGAGGACGTGGAAACATCATCATGACGTTATAACTTACTTCCAAGTCTCCCTGCTGAACAGTTAACCCATACTGTCGGCACCTCAGCCGTCCTTTTCTGCATTTGGCGCCCCGCCATGCTCTTTATTTCCTTTTTTGGCAGAAAGGACAGCAAACACAGTAAGTGCTTCAAGCTGCTTGTGCCCTTTTTTCAAAGTCACGTTGGTATTATTACTTAAGGCAGCTAGAATATGAATAATACCGATTCACTTATATGTGCTTGATCATTTAAGGCAACATTATGTAACTTTACTTTTAACCTTAAAATACCAGCTTTAGAATGATTTTGGTGGTACAGCGTCTTGTAACAGGGTGAATGGTGTCTCTGTCTCAGTCACTCCGCCCCCCATCACTTGTTTCTGCACTACGTAACTTCAGTGAGCAGGTCGGATCACAGTATTACATAAATGCGTACTTAAGTTTTCAACACATAACATTGTTATGCCGTAATGAGTTTTGTTTGTAGTTAGCACCTGACAAATTGTTACAGACTGGGGATTTGTACAGATGACAGTGGTGTTGCACTCAGAAACTGAGGGGAGGGCCAAATAGCACAAAACGCCAATTTCTACTTAATGTTGCACTAATGAGTGCACTATTACATTGAGAATTTGAGGAAAAATGGGGAAAATATTGAGAATTTAGGTTGTCGTACCTTAATTTTAAGACATCTGCACGATGCAAGTTTGAGCATGTTATCAAGCCATTCATCTTTTGGAAGGACCAGGTGTACGATAGCTGAGAAAAATCTAATTAAACTCAGGATCACAAAAGAGACAACTGAGACGAGTCCAAAGTGGTGATGGGACAATAAAGGATTTTATTGCAGATCATGATTAAAAACACTCACAGGAAGTTGATGATATCGTGAATCACAATTCTGTTGGACAGAGTAAACATGAAATAAGATTTTCATGTAGTCCCATGCCTGACATCCAACGGTAATTTTTCAGAGAGTGAGGAAGGAAGACGGAGAACAAACGGATTAAAATATCTCATCCTAAAGTATGCATATCCCACATCTGCCATGGATGCCAAACCCGGTGACGCTGGTTCTCTGCTGGAACTTAACAACATCATAGTGAGGGAAGGTGCCGCCCTTCACTGAATGAAGTCATCCCACGTCTGTGCGGCTCAGCCTCCACGTTAACCATCTGATCCACCATCCAGATGGTTTTTTGTCGCCGTGATTGGTGGATGAGAATAACAGAACGACGTGTAGAATCCCTGACAGATGCGTGCATCCAAGTTTTCTTGCTTAGGCTCAAACATTTGGAAGAAAGTGCTGTCTGCTGTGGGATGTTTACATTTTTTGATATCTTTTCGCACTCATCATTTACTCTCCATTAAAACACCGCTTCTCATTGCACAACAGTTCAGATTATCTTAATCAGTCCACTCTGGTTATCATATTGAAATATCACAGTGCGCTCCACGAACAGGCCTGGCTCTGTCATCTGTTCTCATACCGTCATAATTTGCGTGTCAAATTACAGTTAAGCAGCATACCTCAAAGGCATCAAAAAGGTCTGGGCTCGCTTGTTGTTGCATGTAGAGAAGGAGATATTTCGGTCGTGTTGTATTTCTTGGTAAAACTTTATCCAGCTTGTTTTCTGTTCTCAGGTCACCTGGATTTATTTTCTCTCTGTCTGGATGCTTATTGTTGTTCTTCATACTAGTTTCTCCACCCTACAGTACTGGTCTGTGTCTGCAGCACCTCCCATTTCCCTTTAGACGGAGGCAGCAATGACTCTTGGATGAGCGTGTCTGTTTACCTCATTGCTCCATTTGAAGGCCTACTTCCACACATATAACGCATGTGAAAACACCCAAACGCGGTGCCAGTGAGGGCAGTGGAAAAGTGAGATATTCAGATGAGGTCTGGTCCAAAAACACATCATGTTTTCCTGGAAAGGCAGCAAGCGAGAAGGTGCCTGTCTGCGCTCTCACCACTTAACAAGTGTAGGCAGCAGAGGGGATCTGCTCACTGTGGTGGTTTTCCCCGTGCAGAACATGCTGACTCGTGAAAACAAAGTCTGCACACTCAAACTGAAGCCATTACGCTTGGAGGGCTTATTGAACAAGATCTTGCTGAACAGCTGTGCTTTGGTGTGCTGTATTTATCTTCACTTACACAGATTTGCACTGCGTGAGGCTCACCAGCGAGAGCTTACGAGGATTGGGAGCGACTGCATTCCTAGTGAAGGGTTAAAGATCCTGAAGCAGACATCATCTTCATCAGCTCCATGGTAGATTACATGGCCTGCTGATCTCTGACCGCCGCTCTTATATCAGGCAGATATGGGAGGATTTACTGAGACCAATATCATGTGCTTTTTCTCTCCTGCCTCTGGAAATTGAAATCACAGGAACAGACAAAAGCAGGCTTTGTCAGATCTGTTTCTCTCTGTGTTCTGTTTCCACATCTGCTGGTCATACAGTAAACCTCGTGTCTCTGTCCTCAGCCTGGAAATTAAGGCGCTGGTCGAGATTAACCTTTACTTATCCAAACACAGAACTCACTGTGGACGCACACGCTTTTCGTGCAACACTCCGCTTCACATTTGTACAGAAAACCCACAGAGGGTGTTTCAGGTGTATACCTGTGCTCTGTGTCAGCTCTATAAGGGCCATTATGTTTTTAGCAACACTCGCTTTACGTCTCTAAAGAGTAGCATTCATGGGCGATATGATGACAGATAACATAGGATGATAGAAAACTGTCTTATTTGAGGGGGTGCACATAATAGTACACTGCCGCGGCACTATCCATCATAACCTTTACACTTCGTTGTTTGTTATACAAAACATCTGCGGTAGAATTTTGGCCTGTAGCTAAGATGCCATTAAATGTCACAGTCGTCAAACTAACTGCTGTCAGTATCGGCCGCTGTGATCATTCCTGGTGTCGCGTGGAGCCTGTAGAGCTAGTTTTGTCACAATCCAGAGCTTGAAACATTCACAGGTGAAGATGGATTATTGCAATATGATAAAATACATTTGGTATAATCAACTGGTAACAGTGAGTGCAGACTGCAGGCTGCTCATGGCACCTTGTGAACAGAGGCTCCGTGAGTTTTTATTGAGGGAAAACAACCTAAGAAATGATTTGTTTTATAGGCATCGACACTGTCGTGATCTGTGGTCGTGATCATAAGGTCTCATTGTGCAACTTAAAGGAACTGTGCTCCTGTTCTCTTTTTCAGAGGAAATAATTGACTTTTCATGCTATCAACAAATATTAACTCCAGATTTTTCAAAAGACATGTTTTTTAATAGAGACGCCGTCAAGTCTCTTCTGTATGTGTAATTGTTAAGTAAGCAACATCTAAAGGAGTTTCCGGGGTGGTTCAGAAATAGCTTGTAAGGCTCGTTTCTGGACAAACCTCAATCACATGGGTGCTTTAAGTAGCTCTTTTTTTTCATCGCTTCCTTGTTTAGACATGCTCAATCGCTCTTTATGCTAGTTCACAGTATGTTTCAGATGTGGTCTTACATATCCAGGGACAGTCTCTCTTAGGAGCTGAGGGGTTACAGAGCAGAGCTCTGATCCAGGCTGCCTACACAGCTCTGGGGCTTTTTCCCAGGCCTAGAGCCCCAGAAATAGTTTGCCTGCTCTCTCCTGCAGTGAACCAAAGTTTCCCACTCTTCCACAGAGATCAGGGTCCCAGCTGAGTTAACCATGTGCAGAACTGATAACCAACTGAAGGCCTTGGCTCGGCTTTGCTCACTGAAATAACATGACCCTTGTTATCTGAATGAAGTAGTGAAATCATTTGAGTCCGTTTGTGTTGATATTTTCAATTTACTCCCAACAGGCAACTCAAGATTAGTATTCCTTTTTTATATTATAGATTTTTGCTTAAGGCTGATGACAGTGCCTCAGGGTTCAAATCATGGCAGATAAAAAGCTTATAACAAAATATGTATTCTCAAACGTGGAAGTTTTAATGCTTGTAATACATTCCTGTGACATTTTTACTTTTAACATGAATAAAACTGCATTCATCAGCTTGTATACTGTCCTCTAGGTAAATGTAGTTGAAGTCAGGGGAGGTATTTGCATTAAGTTCGACGTTATATTCCGTCTACATGAAGGAGCTCATTAAAGATAAGAGCCCGCTATGAAAGGACGCAGAGAGGGATGTTAATGGATCTGAAATGACTTCTGTTAAAACCAGAAGGTTGTTGAATAATTAATTCAGCTGAAGCTTTTCAAATCTTCATACAGCTCTGACATTTTTAGTCACTTGAGCAATATTCCCAGAACATGGAAAATAATGTCTTTGTTACACATGGTCATTATTTGGTCAGCCTCAATCTAGATGTAGAAATGAGATGTTTTTACTGCGAAATTACTTAAAAACTATTAAACCATGTGTGAGGAATAGAGGTAACTTACTGAAACAAAGAAAGGATTGGTTGCGTGTTTAGAGATTCCTCCTGTGTGTCATGTAAATAAAATTAGACAATAAAAAACTGAAACTCTGATTTTCTCCACCCAAAACATCTGAGCAGCAATTTAACAGACAAAGCCCTGCTTCCTTTGCCAGCGCTGTTGTGACTAGCGCTTGTGCTCTCTCTGAAGGAGGCATTTGTTTTTTCGAAGGACAGGAAAGAGTTAAACAATTATAGGTTACAAAATAATGGTGTGGAGAGTGGGTGGTCCCCGATGATTACTATTTATCACGGATGAGAAAAGAGAACTCAGGAAAAGGGCTGGGATGTGGATTAGGACACGGAGGCGGCGCGGAGAAGCGCTAACAGAGGCACTGCGGGGCCAACTGATGCTGTAATACGTTTGGGTGGAGGGAGCAAGGTGGTGAGGTCATGTTGAGAACAAGGGGGAAAAGGAAAATAAAGCTTGCGATTAAAGTGTGGAATGTGTGTGTCTGTGGAGCTTGGGAGATTCGTGTTTCCATGGCTCAAACTGTGCAGAGAGGGAGGGAACTGAGAGTGCACACACCCAGGAAATGTGACAGAATTGGCAGCTGTGAGGGGAGGCATGAGCTTTTTAGTGGTCAATAAAAGTCGGATGGAAATGAGATGTAGTATTACGGCTAGAAAGAGAAAGGGAGGAGTACCACAAGCAGTGACTGTACAATGAAAATAATTAAAAGGCGGCGTGACGCATGAGAATCTGCTAGCGGAGCTCATGTTGTTGAACAAACATCTCGACCCATTCACAGTCCAAATACTTGGCACAAAAACAACAAGAGCCGGGAAAACAAAGTGTGTTGTTTTCAAGGCTTACGTTCGTGCACATTCCAGCCTGCAGTCATCAGCCAACTTATCACTTAGGCCACAGATATGCGGAGTGAGTTAATGGTCATCAAAAGGCGGCGTGGAGGAGGGAAGTTTAGCAATCAGCTTGGGACTAGTGGGAGAGACTGAAAGTAAAGGGGCCAAGAACTGATAACAGTGTGAGGCTGCAAGGACAGGTCCCTCCTGTCACAGGCTGCAGCGTGATGCTGAACAGCTGTGGAGAGGGGGGGGCTCACTTCCGGTCTTCTAACCCTCAAAATACGCTCTGTATCAGGAGAGATGTGTTCCTCCAAGGACGGCACTGAACATCACACTGCTGAAGTGGTTTTGTAGTTTGCACACTCACTCTCCCTGCTGTGTTTCTCAACCTGTCTACAAGGAAGTGAAATGTGTTCTTTATCTCGGAACATCTCCCGGCTCCGCTGCAAAATAGCTCTCTGCAGATCCCATGCTTATTGAGAATGCATTGCTCTTTTTAGCTTGCCTTGCTCAGCAAGTCACTGCCCTAAATATCATTCAGTTGTTGTGCTTCATCTAACTGAGAAAAGAGTTGCCATGTGAATATCTTGACATTCATTACAACTGACATTCAAGTTCAAGTTCTTCACTTCCATTACCATTATTATTGTTTGACAAGGATACCAAGTTAGTAACATATATATGTAAACTCATTTTGCACCTAACAATTATTTTTAATTAATAAATCTGCTGCAGTAAAACATTGAACAATTGTGAAAAATCACAATTTCCCAGAGCCCAAAGTGACGTCTTCAAATTTAGTCCAACTGACCATCCAAAACTCAAAGACTCTAAATATACTATCATAGATGACGTAGAAAAGCAACCAATCTTTACATTTAAGAAGCTGGAATTAGACCATTTGCTTGTCATTGCTTGGAAAATGACTGAAACAATGAATCGATTATCAAAACAGTCCTAGCTCAACCCAATACAAATTAAAATATCAGTTGTACAATCTTGAGACACTTTGCTGTAAATTTATGTTATCACAGCGTTTTTCCAAGAATGCTATCTATTATCTCATCTCTCATCATCTAAACAAAGAGTTTAAGGTGGCGATGTCACAGTGCACGCTCAACATGCAAGTACAAAATGTTAAAGTACATGTAAGATGCATGTGTGCATGTGTTTGTTGACTGCTATTTTGTATGATAACTGTGGAATGATTACCTAATCTTTGATGTCTGTTTTGTCTGAAAATTCAATACTTGATGATAAATAAATCATCCTCCATCGGTGCATTAACATTTTATAACCCATACGAGCAGAGGTTATGATAGCGCTCAGCCTAAGCTGTATTTTCCCAAGAGCGCCACTCTGAATGTATGCACTTTAGCAGTTCCTGAAGGAAGTGGAAAAGCAAAGTCATGCAAAGAATCCGTCAAATTAAGCGTTTTTAACTGATCTCCTCTTATATATCACAGATATTGTCTTTAGCAGTGATGCCATCAACTCTTTAGAGGCATTACAGAAGTTTAAATTGTAACAAACAAAATATAAAGACTGTTTCATTTAATGTCTTTCTTTTCCAGGAGAATTCTCCATCCAAGCCATCTGTGGCTGAGCTGGCTGGAAGGTTCAAAGGTCACATTCTACCAATGCCCACCTCAAATGACGAGGTACTTTATTTATATCTTATATGTTAGACTATAAAATTATGCAAATCCAGATGAGGTACTTGTGTCTGGACTGCTTGTGATCACAGACCTTTCTCTTTCTAGCTGCCATTTCGAAGACGACCCCCGTGTTCCCTGAAGTTGAAAAATCAAAAAGAGGATAATGAAGAATCAGACGTAAGTAGATTGGTTCCGTTGCTAACCCATGTGCTACAAATCTGTTTTATTGATATACAAAGGAGGTCTTCGACCAGAGAACAGGCTGGGATTTGTTCGGGCTGACTGAACATTGCAGCATCACAATATCAACACAGCAAACAGTGCACTGTGGCCAAATTGACAGTATTTCTATTTTAATCTGGGAAAGATGTGTTTGTGATGCTGTTTTTGTTTTTCAGCTAACTGACCAAACAAACTGCACAAACAGATATTTGTATGATGCGAGAATAAAGTCAGTGTTAACTTTCCATGTGTCAAAGTGGAGGTTGTGATGAGTCTGTGAATGTGTCTTTTCATGAACTCCGCTCTGACTTTGTTCTTTTGCAGAAAAGTATCGTCTCCCCAAATCCCTTTAAAATCAAGATGAAGAACTCGCCCATCATCGAGAAACTTCAGGTAGGTGCACTTCCCAACACTTACAACGTTTTTGTCGAGGAAATGGGGAAACAAGTACCAGCCTCAGCAATGAAGTGCTGTTGGAGGATGTAGTCAGGGTTAGGTCATGGGACTTTGAAATGTAGTTAGTTACTGAATGCAAATGACATGGCCATTTTATGATTAGTTAATCCATTAGATTACAAACAATGTAAATTAATCTGAATACGACTCAAGTTTGAGTTCTGTTGTTATTGTTATGTACCAAAAAGAGGGAACAAAAGTAGGAGCCAAAATTAAATTGTTTATTTGTTTGTTGTCTATTAACAAGGCCAAAAAATGTAAAAGGTTACATTATGCTCAACTGTACTCACAAACACTGCCACAGTAACATGGCCGTAAACATCCCAAAACTATTTCAATGCAAATTATGAATTTTGCATATCCGGCATTTACAGTTGGTCAAATCACTTTAGAACCAGCAGTTGCACAGAGTACGTTTGTACTGTGTGTATTCCGCACGTCATGTGCTGTTTCCTTTGAGTAACTTTTTGTTGCTGTTCTTTTTGAATCAGAGGTCACATGGAGGGCTTTGCTCTTGTAGCACAAGAGGAGCACTCACAATGTTCATCTTCTATCTCAGTGTTAATAAAAACTAATGAAAACTCAAAGACAAATCACACAAATAGTAGTTAAATCACGAATAACAAAACTGGCAACTTTGCAACTTTATAGGAGCAATTTACGTCAGAATATAGTTGAATGTGTCCATCATATTCATATAAAAAAAAAAAATCATGACAGTTCAATAATCCTCAATGTAACTATAATTTATTCATACAAATGTAATCTGAATTGACTGTAGTTCCTTTTTGCAATCTGAGCATGCCATTCAAATTGCATGTGTTACTACCCAAAACTGGATGTAGTACACAGGCAGAAGTGAGGAGACTGTGAGATATTTGAAGCATTACTGCCACCCACTGTTCAGTTGACACTGGTGCCTGAGCTGCTTGCATGCTGAGAAAAAGGGGAAGGACTTGTCCCTGATGCCACAATCTGCTCAGATTAATGAGCTAAGTGGATAATGGGCCACGCAGCCTCTGGTTAGGCTTTAACTCCACATCATCGTTCGGTTAGATAGCAGTTCACACGGTTGGCAGCCATGGGACAAAAGGGCTGCCGCTTCTCCCTCTTCCTCTTCTCCCCGGTGCAGGTAGGGTACCATCCTCTGAACTTGAGCAGCGGTCGGGGGACGAACTTTTCTTTTATGTACTTTAGATCGGAATGAGTGAATACAGCAGATGTTGTTTTTGACTCTTAAAAAGGTAATGCCAGGATGTACTGCCAGCAGGTGTGCATTCAAAGCAGGAGGGTGGCAGGTGCCAGCAGATTAGTCTCCAATGTGTTTACCTGTATAATACTTATGATAATATTCTTTAAATGATATATTTCAAACACAGATACACATTTTAAGTAATGATATACCATGCTGTGACTAGATATACTGACAGTTTTTAATTGTTTCAATTAAAATAGGTTTTGTTATTGAAATAGGTTTTTAAATTAAACACCCATGATTAAAGTAGCATGACGATGTTTAATCTTTCCTTCACTAATGTATTATACGTCCTAGTGGACTGACGTTTCTGTTGAATTAGCCTGGCTCCCTCTCTGAAACAATCTCAGATTTTACTCTAAGTTTAACTTAAGTATATTAATGCTGAACTGCTGAGCTGTTTAAATAAATTCAGTCTACTGTTTTACAGTTAATTTTTCATGGGAACACAATGTGCTGAAGAGATTATAGTGTCCAGGCTTCAGGATCTTCCTTCCCCCCTGCAGGCCAATCTTGCCCTGTCACCCACTGCTCTGCTGCCTTCACCCAAGAGTCCTGAGGTGAAGCTTCAGCCGGCACCGTTGTCCCCCACCACACCCTGCAGCCCGCTGAGCCCCACACTGAGGCCCTCGCGCCAGTCCAGTGAAGAGGAGGACGCCGTCAGCTTCAGCAACCCTCCCGAGGGCACACCACTGCCGAGCTTCAACAAGGTAAACATACGGAATACTGCACATTAGCATTATGATCTCAAGGACAAATAGATCCAAGCTATTTCAGAGTTGGGCTACTTATGTGATCATGTTGAAGATCGTGACTTTCACAGTGACACAGTCTCCCCTAAATCATTGAGTTTATGAGTCATTCAATGATTAGCATGAGCTGCTGTCACATTGAAGTGTTTCTCACGCTATTCGCTGAGTGAGCTGTGACGTCAGAGCCGGCACATGGTCCCCGTCCCCGTTGACGTGTTTTCTCAGTGGGTGTTCTGCATCTTGTCTTTAAGCAGGCCTTGGATAAGCTGCAGCAAGATGCCCCTGTAGTGCATGAGAGCTGCTGCAAGGGGGATTGAAGATGTAATCCCCTTAGCCTAGTTAGAGTCTCTAGGTACCATTTTGTGCAGCGCTCTCACGCATCTGCTAATTAAACTTGGACAGTTGCCAAAAATCATTCGGAAAAACAAATTAACTGATGCAGAATATAGATTCTTTGCAGTTTAATAAACATAAGTTGACTTGATTTTTTTAAAATGATGTTTCAAAACATGATCTCTGCTGGTTCTCACCGAAACAGACTCGTGCACGGCTTTCGTTCAAGAGGCGCCCGCCCACGAGACAGCACCGGAGGTCGGCCGGAGAGGAGTCTCTGTCCCCATGTGAACTGTACAGCCCAAACGGAAACGGGGACGCGGACCAGGTTTTGGACAGCCCAGCAGAGGAAGCCGAATATGGACAGAAAGAAGCTGAAGAGAAGGACAGGGACTGTGAAATCACAGAGGATGAAGCACTTAAGAGTGACCAAGACCGAAGGAGAGATCCAGAGGAGGAGCAGGAAGCAGAACAGCCCCACAAGTCAGAGACTGTGGAGGAGAACCAGCAGCCTTCAGAGCCTTGCCCTGCCAAGCAGATAGAGGCTGGTGTTGAGACAGAGGACGGGCAGGAGGTGACGGGTCAGGAGGAACACAAAGGAAGAAACGAGCTGTGAATGTTTGTGTAAGAAAAAGAATATACATATGGATAAGTTATTCTATGCTTTTGTTCAGAGGACTCTTTGAAAGCTACTCCTGTCTCAAATGTCTTGGCTCTGTCTGAAGTCCCTCTGCTGCCATCTCCTGGCCATCGATAGAACAGGTCTATAAACACTGGAGGGTCGTGAGAAGCAGCTGTTCTCCACACATGGACACAAGCGTCACAGTTGATACTGTCTCCATCATCAGGCAGAGGACATTTGTGTCACCAGACTCCTCTTTTTATGACAAATACGATTTTTTTTTTCTTTTCTAAGATTCGACACGAGTCAAAGACATTGTTAAGAGTGCACTTCCATGTCAGAAGTCTCCATCACATGTGCAGGACTTTGGAAATACTGAATGCTGGGCTGGCAAAGGCAAAGAAATATATTAGAAATATATTATTAGATTCACGTGGCAGATATATAATGTTCTGACATCATAACGAATCACTTTAGGTCGAAATTTATGTAAATTGCTTATTTAGTTTTCTTTGGGTGTATGTTTGTCTACTTCTCTGCTTATCTTTTATTTTGTATTCTATAAAATATGGAAATCACAGAGCTACTGTGGAGGCTCAGGTCCTCTGACGTTATAAATGCACAGAAATGTTAAGACAATACAACAGCCTCCTTCTCATGTAAGAAAAACAGGTTGAAGTTACATGTGTTTGGTCGAACGCTTGTGGTGAAAGAATCAGAGTTGGTTCGGATTACTTTGAAATGTAGTCAGGTATGGTAATAGCATGACATGGCAATTATTTTAACTTTATCCATCAGATTACAAAAAAAAAAGATCTGATCTGAAGATTTATCTGATAATTTTTGGATTTCTTTCAAATTAAACATTGCAAATATTGCACATAAATATTTGTTATTCACATTAAACATCTCAAGACTAAACAGATGTTGTCCAGTTATAACACTGATGATGATACCTACGTGTTGAAGTCTCTGCTGATCACAGTTCTCCTGTAGACAGCCCAACTCCCCCTTCTCCTGCTGGATGAAGCGCCGCAGGTTAATGTTTCTCCGTTTGTTAATTCAGTGGCAGCTGATAAAACGTTCATTCATTATCTTAAATTACAGAGAGGCTGGAATATTTGTTCAAAACAGAATTAAGATGCTAATTTTAATTATGTGCACCTTGGGTTTTTTTTTTGTTGTTGATTATGTTGATTTTGCTTACTGCTTTTCATTTCCATGAAATACGCGATCTTAAATGAATGGAGTGAAATAAAAGGGTAATTCAGTCCAATCGGCAGACTAGAATCTTAAATATTGTCTTAATCATGGCAATGCTTTGATTTTGGGGCGAACGAGGTTTGTGTTTGTTGTAGCTAAAAACAGTAGCATTAATAGTAATCGTTTATTTATATTGCACTTTCTGGGTCAGGGGTCTTTTTTTCCGAGTACAGAGGAACACACCCCTGCTGAAAAAAAAAAAGCATAGACTACTTTTGGTGCATGTCTGGTTTTGCCAGCAGGGACCACAATCCCTGGACCTCCACTGAGCCTTAGAACCGCCCCTGCAAACTGCGATTGATTAACAACATGACTGCACCTGTTAGTGTAGGACAAGTTACAGCTTGAACATTTTTACAAGTACACGGAATCGCGTTTTTTTTTTCCCACTGTAGCTTTTTCAGTTTTCAGCCTGAGCTGAGGTCTAATCGCAATAACTCAAAACACCTGTGTGCCTGCAGGGCCAGAGGATATTCTAACAATCCTTGAACCTTTTTCAAATATTTTAAATTAATCACAGCATTGCTTTGATATCGCTGTGTACTTGTATGACCTGATCTTTAAGGACACTGCACCTTTTCCTGAGGGCATGACCAGCATGGTTTTGAAAACCTAGTGAAGATTTCTACGTAATCCACACAGGCGTACACCTGTGACGTATGTCGCCCTCTGCTGGGATCCATGTAGAACTGCAGTAATTAATAATGGTAAAAATGTAATTTACCCTCCCCGAGATTTGTAGACTACTTTATCTGCAAACTGCAACTTGAATTAGGCTTGTGTAGCCTAATTTGTGTGTAGGGGGGGAAAAAAATCACCTTTGATTTCACAATTTATAAACCCATGTGCAAAAACGTGTTTATTTATACAGAATGAAGTTAAAAGCAGGTGCAGCAGCAGGTGTCACGATACGAGTTGAATGTTTCTCACTGTGAAGGAACGTCTAAACTAAACACAAGCAAGAGAACAACAGCCATGTGACCCGTCATACACTGGCCATATGCTTTGGTTAAGTAAATATTAATCAGCCGTAAAGTCTTCCAGACCTTCACCTGCAGGGAGGAAAGCTGGATCACGTGTATATACGTCACACACCTGCGTGACAGTTAAATAAAAGTATATGTTTACACGCAGTTTCTATTATATTTATGTACATATCTCTACAGTAAAGAGGTGGTTTTAAATCGAAAGTAGATCAACAGGAGAAAAATGTTACGTTCACGACCCGGTTCACGTCCCCTCCCACCACAGTTTCTATCTTTCTGTTATGTCTTGACAACGCCTTCCCACGTCAGCTGTGTCGAAACTTGAAGAAACTCACCTGGCTGTTACGGGACGACGTAGGAAGGAGTCACTGTCCTTGTCCGGGAAACCAAAAGTTTCCCACGGTCTGTAGCGTCGAAACTCGCTGCCTGACCTGCTGTTTTTGAGGAAGTACGTTTTTTTAAAAACTGCAAACTGCGACGTTGACGGTCCCGCCGAGTGTTGGTTCATTATTAGAAAGTTATAATAGTAGCAGGTACTTCCGGGTTGGGACCTCAGACAGGCTGACAGGATTCAGTCCCACTTGTCGCATGGAGATGACCAGCATGTCCATCCAGCTACAGACATTCTCCACAAATGGGAACGATGAACGGGTGAGTTCATGAGATAGATGAGAGTTTGTTTAATGTCCTGTCAGGTTACAATAAGAGTTACACTGTAATAGTCTAATGAAAATAATAGCATAGAAAGCGCTTGTAATAATAAGTATACTAGGTTATATATGCAATTGAATGTAGGCTGATACATTAGATTTTTAATTTCACAATTATCATTAGAGCTAAAAACATTAGTCGATTAATGAATAAGTTTACAGACAGAGGCAGTTACTTTGATAATCAGTTGTTTGTTTGAATAAATGTTCATGGAAAAATCCCATACAGTCTCTCTTTGCATCTTTTATATGATTGTAAACTTTAAAACTTTGGATTTAGACTGTTGTAGGGTTGCAGCGATATACCGGTTTTTTCGAGGCAAACCGTGATATTAAACTTAATGATATTCATACACACGGTATTATTAGTGTTATTTAAAAAATAAGATATTCAAAACTTATATTAAGTTTTATGTCTGTCAGGACATAAAATGTTTTTGATTTGTAATTAAGTGTGTGTTTAACCAAAAATCATTTGAATTGAACTAATAATGATAATTGTAATAATTTTGTAATACCGTGATACCCTGATATTATATTTTTATTGTACCGTGACAATCTCATACCGTTGAAATAAGCAACTTGGATTTTTAAAAGTCAAATCAAGAAGAAAACCTCACAAGATGAATCGATAATGATAATAATCTTTAGATGCAGCGCTATGTCACATCAGTTTGCACAAACTGCACACATTTCCTTTGTGGTGCTCATAGTAACATTTCCTAATATTTGCCCCCCTCCTAGGTGACAGCAGGTAATGGAGACAGTGCGGTCTACGACATCTCTGATGCAGCAGCAGCAGCAGAGACAGATGTGTTCCTCCCAGTGCAGGTGAGTGAGTATCTTGCGTTGGTTTTGGTTCATGGGCTGTTTAAAAGATAAGAATCACACATTCTGTTAGCATGAATTTCACATTTCTGTGTAAAAGGCAAAAGAGGGCTTTTGTCTCTGTGGCAACGATCTTCTCTAAAATGAATCATGAAAGTGAATCAACATGCTGTCGTCTAGCTGACGTATTCCCTTTAAAAGGAAGGAAAGGAAGGAAAGTGACGTACAGTATGTCTGCTCTCTCTTCACACCAGACTAACGGTTACAATGGGGGAGCGGTGCCTTTCAACCAAACAGCAGAAAATGGAAGGCATCCGGAAGTGACAAACAATACTCAAGAGGTATGAAGACTGTTATTAATAAATGTTATAAAATGTGTTGCGTCTTGGGCATTTCCTTCTTCCACATAGGATAAAGGAAGTGTAACTTTCTGTCACCAGCCCCTGGCAACTCTTCTTGTAACTCTGGATAGCTTCTTTTATGCTCTGTTCGTTATGAATCATGTCTCATTCAGTTCATACTCCAAACAAAATCTATCTTGATATCAAACTTGAACCTCTATGGGCCGTAGCCATGTCTTAACAAGGCTATTTCTTTTTGCTTTTAGAGCTGTGTGTGCAGGGTAAAAGGAGAGCTGAATAAGGTTGTCTGGGAGTCCAAGAGTGCAAAGTGCAAAATCAAACTATGGATGATCGTCCTCCTCGTCGTTTTGCTCATCGCTGTTGTGATTATAACTTCTGTGGCCGTGTGTTTAGGTAAGGTTTTACGATGGGAGAGAGGTCAGGCTTTATTTATGACATCCACACTTTGTCCAATGAGCATTTAAAGTAATTCACAAGTGCACAACAACAACAACAACAACAACAATGTTCCGATTTCATACAGATGTTACTATTCCAGTTTTGACCCACTTTTCTCTCTGAGCAGCGATCCACAAGGACCCAGATGAGAACTTTGACCCTTCCTTGTTTAAAGTGCCGGTGTACTTCAATGGGAGTTTCCAACTTCCCAATCTGGTGTTCACAGATGAACTTCTCAGCATTTCTTCCAATAAAAGCAAAGCACTCGCCACAGGCTTTCAAGAAAAGGTTTGCCGTATTATGAACTGTTTTTTTTTTTGTTTTTTGTTTTTTTTACAAATATATTAACTGTGTGCCTGCAAACATATATTTGGCTTTTGTATACACTGTTTATTCTTTTGCTGTTGCATCAGTTGTTTCCTAAAGCCACACCCATATTATCATGATGAATAGAGAACCGACTTGAGCCTTAGTTTTAGTTTTTTTTTAATATAAAACAAGAAAAGTCAAACAAAAATTTCAATAGAGGTAAAATATATGTGCAGGTGAGGAAGCCAATGATATTGAGTGATTAAAAAATGCACGTAACGTAAGTTATCAGGTTAATGTAGGGAAGTTGAAAGTACAATATTTCCTCCAAAATGTAGTGGAGTGGAAGTATAACGTAGCAGAAGAGGTAGAAGTATCTAACAATCTTACTTATGGCAGTACTTGAGTAAATGTACTTGGTTACATCGCATCACTAGCAATGACTCAATGGTTAAAGTGGAAATGAATAATCATGTTATTAAGCCAATTTGTTTGATGGTATATAACACATTTCATTGCAAGTAACCTCAGTGTTCTTTACATTGAAAACATACATTACCAAATGACATGTATACAGATGAACATGATCAATAAAACACAAGAAAAAAACAACAAACATAAAATGTTTGAAAAAGATTTAAAAGTTTATTAAGATTTGCTTCCAATTCGTTTGACTCGAACTTCCGTGATCTCATTTCACACTTAAGTCTGACACCTTTTCATAGAAGCTGCTGCTGAAAGCCATCTGTAGCTGGTTTTATCTTAGAAAGCAATGAAATGGAAAGCTGTAGGACCAGAATAGATCTAACAGCGAAGTGAAAGAAGGATTGTATCAACCAAAAACATTTCATTCTCATTGTTTTTCTTTGCATGCCTCATCCTGCCCCACCCAGCTTGCTGACCTCTACAGATCCTCGCCTGCTCTGGGACGCTATTTCTCTGAAGCTGAAATAAATTCTTTCAGGTAAACACATGTCACACTTAGTGGTTCTGGGCCACATTTTTGGGGGATTTAATCTTTTGTCCTTAGTACATTTCCCTTGGAAAATATGCTGAGTTTCAGCAACTTGGTTTTTTGCTCTCCCCACAGAAACGGTCCAGTCATGGCTGACTACCAGCTGAAGTTTCTCATGCCTGAAGAAGGGCAGGATCAGCTTAGAAACTTCACTCTGAGCAGGGAGATGGTTTACAACGTGTTCAGACAGTTCCTATATGACCAGGAGCCAAATGAGTCAGAGCCAATGTACATAGATCCTGCTTCCCTAAAATTGTTTGTAAGACACTAGTGACACTGAAAGATCGAGCAAATCTTACTTCAAGACACGAAACCTTCTACAGCAAGGTGTGTGGTTAAAGCATATGATTGGTCAGACATCTGTGTGATTCTCCCACGAGTCTGTACTTTAAGCATATGATGCATCTTTCCCACAAGTCACACAAACCAATATTGGCCGGAGGTCACATGGATGATCTTGTTTGTTCTGTTTAACTTAATTAAAAATCAATCAGCAGTGTGGGGAAACTTCAGGTAACATGGACTTCTACAAACAGTCAAACTGACAAGAAAAAGCCAACAAAACGCAACATATATGACATTTTTCATACGGTATTTGAAATGTCATTGTGTATTACTGTAATGTGCCTGCACTTTTTTGAAGTGTATTGTTTAAGTGTATTGTAAATATCGATATTAATGTTAAGTGCTTTAATTATTTATATTCACTGAATTTTTACTGTGATTCATGCATCACTTTTTGTACGAAACCCGTGGCTGAGTAAGTGTTTTTAATGGAAATACAAGGGTTTTTATATTTGCAGATCTGTGTCTTTACTGTTCTCCTTCACCGAACATGATTTGCAAACCAAAACTGTTGCGCGCTCATAAATAACTTGCATGAAGAGCAACAAACACAGCAGGAAAATCAGCTTGAGAGAACTGTGCATCCTGGTGGAGCAATTTGAATTTTGTAATTGCCGTAACAAATTATATTTATAATCCATGTACAGTTTATCACTGAATGCATCACATTTGTTTTGCATTTCTTTGAGCGTTTATTATTTGACACATGTCATGGTTCAGTATGTGCCTTCATCAACCTGCTGTAGGCCTTTTTATAATCCCCTTTGTGGTTTGAACAGTAGAGGGAGTGCATGTCCCACATTCAGGTGAACAGGTACTTCCTCATTTCTGTCTACACTGATCTATAATTCTATTGAAAGCGGGATAGGCACAACAATGTCATTTACGTCACCATATTTTACTTTGCTAGAGCTGTGACACAGCTCAAGGAGTTACTAAAAGAAGAAGAGAATGAAAGGGGAACACCAAATACACAAAACCAATAGGAAAACAAAAGAGAAAGAGACCAAAAGGACTCTGTTACTTGGTGGAGTAAATGTGATATGTTGAGGCACCATCATACTTGATGGATCAAATCAGGAGAGACATTATATATATAGTTATTACAGGCCGGAGTACATTGCTATTTTCCTCTACAGTTGTGCTAGTTGCAGATTGTTGCTATTTATAATCACTGGTAGTAAGTAACACGTTTAGCAACTAAAGCTGTAAGTGTGTCAGACTGCAGTCTGTTTCCTGGCAGTGAGCATGTCAACACGTCTGTCTTTCTAATAAGATTACAGCTGTGATTAATGTTTATGCCAAATCACCTGCCTACAGACAGTGATTTTTCCAGCAGATGGGTTTTAATTAGTCTTCATAGCAGCTGGTTGATGTTTAACAGACGTTGCAGTAGATGTTTTTTTCATGAGTTCATTTTTTGGGATAAGAAAACATCCGATGGTACTGGTTTGATTAAAATAATCATGTTCTTTCAAAAAAAGAGTGTTTTTTACAGATCCAGTATGTATCACTGCTGAAACTGTGCAGTTAATTTGAAGCTTGTAACAAGTTTTTACAGTCACTCAGTTACAGTTTAACTTCACAGTCAGTTAATTCGGACTCTGATTCCAGGATACCAAGTAAACAAGGTTGACATAGAGACTATGCCAAGTACTGGGGTTTTATATAACCATTACTTATAATACAGTACTGTAGTGTTTTTTGGTACTTGTACTTTACTTGAGTGTTTTTTCCATTGTATTCTCCAGGTCTAAGGAAATATTCTGTTTTTTTTAGTCCAGTACATTTAATTGACACATTTAGTCACTAATTACTTTGGATTAATAAAACCAAAACAGAATCAACAATCGAATTATGATGTAATATTATAGAAGAAGCGAATATTTTACTGATGCCTGGAGGTTAATGCACAACCTACCCTGCAGAAATTAATCAATTTTGCTAATACTTTTGTACTTTTAGAAAGGTAAAATTCTGAATGCATGACTTAGACCTGAAACAGAGTATTTCTACACTTCTACACTATTAGTTAAATATCTGAGCACTTCTTCTACCTCTGTGTGGTGATGATAGTGGTGTTTATTAACCTTATATGCCTAATTACATACATTTTTTTTTTACTGGTAAACAAGATTCTAGAAGATTTAGTCCAATACACAGCTGAGTTTTATTGAAGATATAAAATTGGGTATTCTGAAAAGACACAAAGAACCACTTGAAAATAAAATAATATTCTGAATGGCATAAAGTCTTAATCGTACTGTATATGGGGGGAAATAATAATCCCCCGGCCCCTTTTTGAAGGGGAAGACTTCCACACTGCGTGACAGCCACATGCTGGTCAAAAGTTCAAGTTGAAACAGCTGTACATCAGTTGGATAAACAAGCGTCTTATAAACCAAATCACTCCACGTGCTTTTCAAATATTGCAAAATATTGTAAATATTGCTATAAATAAGTGGCACGTCTCTGTTTAGACTGGATTTATTGATCCAGACTGGATGACTTTAGTTGACTTAAGCTGCTCTGTAGATAGGGAGGGTATTTTCTGCAGGTGATTAAACTCTTTCTGTTAAAGTAAACACTTTTTTTTTTAACCTGCTGGCAGCAGTGAGAGCTCATGTTATGGCAAAGGGCAGCAGCGTGGATCCTGGTTGTATACGCATGATAGCTGGCTGAGTTGTGTGTGGCCATTTTCTCAATCCTATTTTGAGAATTGTCAATCGTCTAAAGCCAGATTTACTATAATTAGAACACTGAGCTTTGATTGCCTGATTGGTTTAAGCAGCACTTCACAAGTCTCAAGGCTCCATCGTAGCCACAATCCTCAAAGGTCTGCCACGGGTCAGAAGTGCTGGTTAAACACGTATCTAATTATTACGTTTTTCTTTATTGACACCAACTCAATTAAAGTCTGCTCTTAAATGCCTCAAGTGTAAAATGATTTTCATCTTGAAACTTAAGTCATTTGAATATTATGTCTTATGGAATTGTTAAATATGCTCAATCCTGCTAATTTCATAGGATCAACATAAACAGATTTAGTTTGACAACATAAAAAAGTTGCAAATATTTTTTTTAAGAAAAGTACCTTCATTAACCCTTTTTTTAAATTCCTTGACTAGTGAGCATTTTAATTGTATGTATATTTTAAACGTATTTTAAATTTCAAAAGTGTTTCTATCATGTTGTGTCAGTGTGTCTAAATTCAACAAATCAATCTGTAATTAATTTCAGGGGGTAGAATAACATATTTTAAATGCATTACTGTGATGCATACAACTTTAATAATGAACACCTTAAAGCACATTATGTTTACGTTTCCCATAACTTTATATGTAGTACAAGAATAAATACAAGTATTTGACTAGGTCTGCATTAATTGATGTGATAAAAAACCTGATGAAAGACAGTATAAGGCTGGAAGAGGGTGAAAATCATTTGATACTTTGCAAATGTTCAGACAGGTGAGGGAATTTTATTCAGGCTATATAGAAGATTTCATCACAGGTGAGTTCAGTGTGCATCAAAGTGCATATGCAGCAACAGATATATTAAATAAAATTAAATAAAACAAAAACCTGACCTGCAAAGAATTAAGAGACCACACAGCCAAACACACACACACACACACACACACACACACACACACACACACACACACACACGCACACACACACACACACACCAGATCCGGATCTTATGCTAGGTATAGTTAGAACACCATGACCTGTTGACCTGAGAGGTCTGACTGGATTGTAGTAGTGAGCAGGTGAATCATGTGTTGTAACAGGATAATAAAATATATCCAGGGTGCAATATATCTGACCTGGCAACTAACTAAACTATTACTCGTTTGTAAATACACCTGAGAATCTTTTATCGGACAATCTTAACATTATTTAAATTTGAGATTTCTAGGTAATTAGCTCTTATGTCCCTAATGTATAGTTAAATTACTGTGAAGCAGTGCAATATCATGCACTCTCCCGCAGCTCCCATTCTGTCTGACCTGTGCACAAGCAGCTGCCTTTTCAGTCTTGAACTGTTGTTGTTAGAGTTTATTATTACCTACTGCTGAGGAGGTTATGTTTTCACCTGTGTCCATTTGTTGGTTGGACTATCAGCAGGATTACACAGAAACTACTGAACAGAGTCCCATAAAACTTCGATGGAGGATAGGTCTCTTTTGGTGTGGATCCAGTTACAGGAATAGATCCAGGATATTTTTCTTGCTTTCTTAAACATCTTTACATGTGTTTTATGTGACATTTTTGTTCATTTCTCAAGGAATAATGCATGGCTCTAGTTCTGGTGGCTGATATCTGAGTTTTGATGCGAGTATAATGTGATGTGGATCCTAGATTTGGTGAACTTTAATTATGGTAAGCATGGCTGGTTTCAATTCAGGGCTATCGAGTTTGATATTGCATAAGGCTTGATTGAATTGAATTGAAATGCTAGTAACTCCAACTCTAATCCTAACCCTGCAAAAGACTTAATCTGCAGATCATTTACTCACAGAAACACACACACACCTCGGGTCTGATCTTATTCTAGGTACAGCTAGAACACCGTGACCTGTTGACCTGAGAGGTCTGACCTGATTGTTGGAATGAGCAGGTAAAACACGGACTGTAAAAAGAACTGTATATCTGACCTTGCTGAACTGTAACTGTTACTGATTTGTTGGCATGCCAGGAAACATGCTAATCTTCACTTCACTGAAAACGTTTTTTGTGTTATGCAGCTTGTTAAATTGTTGCAAGCCGGCACATAATTATGCACTACCCTGCAGCATCCCTCAGTCCTTCACTGATGTAAGCAGAAACTGAACTCTGAGCAGCAGCCGTTTCACTCCAGGCTTTTAAATAGTGTACTGACGAATCAAAATGGCAAAAATCTTCCTTATGTTTAAAAAGCATTAAAACAGGGTAAAACATGACAGGGCTGCTGAACCGGAACACACCAAGTCTCTAACTCTATTTTAACATCTTTGTATTTGATCGTATTCATACTACCTCTGTGTATATATATATATATATATATATATATATATATATATATATATATATATATATATATATATATATATATATATATATATATATATGCAGTATATATGTATCTATCTATCTATCTATCTATCTATCTATCTATCTATCTATCTATCTATCTATCTATCTATAGATAGATAGATAGATAGATAGATAGATAGATAGATAGATAGATAGATAGATAGATAGATAGATAGATAGATAGATGAAGTATTTCTGATTCTGATATCCTTTACTCTTTCTCATGTTATCTACCTTTCCTGGTTTTATTTCCTTTTGTCAAGCATTTTGTCCCATTGCAAAGAAAAGTACTTTGTAAATATAGTGTATTATTATTAAAACATGCACATTTCACCAGTTTATTTAATGTACCCATGACTATATTCATCATAAATAATATTTTTTATGTTATATTTCACAAGAGGCTTATTGTGTGTTTTGTCGGTCAGACATATCCCCTCACCTGTTTATGTATAGAAATAGGTTAAGTCTTTTCCAAGAGGAGTTCCCTCAGTTAATGCCCAGAGGAATCCCACAGGTGTGTTATAATCTTTGTGAGTGTGTGCTGCTATGCGGGCAAATTTAGAGTACTTATTTGCATGCATTAAGATATTCAAGTATGCACAGGAGAATACAAACTAATAGTAAGTAGTGATAGAAAGGCCCTACTAAAGGGCGATGTTAAACAATGTGTGAGCAGAAAAGAGACAAAAAAGTAAATAAAGACTGTAATAAAAATGTGGAAGAAAGAGAACAAAGAAATTCACCTTTGTGCCTATAGGTTAAAAGTTCACACCAGAGTGAGCTCCCCTTGTTGTGCATTTGAGTGCCAACTGATTGTAGGCCAGCCCCACTCCAGCCAGAGAGCATGCAACGCCTTGATGTTCTTGGAAGACTTTGGCTGTTATCCCATTATAGGGTTATCTCTCCTTTTGGAAGTCCCGAGACTTAAGATGTGATCGTTGCAGGAGGATTCAGTCAGACCTCACTGTCGCCAGTGCCCTGCACACACTCGCTTGCCTCTCTCTCACGTCGACTTCATCGTTGACTCTCTGCAGTAGTTCTGGACGGAATCGCACCTAAGGAGGAATAATGGGGAGCCACTGCTCCAGCCTGGATGATATCATGGAGGAGGACATGCACCACTGGTACACCAAATTCATGAGGGAGTCTCCTTCAGGGCTCATTACGCTCTTTGAGCTCAAGACTATGCTCGAAATGAACGGTATGACAGAGGAGGCCAGCAGCTATGTGGACCAGGTCTTCTTCACCTTTGACATGGACGGGGTAAGAAAACACCTGATCACTACATCAGAAGTACATGTTTTACAATATCTGTAAATATCTACTAGAGTTTCCTCAGAATTGCCTTTACACACAGTTATAAAATGCCAATATGACACAATTCTGTCTTTTCAAAATCATAATTGAAATAATCCCTTTTTGTGTCGCCCTCCCCTGACCTCCTCTTTCATGTGTCTTTTTGCAGGACGGCTATATAGACTTTGTCGAATACATTGCAGCTATCAGTTTACTACTGAAAGGAGAAATCAACCAGAAACTAAAGTGGTACTTTAAGCTCTTCGATCAAGATGGAAATGGGAAAATCGACAAAGAGGAACTTGAGACTATATTTAAGGTACAAAGCATTTTCTTTCAATGTTTCATAATTTGGTTAGGTTTAGGGTTTCCCAAAACTGAGGAACTGAGCAGTTCAGTTTCCTGCTTCGTGAAGATTAGCCCCTCTTCTCTGAAAAGGCAGATTTAGGTTTAACTGGCCGTGAACTAGACATGACATCTAATCCAAGCAACTTCTTACCTAACCCTGGGGTCTAATTATGGCCCTGCCCATTACCTAAATCACGCACGAAAGAAGTCATAACCCTGCAGATTACATGACACCTTTTCACCTTGTCACATTATACTAACTGTTTCTGTTCAGGGTGATGTGTGTCATCATTGTAGTGGTTGTAGGTGTAGATGAACCAATATACAATTATATTTTTAAAACACTTCTTGCAGTTATTACTTCCATTCAGCAGGTTAAAGAGGAACGGTAGAGAGTTTTATGAATATGATAGGACTATTGTGTCCCTTTAACTTCGAAATAACTGTGTAAACTCTCCTATCAGGCCATTCAAGATATCACCAGAATTTACGACGTACCCCCAGAAGAGATTGTGACTCTAATATATGAGAAGATTGATGTGCACGGAGAAGGTGAGGAAGATCTTATAGTCAGTCCAAGACTAATGTAATGTTCTTGGTTAGAAATAATGTCACCATGACATGCCCAGAGCTTTTTCTTCAATGTAAGCATCAATAAGCAGTCTGCTAGTCATAAAACCTTTACTTCATCTTTGCTTCTTGTGTCCTCAGGTGAGCTGACGCTGGAGGAGTTTATCAGTGGATCTCAAGAGCATCCTGACATCATGGACATGCTCACCAAGATGATGGATCTTACCCACGTCCTGGAAATCATTATCAATGGTCTACAGAAGAAACCTGTAGAATGAATCAGCGCTCAACAAGCTGGACTATGCGGAGAGTCAAGATCATTTTTGGGTGGATTTTCAGAAAGCAGCGGTGTTGAGGAAGGAAAGAGCGGCTGATGAAGAGCAAAGTCCCATCTCGCACCGCACAGAATGAACTGAATGAACTGACTGAGCTGTCTCACACAGATATGATCTGTGGGTGTGTGGTTGTGTGTGTGTGTGTGTGTGTGTGTGTGTGTGTGTGTGTGTGTGTGTGTGTGTGTGTCACTCGAGGGAAGAAGAGAACGTGCCCTCCTCCCTCTGCTTGTGCTCTCACATGTGTCGTTCCTGTTTTGTTAAGGCTTACAACATTTGAACAGGTGATGAGTTTGGAGAATCTCAGTTAACGGAGGCCGTCTGACTGTCAGGCACAATGTGAAAAGCAGAGTGGGTTTCTTACTAAGAGTTATAATGCATAAATTGTTCTTATACTTCACATTTCAATTGCTGTCTGTTAAAGTGCAAAACTCTTTCTTACAGAACCTCATTACAGAAAGCACTATGGCCACTTCCTGTGCCGTCTATGCCATAATTACAGTATTTGGGTGTTAGTATGTTTAAAGAATTTGCTTAAAACAGTGACTGTAAGTATTTTGATTACATGTACATTTTCCATCTGAGGCCACGTACGTATTTCAGGTAACTGAAATGTGTTTATGTGTAGACAGACATTTTTGGCATGCCCCTTTTGTTTGGCAGGCTTCTTGATTGGCCAACAAAGCCTTATGACAGAGGTTATATTGCCACCTGTTGCTTTGGCGTGTGCTTGACAGCCTGCGTTTGCATTTTCAGACTTTTTCCAGAGGAGGAAAAAAAATGCATTTTGAAAAATGCCCATGTACGTATGGACTAGGTCTAAGTCTATTACATAAGTTCAACGTAAATAGTTACATTTAATGTTTTTTTTTCTATCATGTTGAGTCAATGTGTATACATTTAGTAACTAGACATTTGATTTATTATTGGAGACAGAATAACCAATTTAAATATATTGCAGTTCCCCTTAACTTTATACGTATCCTCGTACACATACACACGAGGTTGACGTATAAGTCTGCATGTATTTAATTTTCACATTGACTCAACACGACAGAAAACCTTTGCACTAAATGTGACAGTGTACATGTAATAAAACGTATGTAATAGAATTAGATGGAAAATGTACATATAATGAAAATATATATATATATTTTATGTTTGATTAACATCTAAAACCCTCCCTCAGATTGATTTGTTATTTGTTTTGTGTCGTTGCTGCCGTACTGTTGCTCATATAAAGGTGATTAGTAACTGAATGTGCATGTTGTGACTGAATGTAAAATGATCTGACATTGAAATGTAATGTTTTACAACAACTATGGACACTATTTTGCCTTAAAAATCACAATGTTTTTTTGTTAAAACGGTTTCATTTCCTTTAAAGAAAAAAATCTTCACACTGAATGTATGATAATTTCATTTTCATTCACATTGCACAAACTGGCCTATTGTTACTTGGGGGATTACCACATGATTATGCACAGTGCAGTAGGAAATAGGGGAGGCTATATGTTAAAAAATCAGGATCGAGAAAAGAAAAGTGAAATAATGGTTTTCACATATTACAGTTATTTGATGGTTTAGACTCCTGACCAATAGAAGTGCTCATGGACACCATCTTTTGTGCACAGGAGCTCAAGAACCACTCTGTGTTCAGTCATATGTGTAGTATGTGCAGGACACACAGAAAAACCAACTCTTATATTTCAAGATTGAGTCTTTATAGTACATGATTTAATCAACTTGTGGTCTAAAGACGTTTGGTCTGAAAGTGTTCTAATAAGCAGGCCATTGTCAACAGGGTACAGGCTTTATATCTGTTAGTTTATGAATGGTTAAATTCACAACTGTCTTGTTCACTTAAGCAGCTGAATTCTGTTTTAATATAAAAACTGATTTTAATCATGAAAAATCCAAGACAAGACTGTTTCAAACTGGAAACACACCGTCTAAGTCACTGTAGGAATATATAGTTGAAATCCTAACAGCAGCTATCATTATTACACAATCATGCTTGTCTTTCTAAGCGACACAAACTGGTATTTCGTGTTCAGGGTGGTGCTTGGCTCCTCTCCTCAGCTAGCCTGCCAAGCCAAGGGACAGAATGTCTGCAGAGCTTTGATTTCCATTTCTGCAGAAAATACCAGAGCTCGTCACACACATGAAAGAACCTCATGATCAGCCGTCAATTAGTGGGGAGAAAAAAAATGTTTGCACGTAGGTCCATCTGGACCCTGTCAGTCCACTGTCGGCTTCCTTGAATTTTAAATTAATATCATGATTAAGCTTATACTTGTCCTTTTTAAGCTAACAATCTAAAGTCTCCTGACTTTGCAATATCTGTGCAAACAGATATCAGAAAAGCCAAGAGTACAGTCTGCGAGATAACCTGCAAATCTAAACACAGGCGACCTTGGCCTAACACTAAAATTCTTTACTTTTGGTCAATATTTGACATCCCTCAGCTCATTTCTAAACTTTTGCAATATCAAACCACGTTATACTATCATGCAGAGGCCATCCAAACACAGTGGTCTGTCTGGTTAATGATTTGACTGGGGTGCATTTTGGTGCAAACCGGCCAGCTTTATTATGACCTCTATTGCAGGTTGTGTTAATCAAATACAGATAAGGGTTTGACTCCACATAGCACTAAGAGAGTTCCCAAATGTATCGGATGATGCAGTTACATAACAGCACTGATCAACCCACCTCTGCTCATCCTATAAATTCACCAGTATCTGCTTGTTTCTTTGCACTGCACACTGCTTCCTACCATCATCCACCACATTACAGGAAGAGTAAACCACATCCAACTGGAACGATGCAGTCTGCCGAGGCCAAATTCAACAGAAACAGCCTGCTCTTGGCTCTGAGACGATACAGCTCAGCTGTCACTGACATGGAGCAAACCATTCTTATGCCGAGCCTGCTGCGAGATGTACCCTCCGATGATTTGTGGGAGTGTGAAGCAGCAGAGGAGTCATGCAGCGATCTGTATGCAAACTACCTGATGCTCAAGGCCATAAGAAACACAGCGGAGAGCAGTCTCGTTATCCTGGATGACCACAAGGTCAAGAACAACGCTACACTCAACACGACCCTGGAGCCTCTCTTGGACACAGATCCTGAAGCTCTCTTCCAGTTCCACCTGATAGGACTGTTTTCTGTGATGACTGACCTCACCAAGAAGACTCGGAGCCTTACTGAGAAATATATGGACATAATTGGAGTGTCACATTAGAAATCATGCAAGATATATGGACATTAAGGAAATATCTGGAGTTGTAAAAATGCTATTGTAACAAAGTCATATGAACGTGTCAGTTGTCTGAACTTTTCACATTCAGTCATCCAATGCTTCTGATAAATATTAAATATATATGCAGTGCCAAAAACTGATCAATTCTGTATTGTCTTTTACTAACGATAATAACTGAAACTATGGTTTACAGCATAAATAACGAATGACTACATGATCATGAAACATCAGCACAGGGTTCTAGGCTTGATTTTTGCCCAATCACACAGCCTTATAGAAAACCATGCTGCGTTTTGACTGGCAAGAAAGGTCTTAGTCAGAAAATGTTGAATTTTGGTATACTTTTTTTATTTACATAGTTAGATTTCACCAGAAAACGACAGAAATATTTCACAAAAAGACCACTCAGAGCAGATGTAGTCTATTTTCCCCTCTCTCTCTCTCTTCCATCTTCAACAGCTGCAGACACTTAGCGCACAGGATGGAAAGGCTCCACAATCTCTGCAAAGGTCTTTTTTTCTGGTGGGATAAAGTAAACAGGAATAATTGATAAGACAGATACATGAAATACCATTTTTTTTGTGTGAATATCCTGGTATACTTCAAACAATACAAAAATACTACTCAGCATGGGGCACCATACCCTCACACTGACCACATTTTAAGACGCAGGTCTGTTATCAGCATATGATTGCTGTTAGGAATGGTGAAATATATGAAGAATGCAAGATAATATACAGTAGGATAAAAGAACATAAAGATACAAAGTAATAAAGATATATTCATAAAGAGGAACACATGTGCTTGTATTAAATAAACACATAACATCAACACCGTGCAGTTATTTTTCGAACAATTGTTCCCATGTGTTTAGTGACAATTCACCTGCAACTATCACGCCACATATTTCATCATCAGTGATGTCCAAAATAATTAGTTTAACTCAAAAGGTTATTGAGATGAATAGGTCTCTTCCTTCCCAGACTAAATAAGTCGTGCACTGCCAGTGTGGAGTAAAATGGCAGTGGAAAAATATGAAGAAACCCGCATCAAACATTTTACATGAGGCAGTAATGTTGTTTGTTCGGTTCTTGTTTCTTCTGTTAGAGCAAAAACACTGAAAATTCACTTACCCTTTTCTGGGAATTCCTCTGGGTGGAGTCTGATATACTCGTACATATCTCGATCACGCTTGGCGTAACAGTAATTTTCATATTTTGTAAGGTGGTAGCCGAGGAACCAGCCAACTGTTGCCAACAGGACTTGTCGATGAACACCTGAAAGAGGAAGATAGGACAGATCATAGAGTGTGTTTTAGGCACACAACATGACAATACTATAAAATAGGGGTTGACCTATTATCGTGGATGATATTCAGTAATTACGATCTTTGTATTGGTGATTTTTCTGTCAGATTGGTGATAATATAAACCAATTTAAAAATGTGCTAATTTGACGTTGATGCAGCATCCTCTCACACAAGGTCACAGTGTCTGATTGGTAAAATTGAAGAGCCTACAAACATTGAATAATCTCAACCTGTAAAGTAACTAAATGTATCAAATAAATGTATTGGAGAGAAAGTACAAAGATGCAGAACATGGAAATACTCAAGTAAAGAATGTGATTATTGTATAAAATAACAATTATCCTTTGGTTCATTCCATCACTAGTTGTTTAACATTTTGACACCACAAGTATCATTTTTTGTGCAAATGAATATCGGTCCCAAATATCAGTTTCAGTCTCTTTAATTTCCAATAATCAGTATAGGCCCTGAAAAAGCCATATCAGTGGACCCCAACTATAATATAAGACAGCTGTGCTTATATGAAACTAAAGGCTGGCACCGTATACCTTGCAAAATAAGGAGAAACAAGTTTAAGAAATTCAAATTTGGCTGTTTTAAATGCTAACTGGTACTGACATCGAGTTCGATATTAAACTGGATAAAAAAAACAGAGAAAGCATGAGTAAACTATATCATAATTGGGTGTATAGTTTGGACCTTAACACAGCTCTGAAGCGAAAAGTTGTTGCCGTGTGAATTTATCGTCCATTTTGTGTTTAATGAAGCATTGCAACATGGTTCTGTCCGTTTATAGTATGTGAACAAATCAATAGGTTAACAACCAGCATGTTATTATCAAACAATTAATTTGTTATTCATTTGTCACCTGAGGTAATAAAAGTAGCTAGGTGACGACAGACTTTAAGCTAGCCCAACAAAAAATGTCATAACAAAGTACAGCTCTGCTGTGACACCACATGTTTGCTCTTTGCTAAATGCCCCATGTCTGGGCAGGCTGTTTGGTGCTTTGTGATTGAATATTGCGTGCACTCGAGAGGAAAGTCCACCACAAGTCAGTCTGGAAGCCAGCTAACAAACATGCTAACCTGCTTTTAGCGGCGGCCTGTGGTTGATGGCATTCTGAAGCATCGCTGTCAACCAGCCTGCAGTGCCCAGCCACAACGAGTTTCTGTTGACGATTCCGGGAGGGGGGAGACCCTTTCCATCGTCTGGTACAAGCCCCATGGCGACAAATGTCCACTTCTATTCAGAAATCTTTAGCGACCTTCCAGGTTCCGACGTTTACTTATCGGCTATCACCTCTCGTAGGAAGTCAAGGACATGGTGTGCAACCGAATGAAACGTCCGGACAGGGAACAAAATCGAGAGGCGCTTTAGTTCCGCCTATTCTGTCTCCTAGCAACCAACGTCAGACGATTGAACGTTACGCTTAGAAACACATCTGATTACTTTTCGATTACATTACATTGATTTAATTTTGTTATAGATGAACATACGCACTACACACAAAAGCAGGACTTTTCAGTCAAGTCCTCGCAGTGGCTATTGCAGGCTAACAGTTAGCAATGTAGCTGTTCAGTGCATCCTCTCACAGGGATCCTAACATGGCAAACTCTTCTAGAAAATGTTGGAAAAATCGTGGTTGTTATCGTTGCCTCATATCTGTTACGACTTTTAGTTTTTGTTCTGTATAATAGGTGGTGAATAAGTTCTGTAACAACTTATGATGAGCTTATTATTATTTTTTTATTCACTGCAAACTTGGTCCGGGACACATAACCGACAGATCGATATAAACATAAAATATAAAACGTGTATTCATAACATTTTAAAGACATGGACAGAAAAACAATGAAGTACATGACTTGAGTATTAGTACTGGGTCACTCTGCATGTGAACTGATGACATCATTGAGTGCAGTCTTCCTCCTCCTCCTCCTCCTCCTCCATCAGACAGGCTGCTGCTGCTGCTGCTGCTGAGGATACACTCACACACACATACACACACAGCCAGAGGAATTATGCCCTGCCCAGCAGTGGCTTTGCCTGTTTGATGAGGTGACCTATGCATACCAAGTGGCTGTAAGTCCGGGGATATCCCCGTGTTTTTGGTAAGTGCAAACTATTTCCAGGCTCGATGCGGAGGGCTGCTTGTGATTTCGCTCTCCTGCATCTGCAAGATAGTGTCAAAATGGCTAGAGTCACTCGGTTAGCTGCTAGTCGCTACTGTTGCTAGCTTCGCCCCCCAACGGCTATCAACTCAAGGCTGAAAAACACGAGACATAACGGGGAAGAAACGTGACGATAACTCACATTAAATGTGCGCAGAATTTGCGACAGTGTTCTGTTTTCGCTATAAAAATAAGAGAAGCGATTGAAGAAGGAAATGCGACACGGGCACATTTCATGTATGTGCATGCAATTCCAGTTAAACCCTCAAATATGGTTCACAGGATCGAGGTTGATGTTCAGCGTTTCGGGTCGTCTTGTAATCAACAGTTTGCCTTCTTACATTTTTTTTTTTAATTAAATATATATATTTTTTCACAATGAGACGCACGTACAGGCCCGATTCACAGCGCTGGTGCTGCAGAGAAAATACTAAAATCTGTTATCATCTCTGTTTACATGCATTTCGCAGGCCACTGTGTGGTGCGTGGACTACAGCTCTGCTGGCTACACCCAGTGCTTCATTTTGTGAATTTAGTCACTGCCAACAGTGTTTTTCTGGATCCTCCGTGCCTCAGTAACTTATCCCCAAAAGTGATGCACGGCCCCCCTTAAAACTGCACCGAGAACAAATAGGAGTCTCACGCTGTGCACATGACACATGATGTAAGAATGGGGTAAAAAGTGAAATAGGAAAATGTCCCCCAAGTGTTTATTGTTGTTATCAAAGTTCAAACTCAGCTGAGGCCTTAACAGTGGAGCAATGAGGACAAAATACATGTGTGATTTGAGCATTTATATTAGTACAAGAGATAAAGAGGTACAAGTACAACATTAATAACCGTTCTGTTAAACTGAGACATCTGCTGTAAAATAGGCATTTCTTTTTTCTTTTCTTTTTTTTACAGCTTTGAACTCAATCTTAAACCAAATGTACAAACTGAAGATCTGAACCAAGTCACGTTAAGCAAACAATTCCTCTTATTTGCGTCAGTGAAGATTACTCAGATCAAGTGTCAGCTGGTCTCTCCTGAGGACGTGGTTTCTAGTTTCACAACAATTTGGTAGTTTACTCAGCGTCTTCACTGTCCACGACCTTCCACAACTGTGCTCGTATTTCATCCACTGGAGCTGCACAATTAATCAAAACAGTGGATATATAGTGCAAAATCCAAATCACAGAAGCTGTGATTTTATTTGATGAAGGTAAAATGTGTGTGCATGTGAGTATAATAAAGTACTGCAGCCCCAGTGTAAAATAAACACGAGCTGAAAAACAAACGTGATCGCTTTAGTTAAATCCAGTGAGTTTGTTTTAATGCATTTACTAACCATCTGTTTCTTTTGCTTCTTTGTTTCTTCACAGTTTAGCATGAGCATGGAAGATTATGACTACCTGTTCAAAATTGTTCTGATAGGAAATGCTGGAGTTGGGAAGACATGTCTCGTCCGGCGCTTTACTCAGGTTTGTCTGAGCTTATGAGTTTGGATATTGTTATTATTATTATTATTGAACAACCAAGGATTAAAGTATCAGACTGTATTATTCTTTTTAACATTTTTTATATTAGGGCCTTTTCCCACCTGGACAAGGGGCGACTATTGGAGTAGATTTCATGATTAAAACTGTGGAAATCAAAGGGGAGAAGGTCAAGGTAAACAAAGATTAAGATTATAAGTAATGTTTTATTGGAGTTTGGATGGACAGTTGCTGATTTTGAATATTATGTTTTCCAGCTGCAGATATGGGACACAGCTGGACAGGAGAGATTTCGCTCCATTACTCAGAGTTATTACCGTAGTGCCAATGCCCTCATTCTTACGTACGACATTACCTGTGAGGACTCCTTCAGGTGCCTTCCAGAGTGGCTGAGGGAGATTGAGCAGTATGCCAACAACCAAGTGGTGACTATATTAGTCGGTAAGAAGCTTTACGTCATTCCTTTGTCAACTAATGGCTGTCTTATATCACTACCGTTGATGGAGAGAGGCCAGTTTGAAGGCAGGAAATTGGGTTTGGCTCCTGGCAGCACTGGGCTGAGTCAGCTAACCAAGTTAACCAGCTAACGGCAGTTATCAGCAGTTAGGGGGTTAGCTAGCGACAGGTAAAGCTACCTAAATCACCTTTGTACTTATATCTTGTCATCAAACTGGCTTTATAACATTAAAGGGGCTCTGTGGGACTTCTATGTGGTAAATCTAAATAACACCACTTTACTTGAGGTCAAGAAAATTATTCTCGACACTGTAACTAAAGCATTTGACAGGGTAATAACACTGACATTTTAAGGACAGGTCCAAATGGTACCTCTGTAGTTGAGGTCTAGAAATGTTTTATGACACAATTATTAATGGTCTCATGACAGTCAATGTCAAAACCAACCAGACATGACAGTTTAATGTAATATTAACATATAAAGACCTGCTATGACATTTATAGGATAGGATAGACATTGGTTAATGTCAGGTTGTCACATTTTGACTTAACATTAGCATTAGACGTGACTTAATGATAACGGTCATATATATTCATAAAGATGCTGACTGATTAAAGCTAATACACTCTCTGATATTTTTTTGAGATTTGAGCATCTTTCTGGAACGGTCCTATATTTTGAGCCCATTTAAATGTGAGTGTGAATTAGCGAGCTGACATGAAAGGCAGTTTCTGAATAGATTTGAACAACACAAGACAAAGCAAGTTTTCTCTTTGTCAACATTTTATTATGCGTTTGCTCTGAAATTCCTGTCACTTCTCTGCAAAAAAAAATCACTTTTGTCTGGAATCAAAAAAGCCCCCACAAGGTCTTTTCTTCCATCCATCCCACACATGCGTGCACACACATACACCTCCACTTCCATCTGTCTCATGTACGCCCACCACTGTTCAGACGGTGATGTAAGACGCCGCATTCTTACTCGTTACATGTGCTGTATGTCTTTGTAGGTAATAAAATAGACCTGGCAGAGAAGAGAGAGGTTCTCAGACAGAGGGCTGAAGACTTCGCCGAGGCTCAGAGCATGCTGTATCTGGAGACCTCAGCCAAAGAATCCGACAATGTTGAGAAACTTTTCCTCGACCTGGCCTGTGAACTCATTCGAGAGGCCAAGCAGAACAAGCTGGATAACAATGACACTGCCCCAATGCCCGGCGAGGGTAAAACCATTAGTTACTTGAGCTGCTGCAGCCTCAATTAGGGAGAGCTCAGCCTTGTGGCTGCGGTAACTCAGTAGCCATTGACTGTAGAGGGCAGATGGCCGAGCCCCAACGCCTCCGTCCCTCTAAGATGGCATGAAGCCACTTCCTAGTCCTGTCATTTCTAGTCCCATGCCTTTTTTAAGCTGTACAAGGGAGTTAGTCAACTTTAGTTTGGCCTTCCAGGATCAAGCATTTTAATATGCTGCCATTATGGAGAACATTGTCCTCAATGCAACAGGACATGAAGTATGTCTGCCTGATGCATCCAGGAATCTGAGTAGGGCTCCATTTTGTCCTCTTCATGGTGAAATGGCAAAAATGATAATTTATGGGTTTTAGGGTCCATTTTCATTCAGCATCAATATTCACCAGCAGTATTACACAAGTAAAAAGTTCAGCCAGGTATTTTGTTACAGAATTCGCAGAGCTGACAAGTGTCATTATCATTGGAAGTTATCAGTAAATGGTAACAATATGTTTACATATAGTACATTTTTGGGGGTCTGATCAAGTTGCAAAAAAAAGAAAAAGTTTTGCAGACTTCAATCTGTTGCACAATCATTCATTTCCCGATAATTTCTTCTGCTCTGAGAATTGCATAAAATTTTGCTAACATTCATAATCTCATGTCTGAGTAGCCATTTGCACCTGTCGTTACAAACTGTGAAATTTTGTTTCCAGTAGAAGATTTTTACTTGCTGCTAAAATATGTTTTTTTTTGTCCCATAAACAAGTATAAATACTACATTGAAGCAGTATTGTGTGATGCCATTTTTTTCAGCATACCTGCAGTGCTTGCGATTAGTTGGTTGATATAATATGAAGCAGTTGGAAAGGCCTCAGATGTTGTCATAAGTAGAAATTATTAAGTCTAATCAACTGACTTTTTTTTTTGACTGTCAGCAGTTTCTTTTATCCATAGACGTGAATATTACTGCCTTCGTTGTTGCTGCCTAGCCATGAAATTGTACCACTTTTTATTTGTTCGAAGGGGTATGTTCATGTAGTTCCGTATGACTTGTTGTGCTTCATATGCTTTTATTGTGAAAGTTCTCAATTGTCCAGCATGTTTTTTGCCATAATTTGTAGTGTCTAACTTTATCTTTCATATATTTGCCATAACTGTAATGTACTGTATTGCACAATGCCATATACTGCACACTTATTTTTATTGTAACATGTTGTCTTTTGTTGTACAGACTGTAGTACATCTTGGCACTTTGCGTTTATACTTTATTATTTTCAGTAATCCTTTGTACAACTGGCGAGCCTATTGTTTTGCCTTTTACCTATAGATTTAACAGCAGTTAGACTACTTATTGTTAATCCTTTGCATCTTCTTGTCAACACAATATGGGAAATACAAAGGAAAACACTATTGGGATGTTGTGCTTTTTTTCTTTCCTTTTATGTGTACAAAATAATCCAGAAAAAAAAATACCCTGTATAACATTAAATAATTACACTAAATGTCTTGTATTTGTCATGTTTTTATTGCTTTTGGCTGATCATTGTACTGTAGTTTGGTATAATGTCTGCCTTGAAGCTTGTGGAGTTGGTAGTCGCCGGTAGAAAAACACCAAAATTCAGTGTTTATAAATGTATATACTACCATCCAGAGGACACAGGTTATAAATCTAGCTTTTATGAAAACTTTGTTTTTACTGTTTTTGGAAAATAGCTTTGATAGCATGAATGCTAATGGATGTCAGACAAGGATTACCACTAAATGAAAGCATACAGTTGGCTACTCTTTTCCAGCCTTGATAATTCGTCAACACTAACTGCTACGCTTGTGCCGATATTGATTTTCCTCCCTATGGCCACCAGATTCGAACACTTAGCATCATTATCTGGAGTATTTCTCCTTGCAGACATGTAAATCGATCCCTCCTTGCCTCATCATCTGCATACACTGCCCTCCCCTGGTCACCGCGAGTAACTACACGTCCGTCTATGTGAAATAGACGGAAATAGAATGTTGAAAATATTTACCAGAAATGTTGGTACGCTATTCATTGATGTCGCTGACTAATCTAATGCTGCAGTTTGGTGTTGTGGCCGCTAGAGGGCAGCACATACTCCTGATTTTTAATGCGTTCAGGCGAACATCTCCTCCTAGCATCTCCACATAGAGGAAGTTATATTGAATCATCACGTAACATGAAAAGTGTATTTTGAACGGTTTATCTGTAAATTGATGTTATATTGTAGCATTTATGCAAATTGACGCCGGACTATCGTCAGCTGACAAAGTGGCAGCCCATCCAGTAGCCTATTCTGTAGTAGTAATGCTAGTTAGCTTAATGTCTGTAATTGCCAGCTCTTATGCTAATGTTATTTTTCCTCCATGTGACAACCCGATATTACCTCCACTGAACACTGATTACTATCTGTATTAGTATTCACATCTGTAGTATTGATTCTGAAGTACATTGATCCTTTCTTTACAGATCCATTGTTACTTACCATCTCAGGTAATAAGCCCAGGTGATGTTCCTTCATATATCAGCAAGCTCCACATAGTAACTACCTTCATGCGTTGTCTAAGCCCAGTAATTTCTACATATGTGCGGGTTAAAAGGGAGCCAGCCTCCCTCTCAAGTCTGAGATTTGGTTTTGCCTAAAATGTTTCTGAAATAACTCTGAACACCAATGTATTAAGTGTGTTTGTCTCAGTTCTGGTTTAATGTGTTATTTAAATCACTGCACTGACTCCCTGTGTTTCAAAAGTTAGACTTTAAAATCATATTACTTGTGTATAACGCACTAAATGTTCTCAGGACTTTATACATTTGGTTTACTTTTGGTTTACCTTTAAAAAACACATTAATTAAATCAGATTATAGTAGATTTTACAGTGCAGAGTGATGTGAGACTTGAAGTGATGTCATGCACATGGTTACAGACTGCTACATCATTCTTTATTATACAATTATAATCCTGTCAGAAATCCCCTTGTTGCTGGGTGTGTCTTTAATCTGATTACATTTTCTTTTGTTCTGTTACGATCAGAATATATACATATACACACACAGACACACCCACACATGCATGTAGTCATCATGTTATATTAAAGTACTTGATTCTAGAGGAGAGTCGAGTCTCATACAGAAGTCGTTGAATACTGACAGTTCAGGTTGGCAGAAGCCACTACAGTGTCACTGTTGGGACACTAGTCCCTCTCCCTCTTTTTACGTTTGTCTTAAAAAAAAAAAACAGTTAAAAAGGCAAACAAATTTGCAAACAAGCTATGTACAAGTAACTTCAATGGGAAATAAAAGAAGGAAGTAAAAGTAGTATTTTAAATGGGTTTTACTAAGTGCTATATTGGAGGCAACTGGCCTTGTTTTGGTTCAACATGTTAAATGGGTTTTGTTTACTGAGAGGAAATATAAACAGTGTGTCTGTTCTGCTGGGGAACTTTGAGTTCTGTCATTTCTGTGGAGCCACTTTGACAAACACCACCCACTCAAACACCGTTCAGACCAACTACACCCCCTCATGGCAAAGAACCCAAGGTGTCAAACCGGCCTCCTCATTCTCCAGATCCCAATCCAGTTGAGCATCTGTGGGATGCGCCAGAGCCAACTCCCATCCATGTTGGGGCCCCCTGTGGATCGTTCTTGGCTCTGACTGCCTCCAGTGGAAGCTCAATTGGATTGAGATCTGGGGAATCTGGAGGCCAGGGTCATCCTGGAGCCTTGAGCTCTTTCCCACGTTCCTCGGGACGTTCCTGAGCAGTTTTTGCAGTGTTGCAGGCGCGTTGTCCTGCTGGGGTTCAGTGCTTTTTTACAGACACACTCAAAAGATGATAGATAGATACAAGATGTGTGTTTTGACTAAAACCTTTCAGAATGCTTAGCTGCTGGTGGTGCTTTGGGGACAGGAAGAGGGCAGTCTCATTTTCATGTTGGACCAGGGTTTCCCCGAGGCCCTGATACAGTAGCATTAAATGAGTCAAACTTATTTTGCAAGCCTGGTGTTGTCAAGTGTTTTCTATCAGATCAGTAGGAAATGTTGTGCTGCTCGCAAACAGACTCACACTCTCAGCTGTATAGACTTCGAGCAGCAAGAGCGCCACCGACCATCAGCAGCTCCCGTGTTAAATTCCAAACTAAATGTCTGGAGGAGAACAAACGGTACCAGTTTTGTTAAATTGCTTTTGTTCCTCCATCGTTCCCAATCCACATCAATGCATTCAGAATCTCCTGTCGCTCACAATGTAGCATTTTGTCAATAAGAATTTTGGTGTTTTTGTAGGAGCTGGACGTATTTTCTTTAATTAAGCAAACTCACAAGCATTCTTTCATTCATCAAGGCAGAAACTCCTCTTAAATATTAATGTTACCCATCTTTGTTTTCAGTAAGTATTTTGTAGTTAATGAGTACGACTGAGAGTCAGTCTGATATCCATGTCTGTTGGACATTTTGTCCCTCTCTCTCACACAGACAGACCACAAGTGACAAAATAGTATGGTTCAACAAAAAAATGAACAAAATGATTAATACATTATTTATTCGTCTGAAATAAACTAAGTTTTCAATATCATTATTTAAGGAGTTTGACAAAGTATCACTCAAAAAGTACACAGTAAAAATACTTCACATTATGCATGCAAGTAGTCTAGGAAATACGAAGTGCAGCAGTATGTGAGTCTTACTTATGGAAACAGTGTTTGTTTTTTGTTTTTTTTCTCACGTCGTCCTTTACTTTGAAATCCGGAAGGATAGCTAGGTGATACCTTCAGTTTATTACCGGGAATAATTGCTGTAAAAGTATCATATGTTTCATGAGTGTGACTGTGAGACTGCAGTCTGGCCAACAGTCTATCTACCAGCAGCTCTTCAGAGCGTTTGCAGTACGATTACCGTAAATGTTGGTGCATTTGCGCACCGGAAAAAAGGGTGCGGCTGATTTGACCAAGCAAACGCGAACCATGGCTGGACTGACCGCAGTTAATCGAGACATGTATTCATGTCCGCTTCGTGAGAAAGTTTGTTTGCTGCGAGCGTAACAACAGCATGCACATGCAGCCTTCACCCCAGACTCCCATCAACCCTTGCGACTCTATTTATAGTGTGAACCATCTGCTGCCTGCGCACTGCTAGCCGGCTAGCTAGGCTAACCCGAAGTTAAAGTTGTTGAAGTTAAAATGTTGTGTGGACGTTGATCCTGATGTTTCCTGTGCAGCAGCCCGCACTCTGCTGCTACATTAAGGCCACACGCTGCATGACGACACCTCTCTGATCTGCTGACAAGCGAGTCTCACTTCCTCTGTTTTTACGGGACAGGTCTCTTCCTCACACCGCCAGCAGAGAGAGGGACCAGACGACCTGAGTGACTGTCATGTGCTGAGGACCACTTAGTTGTGAGTCGTGTGTGTTTGACAGCAGCAGGAGTGAAGGCTGGAGTCGGGATGGAGGTTTTGGGCAGAGCTGCAGCTATCTGCAGCCTGATGTTGTGTCTCGGCTGTTTGCACGTGATCGCCCTCAAATCCCAACTTTTCACTAGACTCGGTGGGCTGCCTTCCTCCAGGGACCCCCCCATCACCTATGAAACATTTTATTTTGACCAGAAGGTGAGTTTATCTAAACTAAATCTTTCTATCTACATTTCAGCTCTGGTCTATACAAATTTCTGTGTTTTATAATGGTTCCTTCCTCTTTTGTTTCTTTCTCTTTCACTTCACTTTTTATATGTTTGATTTCGACTTGACAGTGGCTGAATTTAGAGCTGTAGAAGATAAGGCTGCAGCTTATGATGATTTTAATGGTGTGACATTGTTTAGACATAAAATGTCACATGAAAGTGACGTCTTCAGAGTGCATCTTTTGTCCAACCAACATCCCAAAACCTGAAAACATGTCATTTGCTATCATAAATGATAAAAAAGTACATCTAAGAAGCTTACAGCCAACACATATTTCATATTTATTCTTTTAATGTGCACTATGTAGTTACGTGTTCATGGCTAAACAAAATATACACTCACTGAACAAACTAAATAAATTGTCCTTAAAGGACAGCACAGTTTCATACGGTTTTACTTATAGGTGGCGGACCCTGCCACTGTTCTAGCTTCAATTTGTTCTGGGGACTTCCTTTTCCTCAGGGAACAGTTTGTTTATTCAGTTGCAGGAAAGAAATGAATATTTCTCACTTTGTATTTTTACCTCATTTATATTGTAAGTTTTACATTTCTGAGTTTGAAAACTACATAGTGCCCCTTTAAAAGTGACTGAAGTTATTAATCTATTGTCAGAATAGTTTGCTTCTAATTTCCTTTTGAGCAACTAATCCATTATATGATTCATCATTGCATCTGCAGTGGAAGAGTCGTGATCGAAATAATTAATTTGACCACTTAATTTATCCTGAAATATCTTGTAATGTAAAATAATATAGTCTGATGTTGTTATGGCAGCAACATAAGCAATGTTTCTGTTTTATGTGATTAATTTCCAGCTCATTATAATTTGCTCGCCTTTATTCACCTCTATATCACTTGGCTTCATTGTTTGCTGTTTACTCATATCTGCATCACTTGCTCTTTCTATGGTATAAAATGCACTTAGGTCAGTTTAAGTTGTTGATGTGTTGTGTCTGCAGACAATAGGTGTTTCCCTCTCGCTTCCTGTAGTGAAGGGAAAACCAGCACAAGTGGCTCTGTTCCTGCCAGCAGAGCTGGCTGGCTGCCTAAAAAGGTCTCCGGGGCCCAGTGGATGTGAAACGCTTTACCTCAGGGGTGTTTTTAAGAGATCTTCATTCAGCCTTTACATTTTCCATTTACTGTTACTTCACGGAGAATCGGATTGCATGCCGAGCGTGTGCAGCGGTGCACAACAAAGCTTCACATTTAGTGACTTGGGAATGTGACTCATGCAAGACTGACCCTCAGTCTGACTACTCACACATTGCTGCAATCAGGGATCATGTGAAGGTAAATTTAGCCGCATTGTTCATATTTTAAAAACACGTGAGTCAAGTCATTTGGTCCCAAGTCGTTTTTCTTGTGAAATCAAGTCAGATGAATTGAAGTCCCTCCCAGTCTTACCTGCAGTATTCAGTATTTATAAAGAGAAGAGACAAGGTATTAGTACCTGTGTAACAGATATTAGTGTTTATTTGTGTATGTTCATGTTTTTCAGTGGATGTTTTAGAAGATTCCCGGCCCCAACACACCTGATTCAAATGATCAGCTCGTCATCGAGCTCTGCTGAATCCTGATCACGACCCATTCATTTGAATCAGCGGTGTTTAGGCAGTGAAACATCTAAAACATGCAGGGCAGTGGATCCTGAGGACCAGGATCGAAGAACATGGACTTAAATATACTTAACCCAAAAAGAAATAACTTTGACGGATGTTAATTACAGACATTAAGGTGCTCAATAAACTGGTTTATTTATAAAAGTAGATAATGTTCGGGCGTAAATTCTCAGGATCAATGAGAATTTAACTCTTGAATTAAATAGACTGTAACAGATTCTTTCTTTGCTCTATATTTCCACAATTTTGCACCTAAATGTCATTATGGCTGCTTTGATGATTGATTAATCAAATTTTAAGTCATTTATTTAGCAAAAATGTCAAAATGAGATCATTAACTGCTTTTCCTTGTGTTACTTTAGATTCAATATGATGTCTTCGTATTTCAGACTGTTAGGCATATTTTAGGATGTTTTATGGACCAGAAATGAAATCGATTCATCGCGAAAATAATCTGCACATTCATCAAAAATAGGGACAACTGTTAGTCTAATGATCTTTACATCCGGTTAATAGTGTGTGTGCAGTAAAGAGTGTTTGGATCAGGGGACAATGCTCCACACCTGGTCCAACCCACGCCATCCTGCCCAATCAGCCACGCTGACAAGAAGATAAAAACCATTTCCTCCGTTTCGACTCCCATTGTCTCGTCCGATGTGGGTTTTTTTTTTTGAGCCAATCAACGAGAAAATGTCTGCTTCTTCTCAACAAATACAACAAGTAAAGTCCCTGTGATCCACTTCTCAGCGCCAGTGGCAAGTCTGCTGTTAAAACAAAAGACGCATCAGTCACGCAGCCTTTTCCACACTCCCTGTGGGACGAGCTGCTGTGAGGAAAGCGATCCAGAGTGATCCAGCAGTTGTCCACAGGAAATCCTCTCGACTGCAGTTCGCCTCCAGACAATGAATGGGAAGTGTCCTTGAGCATCCTCCTGAATGATCTGTTGTAGTTTACTGGAGCTTGCGCTTCGGTTGCCTCCCTCATGTCTCTATTTACTGGACTGTAACGCAGCAGACGCAGTCTATTTTCCTGTAGAATAGTTAAAGTGCTGGTTCAGTAGTTGTACAGTATGTGAATTGAATTTAAATTGAGGCAAGCTGCTCATGGTGCGGCCTGCAGTAACCACATGGTGGCACTATGTATCAGTGTGTGGATAAGTTATGAAACCAATCTCATCGGTTTTGTGATTTGCATACTGAGTGGGTGCAAGTGATACAGTGTTCACCAGGGCTCCTTTTTAGTGAAGCACTTGATGTATTTAATGTTATAGGTGTTCATTCTTAAGTTTGGGCTTTTACGTCACAGAGTACAGGAAGAAAAGACTTTTAATAATTGAGATTTCATCCCCCAAATCAGACGTCTTCCATTTTAAATTCCTGGTTTAAATATAGAATTACCAATAAAACAACAAATTATTTGACATAAAGCAACTTTAATGCCTTTCTCACAAAATCACATCATTACACTGTGGATGACCGATACCACTGAAACCTTCTGTTGCCGAACTGCTGAACTTTTCCTTTAAACTGTCTCGTGTTCCCCTCACACTTAAAAGCCCTGCCAAGCTCTGAGGAGTCGGAGCCTGAATGAACACATTGAGGCCCCAGAATCTTTTCGCTGTCATTGGCTCATAAAATTGCTGCCTCCTTTGTGTCCGCTGAGGAGGGAAGTGAGCGAGGAGGGGGACGAAACAAAACAAAAACATTTTGTATTAAGTGTTGGGACTGTTTCAAGGGTCGGACAACTCAGAAGAAGCCTCATGGGGTAGTCTTCTCTGTGAAGTTGTCGGTTTCTCTCTGCCTTTGTTTAATGAAGACTACAGGAAATATAGTTGAAAGGGGGAAGAATCCCTGAGGGTTGATGAAAGGATCAGAGCTCATCTACAGTGGAACTAATGTGGCATCCCTGTAACTGGCTCCGACTTTTTAAAATACAAATTGGGGCTAATTACCCTGAATCCATGCTCGGGACTGTCATTTCACAACGCCATAGTTGGCACCAGGCCAGGTATCCACCGATCACACCCAGCTTGGGGAAAGTCTGAAGGACTGGACCACATCGTCTCAAATGAGACAATTTGAACAGTAATAAATTGCTTCCACTTCAAGTTTCTGTGTCAGCGAGTGTGACGAATGTGCAGCAGATTGTCAGAACTTAGAGATCCGAACATTTAGACATTTTGCACCTTTATTGTTGAACACATTTAAAGGGAAACGTTGCAGATTTTCAACCAGCTTTGTATCCGCACAGTGTTGACATTACATGCAAATGAACTGGTAAACCCCCACTCATTTGCCAGAAAAAGTCAGTTACGAGCCAGCCGCCACAGAGAGTGGAAGTCGCTCTGCTTCCGGTGGACCACCATGGCACCTTCTTTCAGGAAAGATATGCGTCGTGCCTAATGGAGAAAGACAAATAATCTTAGAGCCCATTTAAACTGTCGCATGAATTAAACTTCTGTGCGTCTGTTCTGTTATTCATCTGGTGTGGTGCAGTGCATTCTGGTTGTTGTAGGTTTTCTACTTTTTGAGCAAATGGACATAACGCGGCTCATTTTCTTTGTTTTCCCTGCTCACGCAGAACCAACTTTGAGAATATTTGCATGTTTCTGCTGCACAGACAGTCCAGTTTTATGCTAGTGCCATCTTCTCCAGCAGTGGAATACTTTTTAAAAGATATATATGCACGGTGCAGACTATTTTTACTGTTTGCACAGTGAATTTTGGAGCTTTTTCTCTCTGCTTGTTCCAGCAGCCATCACTCAAATGAATAAGTTGGCGGAATATTCACCCAGATGCTATAGAAATACCGTCTATTTACTACCTTGTATTCGGAATGACCTTGTTTCTAGAGGTTATTTATTTCTCTGTTGGTCTGATTAATTAAGTACTTTTATGTTTCATCACATTTGTCTATGTAGATGTCCTTGTCTTCTTCTACGAGTACAAATAACGTAACCCGAACCTTACCATTAATTGTGTCTGTCCTTCTTCTTGTGTAACAGATTGATCATTTTGGATTCCTCGAGGATGGCACCTTTAAACAGCGATACCTCGTGGCTGACAAACACTGGCAGCATCCTGGAGGACCTGTTCTGTTCTACACTGGGAATGAAGGCGACATCACCTGGTTCTGCAACAATACAGTAAATATCCCAGCTGCTGTTACCATGTATGGGCACCGCACATGATCCTCAGTCTAATTCAACACCTGTCGTTGTTTTTCTCTGCAGGGCTTCATGTGGGAAATTGCGGAGGAGTTGGGCGCCATGCTGGTTTTTGCAGAACATCGTTACTATGGAGAGTCGCTGCCGTTTGGACCAGACTCTTACAGCGTAAGTGAGGATTCAGAGTTGGTCTGTGTTTGATTAAAATCGGATTATGTTTGATTACATGTTTTATCAGGTAGTCTACATTTGTTTTACAATAACACTTGTCATTTGTTTACAGGACAGCAAACACCTGAACTACCTGACCTCTGAGCAGGCCCTGGCAGATTTTGCAGTGCTGATCCAGAACCTGAAGAGCACTGTACCTGGAGCTCAGCACAGCCCTGTTATCGCCATCGGAGGTTCCTATGGTGGGATGCTCTCTGCCTGGTTCAGGATGAAATACCCCAATATAGTTGTTGGGTAAGATATAAGTGCACTTGTGTGCGAGCTTCAGGTTTAATTTCCCCAGAGATTATAGAAGAGTACAGTGTTATGCAACTATACATTTTCGTGATCTGTGATCGCTTCACACCAAAGAACACTGAAGAGACAAACGAGGAAATTATCCAGGCTTTGAAATTCAGCTTTCTTTGGACAGAGTGCTTGCTCAGTGTTTTTGTTCGCTAAGTTTTGGCTTCAGTACCTCCTGTCAGCGAATAAAAATAATAAAAAACGAAACATTCGTTTGAGGCAACAGGATGAATCTTACACTTGTTATGGACGTTTGCTCGGGGGAAAATGAGCCGTCAGGTTTCAGAATTTTAATCAGTGAACTATTGGTGTCTTTACCGTTTTTGTTATCACTATGCTGCCCCAGCTAATGTGTTGCACAAATTGTATTAAGATTGCCCCATGAAAATGGATGTGCAGCTTGTGTCATGTTGAGGAAAATATATAAATAGGTTTGCTTCTTATTGTATTTCAGAGCTCTGGCAGCCTCCGCACCAATATGGCAGTTCCCTGGTATGGTGCCATGTGGAGACTTCTACAAAATAGTAACACAGGACTTTGCCAAAAGTGGATATAACTGTGATGCAAGCATCAGAAAGTCGTGGAATGCTATTAAAAATGTCTCTTCCACTGGTAAGTCTTCCAGTCACGATCGGTTTATTTATCTTATCTGTCTTTTATCTTTTTCATGTTATTCAGAATGATAAGGCAAGGCAGATTTACTAATATATCACATTTCTTATCCAGGGCAACCAAAATGCTTTACAGAGTACCCAGGCATAAACACCAGAAACAAATGATTACAAAAAACAAGCACCCAAAAGCACATGGAATAAAAACAATAAAAGAAAGCAAGCAAAAGCAAAAGCAGCAAACACAATAAAACAAACAAAACACCCAGAATGAAAACAATGAAAATTACAAATTGGATTGAAGAGAATTTCTAATTTAGCCAAGGTTCTTCTGCTTGGATATAAAAGTAACTCAGCATTGTCTTGTCTCTTCTGGCAATTTGCTCCAGATCTGAGCAGCATGGGAGCTAACGGCAGCTTCACCATGATTAGTTTTGAGTCTGGGAGCAGCCAGTTATTCAGAAGCAGCTAACCTGAGAGGTGTGGGAGGTTTGGACTGGGTCTGGAGATCTGAGGGCTAAAGCGTTCAGTGATTTATGGACAAACAATATAATTCGTATTTTGATTCTGTGATAAACTGATAGAGAATGTAGTGATAGGAGAAACATAGTTATGTTGAGCTTGTTTTTTATCCTGGTTGTAGCCCTGGATCAGCTGACGCTGTGTGACTGCTGTCTTAGACAAACCTGTGAATATGACATTGCAGTAGTCCAGTAAAGGTTTTTTTAGAGGTCTCTGATCCTAATTGTATTTTTTAAAGTAGTAGAAGGCAGATTTTCTCACTAATTTAATGTTGCAACTGACTGACTTGATTTTTACTCTTCAAGGACAGGCTTTTAAGGCGAGCACAGACAAATATTTCCGTTTAACTGGAGACATTTTTGAACATCCAGCTACAAATTTTATTTTACTCCACTTCCCAAAGTCTATTTATCTGTATGTAATAGGTTTTGCTGCAAGTCATCTGATATGACGTGTGATATGAAATCAGAATAATTTCAGCTAACACAAGCTTGTAAAGATTAGATAACAGCATTCCAAGACCCCAGTGGAACTCCACAATTTATTGGGTGATGGTCTGATGAAAAGCTATGAATTGATGCAAAGATTTCATGAAGCATGTTTGATCCTATCTATGAGGAACGCTTTAAGAATGTATTTTTATTTAATGTATGTCCATATAGTCTATAACTGAATTTGATTAACTGTCTACTAAAGCCGGAAACCAGACCGTTGTTATTGAAACTTTTAGTGCCATTGCGATATAAAGTCTGGAGCCTCTCCAATAGTGACAGAATATGTGGATCCATAAAATTTACAACTTGCATGTCTCAGACTATATCAATTATTTAGTGTTCTGCTCTGATCTGAATAAGAAAGTGTGCTTTCACAGGATCCCTTGATACCTTTTCCTTTATCACAGTCCTAAACTGTAGGAATAAGCTTATTGAACTCAGTGGTAATTTTTTATTCCTATCATACCATCAGTGGTAGCAGGCGCCTCGTAGAATGGTTTAGAAACTGTAATTGCCATGAAATCATTCACTAATGCTGTAAATCACAGATATAAGCTATTCATAAGAACAACATTAAGGGGTGATTTTATAAGCATTTAGCAGCAAAAGCTTTCATGAGGTTTTTTTTGTATTTTTTATCACACATGTGAAGACCCATGGGAGCTGTAGTTGTTCAATGCTAATAAAATAACCATGGGTTTATAGCAGTGCATTTCACATGAAAAAAGACCCAGCAATGTGATGACAATCCATTTTTTGCTCTCTTTCGACAAGCATCTGGTCTTCAGTGGCTCTCGGAGGAATTCAGTCTGTGCACTCCTCTTAAAAACAAGATTGATGCCATCAGCTTCAAGAACTGGCTTCAGGAGACTTGGGTGAATCTGGCGATGGTGGACTATCCCTACGAAGCAAACTTTCTTCAGCCGCTTCCTCGCTGGCCAATCCAGGTACATGAAGAAACTGTAAAAAAGATTCCAAACGGTACTCAGAAAACTGGATGTGACAGTAGTTGCTTTATAGCATGGACCAACAAGTTTAAATACATTTTAAGTTCTAGTTAAACTTCAAAGGTTCACTTCAAAAATGCAACTGTAAATTTTGTTTGTCTTTGGTTAAGCGCCTAATTTGGCCCGACAGCCTGTCCTTAATTGAAACGAATGTGGGATTCAGCCGATTGTGTTCCAAGTGTTTGTTGTGGCCTTCCAAGCTTTTGTTTACAACAGCTGTCAATTAACTTCATTAATATTCATAAGGATCTCGTTTCTTTTTGAGTTTTTAAGTATTCTTTAGATGAGCAGCTACAAGTAAGCCACCATTCTTTTCTTCCCTCGTACCAATGGTCCATTCATTTGCACACTCCGTCAGATCTCTGAGGTGTTCCTCTTAGGACGCTCACATGGCACCACAGAAAGAGGACATTTGCCCAGAGCAGCTCATGAGGCCATTAAAACAAAGCGCCACTACTCTCATTTGAATGAGACTGTTACAAATACTTCAGTAGACATGTGGAAACAACTTGCATAACTTTCCCAAATCATTCAATCATTTTTATGTGGCTAATGCAAAAAAACACTCTTGTTGTTAACATAACAAAACCTCCTGTGTTTTTTATGTAAAAGAGCTTATGACAGTACAGCGGCTGTTTTTTGGAGGCTGATTGACTGGGGCGCAGTGTATTCCAACAGTCACCTTGGCATGTCACGTGCATAAACCAAGCTCTGCTGTTGACCCCCGACTCTGCTTGGTGCTTCAACACCCCTACGAGCGCCCCATCCAGCAGGCTCACGCTAAAATTTTTACTAGTGTGATGCATTTTTTGTTTGCGTAATTGTTTTTCCTTTAGCCACTGAATAGAGGAAGGAGCATCATCTAAGGTGAAATAAACACTAAATGGTCACTTGGAGTTTTTGCCTTTAATGTATGCGACCCCTATGGGTGGTTTAAGCGGTTTAGGCAGTGGGTGCAAAGAGGAGCTTTTTTAATGACAAAGCTAATGTGATTATCTGAGTGAGTGTGAGAACGGGGTATTGAGGGCTTAGAGGAGGGAAATCTGTTGGCAGAGATGAATGTATAAGCCTAATCCTATCTGAAAAGTAAGGAGAAGATGCTTTGGAGCAATTGCAGTGTTTTTTTTCACGGTATAAATCTTTAGTTGGACATGTCTGTGGCCCTCCTCATCCATCGACCACCAACTCCTCCCCGGCCTGCAGACAAAAGCCTTAGTAACAGACTCCACACTAGGCGCAGCGCCCCTCCAACCTCTAAACAAGAAAGCCCAGTTTCTGTGCCTCACAAAGAGCACAGAACAACAGCCAACTCTGCTGCTGCAACCATAACAACACGCAGCGAAATTAAACAAAAGCTGAAACTCAAATATTTATCATCCACGCTATTAAATCTGAGAAATCAACCGTTGTCAAACAAAACAGTCGTAAGGAGAGCAGAACCTTTGCATTTAAATCATTTAGATCCCTGGCTTTAAGTAAATGGACGTTTTTTTTCCCCCTCTCGTGCCAAGATTAGAGCAATAAATTCAAGTTCAGTCCAGGGAATTTCTTATGCAAATCAGGCGCCACCACTTTTTATGTGGAAAAACACTTTACGGGCCACAAGAAAGCAATCGTCAGTCTTGTAAACAACATGGAGAGAAGAGAGTTGGATGTTTTTGATTTTACTTTTTAATGTTATCAAATAGGGATGTCATCACTCTTCAAATTCACAACTTAATTTGACTTTGTATTTAATGTCGCAATTCCATTATATTTTCTATACAGAAGTTGCAGTCAGCCCTGACTGCTACGCCGTAGTTAGACTATAAAGTCTTAATCGGTTTTATTCCCTGTTAACTGTATTTATTTTCTAAATGTTCGAATTCCTCTTTAAAAAGACATGACGTGGTATCAAGTTTGATTTTAGTTTTTCATCTGGCTTTGCAGCAGATGCACACAAGGGATGTGGGCAAGGGAAGGAGAATTAAAAAAGTTTTGTGAGAATCGCAGATCCTGCTATTGATTCCGATTATTGAAATCAAATGCTTATTACGATCCATTTTCAATTTAGAATTGAAATTGTGACACTGAAACTGCATGAAGCTGTTAACAGTTTGTCTAAACTTTGTCATCACAAACTTTAAGTCATTTTTTTTTTTTTTTTGCGTTTCATTTGTTATTGTGTTCCGTTTTCCAGGAGGTTTGCAAGTATCTCGCTTTCGATTCCGCTGTGACTGACTACCAGCTGCTGCATGGCGTCTCCCAAGCAGCGAAGGTCTACTACAACTACACGGGAAGCTCCTCCTGTCTCAACACATCTCAGACAGCGACCGGCAGCCTCGGTTTCCTCGGCTGGTATTACCAGGTGCTGTAACACGGAGCGCAGGGCGATCAGTCTTGTCATGCTGAATAAATCGCTGCACAGATGTGTCAGTGGGCAGCTTTACCTGTCAGAGTGAATACGTGTTCAATCCCTCATCTCCAGGCCTGCACGGAGATGGTGATGCCCATGTGCACAGATGGCGTCCAGGACATGTTTGAACCTGAGGAGTGGAACTTCCAGGCCTTCTCTGATGGATGTAACGCCTTGTTTGGCGTCAGGCCACGAGCAGAGTGGGCAGGCACAGTCTACGGGGGGAAGGACATCGCCTCTCACAGCAACATCATCTTCAGGTAAACATTGCTTGTAAAACACCAGACTCAGTTGGAACATTGCGTTATGTTCTCTGGGTTTGTCTAGTGCCGTGAAAGCAGTTCAAGTTCTTTTTATTGCAGACGCATTAAGACTACCCATCTGCATAGCCACAGGAGGTAAACAAGTATGTAAAACTTTAATGAAAAATCACCGACTCTGATGTTGCTCAATCACAAACACATTAAGTTCGGTTCTATTAGGCTGAATACCAATTAGCAGCTTTTTCTCAAGCTTTGAGAAGTTCTGACATTTCGAAATGCAATATGTGAGCTTTTAAAGCAATCATCATTGGCATCTGTTATGACGATTCCTAGTAGTATATTAGTATAAGTCCCTTATTTTCTGTGAACATTTTGTGTCTTTACTCCTCTTAAGTCTGTACTTGATGTCATTTGCCTTGTTTTTTATCGTAAAGTTCCAGGCATGAATATTACTTACCAATTATAATAAAATAGAATTACTTGAATGAGCTCATGTGTTTTCACAGCCTTCACATGGACAAAAAAGGCATAACAAAACAGCGACAGTTCGCAGAATGCATTCTTTGAATTCTGACGTATTAGCAGTAGATTAACCAATGATGTTTTGGCGACACAACACGTCCTAATTGAACACACTATGTTGTACATTTAAGGATCTTATCGTATATTTTCAGTGCCCGCTGTCTCTTCTGTTGTATTTCAGTAACGGAGGCCTGGATCCGTGGTCAGCTGGTGGAGTGACGTACAATATAACAGATTCTCTGGTTTCCATCATGATTCCTGACGGAGCTCATCACTTGGACCTGCGCTACAGCAACGACCTCGACACACCCTCAGTCCGCGCAGCCCGGGCGTTAGAGGTGAAGTATTTTCGAGAGTGGATCAATCAGGCTAAAACGACACCTCAAACCGCATCAGCCCTCTAATGTCATGCAACCGGGACATACACGAGGATTGCACAGCTTTAATTTGCGTGACATTGTTTTTCACAGGGTGTCCTCTCCGTCGATATGCCAAAGTTTGTCCCTGCTCAGTGTTGTAAACTCCTAAAATTTTCAACATTGTTGTTGATATTATTACAATGAGGGTAATCATTTCAGTGTTGCTATCTTCCATGCTGGAGAATCAAACTACAATTTCTTTGACCCAATCAGTCACTCCATTCTTTGAAGCCAAACGGTATGTTTCCAAGGACTTTGAGACAGAATGGTACTGTATTATGAGCAAAAGTGTGATCTGTTTGTCATGTAAACGTTTAAATTTCAGTCAGTGTAACAATCAGGGACGCATTCATAGTTATTCACATCTTTAAATATCATGTCTGTCATTTAGTTTCTTCATTACAAATTGACACTCCTCAAGTTTTCTTGGTTTTTGCCTCGTTGATTAGCCATTGTTATCATGTTGCTGTAAAACCTTCTTAGCACTTGAATAACTCAGGAGAAAAGTTTGGCACCAAATATCCAATTTTTTGAAAATGTCCACTGCACTGCCTTTGATATTAAACTTGATTTGTTCCAGAAGAACAGAGGCTCTCTCGCTTCTTAAGTTTTCTATTCATGTCTTTAAATTACCAAGAAACTCTCCTTCCAGTGAAACTGATTAAAAAGCTACAAATAATATCGTCATATAATCGTTCTAATTGTCTTATAATCATACATGGGTGTACTGCTGCTCCGCTGAACAGGCTCTTTGTCATGTCTAAGAGAGGCTTTTAAGTTACTTCCACCTAGCAGGAACAATTGCATGTGCTTGAGATTTAATAAAAACCCAATCGGAGGAGGCCAATAAAGCGAGTGGTGGGAGGTTATTGCAGCTACGCCTGCTGACCTCACCCCTGTGGACCAACCTGTGGGATTCCCCCTGGCACGCATTCATTCACTGGCTGCCATTAAAGCTCTAAATTGCGGCACCAAGGCAGCCCATAGACCTGGTTTGTTCCCCCCTGCCAGTAATATTATTAATACAACTCCTGGGGTGCCGGAGAGGTTGAGAAGAATTGATGGAAGGTTAAGAGTGAAGCGGTGAGTGGACGCAGGAATCGGCAGGGACCAAGAAGTCTTTTGTAGTTCACCATGAAGTCACAGGTTTTTCTCTTTTCTTTTTCATTTTTTCCCCAATTTTTTTTTTTATGAAATATCAGCTAAATGATCCACATGTCATGAAAATACTAAGACAGAAACACTTAGACTGGCAATGAAAACACTTATTTCACTCTCTTTGAACCATTTTGGCCAATTCATTTTCTCCCACCTCTTTTTTTTTAAAGCAAAAGTTCCTGACATGACACGACTGTGGGTTGATTTTCTACCAGGAGACACAAAGCCTGACTTTCCCAACATTTTGTCACAGGCTTGACTGGATTTCAGACACCCCCCAGTAGAAAGAAACATAGCTAAACATGGGGGAGGACAGGGTCCCAGCCACTAAATGCCGTCCTTAAACTTTTCTCAGGACTTTGAGAGGTCATTAATTTTGCCAGCCTTTTCTAAGTCTCTGACACTGGCCATCAATCAAAGGTGTTATTAGTATTCGCTCGACCCCAAACTCTGAGTATGTCCCTGCTCAGACAGGGACCACACACTAGTAGGAAGAGATTAAGCCTGTGTGTGTCACATCACGTTGCACTGAGCACCCTGCTCCTTTGGGGTTGGGTGCTGCTGAATAAGTAAATTCTCCGGGGCAGAAGGCGTGGTGGTAATGTTTAACAATAACTTAACAATATGGATCTGTGTACTTAACAACTAACTGGTTGTGGGGGAGGAGGCACAGCAGATTACTAATGATTTTCTCCAAATTGAAATTCCCCAAATGTCCAAACATAATGAGCATCTGAAGGTTGAATCGATAGTTTGACCTCGGTGATTAATGCTAAAACAAACACTGGTCCATTATAAGAATTTAAAAAACAACTCCGAAAAACAATTAACCTGGCATTTAATGTCTTGAGAGTGGAAATGAGTCGAAACCTCCTCAGTTTTGCACCCAGTTCATATATTTTTTCCAAGCTGGTCTTCCGTAGCCCATCCCCTCTCGCCCTCACAGCCTTTATGCAACAATAGAAACTTGTTTCCGGGATCTGTGCGTCAGCCTCTGTGATGTGAATGACCCACCAGCACAAAAGCCAAAGCTCCTTGACTGGAAAAAAAAAAAAAAGGGGGGGGGGATATGGCTGCCACGACTGCGATGATGTCACATTGCCAAAATTGTGCTGCTAGCAAAGAGAGGGAAGCAAAATCAGTTCGGGCAGGCGTTACAAGCTCAACACTCCTTCACTGAATTCATGAGATGTTGTGATTTGGCTCCAGCTGACCTCCGTTTTCCTCCTTCACTCTAAGGAACCGAAACATTTAGAATTTACAAATAAATGCTCGGCTTTAACGCCAGGTGAGCTGAACTTAATATTCAAAGTCAGTGCGGTTTCCCCACATGAATTCTTGTTCCTAGGTCATCGCCAGCTGTATAAACAGAAAGATTTTCTTTGTTTTCTAACGATTTGCTGCTCATAGATTTGAGCTCTTCTGCATTTCTTTTCAGTCACACAGACTTGTGTCGGGCCACAGATAATTAGATCAGTGCTATCAGTTTCACTGTCCCCTTTTCTCCCCAGGAATTAACATAAGAAAGATTTTTTTTAAGGGCCTCACTGCCTCGCTGCTTCAGAGTTTTTCCATCCTTCTACCTCTTAAATAAGTCTGCCTCACCTCAACATCCACTTTTATAAGAGTCTCATTAAGCTGCAGAATTTTTTAACCTAGAATAAGGTTAATAAGGACTAATAAAAACAAGTTTAATGTGATGCAGTGAATAATATATGTATAATAATACATTTTTAATTTATAGTTAAATTATGTCTTACAGTCCATTCGCTCAGAATTCACTTGAAATTCCACTTAAATTGGGATAAGTGCTGGCAACATTGCAATCTGGCTCTTGGACACATCCTCCATTGTATTCACTGCTGGCCAAGAAACTTCCTGTAAATACGTTATTGTTTACAACAGAAGTTTCATACCCAGGATTTCTTAAGGTCAACATTTCTTCTGGCACACTGAGCCTGAACTGCACTTTATTCCCCTTTAATTTAACAGCTCCGGCAGCTTTTCTAGTTAAATCGACTGTTCATTATTGAGACCCATTTTACGAAGGGGCTGTGAGGTGCAATTTAATGAATCTCTGGCACAAAGCTCCCTTTCACTGCCGGGCGAAGAATAGAGGCTATTTAGACCCTGTAGGGCTTTATGTCAAAGGCAGCCCATAATAGTTGTCAGGCCAGGGCAGAAATTCCCACTGGCCTGGGAATGCACTAGAAATCAACTTTTGCCATGAGCAGATTAAGACACAAGCAAGCAGTTGGGAAGATTCTCCCAAATAGTGGCATCTGTTTGGGCACAAAGAGTTTCCCACAGAAAAGAAGCCTTTCTCACTACTGTAGAGTCGGGTTTGTTTCAGTGCCTAAATGAACAGTAATACGTTTACAAGTTAGCTTCTTTTTGGTACTTTGAACAGGAAATGCATAATTAGGCATGATGACTGAAGAAATGGTTAAAATGTTTTGCAGGGATAACATTAATTTTGTCAATTTTATCAGTTGAGGATTTTTGTGGGATGTTAAAACTTTTTAGGTTTTTAGATAATCAAAACAGGATATTTTGTTTTGAGTTAAATTAAGTCATTTTTGATTCTGCCCGGCAAAAACACTCTATCCATCAGGATTTTAAAGGCTTTCTGCTCACTGTTACAGTAATAACCTCCACTTTCACCAGAGCGTTTTTTGGTTCAGAGCACACACAAACAGTTAAACTAGAGGGGGAGAGTTCTGACGGAGCTTATTGTCTTCAACTCAGCAGGGAATTTCAGACAAATCCCTCTTGGATGCAGGTGGTCAGGCACAAGCAAAGAGTTAAGTCCTGCGGTCTCTTCGCCCCTCCTCTTTGATGTTCTGACATCATTAGTCCAGCCCCCTGAAAGATCTCCTCGCTTTCCTCAGAGCCTTTCACTTCTACTCTGGAATGTTTACAGGATCTTCATGAGCAGCATCAGGACCAAGTGTTTGCCAGGGGAAAAAAAGGAAAAGACATGAAGCTCTGAAGAAACTTTTGGTTCAGTGATCACAGCGGATGCCACAGGTGTAGCTGCTGGGCTCAACAGAGTTATGGCTGTTCAGACTGCAATCATGAACCCACAGTTCATGAATTTCTGCTTCCCCGGCTCTGTGATGGAGTACGAAGTGGAGAAAAGTCTGGACGGGAGTCTCCTTGGTGAGGCAGAAAATGATGATGACTACAAAGAGACCACTAGGGACTTGCTGAGCTTCATAGACTCAGCCTCCAGCAATATCAAGCTGGCTCTGGACAAGCCAGTGAAATCCAAGAGGAAAGTCAACCACCGGAAGTATCTTCAGAAGCAGATCAAGAGGTGTACTGGCATCATAACACCGGGGAACGTAGCAGAGGCCCCAGTTAAAAGACAGGGTTCCCCGCTGGCTCAGCCCAGCCCTTTGCAGAGCAAAACTCTACCTAAACGAGATGGGTTCCAGGCCAACTTACAGAGCAAGAGCTTGGCAGCCCTCTTCAGCCCTGTGAAGGATATAAGGGGTGAAAAAGCCAAGAAACCACCCCTGAGGCATCGCAATCTGCCCCCCTCTTTTTTCACTGAGCCTGCCAACTGCTCCAAAGTCAGCTCCACATCTGGGATGACGCTGAAGGACTTGGAACGGGGCAATCCTGAGGCGGCAGAGTTCTTTGAGCTCCTGGGGCCTGATTACAGCAACATGGTCAGTGACCAGGACATTTGTCAAAGCATGCCCCTCCGGATGCCGCCAGAGATGGGAGGCCTGGACCCTGCTTCCTACGATTCTCCCCATTTAGTCAGTGGTCTCCTCTACTCGGAGCCCTGGACTAGCTGCTCAGGAGCCTCGAAGAAACTAGGAGGGAGCCTGCGTACGGGCCCGGCCCAGCCTCCCGTCTACTGTCCCTCTGAGGCCGCTGGGCCCGTAGAGGACCACACACTGTGCACTTTGGCCTTCCCGAACTTCTTCACAGACTGCTCCATACCTCAGGTCACTTATGATTTAAGTGGTGGTTACAACAGAGCTAATTATTCATCTCTATGAGAAATTATTGCTAGAAGTGCTGGTACATTACAGATATAATTGCTGTGACAAGTTTAACACTAGTCTTAAGAGTCTTAAAAGTTTTATCTCACTGTATCATATTTGTTTATCTGTCGTGGAAGTAATATTGTAACTCACTTAAATAAACATTTAGTTTCATCCCCTCTTAACAACATTGTCACTTTCCCCGTGAGAAACAATTCTTTGATAAAAGATATCCAAAGTTTTTCGAGTAACTGGATAACGTAAACAAAATCTTGTCATTTACTACACTCTTCTGTTTCATGTGAAATTGTTTCACATGATGTTCTTTATCTCAGGCAATTTCTACTGACATTCTGGAGGAAAAGACATCTGATTTTTGGGTATGCTTCAGTTTTGTCACCATTACACGAGTCTTCTCATCAGGACGTATCTTATTCATTTGCTGATGAAGACATTTCATTCCATCCTTTTCATATTTTACAAAAAGAAAACACACACATGTTGCAGAAATACTTGTCGCTTTACCCCACTAAACATCACTTACTACTAGAAAATGATACTGTAGAACTGTGTGTGACAAAACATGCTGCAACAATCTCAGCGAGGCACTTTTTCATTCCTGTTAGCAACAGCTCTGTGGGGAGATGTTGAGGGGGAAACTCATTTTGCTGAAATGATGATTGCAAAAATGTGTGATGCGGTGTTTGTTTTACAACATTTTACAGCTCAAAAATGATTTTCACTTGTATCCATTTCGTTGGAAAAAGCCTTTTATGTGTCTAGCTATTGTAAGAGGACAAAATAAAGCTGGTCTTTATTACTCTGACAACTGTGATTCTGTGTTAACTGTAAAGGGGGATGTTTAGGTGTGATTATCAAAATACAAGAGGATTTGAAGCAAAACACTGCAAGTAAGACAGTGTCATGTCTCTAAAATACAATTTGGGCATTCAGTGTTTTGTATGTAATCACAAGAAATGTAAATAACTGAAGAAATAAAGACAGAAACTCCTGAACCTCCTCTAGGTGTCAAATCAACAAACTGGGGAGTGTTTTAAATCTCATTTCTTTCTTTTAATCACAATTTATTCAAATGCTTTTTTCATTTCTTTTTGTAAACTGTGTAGCACTTTTAGAACTTTTAACTTTATAACTTACAAAGTTGTATAGCAGCCGTCTGTGTGAATAAAAGTTGACTTATTTATTTACTGTCAGTGTTGTGAAAAGTAAAAATCACACTTTAAAACCGACTTTGTAGGAAGATTTTGTGTTAAAATATTAGTTGGGTAAAAGTTAAAGTCACAGACAGGAGTGGGACTTTAGTAAAAGTCTGATGTTCAATGATCTTTAGTATCTAAAGTACAAATAAAAGCAAAATTACACATTATTTACATGTATAAATATCAATTATCAGATTCCATTTTCAGCATCTTTTTGATTAAAAAAAAAATCCAATTGTGATAAATAAATGAACTTAACTCTGCACCCACTCTGGTGTTGGTGCAGCGTGCAATCTGCAAAGTAACTAGAAACTAAGGTTATCAAATAAATGTAGTGTAGAGTGTAGAACAGTATTTGTCTCTAAAATGTAGGAGTGGAAGTATGAAGTTGCAGAAAATAAAAGTACTTTTTTAACCACACTACTTAAAGTAAAAAAAAAAGTAAATGTACTTTAACTACATTTCATCACCGATTCCTGTACAACTGTCCTGTGATAAAATATGACAGGGTTGAGTGAACACATGCAACAATGTATAATCTTACAAGTGTAGACCTCATTTAAGTTTGTTGAAAGGAGTATATTCAGTACAATTCAAGTGGAATCCCAGTCTCAAGTTAAAAACAACTACCAACAACTCTGAAATATGTCCATAGCAAAAATACATATGCAAAGCTCAGCAGGAGCAAACTAAAGAGGAAAAATATGTTATCAGTTCAGCACATTGGAGAAAGAACTGAATGCTTTAATGCATGCAATATGCATCAATTTTACATTTCTTCTGGAGTGGAGAGCCGGCTGGCTAACACCCTACTGCTACAGAAACAGCTCAAAGTGGTGTGAGATTAAGAAAAAGTTCATGTAAATGTTAAAATTCTTCACAAAATCTCCCTTAATTAACTTCTCACGTTTTAAACGAAAATGTTCTGATTTCCACTAATGAAAGCAAAGGTGCTAGAAGTGTGAGATTAATTTAAGAAAGTCACATTTCTGTCTACCATGTCACTCCCCTGGGCCATTCGCTGGCTAAATGTCTATGTACATTGTGCTGATAATGGCTGAGGATTCATTCATTTCCTACTCTTTTTAAGTTGAGCTGGGTGGGACTTCACATAAGCAGCCTCTCACTGGAGATTTTCCCCTAGAAGTTTGAATACCATGACATGTTTCACAGTATACATGACCATCTCCCTCTGCTGGCTAGTAGAGGTCATTCATTCATTTGTTCATCCATTAATTCATCCATTAAGCTTCTAACATGGAGGCGAACTTCATCACGGTGCACAAATACTGGCTCAAGTATCAATCTTGAAGACTGCAGGGAAGAAGTACGGTTATGATCTAATTCAGTCAGTCAAACTAAATCCGGTTGCAAACTTGAGTAAAAGCCAGAGAACATCTTAGTTGCTCCTGAGATTATTCAAACAACAACATTATTTAAGTGACACAAAGACTCTTTTCCTATCATATGCAACTGTTCCAGTATTTGCCAGAAGCTACATAACAGAAATGTTATTTCAAAATGATCCTTTGAATCACATTTTTCTGAAAATTACATTATTTTCTTTAAGTTTAAGAATCAACTTTGGTGCACTGAAACAGCAAACACCACCATGATTCACTTGCACGTGATGTGTGTCAGCGCCAGACACCTGCGCATTATAGTATGCTCCTCAAATTTATACTGAGATCTGCCAAGCGGTCTTTGCCCACTTGCAGCTCAGATGGATTGTACCTTGGCTTGCTGTTGTGGAAGACAAGAGCAATTTTCAGGTTGTTTCTACAATTTATTGACCCATATCTTCCTCCCTCCCTCAACTTTCAATCAAGAAACAATATAAAATGGCAGAGTGGATGTGTCTGTCAGTGCTGTGTCCTCGGGCCTGCAAGCAGTTACTCAACAGATACACTAGGTGGCAGTAATGGTCCATTGAAAACCCCACGTCCACCACTCCCATTTACACAGAAAGGTACTTGTATCTGATGTATGAGATTATGCATGAAATCGTAGCCCTGTGTGCTAAAAAGTGAGTGCTTCTTGGGATGTCTTTCCATAAAATGAATCTGTCCTGAATTTAGTAGTTAGAGGGGGATTAAATGCCTGTAAACTGTGATTTCTAATCAGTCTGTTTCAGAGTTGGTTTAAATGGATTTCCACTCACTAGCGTTAAGATGCTTATTCCTGTAAGCGTATTAAACGATGGTCTACATATTCATTGTAATATATGCTCTACTTTGAAGCTAATATTGTCTGCCAGGCTTGTTTTTTTTTGTTTTTTTTTAACCTCAGAGCAGCTGGCTTTGTCAGGAAATTGGTCAACACTACCCCGTGTCATACGCAGGACATAACAATATCTGCCTATTTGCAGTACAGCAAACTACACACACAGAAGGCATATGGATTTTCTGTCCCTGAGTTGACACCAGCTGATACATTCAGATTAGGCCCCAGTGATGGAGCTACGACTGTATCCTGCTTTGATTTGTGGCACACTGGAGATGCGATGTTTGTCAAAGCGATTAACAAGATCCATGTTGGTGCAGAGCTGAATAACAAGAGCCAGATATCTAGGTAAACTAGATAATATACAGAAGATTTTCTCTGGTATGCGATGTCCTTTATTGCAAAAAACTGTGTACACGCTGATGACATTACGTGTTATGCACACACATATACGGAATTAAAGCACAGGAGCGTGGTGAAAATACAACCAGTGCTAAAATGAACTCCACCGCATGGACGTTATACATTTAACAGCTGGAAACGGAGTACAGTCTCCATCCAGACTTGCCCTCACGCTGACCTTTCACAGCCATTCCTCATGTCTTGTTAACACCACCGGGGTGAGAGCACAGCGCCAGATGATATTCACTCCCTTTGTAGCCTCTCGCAGTGACATGGAACTTTTGTCTTTGAGCTCAGAAGAAGAATATGTCTTTAATTTTAAAAAATATTCACAGTGCAGGCTATCAAATCATCGTCATACGTCAACTGCTAACATTATATTCTGCTCTCTGCGCTGTTCTTTGTGGTGACATAACGAGGTAAGCCGAAAAATGATCTCTTCCGAACCCAAACCAAGTGGTTATTGTGTCTGAACCTAACTAGACCCATAAGCACAGTGTTGTCACAACTTACAAAATTAAAAAAAATTAACCTCAAGAAACATTAAGTTGCAACATAAAGAAGATTCAACATATCTGTGGTTTGTAGAAACCTACATTGTCAACATTTATTCTGGCAAGTGGGTTGCATTACCATTTTCTTTACTTAATTGCTGCAGGAAAAAACAAAACAAAACATTACAGCAGGTTAATTCTTGGTGTATTAATATCAGCTGTGAATTGCTGATGACATCTTCTTATTGTATCTGCTTGTAACGATTGCATAAACCTGCAACACATGACATTGATCTAGCATTTTTGCCAAAAAACATACTTATACATCAGTGTTGGATAATGTCACCTGCGTTGTGATGTCCAAAAGCCTTTCTATTGTCAGCCCACACAGCCCTTGATGCATTCCTTTGGTTCCTTCTATGTCCTTCCAAAACATTTCGGAGCTTTGATAGGTCCTTTGTCAACACTAAAGTTGAAATCCTTAACTTCAGAAGGGCTATTTCACCACAAAGGATGTAGGCTGTGTTCCAACTTTCAAGGACCTCACACCGCAAGTTCTTTAAGGACAAAAAACAGCGCAGAGAGATATGACCTCAGTACAGCACACTGCAAGAAGTACACCCTGCTTTCCTTGTATTGCAATACCTAAGCCAGTGATAGCAGTTAGTATGAGAGAGCATTAATTTCAAATTAATAATGAATCCCTGCCTGATCCTTTCCTTGTCTATTGCACTGAGATTACCCAAACAGACAATTTGCTTACAGAACAGTATATTTCTTTCCGTATGCATTTCATGTCTCACCGCTTTCCATTTAAGTCTGCATTCATTTTCAGAAGCTATGATGCACTGTTTTCCTCCTCAGGGTGTTTGTGGGTATGCTTGCTTACATCTGTGTGTTTTTGTCAGAGTGATAACAATTGCAAGCTGTGCAGCTGACAAAAGTCTTGCCTAGATTAAAGACAATACTAGTGGAGATCTTTCATCTCTCAGCAAATGGTACCCATATTGACAGACAGGACTCTCTCATGCAAATCACATTAATAAATATCTGTCTAAAAGCCATTCCCTACTCACATCTAATGGGCATAGTCGCTCCTGTTGTGACTTGAAAAAAGATGACTCCTTTCACTTCAGCATGGTTGAATGAACAAACCTTAGCTATTAAAAGGTTCTGGGAAAGCCAAATGAAAATGTCAGTATGGTAAATTAAATCTGAGGTTTTAAATTTGTAGGACAGGCCTTATGGTGCACTCGGATGAAGATGCTGAAACAATGTGTTTTCTTCACGAAGTGCATAGAGTTATGCAGGTGTAACAGGTGTTCGCTGGTGGGTGCCCCAAGGTTTGGTGCAAGGTCCAATCCTCTTTTCAATTTACATGCTTCCTTTCGACCACCTTCTATGAGCCTGACCAGTCAGCTGATATGGCTGGCCAATTATGGAGATCAGAGATATGTGCTATTAGCACAGACGTTGTCTGGTAATCTCTGATATTAACCTTTTTCTTTTATAATGAAGAAAAAGATGCTTGAAATAATTAATTGTTATAATCAATATTAATACCACGGTGAGGTTTACTGTGTCAGTGCACTGATGTCATTTTGTACACCAAAGTTGATTCTTAAACTTAAAGAAAACTAAAAACTGAAATATCTTTACTACATTTGAGGGATCATTGCAAAAAAAAAAAAAAATGTGATTACTATCTGTGATTGATCGATATCCATCCTTTATATCAGTCAAATCCAGATGTTTCTGATTTAATTATCAGCATTTTCTTGGGACAAAATCTTCTGTTTAACCAAGATGGTTCAATCCAGCTTCCAACATCTCAGAATTATTTTCTATAATTTATTTGATTATTACCTTCTAGCAAATGGACTGCTCGAGACACTTTACAACACTTTCCATATTCACCCATTCACACAGCTGCCATACAAGTTGCCAACTGCTCATCAGGAGTAATTTGGGGTTCCGGCGACCTTCCGGATTACTGGACGACCCGCTCTACAGCCGCCCAAACTAAAACAAACATCTGGAAATTGTTACTCACGCCTTCATAAAGAGTTGATAAAGCTATTGTCATCCCTTGCTGTCTGGTACCAGTCAAAGTTTCCTCACCGACCTCCAGCTCATGCAAAACTCTGCCGACTCCGCTTACCTGTTGCAGTAAAAATTGAGTTAAAGATTTTATTGATTACTTACAAAGCCCTGCGAGGCTTACCTATGCAAGTTATTTAAGGTATTTTATTGCCCAAAGTCCCTGAGATCCTCAGATGTGTCATTCCTTGTTTTTCAAAAGTCTAGACTTATCCACAAAGGTGATAGAGCCTTTGCAGTAATGACCAGCCTGAGGAGATCAGGGCTGCAAACTCAGCCTCGTCTTTGAAATTTCTTTCGAAAAACAAACATTTTGGGTGATTTTATCTGCTTCTTGACATGATGTTGTGCTCTCTTTGTGTGTTCTGTGTTCAGTTGTTATGGCTTTTGGCTTGTTTTGCTCGCTTTGTGGTGTAATCAGCTCTGTAAAGCTGTGTTTTGAAAGAAGCTGTGTAAATAGAGTTGATTATTATTTTTTGCTAAACACATACAGAATACAGACGCATTTATTGTGTTGAACGTAATCCAAGATAGTAAAATATTGACCACTTTTTTCGAGGATACAGTGGTCAGGAGAGTGAAAATTGGGAAAGTTTTTTCGGCTGTGTGTTATCTGTTGAGTCTCTTTCACTATGAGAAACCCACCCATCCATCCATCTTCATGCTGCTTATCTAAGTCAGGGTCATGCTTGGGTGAACTGAGTATCCAAGGCGTGCTTTACCCGAGCAACTTCCTCAGGTTCCTCTCCTCATAGTTGGTCAAGCTCCATCAGAGCCACAGCCAGAAATTTTGGGCTTCTTGACACAAGGTAAAAAGAAACTTTAATGTACTGAATATCTAATATCCCTCAAATCCGCAGCTCCTGTCCAGCTCTGCTCTCCTCCGGAATTAATCCGGGTTCCACGGCTACAAAATAATGTCTCCGTGCTCCTTACACCTCCAAAAGAGAGGTGACTCTGGCTTCCTATAGAGGTCAACTCTTATTGATGACCCCCCTCATCCTGTCAATTTATGTCATTTGTCACTGCCACTGGTCACCATTGAAAGCATGTGAACCCCAGGTGAAGGTCAGACAGAAGATCAGCTGGTGAATCAAGAACCTTCTGTTGTGCTTCATTAGTTTTTCCAATACTGTGGTCACACTACTGTAGCTAATGTTCTCAACTGGCAGTCAAATTCACACACCTTCTCTTCGCTTTTTCAAAGCTGCATGGTCTCTCACCCGAATGGAGCAGGTGACCGTTATCTGGTAGAGAGCCACTGCCTCAGATTCGGAGGTGATGACCGTCATTTCAATTCCCAAACTTTTGAGGTCATAATATTGTTGACGATAACATTAGGAGGGATGTCATAATCTGCACAATGTTATTTTGTCACGAACACACGCTGCTGCTGTACATTGAGGAGAGGACACAGTGTGTAACTGTTGGTAATCTCAGCATGCTACACTCCTGCAGCGCTGCGGGGGAACATGGTCATTAGCCTATTCCAAATCCTTCCAACACATATAGACAGGATTTGCATATACGCATAAGCCCCCTGATAATCTTCATGAGGGTAAAAAAGCATGTCCAGAAAATGTGAAGTTTCATAATTGCTTGAATTAGTCGTTCTATCGCTACTGTAGCCTTCCCTGGATAAACCCACAGTGCAGGATTTTTGCAGAAAAACTAAACACAACATAAACTCTTGATTTGTTGCGCTGGAAATGTTTGTTTGTTTTCATCTTTCCAATTGCCCCAGAATATCGTGACGTTGAGAAAGCGGGACAGCAGGTGTCTGCCGCTCGCACACAGATAGTTTCAGACACAATAAACAATTAGCAACGTCTCTTTTAATCCAATGCAGCCCAAGCAACTGTGCAATGCCTGATGCCTCGCCCGAGCGCTCACAGATAAAGCAAATCATGACTGGTTATTTATTTACTTGTCTGTTTGTTTGGTTTCTCTGCTGTATTCCAGCAGTGTGTGGAAGTGGTTGATGTCAACTGCATGAAAATTAATTTGGGCGTCAGTTGATGTCCAGTGGCTCAGTGAGCCAAATTCCATCCACACAATTCCAACAACAACACGAGTTGTGGCATGGACTACAATGACATTGTTTAAAATACATCTTCTGCATGTCCTGTTCCACACTGTGTATGTACAGAAACTTTGCCTCGGTTGATTATCATCATCTGATGCATTTTCAAATGCAGGAAAAAATACACCAGAGTTCTTATACATATTGACAAAACCAGTGATGGAAAATAACTAATTAGATTAAGTCAAGTACTGTGTGTAAATTACATTTAGAGGTACCTATGCTTTACTTGTGTATCTCCATTTTTTGCTACTTTGTACTCCTACGCCACTAAAATTATGGCAAATATGACGAACATTTTCACTCCACTACATTGACAACTTAATACGTGTTATTTTGCCGACAATCAGTTCAATCAGACAAAATATAAGCAACAGATAAATGATGTTGTAATACTATGGATTAATATAAAACTTGATTGATTCTCGAGACTAGCACAAACCAACAAACAGAAAACCACTCCACAGTTACAGCACCTATACAAGCATCAACATTAAACTAATGCATCAGTAATGATAATACTATAATGTAATACACATTATTTGGAAATACACCTTTCCGCAAAAGGTGTATTATAAGTACTGTGTCTTGATGTGAAAACTTTGTAACTTTAGTTAATTAAAATCCCAGGAATTTTACTTGTAGCAGAGTATTTCTACACTGTGATATTACTGCTTTTACTGAAATGTACAATATGTACAATAATATAATAATATATTACCTTGAGTAAACTTGTGATTTTCTTTGGGATTGAACATTGCTGGAAACATTTGGAAACAAAACAACCGAGACGTTTTCAGACATTTTAACGCAGGAATTTCTACAAATCATATTTTAAATACAAGATCTACTTCTAGTACTTCTTCCACCTCTGGATGAAACCGTATTTGCATAGTAAGCATGATAAATAGATGATGATCCAATCATCAATTAAAAAGTTCTTTAATAATAGTAGTTAATTAAAAAAATTACTCTTCCACAGTGCCCTTGTCTTAAAGTTCTGACTAATTAAAAAAAGCACTCATTATATTTGGCAATGCCACCAAAATTAGTTGTTACACTTGTGACAACGTCAGACACGACCCTGCAGCCATTTTTTTAGTTTTTAGTCTGTAATGCACCCCATTAACGTTTATGTCCAGTACCTTAGAGCAAGCAACAAAACAAAAATAACACATTTCATTTCCAATATTATCTCAGGCTGTAGGTTGCAACAGACTAGAGAAACAAGATTGTTGCATAACACATCTGCTGAGGGTTGGATATGTATAGCCTGTCTGTGGTAATTTAATGCAGCCAAGTCTGCCACTGCACACAGCATGATAACACCTCTTTTTGTGAATTCTGCTTGTCTTCATGCAAAGTGGGAACGTGAGCAACATTCTCACCTCAAAATAGATGTTGCTTTGTGAAAATCATCATAATTAGCTGCCAACAAGGCCTACAGAGCTGTTCAGTTGTGGAGTTTTTTTTTTTTTTGTAATTATCTCTCTATTGAGTGGCTTGACTTGTGACTCATAACATGCTGTAAAATAAAATCCCTCTGCTGCGACTGTCAGGTGCAAATGTTTAAGGATGTTAAGGGACAGGGGTGCATTGTAAAGCCTCTCTGTCTCTGCATCATACCAAAGGCAGAAAAGAATCTAAAGAAATAAATGATGTGCCTATCACCTGAAAGAGAGTAAGTTGTATTATACCACCTGCTCATCCCTTGAGAGGCATAATAATCTTTAAAAGCAGAGAAAATCCCATTACCTGTCACAGATTTCTTCCCTCATAATTGCCAGAGCCTCCTCTTTGGGAGGGATGGGGGGGGTGAAGGACGCCAGACACACTGATATCGGACTATCTTCAGGAAAAATCTAGGGGACATCTATTTTCGTCTTGTCATTCCCATAGCAAGGTTTGGCCTTTCACAACCCTTGAAAGAGAGTTTTGATATAAAACATTACTGCAGTGACACCAATACGCCGTCTTTTGATGCTAAAGACATACAAACCTTGAGGCTTTTTACTGATATTTTCCACAGCTTGTGTAAACCAGTGATCCAGTAAACCACTGAAATATTGACAACAACATGTATTTAGTAGAATATTAGGCATTTGACCAAGAAATGTTGACATGTGATACTTGATCAGTAGGCCTGTCAAAGGTCATGTCTTTTTGGAAAGTTTGTATATGTAGTTTTGGGAGTAGCTGGCAATCGACCTATTCGGCCATTTAGGTATGAGTATGTGTTGGACTAAAGGTAACATACATTAGACTAGTATGGGATTTTGGCATTGGCCCTATATCCATACATGAACTGATGTTGGGAGCAGACTCATCAAATTCAACTTCTTCCAGAAGACTGGGTTTGGGTTCCTCCCTTTGCTACATATCATCCCCTCTCTCTCACCCCATTTCCTGTCACTATTCACTGTTCTGTCCAATAAAGCCATGGAAACTGCCAATATATACATGTTAAACAGACAACAAAAAAAACATACTGTATACAAACAAATCTTCACCTAGCTGCTATGCCCCCACCATCTCCTTGTTCTTCTGACCTGAAGATCAGCTCACTGACATGTAATCTTGAGTATCATATGACACATATTGTAGAAATGTTGATATGATATGTATAAAGCGCACACATTTATCATTGCAGAAACTCCAGAAATTCAAAACTTTATTCAGGCGATGAGACTGGCACGACTATGTCTGCTGTACTGAAAATGTCCCACATTTCACAGCCTTCATGAAAAGTACGAAAAGAAACTTCCAAAGGAGCAAAGCCTACACGTCAGAGAATATACAGTTAACCAGAGCAGTCCAAAAAAGGTGAAGTTAATCACCTTGGTTCACAAACACTTTCCCCTTAGGAAAAGCAAAAACTCTGTGTCTCTGTGAGTTGACCGACATCAGACACTGAATGTCATGCTCTCTGTCACCGAAGATCACACAGTCCAGACAGTTGTTTGTTCCGCTCCCCGGGCTCCGTTTGTTCAGCTTTACATCTAAGTCAACCCAATTACAGAGTATCGTAATACCTGGGGTTTTTTTTTGTCCACTTAACGGCTCTGAGTTTTTCCTTTCTTCTCCTGACAAGAAAAAAAAAAAACAAGATATGGTTGTAATTCAACAAAAACAGAAGAAAATGTTAGATGTATTATGTTACGTAAGAATCATAATCTGCAAATGCTTGCAGACATTATATAAACCTCACCCTCTGCACAAGCATACCAATGTATTAAACGCACAGCATATCAAGCTGCTAAAAAAACAAATTCTTATGGTTCTTTGATGGAAGACCACTGTCTCTATTTTAGGTTTCAATTTTTTTTTTACCCACTGTTGGAGCTTATTTCTGTAGTGTGTCTGGCTTTCATTTCTTAATCCTCTCTTTAGATGGATTGACTAATGTCCAAAAAATTCTTCAGCCCAGGTGTATCCTAGGAAGAGACTGCTTTGTTTGTTTGCCTTGTTATTTCTTCTGCATCGTGGCGCTGGTTGAGCGGTGCGATTCTGTGAATGATGGCGTGCCCCCATTTTTAATGAACTGTTTATCTTGTGTCTGGTTGCTGGCAGCGTTTGATGTTTGCTCATGAAGAGACAGAGAGAGAGACTTGAGAGAAACAGAGAGAGAGATAGAACCCCTTCTTGTGACACTTTGTTTTGTTTCATTTCAAATGTACAGATTTCTGTACACTTTCAAAGACCCAATAAAAGATAAAAGACGGAATGATCTCCAATAATTCATAGGATTCTGACTGGTGAAGGCATCAACTCACACGGTATCAACTTGTGTTCTTTTGTGATCTCAACTGGAAGTTGGGTCATCTCTCGACATGATGTACAGTTCCTTCAGGATAAGATAATAAAATGAAATAAAGTTTCCAATCGTTGAGAAGAAATTGGGTCATTGCAGCAGCAGAAGATATGGCAGAGATAGCATACTTAGAGTCCAGCGATTTGATGATTAGTACTGTTAAATACCTTTTAAAAATGTAGGCAATTTATTTTAAAGGATTAGAAACAAACGTGATAAAACCCACCTTGAATAACGGTTCTAATGTGATCTTGTAACTACCAAATCATTTTAGGTATTGTTGATTTGCCCAACAAATAATGTAAATATGGGTTGTTGGTTGCTGCACAGACCACCTATACGGCTGTTTTTCTGTTGAGGATACTTCTGATGTGTGAGTTCTTATGTGCTATTCACGTTCCCTAATTAAACAAAAGCCATACGTCTTAATCAACAAGTTGACTGATTTCTTTCCTGTGAGCTAATTTCCGATCACAGCTTCTTTCCACACTGGAAATGCCACAGAAGTAACAAACTGTGAGTTCTGCAACTACAAATTTAGGTCCTGGAGATGTCAGGGACACAATGGCCATAATAACAGGCTTTTTACCGCATACTTGACCAATATTAAACAAATGATGTATTTGTTGTAATACTTGTTTTTCTGTAAGTACTTTTTAAAGAAAACAATATGTCTTCCCTAAATGTTAAGTCACATTTACGCAGTTCCCATCCAGGGTAGAAGCAATGAAGTTATAAAGACACGGTGCCTCTTAATGTCCTTGTTCGTTTTTGTGATATGCTAATGTATGCAGATTAAGGGCCCATTAGCATCTTTGTCCCAGGAGACGTCTGCATGTACTGATTGTATTTCGGGGGCCAAAAAATTCATATAGACCGGCCAAGTTTTTTCTTTTTGTTCTATCTCTCGTCTGGTAAATTGTTCCATTAGCCTTCCTCCGAAAAATAATTCTAGGCTTTCCAAACCAGACAGCTTATTCTCCAGCGATATCAATAATTATGACTAGTTTCCGACAACACGATTGCATGTTGGAAAGATATGCTTCATAAATGCTCAGTGCTGCTGAACCTAGTTCGCAAGAGAATCCATTTCCTCTGAGGTATGTTAAAAAAAAGGAACTCAACTTTATTTAATTAATTTCCTTTTCCAACAGCCCTTTAACAAGACAAATTTCCTGTTAAAGAAATCTTTGCTTATGATGACCTCTTAAAAGTTAGCAAATATCTCAAGCCCTTCTTCCCAAACTGTGCTTATAAAAGTGCTTGAGAAACTCCAAAGCAGATGTGTGTAATAAGTAAAATTGTCTCGAGCAGCTGCATTCAATATTGGCTCATTGACCATACAAGGACAAATGACTAACAGCTGTGTGACTAGCAGCAGTCACATTCTCGGAAGGTGCATTTCTTTCATGCACTTTATCTATCATCTATGTCCTGCAACAACCAGCTCAGTCACACAACACAAAGCAACAAACTACATTGCACACTGTGATCATAAAGCTTAGACCACACAAATAATGACCAGGCATCACAACCTAATCATATTTACTAAATGTCAGATTGCTAATATCACGGAGAAAAAGTTCAAGACCAGTGCTTATTTCAGCAGTTTACAAAATGTACTACTTTGATATTTTGAAATCCAAAGATCCAAAATCGTTAAAAGGTTTTTCCTCAGGTGTCTGGAGAAGTAACAAGGCATATAAAAATGGTGTTTATCTGTCAGGACAGTTCCCTGATATAGGGTGGTACCTCACGCAGTTTTATATCTCCCTCGGTCTCTGTTATTGATAGGGCAGTTTTGTGCTGACTCATCACAGCTATAGACTTCCAGTCAGAACTGGAACTGTAAAATCAACTCGGAAAAGACAAGTGGGCAGTTGTGCTTTAGAAACAGACACAGGCAAGCCGTTGAATGAAAAATGAGAAGAAGATGATAAACTCTGTCCAAAAGTTTGCAAAAAGACACCAGATGTCCAAATTATAGAGAACTGTTTTGAGCCCAGGTTAATTGTTCTTGTGGCAATTTTGATTTAAGAAAAAAAGCCAATTGTGTTGAAGCATATGCAATCACATGTGAAAGTGTAATTTTCTTATGTGGAATTTTATTCACATCACTTGTGAAAATGTCCAGTTCACATATGAAACTATTCTATTTTCACCTGTTATGTTATTTCTGATCCGCATGTGAAAAAAGCCAGCCACAAACTATTTTCAAACGTTCCATTTTAGTTAAAAATACCCAATTCACACTGTGATTTTAAAATAGGAAAAGGCTAAATCTTTAAGAAATGGGTTGGAAAACGACTAGCTGTGACATGTTTCGGGTCCAGTCCTTCCTCCCTCAAAACATCCATGTTTGTGAGAGTCAGACGAAGGTCCACTACACCCGTCCTGGGTACACTGCAACAGTTATATTGTTTTGGGAGTCACTGGCAATTATCCAATTCAGTTATTTACGTATGAGGATGTGTTGTCTGTAAGGTTTGGTTGACAGACGATGGCTGACAGTCATCAACTGCGAACCCTCTGCCGGCCGCTGTTAGCGTTTCTCTCAGTTTTCTCTCAGTGTTTATCATTTTGTTGTTATATACATTTTCCTTGCTTATCCTCCTCAGTATAACTAGCTGGCTCATTTGGCTTCTTACGCAGAACACAGCTGAGTTACAACTATGTGGATGGGGAAAACAACACTTTAACAACTGGGATAACAATGTCTTCTTCCATCCCAGTGTTTCGGTATCCATCGCTCAACCCGTGCTGCCTCATATTCCAGCTCCGTTTGATATAGTTACTTTAATGGATGTTGCAGTAGTGAAACTGACAATGAAACTAGTGTATCACCTCAATCCCTGACTCTTTGTTTGTGATATAAGCACATCTAGCAAACTTTGCAGATGAAGGCTGCATTCGCACTAAAAAGATGCAGAGCTTTACAGCCGCAGACCTCATACATGGGCTCAAGGTGTGATGAATATAGAAAAACTGGCCATGAAGAGGAAGTTTATTTACATGCACACCAGCAAGACTATTGACTTATCAATAAACCTTCATCCCAAACCAGTAAATCTGTCATGTGCTTGATCAAATAAAGTCTCAAACAAACAGCATCTGATCCTCAACATGAGGACGCATTAATGTGTTCTATTGACATTAACACAGACATGCAAATCTGCATACAAATGACACCGGAGTAAAGCTGAGTCACTCAAGGCCTACCCGCAGCATTATTCAGACAAAATATTCACATTCAAAGCACTGCATCTTAAAAGCATTTAGCTACAAAACTGTTTACTGCCGTCAAAGCTGACTTCACTATGGAGGATAGTTGAATTGACAGCCTGTTAGATTCGTATGTACAAAATGGGAGCACTATTTATAGTAAAGATAATCTTTTCTCATTAAATATTAACTGGGTAGCATTTTAGCCTCATGTGTAACCACAGCTCCAATCCTATCAATCTGGATAAATATCATTAGTATGAGTGTAGTCCTCTGTGACCTTTTCAGATCACATTATGATAGTGAACATGGTGAGAAGGTCAGCAAGTGTCCTCTCTGCGCGGAAGAGGAGGCATGGCATAATGTGAGCTGCTCTGATTTAGATATTACAGGAAGAATTGAGGACCATGATGATGAAGAAAGGCCCGTAAACAAAGAATATGCAGCCGCAGGAGTGCACCCACACTTAAATTAATGTCACCTATGTCAAGGCAGACTTTACCTTGTACTGTTTTGTTTGACTGCTAAATGATAATCTTGTTAAGCTATTGCAGCCTTCTAATATTCAGTATCCATGCCTTATTTTATGACTATATTCGACTGGCGCATAAAAATGATAACTTTGTGTTATATCTATGTTAAAAGAAGAGAGTATATATGTTTTCTTTCATATCAAATTTAATTCTTTCATTGCATTTCTAAGTGTGTGCCAAGTGTTGAGGCTGCACAAGTAAAATAATCTCACTGACATGTTGTTTTCCCTGCTTGCTTTGAAAAGGTAAAACTTTATGACTCATTAATGGGCTTACAACTTATCAAGATGGAAATCTAAGCCATGACTCACAATCTAAGCTCCAAAGCCTGACTGTCAGCTTCTTCTGCCCCTGAAAACATCTTTATGTTCGCCTGCTGCACACACCGAGAGCTCTGACTCACCTGAGCCACTTAATTCTGGTCAGGTAAGGCTGAACTCGAAACAACCCCAGTTTTGACCCTATTAATTAATTTCTCTGGGACTTTCTATTGATTGAAAAACAGTCGCTGGATAGGCTGCTGGTGTATGGTTGGGTAAATATAATATAGATATGGAAAGAAGAGCCTTGGGCTGGTGAAATGAATTTCAATTTGTTTAGTGGTGTTACACTTGGAAAGCAAATGGTATAGCAGCTTATAAATGTAAGGTTAAATTTATAAGCCTATTGTATAACCATGTTTCCATTTGATAGACATGTCTATCCCAAGGCATTCAGCTCCATCACCCATGGACCGTTGTGTTTCCAATTCAGTGATAGAGATCAGCATTTTGATTCTGATGAAGACACTGTAGTATTGAAACATTTGTGCAATTAAACGTGTCAAATCAGTGCGCTCCAGTCTCTTTTAATTCCTTGGAATAGTGTTTGTGTATAGCGAGAAGAAATCTATTCAAACCAATGAAAATTGACATAAAGCCCAAAAGCAAGTGAGTCAGGCTCAAACCCAAGAGCCGTCACCCAGAAACTGACACTGTAGTGTGTATTAACCACGTTTTCAAAACATATAATGGCTTAGGATAATTCTATCAGAATCAGAAATACTTTATTTGTCCCAGAGCAGAAAACTGGATTACGTGACAGTTGCTCCTCCTGGAATATAAATGTCACAGCATAGAGGCAATATAAGAAAGAAAATTTATATTGAAATGTAAAAATATTTGCCTTCTTATATGATATAAAACAACTATATGTGCATAGAAAAAAGTTAAAAAAAAAAAAGAAATCTATAAAGATATGTAAATGTATGATACAGTCTAGTAAATATTGAATCATATTATATAAGGAAGGCTAATAACTGAAATCTAAATGCCACAATATACCTGAGTAATTACATAGAATAATTAGAAGATTAAATACCTACCAAACGCAAAGATCAATGACCTTTTCTTGCCTGGCGCATGTGCCATTAAAGGTCCCATATTATGAAAAACACGTTTTCTCTGGTCTCTACATATATAAACGGGTCCTCTCTGAGCCTACCAACTCCTAGGATGAGGAAAATAAGCGATTCCTGCATGGTCTCTGCAGCCCACCCACTGGTAAAACGGCGCTCCTACAAGCTGTTCAGATTCAGCTCCTGTCGTTACGTAACTTAAGGAAAGATGTTTAAGGCTGGCCTCCTCTGCACGGTGATAGGAGATATCCGAGAGGGGGACGTCCATCCCCGAGGTGAAGTTCGGTGTGTCCAGCGGTAAGCTAGCAGTGTTTCGCAATGTCGTCGCTCAGAGCTCGACACGCAAATTACTCTTTTGTTAGTTGTATAAATCAACACAAGTGCCCATATTCTGTCCCAGCTACAGAACAACAGAAGAGACAGTGGTTGCGTTGTGTCATTTTTAACGACAACGTGCCGGCTGCGGTTCCTGTTTGCTTGTGTATGTGTGCTAACCACTTCAGGTCGGACTGCTTCAGTAATGGGGGTCAGTACAAAGCTGGCTTTGCCTCGACACTGACCCTCGTAAAAGGATCAGTCCATACGGGACCCAGCAACTGCACCTGAGCCACAGGTAAGTGTCGCCATGTTTTGATAGTATTTACAGTTGCCTACGAGTATGGTGAAGTCAGCTGGAAATTGTCTAACTAGTTAGCTCTGCTTCGGTCCGCTATGCAATGGCGTTTGAAGCGAGTTTAATGTTAATAATATTACAATGGAGCTTGGTTGTCACAGTAAAAAGTCTGGAAATGTGCAGGCTGGAGACAGATGATGTGAACAGTGTCCAAGAGTTTGGACACTGTGTTGGAAACAAACACAGCTTTCCCTAGCTCTTAGCCATTAGCTACATGGAAGTAAATGTAACCACACATACGGACAAACTAAGTAACATATTCAGACACACTAACCATTCTGAAACGTCCTGCTGCAGCCGCAGAGTCTGTATTTCTTCAGGATCCTCTCCTTCTGGGTCCGATTCTGGGTCAAACTGGTATGGTTGAACGACAGCATCTCGGTGAGCCATAGCGATACATCCTCGTAAACATTAGTGCATGCTACCGCTAGTGTAAGCGGCATCGTCTCACTGAAAGAGGCGTGTAGCAGGCAAGTAGGTGTTGACAGATGAAGCTCATTAGCATTTAAAGGTACAGGCAACGAAACAGCCTGCTCTCAGTAGAGCTCACTTGAGCAACTTCTAGACAGCTGAAATTCAGGACCACGGATGGTTTGGGGCAATACATTTCAAATACAGTGTTGTTGGACCTCTGACAGCTGTGTGAAATTGATGAAAAACAGTATAATATAATATGGGACCTTTAATGTTTCCCAGCTTCCGGGTTTACTTACTTGGTTAACAGCCCCGTGAATATGTGCAGCAGTGTTTTCTCCTCAGGCTCCTCCACAAGTTCCTGCTCGGCCCGTAGACTTTATTGCGATGATGTCACCGAGTTTTAAATCACTTTTCTGGGCTTGAGGAAAGTTTTAAAAAATGTGAAACCTTCACGGGTCAAAAATTCCTAATAGAAAGAGTCAAAATGGGCCTAGTGTATATTTTTAGGTGTAAGTTAATAATCTTTGTTATAATAGAGGTTTATGGGGAAAATGCATCTTGGGCTTTGAGGGAATTTGTTGCTGCAATACCAGGAGTGGCCACTGGGTAGAATTGGAAACAAGGAAAAGCGTCCTCGCTTGATCCAGGCCTATGATACATTCATACTTAACTAATTGCAGACAGCAAAATAATTGTACATGGTATCGGAAAGAAACTTATTGAAATATTGCAAACAGTTTAACTTTGGTGAGGACAGATTTATGTTACGTATTTGTTTTAATCACACTGAAAAAGAATTTGAAAGTTGGAAATTTGGCCAGTTTTGGTACTGATGTTTCTCTTAATAAATTTCTGTATGGTTTCCATTGATAAAAATCCCATAAAGACAAACAAAATCATGAATTATGCTATCATTGAGAGTTTTGGCGTATGACATTTTGTAGTTTATGTTAAAAACTCAGGAAACTTGCTCAGGATTTGCATCAGTTCAACAAATTTCACCCTAAAGAACTTTCCGACTATGACCACTGACTATTTATTACATCACGTATGTAAAACTATGAAGATAATAGGTGCCATTTATTTGGGTATAAAAATGGAATTTACAGTCATATATGATACTACTTTATTTGAAGCTCCACTCTATGGCCATTGTTCCTCTGCCAAGAAAAGCAATTACAGAGCTACTGTAAAATGTAGTCATACATCTCTACCATTATCATACCATCTGCAGTGCGACGCCATCTGTTGGCCAGTAGTTAGTTAACAGAGTCTGGGCCACTTTTTTATGAGCTCAGGGGTGTGTCACATGCGCAACACCTGCACTTGCCTTTTATAACAGCATGAATCACCTTTTTTTTGTCACTGTATGCTGGGTATGCATAATAAAAGTGTTACTTGGGAATATTCACACATCATGCCTGGATGCAGAATGTTACATTTATATAGCAGTGAATTAGTGAACTTGCAAGAAAGCACATTAAGTAGCTGACATTCATATAAAAAGGATTAACTGTACCGTCACGGCTGCATCCTGGAAGACACACTCCAAGGCGTTATGGAAGCATATTCCACTGCTATTAATTTCACTTTGAGCAGTTTGCCTCAGCAGGAGACTGTTTTTTAAACTAAACTAAGTGCTCTAATTCCACCAGAGTATAGAATGATTTTGAGATAAACTGTAATTATATTGGCAAAATGTCAACCACATAAAAATAATAATATCCTAATGATAACACAGAGGAATCCTTTGTGATGCCGTGTCCTGTATTGAAAATGTGATAATGTGATATTTGCACATCGACTATTCTCGTATTGTGTAGGTGTTATCGTGACATTTAATGTCTCCAGTAACAATCAAAGCACAGGAAGAGCACTTGAGGCTTTTTTTTTTTTAGCCACACAATGCTTACCTACCGTTTAATTTTGTAATTAACATACATGAATCTTAAGCTCATCTTAATTGAATTGCGTTGATTTTAATTAAGGGCTATTTTAAAGCTGTAATGAGACACACCACTATCACTCTTTGTCTGATAAATGCAGGGGGCAGGGCAAATGAACATGCCTCTCCTTTAATGAAAATCAAAAGATTGTGCATTAATAATGTCTGAAGTAGAGACTCTAAAAAAAAACCTTCAACAGACATGCTGTGTTGCTGTAAAGTATGTCACTGCAGGTGATGTTTGACATGCAATGAGCAAAAGAAATAAGATTAAAAAAAAAACAATAAACACGTGACTTTGTCCTCCCAGGATTTGGACTGATTCCTTTCTCTCATCTCCTTGCGCCTGCTCTATCATGATTGATAGAAAAGTGTACAGCTATAGTAGACAGAGGACACAGCATATTTCTAGAAGTGGTAATAACAGGAGAGGTGCTTTTGTCACACAGATTTAAATCAAAGTAACGGACCATTAGTGCTCTGTGGAAATCTCTGCTCCAGGAGGTGAGGAGAATATCAAAGGTGAACAGTTTCACTTGAAAGAATAGTCCAAATACATATGACATTACAATTTAATGAGCCACATGTCTTCTGGATGTAATCATAGTGATATCCATGCTGTGCAGGCTGTATAAGATGCATTGCAATGCATTGGTACTGTGCTGCTTCACCGCAGAGGCTTTGGCAATGTGCAGTGTAGAACACACTGTGTAATATCATCTCAATGTCATCCCAGAGATTATCGTGAAATAGCTTTGAAATTACTGATGAAACTGAAAGCGTGAACTAATAATAGCATGAGAAAATAATGCTTCATCAACTCAGCAGATGGAAATGAATGATCAAGGGAACAGGCTGTGAGTGCTGGTTTAAATGGGAGAAAAAGGATCCCATAGATATCATCAGTGTGTGTAGTTCAGTGTATTGTTTTGTGATGAACTGTTGATGAAGTGGAGTTTACTATTTTTAGTGAGCCCACTTTCCCTAAGCTTTGCTCGTCAGCTTCAACTTCAGCTAATCATTTCATATGGTTCTTGCAGAATTTCAAATAACCTCTGTAGTGACCTTGTTCCATTCAATCAAAGGTGTTTGCATGGGTTTAGAGTATAAATAGAGCAACCCAGCGTATAATTCCAGCAACATCTCAACTCAAATGACATGATATATTGTATTCTAAACTGCTGATGCTACCGGAATGTCCTTCTAACATTTAATCAGTAGTGGTAATGGCAATTCTAGGTATCAACAATTGCTTTTTGTCAAATAAGAATTCCAGGCCAACATATTAATTTTGACTAGAAGGAATCCTAATTAAAGATATGTTCAATTAATTTCTCCCCAAATGTTAATTCTTGATATCATCAATTTCTTACTGGTGGAAATATTCATTTTAGATATCTGTAACTGAATGCAACTTGTCAACTACTATTCTCTTCTGTTCAAAGATAACTATAATTTCAGTGCGACTTGCTGTAACTCCAAGTCGACATATCCAGAATGCAATTTGGACTTACAATTCTAATTAATGATATCTACAATTCGCACTAATTGAAATGTCCTATTGTTACTACAATGTCACAGATAACATGAATGCCATGCACACAAAATTCTGACGCGTAAATATTAAATTACTGATATGTCGGCTTGCAGTTGTAACATGTGGGGGGTCCCAGTAGCACAGTAGAGTGTGTGCTCCATGTAGAGGCTGTGACATCGCTGCAGTGTTCCAAGTGTTTGATTGTGACCTGTGGCCCCTTAGTGTATTTCGACATTGAATGTTAGATATAAAAAAATAATTTTCACTAGCTAAAATGTCTACTGATGAACTGTACACACATATCTCAAAGGAATATGTTAATTTGTTGAAAGTTCATCGACATGGTTAAAAACAGACCAATGGTTTTGCATTATGATGCCCACGTATCTGGAATGGTTTGTTGATATGTTCGGTACGTTTTGATGTGTATTGGAAATCCAGCTGTATTATCTGAAATGGGAAATTGCATTTCCACCAGTGGCAGTCCTTTTTTCAGCATGTGAAAAATCAATGAGATACCTGAAATCATTATTCTTACTGGTGAGAATGGAATTACTACGCAGCGAGTCAGCCCTGCTTCAGTGCATAGTAGTTAAAATACAGACTAGTTCATGCTCTTTGATTCTTCTTGATGCATTTACGTTTTAGCAAATATAACACTCTTTTATTTTTAAATAGCTGAACTACAAATATCCCATATCACACTTTCAATCCAAAAGAAGTGTGAAGATACACTTGCCAATAGCTCTGTTTTTTTTTTGTTTTTTGTTTTTTTTTACAGTGTTTAAGTGTTTTCTTTTGGGTTTTTCCATTTTGCAGGTTGGCCGTCCTCTGGTCAGCAGTGCCCTTGTATTCTGAACGGCAGAGAGACAGTGGGAGGACTCATGGTCTGCTGGTCTTCACCATGCCCTGCTGGTTCCTGCTGCAGGGAATGAGAGATGCTTTGGCACCATGATGATGATGTCTTCGCCATGGTTACTGACTGTTTGGAAAACAAATCTGTTTATTCCCACTAGACCAACACTAAGCCGTCAATACTTGCTAAAGAAAAACTGCTTGTTTCTGTAACCAACGGGAAATCAGCCTTTAGGCAAATAATCAGGCAGTTTCAAAAGGTTGGGCTGCCTGATGTAAAACATCTTTTTATCTGTTTTATTGAATTAATTTTATTGCAGTGGATTACTCTAAAGTAGGTTGCATTTAATTTGTTCTTTAAGGATGTTGAATAGCTGTTGAATATTGCACGGTGAGCAAATGCTGGTAGATTGACTTTGACTTCAACAGCTGGAGGAGTTTACAGTTTGAGCATCGATCGCAGCAGACCATTGGATTCACACTTGTAGATAATGTAATGAAGCAGATGTGATGCTAAAGCTCCCAGAAGATAAAGTAAAGCACCCAATGACAAGATTGATCAGTTGTAAATGAGGGTAGGACTGGGCAATATAACGATATTGTATCGTTATCAAACATGAGACTAGCTGTGGTCGGATTTCGATTTCTGGATTTCTAGTACAAGCATTTATGGAGTGCCTCAGTGGAGAGTCCAAAATACTGAGAAATATATTATGCATTAAGATAGAAATAAAATGTTTGCAAAATGACTTGTTGTTTCTTGTCAGAAAGAGACAATTTGCCATAGCACACTGTTGCGAAGGAATTTTTAAACATCATGTTCATGCTATGTGTCCATATTAGAAACATTGTGTGGAGCACCGAACTTTAAGAAATGTATTGTTTTGTTTTAAATATATTTAATTTTTGTCCTTTTCTAATGAGTTATCTTTTTTAAGAAATCATCTTTTTTTCCTCTACCATTAGATTCTAGAACGAGACTTTCATTCAACATATTCAACTCATATGATTGTGACTTCCAAAAGGATAACAGCAAGCAAAACTTGGCTGAACAACACAACAGTCAGAATGATGTTTGCACAGACTGGGTGGGAGGAAGGGCATGTGTGTGTCCATCTGTCATAACTTGTTCATAGCAGTTCTTTTGCTTATTGATTTTCTCAACATATCTCCTCAGTTTCATGTTCTGTCTCTTTTGTACTCCCTTTCTACTGATCGAACTCATGTCCCTGCTGCCTTCGTCTCGGCTGCTCTTTTAAGGCCCTCCGGAGCAGCCGATCCGCTGGTTGTTTTGTTTTCATGGTGGCATAATGATGTCAGATCTGTAACATTAGAAATACTGTATGTACATATGCCAGTGTTTACTGCAAATCTCAAACTCATCCAAAAAAAATTTATCAAATAAACTGTATTGTGTCGCATTAAACAAGTATACAGGTATAACAGTTTCAGAGTACTACTACATGTAAAAAAACTAATTACTAGAACCTTTTTGTGGCTCCAGGAAGCTACAGTGATATGACTCAGTGGCTAAATTGGGCATCAATCTGCAAAATGAAATAAAAATAGGTGCTATCCATGGTTTTGCTGATTCAATTTTTATCATTTGTTTATAAAATGTACAGAGTGAGTCAGACAGCATTCTTTTTCCTTTTCAAAACCTATTGCCCACATTACCCGCAATGCAGCTTCGCCACTCAGTGGCATCACTGTAGGCAATCTATCAAATTTCATGAGCTTCTGCCAGAGCAACAAAACTGTACGCTACTCTTTTCACATATGCAGGTCTATTCCCCGAGACCTGTGAACATACTTTGATGTGTAAAATTGGTGAACCCTTTAAATTTTATTTTGTTTATCGATACCTTGCCTGCCTCGTGTTATTCACAGACTCGGCTTGCTGCAGTAATCTTACATCTGGAGCAGACACTTGCCTAACAAACTGATTTATAATATTCTCTTAGATCTCCGACTGCAAGTAAATGATTCACTCTCATGTTGTCTTGATTCTCCCTGAATGATGTGATGTGTCTAATTACAGCTCAATTATCTGAATTATCAATGTAGAAAATGTGACAATCTCATGTAAGTTTTAAACACCCTTCTTAGAGCTTGGCTTTTCTGTCACGATCACAGGCTTTGTAATTAAACGACGGGTTTTGTCTGCTCATGGATCATTGCTTTCAGCTGATTAAGGACTGATAGGGAGGACTACATAAATCAAAGACAACCAACCCAACTAATTAGCTACCCTAACTATTACATCCACTAACAACCGCTGGAGGTGGTTTCTCTTACATAATCAACTTCATTATTAAATTGTGTCACTGCAGCTTATAATGGATCCCAACTGATTGCAAATCTGCAAAGCATAGTGGGAGAAAAGGCACAATGTGTCATTAAATCTTCTCTAATGCCACATTTGAATGGGCTGGAGATACAGGAAGCTTATCAGCACTGCTATAGGTGAAAACAAACTTACAGCTATTTTTTTAGGCGCCTGTTCCCAAGGGCAAACAGGGGCCTGGTTCATTTCAATTACTGAGTCTGGTGAAACACTTGGCTGGCTCGATTCTAATTTGTCTTTATATCAATTAATAAACCTTGACAGCAACATTACATCAAGGTACAAACTATAAGTATGAAGGACATGCTGCATTTAATGGTTAAATTACAGAATTCTACATTGACATTGCGTGAATACAAAACAAGTCCATCCCCCCTGCGAGCAACACTCAGGACACAAAGCCAGAGAGATAATCCACTAACAGCAAAAAATCTGTGGCAATTGTCTGCACCGAGTAAAGATTGTGCCCTCAAAGGGTTCACCTTCAGAGTGGGGCTATTATGTTTCTCCTGATATGGGCCTGATGCTAATCACTGTGGATTGTATTTTATGCCTTAAGGCAGGAAAATGTGCTGATGAGAGCTCCACAATAAATGAACCTTATCACCTAATGGCATCTTGGCCCACCCTGTGACTTACTGAAAAAGCCCTTGCTAAATGTCACGGGCAGGCAGAGTGCACATGTGAGATAATTAGAGAGAAGTGAATGATCCACAGATGGATTGGTCAGTCATCATTATTGCTGATAGAAAACCCAGGGGTCTCGTGGAAACACTATCACAGATTTCAAAATACCACTCTCATTTTTTAAGCGCTGAAAATGTCTGAGTCGATTCTCAGATGTGATGATTAGAAACGTAAAACTTTGGGCACTGACCTCAGCAGAGGGGAAATGTGAAAAGTCCAACCTTGTTAACATTAATTTATCCTGCATATGCACTTCACTTGTGGCTCTGAAACTATAAAACCTACACTCAAAAAAACACAATTTTCCATCTAACTGCGTTGCATACGTTCCTTGTATGGGCTCAAGTTTTTTCTTTCATGTTGAGTCAATGTGTATAAATCAAATAGCTTAATGTGTGATTTGTCACAGGAGATGGAAAGACCAGTTCAAAATGTATTACTTTTCAGTTTAATACTTATTTTTCAATGTTTGTATAATAAGCACTTAAAGCACATTGTGTTTATGCAAAAGTTCCCCTCAGCTTTGTATGTAGTAATTCAATAAACACATGAGGTTTGTGGATGAGTCAGTTTATTTTAATCAGTTTTAGGCAACTTGAGCTTACATCATGTAACAGAGCACTGATCACATTTCTCCATTTGAGAAAAGTCCTCACACTGCAGCGCTGAAGCCCTGCTGTGTGACGTAATGGCAGTAAAAATGCATCTTCCGTGACTTTTGATGTCAATCTTTTAAACAATAAAATGTTACTGTACTGATTTTTTTTTCCACAACACTGAGCAGACAAAGTAATCACTAATTATACACACACTTAAGAGCTGCCAGGTGACTAATTAAGAACACATAATTCCTGGAAGTGTTTAATTTCACAATAGATATCTTTTCATCCTTGTTACTAAGCAATTCATGAGGCTTGTAGAGCAGAACTCAATCTAGGAAATTCTTCAAGTGTAAAAGCGGAAGTTGGTGATATGTAAATGCCTTTTACAAAGCGATTGGGGACACTATACTTTTAATTTAATTATGTCTAATTTACTTTATTATCTTTATATGAGTGATGAGGAATTGTGAAAATGTATCATTAAAGTTAAACAACAGTAAGCAAGGTATATAACAGATTGCTATCCGTACATCCATCCAGAGAATCATGATGGATGAGCTCTGACTATAGGCTAAGTTTATATAATAACACATAAGAATACATTTTATGGTCCTGCCCTGCAGTCTACACAGCGGCCTGCATTACTTATTTTCCAAAAGCAAAAGCGTCAGCCACTTTAGCTTCAACTATTCTACTACTACATATCAAACTTTCTGGTCAGAATCACAGATTATGAAAGCGATAAGAGGTTAATTATCACAGTGTTGCAAAGAGGTTTTAACGGTAATTGTCCACTAATTAACCCTGCAGGGTGAACACAAATCTTCACATATAAATCAAAGATTTTCTGGCGCTATATGAGAGCTGTAATAGAGTTAATCTTTACTCTGTGATATTGAGATAATCGCGCCAATCAAATACTTGAATGTGTTTGTGTGTGTGTGTGTGTTTTTAGGATGGAAACGCCCTGTAGAGCAGGGCTAAGTAGGCAATCACTCATTGTGAGTAACGGCAGAGGTGAAATGTAAGTAAACTGTGTGAATGTGCATGGCCACCCAAGTGCCAGATGCTGGGAGCCAGTGCCAACATGGCATGTGAGTGACTCATTAAATCAGAAGAGCGAAATCCATTGGCCTTTCTCTGATGCCTCTGTCGCTCATTCAAACCAGCAGCACTTCTGCCCGAGACTTTCTTCGATCAGGGAAAGCAGCCAGCTGGGACAGTTCCCGATTCATTATTTGCCTGAAAAAATAAATAATTAAGGATTTTAAAAAAAAAAATAGCATTGAGAATAGGACCATGGGGAGGCAGCTATGGTATTAGAGAAAGGAAAACAGTTTCCTGTAAGCAGCAGATTATGAAAACATTAAGCAACAATTACCGTAATGAGAGTTATTGAAGCGGCAAGGTAGGAGACAAGCTGTGTGCATCTGGTTGCTGCATCTGGTTGCAGTGGCAGAGCATCCAAAGGGGCAGGCGGGGAGGCATCCATTTGTTACGGCCATTCCTTCCCTGTGGATGGAGAAATGACATGTCAGTAATTGTCATGTACTCAAAATGATCTCACAGGCTGCATTATGATGCATGCACTGCGATGGATACTAAGTGCTCTGTCAGAAATGTTGTTTAGGGTAAATTGAGGGAATGGCTTTCAGTGGGCAATTCGTGTCCTTCCCGCTGTGTTAAGAGATGAGCACAAGATAGATATTGTCAACTCCTGATCAGACTCAAATGTTCATCCTTTAGTTTAGCAGAAGCAGCCAAAGGCAGCAGCCGAACATTACTCGTATCAAACCAATGCAGAAATGTTACTCAACTAATCTCAACTAATTTAGTTTACCTTTATTTGAAGCATAATGTCTGCTGCTTCAGAACCATTTTGACTGGGATTATATTATTAGAGTGTGGTTTTGTACAGCTTATGCTTATAGCCATAACCCTTGATTTCATTAACTCATTTACCACAGCCCAATCGCCAGAATGAATGCTGTCATTGCACATTGCACAGCAAACCACAGGTATGTTGAAACTTTATTTCTTTATGTGCTACTTCACGTTCCTTTTAGTTCACTATTTCAGTTTCATGTCATCATGCCCCTATCTACGAAAAAGTGTTTTTCTTCTTGAGTTGAATGTTTGAGCTTCTCTGTACAGAATGATGCATGTGCAGAAGTTGACACATTCGTTGCTGAAAATTGTAGATTCTGGAGAAGGCAGAAGGAATCTGTAGCATTTTAGGGATTTACATATGGGAGCTATAGATTCTTTTTCTGCAAAAAACATGTCAAACTCACATCAGAGATTTTTTTTTTCATCTTGCTTACTGTGTGGAGAGGTTCTTAAGTGTCATCCTCACTAAAGACACACCATCCTCTCTGATACAATACAATGCGATGATCACAATAAACTGACATTCTGTCTTGTATTCATTTTGTGTTGCATGCATACCTACTTCCAGGTTTGTCACCAGCGATTTAGCGTACAATATTGAATCCTGCCCTCACTGCACCCTGCGGCCCATTTAATCAGGGAGTGGGATTAAGGCTGAGCAGCCCAGCCCAGACGAGGCGTACAGTAACGTGACTCTCTACTAGGGACTCAAGATGGATGGGCTGGGCTATAGTCTGGATGGAACGCCTCCATTGGGCTGTTTGGCCTGGTGGAGCCCATCAATCAGGGCGGCACCAGAGGTCTGGGCTGAGGCTGTGTAATGATGCGAACAGCATGTGGCCAAGCCATCCCTGGCTGCTCAGGTGTAAGGGTCTGCCCTGTCCACCAGTCCTCTCAGCTCCTTCACCGCTATCATCCATCAAATAACGACCGGATTCATGGCATGCAACAGATTTCACAAGGTTTGATTTGATAAGAACTTCAATTCAAACTGTAAATAGAGTTCAAAATTAAATGCGCTGTAATGGTAATAGGAACTTTATTTTATATATATATATATATTAACCTTGAGTTTAGACCTGTGGTAGAAGTTAAGAATTCCAAGAATTAATCCATCAAATTTGGTTCTTGTTCTTGGAAAATAATTCATGGGAGCTTGGGTGCATGACATAACGCACACTGTATTTGTATTTCTAATCTTTAAACTGAAAGGCAGAGGTGAAGACCAGACAGATCACTTTCCCTAATAGCTGTCGAACAGGAAGTTGCCATTAGCCATTTTTTATGTGCCTCATACTTAGGGCAGCGTGGATGCTTCCATCTTTCTATAAAGTTCATTAAAGGACATATTTTATTACACATTATGTGCTTTATACCCCTCACACAAACATATTATGCTCCTGGATGAAGGTGGCCTTATGAGTCCCATAAAGCAGGCCTCATGAATATGATTGTAAAAGCTGCTGCTCAGTATGGACTCAGTGTGAAGGGAAGGTCATTTGGTAGAAAGCATGCACTGCAAAAATGTATGCTTATAAAGATGCCTTTGGTGGAGTTTCCAAGCTGCTGAAATACCTCTGCTGCAGCCTAATGGACTTCTTTCCCCCACTGGAAACAATATCTGTGTAGGATTTCAGTATGTTATGGGACTGAATTAAGGTAAACCAATTCTTTGGTCAAGGATTTGTTTCACGCTGTCGTGAGGTGGGCAACACTCTGCCCCCAATGGACCTGAAATTCCATTATGACCACGGTGCGCAATTATTTTTTGGTTTCGTTGCCATCATAAATTGAGTGTGCATGTGACCCCATACGAGGGTAAATGAGCATCGATAAGTGGCATATGAATCCTGCTCTTGTCTCCTGCTTGTTCATTTAACTGCATGCAAGACCTTTTGGTATTTGTATTTCCATGAATGTGATAATGAAGGATGTTGAATCAACTAAGCATTTTCCATTTGTCTTATGTAATCAATGTCGAATGATTTTTTAAAAAAGGCAGCGTGTGTGAAAGGCTGATAATTGCTTTTTGTTCTTCACTGATGATTACTAGGCTATGGAGGCATAGCAATTTCTGATTAAAACCTCAAATTGGATTTGAAAACTGGAATTCGAGGTGTGAGGAGGGGCTTTGCACAATGCATTTTATATGGATTTTAAATTCTGTTCTTTCTACTGAATTTCAGGAAATCATTAAGAAGTATGCTTTTAAAGGGGTTATTAATTTGATATTGATTGTTTCATTTACATGAAGAGGGATTTCACACTCTTCTAAAATTGAATGAGTAATATCCCCTCAAATCCTTGTAAGCCTTTAAACCCCAGAGAAAGACTGTTTCCTGATAGAGTTGCAGCACCTCGTTGCCTATTTTTTCCATGTCGCATCTTGTTAATCTCGCCCATATTTGGGCATCTAATCAGTGAGACCTTACTGAGTGAACTTCATAATTAAAGAATGCATTATTATTCCAACTTTAATTTCATAACTACATAACTCTGTTTTAATTAAAAATACCCGTCCCCAATGGGAGCAGGGTTCGACTTGCTTTTGCATGCAAGAGGGTAAAAGCAATTTCTTACCCTGCACAAGCTTGATTATTCTAAAGTTCACCAACCAGATTTCAGGAAGTATTCATGACCTTGAAAAAAAGTGAACCACAATGATGGCCATGTCTCTCTACCTATCACAGCATGCAAATTGCAAAACTGTATGCTCCATTACTGCTTGTATCTCCTCATAGCATTTCACATTTCCGATGCCATGTCGAGGTATAAAAAGAGCTCATGGCCACTGTAATCTGGGGGTTAATAGCAGCCTTTTATAAAGGGTGCTGAGGGTGAACGTCCTTTTTGCAAGAAGAGGGTCAATGTCCAGCGCTTATTAAGATGTGTTGCCAAGACATAATGGGGTTCCAGCACATTACATACACCTCTCTATGTCATTAGGTTTTGTCAGGCATAAAAACACTCATTTTACTAATATGGACAAACCATTCTTCATTGGCATGGTAATGATTAGGGAACTGAGTGCAGTCCAATCAAGTCATCACTATGTCATGGATGACCGGTCTCATTTGCCATACCACCATAGATGGCACTGTTGCACTGCTGACAGGCTGAGTGACAGCCCGCTGATGTGCCAGTCAGGGAGCACAGATTGTGGTGTCACTCCAGATTTGTGCATTTGCTGAAAAGCTGTGATGCCAGATTAGCGGTTAAACAATCAATACTGAAAAGCTATCAGGCAAATAAAACTCTCAGCTCATTTATCTGTTCTTTTTTAAAGAGACAAAGTACATCTCAATTTGTTGCAGTATGATAAAGCAAAAGAATACGTGAAGTTATAAAATGATGTCATTACAACCACACCTGAAGGTTTTCATGATGTGTTTGGCCAGCGTGGAAACAGAAAGAAAGAAAAAAAAAAAAGTAAATTACAAATAAGAGGGACTGAGGCACTTTGTCTTCATTTCCAGTAAAGCTTCAGGTGCTTTTTTGCCGTGAATTATGCAGAGAAATATGAGGTGTCATTCACCTTGACAAGTCTATTTTCTGCCCTGCCATTCCAACTGTGTAAGTTAAACATAGTCATATGGAATCCTTTATTATTCATGCAACATGTACTGATTGTCAATTCAATACCTTATTCTGAGATTTAAATGTCAAATGTATCAATTATTACAAGAATTATTCCAAAAAGCTAAATCAGTAGATGTAATTAAAAAAGAATACCAGTCAATATTATCTCCAGATACAGCATATCAATAATATCTCATATTAAGATCCACATTTATTCCACGGTATTTTATTAAACCCAGTAAAATGAAGCTTGCAGGCACTTATTGTGAAATATATTGAGACAATAATTTCCGTTAAATGAACACCATCAGTTTTGACCCTGGTTTGTACAATTACAGATTATCTGAAATGGATTTTGAGCCTTCACAGATAAATACACTGTGTCCTTCTGTGGGTGTTAGGCTGCATTACTGTGCGGTGGAGATGAGAATTAGAGCAGAGTTTCAAAAGGATATATGGCACTTCACTACCACTAGCTACTGAGGCGAACAGCCTACACATGGCAGGCCACACAGACCTTCACCAGGGCTGTGGGTCTGTCTGGTGGCTCTCCAATTTAACAAAGTGATGTTTTAATGAGCCTGGCTCCAAGGGACAGAAATGCTTTTCTCATTTGAGTCACTCGCTGAAAAAAATACAATCCCGAACACCTGCTAGTGAATAAATGCATGGTAATGGCATAACAACATACTATAGCAAGCTGACAGAGAAAATCATCTCGTTGTCCTCATCATCAGTTTGTTACATCTAAATGAAGTAGTAATTGCAATATTGAACCTACTCATTAAATACAATGAGGGTAAGATTGGCATTTCAGTTTGGAAACAAAATAAGAATTGTAAATTGAATATTGATGTAATGACATTCTGAATTACAATGAATGCAAAGTTATGAAAACATGGAGCTACCATCCCTTGCAGTTTGGCTGATAAGGATTACCTCTTTACCACAGCCATAACAAGCATATCAAGCAGGCGTCTTGGCTCCTTTTCAGAGTATTTCTCCACTCTGATGTACACGATCACACAGAAGTGGGATGTGTTCGGAGATCAAGTGTGCCCATACTCATACACTGTGAGACTGGCCTCATTAAGGCCAGAAAGTTCTAGTTAGGAGACTTTATCCATGTCACAGAGAGTATATGAAATCTTCCCCCGAATCACATTTGCTGGGCCAAAGCATCACACTGTAAACATCAAAGTTACTTTTGGGAGATGTTCTCTGCAATGATTATGACACTGACCCAAGGTTCTTTCGTAAAGTAAAAGATTAAATCATTCACTGTGAAGGGACAAATTATTTTTTACCAAAAGTAGCCAATTAATTTTCAAATTTTGATTTGATCCTGATGTCTTTGGGTTTTCTGAGGTGTGCTCATCACTTATCTTCAGTGAAGGAATGGAAATGGGGAATAACTAACTATCAGAGGTGCCTTGTAAAAAGACGGAAAGAGAAAATGTTTTGGACCCACAACAGAAATTTGGCAAAATGGGTTCCTGATAGCCACTCATATCGGCACATTTTGTAATGACAACTATGAACCCCCTTGATCCGGATTATTTACAATGTGATGCTGAAGTTGGTTGGTTTTTAATTAAGTAAATATCTCTGTTTTTGATTTCATTTAATGTCATTTAGATATGTTTTTCTTCTGCATAATGATGCTGAACGCTGGTTGGAAGGACCCCCTGGGAATCTTTGCCTTGGGCCCCACAGGACTTTTGAATCTTTTGTAATGCAACTAGTAATCCCATAGCCTATTTTTACCAGCCCAGTTAACAAAATGTCACGTTAGAAAACAACATAAAGTGTATGGCAATGACAGTGGCGATTGGAACGCTAATAGTCTATTCCTGAAATATCATTAAAAAAAAACATCACTGAACTGAATCATCTCCAAGTGCCAAGGAGCTGAGCCCTTTCAACCAGACTGCACATTGTTTATATTGTCTAAATGCTTTTCAGGTCTTATAATATGCAAATGTCTGGCTCTTTAGTCTGTATTTCTTCAGGGTATTTTTTTTAAGAGCTTGCCAAGCAACAGAAAACTGAGTAGGCTGCACATCTAACGACTCATCAAAGCTTATAGTTAAACTTGACGATGAATTTGACATCTGATTTATGTGCGGTAAGCTTGTAGGTCCACACACAGATCAGACCGGGAGATATTTCACTTCCAGCTGTCCTCTTTGCTCTGATAATAAAAGGGACGTGCAGTTTAGGCTACAAGACAGGTTAAATTTGTTGCCATGGTTTGATGGAAACTAACTTGAGCTAGCTGAGGCTAATTGATAGCCTAATACATCTGATAGCACAAACAGTGGCTGGCTTAACTATAATGCTCAATGTAGTATGACTGCCAGTTTCCTGAAATAATGGAGTGATTTGTTTCACTGTTGTTCACAAGTTAGCAGTGAAATTCCAACTGTTTTTACTATGTATGAGATTGATTTAGCTAATGTTAGCTGGCTTCTAAATGCTAAAGGTTAGTTTATTTTAAATATTGTTTTCTTCAAGATAAAGAAATGATTAGAAATGTATCCTAATGTGTGCATATTTCTGGGCCTTTACTGTGTAGGTCAGGGCAGATTTCAGCTTTTGGACTACAGGCTAAGTTTGAGAGGATGTAAGATTTTCAGTTTGTTGAATAATATCATGTTCTCTCGGGTGAGTTTCTGACATGCAAAAACATATCAAATGCCTTGCATGACCTTTATAATCAGAATCCTTTCGCAGATGTCTTGTTCTCAAACTCATTCTTTTTGCTACATGAAGTTACATAACTCTGTAAATGAGCTGGATTATTATATCTGCATTAGAATAATCAATATTCAGTTTCTTGTTAAATTGTATTAATCTTGTTTATCAGACTATGATTGTTAATGGGGTTTAATTGACATATTTGCAATACAACATCATCTTAGATTTTGCTCAGATATGCTCATCCTCACAATCACATCACAGTAGCTTAGCCTTTATTAGAGTGTGTTAACAATCGTCAGTTTTCTAATCAAAGTGATTTACTTTAACTAAAAACAAGAATAAGAGAGCAAAAGCCAACTCCTTCACATTTTCTTTTCAAACGTCTTCTGCACAGGAACAAAATTATTTTTTAGGTTCAAGAAATAAACCACAAATTATGTTTTATAAGATTGCCTTGTTTGAAGTCTTAGTGTCAAAAATATAACTTTTGTCTGTTAAGTTTTAACAAAGAGTGGGTCTGGTAAAAGATCATTTTTGTTATCGACGTTGTGATTTTGCAACATAAAAGAAACAACTTGGATTTGGAATATATCACACTTCATCAACAAGAAAAGGTGCTCAGGAAATGGTTAGTTATTGTCAGTTGCTTCATAGAGAGCAATCTTTTTTTATATAGAATTGTAATTCCCCTATTGTTTTGTGGATTTACACAATTGGAAACTCAGTCAAGAAGAGAATCTTTATTTCTTAATCCTTGAAATCTTGTGAACATAATTGTGACTGGCTGACAAAATCTAGAAATCTTGACTTCCTGTCTGCTCCTCTGATTTGGATTCTGTGGAAAGGTCTTACCTATCACATTAATGTCAAACAATGGATTATAAAACTCTACAAGATGTCAGTGGTCATTTCAATACATCACAGAATTAATCAAACGTTTTCCTTTTTTATAAAGCTGGGGAGATCTCAGATGTCTCTCTCTAAACTGGGAACAGAAGTTAATCAAATAAAGTGGGATTGAGCATATCAATCATCTGGTCTCTTTGAGGATCCGTGTTGACTGCCAGAGCACAAGTCGTCATTCATTTCAACCAATCCACTTGATGAATAAACAGCCCGCCTGAGTGTTTGGCACCCAGTTTGCATTTACATAAATTTAATTTCAAGTGAAATATTCCGTGCTCACCTTTACTCCAAGACAGCCTTTGGACCTTGTGTTTTGACTGGAACAACGATCTCCACTTAGTGCTTAAGGTGACTAAAATGAGGTTGGCAGACTTTCTTTGACTGCTCAGATACATATTAACAGTTTAAATGTTAATTGCATATCGCCAAGGAATGTGAAAAACTATAATTAACAAGATCTGAGACACATTTCTGAATTTAATCCCAGTGATTTGCATGATTTCCTAAGATCAGCACTAATTTCCATGTAATTTTTGTGACAGTGATATTTGTCACATTGCAAAATAACAACTTTGATACATATCACTAGGTAAAAAAGATTTTAGACAAGGACACCATTAATTTTTAGGGTTACATTTGTTATTGTTTTCATTAAGCCAAGGATTGCTTTGTTGTGAGCATGGCTGCCATTTGTTTAATATACATACAATGAATAAGTTTCCTTGAATAACTGTACATTTTCAGTAATAACAAGTTTGATTGACACCTAATATAATGTACGGTTAATGAAAGATGACATTCTGAGAACTAAATTACCCTACCATATGAGGCTGTCGTGTTTGGCTGTCGTTAAACTTCTGACAGTGATATTTGTCGACTTTAGCCAATGATTTACACACAGATTTGAGCTGCGGATGAAATATTTCTAACTCTCAGTTAGGAGGAGAAAATGTAAAACAATAGAATGCGGTCAAGAGAGAGTCAGACCTAATGTGGAGTGGGTGCTGAAGTGTGTTCTGTTAACAAAATTGTGACCACTCATGAAGGCAAGCGCAGGCTGTAGTAGGTGGTAAAAATGACACCCACTGTATTTTCACCGCATCACTGCGTGCAATATGGACATAAGCTGCTTAAGAAATGTTACACAAACTATATGTAGGTGGGATGTAGGGTGAATTTCAAACTCAGGCAAGCAAAGGAAGACTACAGAAGATCCTACAATCAGATGTATCATATTTTTGTTAACACACTGATGACGAAGAGTTAATGTGAGTGTAGTAATTTGATTTTAAAACTGTTCCACCGGATTCTAGCTATTGTTGCAAGAGCAGCTCATTATTAACACCTATTTGACACAAGAGAAGTGCTGAAATGCTTCTCGGCAACGCACAGCACATCCAAAGGCTTTTTAATGAGTTGGCTGTCAGACGATCAAAAGCTGTGCCACCCGGCAATTGCACATTTGCTGTCTTCAAGATAACAGACTTTAGCATCTATGTTTGAATCTATCCTCATCTCTGTGTAGCCGTCTATTAATTCTGACTTAGCTGAATGTGCTTACATCAGTGTGCAGAATATTTACAAGTTATGATAACAATCACGGGGCACGGAAACCTGGAAGTGAGACAAATACTTGAATGAAGGATATGGTAATCATGGGATGGCTTCAGCATTAATTTGCCACTATAAGATCTGCTTTGCGACTGTGTTTGCATCATGTGAAATAGTGTACATCCTCAATTTGTGCATTAATACTACTGGGGCTCCATATTCATCTTAGATTGCTTATATTACACGGCTGACTGACCATGACAGAGCCCCTCGCTTTTAGATTATTTTGCTATGAAATGAAACTGACATTTTGTCACGCTGTCCAATAAGCTTCCACAGAGGTTTTCAGTCTTCCGATTGAACTTTGGATTACTGCTTCTGATGAATGAAAATAAATGTCCTCAATCTCAAAGTCACCTCAGAGTTCTAATATGGTCAGTTTTGTAGATTGCATGCAAGCCTGCACTTGCAGATTGGCTTGCTTTATTTTTAGTGCTTGCTTTGAGGTAGTGAGTGGCTGTAAGGCACAAACTGGTTGCAGACTTGACTGAGACTCAAATTGTCATTTCGAAAGTGACAAGGTGCTGATTTGCCCGCCTGGCACTGAGCGATTGGACATCACTGTTGACAAATGGGCAGTGGAACAAAACTGGCAGGATGCTGGGGAAGACAAAATGCCTTCAGCCAGAGTTTTTTTTTTCCTTTCTGTTATCACAGCTGGACAACGGCTGGTTAAAATTCCTGAATTTATTGATAGTATAATCATTATGCTGGCAACCAACTCTGTGTCAAGCACACCTCTGGAAAATATCTATCTAGTGCGCTGTTATTGTATTTTTAGTCTATGGTAATTGTCCGTTTTTTGGAAATGTGGACTTGATTTTTCTTTTAATTTAAATTCTACAGGATCCACAGATGTGTTTGCCTTTTAAAAAGCTACAATTATTAAACATTATTGCGCAAGTGTGTCAATTTTGGTGTATTTGTCGTAGTTTGAGTTCTTGGTTTTGTTATTTACTGTTTTATTTTGAAGTTCGGTCCTCATGTGTCATGTTTAGCTTTTCATTTCCTCCCTTTTTGCTCCTCACCTGTGTTCTATTAGTAATCACCCCTTGTGATATTTAATTCCTTGTCGTCCCCTCTGTCTTTGTCAGTTCATCTGTTCGTCACGTGTCTCCTGTTCCTGTTCCTATCGCTGCTTCAGTCCTGTTCCTCCTATTCCAAGCCTTTCATTGGTTTGTACCTTTTGGTTTTTATAATGTTTTTTAATTTTCTATTCCTGGATTTGACATTGCCTGCTTCCTCTGTTTTTTGATTCCTTTTGTATCTTGCATGTAGGATTTGGGGATTTGGCATTGTTTTAGTTTGTACTTTGGTTTTGAATAATTTCATTATTAAAGCTTGCTTTTTTTTTCTACCCAAATTCCTTTTTGTGTCCTGCTTTTTCGGTTTATCTACTTAACAGTAGAAGAAGGAAGAAGAAGGAAAAAGTAGTTCTAAAAAGCATGGCATCTTGGGTCTAAACATTTTATTCAAGCAGCTGCGGTATCTTCAAAAATGTGTTTTGCAATTAACAGATTAATAAAATCTACATGTACATAAAGAAATGTCCTTGTGACACGAGTGAATGAAATGTTAAAGATGGAAAATTAGAAGGGGGGGGGGGGGAATTGTGGTTAAAGATGTTAAACAGAAAATAAACCAGTGTTCAGCAAAAAAACAATAGGTGTCATGGTAAATCTGTCTTGAGGATTTTCAAAATAATGTTTTCAGTAGGAAAAAAGGTATTAACAAGGAAAATTGTGCAGTGCATTCAAAGCCATGGCATGTACTGAAGGCCACTTTACTGACTATCTCATTTAGATTTGATCTAAATCAATGTTAAACTCATTCAAAAACAAAGCCAGATTTAAAAAATGGTTTTAATCTGAAATTAAGATAAAAAAAAAAAAATAAAATGCATTTTAGTTTTCTGCCTTTTATCTTAAAAAGTCAGAGTAATATTGGGAGTAAGTACATAATGTCTGGCTATTTCTTGTATTTTTGATTATTCTAGTAAGAATTATTCAAAGAAAAGTTAATAACAGACAAATTGCACAATTCAAACGTAAATCTCAAACTACAGCAATCCTAATCTGTGAATGCCTAAAAAGGGCCAATAACATGCAGGTATCACTCCATTAAGTGTGTTAGTGACCAGTGACATTCACCAAGGCTGAATCAGGCTGGTAGCCCACCAGACATGACGTGGGCAGACTGTGGTTTTCTATCATATCATCCTGTTGAGAGCTAATGCATTATTCAACCGCTGCACCGCTTGGGAGTCAGAATAAGTGTAGAACACCCATTCACACCCATCTGCCTAAGGGCTGATCACATCTTGTTGCCAACCCTGAAACTTCAGAACTAATTCTGCAGACAGAACGTGATTAGGTATCCCTCCCAGTAAACCCTCACTAGATATGTTTTTTGAAGAGTCATCTTGCAGTGGTAATGCATTTTCTCCTGTCCCACTACCTGTCTCTACTCTTACAAGAAGGCAATCTAATGAAAAAAGGAAGGTGAAAACATATGCTGAATTTCGATGCCTCGGAATCAAAACCAATCCCATCTACTGCTACAGTCAAGACTGAACTCATAATTGAATTAAGAATAAAACTGCTGAGTGTCTTGTCTGTTACACATGGTCAATTAATGAAGGAAGTTGCAGGTTATTACCTGAACATTTGAGGTTTGGGGGTATTTTTTATCAGTATCAATACTATTGGTAAAGAGAATTTAATGCATATACACAGGACACGATTAGAGGTTTTTCATTTTACATTTGAATACATTTCACTCCCATCACTGGCTGTTGGACACACTTTGGCCTGTCAACAGATAATATCCTGACCCACAGCAGCTCACCTCAAATTTAGGAACATGTGGTAGCAGAACAGCTCACACCTCGTATTAGGTGAGAGGTTAGGAACCAATTACCTGGAGATCTGTCTCAGGGCCAAAAATATCACTGTCAGCTTGTCACAGTGTGAGAAATGGAGGGAAAAAAAGAGAATTGTGACAAGTCGTAACGTAACATGACAGATTTTCTTTTAGTATCCTCCCCAGATCTGATGGTACAGGACGCTGAAGCTCAGTTTATAGAGTACTACACCTTAACATCGCTAAATCCTGGTTATCAATAAGTGTTGTGTTATGTTGTCAAGGACCGTCACTTTCCTGGAAATCAAGTGTCAGATGCAGCTACTACTACAGGACAAGATGGACTTGAACCAAGGTACTTAACACTCTTAACACCACATTATCCTCGATGGTAATTATAGTAATTTGCATTTCTATAGATATTCCTGCAGCAACATAATTTTTGGCCACTTGGCAGTGAAACAAGCTGTGAACACAAAAGTATAATTGGTCGGTATTATACATCTTAAGTTTATGTGACAAATGTGTCTGCAAACAGGTATATATATATTCATGGACTAGCAAATACAGTGCAACATTAGTAGAGCAACTAACGATTATATTTGTTGCTATACTAAGCTGTTGATTATTTTCTTGATTAATTGATTACTTGTTTGGTTTATAAAATGTCAGAAAATGGTGGAAAATGTTGATCAATCAAGCCTAAGACGATGTCCTCAAATGTCTTGTTTTGTCCACAACTCATACACATGAACTTAACTGTAATAAAGGAGTAAGGAAACCAGACAATATTCACATTTATGAAACAGAATTCAGAGAATTTTAACTTGTGGAAAAATTAATTGAACTTATTAATCAGTTATCAAAATAGTTGAAGGGTAGTTCAATTGAAACTAATTGATTAAGTGTTGCAGCTCTGTCATTTGAATATTTCTAGTAATATGGCCAACCTGGGGCCAATACTGACCTAAAAAGACTCTTTTTAGCCTCATTTTTGTCTCCCTATAGTTTAGATGCTAGATGTTCTGCTGTGTTCACCAGGCAGTCTTGTTTGTCTGTCTTCTGTTTTGTGTTGAGCAGTTAGCATACAGTGAGATTTATGAACTGAAAACACCTTCCCTGCTGTGGCTACAACCAAAACAAGAAGCTGAAAATGAAAGTCTTCTGATCAATTGCCAAGACTGTACTGTAAATATTGATTATAGCGGCTTTAATGGTTTCATTTGCCGTTGCACAGTAATCTTCTTAGAGCCAATGATGACTGACCAAACATAGACAATGTGAACTGACACCATTTAAGATACAATTTGATTGCAGACAATTCATAAACGTATAATACTGCCATGATACATGTCAGATTGAATCAAATAGCATTGATTTCTTTCTAGTTTCACTATTTTTTACTTATGGTCAGTCGTCCTTCAGGAATAAATCCATGGCAGGAGAAGCAGAGATGCCATTTCTCTGCTGACAGTAGCTGCTATACACCATGATGCCATATAGACACAAGATGTGATACAGTTTGAGTAAGGGATATGACTCTCACTTTTTCTCCACTGGAAAGATTTTGATCTTTTGCTCTCCCTATCACAGTCGCTATCGCTATCAGTGCCACTACAACAACCACTCTCCCCACCTACACACGACACCCACTGCTGAAAGCAACAAGTTCACAGTAGGTCATTCAAAAGTCTGAAAAATGTACAAAATCACTAACTGAAAGTAAATCACAGCAGTTTATCACGAAAAAAAACTGCAGAAATGCGCCGAACATCACAGGTTGATAATATCTAACAATATAAGACTATCTGAACATGGAATTACGTTTATGCTGGGATAGAAAAAGTAAAACAGGTCAGCAAGACATGGTTGTCCATTTGATAAATGAATTCATCCTGCTGAGTCTGACTTACACTCAAACACTCATTTTGTTCTATTTTACAAAATATGATTATAGCAGCCGTGGCCATCAACACCAAAGAGCAATGTCAGGAAATGGCTTATGCTGTACTGCAAGTGCACGCTGTAAAGTGGAGAGTCTGTGTGGCTTTGGTGAATACAGAAAAAGCTTGCTGCTCCCACAGGCCCTCTTTTTTTACTGTCAGTGTATTTAAAATATGCCCTGCAGTAAGGAAAAGAGATGACTTCACAGCTGCATAACAGTGTGTACAATCAGTCTAAGTAGTGGTGATCTGCTCAGGTAACCATTTCATTTTCACAGGACATAAACTGATAGCAACAGCTGAGACTGACAGCAGGATTTATATCCTGACACTGATATGTACATCATTCTGTATCAGCTACCCTCGGAATGGAACAGACGGATATGTGTCTGCAGCTGTGTAAACTCCACAAGAGGTACACTTGTATTATTTAAGAGCGGATAGTACTCCTTTTCAGAAGGCAGGCCTGTATTTTACAGTTCACATCTTTATGACACATGAGATGAAGGAAACAGATACTGGTTTCATGGACAGATGAGACATTAAGATGTAGAAATGAAAATGCTTGGTCCATTTATCTTGTTACTAATGGAAGGGACAGCCAGTCAGTCAGTAATGACCCGCTCACTTATCTAAATAATAGTGTCATTGTCTTTATTAAACTAATGTAATGTCAGAAAGTATTTAGTCTCTTGTCTTGTGTGCGTGTCTGTTAATGAGAATGGGCTGTGCTTGAATCTCATCAGGTTAGATGTGTGGTATCTTAAGTCAGTCGGTCAGTGTCGTTTGTGTAGCCCACAGCCACATTGCCTCACTGGGCTCTACAGTCTGTACAGTGATCTGCATCAAATACAGTGGGGAAATGGGGCTAACAGGTGTTTTCATAAATCAGTCTGCCTTGACTGTTTTACTATATCTGAGGAATAATAATATACATGTATTAATAATAATAAGGAATTGCTTCAAGCTGAATGAAGCTGCCATTTGTAATTTAGCACCAGTAAATAATCACTATATATACACTGTGAGTAATCTCTAAAATACAATTATAACTGAAAATTAAGGAGGATCAGCTTCCTCTCTGCAAGTTTACAATGTGTGTCACCAGGTCAGATTTTACAGAAAACCTGCTGGATGAAATTACACCTGTTAACTCAGGGTATAACAGGGTGAACCGTCACGGTTCAGGGCATGCAGTCGTACTATGAACATGTCTGTCACACTTTGGCAAATGCATATGTCAGTGAGGGCAATGGGAGTAAAGAGGTTCTCCAACCCAGTAAGTGGTCGTAATGCACTGAAAAAAAAAATGTTTTCCACTATTAAATAAAATCTCAAACAGAAGAAGAAGAAGACACAATAAAACTGTGATACATTCCAAACCATGACTCCAGTGTTCCAGTACACACCTATTGTTAAGATCAAGAAAGTGAACTCAGAGCAAGGATATGTGATAATGTAGCCTTTGGTTGTTTTGTTCCTTTTTTTCCTGTGCTTTTTCAACTTTTCCTCTGCACATAACTAGTGAGGAATGTCGCAACTTTGAAAAAATTTCCTTCTCTTTGTATTAAGTTTTGTATGTAGGAAAGCAGATTCATCATGTTTAACAAAATGTACGCAGGTCATAAATCTTTCTTGCCTATGTAGCGTATTTGCCTCATCCAAAAACTGCATTGAGTCTGCATAGAGCATTTCCTGGTAGGACATTTTAGAGCAGGAGTGCACATCAGGTCACTCATCTCTTAAGTCATATTTACAATTACGGAGCCAAGATAATGTAACCAAAGTCACTTGATCGGCTCCTGCGCTCGGTTATTGCTAATTAGGCTCATTTTTATTCAACACTCCCTGCTATCAGTGAAGCGTTATTCTTTATGAAATTATTCTAAGAGCACAAAGGATTAAGGAAGAGGAATATGCAGAATTTTGATTTAGAGGAACTAAGGCAGTACAAATTTCCATCTGTTTCTTTTCTCTGTTTACTTTTACCAAGAACAGTAAAGCCACTCATCATGATTAATATTAACCATAGAGATGATGAAACTGCACTTATTCAAGTAGTCATCTGCATTTGCTAAAAGCGCTGTGTTGCATTAAGCGGTGTCTCCTGCTTTTAAAACAGATTCTTGTACAGGGGAAAGCACTTCTCTCCACTGGCTATATTAAATAATCAGACTTGTGATGGTAGTGCAAAATAATGAGTGCTTTAAGGCAGGCATATTTTATTATACTCTAGAAGACATCTAGATGTTAGAGAAACTGTCTTTCTGTCTATCAGTCTTGGTCAGTGTCCTGTCACAGTGCATTTTTAGTTTTACCAAAGTGTCTGTCGGGGATCGTCTGGCTTTGCTGACATGGTCTTTGTTCTGAGGACTCCTATATCAAAAAGAGCAGGGGGTAGAGTATACCGCTCCCTGATAGGTGAGCCTTTTAACCTCAGCACAATAAAGGGAAGCATCACAATTCAAAGGGCCGCTCTACAGTCTGTACACAGTAATCTGTTCAGTCATGCGTCACTGTCACCCACATTCTCTGTGCCATCACATTTCTGTCTTGTCGTAAATACTTCAATCACAGCATGTCCCCCCTCGAGGAATAGCACTTTCTTGAACCAAAGCGGGGGCCAGGGCAGTTTCACATTCCAGCCAACAGCTCATCCATCAGATTGAGCAATAATGGCACCTTCTGTGTCCTTATTAAGAACAGTTTTCTTAAGGCTCAGAGGACTTGACTTTGTGTGAACAACAACAGTGTATCAAAGGGTTCAGCGCCGCATGGCATGTGTGTCTGTAAAATCTATGTCAAATGAAGGACAATGTGAAAATCATTTTTTAAGTGTGACTACTGTTGACCGTAGACTGTATATAACCATAAATGTAGACAAGATGTGAGTCAGTTTGCGCTGGAACTGATTTGTGGCTTCCAGTCAGCGCCATCTTTTCTGTTTGGAGTCAGGACTTTCAAAGTAAAGACTAAGTGTCTCCTTTCATTCTCTGTAAACACGCCTCACTGCCTTCAAAGCGAAGCTAGCTCAGTGAAAACAACAGTCACGGCCCGCATGTTAGCTCCCTAATGACAGCTAGCTACTTCTCCTCATACCATCACACTACCGCAGAGTGCAGGTAATGCTGGTAATTCATTTTACTGCAGACTGCAGTAATGTCAGTGAATGAATGTAAGCTAGTTACATTCAATAGTGAATTGAACACAAGTCTTGGATTTTAGCCCACAAAATATCTTTGGATTTATATTTGTATGTCTATTTGTACAAAATACTAGTTGCACCCATATAATACATCATAAGGTGTATTATATAGGGTGCTACTGTCTGCATTTTATGTTTTAATACATTTTAAAACATCTGCTGCACAGGTCTATTGTGGTCAGTTCATATGCTGGTTACACACTTTGAATTAGGAGTAAAATGAAGGCATGGGAATAAAAAATTAAAGATGTGTTAGTAATGTGAACATGTTATATTCAGTACTTTTCATTAACCTCTGGACGACAGTAAAACACTGCTATTTGCACCCACAGGGCCTGATGGTGATGGTGTAGGAGGCTGCAGCATCTAGCTTTGGGATGCAGCAGAGACTATGTAGACATGTTTCAATAGTTCTATGTATTCTGCAATAGTTCTATGCATTCTGTAAATTATGATTTACTTTCCTGTTCAACAAAAAAGTTGGAATGCTCACCCTCATTTCAACAATTTGTGCAGGATAAATAAGCAATAATTCCTCTTGATGTGCATAGTTGATAATGTGCTGCGAATAAGACGATAAGTGCCTTACCTGTGCTATAATGCACAGAAGTGCCATGAAGTGTCTCTAATTGCCTCAGTTTAAATAAGCTGTCTGTTTAGTGATGATGAAATTCAAGCTGGACCATAGATAAACATTGCATATGTTAGCTAAATCGTCAGCTAAAAGAGGAGTATCATTAAACTTGTCTAAACTGGGGAAAACAGCAGTTAAAGCGAACTGTCGCTCACAGTTATCAGCTGACATCATTTAAGAACGCGGAAATACGCAGTACCATAGCTGCATCCTAGTTGAATGTAACTTAAAATAACATGGAACCTTGAATCATCGCTGCACTGTGGTTCAACTTTATTATAAATGGTTCTGCTTGACAGCTTCAAGGCATTATCATTCGGCTCTCGTGTCAGAGCAGTGCGCCTCAGATGAATGGCTTTACATACACCAAAAGGTCATCTCCTCTGAGAAAGGATAGGACAGCACTCGGCAAAACCGCACTTTCAAAAGAGGACTAATACAATTATTTGCATAGTCACCCTTAACAAATATAGGAGGAAGACTTTTGTCGACCTTAGGTTGTCAAGATGAGGTATGCCTACAATATTAATCAAGTGATGATTAGGTTATGATTTTTTTTTTTTGTATCTGCGCCATCAGCTGTCCTGACTTCATTATTTAGAGTGCAAAACAAATACGTTGCTCCCGCGCCACTGCTTAGTACAGCAGACATAAAACTAAAGCGATAGAGGGGGACAGACTAGATAGTGATGGTGAGTACTGTGTCAGAAGACCTCCAAGAGGTAACCTCCAAACAAAAGGAGGGTTATAAATCACAGAGTGAGCATATGACTCATTGGCGTAGTAGCTCAGCCATTGGATCACAGCATGAGATATGTCTGGCCGCCCTCAGAAATGATTTCACCACAGGGTGTTGCTGCCTTGCATTATGCTAAACAGTCAAACCAATCAGTGCGCCACACGTATGGTCATGCCTGCTGTAGTCATGGAAATCATTTCAGAGAGAATTATATGAAACCATTAAAATATAGTCATGTGAACTTCATATACCTGTTGAGCTTGTAAGATCGTAGAGAAAAGCTACTGTAAGTTTTTGATGTTTTCAAAGTAGACTTAATACTGTCTCGATTTATGCCTCTCAGTTTCTTTTAGCCTGTTGTTTTGTCATCCATCACATTCACTTAGTCTTTCATTAGGAAGAGTGTCAGATTAAAGTTTAGAGGTCACCTACAGAAGGAGACTAAAAGCAAATGGACAACATTCCTGTACCTCAGATGACATCTTGATAAGATTTTGAGCTATAAAAGGTATTTTCATTTGTGCCGTGGCTTTACTCTTATGTAACATGTACCTGTTTTCTCAACAGCACTCAACAGACAACATTGTCATACGTTTTTGTTTTGTCTACAAAGCCTTTAAGAGCCAACACATCCGTGAAGCTTACCCTCACACCATGATCAATCTGTATTTGTATAAAACAAGCTCCTAAAGCGGAGATTAGAATAAGTGATTTTCCAATTTATCACAAGAACATGAAGTGATTGTTTTCAGTCCAACATGACAATTAATCCACATACTGTAGTTAATAGAGCCTATCCCAAGGTCGGCAGTACATGTCCTCATCCGCACTTGATAATCATGCATAGTCACAACTTGAGGGCCAACTCCCCCTCCCCCACAGCATTTAAATCACTTTTTATTTTCCTTTGGGATTAAGTCTTCGACGGCTCTATTTACATTGAATATTCTGGACCACTGCACCATATCCTCCTTAACACACATTTTCCATCTTAATATGCTTTTGGTCTTTCCTAGGTAAACAAGAAAGACTTTGACTTCTCTTGTGGCCTGTGTGAGTAGAAGAATAACAGTGAAGTTAATTAAAGTAAGTAGTCAGTACTTTCTGCTTGGAACATGACTTATTGTTTGTTTGTTTACACGCTTCAGAGAATCCCTTTGGTTGAGTTTTATATCTACAGAGACATCGGTGCAAAAATGTGAGGAGGGGGAAAAGCTGTAGTGTAGAACGCTTGTTTTTCACCCCATGTCCATTAAACAAATTATTGTGGTGATTTCATCCACTCTAGTTGAGAAACATATTCAGCTTTTATCATATATTTCCTCTTGTCAGGTAATTAATATGAATATATGTATTAATCTTAATGGAAGGGACAATCCATTAATTCTTTATAAACTGAATTGTCCACACAAAATCATGAACTGGTTCAAGGATAGTTTGACAGTTTGAAAGAAAGACAACAAATGATCTTAGTTGTGTTTCTTCGGACGAAATTTGATTAAAGACGTTTCCCATGCTCTGTTAATATCCTCTTTGACTGATAGCTTGCACAGCAGACTGCAGCTTAGTAAGGCAAAGCCTCTTATTTTCTTGTGAATTGCTTGCTCTAGAATTGATAACCTGCATTAAAATTCATTAGACTGCTAACAACGTAAAAATCTGCATATATTAGTTGTTTTCTTTTCATTTATGTTTGACTAGCAGGGCCTGTTTAAATGCAAAACCATGGCTGAAGACATTCACATTAGCATTTCAGGATGCAACGCATTAAATCTTGGCTCTAGGTTAACTGTTGCTAGGTATACAGACTAAGAGCTGTACAAAAGGGCCATAAAATGTGAGGCATATATCATAAATGTGTTAAACATAGAACAGTAATGTTTAGATTTGTGTCTCGGTGCTTGTGCAGGGTGGTAGTGACATTCTCAGTGTGTGACGTTGACAAATTAGACTCCATAGTCTATTGCAAACCTGCTTACAGTTATGTATGGGTTTAACAACAAGGCAGACAGGAAGCTCAATGAAACTGAAAGCAGAAAAAAACTGTATTCCAGTGAATCAACTATTAAGTAAATCTCTACTCCACCTGCATACATTGTGAGTGTGGGCGTGTTGTTGATGGACACTGCTGTTCCACCACAGCTGGGTGCACAACAGAAATGAAGGAGCCCCTCATACCCGCAGTGGCAATATTGTGGATGATGATTAGTGCCACACTTTGGACAAATAGAATATAAAGTAATAAATACTATATATTTTTCCTTCTGAAATCAGCAGCCATGCTCAAAGTAACATAGTTGGCCTTGTAAGCCTTGTATAGTTTCCTGTGAGTACAACACTGAATTTTACATGGGGAGCTTGGCCCTTTACACAGCTGGTTCTGATTTCACACCAGTCTGTGACTCAACCCTGAACCCTTGGATGTAAAAACTCGACATGCATGGATACAGCTGACAGGGTTGCTTTGAACTTGTTCACCCTCAGATATGGTTTATTCTATTAAAATTAATCTTGTGCTGCTATCGAACTATTAGATATTAATTCTCCCATAACTATGATATCTTCATCCATATGGTCTGTTTAACAGCCTGATTTAAATCTTAAAGCCACAGTAAGGTATACACTCGTACTAGTAACATATTTTTGATTACCTGCACTTTACATTTTAGACAACTACTGGCAGCGATTCTTTACATTTTTGACAATATCTGAGGGAACATCTGATATTTGTTACAATCATACTTTACATAAAAGCATAACTTCAAATCCAGTCATACTTTTCACAGTTTACATGTACAAAACTGAAATGAAATGTTGTCAATCTGTCAATTTTTTAATTAACAACTGAGGTCCTTTTGCTGTAATAAAGGTAAATTCTTATCTCTATAGGGTATAAGTGAAGTGACAGGTGAGTTGCATTGCTACACATTTATGGAGAGAGTAAATACAGAAATCATACACTTGTAATAGCAGAATATGAGGGTAAACTATTAATGTTCAGTTCTGCTCACCACAGGTGCCAATAGTCATGTTCCACTGTAGAAAGTCCTCAGTTGATCTTGCATTTGCAATATTGCAAAAAGGAATTGTATTCAGGCCACATTCCTCTAAACTGCCAGCATCTGTGAGGGCAGTTTAGTGGCCCGTGTCTGTATCAACATCATCTTATCATCGGTTGTGGTTCCTCTTGCCCTCCGACTTTAAGGTGATAGAATCTTTGTGAAGATATTTTTCATATAATTGGAAATATGCCAATGGACCAAAACAGGATATCTGTGTAGAGAAAGAAGAGAATGATATGTATAAAAAGTCGCTGGCTTAGTTCACATCCAAGACATGTCGTGTCCCTTACATGTCATGTCCCTCACACATTCAGGCAGTGTCTGTGGCAGGACTTCGGTATATAGAGAGCAGTTAAATTATGTCATCTACTTCACAACACTGACAGATTACTGACACATACTGCAGTCCAGCGGAGAGAAGCTAGTATAAAAATAGCTTAGGACATTTAGTTCTTTAAAGTTGAATCCCTGGCTCGCTCCCACAGTTCCTCATTTTGCAGTCAATTTTCATAATTTTCAGTTTTATTATATAAAACAACCGGCAGCATAAATGTAGCCTTATACAACATGGATGTTATTATTGTGTCTCAGCTTGTTTACTTAAAGTGCATCAAATGATTGACACGGTTTTAATCCATGCATGCTTAACCGTCTCAAACACACCCACTTCTACTGGCAGGAGCTTCTAAGCGAGAATTGAAAATGCATATGTAAATAAAATTAGTTTTGGACATCATCATTTCTGTGAACAATGAGCATGAACATTATGCTTGCCTTTCCGGTTTTTGTTTCTGTATTACTTCCCACAGAGATAATTTCTCTTATTAATAAAGTCATGTTTTCATTCTTACCCTACAGTCCATACGGATCAAAAATGAAGAGGACATTTGTTTTGTTAATGGCACGTCAGCACTGATTGAAACAAGTGGTTGTGCTGTTCACTTTAGGCGGGCTGCTAATGTTATTTGGCGGGAGTGGAGTGAAGGACACACGCAATCTTTGTGATTAGCTTTCATTATTCTAAAAGCTAAACTAGTACCAAAGTGTACATAAATGCTCTGTTGAACTACACACTCAAAGTAATTATTTTAATGTTGCAAATGGCTTTGTAATTTTGAATTCTGTTAATTCTTCATTAGTTATTTATGAAACACCTTGGCTCTTACAAATATTTATTTGCATCTATTATTTATATTTTACAGATTTGACAATTAACTTTTTCAGAGTTCATTAAAATGAAAGTAACAGTAGAATATGAAAGACAGTGACTGATTTTATTGACTGCTCTTCTTTACACACCTTCACAAACTGTGTCTGTTTGGCTTGCAAGTATAGTATTTTGTAAATTAAACCACTTCTTTCCTCTGAGCTTTTTCATTGCTACCGTTAGATGCGCTATGCAATGTAAATTCATTGCAATAGCATCTTGAGGTCATTTGAGCAGCTGCTTATGTAAAGTGCAAAGGACCCTGCTGATGCAATAAGTATTTACTGAAGCACAGAACCACTAACCAAATTTGCTCTCTGCTGGAAATGCAATATGTAACAGTTGTCATTTCCAATTACTCAGACTGAGTAGGTGGCAGGTGATTGACCCTGTAAATATATTTTGTGCCTGAAGACGTGTGAAACCAGCCAAAAACAATGATAATGGACAGCCTGTAGTGGTCTGCCTCTGTCTCAGGTGCCTCTGCTGCATTGGAATGAGTTGCGTTTGTGCAGAACATTGTTGTCTATTTTCTCAACTGATCCCACTAGAATGGAAAAGATGTTTCTTTGTTAAATGTTTTATTGTTGGAAAATGTAGCCAATCTTATGTCTGAGATACAGGGAATCCCTTGTGAATCCGCAGTAGTATGAGCACTAAGAGTGATATTATTAGTACGTGTGAAAATGTTTGTGCAAGCAGACCTTATTAACATATGGGAAGGATGAATCAGGGTACCAAAAACAGTTTATGTCTTTGGCAATGATAAACGGAGTACGTCTGTTCTGGCAGCGAATCACTAGGTTTTGTTTTGTGCTTTTAGAAATTAAAAAATGCTGTTTGTGTTTCATAATGTTGTAGCCTAGAGAGTGCATTACCACAAATCTAACCATCTAAAAAGGCCTGCTTCAAGAAATTAGATTAGATTCCAATGAAAAAGGATGATTTCCTATCAAATTATTGCAGCCCTTATTGGATCATAGGATATTTGTGTAGTGTTTTGCAGCACACTGTACAAGAAATCAAACACTCCGTATCCCCTCCAAAAGTTTTTATCCATAGAGGAAAGTCACAAAGCTTTGAACTGATGGATGTAATTTACTGAAAAAAACTGTTATTGAGTGTGATGTTTTTCATAAGCATGCTGGAGGTGTCAGATGTGTGGTTGGTTCAGCAGAAAAAACTGTTTCTCAGTTCTGATATGGAGGGCCATCATGTTATATACTGCTGCTCTGGTCATATTTAGAATAATGCTTGCTTTACAGGAGGCAGTGTTCAATTACTTTTGTCTCTTTGTTTCTTATCTTAAAATACAGTATGTGTTTGTCCAGGCATATATTGTTTGTAGACGACTAGGTACGTTTTATCGGCTTTGACTGTGTTGGTGTTGTTCCAACCAAATCATAATTCATTTGGCTTCAGGACCATCATTGCAACTGACCAAAAAGCGGTAGAGTCCATATTCTGATCAAGCTGTTATAGCTGAATGGGTCAAATACAGGAATCTCACCCAGTAGAACTAATTTGCTTTTCGTTCGCTTATTACTTTCCTTTTTTTCAGTTTTCTGTCACAGTTAGGTTGAAGAAAAGATAGTCTGGGTTAAAACAGAGTCTTTCACAATGTTTACTACGTGTCAGAAAGGCTAACTTCTCCCATTCAATTAATTTTTCCATTCTTTTTCTGAAGTTTCAAAGCTATTACATCCCAAAAACGTGATCGGTCAGTTGAGGTGACAGTCTGAAGCAAGATCAATTATGATGTTCTAGAAACAACACCAAAATCTTGATATATGATTGTGCATGCCAGACGATGCTTTGCGCAGTGGTAATCCTAATTAGGTGACATTTTTTCCAACTGTATTAATGAAGCATAACATTTTGAATTAGATTTAAAAGAATATGATGCAGCAATGTCAGCCGTCATGATGATGAAGTACATGTTCATGTGCTGCTATAATCTCTGATCCCCTGCATCAGATGTGGTGCATCAAATGATGTGCAACACTTACTTTGTCCTTTGTGCTCAGCCCCCTAATAGATAATTTATCAATTCAAGTGCTTTGGCATCAGCTAAGAGTTGTGTCTGTGTGCACACAAGTAAATGAGAGCATTCTCAGATACTATTGGCTTTCACACTGTGAAGTTTCCTGATGGCTATCAGGAAACTTGGTGCTCTAATTGATTTGGATCAATTACAGCTGACTCCTGGCTGCCATCAAGGAGAAAAGATCAATATTCTAACTCATGCCAAGAGAAGGCCAAACCATTTTTGCACATAAACCGTCCTGTGTGAAGTACGGACATGCAGATGTTATATGCCTGTCAAATCAAGGGCAGGCTACAGATTAGATAAAAATAATATAGGACAATCAAAAGGACGAGACTTAAAAGTTTTTTTTTTTCTTCTGTGGTGTTATAAACAGCTAATTTGTTTCAATTTTATTCAATTGTCACATTCATTTCAAGTTTAAAGAACCAAATGTTCTTCAGAAGGAAACAGTGCTGGCAGATATTTGTAACTTAATTAGCCATCCTTGTTAGAGTGACAGCCCAAGAGTTCACCAATCTCCCAAAACTGCCTGAGCTCCAACAACAAATGAAAATCTGGGTGTCAGTTGTCAGACTAGAGCCTCAGAAACTATGGCCTAAGGTTTAAACTGAATGAGGATAATGCCATACAAAACACCTAATAGTGTCCATTATAGGCCATGCAGATGGATATCAGAACACTGAAGAAAATGACCTTGAATGAAAGATGTCGTGATGGATCACTTTCTGTAAAAGCAGCAGTCATCTGTGCTTGTAGATGAACACTGAAAGAACAAATATGTGACATTTAGTACTGCTAGAGGTAACTGACAACACATTACCAAGTCCGCTGGGATCATAGCAGAGGCACTGTCAAGTTTTTGGCATTTTGTATTTGCAACATGAGCCTCGTTTCAAGTGACACACCAGAGTCATATCTGCCATTTCTTGTGGACCTGGCCATCAGCAGGTCCAAACAAACACCAATCAAGAAGGCAGTCAATTTAATTTAAACTATGGTCTCTTTATATACCAGTACGGTTCTTGTCTGCCTCCCACAGCTACACTGGTCATGTGTGCTTTTTTTTTTCAAAATGACCCAGGTGTTCAACAGAGTCTTTGTTACTATGACACTAGTCTGTACCATCATAGTTTACGTCAGTAGAGGTTGAACACTGTTGTTAGAGGACTTGGGGAAATTCATTCTGTAAAGCCACAGGCCGTTTAGGCATGGCTTGCTACCCGGCGGCCATCTTGACAGACAAATACAATTACCAGAATGTTTGAGTGTTCCTCTAATAATGTAATTGTACCATCCTCTTCATCTGGACTAATTAGATACATAGATATGAAAGCAATAAACAATAAAGATGAGTATCACAAGGGAAAGTAACCAACAGTGAATTGTCTGCACGTGAGTGATAATTACTGTTGCAGTGTTTCCCCATTGGACTGTGTGGCACATGCAACAGATGGGAGAGAAAACAGACAACAGGGGATTAATTAAGACTAATCTTATATCATGTAATATAATGTGCAATCTTCCTTACGAAATTACAATGTATTAAAATACATTTATGTGAGGCAGAACGACCCAGCTGATAACAATAATTTACTGATACAAGGATCAGGAATTGTTCAACCATCTTCCCAAAGGCTGCAGACAAAACCTGTTGAATAAAAGGTAAGGTCACATTTGTTTGCATTCCCTGGAGAGCACCTGTGTTATTTGTTAATGACATTTGAATGAAGCAACGTATCTGTAAGTACAACAACTTCCCCTGCTTAATGATTAACAAAATTTCATTTAAAACTCGAACTCCCTGCCCTTGTTGCTGAATTGCTTGACAGCAATCGTAGTATTTATGCAGGCTAGGTCCTTCACCCCTCTGTCACAGCGGCATTTGCAGTATTTTCAGTTGACAGTGATGTAAGTTATAGTAATACAGTTGTACAAAAATGAAATTGATTGCTGGAAACAATTCAAAAATAGCTGAAATGGGTCAGAGCCTGGCTGTCTCTCAGTCATTCAGTGCAAGATTTAAAGTCGAACAGTGAGCGCCCTAACTAGAAAATGCATGGCCTCTACTGTAAAAACTGACACACTGTAATGAAAAACAGTGCATTTTTTGTGCATAAACATACTGTACTGTGAGTATTTTTGGGTTTCAGTGTATATTGTAGTGAACCCATGTTAGACTGAGTTTGTGTGTTGCTCTTTTTTGACCATGTTTGCAGTGTTATATTTACAGTAAACACAACATCTATATTAGGCAAAGGGCATACTTTTTAAGGTTACATCATTGTGATGAGCTAAGCTTGTTAAGAAAGCCGGTGCCAATTAGGTAGCAATAGGTAAGAGTGAGTGCAGAATTTGAGATGTGCAGGCGTCAACAGTTTTAAGAAACTAACCCTGTACACAGCAAGATCTGTGGATTATATTGAGTGACCAGTGCAATGTTCCTGAGAAGACATTTTTTATTAGCTTCCAAAAATGTTTTGGTTGAAGTTTATATTTTGTCTTTATAGTCAGATGGGATGGCCAAAATCTCATGAAAAAATTTTGATTTGTTGAAGAGTGTGCCACACCAATTGGCACACTCATTGTGGTTAATGTTGTAAACACAATGAATGTATTAAAGAAACAGAAAAGCAGAACTTTGGTATTGCATTCAACTATTATCTTTCAAATAAAACGAGAGAACTTTGGATCTTTGAATTGTCATATCCGTTGGAAAACAAGGAACTGCTGAATCCCTGATGGCTTTTTGACAGCTATGACTAATTTGTCTTGAAAAAAAAAAACTCTTGTGATCAAATTGTCAAAGTTTCATTGCATTTCTAAAGGGAATTGTATGAACTCAGGGCGACTTGTTGATCATGTTGCTTGTAGTGTGAATGCATGGTAAGATTAGACTTCAAGGGCAAATGTGAAAAAACCCAAATAGAAATACTTTTGTTAGTTAGTACATATCTTCATCGGAACAAATAAGAAATGTCTTTGAGTGAAGCTGAGGACACACAACCCCATTTTTTTAGAATCAAATTATAAATTCCAGCCTTCAGCCTTTGCACACATGCATTAAGACTGCCCTTTAAAACTGGCACATTCCCTGATCTGAGCTGAGAATGAAAAGCTTTGCTAACATGCTGCTGACAATGCATGTATGTAGCAACATCGTTGGTAGCCAGTGAATGTCCAACTTGCACCATTATTTCTTTCACCAGCCAAGTCTAAGATACGGCAACGTAAATCAGGATAATTAATGATTTGTTTGCACGCACTGTTTGCATTATTCATGTTTTTTTTCACCATGTCAAAAACACTGGTATTCCCCTCAATTATTTATGTACAGTATTTGCTGTTGCGAAATAAAATAGCAATAATGATGTGAAATATTGATCAATTTAACAGTGAGTCATTAACGATAACATCTGTTATTACACACACATTTTAAAAAGGAATCTTGTACAAAAGTGGTTAATTTGATATTGGTGTAATGCGCTACCTGCAATTAGCACCTAGACTTCATTAATTCCAAACACTTGAGCGCTGACAATGAAACTGCTTGAATTTTATGTTTTCACCGATTATATTCCAGCGAGAATTAGAATGCAGTAGCACTAAAAAGGCTAGAATGCAATATCATCACTTTGTATAGAATGTCTTTTTGTATTTTGTAAATTACACAATGTGTTTAGGTTAAATACATACCAGTGTTTTGTATTTTATTTTGATATATTTGATAAGCAAATATTTGTAATATGAAACTATTTGGTGAATTTGTGCCAATCTTTAATTGTTGTTAACACATTTTTTTATTGATTAAATTCTTCATGGCAATTAAGCATTTAATGCTTAATTAATCATTAACATTTATGGTCTTCACTAAACTTGGCAGTTATGTAACATGTAACATGTATATTTTCTAGATTAGTCCACATGCTTTTAAGAGCACACACTCTTAATATCCAACAGCTAAATCTTGAAGTGGGATTGTCAGTGAGGTGAGTTCCTCCCACAGTGGACAGGAAATTTACATTTATATGTCCCTGAGCCCATGGTAGAAAATTAGAGTTTCAAAAAAATTAGACCTTTTCTGAAAAAGGTAGAACTCCATTAACACTTATCAGATCATGATTTCATTGACCCTGCTGTACTATATTAAGAGCTTTGAGGGGACTGAAGAGCGACCATGACACAGATTTATTCACTTGTAAACATTTGATCAAAGATAACTACCATGATTTTATCACAGATTAGGTAACTCTCAGGAAATTACAGTTTAGCACTAGTATTGCCAGTACAGCCCACAACTCTGTCCAGTCCATATTCTAACTGATGCTCGGATTTGTGAGTAAAATGCCAACCTCAAGTGGAAATGACTACATGAAAAGAAAGCTGTCCAGTTCGCTCCAGGCTGTTTCTTACTGCCTCAGCAAAAGACAGTGGGCTAGTTTCACCATTCCTAATAGCGCAACAGATAAACAGAAAACTACATGGTTTCTGTTTTCAAGGTCATAGACAGCAACAAACACACTTAATTTTACAACTAGTCTTCCTTTATTGTATCACACATAAACCTTATAGAGTTGGTTGTAGTGGATGGTGGACATTCAAATCACTGGGGAGCTTACTTTGCCTCTCTCACACAGTTCCATGATTAGAATTAAAAATTAACTGCTTTCTACAAATTGCCTTCAGGGTTGGTAATAGTCAAATAGCCTATTTATGCAAGCCTCAGATTTCCAGGAAAAATAACTTGTGATGTTGATGAGTATGTGAAAGAGGTCACAAATTGTGGTGAACCCATAGAAAAATCATGCCTATAGTTCTTTAAAACTTCTTTCAGCTCTTTGTTTTTTTGTTTTCAGGCCCGGAACTTTAATGCTGACTATCGCCACTCTCCATTTGTTGTTGCCTTCTTACATGGCTGCCTTCTTCAGTGAAAAAAGCTCCAAAAACCACTTAAATGCAACCTGAGAAACACCAAACGGCAAAAGACAAAGTTAGTGATTAGCTGGTGAACAAAGCAGAGAAGCTGGGAGCTGACGAGGACGAGATTTCCTCCAGCAGTCGGTGGAGACCACAAAAAAGAGCTAAAGCAGAGGAAACATTAGACTTCAGTTTGCAGCCTGACAAGAAGCGTGACTTCAAATGAATGTAGCTGTTTGCCAGGAAGCTAACTTGTTTTTGCTGTCCTGTACATTCAGTTATAGCAGGAATTAGCAAAAAGTCATGAATGACCACAAATTTCTTTGTCAGTCTGTACATAATATCACAGTGATACATTGTAGGCATACAGTGTAATGTCTGTCTTTAAAAAGCACAAACAGCAGAGAAGAATTATCTTAGTGGGAGTATCAATTTAACAATTAATGGAGAGGTTGATAAAAATGCTAATCTGCTTTTTACTGAAATAGGTTTTATATTGTGTATTAATATATGGTTGATTAATAAAGGTGCAGATTTATAGCATTGCAATAGGGTTTTTCAAAATTTGTCTTGAAAGTATGTACTACGACTATAGTAACATTTGAAATGTTTGAAAGCATCACGTACAGTATGTTTGGGACAGAAGAGGTCTGGGATGACGAGAGAGATGTGGCCGGGTATGTTTTTTGGGCGTATGCTGAAAGATGACTACTGCCTCTTAGGGTTGATAGAGAGGGAAGATTGAAATGTCATAAGAGAATTGGAAGTCGTGACGAGAGTCTTTCGGCACATACAGTGATTACAGGTTACTGCACACAGTGATGTGCCGAGTGTTCAGATGTGAACTGCAGGCCACAATTGCGGGCAGACAGGTGGTTTAGAGTTTGAAGATTTTGGTTTATCGAGGTCTACTGAAATTTTACAAATTGGCATATCTTTTGAAATATTTTTGGCATATCCACTGATTCTTCTGGCCGCCCACCAGTGCAACAGAGGTGGGTAAAATCGTGCTTATTATGCTGCAACTGGTTATATTGAGGCCAACGCATCTAAAAATGAACTTTGAAAAACCTAGAAACAACATGTCATTGCCAGACAATATTGTAGACAGTCTTCCTTTAATGTTACTGTTAATCTCGTTGATGTGGGAGCGAATAAAATACTTACGTTATTTGTGCCAATCAGACGTAATGCATTCAAGCCTTTGCAGATTTTGCAAAGAGATCTTGTTGAATTCACTCTGGTCAAATAATTGGCAGGTTTGAAGAGTTGGGTAAGACATGTGTGCCATCGAATTTGATGCTCAGTTCTGGGTTGGTCCTCTTCTTATTATTTTCAAGGCTCAAACCCAATACCAGAGTAAAATTGAATTTGTGCGGAGTAACAATAACAAATAGCACATTCCCTGTATCTCCTTTGCTGCAGAGTTTGGAATGCATTTCATTTTCTTTCCACTTCGCCTTGCTGTCTCCTGCTGGTTCAGCCCAACTGCATGCACACCAAATGCACCAAATGTAGGTGAGATGCCACTGATCTGATTCTGTAACTATCCATATTAGAGTTGGAAAGATGCATCTCTATGTAAATTATTGCTGTTTACCCTAATTAGAAATCACCCGGGTTTCTAGTATGAGGGCATTCAATTTTAATGTTTTGCATTTGCAGCACATTCGGTGGATCTGCTGTTTGACATACAGCAGCAGATTTTGTACAGCTGGCTCTAAAAGACAAATAAATGCTGGACCAATTAAAAGTAATCAGCTTTGGCTGACTGGTAAATGGACAACTCACCAAACTGTGTGGCCAGACACTTACTAGATGATGGGGCAACCAATTTGGCTGTCACAGTGCTGTTTTTCAGGACTGGCACATCGGTAGGGTCATTACAGAACCTCATTGCTACTCAGTGTAAAAGGGCTTGATGCCCCCCTGTTCTTGGCCTTGTTCAGGACATCCTGATTATTATCAGAAATGTTTGCAATTTTTGCTGGCAGCTGCTGTAGTATAATTCAGACAGTGTGTCACGTTGGGCAAGTCGAGACAGAAATAAGGATGTGGTAATGCAAGCTGTCCTCAGTTTAAATATTGCCTTGAGTGTGTCTGCCATAAGCTACAAATATTGGTTGGAATTGTAAAAGGTAAAGTGGCTTTACTTTCTGACAATTTCCTGTTCCCATTTTTGTTTGCAATGGTTCGTTTGGTTTTTAATATGCAGTCATTTGTTTAGTCCCATGTTCATTAATCTCAGGTTTGTATGAATGCATGGGACAGCACATGGCACAATGATTAGCACTTTCGCTTACAGCAAGAATGGTTTGAGATGCTGCTGGGGCAGGGTACATGACAGGGTGACATGCAGGTTAGGTTAGACCACTCTAAAATTGCCCATAGATGCTAATGCAATTTAACTACACTTGTTACTGTAGGTGAACATTATTTTGTACAATTTCCAGAATAAAGGCAAGAGTCAAATGTGAGATGGTAAGCATCCTCCATCTCAGTCTACAAAAATCCTTTTTTTTTAACATAGGGTCATGTACACATTCTGTCACCATTCACATAATCTGCCACCCTGAGGGACTTCAGTCCTCCCGTACAATGCCACCTTTCAGCCCCAAGAATTGTCCATGCTCTACAATGCTCATAATTTATGTCATGTGTCACTTTCTATTAGGTATAACTACCTCATGATCCGCTGATCTAGTGCACCACTGGACAGTCTCTACATCTTGTCTGCAGGTGCAATCATGGTATATGTCATGCTGCCTGAATGCACTTGGTGATTGAAGATTGAATATTGAATGTGTAATTGCAGAATGATTCGAATGCACCGTATATTATATCTTGCAGGGCGCTTGTGTAGTTCACTATATGATAGTATTTGCAGTCCTTGTATCATGGGTGTATTCAGTTACATACTGAAATGAACTGTGAGATGTTTCTGCAAAAAAATAATGAAACACATTTATGTATGTTTATATACAGTTTTCAGTAAAACTTTTGAATATGATCAGACGCTATATTTTTGCAAGTATAATTCACACAATTGAATTCTACCATGTAGTCATGTAGCAAATGTGTTTGGTGTATTTATACTTGAAAATATGTTATTTTAGATATTACAGAATGCTAATTAAATCTAAAAAAAAGAAATACACAGAACCAACATTTATGTTTATCTTAAGTTTTTTGCTGGCAACTGTTACAGGATAAAAATTTTGTGCAACACCAGATTTCAAAAGAGCTTTGTAGTGCCAGCCCACTGAATTTAACATTTGCAGGGGATCCACTATATTAGATCTGCAGGAAGATTAATGAAATGATGAGTTAGTATTTCAGCTCATAAAATATTTAGCAATTGGGAACTGGGATCAGTGTGTGTGTGTGTGTGTGTTTCAGTGTTCCGTTCTGGGGGCTACCTTGCATGGATCCAGCAGATAAAAAGCTGTTTTATCTTTTGTTCTTTTGAGGATTTTTAGGAATACCTTGAAGTATATCACTGTCACCAACATGCTGCACATAATTTGAGTTATTACCCTGCCACCATTACACGATATCAAAAAATATATTTTTGTGTCAGTGTCTGTTGCTCTTCCCTGGCACTTGCATGGATAACCTTTGCAGTTGGCAGATCATGAATAAATATAAGTTAAATTTAACAGTTCAGTGACTAGGGAACTTTACGAATGTGAAGTGAATTATTCTATTGATAGAGTAGAATTTCCAATTCTGAAGTCATTACTCCATTATTGCAAACTGTATTAATAACATTCAAAACAGTGCACTGAATGCACACCTATCTCTTCATGTGGAATATTATACTTGTGACTATTCTAAATCCAGGCGCTGTTCACTTTGGCACCTCAGGGAAAATATATTTTTAGACACATATCCTTTTGTATTGTTTGAGACTTGGATGTCCTTCAACTTGCTGGATCCTTTGCTGCTGATGTACTGGTGGAAAAGGCTGACTGACGGGGGGGATACACTGATGAGTTTGGCCTCTTTGTCTGTAACGGGTCAGGATAAGCCTACATGTAACATTAGCACCAACAAGGTCGTAGCGACAAGTATAGAGGGGAACTTTCTTGTCATCCATCATAAATACACACCAGTGCTGCTGAACCATTTCCTGCCACGCTGTTGCACTTACTCCTAACAGCTGTTAGAAAAAGAAAAATATTGATGTCTTGCTCTTGTCTTCCTTAAATAGGTAAATATGCATTCATTACTTTTGTTTCCTTATGCCTAAGTGTTTGTGTCTATTTGTACTCCAAAGCAGACACATTATATTTGACTCGCTGCAAGGATATATGAATTTACTTTGCAAACTCAAATATCTACACAAGTTAAATAACTGCTCTTGACTTTATTTAGATGCTCTCTCACTTCACATCCCCACAGGTTTGCAGCAAAGAAACTGCAACAGCATCCGTTAATTGAAATGACATAGTGTCATATTTAATATCTAATAGGTTTTATCAGTGGCAGTGTCATAGACACGCACAGTTATATATCATTAAGAAGAAGCAGCAAAAGGGAAGTTCACGATTGGTGCCATCATTGACCTAGTGCAATAGTAGTTCTATGATAGGTACTTAGTGCATTTATACAGCAATAATGTTAATAAAATAATATTAAGAATGTTAAAAGATCACAGTAGAAAGGCATACAGACTGTTGATGTGTGCGAGTGAGATAAGGGGCTCAGAAAGAGACAAGCAAACAATTAAACACAATCAAAAAGCCTTATAGCTATACATATTGGAACAAATCATAATAACAATGGTACATCAAATTATAAACAAATGTGCACGTGCATGCGTACGTGTGTGTGTGTGTGTGTGTGTGTGTGTGTGTGTGTGTGTGTGTGTGTGTGTGTGTGTGTGTGTGTGTGTGTGTGTGTGTGTGTGTGTGTGTGTGTGTGTGTGTGTGTGTGTGTGTGTGTAAGTAAATATAGTGAGCAAAATAGGACATAAATGCTGTATTTCCCCCCGGTCCTCTGCTGTAGGAACCAGCATTGTAGTTTACTTAGCCAGGCACACTAACGCTCAGACACACATCAAATTTGTTCTCCTTTTTCATCTGGATTTATGTTTGGATAACAAAAGACACCAAAACACTGCTGTGATATTCGATCCTGCGCATGACGTTATTGGCTGTGACCACATAGGAGTTTTGCTAACCTGTAAACCTGTGAAATAAGATACTTTGCCTGTGGCAGATTCCAGTTCCTGTAACTTTAGCCAAGCATGATGGATTTGTTCACATTCTTTACTGTAATGTTCCATCCCTACTGTAAACACGGGTTGAAAACATTCAGAGAATTAAGAGGTATCTTTCCCGTTCTCCATACAAATGGCATTTTCCTTTGATTATGTTCCTCTTCCTGACAAACCATCTTACTTGTTGGCAACAAAAATAAATGGTATAGAGATTGATTAAACTGCTCGAATCATGCCTGAACACGGAAGAGAAGAGAGAAAACAAATCTTATGTTATGTTTAATTTGTGGACAAACATGAGGCAGTCTGGTTCATCTAATGTTGTACAGTACATCTACATTTGAAGGTGCCGGTAACACAGTACTAACAGTAAAAAACATTTTGAACAGACTTGCCCTAGTCGTACCAAAAAGTTTACCTCAGTGGCTATTGTGAAATAATATACTGCACATGGTTTTCTGTTAGGGGATATGTTCATGGAAGTAATTACATGGGAAATCATCACTCACAGGCAGACCATAGGCAGAGACATGAAAACAATTCCTCTGGTTTTATGTTACACTGCCCAGTAAAACCCTCTGGTAGGACATATGAATAGACTACTAATAGCCATATACACTGTTCCAGAGTAATTCATCTTGAAGTTATCTGCGATCAGAGTTAGCCTTGGAAGGAATATAAGAATTTATGAATAAACATTTCCAGACAGTCTCGCTGGCTGGAAGGATCATTGATTAACAGTTCAAAACAATATTCTCTTATAGGAAAGAGAGGACATTGTAACACAACCATTGTAATTTACATGTTCTGGCTAACAATAACTATTTTTCATGCAAAGCTATGAAAAACAATAACCATTCAGCTACAATAGAGTCCTCAGTTGTTTTTTATCCTGCAACACTGGTTATGCTGAAAACCACATTTTCTATGGTGACACATCTTTGACACTTGTGTTGACAACACTGAATGCAGAATTGCATCTTGAGTCAGCCTTGTGATATCATGGGCAAACACTGTATTTTCAGTTTTAATAATTCATGAGCCTAGCTGTAAACAAATTGCTCAGGGCAACGTGGCGATGCATGTTTAAAATTCCCACATGAGGTGAATTTTGTTTTACTTTGCATTGTACATGGAGGACAGAGCGCTAATACATGTGTTTTATTGCTAGGGAGATAGAATATTTATTGACCCATCAGTGAATGCAATTGTCTTTGAGGTGTGGAGAAGTCAAAGCAATATTGTTTTGTATCTCTGGTCCCCGTCTGACAGCAGTGCGTAAACAGTAGAGTGGCTGCAAAATTAAATGCCTTGCCAGCCAAGACCAACCAGGTCTATTCTCATTTTAGCCAAAAGAACCAGCTCATAATGAGATTAGATACCTCGGCTTTGGGAGACATCTTGAGTTTCATTTTTATTTATCAATCATGCATGAGGTCGCCAAGATAAGACCAAGGTCAGCAAGGCTCCCTGGCAGAGGGAGTCCCATTAATACTACTACACCGATCTGTCTTTCACACTCGCACCAGCCGTGCACCACATCATTGCAGTGGCTGCACAGTGTGAGACTGTCAAAGGACTTACCGTGCCATTTCATTTGTGAAGCAGCATTCATTAACAGTGACTAATATTTTTAATGGTTCAAAGAAAGTCTCATATGACATGAATGTCAAATTTAGTTTAGGCTTGAAAAAGAATGAACAAAAAGCTCATCCTAGTCGTGATAGGATACTTTAAAAGTAGGGATGCACCGATTGTGAAATTCTGGGCCGATACCGATACCGATGTTTAACATAACAACTTGGCTGATGGCCGATGCCGATGCCGATGTTCTTTCTTTTTGTTATTTATTCCCTTTTTTTGTGCCACAGAAACATACAAGTCTTTCAGCTCTTCATAACATTATCCTTGAATGAGCACAAATCCAATGAGACCAATTTATGAAACAAAAACAACCTTTAATGTCACTTTCTGGTTGACATTTAAGATAACCTTAGTTCACATGACAAGATTTCAAAAAAACAATCTTTTTTATCTCCGTCTTCCTCGTCAACGTTTTAAGAATATTTGCGTCCACACGGACCTACTGAAAATGAGCGAAAACGCTGTAGTTCATATTCCAGGCCTCTAGGTGGCGCTTGACATTCACAAAACACGGAGAAGAAGACACGGAGCATGCGCAGTAAACTTGCGCGCTGTAAACAGACAGTAGACGGAGAAAACCGAACACAACAAGAAGAAGAAGATGAAAATGGCGACTGCAAGGAAACCAGAATCGTTTGTGTGGACCGTTAATGAGGTCGAACTGCTGCTGAGACTCACACTCAACTACAAGGCGGGTAAGTTGGAGAAAGGCTCGATATCTTCTGCGGCATGAACACGAGCATGCGGTCCGCCATTGTTGTTGTTATAGGACGTTGCGAGATGCGGCGATGGCGTCATTGTTTTGGAAAGTATGCGGATACGCTGTCCACATGAAAACGGGAGGGAAAAAAGAGTTTCTCCATGAGCACAGCGTTCATGCCGCAAATCAAGATATAATCATCGGCCACGGCCATCGGCAAATGTCATTTTTATTTGCCGATGGCAGTTAACGAGGCAAACATCGGCCGATACCGATGTTCAGCCGATGCATCGGTGCATCCCTATTTAAAAGTTGTTTATAAGCAACACATATATTTTAAAATGACTGTGTAAAGAGAAATATAAAAGGGGTTCTGAGTAATAATTTCTAGCAGTTTACGTGAATCAATGACTTTTTATTGACTTTTTGTGAGCAGATTGTAACGTGGGATCAAAAATTAGACCTTTCCTGTCTGTACAAGCCTGTGGACAGAGTTGTTGAATGCTGCTCGGGTGTGAATTTCTTTGTGAATGAATGGATTTTTCCTTGACAGTCTAAAGGATGTAATTATAAAGAAGCTCGACGTGCAAAGAAAAAAAGAAAAGAAAAATGCTGTGAAAGTATCAAAACACTGTGCCCTCCAATGAGCTGTCAGGACAGTTCTGTATAAAGAATTATGTGTTTTATGAACAGTAAAGCAAAATCATTTTCTATGTAGACACCCATATTAAATGTATGGACCAGTAAATGAAACTTATCTATGACCTTTAAGATCATCAAACTATGGACTCTGTGGTAGACTAACAGTGTTTACAATTTCACTGAAATATGGATATGTGGCCTAATTTTTTATTTTACCCTCATGAAGTTAATTTTAACTGAACACACATAGCAAGGACAGCTCATCGGCCAGATGAGTGTACAGACTGGGGGACAGTTGGCCTGGCCCAAACCTTGACAGGTTTTAACCTTCTGTGGAAGGAGGAAGCCCGCTTTCCATGTGACAGACAGCCAGCCTGTCTGAACAGACGGTAGTATGTGCATACATTTAAAATATGCAATTACTTGCAGATTAATCTCACGAGAGTGGCAGCAAAGATTGCAAATGTAGAATAAACTCAACTGAATTTCATGGTGAATTTATCCCCAACACAATGCACTAAGATCACCTGCCTATGGACTTGAAATGTGCCACATGCTCAGACACTAAATAACTGACTATTCAAGCAAAACAAGATATGCTTGAGGCAACACCTTCTGAATTAAGAAGTAGGACATCCTCGACTACACTATAATTGAGTGTTTGTGGCAGTCATTTGATTGATTTGTTTATTTAGTGGCTTTGAGCTTAGTATAAGCTCAGCTACCGGAAATGATCTGATAAATCGCACCATACATAGTGCTTTACATTTACTGTGCGTAGTTACATCAAAACTGTCTGCAATAATAAGTACACAGAGCATACATCTCCATTCAGGTTTTACGTAGCATGAGGAAAGACTTGTCGTGGTATTTCTGTTTCGTATAGGTTTTCCACTGGCCTTTGAGCCTCACACACTGACAGTAACTCCATCAGTGTTGAATGAAGTTTCAGAACAGAGGAGCCACGATTAACAACAAGGCCTGTCTCCGCCTTAACTCAAGTAATTTCTCCAGGCGATTGAGGATGGCTCTTCTGTTCCTGAAGGCTAGAAGGTTTTACCCGCCATCTATTTCCAAGCCAATATCTCCACAGATCCTCTTCCTCCCCTTATGCTCTCTGTTTTTCTCTGTAGTGATCTCTCCTTCTATCTCTCCCTGCCCCCTCTTTCGTATTTGTGCTTTGTTAAATCTCTGATGTCCACAACTAACTAAATACATGGTGGTGATTATCCTAAACCACTGGAAACAGAAAATCTTAAAATTGATTTTTGTTTCACACAAGATTAAGCTCTAGATGGGTTCGGGGGGGGTTAAGGAAAATCCTACCCAGTAGCCAGCAGTGATGCCGCAGCAAAATGACCCCCAGATGCACACAATTATAAGGACAAAATAATATTATGCAAATGCACTCAGTTGTGCTGTTGAAATGACGACACAGCACAATGTGTTGAAAGAAAGGATGGAGCATAATGCCGAGATGGGAAGGTTGGCACACACACCAAAGTTATTTGGTGTAATTTTAGCTTAGGTCTGACACATACGCACCTTTTAACAACCACTTTTGTCTTGACATACTCAATCATCTGAATCGTAGAATTTCATGTGATGATGGCATCTAACAATGAATTCACATTCAGCCGCGTCTCTTCATGGATGTCCCTTTTGATCCTGGCCCTTTAACATGCTGTATAAATAGCAAGCCTTAAATATGAGCAAACACTAGATCATCAAGACAAAGGCTGAAAAATCCATTTTCTGTCCCTTAATTACATTTTGCCTCGACTCTCTTATATTTATTTCTCCCTCTTTGCTCTGTGCATGTCTGTTTGGTCAGTTTAATAAACCATGGACTCTTCCTGACCTACAAGAACACCAAGCAAAGAATATATTCCAAAAGATCCATTTTGCATAGAAAATCATTAAAAATGGCTGCGCTCTTTAATTTGCCTTTTAACTCTCTGAAGAGTTCTGTAATGCACTTACCAAAAAGAGCACTTAATTCCATGATTTTCATAGATGAGTACATACTGTAGTATTTTGTCATCTCCATCTATCAGAGGAGAGTTAAAAGGTTTGTAGCCCTTAATATGAACATCTTGATGAAGATGAACTCGATGTGCGAGTAATTTTCTGTGTCAGGGGACACAGTGACAGTTTTAAATTCAGCCTCCCTCTGGCCCATCAGTCTGTTTCCCATGTCCATTTTCCAGCTGGCTAATGCAGTCTTTTAATTTGTGGATGCAGAAATAGTGCGCTGACAGCCGATCAGATGGGAGAACTTACTGTATTTAAAGGAATATAGCTGTGAATGATATAGAAAAAGGCAGTTGTGACTGATGCTCCACCAGGAGCACATAAGGTAAATCGGTCAGTTACAAACACCAGTGTGTTAATTGGTGATTTACAATCAATGTCTTGTCAATTTATCATAATGGATGCTTAAAATAAGTAAATATGACGCAAATTAATTTTAACCATAAGTCCTGTGACACAACATTGTGGTTTTGTCTGTTCTAATGTGTTTTAATTGCATCAGCGCTTGGTCACATTTAGACTGCTGATTGGGTGAATGTGGACTTTATTTCAGTAGCCCCTTTTACACAATCTGTTAAGGGCAGAACTATTGAGCCCTTATACAGACTGACCACTCTATATTTGGAAGGCAGAACACGGGATCATTGTTACAGTACGTCTGGGCCAGCAGCAGGGGCAGGAGGATGGCAATTCGAGATCTGTCTAAAAAGAATGAGCTGCGCAATGACGGGATGAGACAGGCAGTTGCTGTTTTCACAACATGTTATGTGGGCTACCTACAACCAAGAGATTTTAAAAGCAAGCTAGCAGCGGTTAGCAGCTAACTCAAATAAGAAGTACAGCAACCAAAAAGTGTGCAGAGAGAGATGCAAGTGTGACTTCTACCTTTAGAGCTGAGGACTAGATGAACTGTTATATAACAGTAAATGATTGTTATTTTCATTACATGCTTTGTTTGGATTAGAAGGCGCCAACGCATATGTAAAACATCACACTAGACACAAATGGGCTGTACACATCACGCCTATCTGTTTGCAGAATACTGGCATGCTATCTAAAATCACACACTGAGGTGGCATTATGCCTCTGTTAGTTTATTCAGTGTCATGAAAAACATGTGCAGAGTAAATAATGAACTTTGTTGCATTATTGCATGATATTTGTCTATGAATGGTTAATGTGACATGGGAACGTGAACAAATACATTACTGCCAGTAATATTTTAATACATTAAATTATTGTGCTGCTAACCAACACTTGTTGTCCCATTCAAAAAAATAAAGTGAAGAGCAGGCATACACGTTGAACCAGTTTGTGACATTTTTAATTGCGACCAGATGAAACTTTGTTTCAGCGTAAGGAAATAATGTCTGACATTTTCAGATGAATGTTCAGTTTCTAACACTTTCTTGCTAATTTATGTAAAACATTTACGTAACATAAACCCTGCAAAAAATGTGTCTGACAGCTGCTTGCTTTCCTTGTTCTGAATAAATAAAGGGCTGAATAAAGAACGGGGTAGTTAGCATGAGACGTGATAGCAACCCTAGCTGAAAAGAAAACAGAAACAGTGCCCCTCCGAAAGCTCAAATTTCAGAAATATAAGACAAAATGACAACAGCAGTGATGATTTATCATGAAAGCAGTTGCCAGACTACAAAAGCAGATTTATTTATATATTGCCAATCTAGGTTATATTGTGTTTTTTCTGTTTTAATATCTTAAACATAAAGCTGCCTCTGATGTCGCGTGATTTAAAGCGCTAATACATAACATAGGCTTCACTTCACTGATGTTTCCCCTATAGTCTAAGATTATTTGTGTTCCACAGAGGTAGATTTAAACCATCTTAAATCAGAGCATTTATTATTCCAGCTGTCGGGAAAGGGCAGGTTCAGTCTGTCTGTCTCCACTGAAATGTTTTCTCAGCTGCTCCTGCTGCATTACACACGCCTCCCCAGGCAGTGGACAAGAAGCAGGACCTACCCCCTCTGTCAGGACGAGCCCCCGGTTTCCACCCGCGGGAACCTTTTGGATTCAGGAGGCTTATTAAACGGGTTTAAAGGATGTTGTATTTTCTGTCCGAGGCTAAAATAGTCCTGCGCTCCCCTTGTGAGTTTGGTAACCTCACAACTGACACAGTTTGTTGGGCAGAGCCACCCTCCTCATGAGAGTTTGACCTTATCACAAATTGTATTCCCTTCCCGGTATTTGTAACACTATGGAATTTTTCTAAAGAGAAGGGATAACGTCTCCGGGGGAACTGCATGTGTATTGGATATAGTTTTGTTTCCTCCATTTGCGGTTGCTCCACATTCTTTAAGCTATAAGTTACATTTATGGCAGTATCCCATTATCAATAGAAGTGCCCCATGTGTGTTCTTATTGTTCTGGGGCCAGAATAACACTTCTATCAGCCATTCAGGGGAAGAGATATTTTGGATCACTGTCAAAGGAAATATCATCCATGCCTGGTTATATTCCTGTTTTATAGAATATATTGAGTTTTGCAGCCCCTCAGTGGCAGCTACAATTCTTCATTCAACTTATCAGCAGTTTAAAAAAACGGTCGCAAGCTCTTATCGTATGAGGACTATTTCAGCGCTTTAATTGGTTGTAGCTTGCACCCGTTGTTGAAAATGATTTTTGAAGCTTATTCTACGGCGAGGTAATTTACACCTTAAATAAATATGTGACCCTGTTTCTAAATGATGCCCTAAATGCTTTCATCTATATCACACAGCATTTACAGCAACAAAAAAGGTCGGAAAACAATTTCCTGGAGACCATCGAGCGCTGTTGACAAAAAGACACCTTGGGAATGGCTGCGATCACTCCACTACACAGGACTAGACCCTGTCTGTGAGAGGATGGCGTGACCGTCACCCTTGTAGGCTGTTGTCAGAGAAGAAGGATCATGGTAGTGTTTAAGACATTCACACATGAGCGGTCGTATAAAAGAGAATTATTCACATTATATTCACAACATTCAATTTCTGCACACAGTTTTAAAGGTCCTAGTAACTTTGGAGGAAACAAACGTGACAAAGCAAAACAAAATTCACAGTGTCGGCACAGGACAGTTTAGATACGCAGTTCTGCCTTCCAAACTTGGTGATATCAGTGTTTTAATGGTACTTGAGGGTCCACATGCTCCGTGCCTCAGCAAAAAAATCTGCAGGGCTCAGCTCTGTAAAATATTTCCAAGCTATCAGATAAACTTAGTTTTTTGTTTTTTTAAAAAAGCCTGAATTTCTTAGTAGAGCTGACAGTTTATAAATGCAACGCAATTATAGTGTCACAGGTTTAATACTTGAGTATATATCAGCAATATCAGCGTGTTAGCAGTCAGACAAACAATTCCCTTGTTAACTCCAGTTCAGAATTCAACAGCTCATTCTCCCTTGCTTCACAGATGGCTGTGAAAACACTTGAGAACTCTTCCCTTGGCTAAATGTGCTGCTGAAATGATACAGAAAACAAATTTATGTTAATGTTTGAGAATGATATTCAGGAGCACTGAGATGAAATATAAATGCTTAAACACCACAAGTTGCCACTTTACAGTAAATGCAATGCAAAATAAGTAACCATAATAATAAGGGATTTTCCATTTCAAAGTAAGAGACTTTTGTTAGTTTGCAAAAGAAATTGGATGTATCAACAACAAGCTGCTGCAACCTAATGAATGCACACCTTCAGTTTCAGTTAAATACAGTAGATCATTTGAACCTGAAATTGTGATTCATTTAGTGTGTCCTTAACACACACATAATCACGGATGCTTGTAAATCTGAGTAATCAATTATGACACAATGGCTGCTGACGCTTCACTGACTACACAGCTTGACCCCTGTCATTCCTCTCTCCCTATAAGACTTTTTATTACAGCTTGGATGGGTTTATAAGATCAGTGGCATCAAAGATATGAACACTGCCTGAGCTGAGAACTACAACACAAACCCTGTTATAGAAAAGGGAGATTCACCTAAAGTAATTAAATGCTTTTAGGCTCAATACATAATCTACCAAAGTGCAGATAACAGTATGTAATATATTACATTCATATTTTACGCATGTTATCCACACAAAAATCAAAATATTAGTTCCTAGATCACCATCGTTAGCAGCAACTGTAATGAGAGCAGAGGTCAGAGACATTTAAAGAGGTGGAGACGAGGATGTAATTTCAGTGCAGTTCATAAAGGCAACATAACCTATAAGTCAGTTTACTACTGTGGGGGTCACAGGACTCTACATTAAGGGATCATTACCATGTGTTATTCTGGTAGCACTGATAATTATTTTTGTTTCATTATTGAGGTCTGAGTTACTAAAGACACTAGAGCTACTGGGAGGGACTTAGTGGTCTTTGCATTAGTATTCCCATAGACTGCAGTGCAAACAGAATGTAATCAGGTCTTTTTCCATGAGGTCCCTGTGGCTTTTTGGAAACGCCTGCCAAAGGAGATATCGCTGGACAAATTAATCTTGAATTTAATTTCTTGACCTTATTTTACTTTACCTGATGTTTTATTCTAGTTTATTATTTTACTGCTTATAATGCCATGATACTTCGCTCTCTGTTTTAGCTTCACCGCTGTACAGTGTGTGCTTAATTTTTTTTATATTGTTCTTTATTTTGTTGTGAGAGACAGTGCAAGCGTGTTGCAAACAGTGTTGAAGCCACTGTCAGCATTATTAGTGAGTGAGGTAGTTGTAGTACAAGTTGTAGCAATAGTCGCTATAATAGTAAGTAGTATGGGATATAAATATGTTTTTGGGGGAATCAGGGTTGTATAGTCACATTGAAACTGTCTCAGTAATAGGAGCACTTAGCATTGATAGTAGTAGTAACAAATAAAGCAGCTGTAGCAGCAGCAGTGGCTGTAGAGGAAGCAAGTAGAACTAATAATAGTGCTAAGCATTGCTGGTAGCACTGGTGACAATCATAGCAATAGCAGTGAGATATTTTCTTAAATCCTGTTGGTTTATGCAAATGGAGCTGTTCAGCTAAATCTAGTTTTGCCGTGATCATTCTCAGCATGACTCGGCATTCATTAAGTACAACAACATTAACGCTGTCATCAGTTAGACTGAAAGACGTTGGTGTAATGTCCCTGAAAGACACTGCAGTGTATGAACAGCACATTCCTTGGATGGTTTCTGTCAGGAATATGAACCAAATGCTGGTCTCCCTCACAGATGGATACTTAGTCCCTTTCTGGAGAGTGCACCTCACATGCAACATACAATGGCCACGCTGTCTTACCAGCAGCAAAGACTCCTGGTGTGATTGATCAGATGTGTGGTTCCACTGCTTGGACCTGTAACAAGGTAGTGTGCATGGAGTGTCATGTAAGCTCCTAGCCATTATCTCCCGGGCAGTACAGAAGACCTCGCTGTAACCCAAGCGGCTCCTTTGACCCGAGGCTCTCGGCTTGTCAGTGCCCAGCTCCCACTTGGAAATTAGTCACCCTCTGACAGGTGGGGATGGATGCCTGTGATCCCCGCCAGATTCATGCGCTTTTTCACCCCCATCTATCATCACCCACGGCTCCTTTTGTCTCAAACTCCCTCCTTCACCATTCCACGTCTGTTCCTCCCTGGACATGATGTGATCACCGCTGGATTTGGCGTAATGTGATGAACATGAGAATGTTCTTGCGCGCAGATACCGTCTATCCTCCTTATTCATTGTACAACATTTGACTCTTCTAAGTGTCTATATTTTCAGCTTCTCACAAAGTTAAAACACCACTTCCCATTTCACTGTGAAGCTGTGTGGGTGACAGATTGTCAGGATCTGAGAGAATTGCCACAGTACATAAGCCAAGTACATGCTGAACTCCCTAGTATGATGTCGACCGTCTGTTTTGTTTTGTGGTCATCACTATAAGCACACTTATGGTGTGTGTGGGTGCACTTGTGTGTGTGCAATTGTGAATGCAAGTGGGTGTAAAATGAATGAAGTCCAATGTGAGTAATCAGTCATTTTTTGCTTTTATTAATGAGATGTGTTTATAAGTAAGCGAGATGGATCTGTCGTTTTCTGGCTCAACACTGTGTTCAGGGTGCATTTTCTCTCCCACCTATGGCAATATTGCGCTTTTGGGACTCACAGTGTGTGGGCTGATTGTAAAGAATTGAGCGTTTCACACCCTCTGAGAAGACTCTTTCCTCTTAACATAGTTGTTATCAATCTGCTTCTAGTTGTAAAACAAAAAATAACACTTGTATGAGAAAGACACAAGAGCAAACCGTGCTAAAAGAAACATATTTTAACATGTCAACATATTTACAGCCACTTTATTCACGAGTGCACTTATCAAGTCCAACAGTTGTAATTGTTTCATTAAGATAATGTTTTTAAGTTTGCCATTCTATTCTAACAAAGCAACATTAGATGTGTATTTCACCTAACATGAATCAATCACTCACTCCCTGTCGACCTAAATGTATCATATTTTGTCATATATTTTGTTGAATTGTGTACTTACACCATCCCAAATGTTTCCAGAAATATATGACACATCAGTGTGTGAGGAAAGAAATCAGCAAATGTAACTAAACGTAACATGAATAAAACAAATGCAATACCTTGTCCAGGAACATTTCATGTATGCATGATATTGTATGATTACACTGGCAATGGTGATTGTTTAACAATAAAAGAAACAACTATCAGGATCCCACGCTAGTTTACAACGTCATCAAATTACATGTCTTGTTTTCATTGTTTTGATAGCGGCAGGAAGTGCATACTATGCCTTTCAAAGGTGTATATAAATAATTTGTAGTTTGTGCCTTTACTCTGCACATAATAGAGGCTGTGGTCAGTTGATTTAACAGCAGTTACCATGGATGAATACATGCATACAATGGGTGTCGATAGCCTCATTACAGAAGAAAAGGAACGCTCCCTCAGCATAACCCACTTCATCCATCATCCATCTCAATATGCTCCAAACAGTCTTTTATGCCTGACATATCTAAATACCTTTTTTCTTTGAATCCTCCGGCACAAGCATGTCCAATTCAGGGTGCATGTATCAGATATATTGCTGTTCCATTAAGCAACAGTTCAGTTGGTGAGGGTTTAATTCTCAAAAGATGCATTGTGGGTGGAGTATCACTTTAAGGCATAAATATAACACATCTGAGGCTGTGAAGTCAAGCATTGGGATATGACTGCAAAAGCTCTGCTCAAAATCAAAAGCTAATGAACTGTGGCACCATTAAACAGAGAGCAGATAGCTTCTTTTTTCACCAAAGGGCAAATAGAAAAATCATTAAAAAACAAAAAAACAAAACAAATAAAGAAATAAAAAAATTACTTGTAGGAAAAATTACCCAAAATCTTGCACAAAGAAACCCGCTCGAGCTGCCTGTTTTTTGTTTTTAAATTACCTGGTCTAGTTAGGCAGATGTGGTGGGAAGGGAGCGGAGGATCCTAACCCTTTGACTTGAAGAAACCACAGATGCGAAATCTTCCTCTCCCCTCTGTTCTTACAGTGCTAGGTTCCCTGCATCTTCGACCAATATTAACTTGATCAAAAGACAGTGGCTGGCCTCGGAGCAAACTAATACGCTCATTAGCATTGACACGGGTGCCTGGGAGCAGTTCATGTGCATTAATGAAGTAAAGACCTAAGCAAAACAATCGTACCCAGCTAGCCTTGGAATGCACAGCCAGCCACACGCAGGGCTCCCTAATGACCCGAGGATCTGAACTTGGGCGGAATTCGATAGGCTGTTGTAAAATGGCTTTGTTCAACAGCTCTATACTGTTATCATGTATTGCTTATGGTGCTTTTGTAAATCCTGTGAATAATGTTCAACTGCCCCAAGTCGGATTTTATTTTTAAATGCACACAAATGAAAATAGAACAGCTTCCCCTAACTACATGTTGTTCCACTTGCAACACTGGAAAACACTGAAAGAGAGAGAGAAAAAAAAAGACAATTTTCCCTGCATATTTAGATATGTTCCCCCAGGGATATGTTTAATTTCCATGGATGAATTTCCCCTCACATTTTCCCTTCCTAAAAACTGACTCACTGAAGCAAATGAGTTTTCACTCTTTTTCTTGGGGACAGGGGGTCATTTCATTACATTTTCTATCAGCACCTTGGATATGCTGTGCTTTATATTCTGCAGCCAAGATTATTTGAATTGATTGACCACTGACATTTCGCAGTTGTTCTCTGTGATGCAAATTTTAACTGCGAGAGATGGCAAAGGGCAATATTTTCAAAGTATTCACACCTGCCTCCTCCATGTATGGAGAGAGTCTCGGGTGCAGACTGGCTCCGGGGTCATAGCTTGCCACATGACCATTTGAGAGATGACATTTTATCAAGGCCATCTTCAGTTGTGAGCATGGGTGAGTGCAGACTGCGTTCAGGTCAATTGTCCCCCATGTCCATATGTGCAGCAAGGTGTCTGCACCACCATACAAATTGCTATTTTCCTGTTCCTGTACGTCTCTCTCTTTCTCTCTCTCTCTGGCTCTCTTATGCATACACATGCTCACAAACACTTTGTACACAGAGAGAAAAATATAGTGCAAACAAGAGAGAATACAGTTAAGAAGGAATGTGCAGATCATGTGTCACCACAGCTAAGGTGTAAAGCTAACAACATATATTTGTGTTATTTGAGTAAAATAAAAATGCTGTTTTCAACTATTAAAAATCTTTATTCTGTGCTGAACAGCTACATTATCTTGGAGAAAATTAAAAGCTTAAATTAAATTGAAAACAATTGCATGCTGGCAGATGCTCAACACCTGTGTGTAAATTGATGTAAAACTCAATGCCTGCATAAAAGCAAAAAATAAATATACGCCATAAAAAGAAAATGTTCTGCATCTTTCCAGCATCTTTTGCTTCTAACCAGCCTGTGGGGCCTTGTTAGTCAGGAGCTACACCTAAGCGCAAGCAGCATGCAACCTAATTTGGCAGACACACAGTTCAATAAATTAGATGCCTTCCTTTTTTTAACCAGTGTTGCTTGAACCAACAAGTTGCTTTTGAACTCAAGCTAATAGAAAAGGAAGAGCCTGAACCAAATGATGGATTTGGGTTCCACCCGGATGACCTTTGGCCGAGGTTATCAAGCATTTGCAAGAGGTGGGTATTGGTCCAAATTGAAATGAGAGAGCAGAATGGAGCTTCCCCAAGCATCATGACCTTTGCTGGCCACTCCATCAGCTGCTCGTCACCGCAGACTCATTTATCAGGCACGGCGCTCTCTGAGGAAACTCACAGGTGCTGCCCTGGATAGGGTCACATGACATGTCGGGTCATCTCACACGATCTTTGCTGGAGGCAATAAGCGGGTGGGCGGAAAGACAGTCTTCACTGGTCAATACTTAATGGGATAGAGCTCTTCTGCATCGGTGCTAATTTGGTACAAATCACATGCTGGCAGATGCTCTTCTTGCAGATGAAAATGGTGGTTTCTGCCAATCTCTGACTAGTAGCCAACACAAGGACCTTTCAATTGTTCAAGGATTTGAACTCGATGCAGGAAAACTGATTGAAGGGTGAAAAGTCATACCTCTTCTCTGACAATCGTACAGCCTCTCTGGTGGCACATGATAGCAAACAGTGTTTTACAGAACACCTCCCTCTGAAATCTAATTTAGTTTGAATGCATGCGTTGTTATATAACATACTCTGCATAATACAGTTCAAAATAACAATTTCTTCCATAAATTGTACAAGTAAAGTGTCTTACAGAATGTGTATGATGCAGGTTTGTTGTTGTGAGTATTGGATATCTGGAGGCTAGATGCTTTCCACAATATTGATTACATATTATATATTTCCCTCTGTGTGCTGTGAATAAGTTTCACTTTCTTCAGGGAACCTTCCCTTGATAATTAAAGGTTAAACTGCAGTATTTATGGTGGTTTCTTAAGTTACAAATTTAATATTTACAATTTCACATTAATACTGGAAGAAGGCAGACACTTAAAAAACATGAACAGTAGAACACACAAAAATCCTATTATTGAATAGATATATGATAGCCAATAATAGTATAAAGTCATCTTTTTTACTTGTCCCATCAAAGTCATCCAGTTCCCTTTTATAATGCTCTATTACACATATCTGAAAAGATAACTAGACATTCAACAAAAGATTCAGACATGTTCATTAATCTCATTGTCTTCTTTTTCAGTTGTTTTTTAAAAAACATACCAATCAAAACGATTGTACAGACTACTTCAAATATGACGATCTATCTTTCAAAATAGCTTTAACCCCTAAAAAATTGTTTCAAGCATCCTCTTCACTGTGTCATCTTAAACTCAGACATCAATAGAAATCTTAGAGTTCTTACATCAGCTAACTCCTTAACAAGCTCAGACAATAATGAGAAGCTCTGAAATCAAAAAGCGGTCAGAGCTCCTTAATGGATATTTTTGGCTGTAATTTAAGGAAATTACTGACAGGAAGGGCAGTAACCAATGACCCCTCACAGTTTGAATGTATCAAGATGTAAAAATTGAAAATGACTATCTGCGGGTTGTTAGCTGGTTTAGGTAATGTTTCTCTGTGATGGTGTACATTCAGTTTATCACACAGTGAAATGGCTGTCCAACACTTGTGAGGCCTTTTGCCCTTAGTGCAGCAAAGAGTCTTGTAGCCAAACCATTTCAAAAATAGTTAAATTACTCCGCCAAATGCTCAGAATTGACACAATGGGGCAAGCTTGTGTTCCACTAAACCCCTTCCATGCTGCAGAGTACTCATGCTGTGATATCAATATTGATGTTAAATCTGGGCTAGTACAAAATTAATCACCTAAAATGTGTAAAAGCGAGCTCATTATAGTGTGGCAGGGACAATAGATTGCAATGCTGCTTGGTTTGAGAGCATCCTCAAAGGTTTTACATTAAACATAAATGCCTCCAGCATCAGACTAGCTGTTGCCGGGGCTGTCTTTGGCTGGTAGTGCTGTTATTGAACTATTATGCACTGATTCAAAACAGGAATTGGTCCCTGACATTGTTTAGGGGGAGAAATGGGCCATGGATAGTTTTGGATCTGTAATGCATTGAAGATCTGCATATCAATTTAACTTGGATATACACTGCTAGTTCTTGTCGTTATCATCATCTAGCAACCATCCAGCTTCTGATCGGACTGGCTCTGGCTGTCCAGCTTGGTTGATTCCCAGGGAATGTTTTCAGCGAACCAGCGAGATTAAGGGTGGCACTGCAAGGCTGTGTTCAAACTGATTTAAGGCAAGAATTAAATTCAAACTCATCCTTGTCTTGCCAGCCTAAGCCACCAAGTAGGACTGCATTAGAGCTAAGCGTCCCATTTCTACTGACTGAGTCAGATCAAAGCTGCAATGGATGCTTGAATAAGGTTCTGCCAGCAGGTATACCAACCCAGTTGACAGAATTACTGTTGCCAATGTAAATTTCTGCTCAAACATATATTGAAACACTGTAGTCCCTTTTAATCTAGTAGTTTCACACCCTGTCCATTTAACTCGACCACCATCCCTTCCACCTCCCAATATGAAAGTCAGGTCATAAACATGTAATGCGAACCTTATATGATGTACGAAATTCTGCCGACGGAGCTGGGTTTGCAGGTATTGACACTTTGTCTCCCTTTTATCTCGCTTTCAGAGGTGTTGTGTGTGTTACGTGAGGTGTACTACTACAGTGTTAAATTATCTGTGGTTATTTTCCTGCTGTGTTGCTTTTTAGAGTTGAAAGAGAAAGAGACATTCAATTAAATCAGCTGGAAGGCCATAGAGAACCTCAAACGAGTTTAAAACCTGTTGCTACATGGTTTTATTATACTCCAATAACTGGGGTCTGCAGTTGGTGTCTTTGGTCTAGGTGATGACTGTCCAAGGTGGACTCCCTGCTGCTGTCTTTATGGAACTTTAATGTAAGAAGACTGAAATATAAGAATAGAAATTGGTGAAATTCCACGATGAACAAGGAGATACATATTTACAATCAATGTTGAATACCCCCTTAAAGCAACGTTGTTTGGAAAAATAGCATTTCAGCATCACATTTTCACTGAAACGACATTAAATATTGATTTAGTCAATACACAATAACATTACTCTAAGTATACCACAGTGATTGCTCTTCAAGTTGGGCATCAGTTTTAATTAACTCAATACCCTATTGGTAGAAATCATTTTTCTAACCATGAAGAGACATGACACATACTGGGAGGCTTCAGTAACGCAGTAATATGACTGCTGACTGACATACTTTAACCAGCAATGTAAACTAATCTGTGTTGTCTATCTGCAAGTTTCATTAAAAAATACTTGAAATAGTAAATTTTCAGAAATATACATATAGATGTAACTTTGAGAAAAACTTTATTGTGCTGCGACTCTCATATACACGTTTTAAAATATATTTAATGTAAGTCACGTCATCCATATTTACATTGCACGCACTTAACTCGGTACTGTATTTTTGGAACACATCTGTTCTTATAATACACCCCGTGTCTACGGTCTGAGGCATCATAACCCATATGTTGGGCTGTGACTCAAATCAACCCCTGTAAAAGTAATGATGGGCGGTTCGTGACACGCATGAAAACTCTGTTACGCACCACACTCATTTACAAGCGGGCAGCTCTGCTCCCCTCTATGTCATAACTCAGCCATTTTGTGAGGGACGGTGCAGTGGATGAGGTCAGACCACAGACGGTGCTCGCTGGCTGATAATAGCTGATGGCTTTGAGTGGTCTTTAGAGTGGGATCCAAGCAAAAAATCCTGATTACATTCATATTCAGAGCATACACCATGAACTGATCAAGGGCTTTTTCTCTACCTCTGAATGAGGCGGCACTCTGCTTGGAGATTGCCTCTTTCAATTGTCTCTATCAATTGCAGATGACTCAACATGGATCCAGTCTTTCTTCTACAATTTAAGGAAATTGCATAAGGAAAAAAAAATGTTGCACCACTTACACGTTATGATGACGTATGTGAAAATGTCCACCCCTGTATCAGTGTGTGTAATTTATTGCAAGCTAAGCCTAATTTATAATTCATCCCTGTATAGCATCCAACACATTTGCATGCATCAGTGCATGAGCTGCTGTACTGTTCAAATAGCTTGTTTCTGAAGGTGTCTCTGGTGACATGTTTCAGCTATTTTCTGCTTAGGGCCACGTATTAATAAATGTCAGTAGTGGTGAGCTGGCTTAGGCACTGACTTAATGCACTGCTGAATCGGTGAATTGACCTTAGACCCTGACACCACACGTCAGCTCATATTAAGACAACACAGTCAAGGCGCTGAGCTGCGACTTGATTTTGACGGACATGCAGTCGTTATCTCTGTTGGTCGCCACTAATCATATGCTGCCTTCCGCAGAGTAATGGCTCAGGTCACAGGCATGACAGACTTTCAAGGGCAAAACTCACCCAGCATTTCTGTTTCATACAAATAAGTCAGCCAGTGGGTTAGCCTTCACACGACGCACAGTGTGACCGCAGAGACACAAGATGCATTATGTTGCAGCTTTATAAAGTCAATAAATACATTAATAAAGTGCTGCTATGAAGTGAACACATGACACTTCAAGGTGCTTAAGATACGTAACTGGGAAAAAGCAATAGAACAAGGAGAACAGTCACCTTATCGTAATGCAGCCTTTAAAACCCAGAAAAAACAACACCTGGCAAAGCTATCATGATATAACGATCTAAGATATTATATCGTCTCATATCTAAATAACGATATAATATAGATTTATTACCAAGCCCTAGTTACCACCTCCTTTCATTCAGCTAAATATTCGTTATTTCGCAGTCTGACCTCTAATTACAGGATTCCTACACATTTAACTAGATATGGATACCCTGTGGGAGTACAGAACTGACAGTTGACCATATGTGCTAAGGATGTAAGACAGAAAATAAATCCCTTTTAGGGCTAAATTCAACAATAGGGTACAAATCTTAGATTTTATTGCTCAAAATGTTGAAATAATAAAAAAAAGAGATCTTGTACACTTCATTATATAAATTAAACCTAAAATTACTTATGCATGAAGGAAAAGGCTATACGGCACATGGGAATTCCCATGCTTCTAGAAGAAAACAGGTGATAATTGGGTTTGCATAGGGCCATCTGTCTTGAATCAAACTGTCATATATTTCCTGAGGGGTTAAACAAGTACATGATCACCGACAGCAGGAACCTCACATTTTTTCTTTCTCTTCACACTATTCTTTTCCATTTTAAAGACTTATTCCATCTCTCACCTCCAGGAGCATTACTTACACTAGCTCTCCTGAGGAAAGAGAATAGTCTGATTAGAAATGATTGCCTGCTTGTCCTTGTTGCCATGTCTCCAAGACTTTCTCACAACCATTTTGCATTATCGTCATTCACTGCAGCCATCTTCTCATCTGCATGGTGGCAGCCCTACTGCCAGCACAAGGACAAGAAATTGG